>OX388259.1:7496940-8888160 GCA_947579855.1 Anticlea derivata | reverse complement strand
GAGTTAAATTACTTGTTAAATTCGTGTATTTACTGCACGTAATGCTGAAATTATTGTTTTGCTGTAGTCAATTCCACATATTTTTTTGATGAATTTTACTATCCGTATTATCCGAATTATCCGGATTGACTTGCCTTCGTTATCCGGATTTCAAAATTGGTGGATATCTGGATAATTCGGATACCCGGATATCTGGATTGCAAGCCCTAGTTATGTCATATACTTATCTGATAGACCAATCGCTTGGTGTTCAAGAAGACAGCCAATAGTGGCATTATCTTCTACAGAAGCTGAATTTATAGCAGCAGCAGATTGCTGTAAAGAAATATTGTATGTAAAATCGTTACTGAATTAACTGATATCATTTAAAGTAAAAACAGTACTGAATATGGAAAACCAGAGCGCTATTCAGTTGATTAATACAGGTTCATTTAATAAACGTTCAAAACATATTGATATACGATATCATTTCATTCAAGAACATTTTGAGAAGGGAAATATAATTGTTAAATATTGTCCTACTGATCAGCAAGTAGCTGACATATTAACAAAACCATTGTCAAAAAACAAATTTGAGCTTCATTGTAAAGAGCTGTTGAACCAATAAGTAGATTTTCTACAGGTATGAATGTGGTAGGTAAATAAAAGACACTCATAATGTAGGTTTAGTAAAAAATGTATAATTACATTATTGAAGTTATAAAACTTACATTGATGTTACAAATGAATATTTACTTTAACAAGATCTAGTAATATAAAATTTGAGTTATGTTTGTAATGCAATGTATAGAAGCATAGATGATTATTTTTAAAATATTAAAAAGGGTTCATAGGAGAATATGATATAAAAAGAGACGTTTCATCAATATATGGAGCCTGGGCCTGCACTGTGTACACTACTCTAAAATATGGCTAAGCAATAAAGTAAACGTATTTAATTGTTTATTTTATTTCAATTGACTTCGTTATAAGGTACATTAAGATTTTCTTCGACAAAGAGAGCAACACACAGCGCTACAAAAATATGGCGGATGGACGTGCGTGAAATGTCATTTTGACAACCTACATTTATCTGACAAAACAAATCAATCAATCGGGTCATCTGCAAGCTCGATTCAGAGCTGCGGGTAAGGGCCTCTGGCTTGCGCTATTTGCCCTAGCTTCAACTCTAGAAGCAACTACTTCTAGGTCGCGTGGCTTCGTTGAGATGTCTCTTCCGTGTTCGGCGGCTCATCTCAGCGTTGTTTGTTTTTTTTTTCCTATGTACCTTCCGAGGAGGATTCCTCGGGTGCACTTAGGATCTCTCGGGGCAGGGGCCTCCAGGGTGTTCGGCTGTCGGGTGGTCGCGCGTGTAAAGGCGCTAGGGCATTGAGGTGGATGTGGTAGCTATTGTTGGCGCGGTCGTACATGCGACGCGCCAACCTCACTATGAATTCCCTGATGCTAGGGATCCGCACATCGCAGGCGATGACATCGTTTCGGACGTAGCGCCCCGCCCCTGTGCACATTCGTAGCGAGATGTTTTGCTGCGCCTGCAGACGTCCTTTGTTGGTGGCTGAGCACAATGCGTACCAGGCCGGTGCCGCATAGGTAAGCCGCGAACGGATATAAGTCTTATAGACATCAATTTTGGTTCTAAGCGGCAGCCTCGAAGAGAGCACAGGTTGGAGCATTGCACGGGCGGCGCGCGTCTGGCCCAACGCACGATCTGTCTGGGGATTCATCGTCAGCGACTTGTCGATGAGGACTCCTAGGTATCGGACGGAGGTCTCCCTCTCCACTCAAGGAAATATAACTTCGGTGTAATAGTAATGTAATCCAACACGGGGCCCACATCGTACACACATTTTCACTGAATTTTCTCAGGATTTTCAACGCGAAAAACAAATTCAATCAAACAAGCGTCCTCAAAAAACAATCTGCCAGCTTCAATCGCGCGCATGAATCAACGTGAAGTCCAAAGACTACTATTGTATACTGGGAAAGTGAAGTCAGCTAGCTTCCGATCGGATCACCACCATCTTGAATTTAAACGAAATTGAACGGAATGAACGAAATACGAATGAATAAATGCGCACCGTACGCTCACCGTGATGTACCATAGATTAAATAGCCGGAAATAGTTATTGTTGCCATTCTCAGTTACATCACTGACTGATTAATGAATGTCATACAAGATTAGTAAAGGGTTTTATGAAAAAAAAAATAAGAAGGATTCATCAAGGATTTAATTTCCTTCCTTCTCGGCAGTTGGGTAAAAAGCAATGTACTCGAACGAAATCTTCTAAAGAACACACAATGCGTCCACACAATCACACCTTCAAAATTACTATGTACGTGCTTCGGTTTAAATATGACCACTAGTGCAGCGTTATGAAATTAGGTATACAAGTAGAATTCCACCTAGTAAGTAGCTTACACACAAAAACATCAAATCAAACAACATGACATGAAAAATATGTCAATGTCATGCAAACGCCAATTATAAACCAACATGGCGGCCTTCAAATAGTGTTCACATAGTAAAAAACTTACCAGAAGAACTATTCTTGTACCATCGCATTTGTCTTCAAATTAATGAAATTGTATTTTTCTTGTAATCTCCTATTTTTTCCTAATTTTTCTATGTAGTGTACATGGACCAGGCCCAGAATGAAATGGCTCCTTTAATAATAATATTTATTTAAAAATGTCTAAATAAGATAATTTTTAAATAATAGGAGGTGTTAATATTTTGTATCTGTGGTGTTGGAAAGATGCATATAATGGTGTTCTCTCATGATGGCGAATGGTTTGAATAAAAATGTTAAGACAATACTATAAAAGTTTTGTATTTGTTTATACATGTTTCCTATAAAACCCAACAAGTAGTACATGAAATAACTAGTTTCGCCCTAAAAAAGGGCGAAATCCCTAAAAGTGGAAGCACTGAATACTACCAAAAGTACTCTGTGAATACTACACAAACACACCGATACTTCACGATTATTTTATTTTTAAATAAAACAAAATTAATCAATCAATCAAACCTAATGTCAAATCAGAACATGACTTTAATCTGACTTCACATTTATGTTTGATTAATTTGAAGTTGACATCCAGAAAATATTACCTAAATGTTTCTAAAATAATTTAGATGTGACGCACTGCGTGCTTATCCGAGCAATATAAAAAAGTACGACTCTCTTTCGCCATAGCCAGTATTTTTATAGTTACCTACTTACTATAAAGCCCTAGATAGTCACAAATCTAAAATACATTACAAACATAGTATTCCCTAATATTCTGTGATTGATTAAATGATTTGATTACAATCAATTTATTATTTAGAGTCAGGATCCTTGGACCATTAAAATAAACAATATCTGAATACATTACATTTATGCCATTTAGTTTGTTATTTGGTGGATAAATAAAATATTAATTCTGTAAAAGTATGTACATACATAGTACGGAAAACCAGAAGCAATTTAGGTAATATTATGTTCGTTCAATGTTGAGAATTTGTTCTTGATAGTACCTATAATATTCTCTTCTTTTATTAGGACTTGTCATACAAGAAACAATAGATTTATTTTTCCAACTCTATAAAAATACCCATGGGAAGAATGGGGTGCAGTGCGGCATGCGGCTCGAGTCCGTAATGTTCGTGAGCTGGTCACTGTTGTTTGTGAGTTACTCGCTTGTCACCTTGAGACGTGAATAGCGTATAGCTTGGCGGTTTTTGTAGGGACGCTTTTCGTGACACTGGAACAGCTGAACTGATTTGGATGAAACTTTGAATAGGTTTAGGTAGGTCGGTAGATACTTATCGAGTTAGTGGCCTGAAAATAAAATATTTAATAACAGGACCAGTAGAAATTGGCTGAAGAACAACCTAATTCTATGTTATAATTAGGGTGACCTAACAAAACTTAAGTAGGTAAGTAGGCACTAAGATACTTTAGTCACAGATAACATAATACTATACTACTTTAGTTTATGATTTAGTTTCACAAACTCTAAAGAATCGAAAGTAAGTAAGTATACCTACCTAATTACATTTAAATAGTAGGTAGGTACGTAGAATAGGTACTTACCTACCTAAGTAGTATTTGGTGGATGTTATACGGCACAGACTAGGAAGATTTATACGGTATGGTGCATCCATCCCTGCTCCCCTCGAGGGTGTCCCCTTCGTTTTGTCCCACCCTTTGTGAAGGTTTCGCGCATGCGGCATACATTTTTAAAGACCTTGCTTGCTAGAGTACATTATGTACCTTAATATAGGAATGTCGGTACCCACTAGGACCCTTTTTAGCTTATCGCTAGAACCTTAGCAACTATAAGACGGACTTTCAGTACGCCTGAATTTTCCGATCTAGTGAGCGCTGTTCATTATAACAATACAAAGCAATAAATGCTGTAGGCGTAATCAACGTGTAATGGAAGCGTTCTAGTTGTCGGTTGTTGCCAAAAATTTTGGACTGGAGTCCGAAGCTGCGCTCGTTTGCATTACGATATCAGTAGCATTCAATATTTAAATTTACCGCGTTTTTATTCAACTGATTGACTAATAATAAGAAGACTCTCAATTTTCTTTAAATATTATCCTAAAAGTATAAAATGAATTTAAGAAATTTAAAGCGTAATTTATTTGATAAGAAATAAGATATATTCAGATTTTTATTATCATTATAAATAAAAACATCCTCTTCTTCTGATTACGCATAGTGGCTCTGACTGCCAGCTTATTGATTTTCCCCGTTTATCGGTATTTTAGCGAATGGTTTTCGTTTTGACAGCTTGTACGCTTATTATTAGTAGAGGTACTCAAAAAGTTGTATTTCTAGGAGTCATAATTTTATGGATAATTTATGCATGAATAGGTAATCCTACTTTAGAAATTCTTTAACCTGATTAAAATTTGATTTAATTAGATTAAAGCTTAACAAGAATATAATAATTAGAGAAAAACCAGCTTAGTGGGGATTATGAAAATAAACCATATAAAATAAACCTAATTATTTTTATTGTCATAATCCCCACCAACCAAGCTTAAACCATTAGTGAGCGAAACGCCAAGAATTTTTTGAAAATAGTCATAATCCCAACTGGTGGGGCAAGCTTAGTGTGGATTTTGACAATGAATCTTTGAAGTTTATCTTACGCGTTCACTACTGCGTGGAGACCAAGGCTGTGGAGGAGTACCTCAAAATGAAGACCGGACTCTCGCTGCGGGTCGAGAAGCTGGTCTCTCGCCATAATGTGAGCTTCAATTCATTTATGGTGAGAGTTCCAACTGAACATCTATCGACCTACCTGAGCGCAGAGTTTTGGCCAAAGGGTGTCAAGTTCCGAAGGTTCACTGGCCGCCTGCAAGGGGACACCGCCGTGCACCGTCGTCAGCTGACACCCTTATTGCGACATCGACACGTCGCAGTAGTCACAATGTTTTAAGTTTTTATATTGTATGTATGTTAGTTTTAAGGTATATATTGATATGGACTGTAGAATAAGTTAAATAAGACCTGTAACTTTACTATAGTCTGAAATAAATGAATTAATAAAAATTAATAAATAATAAATTTATCAGTAAATTTATTCAAAATAGGGTAAGCTTATAAGAGGAACGGTGGTTCAGCCGGTCTATTACAGCACATTCCCTTTTGCCTATATCCTCTTGACAACCTAGGTACTATTGGTAAAAATATGAATTATGTGCCAATGTTAACTTCCCCTTTTAGGTGCCGTTTGCGTATTGCAATTTTGCATTCCCCAAAATTGTATTTTTTTTTGGCATTGCAATAATTAGGGAACTCTGCGCTAAGCCTGGTACATATCCCTGGTATGCGATAAGAATATGCCTCCAAGTGCTTTGCTTCGGTATAATTATGTAAAAAATTGGAAGGAATGTTTGAGAGTTTTTTATTATTATTTAAACTACTTATTTATTGCGGAGATTGAAAATTTTAAGATGGTAACCCAGTTGCTACGGGACGGAAATAGCCGAACGTTTTTCTATTGGTGGTCGAGAGTACCCGAACGTATGTATGATTAGGTCACGTGGTACTTTTGGAGTCTTCGTGGCGTAGCTTGTTCAGCTGCTCGTCGAAGCGGCTGTCGGGTGGTCGCTTCCTGGCGAGTCGGCGAATTATGTAGCGGCCATATTTGATTTGTTCTCAGTTTTCATAGCGTGCGCATATTTTAATGTATCTTCAAGGACATTTAGCCAATTTTCACTATGACTATCATAGTATTTCTAATAGATACATCTGCATCTATGAACCAAAGAGCTTATTTAGGCGGACGCCCTACGTTACTAGATGTAGCCAAGGGCGCCGTGGAAACGTTCGTAAAGGTACGTGCAGTGTCATCGACTCGTCAAAAGTTCGTTTTAGTGATCGATTTGTTTATCTCGTGTTATTGTGTTAGACTCATGGATATCATTTTGTAGGTTCGTCAGCGTTCTCCAGAAAGCAGAGGGGACAGATATATGCTTCTAACTTTCGAAGAACCACCCGCGAACATCAAGGTTAGTGTACCAGAATGAACACGTTAGCCAAGCAAGAATCTCTTTATTTTTACTGAGATTAGGCATATTTACGCCGGTCGTATAGCATCCAGATGGGTAGCACTGCAATCTGCAATCCAAGAACATGACATATTTTGAAAGTGCGAGTATTACTGAAATAGACAACACGACGTAAACAGGAGGAACCGCCGCCGTTGCTGCCTTCGCGATAGCACTTCGCTACTGCGCTTTCGTCGCGCATTGCCATTGGTCCAACCCACTCACAGCGAAATGGCGATTTGGGGGGGAAATTTGAACTGCTCCATTTAGTAGGAAGCTACATTTAGCATATTATTTATGTTCAGCTCTAAATAAACCAACCAATTACTTTCTTATTAGGATTCTGTTTACAAGTTCCATGAACCAATAACAAGCTTTGGTTTAACTGTCTGATTTCAGGCTGGATGGAAAGAAAATCTAGCTACGTTTATAAATGAGCTGAAGAATCTACAATGCTTAGGGCTCACCACAATGGGTGCTGCTTTAAAGCACGCATTTGATGTGTTGAACATCAATCGAATGCAGACTGGCATTGATACTTATGGCCAAGGCAGGTGCCCTTTCTACCTTGAACCCTCTGTCATTGTTGTCATCACAGATGGGGGGAAGCTGTCAAGTAATGCTGGTATTCAGGAAGAAGTAAGTCTATTTAAATTATACTTTATTTACAGAATTAAAAGTAATAATATCAGTCTGAAGCGCTCTTGGAAGCTGGGCTAATTTTTGAATATTTTCTTGAGTTCAATATTAATTCTTTATTAGCATTTTGTTGTTTTTTAAGAAGTTTGACTTTTTTTGTATTTTTATTTGACTGTATCAACAGTAAATTCAACTGACTGCTTGCTTATTACTTATTTCATTGTTGGTGGTCAGAAGGGAGGTACACACACAAAACAAAAATGTGCTTTTCATATCTTATCTAAAGTTGGTTTTACATTCCAGGAAACATAATTTTATGTAATAATAGGTCAAGTTTGACATAGAAACATTGAAATTGAATAAAATTACTTACTAGTTTTGTTTCATATGCCTTGGTGCTTGTATTCTTTGTAGGAAATATTGTAATATCCTATGCAAAAGTTTGTGAGGATATTTGGATGCTGAAGATTATATACTTAGTTCTTTTTTTCTAGAATAGCATAAGGCTATTTTATATCTAGGTACGATGCAAGCGAAGCCACTGGCACAAGCTAGTATTGTAATAAAAAAAACTGTTTTGGGTTACTAAACTTGTTCTGGAATGTAGGTTTTGTATAAATAAACACTAAATAATTAAAGGAATACCTAATTTATTGTCAGTTTCTTTCTAAAAAAATATATATAATATTGACTGGCCTCATAGCTCAGTTGGTAGTAACTCTGCCTTCTGCGCTTGAGGGCGCGGGTTCTATTCCCGCTCTGGACAAACATTTGTGTGATGAATACAGATGTTTGTTCTGTGTCTGGGTGTTAAATATTAATCTATTATGTATATCAGTCTCTGGTACCCATAGTACAGGCTATGCCTAGTTTGGGATTGTTTGGGATTGGGAAGTTGACCGTGTGTGATATGTCCGGAATATTTATTTATTTTATATGGGAATACCCGCCCATCCACCCCCTATGTTACCTACCTTTTACAAATTAAATAGAGATCAATTATTCAAATAAATATTTCCTTCTTTACAGTTCAACCTGCCAATGAATTGCCCTATACCAGGATCAGAGTTGACCCGTGAGCCGTTCCGCTGGGATCAAAGACTATTTTCGCTGGTGCTCCGGTTAGCTGGCACTCCTGCTGTTGAAAGAGACTCTGGTTTAGTGCCTTCCGACTCTTCGCCCATTGACGCGATGTGCGAAGTCACTGGCGGTAAGTTGTAATCGCACTAATATTATACCTTCGAAATTAACTCTGTCTGCATTTTTTCACGACTAAACAGCTACGCCGATTTTGATGCCCTCAGGTAAACCCTGAGGAAGGAAGGACAATAGGTAATTTTTTACCAGGGTTCCTTGCGAGCGCAGACGCGGGCATCCACTAGTAATAAATATACAGTCACATAGTCCTAACCCACACTAGGGTTCCCTGTGTCGTATGTATGAGAAACTACGAATACCTACTATTTATTACCACTACACGAAGAACTAATATTTAGAGTTCACGCAAACATTTGTCCACCGCGGGGATCAAACCCGCCCCTCATGCTTCGCAGCTGGGCACCCGCTGCATCATTAGCTGCACTCGTAACGCTATCGTTTATTATTCGTGCTTGGGCCAATGAATGCTCGAAAACTTTGTAAAATTTCTCGAATATGAGATTAAGTTGAAATTAAATTTATTGTACCTGAGGGAGCTCTGTCCCCCGCACTAGGTCCAATCGAGACCTAGCAGCCTGTACAGCAGGGTCACACCGACTCGTCTTGGACTCTCTAGTTATTAAAACTATTTAGGGAAGTAGAATAATATTGGAAATAGATGGGTGACTGCCTGAGCGCTTCCGTCTTTCGGAGTGTATATTTAAAAGTCGTTCTTATAATATTACTAGTTGTCCCGGTTGCGACTTCGTCCGCGTTTGTTTATTTATACCTACCTAGACAATTTTCCATTATCCATGCCAAAGTACTAACACTTATTATGCAGCTATTTCCCTACTTCATAGGGCTTCTACCTACCATCACCATCCCGTCACCGTCCAGTCACCGTCCCATCACCGTCCCTATACCGTCACCGTCACCTTCACCGTCCCTATACCATAATGGTCACGTCTTATTTTTTTGTCATTATGTGACATGAATACCGATTTTTATGTCTCTAACTTGAAATACATAGGACTATCAAATAATCTTTCAATCCCCATTTCATCTGCGTGCTTAATTTCAATTGTATAAGATTAATAGATACAAAAATACCTAACCGTAAAAATAACCGTATAAACTTTCATCCCCTATTTACACACCGAGAGGGTTGTTTTTCAAAAAACTTATATCGGTCTTTTATTATTTTGAACTATTTACCTGATAACCGATTTTCATGTCTCTAACTTTAAAAGCATAGGACTTCCCATACAAACTTTCATCCCCTATTCACACACCCTGAGGGTTGGTTTTCAAGAAACCTTATATAGGTATTTTATTATTTTGAACTATTTACCTGATAACCGATTTTAATGTGCTATCTTCAAAAACATAGGACTTTCATACAACCGTTCAACCCCCATTTCACCCCTTTAAGAGTTGAATTTTCCAAAATCCGTTCTTTTTGCACTGTAACATCTTTTAAAGAATGTCTGTGCCAAATTTCAGACTCCTCGGCTCAGTAGTTTCCGAGCTTTCGTGATGAGTCTGTCAGTGAGTGAGTGAGTGGACTACTCCTATACAAGGTGATTCATAACATCCCGAAAGGGGGTTATTCTATCAACAAAAAGAAATAATACTAGCGAAAAAAAACATTATTTTTTTCAAAACTATTTTTTAAATATTTTGTCACAAACTTTCTCAAATTAGCTGTTTTGGGTATTTTTATCATCTTTAAAACCAATAACTAAACGTACAAGAAGTTTGGAATCGAGATTGCTACCTAAAACAGCTGATTCATTGAGCTGGACCTGATTTGACCCCAAAACAGCTGATTTAGAGTTTTTTCAATGAAAAATGTCGAATTTCCAAAAGTAGTCGAACAAACTTTATTGCCAATTGGTTGTAGAATAAGTCCCTTTCGGGATGGAATACATATTATGAATTACCTTGTATATATAAAGATTAGTCAAGCCTGACGAAAGCCTTCCACGGCTTCAAACTCACTAGCATTGGCCATCGCGCGTACTACTAATACTAGAAAATGACGTCTCTGACTAAGGCAGCAAGAGACAAAAGCATTACAATAATTTTAATTTTAACAGCAGTGCAAGGCGCGACGTCATTTACTTCTACACATTGTACGTACGTTCTCTCTGACAATCTGTTGCGTCACTTGCTACGTATCCAAGATAACTGCCCTAATCTAAATTTACTTTGTGATTGTGTGATTTTACAAATCCAGCCTCCTTGAAGTTTGTTTTCACATCAAAAATCTAATCATAATTCTCACAAACAGTAAAAGTATTGACTGTTTCTTGATAGGGAAATTTTATTCAGACCGGTCATTGACCTAACACAGGGTCGCCAAGAAAGAACCAGTGATTCAATGAACGAGCTAATAACTTGTACTTAGCAAAGAACTTCTGAACCTAACAGAACTTCGAAAAAATGGCCTTATCCTGAATTGTCAGGTTATTTGTATTGCCTTATCGGAGTGAAGTCTCGAACTCATTTAGGACATGCTTAGACAAATACTTGAAAAGATTACTTGTCAAATACCAGGAAACTATATTAGGAAACTCACTCTAAGGATAACCTTATAAGAAATGGTGACATAAAGCCTACCTTAGCTAGGTTCTTGATGGCAAGCTGTGCTGGCCTAGTGGGAGAATACCAAACTTGATCGAAGGTCGTTGGTTTGAACCCGGTAGGTAGATCACCATAGAGCTTACTGTTCGAAAAAAATAAGTGCGCATTAACACGTTCTTATAACCGTAAAGAAAAACATCGTGAGGAAACCATTAAGTATTTTTAAAACGGCGTCGGCGCCGGCGTTGGGGTCGCATCCTTCACGTATGGAATACTCACTAGTGCAAAATGTGGACACAGGAAGCTACCCTGCAAATTTCATACTCTTGGGATTCAATCAACGCAAAGCCTTACCAAAGTAAGGCTTTGCGTTGATTTGGAAAGAGAATAAAACCACCTACGTTTGATTGTCAGTCAGTCAGTCAGTACCGTAAGAGTTTTTATTGATGATGAATAGATTTTACACTTACTTTGGTTTTTTTTTCGAAAGTGTAGGTGGCCATTGTCAACCTCAGTAGGTAAGCAAAACGCATAGAGGTTGATAACAAAGAAAGAGGTTGATAATAATCTTGTAAATATTTAGGAAATTGAAGTCGGTTTTTAGTTTTTGTAAAAAATATCTTATTATTATTGTCTTTGTCTTGATGACAGTATTCTATCAGCTAGTTTTAGATTATCCCATTTAACATGTAATTTCCACACGGATGAAGAATTTCGTGTTGCCGGGGTATAGTGCGAGCCCTTTAGCAAACCTGTCTGACTAGTTTTTGAACAGTTCACATGCTAGTGTCAAGGTATTCACTGTTATTACCATTATGAACATTTTACGGCGCAACGTTTACGCAGAATTTTATCTTGCATCACATTTTATTGTTATAGATGATTCATAATATGTATGCTATCCCGAAAAGGGCTTTTCGGATATTCAAAATTTTTCATTGACATAAACATGCAACTAGGGTCAAATCAGTTCAAAGTCAAAAGGCGTTTATTTCAATAAAATCACTAGGATCACTTTGAAACGTCTTAGAAACGAACTAGGTGAAGCTATGCCTGTTCCTCGCGACCAAGCCTAGAAGAATCAGGCAACAAACACGGCTTGCCTATAATTTTTTTCGATGATCCTTTTTCACAAAATGGAATTTAAAGCTTCAGTGTGGTGCCGATCGAACTTCTCGTACGTTTAATAATCCTACTAATATTATAATGCGATAGTTTGTGAGGATGTTTGGATGTGAGTGGTTCAATCACAAGGTAACGGATCAACCGATTTCGATGAAACTTGGACTAAATGTGAGTTCCTTACCTAGAATAGCATATAGCCTACTTTCGGTGTTCTAGTTCGGTGATAAAATAAACAATAATACTAATTTGAAAAAGTTCAGTTAAAAAATCTAAATATTACTTTGTTTGGTTTTTTCCCGTTAATATTTTTAAATTTCTTTTTTTGATGGAATGAGCCCTCTTTGGGATGTTGTACCTACTTAAAATTAGTCCCCTTGTATACATATTATTTGATAGGGTACAATTATTGCACATGATTCTCGGGCCTTTGTGGGCCTGGTTACCTGCAGAATATCGTACTATGCAGGCGTTCATTGCGTTACTAACATTTTATTGGTGTGCATTTTCTGTTACTACCATAACAGGTACTTACGTAGTATACTAGTTACATAGTATTCGTACAAAGGTTACTTGAGAAATGTTGTTACTTAAAAACAAGATTTTTATTTCCATCCTCTTTGGTTGTTACCTTTAGGCTAGCTCAAAGGAAACTTCTATAAATAACCCATTCCATCGTTCAACTTTGCCATTTACCTGTGATTTGTAACCTTTTCCCAGCGATTTACAATTATAGCCTGCGACTATAAGTATTTCACGTAATTCTGTTCTGAGGTCCGATTCTGAGATGTCAGTCAGTTCTCGCTTCTCACTCTTCGACCGTGAAAGTGGATAGATAACTGGTTTTTGTAGGCGCCCTTTCGTGACACATTACAAAAGCTATTCCCTCGTGTCCCTCGTGTCCGCGTATTTGTCCGTCTGTCTGTGTGTGTCCTAAAATATTTTTTATGAATATTTTTACATTTGTGATTTTTAACCAATTTTTATTTATTTAATTATTTATTCACTTTTCACGCTCGTAATGTGCGAAGTGTGAACTCACTGACAACTTAGTATCGGGCCTGAACTTGAAGTATCCATGGTCATTAGGTGTGAGTAATAAATACGTCACCCCTTTGATGAGTATAGAACAGAACAATCATCCAACAAAAACTAAACCGATCAGTAAAAAACTGATGGATACTCTACGAAAGTATTCGTGAGCTTTTTTTGCGAACTTTATAAATATAGCATAATAAATGAGCCTTTGAATTGAATTGAGGTCGTTGCGAATCGGCGACTAAGGAAGAAATAAAAATTGGCCGAACAACAGGCTAATGCTAGCTTTAATTGAGTACTATCTACCGCCCGCGGCTTCGCTCGCGTGGTAACTAGTTAAAATTATCCTATATGCTATTCTAGGCAAAGAACTCTATCTATTCCAAGTTTCAATGAAATCGATTGAGCCGTTACGGCGTGATTAACCAACTAAGTTTGTTGTTCAATCACGCCGTAACGGCTCAATTGAACAAACATCTAAACACCAAAGTCAAAGTCAAGTCAAAGTCAAAAGGCATTTATTTCAATAAAATCACTAGGATCACTTTGAAACGTCTTAGAAACTAGGTGAAGCTATGCCTGTTCCACACAAACTCCTCACAAACTTTCACATTTATAATATTAGTAGGAGGTATGCTAAGTAAAGCCTTATTACAACTATAAGGTGTTTCGTAATTAGTATTCTATACCGAGCAGGTATGTAGGTATGCGTGGCGAGCATGTTGGGTGATGATAATTTTTGGTCTAATCCCGAGTTTATCAAAAGTCCGGGACTAAAACGGTTTCGTAATAAGTCCGATCGTTTTTGTTATCCAATTAAAGGGTTAGATTAATAAGTTTTTAAAATACAAATTACTTTTTAACTTTCTTTATGAATAAGCTATAAATAATATCAGTTTAATAGTTTCAATATTTTCTTGTGAATTATGTATTAGAATTTGTGATCGATATTTAAAAATCATGCCTGTTCAAAATTGACGTAGTTGTCCCTATATTTCTACCCATATCCAGGGCAAAGTATCTAACTCATACATGTTTCCCCAGGTCGTTCCTACTGCATCACGTCTCATCGTATGTTGATGCAATGCATTGACAGCCTGGTGCAGAAGGTGCAGAGTGGAGTCGTGATCAACTTCGAGAAGATCGGGCCCGACCCACCGCCGATAGATGGAGCCAACAACAAGGACGGAGAGCCCGATGAAGTTAATCATGAGCCTGAGAAGGAAATGGACGTCGATGGTGATCGGAATGGGGTAAGAATATTACGTTTCCTTTAAAAAAAAAAACGAGGTTCGAGCCTTCGCCATCATTGTGATTACAATGATCATTCATTTTAATCACAGCCCGAGGCCCGAGCCCGAGGCTGTGGTGGCTCCGGCTAAAGAATAGGCCCCGCCATATCTTCTTATCCGCGGATGTCGTAAGAGGCGACTAAGGGAAAAAAGCTAGGGGATGGGCAGCAGCGTCACTCATTTTAACAACGATAGCTGTAACTGCGCTCGCCAACCCGCTTGCCCAGCGTGGTGAGTATGGGCAAATACATGATACGGACCCCCACATGATAAGGAATTCGCTCTGTCTGTGGGGGAGGCCATGTTCAGCAGTGGACGTCGTACGGCTGAAATGATGATGATGATGATTGCACTACTAACTTTCCTTGGACGGACGATGTAACATTTTACCCAAAATAAAACGATCGTTAATTTTACTCGGGTCACCAGTTGTACACATAAACGGATGAGTTTTGATCTCTGGCGGTCTAATGAGATAAACAACGAGGTCGCAGAGTTATGGCCATTGGCCTCGTAATGCATCTTCCTTAGAAGGCTCGCTAGCACTATTGTAACATTGTAACATTAGGCAGTATAAACAGACCCGGAATCAATGTTGTGTAAGTTTCAGTGCATCTCTTTTGAAGTTCCATAAAGGGAAATTCTCGGATGTGACAGTTGAAATTTTTCTTCTTTTGTGACACATCACTGATATCGCAAACTAGAAAGACAGCGGACTGTTTACTTTTTGAGTAGAGGTAGAGATTTGACAACCTCGATGGCGTAGCGGGCGAATGCCCGTCTGAGACGCAATGGGTGCGAGTTCGATTCCCGCTGCGGGACAAATATTTGCATGATGCAAATATTTGTTTCGGGTCTGGGCGTTTCGGTACCATGGTTCTCGGAGTTTCTGATACCCACGATACTGGGACTCTAGTGTGGGGTCAGGACTATGTATGTGACTGTTGGGTGTTATTATTTTATTATTATCTTCAAATTGCCATTCATTTGTTCCGACATAGATAAGAAAGGTTACTATTATCTAATTCATTGAAACACTGACCGATTAAATCTGCGTTTGACAACATAAAGCTATAAATAAAGCCGCGCTGAGATCAACAATCTAAAAATTACAGCTCGTTAAATGAGCAAATAGATAGATACACCGATTGATGGAAATATTTTTAGATAAGCGGATTACATTTTGTTACGATAAGTAAGAGTAAGAGTGGGTTCAGTTTGAGTAGATATCGTTTAATGAGCCTTACATAAAAAAAATGCACTTATTTTGTATTTTACTAACAATTATGATTTTTATGAGAGAAATCAAGTAGGTACAGCTTAAAACAAGAACTCTTTTTGTAATGTTGTATGCTTTTAAGGCTTCGTACCTCATAATAGAAATAAATTGAAAAAGCGCGCGTCAGAACACGCACAGTGAAGGCTTCCGAAGTCAGTAGACCATTATGTATTACCGTGCAAATTTCAAGCATGATAGTTATGATCATTTTACATTACGAATAGAACGCCTGACATAATCGGACAGAGAGTTGGCCGGACGTATGGACGGATAGACGGACATGGAAAAACTATTAGGGTTTCTAGTAGGACTTCGGACCCTAAAAACCGAACCCCAGGAACTTACCTCTTGTTGTCCGGCTCTTTTTCTCATTAACAACTTGATGTATGAAGTTTTAATCACAAATGTGCCTTTTGGAAAACATGTATCTTGTAATTTTAAAATGGGTCTCAATTAAATGTTATGTACCGTACGCATTTATATGTTGTTTGTGTGTTTACCCATACAAAATAACTGACTTCTAATTTTGAAAGCGGTTCAGCCAAGTGTCTTGTCGTATTTCCGTTGAAACAGTGATCGAAGCGACAGTAACCACTGCTGTTCTTGTATTGGGATCATGTACAAGTAACCTTTCTGAATAATTTATACGTTTGTTACTTTCAGCGTTGGAACGGAGGGTCGTACCAAACAAACACAACGCCGGGATCGACCGCGCCTCAAGCGTGGCACTCGTGTCGGCGACTCATCTACGTTCCAAGGACGGTCGCGCAAAAAGGTTTCGCTGTAGGCTTCTGGCCGATTCCAGAGTCTTTTCGCTCTGATCCGAACGCTCCAACCTTAGTAAGTCTTTTGTCTTTTTGTTGCTTAACTCCTTACTTATAAACGCTAGTTAAGTTTGAGCATTGTTTAAAAATATCCCTGTCACTGTTTCTTATAGTAAGAGATGGCACTTCAAGCATCTTTTGACAGATTTTATAAGTAAAGCCATAAATCACTGACATACTCTATGAAATAGCAAGTTGAAGAGGCAGTGTGCAGATTATATACAGAGATATCCATCAAGAAGGCTCTTAAGGCCAACCGGACTACCGACGCAGTGTAGGAACGTTCACATGGCCTGATGATATTTTAAGGGTTGCGGGAAGTCTGTGGCTGGAGGAGGTTCGTCGTGGCTCTCTTTCGGAGTGTCCAGCAGTGGACTTCTTCAGTCTGATAATGATCACTTTAAATCACCAGCTGATATAGTATGCAACCTAAAACAGTATTTGAAAGTTGACCACGATAGTATGTTATTACATACTTTCGTGGTCAACTTTCAAACACTGCTGCCGTTCGTCGTGGCACTCTTTGGGGAAGGCCTACATCTGGCAGTGGACTTCTTAAGGCTGATTATAATTGCTTTATATGACCAGCTGATATGCTGTGCAAGCTATTGCATGCTGTCGTGGTCATTTTCTAACACTGCCACTATTTCAGCAATTGAGCATGACGGACATTATAAATGAATAGTTCTATGAAGCGTTAGTTCTAGCTTTCCAATTGAGACTTGTTGTTAACCGTGCAAAGACTTTGATCGTTTGTTGTACAACTGATTATTTCGTAACTCGAAAACTTTTACAAACTTTTTTAAATATTAGCCGGATTAAAGTATCCGACTAATATTAAAAATGCGAAAATTTGTGATGATGTTTGTTGTTAAATCACGCCGTAACGGCTCAATCGATATCGATGAAACTTGGTTAATCAGGTAAAATAGTTAAGTTCTTTACCTTGGAATGCATATAGGCTACATAGGTTGTTTATCTAGGTACCACGCGAGAAAAGCCGCGGGTGCAAGCTAGTAAGTTATAAAACGTAGTGTTGGTCGGTGGTGTGGCAGGCGGATTGATACCCAAAGTTGCGGTTCAAACCCCGCGGAGGACACATTTTTGCATGATGTCCAAGTATTTCATCCGTTTCTGGGTGTTGTGGGTTGTAGGGAATACTAGTGCGGAGTCAGGGGTATGTAAATTTATTGATGGTGTTCATTATTCTCTTTGGTTAGGTATAAGTAGAAAATAGCAAACAGTTTTTTTAAATAAAAATAATAAATAAATATTCCGGAGATATCACACACGGTCAACTGATCCCAAACTAGACATAGCCTGTTCTATGGGTACCGGAGACTGATATACATAATAGATATATATTTAACACCCAGACACAGAACAAACACCTGTGTTAGTCACAAATGTTTGTCCAGTGCGGGAATCGAACCCGCTACCTCTAGCGCAGAAGGCAGAGTTACTACCAACTGAGCTATGAGGTCAGTCATAAATAAGTTTATAGCAGATAAGAAAACAGAATAACTAGAATACATAAAACAAAACATAGTTTGTTAATTTTCCTTGTGTAAGTCCCACGGTCTTATTTCCTTATTTTTTTCCCAATTAATAAATGTTTTTTTTTATACATATTACGTAACGAAGCTAAAAAATTAGAGGTAATAGTCGAAGATTTCCTCATGATAATTAAGTACTTATAAGAAAATGTAGGTTATACATTTCATTCCATAATCTACTTTATTATTGACTAGTGGGAACCCCGCGACCTCGTTCGCGTGATGTTATTTTCATACAAACTTTAAATCCCTGCTCAAACCCTTTGTGTAAACTAATGAAATATTTCTTCCTTTGCAGCCGCCTCGATCCGCGCATCCAGTTGTCAAATTCACTTGCTCCAGCCAAGAACCGATGGTGATAGACAACCTACCCTTCGACAAATACGAGCTCGAGCCCAGCCCACTGACGCAGTACATATTGGCTAGGAAACAGCCCACTATTTGCTGGCAGGTATGTAAACAGAATACTTCTGCAGAGTTCCGCCAATACAATTCCAACGAGACTGTCGAGTTGTATTTGTGCACCCGTTTGCAGGGCCTAACTGCACAGCCACAAACATTCGTGACTAATTAAATGGGATAATTTATGGGATAACTGATGGGATTAAAATTTTAAACCAGGAAATCTGTAGAAGCATCGGGAGTCACCGACATGACGGCTCTCAGTATGGGCAAGTTGAAGAGGCCATAAATCTCGCAGAATCGTCCACCGCTTGGGAGTAAAAGGTTCTCGAATGGCGACAACGAACCGGACAACGCAGTGTAGGAAAGCCCCAAATAACTGAGCGACGACATTATGAAAGTTGCGGAAAGTAGATAGATAGATAGATATCATGACACTAAAAGGGTAAAACTTTGGGCGGCCTTATCGCTGAAAGCGATATCTTCCAGGCAACCTTTGGATGAAAAGAAACATCGCAGAGCTTTAATGGATGGATGTAGGTAAATGGATAAGGTTCAATACATTTTTCGCGGCATCCTTTGGGGGACCTTCTTTCAGCAGTGGACTTCTGCAGACTGATGATGATGCCTGATTGGATTCTGTAGTATCGTAAACAGATTTTTAGTACCACTTTAATTTCCAGGTGTTCGTCGCAAACAGCGGTTGCAAGAACTCTGAAATGAACCACCCATTCGGCTACTTGAAGGCGTCCACAAACCTAACGTGCGTGAATCTGTTCGTGCTTCCGTACAACTACCCGATGCTTCTGCCGCTACTCGATGATCTGTTCAAGGTGCATCGATGCAAGCCCACACCTGAGTGGAAGATCACGTTCCAGCATTACTTGGATAGGATGCCTTCCTATTATGTGCAGGTAATTTTCACCACAGAGCCTAAAAATTAACACGGCCAGTGATGACATGCCAAGAGTCATCTGGTAATTCCATTTCCACAGGAAAAATATCATCAACCCGCGCTAACAATAACGTAATAAAACACTGATGTTGAATCGATGGAATTACTATTATTATTAGTAAAATATGTGCGTATTTTGATCAGGCTTAGTGCGTGTATAAGAGACAGGCAACAATACAGATGTGGATTTGTCTGACATGATTTGAAACTCATGCAACTCATTTTCGTTTCCAGCCTCTTCGTAGAGCGCTCACTAAGATGGGCGCTTCTGCGCCACTCCTTCAAAGCTTGTTACCTGATACTCAGGACAACTCCCTGAGTTTCTCCGTTCTGAACTATTTGAAAAGACTGAAAAATCAAGCCAAGATCGAGTTTGAGAAGCTCTGTGCTGACGTCATAAATAAGGCTTCTTCAAGCAACAACCAGAAGGTAACTATTTTATTTTAATATGCAATAAACTAATGGATATAATCCTATTCTATTTCTCTGTTGAACTGACAATTTGAGGTCGCATCGACTGGCCCGCCCAGGCTGCAACCTTTTCACGGTTTTCAAACTGATATAAATAAAATGCAATTTGCGTATAATTTCAGGCGGCAGAAAGTGTTCGAGTGATGCCTCGGTCACCGCTCAAAAAGGACTTGATATCGCATCCGTGCCTACAAGACAAGTTCACCGCACTCCGAGATCAGCTGAACGAGTTCGGCGGTTTTGTAGTAGGACTGTCACGGGGCAGGCACAAGACGCAAACGCACACTTATAGAAACCCCTTCGATATACAGAGACGAGATTTATTGGATCAGGTATTAATTCAAATATAAGCTATGAGCTAAAAGACCATCGAAAAGCCACGCGTTCGATACTGTCCCTGTATTTAAATAAGAATAGAGAGTAATATTTATTTGTACTTCAAGAACAGTGTCTTGCTTTTAGAGCATGATTTAGCTAAAGCAAGCAAGATTACGGAAGGCGCGGCGTAGGACAGTCCCTCACTAGGTGCAAATACGACCTTATACTTTCAGTTATGGTACTTTTATTACAATTTCTATTTAGACATCCTACGGCTGAAGATTGCACTACATATTTTTATATTCCAAAACCATCGAATAGCCGTCTCTGTATTCTTGCACTCATTTCTCACTTGGGCAGGACAACTTTCGCACAGTGCAAGATAGCCGTGATCCGTTTATCTTATTGTTTTTTTTTTTTTGCATCACTATATGACTATTATTATGACTATCATATAAGTAAGTTTTAAGTTTCTGAATACAAGCAATTATGTGTTCTAGGTGGTTCGAATGCGGGCGAATTTCCTGCAGCCGTCGCTAGCCCACACGCGGCTTGTTGACGAAGACAGCGTGCATTCGATGCCGGTGGCCCAAATGGGCAACTACCAGGAGTATCTGAAGCGGATGACGCCGCAACTCCGCGAGATCGAGTCGCAGCCGGTTCGACAGCACATGTTCGGCAATCCTTTCAAGATTGATAAGGTTAGTACGACGCAGGCATCTTTAGTACAGTGTGTTTAAGTAAAGCTTCATAAAAGAAATATATAGAGAGAGACACTTCATGCAAAGAGATCGCTATGTCTCAGTAATTCTTTTCATCAAATGCAAACGGCACAGGTTCGATAATTATCAATAGGATAAAAAGTACCCTATGAACTATTTCAGAACCAAGTAACAATAATATCAGGTGAGATTGTGGTCAAAAACACACACAAACACGCGCACACCCACACTCTTCACATATACACACAAACATACGTGTTTATCATATGGGATCAACAAATGGGATAGTAGGATTTGGAGCATACAACAAGCCAGTTAATTATTTGTCTAAATGCATCTTTCCTTCCGCAGCGCATGATGGTCGACGAAGCCGATAACATGGACCCAGTCAGCGCGGTCCGCGGCGCAGGCGGCGCCGGCGGCAGCGGAAAACGAGGCGCGGAAAGCCCGCGCGCATTGCCTCCCAAGCGCAAGGTCGGCCCGCTGCCGCAACACATCGTGGCGCGGAGGCCTTCCTCGCCAGCGCCTTTGTCACCACTGTCGCCTGCACCCATCGTAAGTTTTTAAATTACCTTTGACTCTATATGACAATGCGAGAAAACTCAAAAGCACTGTGTGTTAGGCGAACACACGGTATACGGTGTATATTATGTGCGGCCCCATTGGTATTTGCGAGCATTGCTGCTTGGCTGCAGGATTTATAGGCAAAGTGACTTCTTCCCCGGAAAGACTACACAAAGAACCCTGCTCTTAGTATACTTTTAGGTTGATACTTTCTCAAAACGAAGGAGATAATTAAACAATTTATAAAAATAGCTAAGTTACTTTTGGATTCCTGTAGTCTATTAAGAAACTCAAATCAAAATATAAAACAAGCTGAATGCGTTTTGCCTTCAGTCGTTACCGCAACCGCTGCCCGTGCCGCCGCTGGCGCCGCTGTCGCCGCCGGCCGCGCCGCTTTCGCCGATGTCGCTGATGTCTCCCATGTCTCCGATGTCGCTCATGTCTCCGATGTCGCTGATGTCGCCGCGACGGCCCGCCTCTCCTCTCGCGCCTGTGCCTTCTGATCTACCTTCTGGAAGACCACCTGAGGTAAGTACATGTTTGATGTCTCATATGTCCCCTATATCTTTGATGACGCCGCGACAGTCTTACTACCTGATGACTTTGGTCGCTTTCGTAAGCGAGTTTGTATCTTAAAGACCTGCATGCAAACGCTTACAAACGCGAACTCATGTAGGTACTATTAATTGGCTGGACTCAAAGCTCAGTTGGTAGTAACTCTGCCTTCTGCGCTAGAGGTCGCGGGTTCGATTCCCGCACTGGACAAACATTTGTGACTAACACAGATGTTTGTTCTGTGTCTGGGTGTTAAATATATATATCTATTATGTATATCAGTTTCTGGTGCCAGGCTATGCCTAGTTTGGGATCAGTTGACCATGTGTGATATGTTCGGAATATTTATTTATTTAATTATACTGCGGTTCGGCACATGTAGGCAATTATTTTACGCCTTCTTCATGCATTTTTACTAATATTCGGGCTATGTCTCTGAGTAAACGCATCAATATTCAAGCCAATATTAGAGTATTCAAGCCTTCTTTAAACTTAATTTGCGTTGATTTCCAGGAGCCTCCAAATGTGGACACCGGCGGGCCGGCCGTGGGACCGGCGTCGCCGCCAGCCTCGCCGCCGGCTACCGCGCCTCCGAACCTACCGCCTGTCGTCAAGCCTTTTCTCAATGGAGGTAATTCATCATCGACAGAACTATCGGAGTAGTGGTAGAGTACCGTCTGATCCTAAAGTCGTGGGTTCAAGTCCCTATCGTTCTTTTTTTTGTGCGCCAAACTAGTGCTCTGAAATAGTGTTAATATCGTGAGAAAACCGGTATGTCTTAGAGCCTGTAAACGAAAACTAAGCATCATCAGCTTCAGTGTCAGGTGCTGTATATAGTCCTCCCCCAAAGAGTGCCACGACAAACAGTCTTGAGCCATCGTCACTCACCAACCTACTACGCTATGTGTTGTCTCCACTCGAGAACCTTTCTGTCCTAATAGCGGTCGGTTGTGCAAGCTATGCCCCGCCCATTTTCACTGGACATCACACATGCGTCTCTTACCTTTTCACGACTAACCGGCTAAACCGGTTTCGAGGTTTATTTTCATGGCTTCCTCCATATGGAGGAAATATAGAGATAGAATACACCCTGCGGAAGAACATAGGTTAATTTTTATCCAGGTATCGAGCGAGCGAAGCCTTGGGCAGCCTACATTTACTACATAAACAATTTTTTATTTTATAAAACATAATTCATGATTTCATTCCAGACGCGTACACAACAATGGGCAGTAAAATGGCTCGGTCGCCATCTCCGCCCCCCGAGCCAACGCTGCCGCCGCCACCGCCACCGCCGCCCGTCGTGCTGCCGCCGCCTTTACACGACTCCCAGGAGTTACAGATCAACGCGATACTACAGGGAATCGCCGCGGAGAATAACTATAACGCGAGAGCGAAGAAGCGGAAACGAAAGGTACTTGCAACAAAAAAAAAAAACATTTTGAAAGAATACAAATGCCGGCGTTTTCCGCACTGCGTCAGTTTGGCGACCGACGGAGCTGAAAAGTGAAGCGAAACATTCGATGAACGATTAAAACGCTAATCAAACCCCCCTTATTTACCTACTTGTGGATATACGGCTGAAGGCACTTCAAGCGTCATTGTCTGAGGCTAATCAAAAAAGTTTTGATACTGTTACTGTACTCGCCATAAGACCTGAACAGACGTCATCCTCCCCTTCATGTTTACAATCCGATTTTCGAACGATCATCATCATTTCAGATATTTATACTTGAAACTATCACATAAGACGATATGAATTTATTTACTCCAAAAGTATATGCCATTTGCAGTAAAATAGTAATCCTCGTGCTGAGGTGTCAAACTCAGAATTCGCATAAAGTCAGAGACATTAAAGAGATATCTATTTCGCAAGAGGAAAAGTGTATGCATGCTAGCCCGGCTGAAATTTGATAACTTCTTTGGAAAATTATAAATTTATAAGTGCATATGAAACATGAATTTGTTTTTAAACTGTTCAGGTTGAAAAGCCTCCACCGCCAGTGCCAGTGCCACCGCAGTTTTCACGGAAGGAGGTTGCGGATATCAAGAAGCATAACCAGAATGTTCGGACAGAAGCGTTCAAAGCGGTCCGTCGTCCTGGCAAGGGTAAGAACTTTGTAAAGTTATCCACCAATGGATTTTACATTCGCTACGTACGTGCGCAATACTAGTGCTGTCGAACAGTGAAGGAGAACATCGTGAGGTCATGGTTCTTTCACAGGTCAGCCCTTTTCAGTCACTGGTAGTATGACCAAGACAAAATCAGTGACACGACATGCTAGCAATTTTATAATTGTATTTTAAAAGCCCTATCTTCTAGGAATCTACATTGGGTCTGTAGGATTATTACAGTACAGTAGCGATAGTTCCTACATAGCACCTAAACATATTTGGCTAATCTGCGCATGACTAACTCATGTTTTGCTCACTCAGCATGAATCTGGCCACCAGCACTTTCGTTTAAAAATCACACAAAATCATCCACAAAAAATGATTTCGGCATGTCGTATTCCCAAGACATGATGAGTTTTTTTAAGTTTAAGGGGAGAACAATCTCTCGGGAATAAAGTTATTGTGTAACCACCTCGAACTTGATCCTTACTGGATAGTAAAAACCATCAAAATCTGGCCAGTTACCACAGAGTAATCGGTGTACGGCGTGTACATAGATTAAAAAAAACATAGTCGCCGAAGTGATATCATCCTCCTTTTTTGAAGTTTGTTAAAAATTAGTTAAAAGTTACACTCATTTGTTTTTTCTTTGCAGATTTTGGCACGTTGTTCGAGCAGTTGAAACAACTGAAAGGCGGCGTCGAACACAAAAAAGAGGTGCTCCGCGATGTGATCAACGAATCGATGCGATTCAAGCGCAAGGCTCTAGCCAAACTACTCGAAGACTTTCTTCTAGGCATTGAAAAGAACGGAAGCAGTGCTTCTTCAGTCAGTATGAAACGAAACAACAATATCACGTACAGTAATAGTAATCATAGCTAGTGTCAAATACAGTGCCGCGGACACTTAGGTGCGTGGACGGCTTTGGGACGTGATATCTAGTGGTTCAAATGTGGTTCAAGGAATGAATTTATGTTTATGAATATTTTTCTCCGACTTGTTAATGTTCGAAGCAAAGCGGAACAGGCATGATGTTACATGCTTTTTATTTTATTGTTACATGACTGTAAACCCAGTGTATTATGCTCCAAGTAATTGAACTGAAGATTACTATTTGCTCTGTATGTCACACATTTTTGTATAAAAGTGCACTTACCAGTGGCCTTCTGCATAATGAAGTACAAGCTCATAAAATAAGTGTTTTTGGAAGGAAATTTACTTATAATATTAGCTTGTGATTTATTGTCCCCGGCCGTTTTCATTTACGTTGTATTTACCATTTTATTTAAGTAATAAATTGTATGATAACCATACTTGATTGATGTTTTTGTTAAGATCTATAGTTAATTGAATGTAGTCCTTTGCTCATCCCCAGTTTATATCCATGAATTTTTTTTAAATTGTGTTTCATACTACCTATTCATCATCATACAACTTTGACTGATTCCTAATGATGATATAGACGATTTTATCATCTGAGGCATTACTATCCCAGATTTCAATAAATGGTACTACACAAGGTTGAAAATGGTGGCGATTCTGTTGTTGCTTTAGACTTACTTAAATTTGACAGGCCTCTTAGCTCAGTTGGTAGTAAGTCTGCCTTCTGCGCTAGAGGTAGCGGGTTCTATTCCCGCACTGGACAAACATTTGTGTGATGAATACAGATGTTTGTTCTGTGTCTGGGTGTTAGATATTTACCTAGATCAGTTGACCGTGTGTGAATATTTATTTATATTTAAATTGCAAAATTATAGGTCTCAAAAATAAAAAGTCAGCTCTTTAAAATAGTGCTATCCCTTAATTATGTCGAAATAACAAGTAGGGCGATTACTTTAGCGCTGTCAAATTAAGTATGCTTGTATTGTAACAACAGAATCGACACGTTGAAACAACGCATCCGTGCGTATATTCTATGTAAGGCCGGCATTACAAGTGAATCGCTCACGATGAAGATTCATCAATATAATTTGTTCATGAAGCTTTTCAAGCCCACGCGTGATGAGTCACGAGTTATTTTTGGTAGTGCCTCCTCCGCTTTGCTTAGTTATACATATAGTATTATGTTATCTGTGGTTATACGTACTTTAGGGCATGTATGACTGATTCCGTCATCTGTAACGTGTTATACACGTTTGTTACTTGTCTATTGTCTGTGTACACTTTCCTTAAATAGATTTTGTTGTGGTACCGCGTTTTCGGCTGCCGATGCACAGTTTCTTATCAGTTCCTGGAAGGCTGATTCAATTTATCATATAATTTCATTTTAAATTGTTGTGTCACGCCTTTTCCACGTCTGACCCTTTAGTTTCTGATATCTAGTACGCAGTGTTCGTCGGATTAAGGCGTGTTCAAACGGCGTGCGATATGTCATCTAAAATTTGGTTTAATTTTGAGTATGACTTTTAGGGGCTTGCGATATCGTTATGTTATATCGTACGCCCTCAAATGTTTAGCACAAAAAAATACAGCCGATTTTAGAACCTCCTCCTTTTTGAAGTCTGTTAAAAATTTACTTTCGTCAGTAGACGTAGGGATCCTTTTTAAATTAATTTTAAACATATACAAGGTGATTCATAATATGTATTCCAGCCCTAAAGGGGCTTATTCTACAACAGCTGTTTTGGGGTCAAATCAGGTCAAACTCTATGAATAACCTGTTTTAGGTAGCAATATTGATTCCGAACTTCTTGTACGTTTAGTTATTAGTTCTAAAGATGATAAAAATACCAAAAATTGCTAATTTGAACAATATTGATGTATTTTTTCGCTAATAGTATTTCTTTTCGTTGATAGAATAACCCCCTTTCGGGATGGCATACATGTTATGAATCATCTTGTATTAGAATTTAGATGGCCTAGCGCACTCCGTTTCAACACGGCTTCAGGTCTAGGTACTTTAATTGTAACGTCTACCTCGCTTTTGAACTAATTCTCACTACGCCTACATCGCGTTTGATCCAGAAACTGCGCTTATTAGGTATACCTCTCATAATCAGTCACTAACTTTAAAAATCGGTAAATCTCGCCCTGTCCTCTTCTAACAGTATACAAAAGAAAGAGCGGACATAGTTTTGTCAAGCCGATAAAGATAGTGAGTGGTTAAGTGGAATAAGGAGGTAAAGCTGCCCGACTATGGAGTAGTAGTAGGTCCTCCAGACGCATTAACTTTGTGCGTATTTTCCAGCAGTTTTTCAAATTTTAATTCTCAAAATTGACACTTTTGCCTTCGGTCGTGAACTCATCTTTTTGACCACTCACCTGAGTGTCGATCAATAATGACTCTTTTTTATTTTATCATTTTGCTCTCCACTCGTCGAGCTTAAGTTACAATAATAAAGCAATACAATTTTGGATATTTTATAAGAGTCTGCAAAATGACATGGAAACTGTTTCGAACCATGTAAATATTTGTACATAATAATGGTATCCCTTTACTAGAACATTGGACAGCCATGTCTTATGAATAAAGTCTGGTTTAGCGTATCTGCCTTTTTTCTCATTGGATAGAGAGAAACGCTAAACCGTGACCAAACTTACACCAAAGGTATAGGTACCTACCGGACGAAATAACAGGGACGGTGTTACACACGCAGTTTCATATTCAATATTCAAGAACAATGTTCATAGTAAAGGGGTTAGTTTATTTGTTTAATTAATTACCAATGAGAGCGTTTAAGATGCTTATAGGCATCGCAACGACAGTTAGTGTGGCCGGATTTAAAAGAGCTTGGGGATAGGAGAGACGCTTTGAATGAAATGTAACCACGTTATAGGGGTGACATAAATTTTGGTGATTATGGATTCTAAATAGGAAAGTAAGAATGAATGCTTCAACGGGAATTTGTCGTTCCCTTTAGTTTCTTATCCAGCTGTTCATAAGTCCGGTTGCGTCAGCTTATTGAGGATGTAATTATCTCTAGACGATTGCCTTTCATTTAATCTCTGGCACAAGAATGGTGCCTATATTTCATAGGATTTAATATTTAATGTTAAATTCTAGGATCCGGCCATGCGAATTGTTTGGTCAATTGTAAAGTGTATAATATCATTTTATAAATAAATTATGGTCCTTATTGGATTTTTATTATTTGTTTTATTAGCTCCTTTTTCTCATTATTTGACTGTCCAACCTGCATATTTATAATAAACTTTTGGATGGTTCAATCACGCCGTAACGGCCCATCCGCTTTCAATGAAACCTACAATATACGGATTTCTTTGCCTAGCATATTAGGCTACTTTTTATCTAGGTACCACGAGAGCACAGCCGCGGGCACAAGCTAGTAACTAAATAATTGGACAGATTAGCCGTACAACTGCTCTGTTTACTAAGAAGGAAATCAACTACTAATCAAACTAGGAAATTACTACTACTCGGAACCCTGCCTCTTGTAAGCTGATCCTTTCGGATCAAAATTATTCTAAGATCGAAATCGAGATCAATCTCGTAACTATGTCGAATTGTAATTAAACTTCGTCCACGAAATGATATTTCCGAAAGGATTTTGCGCTGAGCCCGCCTTGGGAAATTGAAGGCGACAACGACCGACTACGGGGCTGCAACAACACAGATATTGTAAACGCAAAATTGGATGCGCCGAGTAGGTACCCACTAGAATCTATTCCGAATAGCGGCGAGGACAAATAGTGTAGACTGACCGAACGTGATTTTATCGATGATTTGCTCTACATACATCAATTGCAACAGAACGCATTGTTCATAGCAATGTAGGCCTCGGGACGGAATGCAAGATAATAAAATGATATACCTACCTAGGTAGGTATATCATTTTATTTTATTTTATTCTATGACTTGGAAATGCGACATTTTTCGTTAGAAAAGATGGACTTCAAAAATGTGCTGTTTTGGGTAGTACCTACTTAGTAGCAGAATCTTGGAGTGAACATGAATTTTCTCGTAGCGTTTGAAAATTTAAGATGATATAAAGACCCGGTAGGTAAAGGGAAAAAAACAGAAAAACATAACTTTGATATGTTTTTTTTGCTAATATTCTTTCTTTTTATTGATCGAATATTTAAGCCACTTTTGAGATAGTACCCATAGGTACTTAATCATTATGAATCACCGTGTAGGTATGTATAGGTAAATGAAAAGAAGATAGTTAGGTAGGTAGATATCTACTTCAAAATACGTGAACTATTTAAGCGAGTTCAGCAGGAGTCCACGGTAAGTTTTTTTTTTTCGGTAAGTTTGATATTAGGTACCTACTTAGTACTAACCTACTACCAAACCTCTTATAAGTAGGTATAGCGCGCGGTTCCGATTCTGCTAATTCAAATTCGAATGTACCATGCCGCGCCGATGACACTTCCGTTTCCCCGACGCGCCGCGATTCTGGGACTACTAGCGCCATCGCGCGGCGAGGGAGAAAAACGAGACCCCCCGCGCGATTCCGCGACTGAACGCGTCTCGACAAGTTACATTTAGTGGTAGTTGATTTTATTGTTCTTATGTCTGACTTTTTATGTAAAGAATTGTTTGTGTGTCTATTATACGTGTAAAGTGCTCGTGGGTGTTTTTTTTTACTTAGTCTGCAGCCCTGAGTATTCAGCCAGCCGGGCAACGTTAAACTGGCTGCCCAAGCGAGGGCCTGTGAGTGAACTGTTTGCAGTGCTACATGCAGTGAATCCTCGGACAATACCTACTACAGACACACAATGCCACGTACTCGCCGTCAATCGCGTCGTCAGTCCGACTTCGAAGACGCGTCGGATTTCGACGCGCCGCCCCCTGTACCGCCAACAGCGACGCCAACGCCAAGCTTCAACGCCAACGATATGGCGTCGATAATGGCAACGTTACAGCAATCTCAAACCACAGCATTTGAACGCCTTCTTGACCGTGTGCTCTCACACGAGTCTCGTCGCGAGTCAGCACCACCGACGCCAGCGGCGGCGTCTTCGCCCGCCATGGCGTACGCGCCCGCTCATCACTTGGGAACCTTCGCGTTGTGTACCGCGCGGTTCAGCGGAGCGCCCGGCGGCGACTCGCTCGATGGATTTATCGATGCTGTGGAAGCGTACAAGGAGTGCGCCTGCGTTGGAGACGATAACGCACTACGAGGTTTGTCGATGCTGGTAACAGGAGATGCAGCCGTGTGGTGGCAGGGCATCAAGTCCACCATCACCTCCTGGAGCGAAGCCGTGAACTCACTAAGAAGCGCCTTTGGCGACAGTCGACCACCTCATCGTATATACATGGAGCTATTCAGCATGTCCCAAGGTCCCTCTGAGAAAACCGAGCTGTTTGTCGCCAAGGCGCGAGCCCTGCTGGCCCGTCTTCCCCCCGGCGACGTCACCGAGAAGGTACAGCTAGACATGCTCTATGGACTTCTACATCGTCGAGTCCGTGAGCGCCTGCGACGAGACGAAGTAACCTCGTTCGACATATTACTTCGCAAGGCCAGACACATCGAAGATGCGACTGACGAGAGCACCGTCGGGTTCCAGCAGCGTCGTCGAACGTCGGCGCAATCATCATCAGCAGCAACCGCAGGTGAAGCCCCCGCTAGGAAGACAACGCATCCGCCACTTCATCATCGGGGCGCGCCGACCACGCCGCGTGATACACGCGCGCTTCATTCGTCGAGCGCCGCGCCTAACAACAACGCCGCCAACGTCGGTGGCGCTCCTGTACGTTCTTCTTCGGGCGACGTCTCCGCAACACAGCCTACGGTCACCGATGGCAATACTCGAAACCGATATTGTGTTTACTGCAAAAGATATGGACATCTGCGTGACGATTGTCAAAGACTAAAACTAAAAGAAAATAGTGTCGACACGCAAGCCGTACCTACTTGCTACGGTTGCAACGCGAAAGGTGTTACTCGGTCTCAGTGTACAAAGTGCAATGCGGATAATTACGCTGCCGTCGACGTCGCATGGTCCATTCCCGCATCCGATCCTTTTGCCGGTGAGGTAAAACCTCAGGTAAGTGCTCTAAAATTTACCCAACGCGATATCTCGACCCCTGTTGCTTCCCTTCCAAGCGTAAATTCGTTTCGTGTTCGTAAACCTAGACAAGATGATTCGTGCGACACTGCGTACCTACCTACGCAGTTCAAAGCTGCGTTGCCTATGTTATTTTATAATGCGAAAAGAAACGTTGTCGATTACGCTCCGACCGATTTTATAACGTTTCTCCCTATGCGCTTTTTCGGTACCGAAGAGGGGAATGATTCCAAGGCTAAGGGTAGGCCTTCTTTGAGAGCTAGAAGTAATGTGAGGTCTAGCGTCTGCGAAGTACCTACGCGTTATTTAGATCGTGCGGGTCTGTTAGGTAAACATACCGCGATACCAACGGGGAAAAGTAGGAAGACCACGTCGTGTGAAAGTAGGGTGACCACGTCGTGTGAAAATAGGGTGACCACGTCGTGTGAAAGTAGGGTGACAACGTCGTCTGGAAGTAGGGTCTCCACGAAAAGTTTAGGACATTTTTCCACTGTTAATACCGATGATAAAAATGGTTCCATGAGTTACTCTGTTAAGGACCAGGCTAGGTTTAGACCTATTTTAAGCGTCCAGATTTTGGGTATCAGAGGTAGGGCTATGTTGGATTCCGGCGCCAAGAGCAGTATTGCTGGCGCATTGCTTTACGAACTGCTGAAAAAGCACAACCACCCGTGCGTGGAGGCTACTCGTTGGGTAAGACTTGCAGACGGTTCCGCGAGCACTCGTGACGTACTGCTCACTACCTTAGAAGTGAAGATCACCCCAGAAAGGTCAGTAACCTTAGAGTTCACTATATTCCCGGATGCTCGGAATAATGAGACTCTATTCGGAATGGATTTCTTGGTGGAAGCGGGTATCGTGCTTGATTTTGCTTCGTCCATTTGGCACTTTTCGGGAGAGCACATCACCTACCCAATCGAGTATGAAAGTCCGTCTAGGCCAAGTACGTCGATTTATACTGCTGATTTCTTGCGTGATGAAGAGGGGCTCATGTTGGGTCCTGACGATAGACAGCAGCTGTCGGATGTATTGCAGCTCAATGGCGATATTTTTGAGATGCAGGGGGAGCCTACGCCGTTCGCAGAACATCGCATAGATACAGGCGATCATCAACCGATATCGGTACCACCGTATAGGCTCACCCCCGCTAAAAAGGAGCTCATGAAGGTGGAGCTGGAGAAGATGCTCGAGGACGGTATCATTGAAGAATGCGAGTCTGCTTGGACCTCTCCTGTCGTGCTTGTTCCGAAGAAGGACGGAAAGGTAAGATTCTGCGTGGATTACCGTAAACTAAATGCAGTGACCAAAACTGATGCTTACCCCATGCCGCTTATCGATGATTTAGTCCAATCCACCAAACGCAACTGCTTCATGTCTACATTGGACTTGCGAAGTGGGTTCTGGCAGGTGACCGTTAGAGAGTGTGACAAAGATAAGACGGCCTTCCAGACGCCTTTTGGTACGTTTCGCTTTTCCAGAATGCCATTTGGGCTTAAAAACGCGCCGTCGACGTTTCAGCGGCTCATCGATAAGCTTCGCTCCTCCCTAAGCCGCGATTTTGATCAAATCCAGGGTGACAATGTGACCCTCTTAGCTTACCAAGATGACCTGTTGCTCATTACTGAGACTTACGCGGGTCACATTGCCGCTATAAGAGCTATCTTTGAAAAGCTGCGCGTCTTTAACTTGAGGGCAAATCGTGAAAAGTGTGTTTTCTGTCGGAAAATGGTAAAGTATCTCGGACACGTTATCACACAGGAAGGCGTATCTCCTGATTATGACAAGGTACAAGCAGTGGTGGAGATGAAGCCACCTATGAATCTTAAACATTTGCGAACATTTCTTCAAACGTGTTCGTGGTTCCGGAAGTTTGTGCCCAACTTTTCCGCCGTTGCTGAGCCACTAACACGTTTGACCAAAAAGAATCAGCCTTGGGTTTGGAAGTCCGAGCAGGCCGACGCATTCCAGGAGCTGAAGAAGCGTCTCACTTCCGCCCCAATTCTGATTCAGGCTGATTATTCCCAACCTTTTATCCTCAGAACGGACGCAAGTGCCTACGCACTGGGTGCGGTGCTTATGCAGGGCGATGACGTCCAAGAACGTCCACTTGAGTACGCTAGCCGTTTGTTAACCTCTGCTGAAAAGAATTACAGTACAACAGAACGAGAAGCACTTGCTGTTGTCTGGGCTGTTGAGCGTTTCAGAGGTTACATCGACGGACATCAGGTGATCGTGAGAAGTGACCATCAGCCATTGAAGTGGTTGCTGACGCTGAAGTCACCATCAGGTAGGCTAGTCCGTTGGGCACTTAAGCTACAATGCTTTAACATCACCTACCAGTACACACCAGGCAAGGTCAACGTGGTTGCAGACACCTTGAGCCGCCCGCCTTGCACTGAAGAGGATACAAAGGAGTGTGGTGCATGTTCCGTTGTGCTTAACCTACCTTCCACCAGTCCAGCTGACCTACGCGCTGCTCAGCTTGAGGATCCGGATCTTCAGAAGATTGTTCAGGACTTGGAAGATCCTGACGAGCTGACCTTTTCTAGATGGTTGGAACGAGGGTACGTATTGTCTCACGGTGTTCTCTACCGTTACGACCCAGATTCCGATTTGGAAGAGGCTCAGCTGGTATTACCGAGCACCATGAGAAGTGAAGTCTTGAAGGACTTACATGACTCTCCCACTGCAGGCCATCAAGGCGTGGAAAGAACTCTTCAACGGCTAAGGGAACGGTATTATTTTCCCGGTATGCGTAGGTTTGTAACTGGCTATCTGAAGACGTGTGTGGAATGCCTTCGTTACAAACCATCCAACCAAAAGCCCGCTGGCTTATTACAAACGCCTGTCCTTCAACAGCGAGGTGAAGTCCTTGCGATCGACTTATTCGGCCCGCTCCCAGCTGGAGACCAAGGGGAGCGATGGGTGTTCTTGATAGAAGATGTAGCTACGAGGTGGGTCGATCTTTTTGCTCTTGTAGACGCTACCGCTGAGACTTGTTCTCGGGTTCTTCTGGAGGAGTACTTCCTCCGATACGGATTGCCGCGAAGGGTTGTTTCCGATAATGGTACGCAATTCATATCTGCTGTCATGCAACAATGCATGCATTTGATGGGTGTTAAGCAGGATCTCATACCCTTGTACCACCCGGAAGCCAACCCCGCCGAGCGCAAAAATAGGGACTTAAAGGTACAGCTGTCCATATTAGTGAAGAATACTCACACTGATTGGCCTAAACACTTGGCATTCGTCAGGTTTGCGATGAATAGCGCCATGTGTTCCACAACTGGGAAGACACCGGCGTTTTTAACCTTTGCGCGCGAATTGCGGACTCCTTTCGATGTGCATTACGACTTGCGTAGTATTTTGGACAAGGAAAATTTTGTTCCTCAGGTCACCCCTTACTTGCGACAATTCGTTTCCTCTCTCTCTGACATTAGGGAGCTTGTAGAAAAGTCTCAGGATATCCGTAAGGAAGTAGCAGATGCTGCTCGTCAGAAAGAACCTAAGTATATTATAGGTGATTTAGTTTTGGTCAAAACGCACGATCTAAGTAACGCGAATAAAGGTGTAACGCGTAAGTTTATGCCTAGGCGGGATGGCCCGTATAGGGTCACTGAAACGTCTAGCCCAACTACTTTTGTTCTTTCCGACCTCTCAGGCAACAACATAGGGAAGTATCATAGCACGGATTTAACGCCCTTTACATCCCCGTTGAACTCCACAGTCCCAATCCGACCGAAGGGGCGCCGAGGGAGACCGCGCTTTCGTGTTTTAAGTCCCAAGTCGGACTCGGGGCGTGTTCCCAACTTGGAAGGGGAGTATATAGCGCGCGGTTCCGATTCTGCTAATTCAAATTCGAATGTACCATGCCGCGCCGATGACACTTCCGTTTCCCCGACGCGCCGCGATTCTGGGACTACTAGCGCCATCGCGCGGCGAGGGAGAAAAACGAGACTCCCCGCGCGATTCCGCGACTGAACGCGTCTCGACAAGTTACATTTAGTGGTAGTTGATTTTATTGTTCTTATGTCTGACTTTTTATGTAAAGAATTGTTTGTGTGTCTATTATACGTGTAAAGTGCTCGTGGGTGTTTTTTTTTACTTAGTCTGCAGCCCTGAGTATTCAGCCAGCCGGGCAACGTTAAATAGGTACCTACTCGTAACAGTGTATCACATTAGGTGAAAATTGTGCTCGAAGATTTTATCAAGCTTAAAGATAGAGCTAATGGTTTTTCAATAGACTTTTAATGGTTTGGCTGCCATTTGGTATCTGTGGGAAATGTTTAATTTTCCAAATATTTTAAAAATATCGGTAAAAGTAAAAAAACATTTCACTACTATTTTATTTTTGTTGATAGATTATAAGGACCCTTTCGGGATAGTGTACCTACCTACTAGTTACCTACGGAGGACGTTGTACCTAAGTATTTACCTAAGTAGTATAGTATTATGTTATCTGTGCCTAAGGAAACATTTACATATACCTAAGAAACCCATAATAATAATGGTAGGTACCTATTTTATTAAAGGTTTGATAGGTTTTGATGTTGCCGCCTGCATTGCACCTACCTACCTACCTACGCTTTAATCATCGATCTCCGCTAAGCTCTCTGAGAAAATCACCATAAAAACTCTTTATTGTCATAGCTATTTCATAAACGCCATAAAAATTTCATAGGTGACTCCTATGAAATATAAATTTCAAGTGGGTGTGTTAATACACTGGAGGCAATAACGTTTTCGACTTATCTCTATAGAGCTGCTAATCCCCCTAAGGAGGAGGAATTTTAATTTCGTTTAACGTGGAATAATGTGCGAGTTAATTAATTTGACTAAAGTTATATGATGATGCTTAAAAATTCGGTGTTTTTATGAAAAGGACTTTAACTTTATCGTCTTAACATTTGGACACGTCCACATTCGATTACCAGTGGACGTATAGATAAGTACCTACAGAATGTAAGAAGATAGATGTACGTACTTACTAATCTATCATCTATAGGTTGATACCTCGAAATTTCTGTAAATATATTTTTTTTCTAAAAAAACTTATTTACGATAAATAGCAATTACAAGTTACTTAATATTTTCTTGAATTGGAAGACTTCGTTTGTCTGTCTATTTATTTTTTCGTGCTAATCTCAGAAACAACAGAACAGGGGTGCTATTGCGTAAGCTAAATGGGAATGAATACCGCAACTTTGAAGATGATTTTATCAATAAAAGCAACATCTGAAAGGTTTCAAATAAGAACAGGAAGATTTAAAGATCGTGAAGGTGTCCCTTGTCAAGTATGAAACGTTTTGGATGTCGTTAAGATTGTTAAAATAATCCTCAAAGTTACGAACTTCATTGCCATTTTGCTTACGCAATAGCACCCCCGATCTTTAAGAAACTTTACAGCTAATGATTGTGTTATTTTTTTTAGTAGGCTACAAAAACAACACCCTCTTGCAGGGGCGATAGAAGCGTTCGAAGTTTCCATAAAATACATAGGTATTTTAAATGCAAATATTAATTTGAAATTTTCATCATTTTTTATTTTAAACATAAATTATGAATAACGGTTGTCAGCGTTTTCTAAATAACCAAGATAATAGATCTAAAAAAATTAAATGAATTTGAAATAAAACGAATTTGTAAAGGCTTATCTTCTCTCACCCACACAATTAATAATATTATACTTATATTAATATTACTTAAGAAGTTTTTCAGAAATAAATCGAATTTAAGTAAATTATTAAATGCTTTTTTGTAGTTTCTTACATTCAATGTTTGAAATAGTCAAAAGAGGGGAGAGGGATCGATATAAGAATTATGACAAAGAAATTACCAGACTTACCTACCTACCGTCTAACTAAATTTAGAAAGAAGGGCGTCTTAGATACTTAATCAGCTTTATCTTCACATCGAACTATACTAGATCAAGTTAAATGTTGTTGAATTGGGTACAACGTAGGTAACTTAAGTTACCTTACATAAATAAGTCTCCACACGAGTTAAACCGCACACCCTCCTTCCTTCTCGGCAGTCGGGTAATATGGCGCGCCATTTTGCTTCCCTGATAGTATTATGTTATCTGTGCCTGTGATATGAAAAACATAATCTTGTATTCGGGGAAAATAAGGAACAACTCTGTTAGGTTCGGGGTGAGTGTCTCCAAAAATCTCGTAGGTATAAATAACAAGGAGAATTTCAGGACACTTCCCATAAATATGATAAAGGGGGTGGGAGGGTTGAACGTCACCTAAGGCACTTACTGCTCGCTTCGACACCGATAATTTTAATAAGACATCCCGGGATTCAGTTCGATACAAACCTGTTTAAATAAGTAGGGTACTTATACCTACTAGATTCGGACCGCAACGCGTGCGTGATGTCTCTGGTATTGCAAGCGCTCATAGGCTACGGTAACTGCTTACCAATATATATATAAAAAATTGAAGGAAAGGTACAGGGAAACTAGGAAGAGAAAAACCAAGAATAAGTAACATGAGCCAGATAAAAGAGAAGATTGCCGTCATGTCGTTTATGTAAAGGAGGTAAAGGAGCACTCATTGGAAAGATGAGAGAGAATGGAGGAGATTGTATCATTACTTACGCCGACAAGAATATTAGACAATCATCAACTCTGCGATTTTGTTTAGGCGTTGGCGTAGTACTGACATGCTTGAATTTGAATGGAATTTAGGTGTAATGGTAGGGCCCCTAGACACAAAAGTAAACATTTTACTGTCTCAAAATAAACTACGGCCATTCCCCGAAAAATGTTCTATCATCGTCCGCAGTAAAAATCGCATTAACCGTACAAATAGCGATAGAGCACGTAATTTAGATAGGATAATGGATACGAAATGTAAATAAATCTCTCGCTTGCAATAAATAACAATGACCATGGGATGGAATCGTGTCTCTTTCAACTATTAAATAAATACTTAGGTACATTTCAATACTTATTGTAGCACGCCCCTATTAGTAGCGGGCGCAAGCTAGTCTAGAATATTAGATGTAATAAGTTAGGACATCTATTCTAGACTATCTTGCGCCCACGGCTTCCCCGCGTGGTAAATAACTCTAGGTAACTATGCCAAGTTTCACTGAAATCGGTTGAGCGTTACGGCGCCGCGGCGCGGCGCGGCTTGATTGAACCACAAACATCCAAACATCCTCACTAACTTTCGCATTTATAATATATATAGGATATTAGGAAGTAGGATGATTTATACAGCGGCAGGTAGAACTATTTTTTTTTAATTAACTTATAGGACGATGTAGTGCCTGGGACATTATTTAGATGGTGTAGGCTTATCCAGCACCTATACCATCCTCTGAGCCTAATCAACAGGATCTACAGGAAAGACAGTCAATACGTGTGGAGCAAACTAAACTGCGGGTTTTACTGACGATGTTTTCCTTCACCGATCTGAGCACAGATCGTAAGCCGAGGTACCTCCCACTAGGCTAACATGCCTTTAGTACGGGTTATGATAGGTAGGCGCACTAGGTTACCTACCAAAAACATTGTCCACCTTATGGGCAATGATCCCATGAATTCTGAACAATTAATGTAATAATCATTATCTAAGTAGGTAGGTACATAGACTTACGTGTGACCAGTAAAGCGATCCAATTAATATTCCTTTCGTATCGTATCGCTCCGAGCCTTTTCAATTTACGACTATGTATTCGGTAAATCAAGTTAATATCTTGCGGTTGTGCCCAAGAGTAGTACCTACCCGTTGAATAATATTCACGTTACTAAAATAGCCGTATCGAATCACTTCCTTATTCCATACATAGATAAGATATTTTTTTACAAAAACTAAAAACCGACTTCAAATTCCTGAATATTATCAAACTCTTTTTTTTGCAACCTCTGCGTTGTGCTTACCTACTGACACTGGCCACCTACACTTTCGAATAAAAAAGTATGACATCCATTCATATTCAATAATAACTCTTACGGTACTGACTGACTGAATGACAATCATACCCATACGTTACAAGAGGAAGCTACCCTGCAAATTTCTTAAATTCATGCACAGAAAGGAATTCCCGACACACAACCCCTAAGGTTAAAGTTTATGTAAAAATAGCAGCAACCGAACGAAGTCGCGGGGATAACCATACCATACCACCGTGGACAAAAAAAAAAATCGGCAAGTCGTGATTTCAACAGATTATGACGTTTTTTTAAAAAATACAAACAAAAAAAAAAACTGCCGACTTGAGAACCACCTCCTTTTTTTGAAGTCGGTTAAAAAATAAAGCCCGACTACGCAAAAGCTGCAAAAATATAAAAGAAACAAACGCCCAATTCTTCAGGTCTCTACGACCAGCGGCTTATGCTAAACGCTGTCTACTTGCCATATCTACCTGTTATTTGTATATCGCCCTTTCCTTTGTTGTGCCCATGTACCCTTTTATCAGCTCTCTCCAGCATCAAAGGTTTGCTGGAGGAAATTCCTTCTTTGTACATGCCTATATTATTAAGTTATTTATCTGTGTGTTTTCGGTGTACAACAAAGAATTAAAGAAATAAGGTCATTGATCTAACCTAACAAACGGAATTTTACGAAAATACGTGCAAATTATACCGTGCGAAGTATAAGTGGCGTTATTGATTATATCTCCTTGACAATTTATCTTACTCAATTCTGAGAATTAACATCTCCGATGTAAACTTGTAAAGCAGCTTCTAAGTACGCTTTGGAGAGCATTTTAGCTCGTCTAGTCACAGTCAGTGTAAGGCTCTGTTCAGACTACGGGCTTTATCCCAATACTGACCCTGGAGTTTGAACCGTTTTGGTAATTAAGTTTCGTAGTTGGCTACTGGCATTGTCAACAAGTCAAGTACAAGTCGTAAATATTTATCGTTAGCAGTAATTATAAGGTGAATACAAAAAATAAATTAATTTGACATCATTTTCTATAGAAATTAATAATTCTGATGTCAGAGTGAGTGGAGTGGTACCTACCTATTATTAACTTAAATTTTTTGAAATTCTGTAATTCAGCTTCTTAAAGGTAATGAAAAAAGGGGATGAATGAATAGTATTTTTGTAATTAATGTTATTTACTATTAACCATATTTGTTTAGGTACACGAACCTCCCTCTATAATCACTTCTCTCTAGCCTCAAAGGTTTGCTGTAAGAAAACTCTTTTTAGGGTTAAGCTCGCCTTTGTACATACCTTTCTTTTTTATTGCTGTAATCTTTGTTTTCTTGTGTACAATAAAGAATAAAGAACGACTGCCGATTGATAATATTTATCAATTGACTCATGTTGGTATAGTTGCAATAAAGCGTGTCGACGTAGCGTAGAAAGAGTGCCGTGAGCCGCTTGATATTCAAAAAGCACTGTGCATGCAAGTTTGTCAAGCTCGCCGCGCGTCGCTTTGATCGTCTAGAGATACCTTTACATGGGTGCTCACTGTAGATAAAGCAAACAGCTAAAACGTGTAACTAGAGGGCCAAAGAGCTCCGATGTAATGCGGGTACTACGCTGTATTTATTCCTTGCAACACGTTTCAATTAGGAGACGGAATTAGTAACATGCTCCTAGAATAAACTCAAACTACCTTCGTTAATTATGTTGCGAGGGAAGACTGAAAAATATCTATTACTGAGATACCTATAACGTAGGAAATTACTTAGTAAGAATGATAAGTAAAATCAGAAATCTTTACCTTATTTCACCGAAAACAAAATTAATACCTACAGAGTTTCATTCATAGTCTGAAATTATTTGGTTAAAAACCTAATCGTTTTAATTCCGGCACGGCAAGATTGCATTGATACCTACAGGGCCACAGCGTAGCTCGGCTGACTGGGCCCTACCACCCCACGTACCCACCATCAACTTTGCGATATTGTTTAGGCAGTGAATGGTATTATGATGACATATTGCCATTCAATTACAAGCGTGTCCTTGAGACCTTGCGTCACCGCCTAAACAAAATCGCAAAGTTGATGGTACGGGCTACTGTGCAAAAATTTAATTTAATATCAAATTACTACGTTGAGAGACGAATTATGTGAGAGAATTAAGAAAAATAATTGGTATGTATACTTACCTACTGGTAAAAAATAATTGATTTAATTCGTAGATTTCCATCACAAAGACCCAAACGTTGATTTCGAAAAATAAAGAGCGAAGGAGAGCGACGGACGTGGCCGGCCCTGCGTCCGTCCACAATTTATGTTTCGTTCGCGCGTCTAGTGAAAGCCTCCGATGAAAGTTTCATCGTATCTGCGAACTGCAGGCGTGAAAATAAAATTGGAACGAGCTTTGGGCTTTCGAAAATACAGGCTATCTGACGTTGAGAGAGAATAGTTTGGAATAGTCGCTTTTGATCAATGTTGTACGATTTACACGCGTGACAGGGTTGACAGACAACTGATGACCGATGCAGTAGGCACCGATGTTGTTCATCGAGGCTTCATCTCGCTATCAAATCTGCCATGCCGTGAATGTGTTTGCATAATGTCGCGTGTCGGCAATTGTAGTGTAGACATTAAGTCAATGTCTGTACACAGATTGAACGCAGATAGTAATTATGTTGGTAGATTGATATCTACCAACATAATTATTATTATAAGCTGATGCACTATTATGTACTAGCATCTGCCCGAGGCTATTAAAGTACCTATATTATGTCCTATTCCTGGCCCTAATGTACCTTGATGCTAATTTTATGAAAATCCGTTAAGCTATTACGAAGCTGAGACCACCACGCTGAGCACCACGCACAAACGTTAGCATTTTGTAATGCCGGCTTCACTGGTCACACGTGGGCCATGTGTGCGTTCCACGTACACGTCGGATCCCACACATTTTTCATGATCCATGCTACGCGCTGCTACGAACCCGATGGAAATCTGTCTTTTCTATGTTGGAGGGATAATCCGCGCGTGTTTTAATATACGTGCTTCCTTGTGTTTGATAAGTAACTTGTCTGTTTAGACGTCTGAGACGTGTGCGTTTTTGAATGTAGTTCTCGCTTTATATTAAATAGGGTTCGAACCTATTACACGTGAGCTGTATGTAAGTATGATTAGGGTGACTGGCTTGTCTCTTCGAGATATTTACTGAATATCAAAAGAAACTCGAGCCTCCTATTCCTGTCATCATATTTTTCTCGTAGGTACCTACAGTTTCCTGGGCTGATTGTCGGCTAATTCTTTGCGGTCCGCTGGAGGCTGTACAACGCAATAAATTTCTGACATTCAGACAAAGCAACCATGCGAAAAAGCCCTGATAAAAATAAGATGACTTGCTTTCAGACACATTTTTCTAAAAGACAATAGTCCCTTCAAGTTATTGTTAGTCATTGATAGGTAGGTAACTATAGCTGCTTTAAATTTGTTGAAAAAAAAAACGTTATTATGTTTCTTCTTGTAAAAATCACCAATAAATCACACCTATTCTAGAAGAAACTACTAAGATGAAATTCAGTTACAGGACATTGTAGTTCTTAGACATGTTTTGATGGAGTGGGCTTGCCCAGCACCTATACCATCCTCACAACCGAGTCGGCCTTATCCACCAGAGCTAACGAAGCTGCGGGTTTTCTCACGATGTTTTCCTTCACCGTTTCGAGCACGTGTTTAACGGGCACATTATCAGAAGTATCACGTTTGCAAGTAATAATTGGACAATGCAATACGAATATTATGGAGAGACCATCTGAAGGAATTCAGACACTAGTTATATTAGGTATCATGAGGTGCCAAATTACATTATGTCACATCACTCTGTTCAGCAGTGTATGATGATTAGTAAACTCAGTAAATCGCACGGTATGAATGCGATGTTTGGATGTTTTTTTGTCTTCACGTCGTAACGACTTATTATGTGAGTAATATGACTATTACTATCGCAAAAGGGGGCTTATTCGATCAACAAAAAGAAAACAAATGAGCAAAAATTAACATAAAAAACTGTTTGACATCTTTACAACTATAAACACAATGAGAAATTTGACATCAAGATAGCTACCTCAAACAGGAGAATAATTGAGTTTGAACTGATTCTACCCCGAAAAATACGATTTTTTCATATTGTTTTTTCAGTAGAAAAACGACGAATTTTCAAAAGTCGTAGAATAAACTTTATTGCCAATCGGGTGTAGAATAATCTCATTTCAGGATAGTATACATATTTAATAAATCATCTTGTAAAAAGTATAAAACCAAGCAATTATTCCATTCAACTTAAAAACCCCTGATATCAGAAAATGCTAAGATATTTTCTCAAAAATATGAGCTGTATGGGTCGAAATGATCAATCAAAAGCTTCTATTTTTTTGACTGCAAAAAGAAAAGACTATTGAAAGAAAAAGGACGCAAGCAAATCTCGATGGTCAATGTTCGTTTTTCTCGTCTATCTGGCTGACTAAATAGGAGATGTCCTCGTAGGTAGATAGATACCTAGATAAGCGCTCCGCATTTCCACTTCCAAGGCGGGACTTAGTCGCTAGCCGGGAACTCGAAGCTGGAAGGAAAACGAAAACAATTTCACTGCGATCCTTCCTCTCTGCAGATCATTACTGAGATCTTCAACTCGGACGACGTTTTAATTTTTTTTCTTGAGCTATCAGCCGCCTCTTCTGAGAGTAATTTGTAGAGAAACACGTTTTTCTTTCTCGGTTTGATGGAAATTAATAAATTGCGCTACGCTGAGTTCGATAAGAGGAAAAGTTGTTGTATAACAATCTGCGCGCTGTCTGTGATGCTTTTAGCAAAACCATATCTCAGTCTGCATGCTTGTTTATTCATAAAATTTTTCGAAGATTTATGTTAGACATTAAGGCATCCTTTACAAAGGAATTTTCATGAAATGGTCGATAGATATCGGGTTTGTACCTATGGTGTCACGTAAAGCGCCCCTACAAAAACCGAAGCTAAGTAACTCACGAAAATTACGGACTCGGGCCTCTTTTTTTTAATGTTATATGTAGGCAGACAAGCTTACAGCCCTCCTGATGGTAAGTGGTTACCGTCGCCTATTGACATCAGCAACACCTGAAGCATTGCTAATGCGTTGCCTGCCGAGCCCCTCCCCCCTAAAGAGCTCTGGCAACCTTACTGACCGCAGGAACACAGCACTATTTGAAACAAATTATGTAAGGCGGAGGTACCTCCCCAGGCGGGCTGCTCCAATTAAGAGCGAGAAAATCTCGCTGTGCCCTACCTCCTCCTCTGTTCTAAGAGAGGCATCTCGCTGGTATTAATTACAAAGAAACAAAAGTTTCACCAACGATTCCAATCCAAGAGCCGACACCTTTTAACAAAACAAATTACTAACCCAGCAGAAATGACCCGCACTTTATTCGCAAATCAATTAGCCATCTACAGTTTAGTGCAAGTTGAAAAAAGTCGGGCGCAGGGATTGGATCCTACTGACCTCTGGGTAATTAATTACGCGTTGTTTTTGCAGGCCAAAGGAAGAAACGACCAAGATTTATTGTGTACGCCACTTCACTTGGTAGAGTAAGCGCCCGTAGGCTTAATTACTTTGATAGACAATCAACATTAATTATGTAACTATCATTTAGTTTATAAGGCAGTTTGATGGTGCAATTGAAAACTACCTATGTAGGAACCTAGGTATGTACGTTTACTTACAACATATAGAAAATAAGGGAACATTTTTGTATTAAAGAAAAGACAATCAAATTTATTAAAAAAACTAAAACCTGACTTTTTTTATTTTATTTACATAACTTGTAGTCATTGTCCGGGTCAAGAAGATTCTATCAAAATACAAACGTATTGCTTTTACCTGTAGGTTTTGTTTATTCTTTACATATTTTACTACGAAAAAAAGTGAACATGTAACAACAAGTTAAGGGTACATTTCGAACTCTGGCGCTTGATCTAGCCTCTAGACGGCTATTTACTAATCTTTTCTTTAACTCAGATCCATTGTTTCCGGCCGTAATAGATCCGTGAGCCGGATTATGGGAACTCATTTCGCTCTCGTTCTTATATTGCCATTGTCCAAGTCACAATACTTACCTTACCTATTAAGGTTATTCTGACCTTTCGTTTATATCTACCGACTAGCCTTTGGTTTCCTAAAAAACAGTTATCATTAAGAGACGTAACGAATCGAACGGTAAGCGCAATTTTTAAGATACAATTGTTTAAAGATAAAAATGTATACCTACGAGCTGCAGGCCTATGGACTTCTACAGACTGATGATGACTAGGATGTGACATTTGATTTTACCTAGAGACGAGATGGTGGGCAAGCCAAAGGATTAAGATTGTTCGTGCCAACGACTTCTACGTGCTTTTCCGTCTACGGAAGGTAGAGACGCGGACGTTTGCTTTGTTTATTTACTTACCGCAAAATTGGAGAGCAGCGGACTCTAAAATACTTGGTAGGTACCTATCTATTACTGAAAACCAAAATTCGAGTCTCCTTATATCTAATAAGTAGGCACCTACCTAGTTTAAATATAAAAATGGAAGTGGAATACACTTAAATACACTTTCTTGGTCATCCTGTACTAGGTTAGTGATCAGGTCGAGGTATGGTTGCCCTGAAAAAGGCCTATGACCGTTGGATATAGGGTGCTTTTCATCCACGTACTGAGTGAAGTCCCGCTAAGCCATTGCTCCAGCCAGTAGTAGCTTGAGCTGTTCTCGGACACGTAAGGATCGGCTGTGTAGCAACTACATTATGATCTGTGGGATAACTTAGCGCCGGGAGAATTCCCTCTGTCACACCCTTATCCTGACTGCTTGACATTTTGCACTCACTGCTTTGAGTTACCACTACTTTCGTAATAACATTCAGGTGGGATTCTGTATTGTGAAATTATTTTGGCAACACCTTCTGCCGCTATTAACCCGTAGGTATTCTGCATGAACCCTATTACAACCTGCTGAACCGACCACCGTTGAGGAATAAAGGTTCTCGAATGGCGAGCACGAACTGGACGACGCAGTGTAGAAAGGCCTCTCTCCCCATTTTGCGAAGAAATAGTGAAGGTTGACACACTCAAGTTTATCAATTTAGGGGGGCTCAATTTGAGTTTTGACCTTAGGTTCCTAATATTTGACACTCAAGAACTAAATCCCTAACTCAGACTGCGTTCCTAACGCACAGCCTAACCGTCGGCGTCGGTCATAGATACCTGAAATTTGCCTGCCATAGGTATTTGTTTTGATGCTAGGGTGTACTAAGAATACAGTGTACTTCACACTGTAATTGGGCAAAAACGCAAAACTTTATATTTTTTGACAATAATATGAACCTGTGCCTTTTTTTAAGAAATAAAAAAGAGAAATGCAGAAAATAGTTTTTCACTATATTATTTGAAGTAAAGTTTCTTGGATCTATCACCAACAGTATCCGAAATAAAGATAATTTTCGTTTGTCACTAAATCTCCATTTCGAACCGCTTGGGACGCGAATTTTCAAAGTTCCTTTCTTAGTACACCCCGGAGCATCAAAACAAATACCTATGGCATGCAAATTTAAGGTATCTATGACCGACGCCGACACGGTTAGGCTATGCGACGTTGTCTAAATGTCAGTCAGTCAGGACTTTGAGAATCAAACAAGGTACAAGGTACGTGATTCCTAATAGGAATATTGGTACTTAACTAACCCGTAAGGGGCTTATTTTACACCCAATAAAGTTTGAACTACGTCTTTTGGAAAACCGAAATTTTACATTGAAAAAACACATTTTGGCGTTAAATCAGTTCAAACTTAATTACCTATTCAGCTGCTTTAGGTTGTATCTTGATGTCAAACTTTTAATATTGACAGACTGTTTCAGACTCAAGCTTATTTTCTCTCTGAATCGAAACATTGAAAACAGATCAGCGTTTCAGTTACTTTATCTGTAGAGATATCCCACGTGAAAAATGCAGCCAAAGCAACTAACCTAATATTTTCATGCAAAGCATGTCTAACGAAGTTCGGCTTTAGATATTGTTGTTCAACTTCCCTCGTTAATTAGTGACTCGGCGTGAGATCCCAGGTGGGATGTTCTATGTTACACCGTGTTTGCATAAAAGTTAGTGCAGCAGCTAGGTAAAGAAGCTTTGCCAGATACATTTCTTCTCTTCACCCCAGCGTTTCCAAGTGGAATTAATGCCCAACTGCCTTGTCTGTAAAAGCCTCTACACACCTTCCTGCAATCAGAGGCAATATCGGGGCCAGTGCTATCAACTCGACTATAGCAAGCTTTTTTTTCTCTTTTTTCCTTGAAGTTTAGAAGAGAAGAAAAATCTAATTTGCAAGGAGGTTTCGATTTTAGCTACGCGTTCCAAGTTTAAATACTGTGTTATCTTATAAGTTTGTGCAACTCTATAGAATATTGATACATAGCAGGCACCAAATACACCATCAAAAACATGAACAACACCTTGGCCTTTAATTTTTCGAGTCATGAACTCTCAAAGGAAAGTTCATGAATCTTAAAAGATTATTTTTAAGGAAGATTTGGAATAATTACTTCCTCTCCACTGCTTAGAGCGGGGTTGAAAATATAAAGACGCGTGATGAACAAAAAATGTTATTATTTATTATAAGTAATAGAAAAATAATAATAATAACAGTTGTAAATTAAACTATAATAATATTATACTAGAAATGAACTCTGTTTTCTACGACTACGACTACAAGTAGAAAACAGAATAAGTTTATTTTTACTAAATATATGGAAGAAGTAGTGGAACCCCGCAACTTAGTTCGCGTGATGTTATTTTCATACTAGCTTCGAACCCCACTGCTTGTATTCTGTAGTGATTAATACAATAATTGACTCTTACGTGGTTGCCATAAATATTTGAGTAACCGCGTGTATAGTAGTAGGTACATATTATGATGCTGGCTTGAATTCACCGAGATGAGTGTATGACAGTATAATTATGAGAATTGTGAATGTCGCAACATGTTCACGTTGGTAAATAGTTATCATAATGGAGTTATAAAGGTGCGCGTTCATTGGCCCGAACCGCCTGATTTTTTATTCACATTTTATTTCCGAACTTTTTCAATTTAGCTGTTTTTGGTCTTTTGCAATGTTCGTAGGTATCTAATTATTAAACGTTCTAATAAGTTCGATTTCAAGATGCTACCTAAAGCAGCTGAATAATTGAGTTTAGACTGATTCGACTCCAAAACAGCTGATTTTTGCATAGTGTTTTTCAATGAAAAACTACAAATTTTCGAAAGACGCAGAACAAACTTTATTGCAAATTGAGTGTAGAATTAGCCCCTTCCGAGATAGTATACCTACATATTGTGAATGCCTTTTAATCTAATAAACCTAAATAAAATACGGGCCAACTCTTGACTGACAATATGTATGTGTCATTCCTAATAACACGGATTTACTAAAATATTCTTATATAAACAATAAGGTTGTTCAAGCGCACTCTGGTTCACGCACAAAAAATTGTACTTTGTCAAACGGCACGTCGAAAACTCGCCATACCAAGCCATACCTACTTTATTGATCTAATTTTCCAGCATAATATCCACTGGCGTTACGATATTGCTGTATTTCAGAAGTGCGGTTGCCAATTTACTCGAAAGGGTGCCGTTCTATGGAGTTCATGTCGTGTGTCGATACACGGGAATGACGTTACATGTCTCTGGGAGAATACGAACGCTAGAACAAACGTGCTCTGTAATGCAAAATGTTGATTGATACATGTGTGAAGCCAAGTTCAAACGGCGTGCGATAGGTCATGTAAAATTTATTTTAAAATTACCTTTACGTCTTCTAATTAGCTTGCGATATCGTTGGGCTATATCGCACACCCTTAAATGTCGGTCCTCCCTAAACTCAAAATTGACTTTGTTTAGTAAAGTTAAGGATCATTGTGATTCAAATTTTAAAAGACTTATTGAGGACATATCGCACGCCGTTTGAACGCGGCAAAATTTGAAAATGATAGGTTTGTGTGCGAAACATAGATCTCCGCTGCGAAAGTCAATTTTTGTGTATTCTGACAGAATGTCAGGCTGCGTCGGCTCTAGGCAACTCAGCAAGACAATATCCTTTGACACTGTCTCTTTCAACTTAGGTCCTTCAAAGATAACTTCAATAAGTTCTTTACAATTTCCTTCAGAACTCAATAAATCCTTCAACCCAAATTCTAAAATAAGTCAATCCTGGATTTACACTTACCGTCTCAACTCAAGAAGTAGTTGTCTATAGGCCGTGTCGGAGATCCCAGCGAGGCCCGAACGAGGGCTAATGGCCCGTTAATAATGCCCGCCAGTCGGTCTGTTAGCAGCCTTACCCCGCCACGAATTACGACTCGGGTAACAGAAATGAATGAAGTAAGAACTGTGGCCTTAGGCTGCCTTATCACGTGAGATGTGTGATATAGCTAAACGATGAGGGAGGAAAAAATCCACCTATAGGATTCCTTTATTTTCATAGCTAAGCTCTGCTTAGTTCTGGTGGAAAAGGGTTCAAGGAAACTAAGTATTTTACATACTCGTTGAAGCGAGGTATTTGAGCTAAGGATGCGTGGTATACTATATGAACTAAGGTCGTGGCTACCGCAAAGCGCAACTTCATAGCACTTTTACCCAATCAGCTACAACACTACGCACGCTTGGGAACGTTCGACAAAATTACATGGTAGAGATGACGTAACATCTCGGTCGGAAAATTCGAGATTGTATAATTTTCACGAGTTTTCCCCCAAGATGTGACGTCATCTCTACCATGAGATTTTGTTGAACATTTCCGAGCATAAGGCTCATGCCATTCTTTGAAATCCGACTCGCACACACAAAATACACACATACTTTTCAGACTAAGATGTCATATTCATATTATTTAATCCTTTTTAGGGTTCCGTACCTCATTTGGAAAAACGGAACCCTTATAGGATCACTTTGTTGTCCGCCTGTCTGTTTGTCTGTCTGTTTGTCTGTCTGTCCGTCTGTCAAGACCCTTTTTCTCAGAAACGGCTAATGGTATCAACTTGAAATTTATACCACCGATTAAGGTCTGTAGGCTTATGGTGTCCTATAAAATGCAAAGCTCTAGCTTAATGCATTAAAGAGATATGGCAATAAATGTATAATTTTTGTATGAAAATGGCTAAAATAAAAAACCTCTAGGGTACTTTCAGTTGCCTCACAATTCTGAAATTTGGAATGCTAGGAGCTTTTGTAACATAATTAAAGGGAAAAGTCTGAAATTGAGGAATTTCAAAAATTTTAGGAAACAAAGTTATATTTGCGGTCAACGTCATACAATGAGTACGTGAGCGACCGCAAATATAAGTTTGTCTATTCCTACACTTAGAATTTTTATTTTCTGACCATGACCACTGGTGAGCGACCGGGATTCAAACCCACGACCAATGGTACGGAACCCGCAGGGCGCGAGTTCTCGCACTTGACCGTCTTTATTTGTCTTAGTCTTCATCATCGTCCTTTCAGTGATAAAAAAGTGCTGTAATACGACCCTTTAAGCAACCGCGTACTCTGTATCGTCTATTGAAAAGAGTTTAAGATACGTAAGCCATACTTTCCTAGAGCAGCGAATAATTCTTCAATTTTTACGGATTCCTAAAAATATGGCTGAAATATTGTATCGATAGATGACTGTACTAGCATATCTACATCCAAGTAATTCTGCTCCGAAACGTTCCCTACCACGAATTACGTCCGGAGCTTTCTGCTAAACTGCCGAGAATCGTACACTTCGCCCTACGGCTCGTTACTAAGTACAGCCCTAATGGAAGCCGTCCTGTTGCTATGATTAGGCATTTCATGTTTGCACCTGATTATCTAGTAAGAATTTTATCATTACACTAATTATATGCATTGCTTCTTTTTCTCTCTCCAGGATCTCATATACCGCTTTCGTTTCAGGATTGACACACATGACAGATCAGCTGACTACCCTCTAGACTCCTCCGAGTGCATCCGTGGTAACACTTCTTCCGTGGTAACTCTTTCCCCGTAGAGGCAGTCACACTTTTAAATAAAATACTATTACATACAATATCAAAAAAAGCTAGAAAGAGTGCTCGAAGAATGAGCAAGCTTTTTCTAAATCAATTAATTAGGTACATGTCAAATTTCAGATTTTCCTAATTATTTAAGCTATTTTCATAATATAATTAAATATTAAATGCACATCTTTATAAATCTATATCCTTCTTCCTAAAAATTATGCTAGGTACATCATTTTTGGATAAAGTTTTTATAATCATTATGTCGCATTCCAACTACCATCCCTGCACCTGCAGGTTGACTGATACAAAATGCATTAAAGGAGCCATTTCATTCTGGGCCTGGTCCATGTACACTATATAGAAAAATTAGGAAAAAATAGGAGATTACAAGAAAAATACAATTTCATTAATTTGAAGTTAAATGTGATGGTACAAGAATAGTTCTTCTGGTAAGTTTTTTACTATGTGAACACTATTTGAAGGCCGCCACGTTGGTTTATAGTTGGCGTTTGACATGACATTGACATATTTTTCATGTCATGTTGTTTGATTTGATGTTTTTGTTTTGTCAGATGAATGTAGGTTGTCAAAATGACATTTCACGCACGTCCATCCGCCATATTTTTGTAGCGCTATGTGTTGCTCTCTTTGTCGAAGAAAATCTTAATGTACCTTAGAACGAAGTCAATTTAAATAAAATAACCAATTAAATATGTTTACTTTATTGCTTAGCCGCAGAACCGATAACCGTTGGGGAGTAAAGGTTCTCGAATGGCGACCACGAACCGGGCGACGCAGTGTTGGAAGGCCTCCCACCCGATGGACCGATGACATTCTAAAGGTTGCGGGAAGTCGGTGGATGGAAAGGGCTCAAGACCGTTCGTCGTGGAACTCTTTGGGGGAGGCCTATGTCCAGCAGTGGACTTCTACAGGTTGTTGATGATGATGATTGCTTAGCCATATTTTAGAGTAGTGTACACAGTGCAGGCCCAGGCTCCATATATTGATGAAACGTCTCTTTTGTATAAAATGTATTGTTTTGTTCATTAACATGCAAATATATAAATATTAATGCGACAGTTACTCTGACTGTAGGCAACGTTTTTAAGGCTAAACGGCTGACCAGATCATGATGAAATTTGGCATGAAGATAGCCAAAGGCCCGAGGAAGGATGTAGGCTTGTAGTTTTTATCCAGTTACCGCGCGAGCGAAGCCCTGAGTATCCATTAGTATTCTTATAAAAGGGCTCGTCGGATTTCTCGATGGTAAGGAATGATCGGGCCATCGCAGCGGTCGCTACGTCACGTCCGCACAGAGCTATAACTGCTCAACGATCAATAAATTTGACGCTCAAACCAGCTTGAACCACTATGATATTGATTTTCCATAAAAGTTTTCCTTAATAGATAAACGTGCTAGCCCGTGCATAAAACAGCCGGCAGGATATATGAAATTAAATTAAAACTACAACTCCTGGATGAGGCAATACGTGGAAAGCGTAGCACTCACGAACTTCAAATAAATATTGTAGCTACGCCACACTCCGCCTGCATCGCTTTAACGAAGTTTTCAATGTACGGCAGAGTATGTGAATCCACTTGGAATCTACTGCTCCAGAATGCTATTTGTTTCTACCTAAATAAAGACTGTCTTTACGGGGCGTTGGTAACAATCCTACTACGGATTAGAAGATATAACATGAGTTGACATTTTTGGGTCTTGGTCGGTATCCTTACCTAATCTTTTGATAAAGCTTTAAAGGGTCAATCCAAATTTCATAATAAGTTGAAAGCCGTGTTGGCCTAGTGGGAGTTACTCCGATCTTCGATCCGAAGGTCGTGGGCTCAAACCAGGTCGTGGAACATTGAATTTTTCTGTTTAACACATGATTTATAGGGAAACATCGTGAGGAAACCAGTAAGTAAGCGGTGATGGGCTAGCCTCCTATCATTAATGGTAGGTATATTCATGACCAACATCCAAAGCAAAATGTTTGGATGTACCTCTGACTACTCCCCTTAAACATCTTCAAGGATCTAATCGCCTGGAGATCTGAGAAGTTGTCTACCATGCTTGAGAATTAAAGTCGCGAGCATTAAATATGTTTTTTGATAATATGTACATAATTTGATACATTGTTAAAAAGGAACCTGCCTATTTCGTTACCAAATGATTCACAAAAGCTCAAAGCGAAAACCTCTCAAATATAGGTACAATTATTCACAAAAGTAAAACGCTTCTTTGATGTTCGTTGTCTGATCGTTTTGGCAGTAGCTCGATCCGGGTGTTTTGTCTCTGTGAGCTCCTTCCTGACCTCTTACTCCACAGACTTTTTCTATGCGCCAATAATTTTCTTCACTCATGAGAATCGGCCAAGCGAAAGGGAGATAAAAAAAATGGTCTCAGCTCTTTTGTCGTTTGGCAGCAATTCTGCGAGTGGTCGTACGATAGTAATGTATGATAATTACTACACCAATTCCACTGGACACAAGTTTATTACTAAAATGCATGCATCGATGCTTCATTTACATAAGCGCTTACATTCCACTTAATACCTCATGTGAACTGAGAGAGCACTGTTGGAGTGGTGACCCCGCCTAACGATCCACAGATCGTGGGTTCAAATCCCAGCCGTGCAACAATGGATTTTCTATTCGAAATATATATGTGCGCTATACTAGTGCTCTGAAACGGTGAAGGAAAACACCGTGAGGAAACCGGCATGTCCTAGAACCCAAAAATTCGAAGACATGTGACATGTGCATGAAAGGAGCCCCTAAGCGGTGTAATCCTTTCACTACACTGATTCTTTCACCGACGGTCATTGGCATTTTCAGGGCCACCTCTACCAGGTACTTACCTAATACAGGATGACAAAGAAAGAATCAATGACATGACAAGCAAGCATCTGAATTTGTGTGAAATGTGTTTCTATGGGAATCATCTGAACTTCATATTAAAAGTTTGAATAAACGACTGATTATCAACAAAGGATCCGCGTAGCCAAAACTTCCACCACTACAAATACCATACTTATCTAATAACCCAGAAAACCATTTCACAAACTTTTCGTTTATTTGTGTTATGACAGCGATGAGAGAGGCCTACACGAGTCTGTAATTTAAATATGAATAACCGGCGGGAACCCGTGCCTTTCTAATGAATTATTCCTAGCATTCTGTCTACTGTGTTGCTTCCATTGCCCTTTAAGGATTATCAAGTGGTTCGCCCTAAACTGAGATCTCGCGATGTCAGCATCCTACTAATATTATAAATGCGAAAGTTTGTGAGGGTGTTTGTATGTTTAGATGTTTGGGTGTTTGTTATTCAATCACGCCGTAACGGCTCAACTGATTTCGTTGAAACTACGACTATAAAGAGGTCTTTACGTGGAATAGCATATATGCTACTTTTTATGTAGGTAACACGCGAGCGAAGCCGCGGGCGGATGGTAGTCGATATATAAAAAATTAAATAAACAATGTTTTTTGTTTTCACCGCTTCTATCTTTGTTAAAAAAAAACATATGTAATTTTCTCTATAAAATTTCACAGGTTCTTTTTCATTAGGTTAAAGCAAAGTGATTTTTTGATGGTTGAGGTACATTATGTAATAATTGTAACTTTGAAAATCATTACATTAGCACTATCTTACTCATATTCAATCTTACCTGAACTCTAACAAAATATGTGACTTTATATTGGTTTAGCGAATTGGACTATTTATTTCAAATACTGTGTAACAAAAATTTTAATAATTTTAAAATTTCGTATTTATAAGTTGCTCTATTTAATAAATTTCTATAATGTACTTTTTATTTTTACCCCCTTTTGGATCTTTTGGATATCTTAATTTAACTAATATTTTTACCAGCAAATTCTGACCTACAACCTGTTGACATATCAAATTCTATGCAGATCAGATAAACGATTCGAAAGTTATGCTCGGACAAATATAGGACATGCAAACATACAACGCCGATTCGTTCGAGTTGATTTGATGCTGTCTCGAACAATGCTCACCTAGTTCAAAAGTCTATAGTAACTAGTCCAGTAAATCTAGAATCTCTTGTGAATTGCATGCTTAAATATTCAACCCTTTGAGCTTTGCGCCTAGAAGAGAAGAATTTTTAATTTTTGTACCGTATATATTATTATGCCGCTTGCTGAAGATATTTGAAAAATGTTATAAATTAGAATTTCTAGAAGTAATTTCCCGAGATATGAAAAACCAGACTTGTAATAATACTAAGTAATTTTGTTAAAAAGTCGTGCATTTATTATATAAATTGTGTCGACGAGTAAACGTAACAAATTCTACGCCGACAGAGGTCACTTGTTTCACCCCAGCACAAATAAAGTGGCAGCAAATTGGGGGATTTTCCAATTTAAACTTAACATTCGGCTTTTTATTGTAACAACAATTGAAAAACAACTTTCTTTATCTTATGAAATGAACAAAAACATTATCGTAACGCCTGCGATGTAATTTGGAACAATGTTTTGTGTAATTGTTCTGCTGAGCAGAGAAGAGTGGGTGGTGCGGAGTTTTTGTCGAATTTCCCACGCCCCGGTCGCTATTACAACTAGTGATGCGACTTGGTTTGAATTTGGAACCGATTCCGTACATGACTGGATTTCAAATCAGAACGCATGGCTCACCTCGCTCACCGCAGGAAACCTGCGTCGCTGACAGTGTGACAGGCTTGAATCTTAAATACTCTACTTACTCGTTTCCATACCTTGGTGGCAGTAATAATGTTAAAGGCTTCTCACGGGTTTTACTCACAAGAATACAGTCGGCTATCTTCACATTTATATTTTAAAAAATCTTTAAAAGTTGAAAGCTGGTAAAAAAAATTGAACTTATTTATATAGTAACCGTGTCATAAAAGGCCTTTTTTGTTTTTAAATGTGCAATAAACTGGTAGTTTGTTTATCAAATCGAAGTTTCAAAATCCGTATCCGTATCTGCAAAACTTTTCCAATAGGTCCAGCATTTTAAAGATACCTCACATCACTGATAACAAGCAAAGCAATCCACAAAAAGATAAATTGTGAGTGAATTTATTACTGCAAAGTGCTCTCAGCAGGACAGATTCTCTTAAATAACGCTCAGATTCTTGTTTTTATCGTGTTTTGTTAATTCTTTCGAATATTTTCCCACGGAGTTTTCTAAGGATACCTACGTGTTAGGTATATAAATGATAAAATGACAATTTATTTGAATACCTACTCAATATATACACGAATGCTCTGCAAGCGTTATCCAACATATTATAGTATGTGGATCGATCACGTTATTGACGATATGAGATGGGCACTAGAACATGTTTCGTGTGACGATGACGAATTACACTCTGTAAGCAAATTGCTTTGCCTAATTAAGATTGTCTGTACATTTCAAGCTTCCGTTGCAGCACATTTTACTAGCCAAACTTTCAAAGGGTTTCAACGTATTTTATTGATTCGTAATTTCACTAGTAAGTATTCTTCGGACCCGTCAGCGGTATGTACGTATTTGTAAGACGATACAACCTATAAAACAGGCCAAATGTTCCCCAGAAGCTTCGTATAGAAACAGGTTGTAGGGCCATAAAATATTTAATGGCAACACAAGTTACAAATCGAAGCCTAACCGTTGAAAAATTAAAATATGATTCAGTAGCCTTCCATATTTTAGACAATGCTATTATTATACTTAGAAAGAGTAAATAATAATGGAAGCAAAACCTTAACCTACAGAAGTTGTTCTTTAGGTTAAAGGTTTTTTTAACCGACTTCAAAAAGGAGGTTCTCAAATCAAGTGTTTTTTTTTTGTGTGTATGTTACTCGATATCTCTGCCAATACTAAAACGATTTTGATCATTCTTTTACTGGTGTATAGAGTATGATTCCGGGGTGGTCCCAAATTAATTTAATACCTGAGGGCTTGCTATTTGTCCCGTTAAACTTAAAAAAACTTCATCATCTCTTGAAATCACGACTTGGCGATTTTTTTTTGTCGGCGGTGGTATGGTATGTTTATCCCCGCGACTTTTCATATTTCATATTTTCATATTTCATATTCATTTATTGCCAACATGTACATGGATACGGCTTAGGTGTAAGGGTAGCTTAAGTAAGTACATGTACCCTGTAGGGCGCTGCAAATGTCTTGTTTTATATACATTTAGATAAAATTGGTAACTTATTCATTAAATGTCAAATAACAGTGTAGTGTAGACAGTCAAAAATAGCATTGGTTAAAAACGATTCAGGTTAAGCTAGGTATCTATTTATGATGTCGTCAGTCGTTTATTTATTATAAAAGCTATCAGATAGGAATTCTTCCACCGAGTAATAGCATTTATTTAAGAGTAGATTTTTTAATTTGTTATGGAATACGGAGTCTTTTAGCTCTTTTTTAATAATGTCAGGAATTTTATTGTAGATATTTATTGACCTAAATTCAGGACTTTTGTCGAGTATTTTTAGTTTTGAAAAAGGTAGTATTAACTGGTCCTTATTGCGTCTATTGTAGTTACTATTGTTTTCTTGTTTGGAGACAAAGAACTTCGTTCGGTTGCTGCTACTTTTACATAAACTTTAAACTTAGGGGTTGTGTGTCGGGAATTTCTTTCTGTGCACCCATACGTTACAACAGGAAGCTACCCTGCAAATTTCATACTCTTAGTAGGCTCTGCGTTGATTTTCAAAGAGAATAAAACCACTAAGTTTGATTGTCAGTCAGTCAGTCAGTCCGTCCGTAAGAGTTTTTTTTTTGTGGCTCGCACGACTTGTGCATTTGCCATTAAGGGTTTTTTTTAAGAGTTATTATTGATGATGAATGGATGTCATACTAACTTTTGATTTTTATTCGAAAGTGTAGGTGGCCAGTGTCATCCTCAGTAGGCAAGCAAAACGCAAAGAGGTTGATAACAAAAAAAGAGGTTGATATTAATCTTGTAAATATACATTTGTAGCGTATAGCACTCTCCGGACCAAGAAAGTTCTTATTATACCCTAAACTTCAAAATGCCTCCAGCCTTTGCTGGAAAAAAAAATATTCTGCCACTTGCAGTCCACCTGTCAGTCACTCACACTGTCTTAATTAATATCAGTCGGGTAAAAAAATACCAATTCAATTGTAGCAAATGAACGCGTAAGCTGTGGAAAGGCTAAACTTAATCTGTTGTGTTTAATTCAAAAGATATATTTTATTTACCTTGGAGATTGGATTTTACCGCAATGGCTGTTTCAACAAATAATTGATGGATGGACTCTGCAAAAACTAAAACACAAAAGGTAAAGGTACTCATTATACGATAATGTACCTACTTAATAGATATAAATAAATTAGTTGATTGAACTCAATATAAAAGGCTTGTTTTCAGTATTTTTATTGTTCCTTAGTAATAACCAATTATTGTCTTTAATTAGCTGTCCCAAATTGTAGGCAGAACCACAGCGATTCCAGGTGTTTGTTCCTTAATTGAACAAAAGACCACATGTCATTGCCGAAGGTAAATTTAGTCTTAAATATAGGTACCATAGAGCTACTTGTAGGTACCTTTTTACTTCTCATAAAGATCATAGGCATTACCGGAACCATTGAAACCTCTATCTTGCCGCGATTCTACCAACCTTAGTTTTATTACGTAGCGGACGAAACAGTCTTTGTCCCAGTACAAATCGCTTGGGATCGTATTATTTCGTGTGTAGATTTATCGAAGCAGGATCGAGGGCTCCTTTGTTGGGCTTTTCCATAAATCTTTCTGCTATTTAAACGGTTATTAGGACGGGAGCGATTGATGTCGAATACCCTTCGCGTGTGGGATATGTAATATTTTGTCCTGCTCGGGGACACAATGCCCCAAATTATTTGGAATAGACTTATTAAACAGCTTGATGGTCATACTCCGTATACAAGGTGATTCATAATAGGTATATCTGCTATCCCGAAAGGGACTTATTATACACCCAATTGGTAATAAAGTTTGTTGTATGACTTCTAGAAATTCAATATTTTTCATTGAAAAAATTATCCAAGAACAGCTGTTTTGGGGTCGAATTAGTTCAAACTCAATGATTCCGGTGTAGGTAATAATCTTGATGTCTAACTTCTATAACGTTTAATAATTACATATTAAGATGATACAAAAACATCGATTTTTTTACATTATTATATTTCTGCGCTATTATTTTTTCTTTTTGTTGATTGAATAAGCCCCTTTCGGGATAGTATACATTATGAATCACCTTGTAGAACAATATAACAATGTCGTTATGATTATATATTTCCTATATTCTCCTGAATTATATAAGCATCAGCAGATAGCAAACAAGAAACGTGATTAATGCGCCAACAGAATATCGAAAGCCGTCGATAAGCCATTTATAATTCCAACTCACTGATAGGTAGGTAGATTTCAATAAGATTTTCTATACAAATAAAGACGTTGGCTGAGACTAATGGGGCGTTAATAATTCGCACAAGTCTCTGTTCAATGGAATCCGGTGAGATTTATCACTACTGGATTCTGGCAAGATGCCTCCTGGCAAGCGTTGATTATGCAATTTTAAACGTTCTACATCAAATACAATTAACTCGTTATTTTCATACACAGTTTAATTCCAAATGTAGCTTACCTAACCGCATAATACCAGTCCATATATTGTGTTTGTTTTGTTGTGAACTTTTTGATGACATAGGTAACAAAAATGTTGCGGTACAGAAATAATTGGAATTTTTGTAAATTTGGACCGCGTTCATACGCGGTACGGGTTTGTTTTACTGACAAAATGACTACATATCGAAATCCAACCAAGTTGTGATTTTGTTAGCTTTGTTTGATAGAACGTACACGTAATAATTATTTACCACCGCAGCACAAAGGGCATGTTTGCCACTGTTGAAAACCGCAAGGAATCAACACTACCTACTGTACTACTAATGTAAGAGTCGATTTGAAACGAATTTTAAAAGACACATCGTACGTTTTAACTTTGCTCAAGGTATTATTTTATATATTTTAAACATTAATATATTAACGACAAACGTAATGCCAGTCCGATTACGGTGTAAAGCTGAGTCCAAACGGCGATATTAGAATCATAATTTATTTCAAAGTGATTCTTACGCCTACTTAAAGTCAATTTTTAGTTTAAGTTTTTAGGGCTTGCGAATTGCGATATAGATAAAGATAAAATATTTATTTCCTGTGAACATGGTATGTAGTGTACAGGTGTTTATATTTATATTGTTCATCATATTCAGCCATTTGTCATGACGTCCAAATATTCAATAGTAATTACATGTCAATAAAAAATAAAAAAAGTCAAAAATACAGATTAATAAAATAAAATTAAAATTTGCATGGCAAAAATTTAAAAAGCTATTTTATAAGCCATATCGCACGCCGTTTGAACACGGCTTATTATTAACAACTATGAATTCCAGGGTAAATTACTTTGAGAAAACAGCGAGCTAAACAATGCGAATCCTCATGAAATCTAAGTTGGTTTACAATACCCAAGTCAATAATTATTGTGAAGTGTGAAGACAAAAAGCTTTTAAAAGCTTTCATCTTCTAATTTCCTGCGTTAATTAAGGTGGTGTTTTATCATCCATATTTTCTAAAAGGGACTTTTGAATGTCTAATCAAGAGGGCGAGTATGGCTAGATGATCATGTTTCGAGGCTGTCTCATCTTTAATGAGTCATCAATCAATCAATATAAATGCTTTTAATGAAATGTATGTGTATTTATTGATATTTTCTCAAAAGTGGTTCATATAACAGGGGGTTTTTAATATAATCTTGTTAGTTAAACCTTTAAAGAAGCTGTTTTGTTTTTCTCAGATTATTTGCTTCGTATATTATACAGCTAAGAGCTCGCATTGGAAAGATTTGAGGAAATTGCATCATTACACCGACAAGAGCTAAGCTCTTAAATCATAGAAGAAGAAGATATTATAGTGACGACCTCGGTGACGTAGCGGACAAGTGCCCGCATGTGTAAAATCAGTGTGCAATGAAGCTCAACGATATCGCTAGCTCCTAAAAGTCGAACTCAAAATTAACTTTATTCAGAAGATATAAGGATCAAAATGTTAAAATACATTTTAAATGACATATTGCAAGCCGTTTGAACGCGGCTTCAAAATCAACAATGTCTGCACTATTTTACATGAACTTGAGACTGACAACTTACGTCGCCACTATAACCCAATCGCAGAGTTGATGGTACGGGGCATGGTCTTATTATTGATATCTACTCTAATCATGAGGTCTGAAGTTTTTAAACAAAATACCATTTGAAATATATCGGAGACATTGAAATTTCCTTACATAATACTTTGATTATTTACTATTTTAAAGCTAACAGTTCAATCTCAATGTCCAACAACATGCTTATAGCCTCGGTCACACGTAGCTTTTAAAAGCCGCTAGTGTTTAAAAGCGCTGCAATATGGTGTGTGTGACAACATACTCGCTGCGTGTGTAACCAGGCGGCGAATTGCAAGGGAGAATTTTTCACGGTGTGTCAAAGCTTAGTGTGACCGACGTTTTTAGTAGCAATTTCTTCTCCTCGCTTGTTCTCGCTTGTTCAAAAAAGCTTCGTGTGAGCGATGTCTAAGGAGACTGTGTACAGAACATAAACTCGGTAACATCGTAAAAGTTTGCTTTAGCAGAACGAGAGATCGTAACATAAAATTTTACAACAATTTTAGAATTTATTATAGCTTTTTGATATCTTGCCATATCTAATAATGGGTTTATTACTTATTTGTAATTTGAGGTTTTACATCCGGTTTTATTTACGCCCAGAAATACCGTTTTACGTTTAGGTTAAAGATAAGGATAATTTAGTGTTTTACGATGTCGTTTACTGCTGTAGTTCATTTCGGTACTTACTTCTGAATCTTTTTCAGATCTAATTAAAAATTACTAGGTACCTACTTAGAAATAATATATATTTCAGTAAATTATGAATAATAGGTAGGTCTATGAAACATAAAATGCCGTAACTAATTAATTAAATAAACAAAGGGCAACTAATTTTTGTATGGGCAATGGAAATGGCGAAAATGAAAAACCTCTAGGGTTTTTACAATGATAGGTCACCAACTTGAAATTCGAAAATTTGGAATTCTGACAGCCTTTGTGACACAAATAAAAGAAAATGTATAAAATTCAGGGATTTAATTTTTTTTACCGATAATATAGGATGGTGAAGTTGGTTGGTGGTTTGATGGTGAAAATGGTCCTAAGACTAGAAAAGGGCTTCAAATAATTAACGGATTGACGGTTTTTGCAGCCAAGAAATATGTACTTATAGGTGAAATTCATTAATTTTTAGTGGAGCTATTGCGAAACAAACTTATATTTGCGATTAATCTGATACAGTGAACTACGCGAGCGACAGCAAAATATAAGTTTGCCGCTTCGTACACTTGCGATCTCTACTTTCCGACCGAAGACCGAAGGTACGGAAGCCACAGGGAGCGGGTCATACCTGCACTTGAAAGTCTTTATTATTCAAAATTCCGCGAAAACTGACTCCTCCATCCCACGCTATTAACTATTAATTATTCTGTGATTTAACTTCAATCTCAAGGGCACACATAACCCAACCAATATGAAGTTGTACCTATCTTCTTATCAGCTATAAAATGATACACGAGTTACAGCGCTCTAGGCTGACCGCTAGACGAGTGATCATTGCAAAAACTAATCGCTAACTTACTAGTCAGGTAAGTATTTTGCTCATAACTATTGAACGTTGTCGTTTTTGAGTTAAAATACCCACCCATTGGCACTCGATACTCGGTTAATCTCTCAGTGGTGATCGCTCACAAATATTTGACATATAATAACAACACATTTGTAACATTTCACTTCATTGATTGTCTGGTGTTCTGTTAATATGCGTCGTTCACACGTACTAGTACCTGTTACACTACACTGTATGCACTGTTAAAAAGCTACACACAGTGCTTGTCGCAACAGCGCTTGCGCCAACCTGCTCGAGGTACGAGCGCACGCGCTGCTGTGACATGCACCACGTGGCGAATAGATGCGGATTTTTTTTCTCGCTGATAGTTTTCGCTGCTTCAATCTTTGAAACTCCTTTTGACTGACGTTTTACTCATCATTACCAGCCCTATAGATATTATCAAGGATTTTTGATAAAAGAAAAATAAACAGATCACAGACTGCAGGAATTGAACCCGCACCCTCGACTGCCTAACCACCGAGATCGTGAAGAGAACGACTATAACTACAATTCGTGGCTTGAAATGCCGATATTTTTGTCTATCTTTTCTTCGATGGCCATTTATTTTAGGTGTGAGATCAGCCGCAATTTAATTGTAAAGTTTGTAAGTATCGCCTGCGGGCTACATTTGCATATTTGTGCGTTTAAGCTCGTCCTCTCAGGGGCTGAGTGATTGAATTATTAACTGAGTGAGGGCCCAGCGGTGCCAGACGTGAGCTGTTTGCTACGTAGGTGTGCGTTGGCTCTTATAATTGTTATAATTACCCAATGTTACAGTGAAAAGAGAAAATCTATATTCTTATTTCTTATGAGTGCCAGACGCTACTTCGTGATTCAGCTGATATTTCAGCCACTGGCTTTTCACTAGGAGCAGGGCACAGCGAGATTTTCTTGGTCTAAATAAGAGAAGCCCGCCTTCATCCACCTTACAGAAGATCGCAGCCAAATAACAGTATTTGTTTCAAATAGTGTTGTGTTCCTGTGATGAGTAAGGTTACCAGAGCGGGAGGTGGGAGGGGAGGGAGGTTCGGGGCAGCAACGCGTGTGTGATGCCTCCGGTATTGCAATGGTTCATAGGCTACGGTAACCACTTACCAACAGGTGGGCCGTGTGATTGTTTGCCACCTTAGATATATTGAATAAAAGAGAAAAAATGCGAATAAATTGAGTGCAACATGATGTGACTTCTTTCGTGCACATTTCTCATTATATTTTTGGTTAATTGAATGGTATCTAAGTTGCTTTGTGTAGTGTTATTAGATGAAAATCTCAAAATACCTGCAATTCAGTACAAAGTTGCTGCAGAAATTCGAATATGACAGAAATAATGCTAACAAGACCAATGACTTCAATTAAATTCACTACGTAGCAAATCTCGTAGCAAAGCTCGTAGCCCGTAGCACCCGTAGTGTGCTAGCCACTACGCCAAAACTGTGGCTACTCGCTATCTCGTTCCGATAATGCTCGTTTGCCGTAATAATCCAACCAGCGCTTCTTCGGAATAATAATGACACAGTAGAATTGAATTTATAGGCGTATTGCTATCCATGATCATCTGTGTCCTAATCGTTAGAATATTGGCTAAAATTTATTGAATATGATAATCATGAATTGTTAATCATTGTAATCAGGTATACCTAAGAAACTTATTTTTGTACAACTCGGTCAACGTCAAACTTTAAAATGGTCAAATTAGTTAGACCTTCAATGTAGACCACGAGGAATACTTGATGTAATTAGATTTCATTGATTTTGGTTCGCATGATCTTCATATAAGATGTAAGGGCAGTTACATAATTACTTAGTTGGGTATCTATCTGTTCCAATGGTTCTTGTTCAAAGTTCCAAAACGTTGATGAGACTTTTACCCATTACGTTTTACCGATTATTATAACCGCCTACACCGCCTACACTGATTATTATAAGCAGTAATTGTTATTAGCCACCTGCCATCTTGAGGAAATTGTACTGACACCCACAGATTATAAAATCTTTATAACCGATCTTTTCTATTTAAATTGTTTTATTGCATGATTTTGAAGCAAATTTATTGTGAAAAATATTGACCAGTTTATTATTTATTTTAAGCAGCGATTAATTCAAAATAATCAACAGTGATAAATCCATACACAGCAAAGACAAAATGATCAACCTTACCATCACGAAGAAATCTTAAGAATCTCTTCCAAAGTAATACACCCAAATTTATAGACTCCCTTTTCAAGAATGTCCAAAATAAACAATGATAAGCACCCTAGCTCGGCCTTTTTAAAGAAGACCGCACCTAAATCTATGTGCTATTATCCATACAAAACAACTTCCTTAGCGACACTATATTTTATAAACAGCTATATTTTTCACCCCATTTCGGTCGCTCTCTCATTTCCTGAACAAAACGGACGGGAAAATTTAAATTCAGTTCAATCTGGGGAACTAGCCAGTGATAAAATTACTTACTTACCCTACCTCTTTTACGATGGCCATAACGAGAGGTTCGGGGCATATCACTGGGGATCGACCCAGCTACCTTCGAAACCTATGTTTTGAATTTTGGCAGGTTATTTTATATTACTAATACGTTTGTCGAACTAATCAAAGTGTTATTACTGTGAAACGAATGTGAATTATTCCATAACGACTGTTTCATAAAAATACATATAATTAATAAACAAATATTAAAAACAGCGGATTCGAAAGTCGCAGCGTAATTTGGTTGTCGTCACAAAACTTTTTTGAAATCCTTGCACATTCATCATCATCATCATCAGCCTGATGAAGTCCACTGCTGAACATAGGCCTCCCCCAAAGAGTGCCACGACGAACTGTCTTGATCCTTCTCCATCCACCGACTTCCCGCAACCCTCACAATGTCGTCGGTCCATCGGGTGGGGGGCCTTCCAACACTGCGTCGTCCGGTTCGTGGTCGCCACTCGAGAACCTTTGTTCCCCAACGGTTATCGGTTCTGCGAGCTATATGGCCAGCCCACTGCCACTTCAACCTGCTAATTCTGAAAGCTATATCGGTGACCTTAGTTCTTCTACGGATTTCCTCATTTCGGATTCTATCACGCAGCGAAACTCCGAGCATAGCTCTCTCCATAGCCCGTTGAGCGACTTTGAGCTTGTGTATGAGGCCAATAGTTAGCGACCAAGTCTCAGTGCCATATGTCATCACTGGCAACACGCACTGATTGTAGACTTTCGTCTTGAGGCTCTGCGGTATCTGTATCCTTGCACATTACGTTTTGTTTTTATAACCTTAAGCCGAGTTCAAAAGGAGGCGTGCGATATGTCATTCTTAGATAATTATCTAAGATGTCATTTATGTTTAAAATTATTTTAAAATGATCCTTACGTCTACTGATGAAAGTCAATTCTGAGTTTGACATTTGAGAGCGTATGATATCGCTCAACGATATCGCAAGCCCGAAATTGACTTTCTTCGGTAGATGTAAGGATTATGCTGAAACAAACTTTCAGATGAAATATCGCACACCGTTTGAACACTTTTTTATATTAAACTAAAATAAAAAATATGATGTCAAAGATTATTTAAATACAAAAACACTCACACACTTTTGGTCCACAATGCCGCACAACCCTTTATTAATTTCATGGGATTTGATAGTATCGTTTTAATAGACAAGTTTCCATTTCATTTGGCGAACAGGTCTGTGAGAAACAGTCACGATTCTGTAATAGCAATGCTTTCAAAACTTCGAGTTGAGCGATCGAGGGAACTTCCACTGCCGAATAATAGTTTTGATTCAGTTTCAAAATTACCAAAACAGATTTTGTAGTTGAAGAATTGAGTGAAACATTTATAACTTTGTTTCGTCTGAAACACTTTGTCCAATTTAATTATGATCTTAATATGTTGTTTTTGTTACTAGTAAATGATCAACGTAATAGTCCGTTTCAAAATTTTTGGAGGACATCTTTTCTCTAACTCGATGTCCAATATAGTGTAATAATAAGAAAGTCAATGATCAACTACTTCTTAAGAAAGATTTAGATCCTTCCTATTATCTGAGATAAGCCATCTGTGAAACGCACGTAATGTTTTTTGGATGGATGCCATTGCCAGATGGATCTTTACTCTTTAGTTAGCATAAGAATGGTTTTGTATTTAAAATGTTATACATACTCAAATAAAACATGACTTCTTATGATTTTCAACAAACCTTTATAAGTATCGTTATCCAAATAATATTAAAAATGTTTTAAATATTTGGGTGCCGTTAGCCATGTGTGTTCTAGACAGCCTTTATTTATTTAAAATCAATAAATAATTTCCAAAACTATCACCAAAATTGATTTATCACACAAATACCACGGGAATAATGAACAGTGCATACTATCCGTGGTTTATGTTGATAATAAATAAATAAAATTATGGTTCCCACGACAATATTTTATATTAAATTGGGTACTTTATAAGGTGTAAGATGCTGGACGATATATCACTCGTATTATCAGCGCAGAATAGCGGACAAGCGGCGCGCTGAGGGTCCTTAGAAAGTAATTTTACAAGACCGGCGTTCATTCTTGGCAGAGTTGAGCCAGAGAATAGGTTAGCGAGGTTACGAATGATAACCGTTTCCCTAAAGTCGTCCTTGTAAACACGCGTCGTTGAATCTTATTTGAAGTTCTGATAGGGCTCTTTGCGAGGGGTGTCCGCTTATTTCTGCCACTGAAAAATAATGCTCCCATTACTGTGTTCTGGTCTGAATCGCATGATAGCTGAATAAACGTTTGTACTAAAGTCTGTATTTTTCAAACGGATAACCAACGGTTGCTTTTGTTTGAGTTTTGTTTACACCAATCTTACTATTTATTTTGGCTTTTGCTTTGTATAGGCACCACCAGCCTCCTTGTGGCGTATGCAAGAACAATAATTATTTTCTTATATTATAACAAGATTACAAAATGAATAAGTTGGTATTTTAAACTTCTAAAGTACCTACTAAGGTTACCAAATCTACAAGAACTCTTGCGTGTTCTCGATGAAAGTGACTTCCCTAAGTAATACAGTAATCCATCAATAATATCCGAAGTTATGCGGCTGTATAAATAGTTAATAAGGGTCGAACAAACAACATCTTATTAAAGGAAAATATTTCAATATAAATAACAACAAAATTACATTGAATTTCTCGGTTTCCGCAGCCTAACTGCGGGAGCGCCAAAATAATAATCTTGCCTGAAAATAATTCCGGCAACAAAACTTTAATGGACTCAATTAGTGCGCGTCCCTATTTGCAAGTCGCAACAATATTTTTAAATTAAAATGTATGGAAGTTGTGAAGTCTGTACTTTTATCTGAATGGTCCAGAGACGCTGGATAGCAGGAACGAGGTAATCCACACGAGAATAATAACGTTTTCACTTTATTTTCACTTGTTTTTGCTCATTCCCGCGAATGCTCCGGGGGGACAAATGTATACGACTGGGACCTTTGCCTTATTTACCGCTTGGTTTTCATAAAAAGCCTTCGCGCTGACATTTTTATTAGATTTCTCTTTTTCATTTTAAAGTAAATTTGCATATTTAGTGCAAGTTTTGTAACGAGTGCCGTGCAGATGGATGTTATTATGAAAGGCTCTTTGTAATTGTGTTCCTATTTACTTACTGTCTACGGCAATATCATATTTAAGTGAAAGCAAGATAATATTTTTGAATGAGGAGAACTTAGCTAAAAATAACAAAATACTCCAATCTATAATATCAAGGTAGGTACTCTTATAACCTATAGGTACTATTGTCGTCGTGAGGCAAAATAAGGAAAGAAATTACAGGAATTACGATAAAAATAACTCGACTAACTTCAGTTGCTTTTGTTTCTTTCGCTTGAAAGTACCTCCCTGATGAAATTGATTGAGCGAGTGAAGCGAGCGGAGATCTCTCAAGCAACTTGGACGAATTAGCGTTGTATGTTTTTATGTAGGTATATTTGTATAACTTTCGAACCGTCAATTTGATGTGTATGGAATTTAGTAGGTCAACCGGTTTAGTTACTATCAAGATTTCCTGGGAAGAATAAGAGTTAAATCAGTCAAGGGGCGTTTAAGATATAAGGGATCAAAAGGAGTATTAAAAAAGTAACATGAATATACATGAATGTGTAAATTTACTTAAGAATATAACTTTGTTCATACATTACTAAACGATTTTTATTTTTAACCTAGGTCATAAATACAACGAAAACAGTAACATTCAAAAACGAATGCGATTTTCAAAGTAATTATGCCTCAACAATCATCGAAGCATCTACTTTTATCAGACAGGTCTCAGTTCGAGGCGAACTACTAGTAATAATAGTAAACAAAACCGCAAAACGCCCCCAGCCCACAGTAGGTAGGTGCTTATGTTGTTCCGTTGTGTTATCGTAAATCCGCGGCACAAGGTTGTTTTTTACTTTTATTAAGAGAAACAAACTATAAAAGACCGCATTTTATTCAGATTGGATCGATGGGCTCACACTTAAAGTAAACACGAAAATAACATCAATATATTTTACGGCGCATTGTCAGTAGTTGATGCCTCCGTGTCCAACCGGATTTTTATTGTTCTCTGTACAAGATCAGAGGAGGACATTTCGAGTGATTCACTCGTAATTGGACACGTATACCTACGAAACTGTGTGAGTTCGTATCTACCTGACAAGAAAAGGAACTCTTCGCGTATCAAGAGATTTGGGGCAAGCAAAGCGATGCGTGATCCGAATCTAGCAAAACCGGCATCGCACTTCAAATAAGCTGCATCCCCGTTACAATTCCAACTCTTTAATTCAAGGAATATTCATCTTACAATTAACTATTGGTTCGCCCCGAACTGAGATCTCGCTATCTTAAAAACTTGGTGTTTCGATGATCGTTGAGGATGAACTTATAAAATCATACCTTTAGCATGTTCTCATTACAACCAATCTTACCTGAACTAGTAATTGCTTGCTTGCTCGTCGTGTCACTGATTCTTTCTCGGTCATCCTGTTTTAGGTCAGTGACCAGGTTGAGGTATGGTGGCCCTGAAAATGATCTACGACCGTCGTCAGTGAAAGAATAAGTGTAGTGAAGGGATTAAAGTGCACTTCATAGAGGCTCGCTTTGCTCGCTCTATCAATTATCAGATTTCTGGCTTGTAAAATAAGCTATTTAGAGATATTTCATTTGTTACTGCATTTTTTTACAAACACATAAATCATTCCTTTATTTATTAAGTATTTTACACGAATTTGAACTTAAATTTTTGGGACTGTCGTGTTACGTAACCGCCTAAACAAAATTGTAGAGTTGATAGATTGGAACTTTGACATCCCGTCTCGTAAAGATAAAAGCAGAGTCGATAATTTTAACCGTTATATTACAGTTTCTCATATAAATTCTGTAAGTGTGAGTGAAACTCACGCTCACCTCGAAAACTGTACATGTCACTAACATAACTAAATTTTCCTGGAAAATTTGAAAATATGGATTCTGGAATTATGTTAGTTTTTAATATGTTAAACTCCAAGAAACGGTCATTTTTTATTATGTTTACTGATAAACCAAATGATAATGAATCAAAAAAGTCACCCTGAGCGATAGTGATACTTTTTGGTTAAGGAACCCTAAAAACCAAGACAGTATTAGTGCAGCAACATTTATAAGCATAAAACCAAAGCTTTTCCTCGTTAAAGTAAGAAGCAGTAAATAAAATAAAACAACATAATTCCCGAGATTACTTCGCGTTATCTCAGGAAATATTCTCTTGTTATCAAGAAAGAACTCGGAACACGAATACCCTATATCGTAAACCCAGCAATAATCTTATAATTATGTTTTACGATCTCTTAAACTGTTGGAAATAATGTGTGATTTCGAATGTTGAAGATCGGGGAACACATCGTAGGGTTGAGTTTTTTTTAAAGAAAAAGTAGCCTTCTTTCTTAAGTCTCTGTACCAAATTACATCAAGATCGATCCAGCAGCTTAGTAAAACAGTAACAAACAGATAGGGAGACAGAGTTACTTTCAAATTTACATTTTGATTATACCTGGTATTCTTAGTTGATAATAATGTTTGACTCCACCCACTATACTGACATCAGACTGACATTATTTTTGAAGAAATAGCAGTATTTTTTCTGTAATTATGAAATTTCTGAAATTTACCATCAAAATTCTACTCAAGACGATTTAAGATACGAGTCTATATTCAAACGAAACATATATTTCAAACTCGACTTATGAAACTCAAGGTTGGCAATTCCTCAGCATTATGCCGAATGTCAAAGGTCGTGGGGATCATCCTGCCCCGAACCTGGACGCAATTAACTGCTGACATGTTTCAATTTACACTCGCGTACGTATACGTACGAGTTGTACAATAAAACCAATCCATTTTCAGAGGGGCTAGACTAAGTAACTATCTATCGATTATATTAGCGATAACGCTAGTAGAAAAAAAACAAAAATGTATTGAATTGCCCTAAGATGTCAAAATGACGTGGTGAAAATGATATGGAAGTTATCGTTCGAATCTGTCGATTCGTTCGATGGGATAAATATACCTAATATTTAATATTCTTTACAGTTTTCATCCTTTCGGGATTAACGATACAAGTTCTAGGGCATCTGGTTTACTATATTCTCGCACTCTTTCTATTCCTTAATCAAATAGATACTGCCAGGAAATGAATCAGAATCGTGATAAAAAATAATTTATAGTGTCTTAGCCTCCGTTATTCCTTATTCCCGTAGCTTTCTCGAACCTCCGCACTATAGAAGCTGCAATATTCAACTGCATGCATTTTTATGGTGATGTTTTTGTAACCGATTGATTTGGAGTTTTTCTTTATTCTTTATAGTACACAAGAAAACACAGATTACAGCAATTAAAAAGAAAGATATGTACAAAGGCGAGATTAACCTTAAGTTTTTCTATATGTAAATCGTCAAGATGAATAAACAATTGAAAATGCATAGAGTTCCTAGATAGTTATTTTTTATTTAACTCAGTATAAACCAAAAAAATAGAGTTCAGACGGTTATTGGTCGGTCAGTAGGCCGAATCATGTGGGATGAAAGGTTGATCCGTTACGCTGTTACTTACACCATGCGTCTAAGTTTAACGTAGTGTAATATCAAGCTCAGCAGCTTACTACTTGGTATGAACGTTTCTAAAATGCATTATTCCTCACGTACTCGTACACATCAGATTTTTCAGAAGTCTGATCAAATATCAGACTTGTGATATCAATCTATTTCTCTCAAATATCTATTTCTATCAAACTTCTCTGGTGCAACCGTTCTGCAAATTGCAGTATGTTTGCCGTGTCGCCCTGAACTTTGTTACTTTGTTCGTAAATGTACATCATACTGCAACGTAACGGGTACGGAACGGGGCAAAATAATTTAGTATCTCCTTGTTTCTCTTCAGGTTAATTATTTATCTTTGTAACATCAGTGAAGTTAAAGGATTAAAGTGCGCCTCGCCTTTCGTGCACATGTTACATGTTTTCATTTTCATGTCAATTTTTAGGTTCTAGGACATACCGGTTTCCTCCCAATGTTTTCATTCTCCGTTTGAGAGCCCATAATTTTTTCGAAATGGAAAATCCATTGGCTACGAACAGCATTCGAACCTACGACATGTGTATTGGAAGGCGGGGCCACTACCACTACTCCACTAGTACACACAATAAAAGTTTACATTACGCAATAAGTAGTACTAGCGTATGGCATCTTTTCGCATAGTATTTGACCACTACACTAACCTACAACATGAAGAGCTTCAAGAAAAATACAAAAAGATTTATACAGGGCAGGCAACGCATTACCAAAGCACCCAGTGTTGCATATTGTCAATAGGCGACACGGTATCCGCTTAAGCCTGTTTGTCTACGTATAACAAATTAAAATTAAATTAAGAAAACCACCAAAGTTTAGCGGCGTGTATATGCAAATCAATGTAAGCATCATTCATTATATACATTGCTTGCTACTCAATTCAATTCACCTCCGTACCTGTTCCGTTATAAAGTAAAAAGAGCTTTTAAATTATGAGTTTTGTGCAACTGTGTCGACTGTGTGGAGTGTCTCAAACGTCGAGCCAACTTAATATTAATAACTGAGGATTTAGTACATAGCTGGTGGTGGAAATTGAAACATGTTGAGAGTTAATTGTTACTAGACCCTGGCACAGAAGAAATAATAGTACCTACGTTCCTAAACTCACTCCGACAATCTAAACAAGGCGTCAGCGCGTGTCGTCTAAACTACTTTTAAAACTAAGTCGGACCATCACTCAAACGATTCATTTAGACTTGAGAGTTAAACTGAAGCACCCTTGTCATATTGAATCTTAAAATATACACAATAAAGCCTTTTTAACAGACTTCAAAAAGGAGGAGGTTCTCAATATAAAAATAGCAGAATAAAACCACTACGTTTGATTGTCATTCAGTCAGTCAGTACCGTATGAGTTATTATTGATGATGAATTGATGTCATATTTAATTTTGTTTTTTATTCGAAAGTGTAGGTGGCCAGTGTCGTCCTCAGTAGGTAAGCAAAACGCAAAGAGGTTGATAACAAAAAAAAAGAGGTTGATATTAATCTTGTAAATATTCAGGAATTTGAAGACGGTTTTTAGTTTTTGTAAAAAATATCATATTATCACCAATAGCTGATTGAAGTGACGCACGCTTGGAGTTGGCTGGTATGGCACAGGCAATTTTGGAATTGGGAGGTCGCTTCAACCCGCCCAACTGCGAACGTTGTGCTAACTGGTGCCTATCTATGAGTTGAGTGATTGCAGACTGGGCTTATCAAATTGTTTGTTCAACTCACTGGGCATTTAATGGCATGCTATCGTTACGTCGAACTATAACAAATTGTATTTATTTTGTTCATTTATTGTTATTTCTAGGTAGCAACTATCTTTCATGTTTAAAAGTTATTGAATTAACTTTTTACAAATAAATTGATAAGCCCATTTCTCTATTAGTAAAGAAACTTTAAATGAAATTGCAATAACCTATGCAATGCACCTCCGACTCGTAAGGAAAAACTACCATACTATATTATTTTAGCAAATTGCTTTATGCTAATGAAGTAAAATTAATTGTTTTGTCACAAACAAAAGCTCAGTCAATGCGTACTCAAATTTAAATATCTCGTATACAGTAGGTAATTGAAAGTTAATTTTAATTAATCGTTTGAACAGTAACGGATCAAGTGTGGACAATGAATTGGGTTTCGACAGTTTTGTTTGTTTTCACGGCAAATGACCCTTGACTGAACGCTCTTCGCGGCGGCGGCGGGCGGAAACGCGGCTGCGTAACAACTCACCTACCTAACATTATTATGATGACAAGCCTTTCGGTAAAATATAATTAAGGTTTGCTGGTTTGAAAATGAAATTGAGCAAAAAATTCATAAAAAATAAACTTTATAGCTGAATCAGTATTATTTAACATTAAATATATTTCACTTTCGCTCACAAACAAAAGCTTCTTGTCTTTTTTTTATCAACTAATGTGGCAAATAAGCTTAGGAGCCACCTTTTGGTTACCATAGCCTATGAACGCTTGCAATACTAGATACATCAGGTAGGCGTTGCTGACCCCGAACATCCCCACAAGCTCTGGCAACCTTACTCGCAGGAACACAACACTATTTTAAACAAATGATTTTATTTTTGTACGGCGAAGGTACCTCACAGGCGGGCTGCTCCAATTTAGAGCGAGAAAATTTCGCTATGCCCTCCTCACTAAGAACCTGGACAAATTATGTTAAGATACATATTATACAAGGTGATTCATAATAATATGAAGTTTTGATGGCAGTGTGTGTCGTAAACGCGACTAGTTTGATAATTACACATTCCATTTGTCCAGCTAATCCGGGATAATAGGGCCGCTTGATAAGGGTCGTAGGTGCCTCGATGACTTGTCCGAAGTGTTCAAGCTTTATTTAAATTGATATTTCTGAGCAGGTGGTCTCACCTCTGTACTTAAAAATAAAAAGATGACAATATGTCTCTCTGTCTCTGTGTATGTCTATCTCTGAGTATCGCTGTCTCTCTGTTTGAGAAAAAACATGTTCTAACGCAATTTTTGAAATAGTATTAGGAACTTACTACAAAGTCATTCCCTGTTTTGATAATTATTCGGACGTAAACAAGCGCTTTTTTCAGCTGGCCCAGTAGCTCATGCAATAACCACGGCTACCGTGAAGAATGTTTAATATTGTTATATTTATTAAGTGGCTATTAGCCAATCAAAATACATTTAAAGCATCGCTGATTTCATTAGCTAATATTTGAAAATTGATATCATATCGTAAGCGTAACGTTACCGAAAATTATTCGTGCTTGGGCTGCTGTACCTACGAGTACCTATATCTAGCTAGCCAGTACTCATACGAATTCAGTTACACAGATGGGATTTTGCGCTACTCGTTGTTTCCCAACCAATCTGGATTTTCCACTATCACTACTATAAACAAAACCTCTTGCTTTTCTATTTACTCCAACATCCCTGTAACTACTGTTTCCATTTTCATGTCATAGAATAAGATGATCTGATTTTCCGACGTAACTGTAAAACCTTTGTTTTCTGGGAAACCGGTTACCACAATTTTACAGCCGTAAGCTCCGAAGCCACTTTCGCGGATCACATAATATACAAGGTGATTCATAATTGATTTGGACTGGCCTCATAGCTCAGTTAGTAGTAACTCTGCCTTCTGCACCAGAGGTCGAGGTTTAATCCCCGCACTGGACAAACATTTGTGTGATAAGCACAGATTTTTGTTCTGTATCTGGGTGTTAAATATTTATGTATTATATATATACATATATCAGTCTCTGGTACCCATAGTACAGGCTATGCCTAGTTTGGGATCAGTTGACCGTGTGAATATGTCCGAAATATTTATTTATTATTATTATAACATATATTTAATTTAAATCTCATTTATAAAATACATTTTATTAATATTATTATTTATGATATTTTTACTAATCCGAAAGGGGCTTATTACTAATTGGAAATACATATAGGTACTTAGTTATTCTTTTGGATATTGGACATCTCACACTTACGATTCGCCGATGACATAGTCCTGATGGCGGAATCGCTGCAGGAGCTGCAGAACATGCTAGACGGCTTAGCTGATACCTCTCAACGAATCGGGCTCCGGATGAACATGGATAAAACTAAAGTCATGTTTAATGATCGCATACATCCGGAACCAATCGTCGTACAAGGCCACCCACTCGAAATTGTGCAGGAGTACGTTTACCTCGGGCAAATATTGCAAATGGGTAGACACAATTTCGAGAAGGAGGCTAAGAGAAGGATTCAGTTGGGCTGGGCAGCGTTCGGTAAGTTACGTCGAGTCTTCTCGTCGCCTATACCACAATGTCTGAAGACTAAGGTCTTCAACCAGTGCGTCCTACCCGTGATGACTTACGGTGCCGAGACGTGGACACTCACAGTGGGGCTCATTCACCATTTTAAGGTCGCACAGCGAGCTATGGAACGGGCTATGCTTGGTGTTTCTTTGAAGGATAAAATCCGCAACGAGATTATCCGACAGAGAACCGAGGTCATCGACATAGCCCAGAGAGTTGGCAAGCTGAAGTGGCAGTGGGCTGGCCATATATGCCGAAGAACCGACAACCGTTGGGGTAAACGAGTTCTTGAGTGGAGACCACGTCTAGGCAAACGTAGTGTGGGGCGCCCCCCGGCTAGGTGGAGCGATGACCTACGAAAGGCGGCGGGCAGTAAGTGGATGTCAAGGGCCGAACACCGGGCTCAGTGGCGTGTATTGGGGGAGGCCTATGTCCAGCAGTGGACTAATGTGGGCTGATGATGATGATGATGATGATGATGATATTGGACATATTCATAGAAGAAAAAAAAACAACTGTTTCGTGGTCAAATAAATTCTAACTCAATTATTATAAAGTTGATAAAAAAACCAAATAGGTAGAGCTGATTTGGAATAGTTCCAAAACAAAGTATTTTTTTTAATTGGACATTAATATATTTTTTTCGTTAGTATTCTCTCTCTTTATTAATAGAATAAGCCCCTTTTCTGTATAGTATATATTATGAATCATCTTGTATTTAATATGTCCTAATGGAAAAAAATGATCACGAAATTTAGGACGATACCAGTTTTAATGAAACCGGGGCTTAAGCCAAGATATCTTATGCAAAATGGAACCTACAACCTCTAAGACGAAGTATTTTTCACCTCACCCTCCAGCATTATCGCGGAAAACAGGTTGCCTGTGTCCAGTGGGCCTGTTTACCGGTATATATCGGCATCACTTATAAATTCAAAGCATCCCTGGATGAATAGACTAGTCTTTCTAACCTTTTTCATCAACTCAAAAAACCTCGATGTTTTGTTCAATTAATGGCCATGGCATTTGCATTGCCTTAGCATCGGGAGCATTTTTCTTTTTTTCGGTTATTTGCTAGGAACAAAAAGTTGTTTACGAAGGGCACGATATAGTTTCATAATGCAAAAGAAAATTGCAGCAGTAAAAATTATAGCCATGTTGTAATTTTTATCCAAAGTATGGAGCTAAGGGAAACCGGCTTCATACGTAAATACCCACTTCGGTGTTGGTTCAGAAGAACCTTATGAATAAGATAACGTCGAACTAGCATCGAACAAGCCGTTTGTGGGAGTCAACTCAAGTCATTCATGCATGCACAGGGGTGGAGTCAGGGAGTGTTTCCGTTGGTCCGAGTCGGATGTGTGTTTAATCAATATAGAATAAAAATTCTGAATTTATTTGCAGAAAGAATATTAAATCTAATAAAGTCCTTTTCTAACTTATACAACTATTTCAAAATACCTATACAAGAAACAGTTAAGCTTTCTCAAGACCGGTGCAAACGATCTATAGATAGCTCAATTCATCCCAATCACTACCAGTGGGAAGTGTCCTCAAAACGCTGGCGACACTACGAAGGTGGCATGTAAGTAAAACTATAGTTTCACCAAAGAAGCTGCATTAAAAAATCTACTTTTGTTTTAACTTCGTGTAATGTACCTCCTCATAAGTAGATGTTTACTTATGAGGAGGTAGATGTGTTCTTCCGAAAACGGCTCAACTATACCTTGGTAACTTACTTTTGAAAAGACAAGTATATTTTTTGTATCGGTAAAATGTACCTACCTACTAAACCTGAGCCCGTCCCTGATTATGGTAGATATTTCCTTAGGGCTTCTCTGCGAGATTTCACGAGGCGCCTGATCGCAAGTGAAGCGTTTGAATTTTTCATAGGATATTATGGTTTTGTTACGAATAGCTTTATAGAAGCTATGCACAATCTTATCGATGTTCAGCTGAAGGATATAATTTAGAACAAAAATTAAAAACGGATACATGTGCTGTAGATTAAATACAGAGCCTGAGGCAATGTGTATTGATGATCTGATAAGTCTCCTTACTTTATAGCCGGCTTAAACTACACGTAGAACACAATAAAAAGACGCATTGTAAAGGAAATGAAGCCTGAGATCCATGTAAGAGATCCGTATTTACACATGTAAAGCGAGTGAAACGTGTCTATAACTTTTTGCGCCTGAACGCGCCCGGAAGCATCGCAAATACCACTAGGAGTTCACAAAAGTAACTCATGTGTTGAGAGACAAGAAAATGTAATAAAAATATTCAGTGAAGTTGAAAACAAAAATATGGGCGGAAAATGAGAACAAAAGGGAAAATCGCATCAGTTACTCCCGCGAAACCTTAGTCGAATATTTTTTGAGACTTTATTGAATAAATATACATAATTTTACTTCGATGCTACCAAAAAGCTTTACACTGGCGACATAGTAGCATTTGAATATATAAATATGATTATATTCTTAGCTTCTCTACGCGCATTAATTTATTCATGATTTTTTTGAGAAGTTTTAATGCTGATATACATACATAATATCTTTTGTCCCCTAGACAGACTAATTGCCATTTTACGCGACTTTGCTTGCGTAAAAGAAATTTTAAATTATTTTTCAACCCTCACTACAGAAGGAAGGCACTTATTTATTTATTTATTTGTTGAAAGTGCACAAACATTATGTATATTACCAATTACATAAAATATCTAGGCACTGATTGATACTAGGTAACAATCTTTAACGCATGAAGAAGACAGGCAAGAGCATTTTTATTTCTGAACTGGAGCATACGTACATTGATCATTAAGCAAGTTTATTTAAGATGTCTATATGAAACAGAGTAATTAATATTGACAACTTTACAGCTGTCTGCGGTAGCTAGCTGCTATTTGCAAACGCGGAGATACTCGTACCAACTTTAGTAGTAGAATAGATGCAGGTATCGCGGACGCGGCAGATACCGAACGCCAGATGGCAGCTAGGAATAATTTTAGAGCAATTTCACCGACAAGGGGCACGTCTGCCACCCGCTCGCTCGTCTTTCAAATGCTGATTGTTTTATGAGTCGCTTTTTTCTCGAATTCAGGTATCTACTTCATCGTTTGAGGGGACACATTCTTCATCACCTTTTACAGTTTACTTCTTAGTTTTTTAACGAGATGGTACATACGAGTGGAGAACAACTTCCAAGCCAACAATGCCTAAGACTCTGTCATAAACGCAGATGTACGCGTGCAAACATTATTAACCTGTACCGTGCATGCAGTTCAGGCGCCGTGCCTTAAGATATTACCAACTATACCTACTGTAGTACTCTTTCAAACGCTGCAAAGGCTATCCATTTCACTTTGTAAATGTGTGTTTCACGCAGCGATCGACTTTCGAGTCCCACCACGTAGGTTCGATAGTGTGACTCAATAAATAAGGAGGCATTTCTATATTTGTTTTGTATTGGTATAATCCCAAGTGGTTTATACCTGGCATCGCGCTTAATACTTCTAAACTTGCCTACCTTTACTCTGCATTCTTACTTACAAACATACAAACGCTAGTTAAATGTAAGCATTTTTATAAATAATCACTTCCACTATTTCTCATTATGTACTAAGAGGCAATACTTTAAGCATTGTTCATCTTTAGACCATATTTCATAAGAAAAGCCATTATTTGTTAATACTTTTTCACTTCACTCAGTTTGACATTATTTTCATAGAAATTGATATCAAATTGGATATTTTATTTGAAATTTCACACATCACGACATCACGTTTAATCAGTGTCAGCGGAGTGACAAATACGAACGATTAAAATTTCAGGGTTAGTACATTCAAATTCGCTAAATCAAAGGAGCAAAAATTATTTCATCAAAGGTTGTTAACGCTCTGGACGAAATTGTCTTTATAGGCAATTCCATCATCAGAGTCTATGAATAAATCACAACACAGATGAAATATAAAACACCCTTAAACGAAATCACAAAGATTCAAACGCATGCTAAAATAATCTATAAAAAGTTAACGCCCCTTGTAACCAAGAAAGTAGATATTGCTTCCCGCTGCGAGGCTGCTAATCTAATCCGCGGGTTAGCAGAGATAAATGAAAGTAGGGATGTGACTTTATACGAGGCCGGAATTAAAAAGAGAGATTCAATGCATCTATACGTGTATCGTTTTGTCCATAAATGCCACCAATAATCGTCTGCGACAAGAAAATAGCTATTAATGATGGATGCCTAAATTAGGGTATTACAGCATTATATTGGAATATTACCATGGCTGTTCCAATAACATAAGATTGTTATTTTTAGTTTGTTATCAAGTAAAAATCCTAAAATTAAAACATTTTTTTTTGATAATTAAAATAAAAAAGTCTAAAGAGACAGGGCAGGAGACATTTTCATTGAAATTATATTTTTTATTTTATCATCACAGTTCCTCCATCACAAAAACTCCCAGAAGGTAGGTATACAAGTCATGTACCCCTATCATCGTCAGGGTATTTAGTTACCTACAATTTAAACAAATAATCAGCACAAGGACAACTAACAAAGAACAGTGATAAAGCCGAGACTTGGAAAATTGATGTTTCTCAATATAATACTCAGGTACTACAGATTTATCAGTAGAGAAGTCGTTTGTCCGTGCAATTTCAATGAAATATTCCGACCTTTCGGAGACCGGCACCTCTATAACACCCACACTCACAGACAGAGAAATAAATTCACCTCTTGAAGACTGTTCGGGTAAAATTTAATAAAGCAAATAGGAACGGCGTTACGTAGTGAGGGACCCGGGCATATTTCAAAAGATTTATATGCGGCAAAACAAATAACGTTATTTACAATTAATTTAGAATTATGTAGGCAATGTAATGTAAGTATCAGAGCCTGAACATAATTTCAATTACTGCCTGAAGATTCATTGCAAGAAAGCGGAACCATGGTGCCTTTACTTGTCTCCTGACTCAGGCAGGAGACAAGTAAAGGCATCAAGTGCGAAAAACTTTTTAACGCTATAACGCTGCATTATACCGACGCTCTTGGTAGACGACCAATAGGTGTAAGTCAGTGTAGGTATTTGTGGAAAGCAATATACATACAACGAGCCCTCATTTGCAAACACATTTTGTCCATACAAAATCCGTATTACTTACAGTGACACTGCTTTTCAAAAGCCCGCCTAAGTCAGAGATATAACAAAATCTATCACATTGTCATTCAATTTTACTTCAGTCGAAAAGGAAACGGACAGCATCATATGTCATACCTATGCCTACCTAATGTACCCCGGCAAAGCTAGCTCGTAAGAATCTTCGAAGATAGATTATTGGTTGAACTTTATGAAAGGAGCCAATGGAACGTGATCGAATCCTTAGGAACCTCAGAAATTCACCAACAGCTATTTAGCTGACATGTGATAACGCTTGTGAATGAGATTATGATTTCCTCCAAGAGAGATTAGATTTAAATGCTACAAAAAAAAAACAATTCAACTCACATCTTCGCCTAGAATCGGCAATGCGATATCAACTACGCCATGGAACAAATGACGCTGGCACGGCAAATTGTTTAAATTGGACAGATATATTTTTTTAATATGTTAGCTAAACACCACTACCTCTACCTACAGGAGATTAAATCAGAAACATTCTGCTCATTGGCTATACTCATTTCAATTTATATTTAACCTTAAGATTTTTGATATGAGAGCTATATGAGTGAGTTTATCTGCGTCATCATCATTGCTTGCTTGTCGTGACGTGTCGTGGTAAAATGTTGTAAATGTTTCTTTTCGGTAAAATGTCAATAGCTTATTATTCTTAAGTTTCTGTGACATGGCGGTTTTCATGATGACATAATATTCAACTTTATCATCATTGCTGTCCCCGTACGTAAACAATAAAAAAATATCAAATAACTTGTTAATTTTCTTTTTTAAAAGCTTGATATACTTAATGCTTCCTACTTAAGTACCTACTATTTTCTAAAAGACACACATCACCTATAAGGAAATTTGTGTGCTCAACGAAACATAGGTTTCTAAGAATGTACGACATAAAATTCTACACCTGAATTTTCATCCAAATCATCACCGTAAAAAGTTCCACAATGCATAATTTCCATCCTGCATACATTAAACTAACCAAATTGCAGGCTGGAATGGAAAGACAACTATCACACACCTGCCGCAGACAGTCGGGAACGAAACATCCTCGCCGCGTCCCGGTCCCGTAACTTTTAATAGAGTTGAAACTCGGAAATACTGTTCAGAACTTATCCGATAATATGTGTTAATGCACAGTTTGGAACTTGGATACCTGTTTTATTCCCTACATGGGTCTGACCATTAAAGTTGTGGGATCTATTGAGAGAAAGATCAAAGACAATGGCGTGAATTTAGTTGAACATTCAAAATTTACAATCCTTTTCTCATGGATTGAGAAATGCATATTTGGACATAAATTGAGAACTTTAGCGTTGTATCGACACCACATCACTGAATTAAATTTACCATTGACGACCTCGGTGGCATAGCTGGCGAGTGCTCGTCTGAGACGCAAGGGGTGCTGGTTCGATTCCCGCTGCGGGACAAATGTTAGCATAATCTGCAAATATTTGTTCCGGGTCTGGGTTTTGTGGTACCATGGTACTCGTAGTTACTGATACCCTCGACACAGGGGATCCTAGTGGGGTGTCAGGACCGCTACGAATTTAGTACTTATTTTATTTTATTTTGGTAAAGTGCTCGAACCGACTTGATATCTTCGCTGATAACGATCGAACACCGACTACACCACGAAAAGAGCTTCTGCAGTTTAATCAGTTTAATCCTTTCACCGCCCTGATTCTCTCACCAACGGTCATTGGTCCTTCAACAGCCTTACCTCAACCTGCATTGACCTAATGCAGGATGAGCAAAAAGAACCGCTGACACTACTAGATACTAGACAAAAATTGGTGTAAAAACAGTATAAAATAAAAAAACAAAGCGACTGACACCGTCCGCGGAATGAAGTCAAAAATATGTTTACCCATGTACATTTAGCAAGCCACAAGCGTTCCAACCCCTCTTTAATTAGTGCGGGGTTCTGAAGGTCATACGTTAATTGCGGTTCCGACACACGGAAATACGACTTAAAACCTCTGAGTAGACCCTTTCAGATTATTTTGTATTATTTATCATTTACCTGTTTCCATAGCGGTCAGAAAGGGCATGCATTGTTTTGGTGCTTCTGTTTTGTAAACCCTTTAGTAAAAAGTGTGAATATTGTAAATTACAGGTTTCACGTTAAAGTAGTTTTAATTATTGAGTAGCTTTTAGTACCTGCCTATTTTTTTTATTACAAGCATAATGGATCGGACACTCGCTAAGTAACTCAAGAGCTGTGAAAATAATAAAATGGTTTGGCATGACCAGCCTGATGAAGTTCACTACTGAACATAGGCCTCCCACAAAGAGTGCTCCACCGCATTCCTGGAACCTTTATAAAAAGGAAACGGTCAAATCAAATTGTTTAAATAAAACAGTTTTGGGTTTTTTATTATATTTGTTTTAAGTTTGAGCGGGTATAGATACCTGCATCACCGTGTAGTATAGGAGAACATGGGCCTAATAACTCTCATCATCAGCCTGAAGAAGTACACTACTAGAATAGAATAATCGTTTATTTTAGCAAAAGATTACATGGCCGCTTAGGTGGTGACTAGACAAAGCCTCTCCCAAAGAGTTCCATGACGAACGGACATTTAAAATATCGTTCTAAAAAATAAGTCCGGTCGTCGTCCGGTTCGTGGTCGCCATTCGAAAACCTTTATTTCCCAACGGTTCTAGGTTCTGCAAGCTATATGGTCTGCCCACTGCCACTTCAAGTTGCTTATTCTGAAAGCTATGTCAGCAACCTTGGTTTTTCTACGGAATGCATCTCTTCGGATTTTATCACGTAGTGAAACTCCGAACATAGCTTCTCCATAGCTCGTTGTCCGATTTTGAGCTTGTGTATGATGCCAATATAGTGAACGACCTAGTCTGAGTACAGTATGTAACGTATGTCATAGGCAAGACGTACTGACTGATTGTAAACTTACGTCTTAAGGGCAATAACTTTACCTTGCAAAAACTAGACACCCAAGCAAAATAACGTAGATCACTTTGAGTATCTTCTGACGACTAATGAGAAATAAGAAGACAAAATTATCTACCAACAATTTAGAGTAGAAATACTAATTCTCTGGGCGCAATTTATTTTGTTATGGATCCTTTCATTTTACATCGGGTAGTTTCGTGAAATTACTTGACGGCAAATAGGCTTTAAAATTTTATTATACTATTTGAACGCTCAAATAATCATAAAGCGCTTATGACAGGTAATAAAAAAATCATGCAACAATATTTTTTTCCCAATTTATGTTAACAGCTCGGTTTTATAACTCAATATTCTGGAGACCTTACGATAACAGATAACGCGTCATTTGCTTTGGAACCTTGAGCTACCAGAAATAATGTTTCGTTCGAGTTCGATCTGTTCTCATTTATTTATGTTTTATCTAATTGTACCTGCTCCTAGTAGGCAGCAACGCGCCTCCATTATGAGGGAGTTGGGAGAGTAATCAATTTACCAGAAAATATTTTTAACTCGATTAATACCAAATGTTTGCTCTGCGTACTGTAGGGTAATAAATTTATTCGAAATTGTCTGAAACAGAGAATTTGATCCAAGGTGGATAATTGGCCGAACACTAGCCTACCGTTTTATAATTTGTTTGTTGTAAAGGAAGCAAAACTGTTCCCTAAAGGTAGGTTAACACAAATACATTTGTTTGTCAAAAGTCAATTATAAACTCACACAGCCAAACAATTTGTTTGTAGTTACACGGGTTTTGTTCACTTTCAAAACCATTTTTACAACTAGTTATGAAAAACACTTTTTATTCCGTTATCCGAAAATAGTTAAGAAAGGAAATATGATTCTGATTTTACAACTAGTAGGTAATGAAATAAGAATCTGTACTTATCAAATTTCAAATTACATATGAGCCCCTGAACTCAGAAATTAATGTTCAAATTTGCATGCTCTTTGAACAAGGCTTATTGTGGTACAAAATCTGCAGATTTAAAAATAAAGGTACGCGTTCCTTGTTACGTATGAACGCATTGCATGCATGCCACGTAAAAAAGCAGACGTGAAATGCATTGATATAAAGACCTCACGCAATTCATTTGTGCGCAACAAGGGTCACGGTACCCAAAAATTTCAATGTGTATGTTGCGTGTATGCACTACTTTAATACGCATCAAGGGACGCGTACCTTTAGGATTATCAGAGCAACTGATATTTTTAGCTTTTAGCACAGGAGTTGTGTAGTTAAGCCATTCAATTCAGGATTACCATTTTTACCGTAAAACACTCGTATTTCTCTTATTTTATTAAGCGCATACTCATGTCACATTGCTCATCTTCAGGTTGTCATCGACCTGAGCCACAGAAAAGGTGCGAAATCCAGTAATCAAATAAGTATATTTATTTATTTTTATTATATTAACCTTGGAATTGATATCGGTAAATTAAAACCTACACCAAATGCGTATAAACCTAACCTAGGCATCAAAATGAAATCGTTATTTTCGTTCGCGACCCACCTTCACACTGAGCCTTCACACCAGTGTTATTTTGCATTTGGTACGTTGTAGAAACAAAGACCGATATCAAGAAAATAGCCCAAGCGCGTGTTGACCTCGCACTATGAAGGGTTCCGGAGTCGAGTAAGTACCTACCTAAGTATGACTCTGGATTATACAATAGTGGCACTATCAAAGGTACGAGTAGGTACATTAATAAAATTGAGAAAAGTTATGCTTTCGTTCCGGTAAATTTGGTAGAGTCAAGTTTCCGTATGTAAATCTATATAAAATCGGTTCATAAAAACTCTATACTAAATGCGTATTTTGTTCTTGCTGATTACTAGCTGTGTCATGTCAATTCTTTTGCTTATCTATGCCGTACCTTCTAACTTCGGAAGACTGCACTGTGTGGTTCGACACGCGCTTCGCCAATTTATAACTAAATTATTACTTATTACTTCAGCATAATTCTGTTACACGAAGACTACAGCTCCCTGCTGAGGGACTCGTTTAATGCAAAAGACTGTTTTGAAGTTTACCTACGGATTTTCCCTATCTACGGCTCTCGTGGCACGTAGTTCAGAAGCGCCGCAGTCGTCAATAGAGAGACTTGCGCGGATTATGCTCGCGCCATTAGCTTCACGCCTTTGTGTTGGCCCTACTGTCTCTTTAACTCATTGTCATTCAGGGCTGCCAAGTGGACCGGCTTAATTACACGCGTCTGCGTTTGCTTGCAGATTTTTTGTGCAGTCATTGAGGAGTTTTTCGACGATTTTATGATTTAGAAATACATTGATGGGTTGAACGAACAATGGGACTAGGATTATAGGTTTAGAAGCGTTACGTTATGTACATGCAATTTACAACGTGACCACACCTCCGCGTATACCTACTGAAGAAACCACCCCTAGGGTAACCTAACCTAACCACATATAGGGTAACTAAGAATAAATTGCGATTTCGAAGTATAAAAAGAACAATAATGCTTTTTTTTTTATTACATAGAAAATGTTGGCTTAAGTTAAACTAAATTAATGCATAAGCAAAACCGTTGTCCACTTCTTACAATCAAAAATGCAAAAAGAGGTCATGCTTTAATTTAAAAAGAGGTTCATTTAAGGTGAGGCTTAAATTGTTTTATGATTTTTGAATTGTTTTTTTCTCAATAACCGCAAAACGCACAGTTTTGATGACTTTCTTTAGTTTATTTTGAATTCTGTATTGCCTTGGCGATACAGAAATCAAAACAAAATGTCGAGAGGGCGGAGTGAAGAAAATGACAACGCTATGTACTATAATTGAATGCGGAAAGAGATAGCAAGAGTTAGAAGGCGCTCGAAAGTAATTGACGTAAGCGACATATAAGAAAATTTATATCGATTATCTTAAATACTATGTTTTTTTTAAAGTGTCTTGGATTTAGGTACCCAAAGCTATTGTCTAACACAATATTTTAAAAAAGTTATTTTTGTTAGATAGTCTCAGAGTATTATCAAAAAAACCCAAAAGAGGACCCAAATTAAACAAAAATTAATCGACCATTCGCGTTTCTGTCTTGGATTTAGGTAAATAAAATGCTCAAGTTATCTTTGTCATAAAAATCAAAACTTTGCGTTTTGCGGTTATTGAGAAAAAACCATTCAAAAATAATAAAACAATTTTACCGCCCTAAATAACCAGATAATATAAAATTCGGTGGTACAGAACTATACACCGAAGTTTCATTCAAAGTTGATGTAAGCTGATGCAAATATTGATAGAGTAACTCGCAACTTACCTCATTGAATTGATAATGCTGCAACATTTTGCAGCTGAACTGTGAATAGGTTTACCAAGGGGTTACAAAGAGCATTTAGTGTTATTGTAGCTAAAACTACAAACAAACTACACGACTAACTACCTAAATATTCTACCTAAATATTCAACTGGCCTCATAGCTCAGTTAGTAGTTGGTTCGATTCCCGCACTGGACAAACATTTGTGACTAACACAGATGTTTGTTCTGTGTCTGGGTGTTCAATATATATCTATTATGTATATCAGTCTCTGGTACCCGTAGTACAGGCTATGCCTAATTTGGGATCAGTTGAGAATGTGTGATATGTCCAGGGAAAAAAAAAAACAATATGTCGCTGTGTTTTAGTACATAAAATTTTTCTAGTACATAATATACAATTATAATTCATAAAATCATGTACAACACTCTAGGATTTCCTGTGTCATGCATGAGGGCACTTGGTAGTTGTGGTATAACACCGAGGTTTAGTCCAACTATTTCTTCTATTTGTAGGATCCGGGATAAATATTTGCATATAATGCAAACATTTATCCCATGGATCATATCCACGCCTCTTGCGTCTCAGCTGAGCTCGACCCAACGCGCCGCCTCGGTCGCCACGATCGGCGTAATACAACTAGTGCCTCGCCCCAAACTGAGATCTTGCGATGTCTAGGAAAACTTGGTGCTTTGATGATCGTTGACGCACAATCACGATACACATTGAAAATTGCACACTTAGCTTGTTCTAACTAACAACCAATCTTATGTGAACAACAGCATTGTTTGCATGTATATTTGTTTGTCTGGTTGTCATCGCGAGATCTCTGTTTTGGACAAACCACTTACAATAATTACTAGCCTATTATTCGGTCATATATCGATATTGTGGAGATGGAATACAATCGTATCGCAATCGCCACGCCAAAACCGCATCCGCTTGGACCGGGATAACCAATATGGAAACACTGGTATTATAAAATTGAATAAAACGTCGATTATGTGGTCGACATACACTTTACTACTGCGAAATTGGATTGTTGTGAATAGGGAAACGAATGGTTATTATATTTTTGTTGATTTTCCTCATACGCTACCTTCAACCTTTTTTATCCCTGTTGCTGCTAAGACTCCTCAAATAAATATTTTGTGAATCCTTTATTATGTACCTACTACTTTGTGGAAATAGGTTTTTCAAAATATTACATCGAACATACTTAGAACTAGGTAGTTTTGACGTTGTCCAATCGCAAGTGAATTGGTTGTAAATTGAAGATGTTTTGCTTGCTTTTTTTCTTGGACGCCTAGTTTTCAGCAAGATAAAGTTATAAGAAAAGAAATATATGTCCACCATAACCACAGATAGCGGGTATGTTGTTAGGTGTTCCCGTTCAAACTTCAAACTTGAATCGCTCTTTATTCATTGGAACCACTAGGATTCATTTTGATACTAAATACATTCTAAGTTTCATTCGAATCCGTTTAGCCTTTCAAGCATGACTGAGTCACAAACAAACACCAATAATATTAGATACATGGTAGGATCTATCACAGACAGTAATCGACTCTCTAACCCATCCATTAACCTATAAGTTCATAACGTGTAGCTAAAAAAAATATGATCACAAACATTTTCATTCATTCTAGATGATTTAACAGCGTCAGGTGGTACTTATTTACTCACTTACAGGACGCTGTAGTGCCTGAGACATGTTTAGATGGAGTAGGCTTGTCTAGCACCTATACCATCTTCTCAGCTTTTATCAGGATATGGCCTACTGGGGCCTTCTCCACGGCAGAGGCATGGTCAATACGTGCGTCGCTGACTAAACCGCGGGTTTCGTCACGATGTTTTCCATCACCGTTTTTAGTAGGTACCTACGTGATAATGCAAACATACATTTTTGAAATTGAAACATCCATTGCCGCACCCTTGAATCCATGACCATCAGATTGAAAGTCGAGGTCCACTTAGCCATCATGGCTTCTTTCATACATACATACATCTTACGTAACCGATTGTTTAAAGTACATATCGGTTGGTTGGTAAGCAAGTCATTGTTATATCGCTGTAACGATAGTAGAGGACTGTGTAATTTGAGTTTATCTAAGATTCACCCGAGCCGGATCGATACCCTTGAGCGGTCGAGACGTCCAGACAGCAAACGGCCCGTCACAAATCACTCCGGAAGTTTATCCAAGTATCAATAACGCATTCCGTCCGCTTGTGTAATCTGGGCCTAATCAGACAGATAAGGATTCGTGGGTTGGGGCCTACGAATTTCCGATAGAAATTAATTGGCGCATGTGTATATTATATACCTACCTTTATATATTATATATATCTACATAACATATTTGTAAGACTAGTTTTTTCTTTGTTTTAGATCAGTGACCTTTTAACCGCTTCTTGCTGTCATATTTCAATGAACCCAAAATGAGCCTCGAAGTTAACATTATATTATATGTAAAAGTAGAAAAGCTTTGTTTACAAGCCTCTGCCACTGCATTTGAATAAGAAAGCCAAAATGTTCTTATAAAAAATTATTAGAATAATAATTATAGGTATAAATAATATTAAATAACATGAATTGAAGTAAAGTTGTTTAAATGAACTAATTCACACTACTCCAGGCCCGTGTCCCGGCTGGGGTTTTTGACCGTGCTCTCGCTGTGACACGGTCCAGCCCGGGCAAGGTGTAGCAAAATCAATGACTTGATTTAAATAAATCATAAACCACACTTTGTACTTTGCCTTTAAATAATTTAGCATTATTTAGATAAAATTAGCATTATTTTAGCATTGTTTAGGTTAAATTATTTAGCATTATTTAGGTCCTAACCTATACCAGAATTTTGGCTCCTCTAAGTATCCATATTTGTATGTTATGCTCTGGTGCGTGCTTTATCAATAACACATTCCAGCAACCTAATCCGGTTCTAATCATGCAGATAAGGCCCACCTGAATACGGGCCATTGCTGGAATGTTAATTATCAAACTCCAAGTTCGTGCCTGTATCACATGTGGTCGTTAGTTTCCTTACTAAGTTTTAATTAAACGTTTGTTTAAGATTGTAGAACTAGGTCCTTGCATTTATGGACAAAACTTTGTTAATAAATACAGTGCCATTGGAAATTAGCTTTAACAGCCTATAATAATTATATAGATAGATATTATACACGTGTGCCGTAACTTATATACTATTAGGTAGGGGTTACCCGATAGGAGCTTATTCTATTAAGATTTTATTCTTGCGAAAAAGCAACAAACATTTTTCTTTCTTTCTATATCGAGATTAGTCTCTAAAACGGCTTGACTAATTGAGTTATTGATTTGACCCCTAAACTGCTGCTTTTTATTCAATGAAAATGGAACAACCGAACTTATTCTAAAGTCGTTGAACAAATTATATCGCAACTTTATTGTACAATGAGCCTCTTTCAGGGTACACATTAATATGAATCTCATTGTAAATAGAAACATAGAGTAAGCATCCTATTGGTCTGTGGATAGCCAATTTCTTTCATTTATAAATTTTCAAGCTAGTATCTGTAAAAGGCTCTTGTTTATTGACGCCACACATGCTATAGGGAGTTCATTTTGTCTTGAATAATAAGTATGAGTAATGTGAATTATGGCGAGTGATTTCTAAAAATAAAAAAGCAACGTTCTCATAATCATAACGTAACGAGAGTTGAATAATCATGGTGATTTTTCGTCGCGACGCGGCAGGGGAAGTCGCAAGCGTCCTTAATTTGGGCAATCTACGCATAGCACAGCTTGATATAACAGCTGGGTTATTTCACAGATACTCCAACAAAAGTGGTGTTCGAACGGCGTGTGGTATGTCATTTAAAATTTATTTGTAATAATCTACATCTTTAAAATTTTGAGTTTGACTTTTAGAAGCTTGCGATATCGTTGAACTATATCACACACCCTCAAAATTAATTGTCAAACTTTAAATTGACTTTAGAAGAAGAAGAGCCTTAAATTATTGAAAATGTAAGGCTCTTTTTGAAATTAGGAACAGCTGGCGATTGTAAGGAAGAAGATGATTCAACGGAGAACTCAGTCATGAGGATTACGACTTGAGGAGTGGACTAGCTGTGAACAGTATGAGGCATGGAACTAGTGATTGATGCCAGAGCCGTTCTGCGACTGTGTAACAAGTGTTTACGCGACTGTAATCGGGGCGTATTTTCACGAATCATTGCGGGAAATTGGAACACAAATCACAGAGAAATAGGTAACTAATAATCAGACCCGTAGATTAGTAATCACGGGAGTCACGACGTGTGATATAATGGAAGTGGCATACTAGACGATTATTGTCGTTTGGATTCATGGGATGGTTTGGTCGAGGCCCTGTGACCTCTCATAGTTTTCTCTATTTCGGGGCAAAAATGCTGTGAGTTTTCATGAAACGAGAGCTGGCTCCTATTTGTATATGTATAATGTCATAAAAAATGATTTTTATTTAATTAGTGATCATAAATCGACTAATCTTATTTTGTCTATAAACCAAGACTATTATAGATTAAGTATGAGCGGTTTGTATAAAAACATTTCTCATCGAATTTAGCTGATTCATGATTTGCTACTTTTTTATTCAGGTATTCGCGAGTAAAATCGCGGTCAGAAGCTTGATATTGATGTTCAATGATCTAATTGCATTGACGATCGTAATTAAAAATGCGGTCGACGTAAAATTCTTTCAATAAATTGAAGTGAATGCTTATAAAGTTAAGCTCACTGACGCAGTATTGCAGTTAAAGCATTTTCATTATTTTTAAACTTCAATCAATTAAAGCGCTCTGCGCATTCGACCTGCTCAGTATGAATTATGAAGTCATTCATTCATTTTAATTAAATTTTTTAATGATATTCTATACAAGGTGATTCATAATATGTATACCATCCCGAAAGGGGCTTATTCTACACCCAATTGGCTATAAAGTTTGTTCTACGACTTTTGGAAATTCGATATTTTTCATTGAAAATACCCTACGCGAAAATCAGCTGTTTTAGGTAGCAATCTTGATTCCAAACTTCTTGTACGTTTAGTAATTAGTTCTAAAGATGAAAATTATACCAAAACCAGCTAATTTGAGAAAGTTTGTGAAAAAAAAATTAAAAAAAATGAAATGAAAATATTGATGTTTCTTTTCGCTAGTATTATTTCTTTTCGTTGATAAAATAACCCCGTTCCGGGATGGTATACATGTTATGAATCACCTTGTATAAGGCGGGAATAACACCCAAACAATCGAATTCCCAATAAAAATACCATTGCGTGCTTTTTTCATTTGAAAATGCATTATAGATACGCGCGAGCGGCGCATTAGCGGATGTGGACGCCCCCTGAGATTATTGCACGTAAATTGTTCATTTTGTTTGTATTTGTTGTAATGATATTCTACCAATGAATCTAATTTCATTCTTAGACATAAACGGATAGCTTCAAAACCTAGTTGTGACGTTAGTTTTGAAGCATGACAAACAAAAATTCTTCCCTCCTCATTGACATGTTCATTATGCTAACTATTGCTAACCTTTACTCCTCAGATTTTCCATCTCTGTCGCCACTTTCGAATTTCCGCATACATACTCATTCCTTATCTTATACCTTAACATTCGTATCTTCGTCGCCAACCAATGAAGTGAAGTGATTAAAGTGAGCCTCCTGTGACTGAATGAAAAATGAGGATACTTCTAGAAACTTAATTCAAACAGGCATTCAAGAGCTCCATGTCAGTTAATCTCATCATGCAAAATGAGGTCGATTTGTTCAGCTAATAAATAGGATGAGCGCAAACCGCCGACTCATGTACTAAGTAATTGGCCGGAAAATTAACTACACCCATGGTATAACAAACTCCGTTTGGTTCTCCAGTACTCCAAGCACGAATAATTCAAGATAGCGTTACACTTACGATCGTATAGTAAAAGGCAAATATTAACCAATGACAACAGCGATACTTGAAGTCTTTTAATTTTGAATGGCTAGGCGAAGAACAATGCTTGGAGTTTCACTACGTGATAAGATCCGAAATGAGGAAATCCGTAGAAGAACTTAGGTCACCGACATAGCTCTCAGAATTAGTAAGTTGAAGTGGCAGTGGGCAGGCAGTTCTCGAATGGCGACCACGAACCGGGCGACGCATTGTTGGAAGGCCCCTCACCCGATGGACCGACGACATTGTGAAGGTTGCGGGAAGTCGGTGGATGGAGAAGGCTCAAGACCGTTCGTCATGGAACTCTTTGGGGGAGGCCTATGTCCAGCAGTGGACTTCTACAGGCTGATGATGATGATGATGAGGCGAAAAACTATATTTTAATTTTCATTCAAAGCCTTCTCCATACACCGACTTCCGACTAGTTCCGACACCGCAGTCGGTGGATTGGAAAGGCTTAAGACCGTTCGCCTTGGCAATCTTTGAGGGACACCTATGTACACCAGTGGATTTCTTCAGGCAATGACGATGATGATGATCCGATAACCTTTACTCCCCAACGGTGTCGATTCTGCGAGCTATATTTGTCTGCCCACTTTCACTTCAACTTGGTGATTCTGAGAAGGTATTTCACTCGCTAAGTAATTAATACACAGTGCTTATTTATAGTCGTGATATGATAATTAATCTTGTAATGAAATTATGCAACCATTTTTTAACCACGAAGTTATATTTCTATATTTTACCAATTTACCAATACATTTCAGCACTGTTGACGGATTCAAATTAAATTACAAACTGACGCATTATGCCAGTAATAATTATTATATTAATTAGTCATCTCTATTAATACAACTGTATTAACTGATAAAGCGAATTGTGGTCAGAACATAATTAACTATTGTAATGACAAGTTCATGAGAGATTTAAAAAAGAAAAACGAATCCAATGTTAAATGGCTTTTGCTGTCAGATATGCTAAGATTAGTATCTTTACTAGAAAAAATGACAGGATTTTTTTAATTTAAATATAAAACACTGACTTCATCTTTATATTCTTATAGCTATGTCAGTGACCTTTGATCTTCTACGGATCTTCTCATTTCGAATTTTATCACATTGTGAAACTCCGAGCATAGCTCTCACCATAGACCGTTGCGCGACTTTGAGCTTTTGTTTGAGGCCAGTGGTTAGCGACCAAGTCTCAGTGCCCTATGACAACACTGGAAACACGCACCGATTATACCATAAGTAATTTTTGGAAACCAAATGTATGTACCAACAAAAATGTCATTTTCGACTTACTTTTTTTTATAGATCCTTCAATTTTAATACCGTGAAGTAACCTCACCTTCGGGTACTAATGATAGGGACATTAGAGAAGAGCTCTGTGAAATATTGAATTACGGATAAAATCCTCAGCTGAAATAGGTTTTGGGTAAAATTAAGAGACGACACGACGTGTTCTTGATTTTATTTTATTATTTTTTTTGTAACGATCAGGATATTAACATACAGTTTTCGGAAGAAATTACACTTTTGACTACGGTTATAATATAACTATGCGGAAACGTACTCCAGTTGCAACTTTAAAAAAGGCAACTAATAATTACTACGTTTTAAAAACTTAACAGAATTAAAGTTCAAATATATTTTATTTCAGATAAAGCCGGTTAAAAATACAAAATAATATTGAACTCAACTAACGTAGGTAACTTCATTTTATGATCATTCAACAATATTACTTTTAATTTAACTTGGTCTAATGTTTATTTGATTTATTTTAAGTATTACTGAATTATCTCTCATAATTAGAGCTATTTTAAAAAATAATCCTAAAGTTGCAATTGAAGAAAGCCATTTCAAAATTGTTAATTGCTCAGCTACTAAAATAATAGTTGTAATAGTTATGGATACTCGTATAGAGCCGTATAAAGCCTTTTAACATCAATTCTAGATGATCAATACAGAGCGTCAGGTGGAAGTTTTTATTTACTTATATGACGTTGCCTGGGACATTATTAGAGTAGGCCTTATCCACAGGAAAGACATTGTCAATACGTGCGAAGCTGACTAAGATACGGGTTTCCTCACGATGTTTTCCTTCACCATTTTGAGAACCTGTTATTGCGCACATAATTTTTTTAAAATAATAATCCAATTCAAGACCTTCGGATCAAAAGTCGAAGTAACTCCCACTAGGCCAACACGGCTCATAATCGTATAATTGCATATTCTAATACAAATCCTATATTTTAGTTTGGATTTCATTGATTAGATATTATATATTGAGATTTATTTACAATTTAATATATCTTAGTCTAAATCTTCATAACTAGCCAGTTGAGCATTAAACATTTTTTACAAAGATTAATTTTAGGCAGTTTAGCTCAATGAGAGAAAATGAGCTACAACATCTGCAAACTAGATAGATACATGGGACATTCAGTATAAACATTATGTAAAGTCATACACATATGGCGATAGGACGCCTTCCATACGTGCTGGCAGCATGGCTTGTGATACGAAAAATACATTGGTTTAACAATACTAAACGCAGCATCCGATGTTCGTCACCAGCCATGATGCCAGTAAACCCGGCAAAAAATTTAACAGTATCAGATGTGGGAATATTATTTACTTTATACTAATCGTACAACGGTTTACATTTGACTATATATAACTATTTACAAAATTACTTATTACTAGTTATTATCACGTTACATGCCGCTGAAATAGAACAGAACAAACTAAGAACTACATTATTTATGAAAATATTCAAAGGAATAAAAATATATTTTAATCGAAGAAATCTGAATAACAGGTTTTGTTCCACCTGAATATATTATTGTAGTATATTGATTAAATACAGGAAGGCTGTTGATAAAGATAGTGTAGCGATAGATCCGATGTTTGTTTCCGACACTAGAATTTTTCCGTCATTAGAATACCATTTGTTGGCGCGGTCCGGAACCCGGTTGCTTTTGGTGCTGTCTACGTCATTGTGATCTTCATCGTCGTATGAGTCGGTACCGTACTCATCGTCTGACGTCATCCGGACTTCTGGATATTGATACGCGTGTCTGTCGTTTCCGGGTATTTCTGTACGGATAGAAACAACACTTTAAAAACTGATTCAAGCAATGACGAGAGTAACGCGGGCCTATTATTTTGAGGGCCTGTGTATTTTAAAAATAAAATTACCTACTGCAAATCACCTCTAGCGCAGAAGGCAGAGTTACTACCAACTGAGCTATGAGGCCAGTCAAATATGCCCAGCCTATGATATCGGAATAAAAGCTTGTAGAAATTCAACCGAAGTCGCACAATCTCAGGTGATTAAGTTTTTGTTTCGTAATAAAACTGAAAAAATAATACAAGTTCGTACCTACGTAGTTACTATAATACCCTCCAATTTAACAATATTTTCCGGCAATTCATTTTGTTTTTCCCTAAGCCGACGAGCATGCATTAGAAATGTTTTGAGAGTGATTGAAGTGAAAGAGGTATGTCAGGATCCTAGCCAGGGAAAGCCGTGGTCTCTGCCAGGAAAAAGAGGCGTGATTTTAAGTAGTTATGTATGTATAAGGTATGTATACATAATAAAAATAAAAATATTTTGGCATTGAAATACCGCATTAAATAGATTATGTACATAATATATACATTAACGGGTCATAATAAATACGTTGCCTTCACAACAACTCCTAGCTAATCCTGCTGTAAGAATACCATTATTAACTTATTGACCGCCATAGTCTTCTATAGAAGTCAAAAAAATTGCATGTAAAAATCATCATTTCAGTCATAGGACGTCCTTAGCTGAACAAGGCCTTCCCCACAGATTCCAGAGCGAATACCCATCATGAGGCCCCCATCATGATGTGCCATCCCATCCCATCCATCAAATCCCCATTTTCCCATGCTCACCGTGCTAGGCACTCGGCTTGGCGAGCGCAGTGAGAGCTATCTTTGTGAAAATCGAGAACATCCCCTAGATTTTTTCCATTAGTGGCCTCTTACGACATCCACAGGTAGGTAGATATGCTCTTCATCCGGGGCAACCACGGCCCCAGATTAACACGATTCACTATTTGAGATTAACACTTTTAAGTAGGTATGTACTTTTTTCTCTATATTTGATTCTTATGACTTACCATATAACCTAATCTTGCTCTCGACATCACCGAGAGAGTTCTTCGCGACGCAGATGTAGCTTCCAAGGTCTTCTCGGCGAATGTTCTTTATAGTCATCGTCATCTCAGCCTCGAACATCGACTTCTGTCTCACGGTCATCTCGTGGTGTTCCGATGGAATTATCAGCTCTCCTGCTTAGAAGATAAGGACTTGTTTGAGTGGCATGACTGATTCTGACATAGGTGAGTAAGGTTGCCAGAGCTCGTTAGGGGGGGGCAAGTGTTCGGCAGGCGACGGTAACCAGTTACCATCAGGAGGCCCGTAAGCCTGTTTGCCTCCGTATAACATAAAAAGGTATAGATTTGGTGATAAGTTTGATGCCCTAAATATGTTGCACAAAGAACCTACGCAGTGTACGGATTTGCAGTCTTTTCCTATGGTTCACTAGATTGTCATCCTTAGTAAATGAGCCATTCGCATCGGACGTTGTGATATTTAGTAAAAAGAAAAGCTATCTATAGATCGTTTGTACCGGTTTTTAGATGGCTCAACTGTTTATAGTTTATTTTGTAAATATATAATACAAGTACTTGTACTACTATACTTGTATTTATTAGTTTTAATTTTCTTTTTGTAAATAAAGAAATAAATTTCAGTATATTTAGTACCTATGTAACTCAAATTTAAAGTTATAGAGACATTAAACTGTAGTACCTAATATAAAAATGTTCAAGTTAAGAAAGGCCATGTCCATTAACGGTTTTTTAAAACTTGGTGTTTTCCCAAAAATGGGGGTTTCTAAAAATTTATTTTATGTGTAGAAAATAAATATTTGGAGTTCTTTACCCAAATATAGGTATTCAATTTGGGTTGATTCGTTTTATTGTTGATTAAAAAACCAGGCTCCATATAAAAAGTGGGCAACACCTTTCGTATTCCACTCAATTTTAGTTCGTTTTTTGGTGCAAGGCAAATCTCCGACAATGTCAGACACTATTATAGATATAGAAAACGCCAACGTGAAATTAATCGGAATGTAAAAGGCACAATCCATCGGCAAAACCGTAAATCCTGACGTTACGTACACTCCTAACGCTCCGACGGACGCCGTTCTAGTAGACGCACCCATTTATACCATTGTTGTGTAGATCGATGATATTAATAAATTCGTGGACATTTCTTTTGAGAACAGCAGGTGTTGATACTTTAAACCGATTTAAAATAGGAGGTGGTTCTCAATTCGGTTGTATTTTTTTATACATCGCCATTATTTTGTTTGTGTATCACATGATATCTCCGCCAATCGTTAGGCGATTAAAATGATTCTGGGTCCCATATAAATTTTATTACTGAAGAATTGCTACATTTCCCGCAAAACTTACAAAACTTTATCATCTCTTGGAATCACAGCGTGCCGAAATATTTATCATGTCGACGATTTCAGCTTATGTTTTTATTGGGAAGTTTGGTCGGTCAGTGTCATTCCAAGTGAGCAAAATGGCGTTAGTTCGCGTATGCATTATTATTATTATTATTAAGCCATTTATTCTCTTTTCTCATATCATTTAGATTATTATTAATTAATTTTTTGAATTCAATTTTCTTGGAGTACCCATTTTTAGGTGTAGGCCTTCTCCAACCTCTGCCAATCTCCTCTTTCTTGAGCGAGTCTAGTCCACGTAGCGCCTGCTATCCCCATGACATCATCGCTATCATTTCGAGGCCACCAGTGTAAGACTCTTCCGTCTGTTGCTAGTGCCACATGTCACGTATGCATACAAAAACTAAATATGTGTTATTTGCTATAGGACGGCCCTAAAGAGTTTTATCCTATTGACTCCTAATTGAAATCTTTTTTTTTTTATAAAAGGCTTTGGAGAAGGTACTTAGTAGAAAGAAACTTATGATTAAAAATATATAATTGATGTTAAATTATGTGTAAGTGTTCTTTGACCATATAAACTCAGTGTTTTTGAAGACTATGTACCTTATTTTTAAATAATAATTTATAAATTGTCTTCCAATGATATCAGTCTTATGGTTTAATTTTTAGTTAAATCCCTGGTTATAGTACGATATAGAAAACACTTGCTTTTATATTGAATATTAGAATTTCATCTTGGCACGGCGAAGTTTTATGAAAAATGTAAAAACTTTGTTCAGACACCTAGGAGTTTTATGACTGCTTATAATTTGTTTCGTTTTATCGCGGATGGTGAGTCCAATGGACTTAATCAAAGGTCTTGTTATGGCCGCATAAAAAAATATATTTATATTTGTTTATAACAAAATATATAAAGAGATACACAAAAAAAACAGAGATATTGAATAAAACTTAGCATGTTTTTTTTAAATTAGCTTGTATTAGAAAATTTTCTCTCATCATGATTAAAAAATGAGGTAAGTCTGGGTTTAATTCAACGACGAAGCCAAAAATATAGTGAAGAAATAGCTACGGCATTGTAATGAAAACATCTATTCAACATTCTGTGCGTTTTTTGTGTTTGTTGTAAATTAGATTAACATAAACATGACCTTTTTAAAAACTAAAAAGATCATGTTTAAACTTAATTAATTTGAAATATATTCACGAGCTTTTACTATTACAGAGTTTTAAGCACTGTAATATGATTGTTGTTTTATTTCTTACTAGCTTCCGCCTGCGGCTTCGCTTACGTGGTACCTACCTACATAAAAAGTAGCCTATATGCTATTCTAGGTAATATAACTTTATCTATTCCAAGTTCCAACGAAATCGGTTGAGCCGTTGCGGCGTGATTGAATAACAAACATCCAAATATCCTGTCAAACTTTGGTATTTATAATATTACTAGCTGTTGCCCGCGACTTTGTCTGCGCAGGATTAGTATTTTGAGTAGCTAGTAGTCATATTTTGGTAAATTCACATAATATCTTTATAAATTGTAGCCTATGTCTTATTCTGATGTATAAGCTATATTATTGTAAAAAACGCAATCATTAAAATCCATTCAGTTGTTTTTACGTGAAAGAGTAACAAACATCCATCCATCTATCCATATTTACAAACTTTCTCGTTTATAATATTAGTAGGATAGGATAGGATAGGACTACAAAAATTATCGTATTTCTAAGAATATTATTTTCAGTACCTGGATCTTTGACCCAATAGTTGATGGACTTTGGCGAAGACTCGACGTAGCACTCCAGTGTAACGTCAGTGCCGAGTGGCGCCCCCACCAGCTGGTTCGGTACTTGGATCACTGGATGAACTGCACAGGCACAAAGATAAGAAAAGTTATTGAGGTAAATAAAATATGAACCAGTACGTCTAGGTACAGTATTTTTTACTTTAACGATCGTAACATCCATCTGGTTACTAAAAATCACAAAAACTACACGAGGAATACCCACTAACATTAATACAGTGCAAATTGTAGATAATGTTGCGATGTTTCATATTCAGTGCGTAGATGCAGATAGGATCAGCGGAGGTAAGACCCAACAGTAACAGTCACAAAGTCCTGACCCCACACTAGGATTTCCTGTGTTGTGGTCGGTGCCGAGTGTGATGGACGGAGTGGCGGCAAAACGACTGCTTCGATAAACGATTGAAACTCAACTACCTTCGATTATACACTACACGTTATTCAGGCTGACTGAACTACTCAAAAGACAAACTAAATAAATATTTTATTCAGTCATCATCATCTACCTGCCCTTATCCCACTTCAAGTGGGGTCGACACAACATGTTTTTCTCTTCCACTCCCCTCTATCAGCCGTCATATCAGTATTCAATCCTTTCTTACTCATGTCGTCTTTCACACATTCAGTATAGATCTTTTTAAAAGAAATGTTATACGATATATCGCATGCCGTTTGAACACGGCTTTACTCGCTCCGCTACCTCGCAAATCTTTGGTGGAAAAGCAGCCCTATCCTAAGTCAGTCAATATATTCAGGAAGGCTAGTTTCATACATAATCACTGTTTATTAATTAGGAAACGATTAAAGAAGCCTGAATAGCGTGTACCTATAATAAGCACTCTTACAAATTAGACTTTAGGTAATTATGGACCAACAAGAAACTTCTTTAGTTGTACTAGTAATTTAGTAGCTCGCAACTAATTAAGTAGGAAATTAATGAAGCCATCAAACTACTCTTTCACGACAAATATTAAATGATATTTTTCTATGGCAGGATAATAAAGCAATTAAGGTAAGTGAACGAACACAGGACTGTACCTACAAATTGTACGATGATTTATTTTAAATTCATAGACAAAAAGCTTTCATTGGCATAAACCTTTTTTGCACGCAGCCTTGATGAAACTTGAAAGATATAAAGTAACCATTATTATTGGTCTTCTCGCCTACGATAGTACCTACCTATAGAAACTTATCCTTCATTTTTATTGTAATGTGTACGGTTGCCTTTTTAATAAGGTTTCATTATAGTTAAACCCGTCTGAAGACCCGCCGACTTTGTACAGAGCTTTGTACAACGGATCATACGATGAACATAAACATAGACATATCGGCACATGCAAATAAAATTAGTTGTCTATTTTCATAAGAAACAATGCCCACTAGAACGTTCCTTCACCAACCAAAACCGTAGCGTGCTATGACCGGACCACCACCAGACAGCGAATATAACGATACGTTCAAGTGGGCACATAATTAGTGTCTGGCAGAGTCCGTTATGAGTGTGATACGTTATAGTGGGCAAAGGCCTGTAACAGTTGATTGTGCTCACGAGTTCTGCAATAAATTGGATTAGATAAATGTATGACTATAATAAGAAAATCATGTAAATGAGTGTAACATTAAGGCACGTTATACGTAATTATAAATAGCGCTAGCTTGAACCTTGAACCGGACCGCTTCACCCCGCTATGCTACCGCGTATGACCGTGCCCTAATGCTATGCTGTACATATGAAGCCTTCAAGGGCCATTCTCTGTGCAAAGCCTCCTTACGAAGCTGATAAAAGATCACTTACAGTGTACACTAATATGGATCCTCTTACTGACTGTGGGCGGCACACCATTACCGGCGATACACAAGTACGTGCCCATTTCAGAGCGGGAGATCTTCGTCAGCTTCAGTACCTCGCCTTGGTATGTGAGTACTGTTGGTAGAGAAACATTTTGTATAGTTTTGTTTATAGCTCGACTTTTTTTACATAAAACAGGCGATGATGATGTGACTAGGAGTATTTTGTACAGAGAAACATTTCAACGTGTTCCTAAACAATTATGGAAGGTTAGAAATATGAAATGGAGCTTATTTTTAAAAGTCACAAAGGCGGGTTCAATTCAGGCCTGGGCCGAAATTTTTAGAATATTATAATTATTATAAAAATATTAAACAATAATCAAGCCGGATGCTGACTAAAATTGTATATTCTGTTCTATCTCTTCAGGAAGTAGCAATAAGTTTCGTATTCTGGTATTGTACTCTAGTGTGAATCGTATCTCAAGATTCGCAGATATTTCATTTAAAAATTACAAAAAAACTGAATTTCGATTTCTACAGTTTTAGAATACGAGCTAAATTCTGGTGTTCTTAGCCGATACAATTTTTTCACTCTATTCACTCTGACATCGGATCGGACTTATATTATTTCAATAAAAATTGTTGTCAAATTTGATTCGTCTTCTAAACTTTCCCTTAAAATCCCAAAGAATTTACAGCAGCTTCAATGAAAGTAAACGAGAAACTATAGAGTCGAAAAATATTATCGACTAAGCATACCCGGGTAAGTTCCATAGTAAAACAATAGCATCCGTGAACTAGCCCATTATTGTACAAGTGGGCGTAACTAACACACGTCCAAACAACATCCTCCCGGTAATGAGGCAGTCACACATTCAATAAACAATCCCAAACGTTTTCAACGTCCGTATAATAAGACCTAGGAGTCTATTCAACGCAGAACTCTACTAATTACGACAAACTTTAAACAATACTGGACGCGAAACTCATCCCGAGAACAGTCGCGGCGCGGCTCATTGTGCCCGCAAATGCGGTCACACAGACTCTCGCATTATACATTTATTTGGAAAAACAATGCCGTACTTGCGCCATTATTATGACTTTTTATGTGGCCTTTTAATTTACGAAATTTTCTCTTAGCATTCTCAGCGGAAAAGTAGTTAAAGTACATACAGCAGTTTACGTTGTGGCAGCTCAAGCTCGTGGCGGTCAGTGCGATTTAAATATCTACGATCGTAGATGCTGGTAGCCGTAGGTACATTGCCGTGCGTAGCAGTTTGTAGCGGTGCCGCTACGGCACGGAGCAGCTTCTCCAAAATATAATACAAGCCTAGCTTATTCAAAAGTTTCTTGGCAATGCTCCTAAACTACAGCTCTTGAAGAAACTTCTTAGCTTTTAGAAATGTTCTTTCTGAGTGTTTTATGGAACCATAGGGAAGAAAAGCTAAGAAAAATGCCCCTTTATAACATTTTCTTTATTTTAGTACTACCGTGATAGCCAAACAAGATCATTTGATAAAAGGTAATTTAGCAAAAGTAAACGTTAAATGAAACGACGTAGGTACTTATTTATTAGGGCCAATAAAATACTCTGATGGTACTCGTATATACTTGTTTCATTTACTTTGAAGAAATCTCGAGTAAGCTTAGTACTTACCAAAGCTCCAATGTTGATTTTATTAGGGTAGGAGAAATTATTGGATTCAGCGACTCATGTTGCTTACCAGGTAATTTGAAAAATATTTTATTATACGAATTTTGAAAGCTAAAGAATACGGGTGACGCTTGTTACAACTGGAAGGAATGCAAAATAACTCTTTCTTAGAATAAATAAACCTATTGACTAAAGAAAGTTAGATTTACTGATAGATATATTTTTACAAACCTGTTTGCATGCCTTCTAGTGATAATGATCAGAGATAATGAATTATGTATTATTTTGAATTATATCTATAGGGGTAGAGTTGAATTGGTCCTTTAGACCTAAAATATCTGTTGTGTTTGCAGCTGTAATTTTCCCAAATAAAAACTATTGTTGAAAAATAGACAATGTTTTTAATCGCTCTGTGATTTAAAGTTAATTCTAATAAGCTGGCTCAGGTAGTAATCTTATGAATATTAAGGATGTTGAGTTTCATTTTATTTTAGAAGAATTTATAAACACCTTAAATATACGTAAGGTACCTTAGTACTGTGTCATGAACAACCAATTCAACCCATGCTGCCCTAACTGTCTAATATCTTCCTATAAAGCCATGTTCAAACGGGGTGCGATATATGCTTGATATGTTATTTAAAATTCGTAACAAATTAATTTTTACCACTATTAAATACAGTCAATTTTAAGTTTGATTTTATATGCTCCTACAAGGTAAAATTTATTTTATTCTAAAGACGTAAGGATCATATTCAAATACATTTAAGATGGCATATCGCAAAGCGTTTAGACACGTGATGAAGTTACTAGAATTTAAAGAAGCCAAATATTACTTATTTGCCCAAATATTTTGATGAAAACCCCAAACACTTCATTTCTGTTTACACTTTACATTATGCAGTGAAGAAACCATAAGATAAAAAGATAAAGATAATATTGCAGGTAAGATCTAATAATATCGTCATGGACTCGAGCGGTTAGTATCAAAAACTTACCTTTAGCTTTCGCACCCGTCTGATCTCGCACCACGATATCCTGTCCATCCTCTCTTTTCCACATGACCCTCGGAGGTGGGACGCCTCGGGCCCTACACGAGACCCTGGCTGTACCCCCTTCTGGCACCATCGTATCTCCAGAAGTCTCTTCGGGGATAAAGTCTGGTGGTATCACCACGTCTAAGAAGCCCATCTTAAAAAATAATAATATTATAATAGTAAAAATGTGCATTTTTAGAATAATATATTCACGCGGGGTTTGACCTACTATAAGATTAGTTATCAGGAGCACTATTGAAGCTTAAACAAAAGCACATATGGTGTCATACACAATGGTGTCAATTTTGTGCAGCCACAGGATTTTATCAAACCATTTCATCAGAATTCTACCGAGCATAATATGTTTATAATGATGGTTTATCCTATCCTACTAATATTATAAATGCGAAAGTTTGTGAGGATGTTTGGATGTTTGTGGTTCAATCACGGCTAAACGGCCGAACGGATTTGGATGAAATTTGGTACAGAGGTAGATTATAGTCTGGAATAGTACATAGGCTACTTTTTATGAAGGTACGACGCGAGCGAAGCCGCGGGCGGAAGCTAGTTATGTTTATATTGATGCAAAATTATACGAACTATGCAAAAAAGTTGGCGACTACTGTGTAGCTTTTAAAAAGCTCCACCTTAATGTTTCTGAAAAAATGTGGAATGCGGGTATTGCTAAAATCACCCACAATACATAACTTATCTACAACACAACCGATAGATCACTAAGCTACAATGTATTTTTTTTTTCATTCTAATTTGATATGCCTGAAAAGGATTCTAATTTAGTCGATTAAGTTTGTAAATTAGTCATCAATTTACAGTTTAGTATTTGCTCAGCAATAATTCACGAGATACGAAAGCAAATATTAAATATTAGCCAATCAAAATTAAAAGATTTCAGGCATAGCTGATGCCATTGGCTAATATTTTTAACTATAGTAACGCTATCATGAATTATTTGTGCTTGGGGCACTGAAGACTTTGTTCTCTGTGCGATGCAACAAGAGCCAATAAGCAACTCTAGAAGCAATCTTCCTTTGTTAATTTAATTTTTCAACTCATTCAACAAAATTAATTGCTTCACAGAATACGTATTCCACGAGTGAATGTTTACCTACATATAAGATATGTGATTCATGTTTGAATTAAAACGATTTCGTGTATCTATTCGGTTACCATGAGGAAACTTTGGCTACATCTAAAAGGTTTTGACTAAAATATAAAACGAAGATCCATTTTTTTTATACATCCGAGGTGGCATACAAGCATACGGCCCACCTGTTCATAAGCGGTTATCGTAGCCTATGAGCGCTTGCAATACCAGAGGCATCACGCACGCGTTGCTGACCCCGAACCCCCTTCCCCCTAAAGAGCTCTGGCAACCTTACTCAACCGCAGGAACACAACACTATTTGAAACAAATAATGTGATTTGACTGCGATCTTCTATAAAGCGGAGGTACCTCCCAGGCGGGCTGCTCCAATTTAGAACGAGAAAATCTCGCTGTGCTCTACCTCCTCCAAAACCCTAGTAAGCCCTAGTAACTCTATTAAACCCTAGTAGGAGCATATTTATTTTACACCTGACTGAACATACTGACAAAATATGGAAAATAGCTGTACTATTAGTTTATACCCTAGACTTAGACTTTGACGAGTAGTTTCAATTTTGTATTAATAGCTTTTAACCGTGGTTTCGCTGGCATGCTACCACGATAAAAAGTATCTAAGTATTTCCTATTCCAGAACCCAAAGTAGTTTATACAAAATTTTATGAACATCCCGTTTTCTGTATCCGTAGTATACAGAAAACGGGATGTTCATAAAATTTTATAAAATTAGTAATTAATATTTTTGTGATGAAATATTCAAAACAAACCTATCTGTCATAGGTTCGTTTTGAATATTAAAATTTCATCACAATCACATCGTTAGACAGATTTTTAAAGAAACCGGCAAGGTTATTTGTTAAAAAAATCATACGTTGTCACCAAATTGATAACATTCTCGTTTTGTTAGCGTTGGTTAAAAAAGTAGAATGGGACGAAAATCAGCACGAGCCAATTGTCTACAACTAGTCTGTATCAAAGGCACGAAACTTCTCCCTCAGAAAGTAGCAAATTGTCGAAATTGAATCCCATCAAGTCACCCCCTCAATTCTGTTGGACGTTACGTGTAATGGATGAGATGAGTGCTCGCCGTCACTGACATGATTGTAGCCTGTACGTAGGACCTTTTATGTCCTATGTTCCCTTTATTAGTCTGGCTGGTGGGAAATTATATGATCTCTCCAAAAGGTGTAAATTGGTCACTATTTCTGCACAAAAAATCTTCCATGAATTCATTCAGGTCATTCTTAGCATCTATGCTATCCCGAAAGGTTTTTTAAAACTTTTTTACAAATAAGGTGTAGAATAGAAGCCATTCTACACCTAATTGGTAAAAAAAGTTTCTTCTACGACTTTTGGAAATTCAGCATTTCATTGAAAAACTCTATCCAAAAAAATCTGTTTTAGAGTCAAATCAGTTCAAAAGATGAAAAAAGAACAACAGCTAATTTGAAAAAGATCCAGACAAAATGGGAACTTTTTATATTTTTATCCATGCTATTTTCTTAATTTTCGTTGATAGAATAAGCCCCTTTTGGGATGGTATATATCTTATGAATCACTTTGTACATTTAAAGACTGTCGCGCTTCGCAAACAAATGGTCTCAGCAAAAAGCAAATGTGAGGATAATCATTTAGAAAACTCAGTGTTACGAACTGCTTTGTAGGCCACTGCAGTCGCAATATATTGCACGTAGACAATCTAGACAACTTGGTTCATGAGGATAGTCTTGGCTAAAGTACGCGAGCCTCGAAATAAGATGGCAAATAATTCACAAAGCTTTGGGATTTTAAAGAGTTAGATAAAAGCTTATTTATCAAGAAGGGATATCTATTGGAGCAGAATAAAATATTCATGAAATATAAGTGGACAGTAAACAATTTTACTCATAAAGCTGATAGAAGCGTCAAAAATTATTATTCTGACGCCAATTCGTGCTCTGTGACAATTATACCTACTGTGCTTGGAGTAAAAAGGTAAAATAAACAATTATTCGATATTAAGTCTTACCTGGCTCTTCATAGGGTCCGTATTGATTTGGCACATGTACTGGCCCCTATCCTCTTCCTGGACGCTTTTGATGTGCAGATACCAAGTGGAGTGGTCGCTATGGGATACCGACACTCGGGGATTGTGGGTGATCACGTGCTCATGGATTGCCTGGATTGCTTTTGTGTCAGCTTTCACCCAGCCGACCTGCGTGATTGTTAAACCGTCTTTACAGGGTACCTGGCACCGCTTTTGTACGAATTTGTATCTCTATCGAGTGCATAGCATTACTTAATTATAATGAAGTCTAAATCGGTGAAACTTCAGTTTTATAAAACTAGTGCTGATGGTCTTACTGAAAAATACTTTAAGCCGAGATAATTTTCGTTAGCAAATATCCGTAAGAGTGGACTTATTTTTAATAACGTTTATAAGGTCCTTGTTCGTTGGAATTTTGTATATTCGCGATACAGCTGTGTGCTATGCGTTGTTATAGCTGCGCTGTCGTAGGGCCTATATAATTGACTATTAAACATTCTGAAGCTACCGTGGCCCGTTAGTCTAATTTTATTGCTAAACTATCATCATCATCATTCAATAAAGAATCGTGTAGGTAGATAGATCCTGGTATTCTATGTCGCTTCTAATCTTTTCCTCAATTAAATACTGACATTATTTTGACTGCAATTGCTGTTAGATTGAAAGCTCGAAATGACCTTGCACAGTGACTGAATTACTAGTACTTCGTGATGAAGATCGAGCGTAAGAGGAGGTATTTCAATAAATGAATCAAGTTCCACTGCAATTACGATAAAACTAATATCAGTCAGATGTGCGAGGGGAGTGAAAACTATACTTGATCTATGCTAAATAAGCAAGTTTATTGTATATATACTATTATTTGTGCTAATTCCATTAACTATGTATATAAGTGACTTGAAGTGATTGCTTGAAACGATTCTTAATCGTAACCACTTTGCTCGGAAAAGATCGGCTTAGATTGGACCTTTATTGTGACGGTAATAGGGGTTAGTAATCTCTTACCCGAAAGTTTCCAAGGTTGACAACTATACATTCGAAGGTCGCGTCACGTCCTATAGGAACTGTGAGGTTTGTGATGGGTTCACCAAATTCCGGCACCTCAACACCTCCTGGAACAAAGAACAATACAATCAGATTTCTAATCAAATTCTGTAGTTTTAACATTCATATTTACAGGGGCTAGCGCAAGTTTATTTTTTTTTAAATTTTACTGATTTTTGCTTAGCCTATCTGAAATGGGCGTAATGTATGTATGTATGAATGTATCATGTTTCTGTGTGCAATAAAGAATTGCAGAAGAGAAAAACATGTTGTGACGGCCCCACATGAAGTGGGATAAAGGCAGGGAGATGATGATGATGATGATGATGACTACTTAGCGAACTTTATGACTATAATCTCTAAAGTCTCTAACTTTAGAGATTATAGTCATGTGCTTATTTCTGTCATAAAAACCCCAAACTCGTGCTTACCATACATACTGAGCAAATAAATACTATTTTTTTTCTTGTGAACAATAAAGAATAAAAGATAAAGATAAGATAAAGATAGTTTATTTGCTTGAACACAATGTAGGTGTAGTTGTTAATAATATTTAGATTCAATCATGTTTTACCAACATTTGCATGCAAATGTGTTAGAGTAAGTTTAACTATAGCCTATTATTATATAATTTCAAACAATTTCAAAAAAAAAATAAGTAATAAATAATAGTTACAGGCGCAATGTAAAAAAAGATGTCAAAATTTATCTGTCATGAAATCGTTGATACAATAATAACAATAACATTTTCTAATTATTAATTGTTTCAATTTAGTCCTAAATATATTGTCGTCAAGATCATTTAATGATTTTGGTATCTTATTATAGATTTTACGTAACATACAGACTACACTTTTTTGTAGGAAAGCTGTTCTACTGTTAGGCATTTGGAGTTTACTGTTATCACGTCTATTTCGCACTACAAAGTCAGATTTGAGTGGGAAAAGATAGAGATGCTTTCTAACAAACAGTGCCATTTCAAATATATATAACGACGGAAGCATTAGAATCTTGTGCTCAATGTAATAATGATAACGGTCAGGTTAAACATAGATCTAATACATCTTTTTTGTCTTTTAAATATAAAGTCTTAATTGGTAGAATTAGCCCAGAAGAAATTATACCAAACCTTAAGATGGACTTTACTGTTCCATAGTAAGCTGTAAGTAGTGCCTCTGTGTTAACAATGGAAGATAATTTATAGAGTGCGTAGGTAGAGCTCGAGTTGCTTGCTTAAAAGTTCAATATGAGTTTTCCAATTTAATTTAGAGTCAATTTGAATACCTAGAAATCTTGTTGATTTTACCACGTCTACTTTACTTTCATTAAACTGTAGGTCTATTTTAGGATAGCTCTTAATTATTTGACTCAGGACTTAAAGGATACATTAGGTATGTGAAAACGTTTCTCCGGACAAATTAAACTTACCAAATTTGTAAAAGGGGACAAAAAAGTGCAATACGCAGATCTAGCTTACTAAGCTGGGCGACGACATTGACTATCAACATTAAACATCGTTGAAAGTTAGCGAGAAAGCATTTAAATACCGGAACAAGAGTTTACATTAGATAAGCAAACGAAACAGGCGATTCAGAAGTGGAGCCTAGTTAGTTCGCGCGCTTATCAGTATGTTACAACAAAGTTGCCTGCGATACTGCCGGCGACAGTAGCACCTCGTTCCGAAGACCTTGCAACAAAGTGTCAACTAACCACTTCAACTTGCTGCGCTCCACCAACTCTAGAAATGTGAAGTGACACGAATAACTTTGCAAGTGATTGTAACTAGACCGCTATACTGCACTGGTTGGCCTGAAACTTATTATTCAGTTCGTTTCAAATGAAAATAGTAATTAGCTCATAATAAAATAATATACCGGACATATCACACACGGTCAGCTGATCCCAAACTAGGCATAGCCTGTACTATGGGTACCAGAGACTGATATACATAATAGATAACTATTTAACACCCAGACACAGAACAAACATCTGGATTAATCACACAAATAATTGTCCTCTGCGGGAATCGATCCTGCTTCCTCTAGCGCAGAAGGCAGAGCCAACTGAGCTATGATGCCTGTCAATAATAATAATATAATATAATGGTCAACAACCTCTTAGATCTCCTGGCGATCAGATCCTTGAAGATGTCTTAGGGGGATAGTCAGAGGCACGTCCAAACATTTTTGGTACATACCCATTGCCCGCGTTTTGCAGTAGTGACATACGTGACGGCTTGCAAGCCCGAGTTTCCCCACGAGGTTATTCTTCACCTTTTACGCGCAATTAAATTTTTCGAAAAGAAAACCTAATTGGTGTCCGACCGGGTCCGAACCCACGACCTTCAAATCGAAAGTCGCACTAGGCCAACATGGTTTCTAATGAAAAATAGTTACATATTCATATGTGATACATTTTGGCCTACAGGTAAGTTGACCTTGTCTTTCGATCGCAAGGTCGTGAGCTTGAAACCGATAGGCACCAATAGATTTTGCTATTTCATGTCCTTCCTGTAGATAAGACCGACTAGGCTGAGACCTGAGACCACTAGGTTCAGCTGTTCTGTGGCTGAGAAGATGGAAATAATCCCAATGTCATATGATACCCCGCAAGAATTGATGATATTTGTTTGTGGTGTTTTACGATACCTTTATGTTAGATGCTAGAGCTAGAGCTTCATGCTAGAGGTTGGAATGATAAATCCTCAATGACCTGTAATTATAATACACGTAGTAGTGTTTGGGCTTCTTTATATTGTTTTCATGACCATGGTCTAAGATGCATTTTACTCAGGTTATTTACCTAGAATAGCATATGGGATACTTTTTATGTAGGTACCACGCGTGCGAAGCCGCGGTCGGAAGCTTGTTCATTATAATATGAATCATTCTGTGCAACGTTTCAAATAGCATAGGTACATTCCAAATATTGTACAAAGCACAGCTTGGTAAAGGCTCTGACTTTCAGTCAGAAAGGGCTAAAAAGTCCTTCAGTCAATAGTGATCAATAATTTGAGTAAATCGATTATGGAGCGTGGAACTCCACAAACTTGTTTGGATAATTGTTACTTTGGGATTTGAAGTTTTTATTGCTTTTGTTTATAGAAAATCTAATTACCGAACTGATTCCATTCGGATTGAAAATAATTGATAGCGTCGGTAGTGCGGCGGGCGAGTGCCCGGCTGGGACGCAAGAGGTGCAGGTACTAATGTTTCTATGATCAGCAAATAATTTGTTCAGGTTGTGGGGGCTATGGTACCATACTCGTAGATTTTGATATCTATGACACAGGGAATCTTATGGTCTTACTAATTTTATAGCAAATATTCTATTTTTAATGTTTTAGCAGTTTCCCAAAATTGAAATAACCAAGTGGTATGGAAGTCCTCTAAAGACCAGGTACTTACGGCATTCTAGAAATACAAGACTTCATGCTAAAAGCACCGTACTCCAATGGTCTATTTTTATGAAACAAACTGAAATTAAACAAACATTACCAGCCAGAACTTAAGTATCCAAGTTTAATACTTTTAGGACATGACCATAACATGCCTAAGAGGGGAAATTGCAGTTTACCCGGAAATATGGTGCGTTAGAGGTAACTAAAGCGATGTTTTGTCACTTTAACGAGCAACTAGAGGCAGAATGGAACAACTCTTTTGGAAACATTCAAGCATCATTTTGCTCTTTCCTTTTGTATTCATAACGTGTTGCTGAGTAGAAGAGGGATTAGAAAAACGCACTTCAATAATTTCTTAGTGGTGAGTGTTGCCCAAAAAGTAGCACAGAGTGAAAAGTAGCTTCTATGAGAAAGGAATAAGTTGTACAGCCCTATTTTGGACATTTTGCAAAAAATATGAAACTTGGACGGCAGTTGGACGCTTATGCAACGCCATTTCTTTGATGAAGACGTTTGATACTAGTGGTTCGCCCCGAACTGAGCTCTTGAGACGATCTCCTTGAAATTTAAAAGTAGAGATAAGACAACCGCAATTGTATTTTTGCGGGGGTTTTTGAATAAATGCGATGGTTTTCGAGATATGGGACCAGAGGGGGTGAAAATAAATAACAGGTCTTGTGGGACGCATATGTTTCAGTTGAGGGGTTGTTTTTCCACTTATTCAAAAATGAATATGCCATGTATGATATTGACCCATACCATCAACTTTGCGATTTTGTTTAGGCGGTGTCGTAAGTTTCATAAATCAAATTCGTGTATTTTTTTTTAATAATATGTCATGGTAGGCCCAATTGTTGATCAAATAAGCATACTTATCTACATACTTAAAATGCCGATTCATCCAACTAAACAAGGGAATTTCATTCGCTTCGATTACTCTATAAATTAAGTAAGGCTATAAATGTAGAAACAAGTAGGTAAGCCTGTTAATTACCATGCTTTCCTAGATTCAACATCGAAACTTATGTGCGCATTATGTGCGTTTCCCTTTGTATCAGTTCCTATGGTTCCCCATATATTTTTAGTTAAAACACCGATATCCATACAAAGCATAGACTATGACTGTGAACGCCCCACAGCGGTATCGTGGAAGGCAGTAAAAACTGTCATTTTGCAACGACCGACGGCGTCCACAGTATCGTCACAGACTGGGTCGTAGTAAAATGTTTACAAAATATCCCGCTTTTGTTATGTTATGGGCTCCACTGGAAGTGTTGGGTATTGCTTTTGTATTACAGTTTTAGGAGCTGACTTGGCCACTTCTATACTCGTAAGGTTTCAGATAAATTTAATGTTCATGTTAGTACTTCAATACATATGTATGTATTTTTTATGTTATACGAGGCAAAAATGCTTACGGCCCTCCTGATGGTAAGTGGTTACCGTCACCTATTGACATCAGAAACACCTGGAGCATTGCTTATGCGTTGCCTGACGAACCCCTCCCCACCTAAAGAGCTCTGATATCTATAACACTTATGTATTTATAAGATGCCTATCGCTGATCTCCTTTAGTGCATTTTCTATTGTCATTTGGAAATCATGATGTGAATGCCTTTATTGTAATGTCCATTGGAGTAAAGGTGTATGACTGTATTGTATGACACCTTCGTTATCGTGAGGAAATTTACACTCCACTAAATTATTAAATAAATGAAATAAGTTTATTATCAGGGAAAAGCAGAGCATACAATTTGGAAATAAATACTGTACAATACTGATTACTATGGATTTAAGATTGAACACTCCATATTAATCAATTTTGACTTCAAACCAATAGTATCACCTAATAGAGTTATGAATTTGTCAATCCGCTCTAGATGCGTTACAGCAAATGACTGTTGGCTCAAGGTAAGCTGACGGTAATTGCTTTGTAATAAACATAATAATTAATGGAACGTGTAATGGATATATCACCCATGAGGATAGATATTGCGGAATTAATAACAGTGAGAATTAGCAAATATATATTTATATAAGCAGGTATTAGATTATGTAACTTACAGATTAGGTATGTTAAGTTCAAACTTAGCTACTCGTAATTATGCATGATAGTCTTAGGCTCGTATTCAGAGACACGACTCAAGCATAGATTTAATCACAGATCAGCTGAACTCTATTTAAGTATTGAATCTCTTCTCAAACATAGCTTTTATTCATGAACGGTACTTAAACTACTCTTAGCTGAATCGAGTTTTAAATCTGTACTCATGTGATTCAGCCTGTTCTTGTTTACATTTTGATTTATTTATAATTTTCGATCCGTTTTACGCAGAAATTCCAACAGCCAGGGTGGAAATATAATAGAACAATAAAGTGAAGTATAAATATGCATCAAAGTACGTGTAACGGAACGTAAATGTCATTTGATTAATGTCAAATCAAATCTAAAGTCAAGCACTGATTTCGTCTGATTGACGTTTCAGAATAAGCATTTACTGTGTGAACTGTGATCATTGAATCTATACTTAAATAATGTTCACGAATAAGAATCTCGCCTCAAATCGAGATTTAAGTACAAATCAATGCTTGAGTCTTGTCTCTGAATACGAGCCTTAATCACCTTAGTTTTACTTAGTTATTAATGAAATAACAATTCGTGTATTGGGAGGTTTACCAATTTTCAGTAGTGCCGGTACCGCTTCACTGAAGGTCGGTCGGTCGGTAGAGTTTTTCTATTCGGGCTTCAAAAGTTGGAGGAAAACATCGTGAGTAAACCAGTATTCCTAGAGGCGATGGGCTTCCAACATCTCCCTTCAGAATACAGAAGACAGAATACAGAGTACTACTCATTACTGCATGGGCATGTGACAGGCGTTCGGACATGCCTATGACTATCCCCTTAGACATCTTCAAGGATCTGATCGCCTGGAGATCTGAGAAGATGTCTACCATTATTGGGAATAAAAGTCGTGAGCCTATTTCTTTTTTTTTTAGATTCTTATAATAATAGATACGGGAGAGAACACTTTGTATACATATACAAATATTATGTCTGATTATTACATCAAAGATACGGATAATTATGAACTATACAATACAGTCCCAAAGGTGGTAGTAATTTTCTTTTTGAAAGAAAGTGTACCGTTGTTTCCTTTCTAGTGCAGTCAGCTTAATTTCATCACAATTATCTTTATGTACGACAATCTATAATGGTACGACAAAATTAACGGCCCACTCTTATGACCTCACTAACGGCCCATATACATTAATACAATGTTTGTCACACTTTTACGTTCAAATTTTCAACGCCGCAATTTCGACGCTGATACGATCATAAATTCAAGGAAATTACCCATCTTTCTGCGCTTCAAAGAGCCCATATATTTTCCTTTTGAGACAGCGCCTTGCAATGTCTACCGAATGATAAATCAGTAATGCCTACAAGAGCAGTATATAGGAACAGGATTTTGTAACCTAATCTTATTTTGGGACGAATGAGATCTGTGGTAACAAAGCCAACTAGAAAAATTATAGCCTAGCAGAAGTCGAATTATGGGATGGTGAACAATTTCAATCCATCATTTCGCTTAGTATCAACCCTATTTTTATATTATTTAAATATAAAAAAGGTATAAATATCCTATAAGATTCATAACCCTTCCTCCAGTCGAATTCGGGTGTTATAAGTAAAGATTGCAATAACATTGGCCTAAAACAATACCCTAGTAATGGAATCAGAAAAGGCTGTAGATATGGACTTCACTATCTAATTTTGAAGGCACATAACAGCGTATTCGCCGTATATATAGTTCTAGTAGTAAAGGTTAGGAGATGGCATAAAAGGATAGAGAGGCAACAATCATAACTAGGTACTAAATCCGATATCGACCCCTATATTTTATGTATTGTGAAGAACAGAGAGAGAACCTAAAATATAAAGGAAACTGACTACGTATCTTTCTCATAATCTAGGTATTGTTTCAACGCTGTGTCTCTAGTGTTTTATCAGGCTGATGATGATGAAGCCCTAAATTGGTATTTGTTTAAATTCAAATGGAAACTACGAAGTTGCATTTGGTGATTTGTCACGGGGCGGCCGGCCGCGCCGCCGGTTCCGACAGCGCGGGTTCCGGTGGCAAGCTGCTTTTATTAATATTTCCAAGCGAATTCACGCTTTATTAGCAAACAGCCGTCATGCGGCTGATAAATTATTAATGTGGTTTCGACGCAGCTTGCTGGTATTTTGACCCGTTTTTCACAGCGTTTTACATGTGTTTTTAATCTAGATTTTTGGTGGAACGCTAGGACTTTTGTGTCTTCGTGTACCTATACCATTCACATAGTTTTTTGTTCACAGCTGTACCTAATCTAATCCTTGTGCCGAGTGGAATCAGGATTTTTGTACTTATTTATAGCCTTGTCTAATTTTCTCGTTTTGTTTTTATTCCGTTGAAAGTTGAAAGCACTCTAGCTTTTCTAAGCCCACGCAAATCAGATACAGTGTCTTTATTCTGTTTGACTTTTTGTGCTCTAGAAACCTAGAACCTAGAAGTTTTTTGTAGATTTTTGCGTTCTTTCCCACTAGTCAGGTGTACCTACTTTTGTTTTGTATTATTTATCAAGTTTTTGGAAGTTTTTAATACAGCATGTATAATTTGTATTATTTCCAATTTAAAGATTGTTTTAAGTATGTTTCTAATAACAATCATATTATTGTTTGTTAGGAAAAAATCTATTGTAAAGATAAGAATTTGGCAAAAGAATAAAATAAGTCCCTATCTTAACAATTAAATAATATTTTAACAAATGTAGTAGATAGTTAATATTTTTCTATTTGGGAACAAAACGTAAAATAATTTTAAAATCAAGAATAATTTCGTTTTAGATACTAAAAAAAAACCGACGTCGTTCGTCATCGTCTGGAATAGCATAAAGGCTACTTTTTATATAGGTACCACGCGAGCGAAGCCGCGGGCGGAAGCTAGTTATTCATATTCATAATTTGTGATTAAACGAACTTACCTGTAAGTGAAGTTCTATCATAATATATGAGAATCGACATATCCTCGCGAATGAAACATTGACAGCAGGCTCAGTGACAGCAATCGAATATAGGAAATTCGAAAAAATTCAAATAAAAAAAAATAAAAAATAGAGAAACTGCAACGAGACTAGATATAAACAAAGAAGTATCCTCTCAATATAGTGCGACTTGGCGATCTCTGCGTGCGTTACTACAAGTGTTTGTTTGCTAATACCTTCAGACAAAGCCTAGTATAATTACGACTTATTTAAGAAAATCATTAACACGATTGTAATGTAGGCGGGCTAAGGCTTTTTCATAGAAACATATTCTTCTATTTTCTCCCTGGATGGAATGACAGTAGACCACAGAATATCCGAACCTTCCATTAAGTACAATAGACCAATTATTGAGAGCGCGAGCGAAAGATCTAACTTCATTTCAGTGAATGGCTATCAAAATTTGTTAACCAAAGATTTTCCACTATCGCGCCTAGTTGTAGGCGCGTAAAGTAAAATAAAAGAAGAGTCACGTTCTACTGAGTGATATCACGTCTTAGACTCATCAGCGGCTGCACGTGACGACTTTAGTACAAACAGATTCCACAACAAGACCACCCATTTTGGACCCCAACAGTTCATGGCCACGAAAGAAAAAGAAAACACAACATAGAGCTCTTCTTATTCTGGTAATGTTAATAAATACGCAAAAGAGCGCCCGAACCGCGCCGTTGCTAAGTTTTCTTTCTAACTTTATTACGCCATTAGAGATCGCGTGACGTTGAATCGCACTCTCCCAGTAATACAATTTTCACGATGAATTTATTAAATGTATCACGTTTTTTTTAAAGGTTCGGATACAATCTTTCAGTTCCCCTTAACGCGTTAGGTTTATTACTGTCACGTCAACTTTGATCACCCCTTTATTCGTGGAGGCGCCTACAAATGTGTGTAAATAAGTCTGATAACATCACCCCTTGAACGGGTTATCTGTTGACATAAAACAGGAGGCGCGGGGTTACCACTGTAGCTTACTCAACCAATCTATCATTCGAATAATTGCGACGTGTTTGTTGATGAAAGTTGTTTTCATAAACAAACTTATCTATGATGAAAAATGTCTGCTGCTATGGAACAGAAATAAACCTGGACTCATTTTTATTTTCCAACTGCATATTAACACTTGAACTTCGTGAACAATCTTGGGAATATTGAAATAAAAAAAAAATCACTTAATTTTCCGTTTTCGTGTAAGCATTTTGGATATACGATACCATTCAAGATAAAAAACACTCTGTCTGTTTGGGTCTGACGATTGAACTAGGTAGGTCCAAATTCGACCGGGTGACGCAGTGTTGTAAAGCCTGACAACATTGTAAAGTTAGCGGGAAGTCGGATGACGGAAAAGGCTCAAGACCGTTCGTCAAAGAACGTTTTGGGGGAAGCCTAGATCCAGCAGTGGTCTTCTACAGGCCTATGATTTTGGGATATTGTTAAAACTTGAAAGTTCTCTGAAAGCCATGTCAGAAAGTCTTGAAAACCTCCTCTTGAATATATGTTAAAAGGTATCCTTATTTTTGCTTGCTTGAACGATAGAAATGTCACATATCAATCAGAATTAAATCGTTTCAAGCATTGCCGTTGTTATTGGATATTATAGTATCGTAAACGTAACGCTATCGCAAATTATTCGTTTTTGAGTCTCAGGCCCCAATATCTATTTCAAGGAGCACTAGAATAAAACACTAGGTCACATAAATTTTCCGAATTAAAATGCCATTAGTGCACGACCGGAATTCGAACCTACCACCTGTGGATCGGAAGGCTCCTACCAACACTCCAGCAGTCCTTGTTCTGAATAAGTGATACTTGCTATGAGCCGAGCTCCTCCACCGAACTGACGTGTATTCTATTCCTAGAATTCAAGATTGCATTGTACAACATTTATCCTGCATTGGGAATAATCGCAGTTCACGGAAACAGACTTCCAACGCGATAATGACGAAGAGATAATTGTGTTTGTGGAAACTGGAAATACGATTTAATTTTGTTTAAATTAATCAGTTTTTGCGATTCTTTGTGTGCTTTACTACGAACTAAAAATTTCATGGTCATAGTAGTATTAAAGTCCAGTATTAAATACTAGATTCCAACCGGTCTTTGCTGACGTAGTACCCAGATAAAAAAAGGAGCCTAAAATGTTAATCGATTAACTACAGAAATGGCAAATTTCATTCTTATCCGTTACGGCATGATTTAGTTACAAATATCTTCACTTAGGTATACAAAATTTCGCATTTATAATCTTATGTAGAAAATAGAAAGTAGTAAATTGCGAAAAGAAAAATACCAATAATATCTGTTCACATTATTTTGTAGGTTAATACTAAATAATTCAATTACACAAAAATTGGTTGCCGGAAGCGAATGATAGATCTTATTTAGCAAATGCCCATGGGCTCACCGAAAAGTTCTATAACAGGCAAGTGAATTGCCCACGACTTCTTTTACTCGGAAATCCACATGGAAAAAGTCGGGATGGACGTTTTCAACGTATGGTTAATGTTTGAGTAGCTAGTTCTATTAAAACTTCAGTCACCAATTCTTCATATACAATTTCCTCAGGGTTTGAATTTCGCCCCGAACATAAATACAGGGGTTATAAAAGATTTCCTTAGTGCATAGATTACATAATAAAGATCATCATCATCGTCTTCATCAGTCTAAGGAAGTCGGCTGCTGGATAAAGGCCTCCCCCAAAGAGTGCCATAACGAACGGCCATGAGCCTTCTCCATCCACCGGCTTCAAGATTGCTATCTAAACAGATGATTAATTGAGTTTGTACTATTTTGACGCATATCAGATGATTTTTGCATATTTTTTCATTGAAAAATGACGAATTTACTAAAGTCGTAAAACAAACTTTATTTCCAATTGGGTGTATAATAAGCCCCTTTCAGGATAGCATACATCCTACTTCCTATCCTATCATACTAATAGGTATGTATTATAAATGCGAAAGTTTGTGACGATGTTTTGATGTTTGTGGTTTAATCAGGCAGTAAAAGCTCAACCAATTTCGATGAAACTTGGAATAGATAGAGTTCTTTGCCTAGAATGCCGGAGGCTACTTTTTATTCAGCAAACACGCGCGACGCGCGTAGGCTAGTATTATATACATATATAAAAGGCACTTTCTTCTAGATACTTTCCTTTAAATTATCGGTTTTTAAATTTTATCGTGCCATTAATAAAGACTGCTTCATAAAGGATAAGTATGAAATTATAACACACTCAAGATCGATATCATGTTGAGTGAGATTTATTAATAACTTGACTGTGTGTTGATGTCAGTTAGCCAGCAAGAGATATTTTGGAGATACCTGCATACAATTAGCAACGTTTCCCTTTTAGCCACGAATATTTTGTTGATTCAACAGACTTACATAGCTCTGTCAACGTCATTCATTAAAACCTTTGTTTGTTTATGTGCTATGTGAACGTTCCAATTTAAAATGATTATAAAAAGTAAGAAAAAAATCGACTTTGAGGAACTCTGAAATATTTTTCGAGTACCTACGCACATATTAATTTGAGTGTACCTACTGTAGCTTTAATGCGGCAGGTAGCCTACAGCACATTTATCCCTAACGGTATACAATTCCGGTGAAAACCGACATTTTTCACTTCTGTTCAAGTTGGATGTTTACTGCCGTTTCATGCCAAAAAACATTCTTCGTTCTAAAATAGCCCTATTTTGAATTCAAATTAACTGCTCATGCGTACTATCATCATGATCATCATCATGATCATTAGCCTGTAGAAGTCCACTGCTAGACATAGGCCTCCCCCAAACAGTACGATGAAGAACAGTTTCAGAGCCATTTCCATCTACCGACTTCCGCAACCTTCACAATATCGTCGGTCCATCGGGGGCCTTCCGACACTGCGTCGTACGGTTTGTAGTGGCATTTAAATTAAATAATCTAAAGAGGGATCCGTAAGTGGATTGTAAATTTCCATAGTGACGCATCTATGTCGACTTATCATTAAAGGTTTTTTTTATACGCTTGAAATTTTCAAATATACCTAAGACTATTTAATGTTTTTAGTTTAAGATTTATAACAAAAATTACCGATCACTCAATACAAGTTTACTTCCTGCAAACTTTTGAGCCTAAAGATGCTTTAACCGTTCTTTATGTACCTACATTCACAACTATGTTATGTGTACGAATATTGGGTTCGTGATAGTCTGTATACGTCATTAGGCAGCTTCCTGCGTCTAATTGCTCCAATGGCGAGCCGACAGGAAGTCGAAAGATTGCGATGAAACAGCAAACTCTCCTGTCTAGTTATCGGAAGAGAATTTGAGGAGATTGTTTATTTGCTGAGATTGGAAATGATTTACAGGAAAAGCCTGTTTTTGATTTGACAGGGGCCTAGCATGAGTTTGAACATTGGTAAATTGCTAGCTGTAAATACACCTTGAAGGCATTGGCCAGGCAGGCTTGATATGCATCAACCCAATAAAACGATAGTAATATCATCTTAATTCTTGAAACTTAGAGCAATTGAAATCTTATAAAGCGATTACAAAAAAATATAGGCTCACTCACGACTTTTATCCCCAAGAATGGTAAACTTCCTCTCAGATTTCCAGTCAATCAGATCCTTAAAGATATATATAATATATATTGGGATATATATTATTATTATATAGGTATATATTAATATTAAATAGTATTATTATATAGGTAACCTAAGAATCTTATGTCTACCTAAGTGTTATTTAGAGCCATGTCCATTCAAACATTTTGTATAGATTAAATAACACAATGAAGGGAAAAAAGTTAATTGTATTTTAGATAATGTTTGAACATCAGCCATTTCGCTACAAAAAAATGGATTATGTGCTGGGAAAAAAACTAGTGTTTTGCAAGTACTCAGCGTGCCTCACGTATAAGGGTTAACCCCTCACTCGTCCTTCTTTTCAACTCTTTACGATAATAAGCCACCGCAGTGGTTTCAAGACATCGGCAAATCTGTGTTTTTTTTATCCTTTAACTTGTAACAATGACGGCGGGTTCGCAAGTGAAAGTGGCAATGATTGATGAGGAAACTAATTAATACGTAAGTACCTACCTACTTCCTTTTGAGAAAAATATGAGAGCGTCAAGGTTCTAGGGTTGCTTTGGCTGAAATGATGGCAATCTTTGTTTGATTGTGGCTTGTGGCTTTTTTAATTTCTATACAAAAATAAACTTTCGTTTGTATGATAGCAGGTGCAACAAAAATAAGTGATTCGTACCACTTACGAGGTATTGGCAGCAGGTTTTAGCAACAGGTAAAAATATTTCAAGTAGAGTTCCACTCACGAATCCAACTCGGATGGGCAGCGTTTGGAAAACTTTGTCATTCTTCTCGTCGCAGATAACGCAGAGCCTCGAGAAATAATTCTACAATCAGTGCGTATCGTTGCCATTGATGACATAAATGGCGCTAAGTCTTGACTGGCCTCTTAAATAAGCTCAAAGTCGCGCAACGGGCTATGGAGAGAGCTATGCTCGGAGTTTCACTTCTATCCGAAATGAGGAAATCTTTACATGAAATAAGGTAATCGATATAGCTCTCAGAATTCGAAAATTGCAGTGGCAGTGGGCAGGTCATATGGCTCTCAGAACTTACTCCCGTTGGGGTCATATGTTCTCGAATGGCGACCACGAACTGGACGACGCAGACCTACCAATAAGTAGTGTTTACCAAAGATTTCATACTAGGTTTCTTCGTCATTGAAATAAAGTGGGGCATTTTTTGTCAATCAGAAACGTTGAAGCTGATTATAGAGCCCCCTGTTGTTGGAGCGCTAGTTATTTCGTCAAAGACTTTTTATCATCTAATATAAATAAAACTGCGCGTAACAAATGCTAAAAACAAGAGAAATAAATTCCAAATAAGACATTTGTTTTTATTTCTTTTCGTGTTCCATTTGGAGGAATGAGAAAGTCGCAATAAGAACAAAAATACGACATCTTTTACAGTAAATTTGTAACAATGTTGTAATTTAAGTGGGTGTCAATAAAATATGAGGTGGTGGTGTGTTTTTAAGCCGGCATCGCGTTTTAATATTATAATTTGAGCCCTCGGGAAGAAAAACCACAGCCGCCATTACTATCCGCCAAACGCCATATTTCTCCACCCTTTTTCTCGTTGTTCCGAAAGTTTTAATTAGTGCCAGAGGACATTATCCAGGCTCTTCTTACTTCTGTCGGCCGCGGACTACTTTCCAAAATGTCTGATTTTACTTTTAATGCGCGATAATTTTTTAAAAGAAACTTTCCCGTTTCTAAACTCTTGTTCTTAATCGCACTTATAATTTTGAATTTATTATTTACCGCAAAATTCCATTGGTGTTCTTTTTTTTTAATTAGGAAGAAAACATACTGTGCTATAAATTTTACTCAAGTCATTTAAAAACTTAGCCACAGGCACGTTGTTTGAGTTTTTAACTTGAAATAAATAATTTTTATTTTAGTTTTATGTATTTATTTTTCAAATACACCTAGTCAATGCGTTATCAAAGAAGGCTGAGAGGAATTACTTGACCCAAGTGCTACAATGTGCTACAAAGTGCTACAATGTCCTGGTAAGTGAGTAGAAAGTTCCACTGCCGGTCGTTAGGTATATCATGTAGAAAAGGTATGACTTACTACTATTTAAAACAATGAGGAGCGTCACATTATGTTCCTATCAATAGATAAGGGCACATACCCTTTGAATTGGGTGGATTATGTCATCCGCCCAATCCTACCAATAAGCATTAAAAACCTATCTTCCTTTACAGCCAACTAGGTCGAATCAGAGAACACATTTCAATAGCTACAAACATTTTAATTAGCAGGCTTATGTCATGTTCGGCTTTAGCTTGTCGACGAGCAAGTCGGATGCTGAAGATGCGACCCCGTTTCAAGTAATCCCTGCGCCAGATGAATGGACATAATTTTCTGTACTTGACACCGCGTCTGGCCCCGTCATTGTGGAACTCGACACTGCGTTTTGTTCACATTTTATTGCAGTCACTTGTTAATACATCACGAGGTAGTGCAGCTACTGGGGTGGCCAGAAATATTACATTTTCGGATTAATACTGGACGGAGAATAGCTTTAGAATGAATTCAAAATATCAACAGATTGCTTAATTTTTTTTACAATATTCTTGTATTGTTCAATTTATCACGCCACGCCATCTCCATTTTTAAAATTAATCATAGTAGCTAAACTTTAAACATTTTATTTATCTAGGTAGTATAATTTTGTTTTAATACCTATTCGAAGTCACCATCATAATCAGCTTGTTGAAGTCGATTGCTGAACATAGGCTAGGGTTGGTGGTTGTGTTGTTGTGTACCACGTGCCGGTGAGGTTGGCTTGGCTTCCCTTGGTATTATTTGGACCCCCTGACATAACCTTACAAACTTATAAGTACTAAATAAATATTTTTTAAGAGTTAATGAATAGGTAATTGTTAAGTTAAAGCCAAGCTTGAAACATTACGCTGGATGGAGAGTAAATATTTCAAAAAGATAGCATTTTCGGAGAGTGGTCTTCGTTCACATACATTCACTTGAACTCCACAAAGTAAATATTATAGTAACGACATTGTTTTAGTTTGTATTTCGAGCAATTGCGCTGAAAATTCCGCAGTAAATGCATTTGATCTTCTTTTCAGCCATGAATGGAGCCAATTTACTAGCAGCTGGCTCGTTTTGATTGAAACAGTCTTCATGCACCTTGATGATGTACAAAAAAGGTTCCAATTTATAACTGATCATTATGTTTCTCTTTTAGCTAGGATTTCGTACTCCAACACGAAATAACGGAATTTTTATAGGATGACTTTGTTTTTCGTCTGTCTATCTGTCTGCTGTTTTCCATTCCAACTGTATGTCAAACCCTCTTTTTCAGAAACGGATAACAAAATATCAACTAAAAATTTAAACCAATATTAAGGAGCTTATAGTTCCCTAAAAAAATAGAGATTCTAAATTCAATTCTTTATCAAGCTATGAAAATGAGCGTCTAATAGCTGCATGTATGGAAATAACAAAAATGGAAAACATCTAGGGTACTTCCCCCACTCACAATTATTGTGAAATTGGAATGCTTAGAGCCTTTGTGACAACAAATTAAGAAAAAATCTGATATTTTTTAACCACAAGACCTCCAATCCATCAATTATTCCGAAATCATCGGAGCCCTTTTCGAGTTTCACCCTCTTTTTCCGACAAACTTCAATACCCCATTTTAGGGTTAAAAAATATTAAATTCCTCCTCAATTGCATACTTAACAATTTTGACAATAGTTGCAGGTTCCAAAAAGCAAATAAAGCCAAATGGAAATATCCCTTAGCCACATTAATATTGGAAATCACGATCTATTTTCATGTTTCTTTATATAATGAATAGCGTGAAAATAAATTGCCCTCCGCGGCTACTTAGAAAGAGTATCCCATTGTTTTTATTCAGGGGGAATTGGCTTATGAAAGCGATTCAAATTTGCAAGAGATTCAATTTACATAACGAGCGATTTGTACCTCATAGAGATTAAGGCTCCCGCTGTAGAAACTATTGCTTATTCTGTTTCTTCGCCTGTTTTGTTTGCCGAGAGCCCGAATCGTTTTACCCTCTCTCTATCACCTTCTTAGACAACCCTACTTTGAACTTTAGGTGTATTTGTATCGAATGGCCAATTTTAAGATGATACTCATTTTCCTTATCATGTTTTGGACTTTTGTTTTACATAATTGTTTTGGAAAATAATCGCCAAAAACAAATAGGATAGGTTATAGACAACTAAAACTAAAAATAAAGTTAGAAGACAAACAAAAAGTTAAAGATAAACAAATAAAGAGGTATCTTTACGCATCTGTTGTATAAAAAATATGTCAAATTAAGACTGTCTGCAACATACTCTTAATTGGTATACTATCCCAAAAGGGGCTTATTCTATGAACAAAATATGTATATTCGCTGAAAAAATAACTAAATGTCTAACGCATAGCAATTTTCATTGAAAAACTCGATGCATAAATTTGCTTTTATAGGGTTAAAACCGTTCAAACTCAATTATTCAGTTGTTATAAGTAGCAATCTTGATCTTGAACATCTCGTACCATTAATAAATGTAATCCAATCCTACTTCCTACACCAATCTTACTAGTCCTACTTATATTATAAATGCGAAAGTTTGTGAGGATATTTGATTGTTTGTTATTCAATCACGCCGTAATGGCTCTACCGATTTCGTTGTAACTTGGAATATATAGAGTTATTTACCTAGAATAGCATACAGGCTACTTTTAAATAGGTACAACTCAAGCGAGGCCGCGGGCGGAAGCTAGTTAATTATAAAGTTGATAAGTGTATTGTGTCACTATATTCCACACAATATATTGTTGATTTTTTTTAAATATTCCTGACATAATTATCTATCACACGCGGTCAACTGATCCCAAACTAGGCATACCCGGCTACTATGGGTACCAGAGACTGATATACATAATAAATAAATATTTAACACCCAGACACAGAACAAAAATCTGTGTTCATCACACAAATGCTTGTCCAGTGCGGGAATCGAACCCGCGACCTCTAGCGCGGAAGGCAGAGTTACTACCTACTGAGCTATAAGGCCCGTCATATTTGGATATATATAATATGGATTTTACACTTCAAGATGTATTTTGGACTGCTAAAATATTTCTAGCTTGAAAGCTGAAGTAATATCCTGCAATATTTGAAGATTAATTCATTGTCTCAAATGTTATATTCATTGATGCGGAAGGGTACTTTTTAGGGCAATAAATGTAAACGTTCTTAGGGAGGCACAATTAAACGAGCACAATTTGCAAGGGCGTAACTGTCTTCCCACTTCAAACTTTTAATTAGTGGCTAAGATGATCATGCCACTGATATTTATCTTAATCCCTGCTGTTTGTTTGTACGGCTGGTGAGTAAATAAACTAAATTGAGTTGATTTACATGAAATCATGGTGAGTTCCTGATTTTTGATCCTAAAGCCGTGGGTACGACTCGTGCACCAATGTGTTTTTCTGTTCGAAAAATGTAAGTAGGTACGCATTACCACGTGCTTAAAACGATAAAAGAAAACGTCACAGGGACACCAGTAAGTATTCTTATCAGCGGCGATGTGCTTGCAAGCTTTTCAGGAGGAGGTAGGGCACAGTGAGATTTTCTCGTTCTATATTGGAGCAGCGCGCTAGGGGAGGTACCTCCGCCTTACAGAAGATTGCAGCCAAATAAAATTATTTGTTTCAAATAGTGTTGTGTTCCTGCGGTGAGTAAGGTTGCCAGAGCTCTTTAGGGGGGGAGGGGTTCGGCAGGCAACGCATTAGCAATGCTCCAGGTGTTGCTGATGTCAATAGGCGACGGTAACCACTTACCAGGTGGGCCGTAAGCCTGTTTGCCTCCGTATAACATAAAAAAAAAAAAGACTTCCTTAAACTCCCCCTCCCAGGGTGGGGGGGGGGAAGGGGTTCGGGGTCGGCAACGCGTGCCGATGCCTCTGGTATTGCAAGCGCTCATTTTTTTTATTTTTTTTTATTGATAATGGTAAGGCTTTTGGCCACCAACTCACTTTTGCAAGTGAGATGTGGCCTAAGATGGAGCACGCTTTCCCAGAGTGAACTTATTGACCCTAGATTTGAAGACTCCTAGATTGTACTCTTTCGGGAAAATAGACGCAGGCAGATCATTCCACTCTTTGGCAGTACTTATAATAAAAGTGGAGCAGAAACGTCGTCGTCGGCGTCGGAAAACTATTCCTGCAGGAGAGAGGAACATGTCGCGAAGCTTCGCAGGCACCTTCAGCACGTACGACTTGAAGTTTGTCTCTCTAGACGACTCCAGGCGTTGCAGATGTAGCTGTATATTGGAAGGGTCTTGGCTCCAAAACCGAGTTCTCTCCTTCACAAAACGGAGGACCTCCTCCCCTGATGCTTGAGCATCCAGTCTAGATACATAGATCGAGATGGTCGGGTCCACAGCACGCAGAGTGATCTCCGATGACGGCGGCGGTACCTCGAAGGTTGCGCGACGGTTTCAGACGACGGTTCCTCTTCACCAGAGTGAAGCCATCGTCGTCAATCTGAGGTGTTTCACAACGGGTTTCTTCTTTTGTGCCACACTCTGCTGCTTCCCATCAGCGCGGGGCACTGGGAACTGCTTTGAGAATATATTTTTTCAGGTAATATTGCAAAGTGGGCTTTATTTTTTACTAGCTTCCACCTGCGGCTTCGCTCGCGTGGTACCTACATAAAGAGTAGAGCCTTTATGCTATTCTAGGTAAATAACTATTTATATTCCAAGTTTCAACGAAATTGATTGAGCCGTTACGGCGTTATTGAATAACAAACATCCTCACAAACTTTTGCATTTATAATATTACAGGATTTGAGTACTTCATCGTGTGATATGGATAGGTAGTTTAAAGATATTACGAGGTTTGATGAACACTTTTTCGAAGTAGAGATCAGTTTAATAAATTTAAAGCTTTGAAGTGTTAATGTAGTGTAAGGCACACAACTAGACTTTCTGTACCAAAACAACAGACCAAAGTAAAATTTACTTCGTGGGATCCTGAAATACAATACCAGTAAGTAATTAATGATATTGTCTTTATTGGCAGAGTTTTCCTTTGTGCCTTGTTATATAGAAAAATACCTATACTTATGGTGGAACGTTAGATATTTTTCTTATAAGCTGATTGGACTTAATAGGACAAAACGGTGAACGTTATTGGAATTGAAGGTCTTGGTTTTAGAGCGAACCTCGGTAAATTTGACCTTTCTAAGATGTTAAACCAATATTGGGCAAGTAGGTATTCTTGTTAGCATTTTCTCCCAACTTTTTTTTACAACTTTGGTAAGAGTAAGCCGCTACCGATGGCAGTTTCCATAAAGTCGCAATTTTTTGTATTTTCCAAAAATCAGTCATCTTCTCCTGACTGTGTTTCTAATAAACATAAAAAAACTATAAGTACATATTCATTTTATTGCCACTGACAACTTTTGTTTAATTCAAGCCTTGTTCTTAAGCGAGGACTACATACGTTTCCATAGCATTGGATCACATACATTTTGCATGGCATATAGCTGTTTACAATACATTACCTCTGCGAGATAGAGAGTGAGAGTTTAATTGTGGTTTTTATGTTAGGATCAAAACAAAGCTATTAATCGTCGTATATTTTTGGCACTCTAGTATGATTTCATACATATGTCTTCCCATACGCTTTATAATAATAGAGAACCACAAAATGCAATAGGGTAGTGTTGTGGCCCACGCTAAGTATAGCGGACTTTGTTTGAGCCACCCAAACACCAATTATACAAATAGCGAACAAAGGAAATTGAAGCAGGAAAACTGTGAATCGAACCCAGCATTACAATTCCACTTGCATACCGGGTGTATTTCAGATTAGCACAATACACAGATTGTAACAGCATGTGCTACGGACGCATTCAAACTTTAAATCGAGTATGTTGTTGAGTATGAGTATGTAATGTTGTTAAAATAGAACAATTTAATCAATTTTCTGTATTTTGAATCAATACGAAAAATTATTAATCTTGTTCTAGACGCTAGTCTTAAATCAGTGCGTATTGCCAGTGATGACATACATAAGGCACTGAGACTTGGTCGCTAACTATTGATCTCATACACAAGCTCAAAATTGTGTAACGCGCTATGGAGAGAGTTATGCTCCGAGTTTCACTACATGATTCAATCCGAAATGAGGAAATCCGTAGAAGAACTAAGGTCATAGACATAGCTCTCAGAATTAGCATGGACATTGATGTAGCAGTGGGCAGGCCAATAGCTCGCAGAACCGACAGCCTTTGGGAATAAAGGTTCCCGAATTGCAACCACGAACCGGAAGACACAAAAAGGTTTCCCACCCGATGGACCGATGCCATCTTAAAGGTTGCGGGAAGTTGCGGTTGCCTTCTCCATCCACCGGATGGAGAAGGCTCAAGACCGTTCATGGTACTCTTAGGGGAAGGCCTATGTCCAGCAGTTGTTTTTTTTAGGCTAATGATGATGAAGATTCATCTATTTACATCAAAATAATCTGATGGTATTTATTTATTTATTTAATACTTTATTGCACACACATAGTACAGTTGCACAAAAGGAGGGCTTAATGCTACAAGCATTTTCTAACAGCCAACCTCAAAGGTAACAAGAGAAAAAGGTCAGCGTGCTAGCTGAAAGTAGAGATAAAAAGTTGGACAGCTGACAATGAATAAAAATAACTCCACAAAACTAATACATACAACCAATACTACTACCTATGATACCTATGGTACCTAGATGTGCACCGCTTGTTCAGAAAACCAAAACTTTACCAGACATTTAGAAATTATGAACTAAAGCTTAAAGAGCAGTGGACGTGAATTTATCGTAAAAACCTCTACATTTCGTACTTTTACGAAATCTCACTAAAACAAAAAGTATAGAATTAATGAGAAAGCGTTAATCTTTCCTTATGTTCCATTATGCAGAGAAAATCCTTCTTATGTTTTGCTCTAATTAACATTACAAAGAAATGGGCGTAGTACTCTTATTTTCGAAGACTTGTTTTGAAGTCGCGTACTTTCGGGATTTTTCCTTAAAACTTCTGTCGATAGTCGTGAGGCGGATCAAATGCCAATAGCACCATTTTCGACGTCATTGAGTTATTATCGAGACAGTCGCAAATATCGAATTAGAATTGGCTAATGATATCGAGCGGTTTTGACCTCCGGAAATATATTTTTGGTTACTAATAGATCCATCCAGATGATGATGATGATGAATAGATACATAATAATGTTTTTTTTTGTATTTGACTTTTGTAACGGGACTCCCTAGCAAACAACAGAAACTTATACATAGGAAACTAATGGACCGCCTAAAAATACTATTGAACTTTTTTCATGTCCAGTGTTGTTTTCCAATCAATTGGCGTTTGCAGATCTTTATAATTTATTGCCTAATGTTCCTGTTTTGTTTATTGGTAATCAACAGCGTTTACTTAAATTTAGGCAAAAACAAACTAATAATAGTGACTGTTGTAAGGCCAATAAAAATTGGGACTCACGTTTCCGTAATAATATAAACAGTGCCATCTACCAAAGCAATGAAAGTAACTCCGCTAAAACATTACTCAGTAAACGTACATAAGTACAAAAGTAAAGGTACCTACAAAGTAGAGTCGAGACGTGACATTTTGATAAGTCACCATTACTACAGGAGATACTATAGTATAGTCGTGAAAAAGCTTCACTTTTGTGATTTCAATAGACGCTTTACCATGCAATTTATTGCGCACGATATCGCGTAATTAAAGAAAGTGTGAAAGACTGCGCGCTTCGAGCATACACCATTAATAGTTCCACACGCTTTACGACATGACAGAAGCGTGCAGAACAGCTAGGAAAAAAAAACACGACCACGAGCAATCCGAACATTAGATATACTGCACTCTCTCCCGCACGCAATCACGCGAGTCGGACACCACGCGCAATCACGTGTCCTAATCTCACCTATAAACAACACGCGGTAAAAGCGTGTTAGGTGGCTGAAAAATGAAATTATATTGACCTTGATGGTGTGAGCACGCGCGTGAGTGTAATCGTTACGCGTATCAGCTCAACTCTATAGTAATGTGTTACAATTAGGTAGACTCATCAAAATTGTACACATCGCATAATATTTCATATTAAATCTAAAGGCAGTGCTATAAAGTTCATTTTACACCGAGAGCCAATTAGGAGTGACATAGGCCTGCCATTAGTCCTGTTTTCACGTGGCAGTGCACTGAGTCCGGAATTTGTCGCGAGAGCTTTTGTTGGACAATTAATTTTCAGTAAAGGTGACATTCATTGCTTTCTAGATCCCTCCATTAGATAGCTGTAGGTATTTCATGTGTGCGGCTTAGGGGCATTTGTTTTGGGCGGCTACTAGGCTCTGAAATATAGCAAAATATTGGTATTTCGTGAAATATATCATTTGGTGTTTTGTGTGACAGTTTTTATGCACAAATTACCCACAACATGGTTTGTTAATATTATAAGCATATTGTACGTATTTTTATATATACAAGGTGATATATACTATGTTTGTATATATTAGTTCTAAAGATGATAAAAATACCAAAAACAGCGAATTTGATAAAGTTTTTGTAAAAAAAATATAGTTTTTTTTTAATATTGAAGTTTTTTTTCGCTAAAGTTATAGGAGCCTCTAAGAGGCGCACTTTAATCCTTTCACTACACTGATTCGTTCTCCGACGGTCATAGGCCCTTTTCAGCCACAGTAGGTACCTCAACCTGGTCACTGACCGGATGACCAAGAAAGAATCAGTGACACGATAAGCAAGCAAGCAAGCTAAAGTTATTTATTTTCGTTGATCCCCTTTCGGGATGGAATACATGTTATGAATCACCTTGTATATAAAAACATCATGCTTTAGTGGTTTGATTTTCAGGGCACAAAAAAAATAGTTTATGTTTTTAATGTATTTCTTTTTTTTTTATTCTTGTAGATACCTACTTATGATCTGTTTCTCACAAATATTGGTTAAACGACTTGGAAACTATTGCCATTTCAGACTTGCGTCGAAATATCTATGAAGATGAATGCATTGAATGCTGTTGGAATGCAACGTCATGCAGCATAGCTCAGAATCGAACGTGGCTCAGAATCTGCAATGTTTTGAGCAATGAATTACTACGTATTCTTGAACTACCTACGCTCAATCGTAAATAGACGAATTTAGAATCGTGATAAAGGGTAGAATTAATATACTTTTGTGCTATGGTTTGCCGGCAAATATTTACATAGATCCTGGAATGATTAAAGGACCTAGTAAAAATAGTTTGGGATTTAGTCTTGATGAATTTGGACGTGAGACAGGATTTAGCGCAATTCGCAAACATGGACTCTTTAGTCTTTTGATTAAAAATATATCGACTAGTCGACTTAAATTTGAACGTGTCATATAGGTTAGCATCCACAATATGCACGCTGAATAACGCCCGCGCTCCGCGCAAAATTATCCTCAATATGAGCGGTTGCGAAAGAAATTAGATTGATTTTGTAATAAGGCCGGTTTTAACCAAGCGAACATAGAGCTAGAACTTAGAACAAGAGCCGTCTCTCTCATGCTTTTTCATTCTTTCTTTCTTTGTAAACACAGATAAAACAACGAAAGAATGCGTCTGTTCACACTAAAAGAATTTGATAGAGTAGAGGGGATATATAAATATCCGCTTGTCTGGTGTAAATCGGCCTCAAACCAATGTACAAAAAAGTCAATAAACTAATAACCAACCCGTTGCCTACAAACAATACGGCCGAGCGGACCATAAAGTATCGAGTATTGGACAATGACAGCGGCTGTCAAATTCACTCGGTCGGTTGAGGCTCGCACGTCATCGATTTCCGCTAATTGGATGTAACTTTTCGCGAGTGTACATCACCGCTGCATACGTATTTTGCCCGTCAATACCCACGTAGTGCGAGAGCTCAGGGGAGACCGCACATCAATATTGATCAGGCCAGGAAGTGGAATTGTTTGTAAGGACAATTAACACGACAAAAGTTGAGAATCGACTTCGGAAAATAAATACTGGAGTTTTTATTTGATTAAAATACTCACAGAATGTAAAAGTTACTTAGCCTTTACGACGTGTATTTGGTCTAAATTTAGATTTAGTTAATTTTCTTAGAGTAAGTATGGATACAACGAATTGTCCCTAAAAAAATTTTTTTCAATAGTTAGGTTTCAAATCAATCCTTGCACCAAATTCTGTCTCCCTGCATAAATCGATAGTGCTATTATATTTCTGGCAGAGCACCGATAGATTTAAAAAAACCAATTGGGTATATGAGGATCTCTAATATACATGCAAGATATTTGGAAAATCTCTTTAATAGGCTTGCTGTAACTCGGAGCTTCAACAATAACAGCGGTATTTCCAATATACTAAGTAAATAGTATACTAAATTACTATACGAGTAGGTATCAATTCAAAATTAACGCACGTGACTAAACAGTTTGGATGTCATATCTATCTCCGTCTACATTTTGAAACTATCCACATCAGCGCCTGCTCTACAATATGCGAACGCTCAATGAATGCATTATGAATGCATTAAACTCATTCACGGACTCACGGTAGCCAATTAATGTATCCAGTGGTTTAAAAGTAAATGAGGTGAATTCCTCGCAGTGTAATTACTTTTGTTGCGAATGTTTACACAGATGTGCAAGGTGTAGGGGTAAAGGTATTACTTTCGCAAAACGGTTCCTTTGACACGTGTTCGATGAATTGCTGAGTAAAAGGAGAATCGGATTGGGTTTTTTCGATTCTGTTCCGAGGTTGTACTGAGAAAATCTTAAACCACTTTAAGATATTACGATCTTTCGAAATTAGATATTTTTTTGGATATGTTGTTATATGAATACTGGCTAAACAATGTTATTCATAATTATAATTAAAATCATAATTGTATACCCGAATGGGGCTTATTCTACACTCAATTGACGATAAAATTTGTTCTACAAAAATTTGGAAATTCAACATTTTTGAATTGAAATAACAACAAATGCGTTAAAAGAGGTCAGTTAAAACTCAATCAATCTGCTGTTTTAGGTAGCAACCTTGTTATAAAGATGACAAAAAGACCAAAAACGGCTGACTTGAAATAGTACGAAAAAAAATGAAGAACCTTTTATCGTTGAAATTAAAGAACGACGCGACGCCACCTTGCGCACTCTCTGTCAAAATAATTATAGGATACAAAATGATGATTCAATTTCAGCGCATGAAGTAGGTAAATTCTTATTCTAATTTACTCCTTCGCTCATCCTGAAGCAGAATTTCATTTTTCAACATGGCATTTATCACCTGGTAACAACCAGCGTGTAAGTAAGCCGTGCCTGAGGCGTTATTTCATAAAGTAAATATTTATGAGGGAAAGGAGTTTGCCGCTCGTCCTGTAAGCCCCTGATCCGAAAAGACATAAACCTCCAGGGATTCGGTTCTAAGTTCACGAAGGCAATGTGCTGCTAGGTATTTTCTTTTCGAACGAGTGTCTGCACAATAGGTTTGTTATAATACCTACTCTACTGCTTTGTTTTTTACGGTTGAATATGTGAATGTTTTGTTTGTTTATTTTCCGAAAATGATATTTAGGAAAGGAATTAGCATGTGCATAGCTGAAAAAACTCATTCGAAATATATCTCTCATTTTCCAAACAGGTCTTCGTAAACAAACAAGCGTCACCTTGTATGGAAAAAGATTATTAGAAAAGATCTACTTAATTATTTGAGCCAGAAGATATTTTACGAATAATTAAACGAATCATTCACTGCATCAAAATTATTTTTAATTCAGGTAATGTGATAAAACACACTGAATTAATCAGGTGAAATTATTAAGGTTGCGGGAAATCGGTGGATGGAAAAGGCTCAAGACCGTTCGTCAGAACTCTTTGGGGAGGCCTATGTCTAGCAGTGGACTTCTACAGGCTTATGGTGATGACCATGGCATACCATAACACCCAGATACGGAACATTCCCTGTATCGTGGGTATCAGAAAGTTTCTGACAACACAGGGAATCCTAGTGTGGGGTCAGGACTATGTATGTGGCTGTTGGATATTATTTATTCAAAACTTTATTCTAAACAAGCAACTTCATTAGTGTAAAGATGACACGACTGCTAATTTTGCTTAGGAATCAAATTAGGGGTGTATAATTGTATATTTAGCTAGTTAATTCGAATGACGGGCTTTAGCAAGTTTTATCGATTTGTTAAACATTATTAAAATGCAAATAAATTGAGTTGGGGCCTTAACTTCAGCAAATAAGATAAAAAAGTAAAGTGAACAGCCTCCGTAAGGTTTATGCAAATTTTACGCGAAATTTTTTAACGCGCAAAGTTTTGTATTCTTATTATTTGCAAACAACAGCGGATGTCTAAAGATTTTTGAATATCAAGTGTAAGAGAAAACTCTTTAAAAGAGAAGGTTCAGCTATACTTAGCTTGTTTATAAAACCTGTGTCTCGTAAATGCCGCGTATATATATATGCATTGTACACGTTATTGCATTCTATTAAATTATTCCAAGTAACGGCAAACAGGCTATAAATGCAGTTTGACACTTTCTCCAAGTATCGAAGTGTATTATCGTTATAGTAAGGCCACATTAAAAGGCCACATTTGATGTCTGTCAGTCTTAGCTTCATAGTGAGGTGACCTGCTTAAAATTATCGATCATCATCATCATCATTTCAGCCGTTCGACGTCCACTGCTGAACAATGCCTCCCCCACAGACAGAGCAAATTTCTTATCATGTGGGGGGATTTGCCCATACTCACCACGCTGGTGGGCATGCGGGTTGGCGAGCGCAGTTAGAGCTATCGTTGTTAAAATGAGGGACGCTGCTGCCCATCCCCTAGCTTTTTTCCCTTAGTCGCCTCTTGCGACATCCGCGGATAGGTAGATATGGAGGGGCCTATTCTTCAGCCGGGGCCACCACGGCCAAATTATCGATAAACTGAATGAATCGATATGGCTTTCAATCATCAGTGAATCGAATGCAGTTATTGTGAAAAAATAAAATAACATCAATTCTTTAAAAAATCACTTATTGCTTATGTAGAGTAACTTTATTTGATTGAATCCCATTACAATCCCTGTCCCATTATTAAATTATATCGTCATTTTAAGATAAAAAACAAGTAGGTAGGTACATAGTTGAGTAAAATAAGTAGCATTTATCTAGTTGAAATAATCGTTTTGTCATCGTCATCACTCTGTAAGTAATCAGAGATTTATGAATTAATTTTCAATATTGTCAATTCACATCTTGTTCAAAGTCATGTAAGATTATTTTCTGTTTTTTCGACGACTTTTCTCCAGTTTGTTGTAGCGCCAGCATTTTTCCAGTGCTGAAGGGTAGCTTAGTATTATTATGCACTGCATGAACTTTTATTTGTGCACAAATAAACTCGATTGCATAGTCAATGTATTCAACTTGTCGATCCGAACAAAAAAATGAATGAAATCTTTAAATTTTTTGGGTAACATCCTTAGTGAGACGACTTGACACGAGTATACTGACGTTAACTTGTAACGACGTTCGGTTTATTAATTTTACTTTTTATAATTTTAAAAAAGGTTTATTAGAAAAAAGAAAATTGAAATTAATGGATTTAGATATTCCTTCTTAATATTCTTATAAATATATATTTAATATGTGAGAAAATTTGTCCAATTGTGCCGTTATAATATTGAGAAAATAAATAATATTGTGTGGCCGCCGTTACAAGTTTATTTTGATGAAGTGTCAAATGTCCGTCAAAAGTGGCTTCTAAGCGTGGCCGCACTTTAGTTTATACGCTTTGTCCGCATCGGCTTGCCCTTTATGCATTGCTTTCAAACTTCATAATTAATGTATGTATACCTACTTTATTCTGCCTCGTTAGAGTTAGGTCAATTAGTTGTCAGTTCAATCATTTGATGGGGTATCGTGTACACAAATAGTAAAATGAAACGCATATTTTGCTTCACAGACCCAATTGTGTGTGACAAAATAGACTTCAATAATTCACCAAAATTAAGATTTTTCTCTAAAGTAGTTTCCAATTTATATATTAACGAAACAGCTTTTTGTCTCTTCTGAAAAATGTCATTTTCGGGATACGCGAGATATGCATTCCAGCAACGATCTATTTTACCAACTGATCTTTTATAAAATATATGTATCTGCGGCTCAGTTCTGGGTCTATCGTACAAAAGTAGAACTATGGTCACTTCATGTCGTAAAAAACGAATTGTAGCTTGAGATGATTTGAGAATTTCTCCTATGTTCACTTTGCTCTAGACCACTTACTTAGAATTACGCTACTTTGTGATACAATCTTCTAATATTTGTCTATGAGACTAACCGTGTTTTCCGGTGTTGGCTGCCGCAAATGCGGTGCTAAGTATCAAGAGGTGCACCAGCATGCTCCCTCCTCTCGTTGCGGACGCACATTCGGCCGAAATAGCACCACGATCAGCCACTACTGTAACAAAAAGTACGTACTGGTAAAGTAAATTTTGTTTAAAAATATATAAATTCGTGGAAGTTTTATCGCAAAGTACATCAATTTCACATCAAGTTCGTGTCGATTTCTGGGAGGGCAATAACATATTATTAACTAACGATAAAAGTTTCTGAGGAAAACTTACAATAATAAAGAACTATTATCACTTGCTCAAAAAAGCATTAAAGGCATAAAGACGCGACGACGCGACCAAAGATAATGTTGAGTGATACTAACAATGCCAGTTTACGTGTTACATAATAATAAATCACAAGCGCGTGTCATGTGTTGCGCGATAAAGCGCCTCTCGCCGAGACAAAAACTATTCATCGGGATCGAGTTCCAAAGAGGGTTCGAGTGGCCGTGCAGATAAAAGTCTCATCGAAAAACCCCACCAATTCATATAACAACTTCGAAAAAACAACAGAAAATTTGAACAATCACTCGTTTAGCAACTTCGAGATCCAAGATCAATGAAGGGATCATCGACTTTAAGCCTTCACTCATAATCCAAAACGAAAATTTAAAATAGACAAGTTATTCATAAATGCCCGCAATTTCCTTTCAGGAAATTGTAAAGCCGCAGCTAAGTAGAGCAGGAAACAAGTACCAATAAGAGTTTTCGTTGTGAAATAAAATATAATTCCATCGAGAGAAGCGGAGCGGTTTGAATAACAACTCTTTAATTGAAAGTTTAGCAATTTGCTCGTACCCTCCCGAATGGACCCGAAACGCGGGGCAAGTCTCATCCACCGCGTTTCAAAATTGAACGTAGGCAGATGCGCTTAATTACCGAGCCAGATGCCGCCCCCCGCTTATCTCGAGATGAACCTCCAGTCCGCCACTACGATATTCCTTAAGATTGTTCAAATTATTTTTTTCAGAACCCAATTCGCATGCCACTGCCGTAGTAATTAAGAATTTAATAGGGGATTAAGTAATTAGAAGTGTCACAATGATTACGTCTTCTAAAGAACTCTAAGGAGCAATTTACTCGAATGGTTTTCATTTAGGTAAATACACACAATTTCTTAGCAGTTTATTTCCGTAAGCTGCTTTGCGGATATTAGTAGCTACTGTAAGAAACTTAAGATCGAGATGGCACGTTTCTAGTTAGAGGAATATTTGAGTTATAAAATTATGTTGGAGTTTTCCAATAATGCTTCTCCGAGTGCCCTCCAGTCGGAGATATGAGACGTAGTCAAATAGAGAGATAGCTGAGTATAAAGACGTCGTTATGGAGGTCGGAGGGCGTCCCTACGTGCGGTGACGTAGGAGTGAATCAAACTTCTCTTTATATTTTATCTTACTGCAAGGACGGTCGTTTATGTACCTCACCCTACTTGATTTAGTTTTGATGGCGGAGAGGAACAGCTTTCAGATAAATGATTTCACCAACCCCCGCAAGGCGTTGTGAGCGATTTGAACCAACAAATTTGCAACAATGTTTTAGTTTATCGGTTTCGGCTGGTCTGCAGATGCGTTTACAAGGGGTGTAATGAAATGGATTTTATCACTGAGGGACGTTTAAGTGGATTAAATTTACTATTGCTTGGAATAATAGATGGGATTTGGGATGACACTTCGGGCAGGCACTTTACCAATCGTATTTCTATTGCATGGTCTTGGCTATTGGCCCTTAGGAAGTGGAAACGCCAACCCTTTACATAATATCATTTCGCGGAACCGAGAATTAAATGTTTAATTTCATCTCCCTATGGTAAGCGGGCAAATGCCAAGCACAGATAATCTGTGCCTGAATTTGGTAGAGGACTGCCAAGAAAAGGTTAATTCCGGCATTTGTAATTTGAAGTTATTTAATTTCAGTATTTGCGAAACAAAAGTATGTTACAGAAAATATTTTGGTACCGATTTAGATAGTAGAACAAATGAAAAAAAAAAACAAATACAAAAGTTTACATGACTGTGCCTCATCATATGTTTAAGCAGTAGTATGTATCAAAGATAAATGGAAATTACTATGTACCGGGATTTGTTAAATCGTGGCTCATTTATGTTTACATAACACGTATACATATAACAACACCTCGGCACCATATCGGCATCGGCAATAAGCCTGCGACAATCTTTTTTCGATTCCAAAAGATCAGAAAGTAACACTGTCATTCTTAGTCGTCACTCAACTGAGTTTTACAGCTTCAAAGACGACAGACTTAATCGACCTCGAACTTACATTGTTTTATCACAATTGCTGTAAAATTGGTCGAGTCACGACTTAGAATACCAGAGTTAGAGCTGATAAAGGCATTGACCAGCCGAAGCACTTAACCCAAGATTACAAGAACCCAATCCTGCACAGTACAAATTATCATGCCACAATAAAGATAAGATCGTAACAGCCACCATCAAACCGTTTCCTCAATCGGTGCCAGAAGCGAAATGTGTTAATGCTTTGTTCTAATCAAAGTGTCGTTAGCCGCGGGCTCACTCGATTACTGCGGAATGGGAACTAACACATCCGTAAGATAAGCGGAATGACGCCTAAGCGTTGGCCCTGACTAGCGCCGCGTCGTATCACATCTAATCCATTCAATAATTAAGTTTCAGAAGGTAATAAATATCTTCTTTTCTATTTACTAATCTTTTGTACACAAGCTCAAAGTCGCCCGACGGGCTATGGAGAGAGCTATGCTCGGAGTTTCGCTGCGTGTTAAAATCCGAAATGAGGAAATCCGTAGAAGAACCAAGGTTTCCGACATAGCTTTCAGAATTAGCAGGTTGAAGTGGCAGTGGGCCGGCCATATAGCTCACAGAACCGACAACCGTTGGGGAACAAAGGTTCTCGAGTGGCGACCACGAACCGCACGACGATGGACCAACGACATTGTTAAGGTTGCGGGAAGTCGGTGGATGGAAAAGGCTCAAGACTGTTCGTCATGGAACTCTTTGGGGGAGGCCTATGTTCAGCAGTGGACTTCATCAGGCTGATTATGAATCTTTTGTAAATCTTCATCATCAATCATCAACAACCTGTAGAAGTCCACTGCTGGACATAGGCCTCCCCCAAAGAGTTCCACGACGAACGGTCTTGAGCCCTTTCCATCCACCGACTTCCCGCAACCTTTAGAATGTCATCGGTCCATCGGGTGGGGGGCCTTCCAACACTGCGTCGCCCGCAAAATCTTGTAATAAATTAAATTGTAAATCTTAAATGATAATAATAATAATTCATTTATTTCAGGCAACGCAGCAAAGTACATGTACAAATACAGGGAAATAAAGCATCTAGCTTAGAAAGTCTAACTTTCAATCGTCTAAGACGTAAAATTGCCTAAGAAGTCTAAATGGTACTCTTCTCCAGGTCAAGTATACAAAATAATTCAACAAGTTTCAACAAGTCGTAGTCAAGTGACCATGTACTTTTAAAGGTTTTATGTAAAAACCACTTAACTTACTCGTACATAAATATAGGACCACTTCGAAGTAATTCTCTACACAATAGAGAAAAAACCATTTAAATCAGAACCACCGCTATAGAGTAATCGATGTACAGAAAAGTGTCTACAGTGGCTTAAAAATCAAAATGGTTGACTGTCCATTTATAAAAAATACATAGCCGACTTGAGAACCACCTCTTTTTTTTAAGTCACCTTTATATATGATTTTGCATGGAATGTTGGGAACGGGAGTGTTTGGGTGTGCTGTCGTCATGACAACCACGCTTCAGCATACGGCTGGCTCTCCATACAGAATCAGTTTTTCGTATGTGCAAGATTCGATACAACACGGCGCTAGTTAGGGCGAACCCTAATGCCATAAAACTGGATCTCATTTCACTCACTGATAGTAAGAAAAGTAAGCAAGCATATTTATAAAGAGCAAGAGGACCCTTTGTGTGGTGTCCTTTTGGGGAAGAACTATCACCTTTCCTATTAACTCCGCCAGCAAGCAGCAAGATATGCATTGCTGCTGCGGTTTGAAGTGTAGCCTGTGAAATTACAGGTACCTACATGAGACTTACCGGTGCCTATATCAGGGGTAAGCAATGCGCGCGTGATGCCTTTGGTTATTGCAATGGTCCTAAGGCACGATAACGTTACGCTTACTATAAAAAATTATGATTTCCGTTGTGAAAGGATTAAAGTTCGCCTCGTAGAGGCTATTTTCGTGCACATGTTCCATGTCATCGAATTTTGAGGTCGAGGACATCCCGGTTCTAATTCTAATCGGGGGTGGTTAGACCTGCACTGACTTCCCGCTGTGGGGTGTTTTGTGCCCTCCCGTCAATCATCCCGGTTTCCTCACGATGTTTTCCTTCACTGATCGAGAGCACCAGTATAGCGCACATACATCTTCCGAATGGAAAATTCATTAGTGCAGGCCCGGTTTCGAACCCACGACCTTCGTATCAAAAGGTGGGGCTACCACCACCACTCTATCAGTACTCTCATTAAACCTCTCAGTAACCATTCCAGTAATAAACCATAGTGTCTACAATACTAGCAACATACAATTATGTGACCACCATTCTGGTATGAACCACCAATTGCTCACAAACACACCTTTCTAAACGGAACCCTAATCAAAATCAAATCAAGCCAAGTACGAGGTACATAAATAAAACATGAACACAAAATTGCTACACAGATGTCAAATTACACAATTTTGAAACTTCGTTAAAACATTCGTTGATTGATTGTGTTCAAAACTGAAGCTTATGTACTACCTATATTTGAATATTTTGAATGTACATTCGAGAGCATTTTTTTCTTTACTTTATGGCTACTGCTGGAATCTCAGTCATTAGTAGCAATGTCAAGTAATAATGAATGTCTAGTATAAAAATTATATTGCATTGCAACTAGAAGCCGTCAAATACATTTTAGTGACATAAAGTTATGAAAAAAAATAGAAAATGTTTTTACGGGATATCTTCCATAAAAAAACGGGATTCTTTTTTTGCATACCCCGTGTCGGGTATCATTGAATATATTTTTTGAACATCGTGTTAAAGGGATATTTTATACCTAACTAAGCCGTTCTACTAACTCCTTTAATGTGCGTGTTCGACACGCGCTTGGCCAATTTATTTCATTGTCATCATGACTCTCTGTTTTTAAGACAGCGATTGAGCTAGCGATTGAGAAAACACAGATTTTAATTGGTAAGAGGAACATGCTTAAACTTATGTTTTTAAGACGATTCGCAATAATCATAAAATATTAATGAATTCTATTGACTTTGCAGCCCTAGCTCAACCCTAAGCAATATACCATCCAGGCAAGGGGTAGTGTATGCGCATCGCCTACAATTAATCTTCATTAATGGGTCACTTAAGCTATGTGCGGTTTCCGACCAAGTCGAGGATGTTAGATATTTCTCCCTTTGTCGTAGTGTCCCCACTGTGTAAACTATTTAACTGGTTTAAAATTTGTGATGGCGGAATAAGTGGTATTCTTGTGCAAATGAATGTAATTCTTCAGCAGTAGGTAAATAATGGTTGTAGGTAGAAATCTATGGAGCTCTGGTGGCGGCGTTGCTCTGCATTCTTTTCCATAAGTCGAAGTTTTGCTCAACCAAAAACAGCATAGCTAATTGATATGGGTATAAAAAGTATACATGAAAAAACAAAGTAGCTGCTAGTAACACTTGTTAAACAGTTAATTGTTTCTATGGAACAGTAATATCCAACATACGGCGAAAAACTGCATTTCCGAAATTTACAATCAATTCCACAAAAAACACATTCGAAGTTCAAGAGATCTGTAATGAATGAGAAATTAATGCAAAGTGGCTGCCCATAAATCTCCTGAGCTTTAGGGCAATAAAACAAAAAATGAGAATTACCAGTTCGGTAAAACAAAAACTTTGTTTGGCAAGTGCCCCAGAGGACAACAACCCTGTTTTGACCTACGGCCCTATTTCTATATTCCAATTTACTTTTTGTTACGGATGTCAATGTGGCTTATATATTTCGATAATAGCCTATTGTGTTTTAATGTTACCGATGGGCCTCTTAATAATTAAAAAAACATGTTCTCCAGAAGGTGGGACAGGTTTTTTGACAGTAAGTAGTAGTCCACTCACTCACGTACTCACTCACTCACTGACAGACTCATCACGAAAGCTCGGAAACTGCTGGGCCGAGGAGTCTGAAATTTGGCACAGACATTCTTTAAAAGATGTTACCGTGCAATAAGAACGGATTTTGAAATGAAATAGGGGTTGAAAGTTTGTATGTAAGTCATATGTTTTTGAAGTTGGAAACATCAATTCGGGTTTTAGGTAAATTTACATAAATAAAAACTACTATTATCGGCATTTTTTGAAAAACTGCCCTTAGGGTGTGGTAATATGGGATGAAAGTTTAAATGGGAAGTCCTATGTTTTTGAAGTTAGAGACATACAAATCGGTATTCGGGTAAATAGTTCAAAATAATAAAATACCAATACAAGTTTTTTTGATAAACAACCCTCAGTGTGCGTCAATAGGGGATGATTTGGCACGCAGTTTCCTTATAAAACATTTGCTAAGTAAGAATTTTATGAAAATTCAACTCCCAAAGGGATGAAATGTTCTATATAGTCCTGTGTTTTTGAAGTAGAGTTTTAAGTAATAAGTTATCCGTATATGAGTTTATGAAACGCAGGCCTTGGTGTATTAACCCTAAAGGCCAACTTTTCACCGTCACCATCATGGTCATCATCCCCAGGGGATGCAAAAATTTATTGAAATAAGACGTGACCATGATGGTGACGGAGACGGTGACGGGATTGCGACGGGACGGCGACGGGACGGCGACGGTGACGGTAACGGGACGGTGACGGTGATGCTATGTAGAAATAGCTAAACAGCTGCATAATAAGTGTTAGTACTTTGGTAAGGATAATGGAAACGTAGGTTTAAACAAACGCGGACGAAGTCGCGAGCGGGACAGCTAGTAATTATATAAATCAATTGCCACCTAAACATAATGTATGACGGAACATCTCTTGAAAACGGCTGGACCGATTTGGCTTATTTCTTTTTCGTTTTCGTAACCTATACGTGACAACAGTGTATGAAATTTACTCGAAGTTACAAACCTGCGATTTTACTTGCGGTTTTATTGGAGTCATCATCATCATCAGCTTTTCAGCCGTCCACGTTTAGGACGTCCGCTGCTGAACATGGCTTCTTCCACAGATTCTAGATTGTGTTCCTATCATGTGGAGGGAATTTGCCCATAGCTCACCACGCTGGGCACGCGGATTTGCGAGCTTATCTGAGTAATTCATTACAAATGACATACAATGACTTTATATACATTCTATGCATGGTGTAAGCAGAACGCTCATTAAATTTAGATAGTAAGGAAACATAATAAAGACGGTCAAGTGCGAGAACTTGCGCCCTGAGGGTTCCATACCATTGATCGTGGGTTCAAATCCCAGTCGTGCACCAGTGGTCATGATCAGAAAATAAATTCTTAGTGTAGGAAATTGAAAAACTTATATTTGCGGTCGCTCACGCAGTCATTGTATGACATTGACCGCAAATATAATTCCTCAATTTCAGACTTTTATTACCCTTTAATTGTGTTACAAAAGCTCCTACCATTCCAAATTTCAGAATTGTGAGGTAACTGGAAGTACCCTAGAGGTTTTTCATTTTGGCCATTTCCATACAAAAATTATACATTCATTGCCATATCTCTTTAATGCATTAAGCTAGAGCTTTGATTTTTATACGGCACCATATTACATTATACAGACTTTAATAGGTGATATAAATTTCAAGTTGATACCTTTAGCCGTTTCTGAGAAAAAGGGTTTTGACAGACGGACAGACGGACAGACAGACAGACGTACAACAAAGTGATCCTATAAATAAGGGTTCCGTTTTTCCAAATGATATACGGAACCCTAAAAATCGTACAATGATACGCTTTTACGTTGGTACTTATGAGTAGGTACAGATAGTAATTTGGACCTCTTTTAGTCAGACCTACTTTGAACCTACGCAAGCGTTTTTAATTTACAATACGACAAAGAACAATACGATATTAATAAACTTTGTCGGATATTCAATAAAGGAAATCAAAGGAAACGTGTCTAATAATAATAAAGGGTAAGTACAGTTAGGCAAGTAATTGAAATCAACGGACGTAAATAGGTAAGTAGATGCCGTATAGGTAGGCTGTTAATGACTTTCCCGCGACCCCCAACCAAACTGTCCCCATAAAATTTTACGGCATTTTGTAAAATAAAGTAATACCCGTACCTTCGTTCAAATAACGAGAAGTTCCATGAATAATAACGGAAGGTATCAATTTCTTCAATTTGAATTAAGTGAATATGATTATGTTTTTAACTCTTATGATTCACAATGCCGTCCGTATAATAAAAGTTTAAACGGGATCCATTTACGGGTTACCAGAGGCAGGTTAAAGCGTTAAGGTGAGGGTTAAATTGTTTTATGATTTTTGAACTGTTTTTTCTCAATAACCGCAAAACGCAGTTTTGATTTTTATGACAAAGATAACTTGAGCATTTTATTTACCTAAATCCAAGACAGAAACGCGATGGGTAAAACTTTTCTCATTATATTTATTTTTTAAAGTTTGGTTTCTGCAACAATTTTTTTGCAATACTCAGAAACTATCAATCATAAATAACTTTTTGTTTATATTGTGTTAGACAATAGCATTGGGTACCACACTTTTTTTTAAATACTTAGTTTATTATGATCTCATAGCGCCTTAAAGGTATGTTTACCTAACGTATAAAACTTTTCTCTCATTTTACTCACAAGTAAAGAGACAAATCAATTTGTCACAAAAACGTATATACATCTATGTATATCTTTTATGTATATCTGTCTCTGGTACCCATTGTACAGGCAATGCCTAGTTTTGGATCAGTTGACAGTGTGTGATATGTCCGGAATATTTATTTATTTACGTGCCTGTTTGGTCGAGTTATGAAATAATTCTTTTATTTTTGTATCGTCAGTAGTAGCTCATCCTGTAGACAGAGTGGGTAGTACTCAAGAAGGTTTGTATTTATATAAAAGTTTGTTTGTGTCAGAGCACTTATTTATGTATCATCAGCTCTGTTAGAGAACATAATAATATCATATTTTCCTTTTAAAAAAATTAATCTTATTTTCGTAATAATATAAAAATATTTCGCAAAATCACTACGCTTTATATTATTGAGTTTAGCCAAGTAGGTATTCTAGTTGTTTATAATAAGTACGCAGTATTCTAAGGCCATTTGCCCTGCCATAAACATGAATGGCGCCAAAACGTCTCTCTTATCTCGGGCATTTCTCGGAGGGGCGGCGGAAGCGGGACCCTAAAGGCTCCGTGCCGTTCCTCAAGTGTGGCCCTAAAGGGTCTCGAAATAAGAGCTTGAGAAATCCCTTTGTAAAAGCACTACGTCCTTACAGCAAATGGACTGTGAGGAACAAACTTGCAACCGATTCTGATATTGATTTTTATTTAACCATCGCTCTCGAGGTTTATCTGTATCTTTGATGTAGGTGGATTATGATGCGTATACTTAGATACTTAACCTCATTGTGCGCTATGGTGCGTTTTATAACGCTCGGTTCGTTTGCATTTAATGTGAGGTCATTCGGGGATGATTGAAGATTAAGGAACTTATCTCAGCCAAAGCTCGTATGACTACATATTCATGGATCTTCGTGGAATTTGTTACCGTCGGCCTCACGTGCCAGAACTCTTGTTTCTCATGAATATTAAAAGGATTAATTCACTTATACTGCTCACGAAGCTCGATTTAATCAATAATTTGTAAATTTTCGGTTAATTCGGAATTAAAGTAGGTCATCTAGGGCAGTTCTGAACAACTTCCTTGCTGTCCAGTTATTGAACGAGAATGTATTCTCGTTCAATAACTGGACGAATAATTATATCGCACGTCTGAAATATTTTTTTGCAACGTCACTACAACGCAAGTACATATTTCATACTGAGAGCTCAGTCTAGGTTTCACATTCCAAGACCTCAAAACATATTGAAAAAAGTCTCATGTCTGAAGGTAGGCATTACAGTTTAACCAAAATCACATGGCTAACGGGACTGCCACACATAGCTTTTGGCACAAAGCTAATGAATAATAAGAAATTCCTATTTACAATTTTTAGTTTAATTGAACCGAACGTTTTTAATTTTAAAGAATGGTTTGGATCGGCCGGCATTATATTACCCTATGCCCATTTTAAATAAATAATTAAGAATATTTTATTGTTTATCTAATGAGAGTTCTCAAATTGGCAATACAATATCGGCAACATTTCAACTCATTTATAAAACAATGGTGACGATTATATCTCATAAAATTTCGTTCTACATGAGAAAACCTAATAACGTGTTTGATTTGAGATGATTGTGAACAAACCAGCGGGTGTCTGTCTAATAGAGGCCCACAGTAATAAAAATATCGCCTTGTCCCAGTATAAGCCCTCGGCGGGAGAGCAAAAAATTTAAATCTGCGCATAAAAAAGGTTTGTTTTTGTTGATGCTATAAAAATAAAATTTAACAACGTGAAAATATTTATGCATGACTGTTACGAGAATATTTTATCACATAGCTAAATCTGAATTAAGCATTTGGTATTATGATTTTCTTGTAATTTTCATAATCATTATGCTTTTTATTGGAACAGCTTTTATTGTTCTGTTTTCACCTTATCTATCTATAGACTTTAATTTTAGTAGACGAAAAGTTACCTACAATTTTTTTATAAACATCTTTGTCGCAACACAACTTGGGTTTCCATGGACTAAGTTAGGTTATTCAAGTAATTCCCTGTAAAGAAGCATCATCTGCTAACTTTCATAATTATTATTGTGCTATTTAATTCTCCTAGAGTTCAACCTTCAGGTTTTTGATAATTCAGAACCTTGTCAAGAACACTTCGTTCTACCAAGGCTGTTTTAATTAAAATACCGCTAATTGAACAGAAATGCTTATTTAACTTTCCGTAACGGAAACCAGGAATGAAACAACTCCGTGTTGATTAGGCGTGCAAGCAGTATGTAAAATTCATTGCGCTACTTCGAGAGGATATATTGCGAAATTCTACCCTGTACCAAACTATGTCACTTCAAATTGGCTTTCCATGTAAAATGAGCTTTATCACTCAGAGTTTGAATTCAATATCACTCGGAGTGCGAGCCATACTCATAAGCTTGAATTCGTGCATGGCACGCTCCATGGCTCTATGTGGAATGTTTTATCTTGTATACAGTTTCATGTGCAATTGTCCTTTTCTCGGCACTGTAAGTCGGGCTATTAAAATAGCTCTGGCAGAGAGTTGATTTAAATGGAATACTTCGAGTACTTCTTATTCTAAATGCTTTTCTCTAGATTCAAAATCAAGCAAAACCTTCTCAAACATTCGCACATACCTACTCGTAGTTTACGAAGACACCGTGCTCCTTCTTAAAGAGTTTGTTTCGCAACTTGCAAGGTTTTGTCTGTTAATTAGGTTAGGCTAATGAATACAGGGTGGTTCATCCACAGAGTCTGGGTAATTAACAGCCCGAGATAGGAAATAATTAATATTTATAAATTGAAGCACAGTAGCACTTGCCTGAAATATATAGGACTCACTGTATAATATAAAAGATGATTCATAATATGTATGCTATCCCGAAAGGGGCTTATTCTACACTCAAGTAGGTGTATTTTTTGTGAATTCAACATTTTTTATTGACAAAACACTATGAAAAATTTAAGGAAATATCAGTTTTTTTTCCCCGCATTCTTTCTTTTTGTTTAATTTATAATACCTAAATATCTTCAGAGATAGCATACATATTAAGAATCTACTATATTATCTTTGTTACGAATCATCTATATTATGTGTGGTGTGTGAGAGTGGTACTGAATATAATACCTTCAATTTTATATTCTTTTTCACAAATCTGCGCACAAGGGGTTAAAGTACGTGTTCCTTACGTTGAGTTTTGAGTTGAACGAAGGTTAAAAACTGGGGAAAATGCAGTTCTGCTGGGCCTTATGTAGGCAAGGTGACAATAGATGGAGAAAAGCGTTAGCTAAATGGCGTCCATCAATTGGATACAGAGTGAGCCGTCGGCCAACCAGCAGCTAGATAGGCAGACGATGTCGTGTCGACGTGTGCACAGACGACAAGCATTTATACTAGTAGAGGGTGAAGTCGGGATATTGATGATGGTGGCGTTTTAAGTAACGTTACCAGTACTTTCAGTTTAGTCTTATGACACCCGCCAAAGTCGTGAAATAATTCTCGAAGTTGGTTCGCCATTTTTAAGCAAATTTATAATATGCGCTACTTAAAGCGTGAGTAATAGACGTAAGAATCAATTATATTTTGGCTAGGTATTGTATCTTCACACTCAACAAAAGATGCTTCACCAAGAAAAAGTAATAAAATTTTACCCGGCACGAAAAGCGGGTTTTCGTTTCTCAATGGAAATTTTCTTTTTCCTTTATCAGATCGTGGGAAAATTTCTATTCAATAAGTCATGGCATCACGGAGGGCGAGCACGCAACACATTCTACTGAAGTAATCTGCCATTAGGCCAAAAAGCTCTCTTCGCTTATCTGCGACATCTGGGCGATGTTTATATTTTGAGGGTCTACGACAACCTCTATAACGACTCGACGCTTATCGTCCTCTGCATGTCTAGGTAATCTTCAGAACCCGCCTCTGCCACATCAGATAACACTCTAATTCCCTCTAAATAAAGCTCACTTTGGCTGACAAACTCGACTTTTGCTACACCTAAGCACTGGCTCGTTGCTACAAAAACGAATTTATAATTTAGCTTCGGGCATCTAAAGCACAATATTCTACAACTGCTTTAGATTTGTGCATGCATAGAACGTCTATATAAAAGCGATCGTATAACATGTGTGTTAAAGTATATTTTCGAGTGTATACTTACTTAAGATAAATATATCTTCGTGTCGAGCATAGCTTTGTCACGGAATATTTTTCCTGGGTGGCCAACTTGCGCTTTCTCCGAGATACGTTGACATTTGTGTTTTAACAAATATGGCTTTACTCGAACTGTTTATGCTAGCACTGTTTGATGCAATTGGGGGTTAATGTCCGACCTGCCAAAGGAATTTGTTATTTGAGAAACTCTTAAGCAATTATTTGTTCGTTTTTCCTATCTCCTACTTCAAATCCAATTACAAAATTGAGAGCTTAAGTTGATGTTAAAATTTTTAAGAATATTTCTAATTTTTTCTGAGAAGTAGTGTAAAACTTGGTTAAAAAACAATATGGCATCTAGCATTTATTTCAAAATCAACTTTGTTTTGTGTTTGACTTTGTGAGGTGTACGATATTAATAATATCACTCAAAATTTACTTTGAGGAGTGGGCTATATCTTTGAACTATGATATCAAGGCGAATCTAAATGGCGTACGCTATCCCATCTAAAATGTATTGTAAATTAGCTTTTTCCCGCGGCTTAGCTCGCGCAGTACCGGGATAAATAAGTACCCTATCTCCTATTTCAGGACCTTATGTACCTTTCATTTGGATCCGTTCAGGCGTTACGGAGCTGAGTCGTCTAATGTTTTTAACAATAAAAAAAAATGAAAATTAACTATATTATCACCATTATATTCTGTACCTATCTACGTGACGTGTTATTTTGTGTTAAAAATAAAAAAATGTATTGTCTTAACCGATTTTCTTGTTAGGCTTTGTTTTAATATTGTTTTTTTTGTGAGAGAAGAAATGCATTTCGGAATATATATTATTATTATATATATATTATTAATGTATAATTATAAATCACTATGTAAATCGCAATAATTTAGAAGTTTATCTTGTAACTACATAGAAACGTTATACGAAAAAGTTTTTGATAAACCTACAATTTTCGTTACCTGAAACATTTCTGAATAATTCATTAAAATAAGGTATTTTTTGGTGCACAAAATAAGTGCAGGATGGATGAAATGGCGACAGGTCACCGCAACATGTGATCAGCGAATGCCCCTTTAACTTAAGGGGAAAATATACAAAACGATCATAAGACCTGTCGTATTGTATGGATCTGAGTGTTGGGCTGCCAAAGGGACGGATGAAAGAAGATTGCACGAGCGGAGATGCGAATGTTAAGATGCGGATGTGTGGAGTGACTGAATAGATAAGCTATGGAATGAGTATATAAGAGGAAGTTTGAAAGTGGCGCCAGTGACGGAAAGGCTGTGAAAGTAATCGGTTAGCTTGGTATGGGCATGTCATGAGGAGGGAAGAATGTCATGTGACAAGAAGAGTGTTAGATATGAATGTGGATGGATGTAGGAGTAGAGGTAGGCCAAAGAAAAGATGGATGGACTGTGTGAAAGTGGATATGGTGAAGAAAGGAGTGAGTGCTGAGATGACGACTGATAGAGGGAAATGGAAGAAGAATACATGTTGTGCCGACCCCACATGATGTGGGATAAGGGCAGAAAGATGATGATGATGAAAGTATTTTTTGGTGCGTTTCAATTACAAGCGAACAACAGTTTGTTTAATGTCGTAAAACCCTCTTGAACACACTTGAACAATACCACCCGCAATTCCAACACCACACCCATCCTTCACGAAGCTAATAGAAAACAGTAAACATTTTATGATCTGTGACGGAAACAAATTAACGAGTGCACGTGGTGAGACCGAAACGACCTGTAGTCAGAGGCATCACGTGAACTTTTCTAGTAGATATATTTACGGTAACGGTACATACAAGGTGATTTAACGAAATGAAAATGTTTAGCCAAAGTGCAGTTTAGTTATTTTAAAAGACTGTTCTTTTATTGATCCAGACATAACGCTACCGCAGTGATAGCGAAGTAAAGTAAAAGTAAAGTGTCATTTATTGTGAATTTTATTAAGTATCAAATAAACACTGAAGTATGAATTTTCCCCTTGGTACACGTTATTCATGTTATGTGAGTGTGGGATTGTTAAACTAAAAGCGTATCATAAAATGCATTGTGGTTGCCTTGGTGATGTCATGTTGCCATGGTTACCTGGCGATAAAACGGTAAAATTGGTTGGTACCATTTATCACCATGGCTAATACACTGTATTTTACGATACGTTTTCAGTGAAAAAATACAAGATTTGGTGCCCTGGCGTTTTAACAAAGCAGGTTCCATATAATACAAAATAATTATTAATTTAAACCGAAATTTCAGAATAATGCTGTTATTTGAAGCTGTCAAAAATATTTTTATTGCTATTTTGTCAACAGATAGTTTATACTACTATCACTACACTGTTCATTTGTCAACACTGTTTACCCAAACCATTTTTTACCATAGATATTTTAATTACCGTCAACATAATTATTCATAAACAAGAGGCAACCTCGGTGACATTAGCCACTTTTGTTGAACATTGACTTACGTTATGGGCCTACGAGAAACTCACCCTGTATTCCTACCCCGGTCTTCTCCAGCGGCTTAATGGTGCCTTAAGCGGTAATGTGTGGTCATAAATTAAACGATAATAAGTTCGGACAACAACACTGCTGTTAATGACTGCGACGGGAGGGAACTGGATAGCACTTTCTTAATTATTCATCTTATTAGGGCTCACGTACCATCCGCCTGGCGATTTGCATTATTTAGATACCATCTGATGCATGTAATGAGATTCTTCATTGTAAAAGATAATAAACGACGAGCGAGATGCCGGGCTAGTGGCCCGAAAGTTGTGGGTTTGGTTCTCGTTGGTATTTTTTAGAACGATCCCCAAATTCCAGATTGAATGCTTTTCACGGATTGGGGGTAGGTACTAAGGTGTGCGTAGTTGGCTACTCTCAAGTCCTAGTATGGGTTCTTCTTGTCGTGTCACTTGCTATTTCTTGGTTAATCTGGTTAACTGGCCTCATAGCTCAGTTGGTAGTAACTCTGCCTTCTGCGCTAGAGGTCGCGGGTTCGATTCCCGCACTGGACAAACATTTGTGACTAACACAGATGTTTGTTCTGTGTCTGGGTGTTTAATATATATCTATTATGTCTCTGTTACCCATAGTACAGGCTATGCCTAGTTTGGGATCAGTTGACCGTGTGAGATATGTCCGGAATATTTATTTAATTTATTTATATTTAATCTCTATTATGTCATAGACCAGGTTGATGTCAAAGTCAAAGTCAAAGTCAAAAGGCATTTATTTCAATAAAATCACTAGGATCATTTTGAAACGTCTTAGAAACTAGGTGAAGCTATGCCTGTTCCTGTGTTCCTGTGCTGATGGATGGTGGCACTGATGTGGCCAATAACCACTTGTGAAAGAACCAGTGCGGTGAATGAATCAGAGTGCGTATAAGCTCCACGCACATGCCACATCATGTCATCTAATTAGTAGGTTTTAGGACATACCAGTTTACTCGCGATGTTTTCCTTCACCTTTTGAAAGCACAAGTCTTAGACTATTAGTAAGTATTATTTTCGGAATGGAAAATCCATAAGAAAATCCATTTATTGGGAGTTTTAATTATTGTTATATGGGTACATTATACAGGCTTTAATTCTAAGTAATATAGATAAATAAAGTATGAAACTCATCATCATCATCATCATCAGCCTGTAGAAGTCCACTGCTGGACATAGGCCTCCCCTAAAGAGTTCCACGACGAACGGTCTTGAGCCTTCTCCATCCACCGACTTCCCGCAACCTTCACAATGTCGTCGGTCCATCGGGTGGGGGGCCTTCCAACACTGCGTCGCCCGGTTCGTGGTCGCCATTCGAGAACCTTTACTCCCCAACGGTTATCGGTTCTGCGAGCTATATGGCCTGCCCACTGCCACTTCAACTTGCTAATTCTGAGAGCTATGTCGGTAACCTTGGTTCTTCTACGAATTTCCTCATTTCGGATCTTATCACGTAGTGAAACTCCTAGCATAGCTCTCTATGAAACTCATATTAGCCAGAAAATTATATCATTAGATTATCAAAATAAAACGGTTGTGAATGAGCACAATGTCAGTGTTTCCTTTTCTTCGTGATGACATCAGAACAAAGATCCAAATTATTTCCGATAATACAATTTCATGCACGTGTAATTCCCAACTTTTCGAAACAATGTAACTTTCGTTACGTAAACATGTAGCAATTGATCGGTAAGTAATTACCCCGCCTCGGGTCATTCGCAAAGTTTCGGGACACTGCCAACTCAGAACAAACAGTACCTATACGTACCTAGTTAGTTAGGTAATCAACAAAAAAAAGTTATACCTACAGCGCAGTATTGAACGCGGTAGCAATGATTGTGTTTGTTTGTTGGTTGGTTGTTTGGTTGGTTAGTTTGTCTGCCTTTTACTCAGCAACGGAGCAATGAAAAGTGTGATTCTTTGCAAGGATACAGTTAAAATCTGGAGAGTTACCTACATCGACTATTTTGTATCTGGGTACTTCGCGAGGTCCTCCCAAGTCTCGCAACGAGCTATGGAGAGTGCTATGCTAAGAGTTTCACAACGTGATTAAATCCGAAATGAGGAAATCCGTAGAAAAACTAAGGTCATTGACTTAGCTCTCAGAATCAGCAAGTTGAAGGGACAGTGGGCAGGCCATATAGCTCGCAGAACTGACAAACTTTGGGGAATAAAGGTTCTCGAATGGTGACTACGAACCGGACAATGTAGGGTTGGAACTTGGAAGGCTTCCCAATGGGCCGACGGCGACGCCAACGGCATTGCGAAAGTTTGGGGAAGTCGGTGGATAGAAAAAGCCCAAGAACGTTCGTCGTGGCATTCTTTGGGAGGGCCTATGTCTAGCATTGGACTTTTTCAGCCTGATAATGATGACTTTGCGAGCGATGCAGCAGTCGAAGGCTAATGCTGAATAAATATATACACCATTATGGCATACTTACATTCTGACACTACAGTTTTCTGTGTCGTAAGCATCTGAAACTACGTGTAACTGTAACCATCGTATAACAGCATAAAGACCCAGAAAAATATTGCATACCTACCACGCAAACATCGTCCAAGATCAAACAAGCACTTCATGTGCAGCAAGCTGACCTGATCATGGGGATAGAAGGTGAATCAAGCAACTGTTAGATGGATAATAAAACACTAGGTGTGTTTGGGCTGGTCAATAAAATCGCGGCTACGTATTCAAATTTTATAAACTCCCTCGACTTCAATTGCCTGAAGCGTTTTTCATATACTGCTGCATCGGGGATTAAAGGGGGGAGGAAAACATTGTGAGGAAACCTGTAAGTATTCTTTTAAGCAGCGATCGACTTGCAAAATGTGGGAATATAGCATAATACCAAAATGTTTGGTGTGCCTTGGACAACCACCTCTCACCCCCTACAGAAAGAAAATTAAAAATAATTAAGTTAAATATAAAATACACAAGAAAAAAATTTGCTATCTAAATATCATTACAATCGATCTATAAATATCTCAATTGATCCAGATCACTACCAGTTGGAAGCGTCCCCAAGACGCTGGCTCAAATAATGTAAGAATAAGAATAAGAATAAGATTTTATTTATTTGACACACACATACAGTACAAAAATATTAAAGACACATAACAATAATGACATACATAACAAAAATGATCACATAAATAACAAATAAGCTCTAAGCTCTAACGAGACTAATAAAGTGATTGTTTTGACTCCTTTCATGCACTAACTAAAGTTAATAACAAAGAAACCAGGCAAGATGGTAAATTATAAATTCAAACAGACCTTGAAGTTATATAAATTTTCGATTGTGGCGCTCGTCGCCGAAAGGTCTTGTAAATATTTTCCCGCAAATTATTTATTTAGGTAAGGCCAGCTAATTAGGGTGGGTTTTGTAAAGTTTTTCGTTTGTTATTGAAACTAACTGACCTTCTGTTTATTTGGTGGACTGTTGGTCGACTCGTACTGGTTGAATAGAGTAAAGTTTTCGGGAAAATATATTTTCTGTGACAATTAATCACTAAACAACAAACAATTTTGTATGGATTATCTATGAATACTGTTTGTTGTTTTGTGATGTTTTTTTTAAACAATATTATTTATTACTAGCTGTACCCGCGAGGTTTCACTCGCGTGGAGTCTCATTAAAGAGAAAGGAAATACACGCGTATCTCATTGGTTTGCAGAGTTCAAATTAGTTTTATTTTATTTAAAATCATAAAATCTCATTTAAATGAACCAGTAACTGTAGCAATGTAAGTACCACGCGAGCAAAGCCGCGGGCAGAAGCTAGTAATCAATAACTTTGTAAAGTAATAAAGAAAATATATTATTTCGTTTAATTGATTGTGTGCTATGTAATAGCTTAACGTTACCGCACTCCTCTGAATCATCCGCATTTGAATGGTGTGCGAATAAAAAAAATAAACAAAACATCATCAGTTTTTTCACAAAACTTAAAAAACAACATCATCAGTTGACTTCAAGATTTGCCGAAACATTTATTTAGGGATGATTTTGTAGATTTGATCACAAATCCACAGAATAGGAAAAAGTAAGTACCTTGTTGCCATGGCACATGGACTGACACGTAATACATTGTGTTCTTGAACTGCCGTACGTTTACAGTGTAAGCTTACATGCCCGTAATATAAAGCTATGTTATCCAGTAGAGGCCCATCTGCTCATATTATAATTAGCGGTGTGTCTACCCCGCGAACTTAGCCTTTCTATCTAGTATTTGGTTCGGCAATTCTGTGATTCGAACACAATGAAAGGGAACCTATACCGGCTTCATTTAATTTTGGGGCAGATCTGATAGAAATACTTATTGAACTAAATTCCTGAAACTTGGAGATGGTTTTTGTTTAGTTTTTAAAACGTTATTATGCACACAAGTACGTTATTGTAATTTTGAAGTAATGCTTGAGTAATATTAGAAATACACCGTATTGCACACTGGAGAAATGATAAATTCAAAATTATATGGATTTATCTAAAATATATGAAAAATAGTTATTCAAGAAAGATATCGCAAATAAAAATTTTGGTTTATATAAAAGTCATTTTTTTAATAATATCAATCACTAAGATTAGTATATTTTGAGTCTCATTTCTCCAGTGTGCAATACGCTTTATTAATATTATTACCATAATCAAGCATTACTTCAAGCTTACATTTATGATGAACTGAACCAGTTTTGAGTCGTTAGCCCAAAATATAAAGACTCAGCCACGCTGATGTATCCAATACCTCATTATTTCTGATAAACAAAGCGCTGAAAAAAAAACTTTGTATGGTAAGTACTTTTAAGTTATTTGTTCAAAGACAACCCAGGTCTGTAGAGCGCTTCGTATTATCGCCGACTAATTATTTTTCCTTTCATCTTCGAAAGCTATTTTGGCGAAAGGCTCATGGATGGAAAACAAAGGAGGCTGAATAAAATAGAGGGCCCACGTAGACATCATTGACGCAATTTTCTTTGTTATTCTGACTTTGACACGATAGCGGACGCCAATAGAATACCTACTACCTGAAGGACGAAGGACAATTAATTTATTATTTCACTGATTTATTTATTGGATATCGTAATTCGAACAATGGAAATTGATTACAATTCTTTTATATTCTGCAAAATCAAAATAATGTCCGTTGGTTTAGTTCGCACGCTCTCAGAAAAGTATGGGATAATAAATAGGTAGTTTTCACATTATATGTTAAGTAACTTCTTATAAATATAAAATTCAAACAACTTACTAACGCTCTCAAAAAGAATGTCCACTCAACTTTAATTCACAATTTAAAACGATCCAGACGAACATTAAAACATCGCCGGTTAATTATAAAACAACGTGTCGAGATCGTAGAGTTGCCGAAGCCGGCTACGAGCGGGTAGCGTAGCGTCCGCCCAGTCCGACGGGCGCGTAGCACTGAGCCCGCGATGGCTTGACAAGACTATCTTCGCCGTACAGTGGCCCTTAGACAACTTGTGCTTTTACACGGATAACCGGCGTTACTGGAGCTTTGTCCCATTCGTTCTTTTTAACTCATACTAGGGTATCACGTTGCTAATTGGAATCGTACCCTTGAACTGCATTTCTTTTATATTTCCCAGTGAATATAAAACGGTACTATTATATATATTTTACCTGAGCTTGAAATATTTGTGTTCCTTTTATGACTAGTATTCCTCCTCTTTGGCATGTATATAGTAAATCCAGGTAAGACGTGAGCGAAGCAGTGGGTTGAAGCTAGTCTAATAAAAATTCTTCTTCTTTTCGTGACGATGCTTCACACATTTTAAATTAATTTAGAGTAGTAGGCGGCCACCTCAATCGCCCTATCCGTGGCTGCGTTGAGGTCCTCTCTCGTACAGGTATAAAAATAAAAATTAAAACAGGATCATTCCCTACTCATTAGTTTAAAAAAAACATCAAAATCGGACCAGCCGTTACGAAGTTATCGGTACCTATACAAAGGTAGATAAAAAATACATAGCCGCCGCCGTATTGACAAGCTCTTAAATTTTGATAGTAGAACAAGCACTGAAATAAAATAGTAGCCTACCAGCTAGTAAGTATATTCTTTTATGTTCAGTGTTCCACGGCTGGTTATATATAATTTTTCTTTGATCCAACATGACATGTGTTACAGCAAAAAGTTTATTAATTTTAAGCTATATCAGCATTTTGAGTTTTAAATGTAAGCTTGGAATCCAAGGGGAGTTCCTTGTAAGAATCTGAATAAATTTAACTTCACCAAGAGCACGCCTGTCCTTAATAATAAGATCCCCTTCTTAAGCGAGCTTCAGCTAAATACCAAGTTACTCAAGTAACAAACTTGTTAACTGAATTATACGACTTTTCATGTTACTACCTCCGTAACTTAAATTAATTATGATGAACACAATACGTGCTTACAAAGTTTGCAGACGTAATGCACATCATGAAGATACCTTATCTGCAGGTATACTGCATCATAATAGTACAAGTTGGCCTATGTGGGTAATGTGACATCATTTTACTATTAGTCCACTTTACACGCAACCCGTAATTGCGTTGTGTGAGCTGTTTCGCGTGCGGTAGAGTCAGCGGCTGAGGGCGCGAGTAGTAAAGTGATTGCGCGTTGAGTCTGTCTCACATGATTGCGCGAAAGAGTGTGTGTCAAACAAACGGTAATATTTTGTCAACGGATTTACTGTGTGAGAAAGCGCGTGGTACCTATCTACGCATCAAGCGCGCACGTTTTTTCCTAAGTCATGGAAGTATAGTATTTTTCAAAATTTAGTAGAAATCAAACGGGTATTTATCGCATACCTTTTTTATATGTTATTCCCGACGTTTAGACTGTGTTACAAAAATCGTGGTCACGGGCAGACTGGAGAATTGGAGCTACCGTCGAGAAACGGAGGCAATTGAAGAAACTCTTGGTCTTCAGAATCAGAAATGTCTGCGTTCACATTACGATACACCACTAACAGTAGGTATCCACACACTGAGATGATCTATCGCGACGCACGAAAAGGTACGTGATAAACACCCGACTGATTTCACTTAAGGATAATTTTGAAAAAATTAACATGATATATCGCGCGCCCTTTGGACGCAGCTTTACGCCACAAGACGCAATCGCGCGCAATCGTCATTTTAGCTTGATCGCGGTGTTGGTGTTTTGTCTGAATAATTTCTGGAAGACCGGTTCGTAGTAAGTATGGTAGAGGCAGAAGATTAATAACTTTAGTAGACAGTGATTTCCATGCCTGGGCATAATGTTCCAGGCACTTCAGCGTCTCGTGAGTAAATTGCTCAACCTGACGCTGGCTGTATATAAATCATGTAGAATAGATGTACAAAGGCCTTACTTTTACCTAAATACATAACGCGATTTATCGATGTGAATCATCATCACACATCAGAAGCCCTGCCCTGTAGGATGTCCCCCAACTAGATAGAAAGACGACCTAATAATTGGTGGATCTTTGGGGTACAAGCCGCACAAGATCGGTCACTCTGGAAATCTATGGGGGAGGCCTATGCTTAGCTGTGGACGTCCTACCGCTGAAATGATGATGTGGAACAATCGATGAGAAAACATCTTCGCGCATTTAGGATTTGAAGGTGTTTCTAAAATACGTATATTTTCCCTCTTCATAAAAACAAGCAAATCACAAAACAAGATAACATTCGGTGGGTTCCACAGCGGGAATCTCATTTTCAATATGTTTTTATAACTTTCTGTGAGGAAATGAGGTGGCGCCCGCGGCGGTTCAGAGCGGCATTGTCATCATAAACCAACCGAGGCCTCCTACATAAATCCGCACCAAATGTACCTTTATACGCATTATTCCATAACACCAAGGATTCTTTTCCCCCGCGATACTTTTAAACCCGAGAAATAAGTTGGTATCTGTTTCTTTATTGATTTTCTTGATATATAACCCTTTGAATCAGTTTGGCTTTGCATTGGTACATTTATTTTGTACCTATATTGATCTGGTTAAAAATATACAAAATACAATTATTTATGGCTCGCAAAGTACACTTTAAAAATAAAATAAAAGTAGAAATATTTTTTTTTTAGGTTTGTTTATCCTGTTTAAATATAAAAAAAAATCAGTGATAGGTACTTAATTAACGACTTCGGTGGTGCAGCAAGAGAGTGAATACGTAGCTGTGAGACGCAAAAAGAGCGGGTTCGATCCATACAGCGCGGCGCGGCGAGACTAATACAGTCATGTGTGATCTCCCGATCCTGCTAACCTACAACATGAAGAGCTTTAAGAATAACAATATAAGATATTTTTTACAAAAACTAAAAACCGACTTCAAATTCGTGAATATTTACAAGATAAATACCAACCTCTTTTTTTTGTTATCAACCTCTTTGCGTTTTGCTTACCTACTGAGGATGACACTGACCACCTACAATTTCGAACAAAAAACCACAGTAAGTATGACATTCATTCATCATAAAATAATAACTCATATGGTACTGACTGACTGACAGACAATAAAACGTGGTGGTTTTATTATCTTTGACAATCAACGCAGAGCCTAACCAAAAGTCTTCAGAGTATGAAATTTGCAGGGTAGCTTCCTGTTGCAACGTATGGGTGCACAGAAAGGAATTCCCGACACACAACCCCTAAGGTTAAAGTTTATGTAAAAATAGCAGCAACCGAACGAAGTCGCGGGGATAACCATACCACAGTCGACAAAAAAAAATTCGGCAAGTCGTGATTTCAAGAGATGATGACGTTTTTTTAAGTTTTACAGGGACCAGTAGCAATCCCTCAGGAATTAAATTAGAAATTTAATTTATATTAGATATATTATTAAATTAATCGGTTTAGTATTTGCGGAGTTATCGAGTAACATACACACAAAACAAAAAAAATACAGCCGACTTGAGAACCTCCTCCTTTTTGAAGTTAAAAATACAAAAATATTTCGCCAAAATATAGAGTGACCTACTCTACTTTTTATCCGGGTACCACACGAACGAAGCCGCGAGCGGAAGCTTCTTAAGTATCTGTTTCATTAAGTAGATCCAGAGGCTCAAATCATATCACATTTCCCCTTCACCACAAAACCCGGAATTAATTTTCAAGTCTTGAGCGATTTAAAAATGTTCCGCGGAACAATTGCAAAATGCAAAATCTTTCTTGTTCATTTTTCACCAGTCTCAACATAATAACTCCTTGTTGACTCCTGCCCCCGGCCCGACCACTCCACAAGCAATAAGGCAGTAATAAATGTTCAGATCCTAAGATAAGAACAAAAACGAATATAAGTATATGTAGGTATTGTGAATCGATACTTGTGAGTTCAATATTATTGCTTCTGTCTGGGAATAGAACGCTGCGGACGGTACTCTCTTGGCATTATGAGTTTCAATTGTTAATGTGTGCCGGCGTGCACAGGATCTATCAGTAATCATCGGGGTGTATTATTTCGAAAGCTTTTGTACTTAAAACTACTACTGTGTCAAATATACAAAACAAAATTCAAAGATTTCAAGCAGCGCCGCTGTGTGTGGCGAATATATTTTTTACTTTTACTATCGTATCGTAAGCGTAATGGTATCGTGAACAGATAAGGTAACAAATATTAGGTATCATAATATTTTTCAATGGTGAAGCATTCGATAAGAAAATTTATAAATTTCGTTTGCCTCTGGTATTGCAAGCGTTCATAGGCTATGGTAACCACTTACCAACAGGTGGGCCATATGCGTGTTTGCTACCTTAGTTGTATAAAAAAATGTGTCTAATGAAAACCTATAGGCAATCAACCAAGATTTTTTTTTATTTTATTTTATTTTTTAAGCTCGCCTTTGTACATGCCTGTATTTTTATGTTTTATTTCTGTATGTTTTTTGTGTACAATAAAGAATTAAAGATTTTTTTTTGTTATTCTGTCAAACGAATTCCAAGCTTTACCCAATATAGGACCGTGGCTTTATCACGTACCAACTTAGGAAACTACGAGTACCATCATAATATTATTATCACATAAAAATGTATTAGGGAGGCTCGTGTTACCTTCGACATTGAAGGGGCCACAAAACGTGCGACCATTTCAGGAAACACGCACTTAACATTATCGTTATTGCTTTATATGTAACAACATAATCGCAGTCATTAACAGCGCAATGAATAAATAATTTTCGAGTTGGATGAGCGGTAGAGTATCTTTCGCGGGCTTCATTTCGAGCGCCGTGGATTATCCATATTATCCCAAAATCTCAGAGCGGCATCGGCAGCTGCATAGTATAATGATCGTTCATATAAAATGACTTCATTTTAGATCGTTCCTTTTTGTTGCTGTGCAACATTCAGTAATTGCTTCCGTTTTAATGCTGGCTAACAGAAACGAAGTAAAGATTGTATAGTGCTGTTTTGTTAGTTTTTTCTAGATAGTTACTAGTTAGTTGTTTCTTTATACCTGATTATACCTCTAGAGGTATAATCAATTTGTAGGGTATTCACATGCGTTCACCATATGATACCTATATTGTTTGAAAAACGTATGGAACGCCATTTGTGTAGGTATCTCCTACGCATTTATTTTAAGAAAAGATTGTTGAAATTATGGCAAACATTTCCATTACACGCTCAATCAGACGGTTAACCACAGGGTTAAATAAAGTTTAACCCATACTCAATCAGACGCCAAGCCACAGGGTTAAACAAAGTTGTGGCGCTTTTCAGAGTAACCCTCAACCTGCTCACTTAAAGTCATGCAGTATGATTAAGAAAGAACCTGTGTCACGACAAACAAGCAACGAACTGAAGCGAACCTATCATGTATTGACTGACTAATGACGATACGTATGTTAGTACGTATTTAGAATGTATATATGATTCCAACAGTTATTCGTCATTCATGACTGACGGAATTGACTATCATCTACATGAGTATTTAATAAACCTCCAATGAATTATTGGTAGTTTTTATCCTAAGAAACAAATTGAACTGTGTTGAATGGAATTGAAAATTACTTAATATTTTAAAATGCGAAAGTGAGTTTGTTTGTTGGTTTTACCTTCTTTCACGCATCACCGGATCAAGGTGTTTAAGAGCCGGAGAGTGATATAAGCTACTTTTTATTCGCGAGTGAAGCCGCGGGCTTAAGCCATACAATGCTGACCCACACAAAAGGGAATATTATGAAATTTTATAATATCCCAAAAACAAACTGACTCAGGCGGGATTCGAATCGACGTCACTCCCCTAAAAACAGGTATGTGCTAACGAACTTAACCGCCGAGTCAACACCTTGCCTGACGAAAACCTTCGGGGTGTTCCAGTTATCATCATCATCAGCCCACATTAGTCCACTGCTGGACATAGGCCTCCCCCAATACACGCCACTGAGCCCGGTGTACGGCCCTTATTCCAGCTATCGCCGATAGCTAACCCCAAATATTGCGTAAACTTTTCATTACGCCAAGCAGGTATGAATAACGTTTCCACTGAGGCTCAGTGCCTCAATGCCGGCAAGGTACAGTTCAATGGTTTATTTTCGTCAGCTAATGGAAAATCTTTGTACTGATGTACCGGACGGACGGGCACGACTTGGATCGGATTAGCGTTATCGGCCATAGACCGTGATGGAATCGGTCGGGCTCTATCTTTGCAGACTTTTGCATAGCTCTAGAAATAGTTATTTTGTATAGAATAGATATAGTATTTATTACAAGCTCTTTAGATTTTCTCTACTAGATTAGTTTAATTTGGAGCATTAAAAATAGACGATAGCGTCTGAAAATTATCCCTTTCTATCATAGAGATTTGTATATTCTCGTTCCCAAGTAATGTAAGAGGCAGATTATATTTTGGTGGCTATGAAAGCTCTAATACCGTAAGACCATACTTTTTCAAGCAACCATCATTTTATTAATATCGACAGGCTCGCCTACTGATTCTATAACAATACTCCATTTTTAGTAGAATAAATAAAAAAATAAAAATCAAAAAATTGTTAACTAAAAATTCAAATTTTTATTTTGTTTTCAGAACAATGGAATGCCATGAACCATTTTCATAATTTATAGTCACATTCGACTCTTATAAACTCTAAATGCTTAGGAAGTTAAAACGGCTTGAGTTTTGTTTTTTAGTAATGGTAGGAAAAGTTTCGATAGAAATACTTAAATTCAAGTTTTGTATAAATTATTATTAGATATTATTTTATTCAAAATATTGTCCCAGTCTTGTCTATAACCCTTGTCTTATTTTCTAACAAAAGTGATTGTCAGCATCATGTTTGCTAAGGAAATAACTTTCAATGCTTATGTTTATTTACCTTACTCCACAAGCAGTAATAGTTTCTGCGCGTCTCTGATACAAAATATCATGAAACGGAGACAATGCAAAGTAAGGGGCACTTCCAACCGTTTGTGCTACGCGATAACGGTCGTAGGCCGTTAAATGTCCAGACACTGAGCTCTAGAGACGCTCAGTTAGGTATTGACTTTGGATAAGACTTCTAACAAAAATGTGTGGTAATACTGCTTAGTATTTCCATCATTTCATCACAATATTTTGCTTCGCCGCTTTGAGCATGCCTTATTAATCCTTCTATCCTACTTCCTACTAATATAATAAATGCGAAAGTTTGTAAGAATGTTTGGATATTTGTTGTTCAATCACGCCGCAACGGTTCAACCGATTTCGTTGAAACTCGGAATAGTTTCTTTACTTTTTGTGTAGGTACTACGCGAGCTAGTAGATATTGAAGTTTTCAATATTGAACTTAGTAGATTTTCCCAATCTATTAAGTTCAATATTGAAGTATTACTACACATTTTGCATCACTACATGTGTCCCCCAATATTTTTATTGGAAGCAGTTAAACAAACCTCTCAATAAATCAATAAGTACAATAACTTTCGCCGTAAGCTATCGAGTTCAACGTTCTAAAATTACTGTAATTTATCATTGTGTGACACAAAAGATTATCCACATATTTTATTGCTCTTGATATCACCAATATTTTATAAAATTCATAAGTTACAGACTGACTGGCGATCAACACACAGCCTTAAATAAAAAAACCTAGGAGTACGAAGTTTGGAAGCTTTCTGTTGTAGCGTGAGTGCACTATAGGAATTACCGAATTCAACCCCTAAGAGGGTGCAGCGGGGTTTAAATGTTCGTATAAAAAAAACACAAGAAAAAAGTTGCGAGTGTTTCCACTATTTAAATATTCTGGACATATCACACACAGTCAACTGATCCCAAACTAGGCAATGTTATTATAGTAAATCTCTTTGCTTTTTCTTTTTCTGAAGATTCATAATACTGAATGAAAATCTACGATCTGCGGCCAATAAACAGACGACAAATTGAATGATTTCCATTAAAAGACATCGTTATGATAGTTATAAATGTATGCGCTACATTATAATGAATTCCGGGACACGTTTGCACTCAATTTTTCAATCCTAAGTATAAAGAGTGTTCTTCTGTGTTCTGAGTAGGTAGAGATCAGATTCATATGCAGGTGCATTCGAGAAAATGGAGTTGAACAATGATAAACCTAAACTATTTGTGTCACCTATCCCAATCTTAAGGAGATGGTGGTTGAGATCACAGTGGCCCGTGATGATGCCCACCATAAGCCTTAGGTCTTCGCGATTCATCTTCAGTAGCGTTGTTGTCACGTGTTTGTTTAGTGTTCGGAACATATTCTTTGTGTGTTTGAAGTCTAATCTGCGCTCCCATAGCTTCTGATGTTCCTTTTCGGAGTTCAGTTTTAACCGGTTTTTAATCTCTGTCGATGAGGGTCTGCAGAGGCTGATATCGTATGTCGTTGGTGTTTGTTTTGCACCTTTTTTTGCTAAGGAGTCAGCCTTGTTGTTCCCTGGACATGTTCCATGACCTTTTGTCCATTTCACTTTAACAATATGTTTCTCGGACAACTTTTGAAGAGCAGCATGACATTGTGCAATGGATTCTGACCTGGTATCTGGTCTTCCCAGTGCATTGATGAGTGCTGCGCTGTCTGTTGTGAAAATTAGTTGAAAATTAGTGAAAATTAGTTAATTAGTGCGCTTGCATTGGCTGCACCTGTTATAGACTCTAATGATGAAGACATTTCTATTGCTGCCAGAAGGAGCCCCAGGGTTTCTGCCTGGAAGACGGTCGTTGTTTTGCTAAAGGGTTGTGCCTGCAATAGCCCATTTTCTGGACAGTAGAAGCCACAACCCGCACCTGTTTTTTGTTTGGCTCCATCAGTGTAGATATGAAAAAAGTCAGAGGCCGAGGATGTTTCCTCCATTCTCTCATAACTTTTGACTTGATACCTCTTGCAAGTGAGATATGTTGTGGCTATTCTGTCGGCGCCATTTAGCGCCTCGGGTATTGCGTGGATAGCCTTATCCAGAATTTTGCAGTGATTTGTTGTTTTGGCACTACCTTTCCATTGGTTTGTAGACTAGATTCTTAGCGCCGCTGCCATCGCCTCTTGTTGTATATACAAGTGGAGCGGCGTCAAGCCTTCTATTATGTCTAGCGCTGCAGATGGAGTTGATTTTGCGCATCCACTGATAAGAGAGCAGGCGAGTCTCTGAACCTGTTGCAGCTTGTTTATTGTCGTGACTAAGTTTGTTCTTGGCCACCATACCACTGCACCATAGGTTAGTACAGGTCGAACCATGACTGTGTACATCCAAAGACAGAGTTTGGGTTTTAAGCCCCAGTCCTTACCGACGGCGCGTCTGCACTGCCATAGTACATTTGTGTCTTTCGTCGTCGTGTGTTCTAGTTGTTTACCCCAGAGGAGCTGTCTAACCATATTCCAAGGTATTTGATCTCCATGCTAAGTGTCAGTTTAGTTCCAAATAAAAGTTGAAAGTGCTCAAACATTATGTATATTACCAATTATATAAAATATCTTCATAAAAATAGAGTCTGATATACATTAAAATAAAAGTGCAATATAGCATTCTCAAAAAAAAAACTCTTAAAACTTACGAGTGAAGAGTGAGCACTAGTTCTGTCTTGGTGGGGTTTACTTTAAGGCTGTGCATGCGGCACCATGTTTCCACGATTTGGAGTGCCCTTTGCATTTTCTCACATAGAGCTGACTCAAAGAGTCCGGATATCATGATCGCTAAATCGTCGGCGTAGCCGATGGTCTGTATCACGTCTTTGTTTAGAGAATCTATGAGTTCGTTGGCTTCTAGAACCCACAGTAGGGGAGAGAGAACTCCTCCTTCCACAACCCGATTCCTTGGAGAATACTTTAAAAAGCATTGGTCACGACATAAAATCGTCACTTCTATTGACCAAAACTTAATTAAGACAACGCTAGATACAGTTTGAAGTTAGCCTTTTTAACTGCGCGGGGCGATTTTAGTTCCCAAAACTGTCTGCGCACCAACATTAGCCGTTTTTTGTTTCGCAGTACTCGCAAAACTGTACTTTACTGTACATTGCTAGGTTAGTAGCATAACGGTAAGTAAATATACCAGTTTTATATAGAAAGGTACCTGAAAATAATATAGCTAAAAACCAAAAGTACTTATGAAAGTTAACAGCTCCAACCAATATTGAATTTTATTTACTCGCTTATAAAATAACAGCACTCACGGTATACTCGACTCATAAAACTATTGGAGAAGCTAGCAAAACTTAGTTATTACTCTCAAACTGCAGACAGTAGTAAATCTACTTGAGGATAGAACGTTGAGGCAAAGATTAAATAATAGGTACCTACTTCTTAGCATAGTTGAGGCGACAAGCGAGTAAAAAACTCATTTTTCATACAAACGTATACCGCTAGGGGTAGGTACTACTATCGACATGAAATTAATCAGTCTGGTATTATAATTACTTTCAATTATAGTTTGTGCTAGGTATGTGTCCACTTCATGGACCGTAGACATTTAATTCCAAGCCAAACATTTGCCCATACCCACGACACAAGGTGTAGGTCCTAGGGAATCCTAGTGAAGGGTCAGGACTATGTATGTGATTGTAGGGCTTGGGTGTAATTTATTTGAAAAAAATAATACTTGGGCATAAAAATCATGAGCCTTATTTAACCGACTTCAAAAAACCGAGTATGATCCCGGTGTGGTCCCATATTAATTTAATTCCTGAGGGATTGCTACTTATGCCGTAAAACTTAAAAAAACGTCATCTTCTCTTGAAATCACCACTTGCCGATTTTTTTTGTCGACGGTGGTATAGTATGGTTATCCCCGCGACTTCGTTTGGTTGCTGCTATTTTTACATAAACTTTAAACTTAGGGGTTGTGTGTCGGGAATTTCTTTCTGTGCACCCATACGTTACAACAGGAAGCTACCCTGAAAATTTCATACTCTTAGTACGCTCTGCGTTGATTTTCAAAGAGAATAAAACCACGACGTTTGATTGTCAGTCAGTCAGTCAGTACCGTAAGAGTTATTATTGATGATGAATGGATGTCATAGTTACTTTTGTTTTTTATTTGAAAGTGTAGGTGGCCAATGTCATCCTCAGTAGGTAAGCAAAACGTAAAGAGGTTGATAAAAAAAAAAGAGGTTTATATTAATCATATGTTAATTTTCAGGAATTTGAAGTCGATTTTTAGTTTTTGTAAAAAATATCTTATTTCATATTGTGTTTCGATATCTGTCAAAATAATAAGCACAAGTGAGATATTTCACAGCAAATCTAGTTTACTTGAAGTATTATGTAGATTTGAGGCGGGTGTCGGCACGCATCAAAGTCCGGGCAGTGTACACGTGCCTAGCATAATAATTGGAGAACTCCTAACGTACAAAATCATGAACGATTTTATATGACAAATACTTTTTCATTCCAAACAAAGCTACCAGTTAAAAAGCGACCGTGCGTTTTTTTGATGGCAATGGCTCCGCCATATCTAGTACCAGGTCGAGGCAACGTTCCATGGGTTAAGAAATCAGAGATATATTGCCTCAAATATTAATTTATTTAACCTTTTCAATAATCCTGGTATTCAGTTTTTGGATGGATTTCGTTAAATATTTAAATTCTCATACCCTGACATTATTCAGATTTCATTATCATGACAGTGGACTGATATTATTCTTATAGACAATAATTTGTTCTCAATTCGTCTGTATTTTTTATATAACCGCCGCTGCGCTTGAAAAAGGCTTTACCCATGTGCTGTTCCATTTCACATACCTGTAAGGGGCATACATAAATACGATTAAAAAGAACGATTTCTTGATGGAATTACGCTAGGATCTTGCGATTGCAAGTGTATATTATTGAGTAGAATATATTAGTAGAATTTAGTACTGAATAGATTCATATACTCTTGGGAGTTTCAATTTATTTCTCCATTCTGGCAGGATTAACTACTGAAATAACAGGCACATGAGATTTGCTTTTCATAAAGGCACGAATATCATTCACGATCATCATTTTACTATTACCTAGTTACCTACTTTTAACTATTGGGTATGCCAAAAGTGCAAAAAGCGATAATTGACAAAAAGTACACGTTCTTAGCAAAGCGCGCTATGTATAAAATAAAAAAATGTTGAGGCGACTGAGCCAAGCCCACTACAAGCCCTAAAATTTATTAATAAAACGATGGCATGTTCTTTTCGTTTGAATCGTCTTGGTGGGGGCCCGATTCTGAAACGTATAAAATCACAACATCGATTCAATTTGCGCTTATCGTAATCGCTAAGGATATGACAGGCACGTACCTGCGTATGTACAAAGTGGTTAGTTTAAAATGAACGGGATCCTATTTCGATAGGTGATCGATTCCCTATATTTAGGCCGGGAAATTGAAACCACACGTTCCGATCTAGAGGTCCCGAATTGAGCCATTGAAAGAACACGGATTTCAAAGACACGTGGTTTGCTTGTAGGTAATGAGATTTCATTTATACTTAAAATATATTATGTTAAGTTAGTTTTTTTAACAAAAACGTGTACGTATTTATAAACCTTATCATTGCTCAATCGCTCAAATAAAAATACAGGAAATTAAAACCAACTGGAATTACTAGCTTTGCGCAGCATCAGATTACATATATGTCCCGAATATTTATTTATATTCTCTGTCACGACCTATTTATATTCCAAGTTCCATCCAAAATAATTCAGCCATTATGACGAAATCGAATCACAAACATTTGCGTTCATGATAATATAGTAGGATCTGATATTAGGAAACCAAAAATAAACATCCTTATTTAAAAAAAAACACCAACGGCTGTTTTCCTTATTCAAATAAAGTACTTTCAATTCAAGGTAATTAACGTCACCGAAAAAGTTTGAAATAATTCATTTTTAAACTCATTATTTTCCGAGTTATCTCTGTTTTTCATGCAGATAAAAAAACAGTAATGAAGTGAATTAAGCCCGGCAGCGTAGCATGAGGATGCTAAGAGGAATCCAACTAAGATGGATGACGTCATTTTCCCCTTCATTAACCCATTTACTTGGCCCGAGCAGTCAAAATAGTTCTTGGAGTCAACACTTTAGAAGCTCCTTTTAGCGCGCTATTATAAGATGTTACGCTAGTTACGAAGAGCTAAAAAATAAAGCACTGCTTTTAATTAGTCGAGCGAAAAATTTATCTAAAATCCCGGCCTGGAATCCGGACTTGCCGCAGATATACAAGTGTAAGTAGTTTTTAAAACGATGTAGTCAAAACAACATCGTTCACAAACTAAAAATTCGAATGCATTTGACATTCAAAAAGAAAACGAATGGAGCCTCTATGAGACGAAATTTTATCCTATCACCACTCTTCTTTTACAGACGCTTTTTTGCCCTTTTCAGGGCCACCATACCTGGTCATTAATGCGGCATGACCAAGAAAGAATCAGTGATACGACAAGCAAGCATAGTGCAGAAAACCGGTTCTATGTCCCTGCCTAAAGAAACCAGCTTCTTACCACACTTTCATGTTGGATCAGTACTTATCGCTCCAAGTCAATCAAATTAGGGAGCTGGTCAATTTTCCCGATACACCGATCAACGACGTATCGCGTTCCTAAAAGGCGGTGTGCTTGAGTGCCGTTAGTTCCTTTCACTGAGCGTTTGAAGAGCACTGGAGCACTCAAGAGAGCATCCGATTTGGGAAATCACGTTACTACCCCGCTGCGCTTTAGCTAAATAGATAGTAGTTTTTCTTTATGGATAAGGCAGGTATGATAAGCGTTTTAAAAAAATAAAAATAAAAAAATATTCCGGACATATCACACACGGTTAACTGATCCCAAACTAGGCATAGCCTGTACTATGGGTACCAGAGACTGATATACATAATAGATATATATTTAACACCCAGACACAGAACAAACATCAGTGTAAGTCACAAATGTTTGTCCAGTGCGGGAATCGAACCCGCGAACTCTAGCGCAGAAGGCAGAGTTACTACCAACTGAGCTATGAGGCCAGTTAACGATTATAAAAGGTACATAATATTATTAATTCTATCATAAGTAAGGAGTTATTCAATCATAAGTTTATGATTATAACAGGTACATAATAGCGGAAGGGTCTATCATCTCTACAGGATTTTGAGTTTATTATAAATTAAAAAAAAAGTACCTTAAAAGCGGATAAAAAGTCCTGTCCATCTAAAGAGATCGCTCTTAGCGATAAGGCTGCCCATTATACTTCACTATAGCTATAACTTTGTACCTATATGTAATTTCTAAGATGTCTTTGTGGTGTACACTATAGAGTTTTCTATTCTATTCTATATAAAGGCACATTTGATCGAATGAGTCTTATTTGATCAGCATCAGATTTGCATCGCCTAAGCCTAACCCCTCGTCTCACTAGCCACCAAAGCATCGTAAGCATATCAACGGAATGCTCAGTACCTTCGAGTTATCGGCGGGGCTACCTGCAAGCATGTGAACTACAGACGCTTCCCACGCCGTTCCCTCTGCGACAATGATGACGAGACGTTTGCGCAGTAGCGGCGCATCGCGTCGTCGATGAGTTTATGCCAAGGTAATTTGAAATCGTTACGATGCTTATAAATGTTTCGTACAAAGAGTTAACCGAGACGATGCCGATCTGGTTGGTACACCAGGGTGATGATGTGTAGTAGGTACGTCAACCTTAATAATTGCTCATGAGTCCTCTGTTTTGCAACTTGTATTTTTACAACCCGTGGATACTAGCTTAATTATCTAAAAAACTCCACGTTACTAATATTATAAATATTTTCTTTTCTAATTTGTCTACTCCTTACCTTATAGCGCAATTTCAATCATCCGTTTTCAATTAATTTTCATCAAAGTTACGCCCGAATCCAAACAAACTTAAACCTACTTTTGTAGTTGGATGTAGTGTGAGTGACTAGCTAAATTGTAATTAATGACGTCTAATGAGGCGTTGAAACGTTCACATAACGTTAATTGCGATGATACCTATAGCTACAAACATCAAAATTTATCGATAGTAGCTAGGTATCACAACGTCTTCACTATGTAGCTGATCAGTTTATAGTAGTAGTATTATTAAGTTACATAATACATATGTTGATAGGCGCTTGTTTGTTTATTTGTTTGTTATAGGCGATACAACCAAATTACGGGGCAGGTAATAGTGGGTCCACAGAGCATCGACTTTAGAATCCCTCGTTGACTAAGACTTGTTCATGGAGATCAAAATGACGTAACCCCCTCCGCTAAAGTGTATCCCCTCATCAAACCGCGACACTTAAAAACACTCCACAAATCACAACCACCCCGCTGGGGTGGTCGACGATGACGTTCCGTTCCTGCGTTTCGGCCTCTTCAGGGTGATGCCCTTTTAAAAAAACTTCCTCCGGCAACGGCCCAAGCCGAGGTCCGTACCCTTGAGCTCGTTGCTCTAAACTTTTTCTCAGCCACAGCGCCCTCGCCATAGTCCGGTTTTGCTACATAGTTCGTAAAAAAGCAACGACTTTAGTCTGCGCAGCGTATTTGTGCGTCTGCACGTGAAATCGACATTGGCACGAATATCAAACTTCCCAGCCATACGTCACATTTGCACCAATATAAGTCTGCATAAATACGCTGCGCAGACTTTGTTGGTGCCTTGTGAACCCGGTATAAAATGGTCCAGAACCCTATTCCTTCATGACATTACTTTCCTATCACCACGGAAAGTATGGGTACACTGGGCTGCAACTAAATGCTCTTTTCAATTTATATTACATTTTGTTTCATATCAAGTAGCCGGAAAATAATTATAGTGCCATTGCCGTTAATCAGTCATAGGCATGTTACTAACACGGCGCGAATGGCGGCGGCGTGCCCTGTGAGTGCACTTAAGGCAGTTATGCCAAGCCACACTACCCTGATAGCCACTACCGCGGTCACGGAATAGAGAAACCAGTGGAAATGTTGTAAAACTTCATAGCTACGGAAACCAGATGGGGTTAGATTGCATAGTTAGAACGGGCCAGTGAAATAGATTCACTAAAGGTGGTCTAGATAATATTCCTAAAAAAAATATATGTTGTGTGACGTCTAAAATTCAGAGATGGAAGGATGCAACCCAGGACGTGCAGCAGAGTTTGAAGTTCGTATAAAAATAACTCCACGCGAACGGAGTCGCGCGGGCTTCCACTAGTTTGACATGAAACCGATGTTTGTTACTAGAATATACTAGTGTCTGGCTAGTTTTCATGTAAGGTAACATAAAACGGTTAGTAAAACCGGTGAGAGGAAGGCTAACTTTAGGTTATTTGCCGTATCATCGCCTGTTTTGCTAAACTAATGCGTTGTCTGCTCTTTGAGAACTGGAATGTTTTATAAAAAGTTTATCTATTATTATTTTGTTGTATGGAGGTATCCGTAATGTGTTCTTCTTCATATTTGTGCTATTATTCTAAGATATTAACCACATACACTTTTGAGGTGAAATTAATTCATGAATTCCGTGGCCATGATATTATAAACACTATTAATTTCTTGCTTGACTGGCTTTGTTCATGACCAGGCTGATTCCACTAATCCACGTCGGAATTTTATCATAAACCGTAAAAGAAACTAACATTTTGCGTATTTAAATGCACAGGAAAGACATTAGATAGACATTACTGGTAATCGCCATTGCAAGTATTATTTATGCGTGTGATAACATGGGTTTGCGTTTAAAATAGGCGCTCTACGTGCCATAAACACGCTCAAATAAAAGTTTGAAAGTTTAGTGCAGTCGGTATCAGAAATTACGATTTGACAACACTAGAACCGGAACAAAATATTATATCATGCAAACATTGACACCCCTCGAGTCTTGCCCTCACCAACTCCGCCATCGAGGTTGTGTTATTATAAAAATACTAGCATCCACCCGCGGCTTCGCTCGTATGGTACCCGGATAAAGAATAGCCTTAATCCAGGCTATTCACATGCCAAATTTCAATCTAAACCGTTTAATGGTTGCGGCGTGAAAAAGTAACAACTATCTTCACATACTTACTTTTGCATTTATAAATAATATAAGTGGGAAGATACACTATTATTATTTCAAGGTAAAAGGGTGTTCTCATATCGCTACCAAAAAGCTAATATTAACATTTTGTAAGCCGAATTTCCGTTACAAATTCAACACACACGTGGACGTGCCTGAACCGTCGATATTATATTAAGATCCCTCCTTTGTTGGCAGAATAGTTGCGAAGCATTAAGGTAATAGAGCAGGAGCAAATCACGTTACGCCCCTGGCTATTACGACCTCGTCCGCTGTAAGTGTATTAGTGGCTATTTATCGTGACCGCCTCATCACGGTGGCCTGATGACATAGTGACAGACTTGTATAGATTGATGCAGTAATTGCGCCTCCATCAGCCTGTAGAAGGCTTTGTAAAAGGTGGGGAGTTGAAGTGAAAGGAAAAATAACCAACAAATAAACACTTTCACATTATATTTTATAAAAGGTAGTATTGTCAACAGGCTGACAGATTCGTATTTTATAAGAGACTTTCTTTGTGCACAAAAGGAGCCTAAGAGGCGCACTTTAATCCTTTCACTACACTGATTCTTTCACCGACGGTCATAGCCATTTTCAAGGCCACCAACCGCAACTTGGTCACTGACCTAATAAATACAGGAAGACCATGAAAGAATTAGTGACACGACAAGCAAATTAAGAGTTTTTATTTGAACATATTTGTCAAAGCCTATTGTTTATTTATTTAATCTTTAATGCACACAAAAAACAATGTACAAAAGGTGGGCTTAATGCCAAGGCATTATCTACCAGCCAGCCTGATTGGGTAGAAAAAGGAGGTTGGCGGGCGACAGATTGTTTAACTTAACTAAAAACTATACTATATATAACCATACACTATATTTAAATATGTATATATATATATATATATATAATACACTGCAATAGATTAACAGATAGTACAAAACAGTTTTTTATTAACATGTAGTGTAGATGCTAGATGTTCTTAAGGAAATGTTCACGAGTTAATCGTTTAAATGAATCCTTGGAGTCAACTTTTTTGATATTATACGGAAGTTTATTCCAAAGTCTTACTGCTACAACGGAGAAGGAGTTGCCACGAAAACAAGTGCTATGCTCAGGTGTATCAAGGAGGAGGTTGTCAGACGATCTAAGAGGTTTGTCATTGTTGTGATCGGAAAGCTGATATTCCTCTAACTGACTGACGTATTAAACTTCATATTAATTTATCTGGCAGATCCAGCGATGACGAATTGCTCGTAGATTTAGTTTCTACAGTGACCACCACATTAAATTCTTTGACTGTACTTAAAATGTAACCATATAATTAGGGAAACAAAAATAATTAAGATGTGCTCGATACTACATAGCTGTTTTTTATACAAACATGTTATAAAGTTATCCGAACTTTATGACATGTTTGTTCATAAGCACTGCTGATTTAAATATGGTACCTATTGAGTAAGTTTATGTGTAATGAAAGAAATGTTTTTGTAAACTACAAAATCAGACTCCATTGTACTAAAGAAACTCCTAAGAAGTATCGGCTTAACTCCAACGTAACTCCTGAGCCCTGAAGACATTTTATAAAAAGGAAGTTACGGTCCGGAACAAACAAACGTATTGCGATGTCCCCGCAAGAAATACGGTTTTGGTACATCGGGACGTATAGTGTGGACATTCCTCTTTTCAACTGACTTCCTCTACAAAGGAAGCTACTCAATCCGGATATGCATGTTTTTAAGTTTCTTGCCCAAAGGCCGACCTAAATTTTCTGCGCTCCCAACACCAGTCCCTATTGCAAGTTGGCCGCTTATTTCAAAGTGAAAAAAATAGAGTTAGGCTCGGAGCTTTAATCGTCGTGAGAGGTTTTAAAGAGTAATAAAATAAAATGACAGAAAAATCCATGAAAATAATGTCTGTTTGATATCAGTATGACTGGATTGAAAACTAATTCGTGACTAAGAATATCCGGGTTAGTCACACTCGATTAAGAATATCAGGGTTTACCTAGCGATTCCATCACTCGTTGGAGGAGTTACGGCACAGTGAGATTTTCTCGCTCTTAATTGGAGCAACCCGCCTGGGGATGTACCTCCGCCTTACAGAAGATCGCAGGCAAATAACATTATTTGTTTCAAATAGTGTTGTGTTCCTGCGGTGAGTAAGGTTGCCAGAACTCTTTAGGGATGGGGGGTTCGGGGTCGGCAACGCGTGCGTGGTGCCTCTGGTATTACAATCGCTCATAGGCTACGGTAACCGCTTACCAACAGGTGGGCCGTATGCTTGTTTGCCACCTTAGTTGTATAAAAAAAAACATTCTTATTGACCAGCTAGCTAGTGTAGATATGTTTGAAATTATACAAAAAATATTATAGGGGCAAAAAGGAGTTCTCAAATGCACGTCTGTAATTTTATAATTACATTTTCAATTATTTCCTTACAACAACAATAACAATTCAAATAAACATTCGTAGCAATGCTCGGAACTAAAGCAGAGTATACAAACAGAAATTACTCAAACAAATTGTTCGAAGAAAAGCCATGTTACGGCATTCTGTTGGCAATTTCCTAAGGTTTAATAGTAGAGCCTAGTTTACTCAGTCGATCAAACAAAGTCCCGACGCACCAACTCGCCATCATTGTATGGACTTGGAGTATACTATGATGTTAGCACTAGTTTTTTTTTTCTAATTGCTCACATTTGTTAGTAACAACTTTCAGAAATCCTAATAATATTATGAATGCGAACTTTGCGAGGATGTTTGGATGTCAAACCGTAACGGTAAAAAGTGTAGTGAAAGGATTAAAATCCGCCTCTTAGCAGGTTCCTTTCATGCACATGTAACATGTCTTCGAATTTTTAGGTTCTAGGGTATGCTGGTTTGTTGAAATATGTGACCCGCGTGAGCTCTTTAGTTTCAACGAAAATCTTTATGTTAAGGCTTCATATAACAAAGCATTTTATTGTCATGTCCATTTCCTATCCGTTAGCAGAGGCGCACTTTAGTCATTTCAATACACCAATTATTTCACTGACCAAGAAAGAATCAGTGACAAGCAATCAAGCAGTTTCATACAAGCACGGATCAAAAAACTTTAAGTAATAGAGGGAAATGTGTGTTTCAGGTTCCAATGATTGCGTTCAATCGGAAACAACGAATCCGTAGATGCAATTGCCAGTTTTTTTTTCAAGCATGGAATTGGTACGTAAATAGCATTTACTGGCAATTCCTATGCAGTAAGTACTGATTGTAGCTCTGTTTGTTCCGTAGCGCTGGCCGGCACCCCAGCTGGTACGTATTAAACCAATAAATATTAATTATGAACTTGCTTAATTTCACAAAGCACTATTTTACTATTTCAGTAATTTTAGGTTAATGAGAATAGTGAGTGAAATTGGATCGCGGATTTAAGTCTCTTATTACTTTTGCTAACAATACCTTGTTTGTAATTTGGTGTCATGATCGTGATATATTTTAGTGAGAATGTGCTGTATGAGTTTATCTGAAACTTGCTTCTGTACGCGGCTTTACTGCTTGGCTTTTAAGTTATAAATTAGTGAACTGGCAGATGGCTCATCAGTTGGTAAGCCGTAATCTCTGCTCAATACAACTGCAATACCACCCACTTTGTATTCATTGCGTCTATCAAGCTGAGACATGCGTTGTTAGGTCTCATGTGACTGTAGTTAGATATAAGGCCTTTGCTCATTACAACTTATCATACCCTGACCGTGCTATGAACGTTTCAGACACGTAACTGACTCGACCAGACAACAACGGCGTATACAACGCAATGTAGTAGGTAAGTAATGAAAATAAAAAATATAATCAGAAACTACGTCAATTCCTTCCCCTATTCAAAACCATTAATAACATTAAAATTTATATTGGAGGGCTGGAAGGTAATTTTCAATTTACTTATTGCATCAAAGTAAAATCTTGGTAAGTGTAAAAGCCCTCTACCCTAGAGAGAAGTGAATTGAATATGCTATTCTGGACAGAATTTTATTATGCAGGTTACCGGAAATAATATTTTACAATCTGAATTGTGGGTTGCAACATTAGTTTTTCGTAGAGCAGTGAGAAAATACAATAAAGTGAAAACCTTTAGTGATCGATTTTCAATATAAACAGTCAGTAATGATCGGCGTTAGTTTAACGTGATTTTTACAATAAATTAAAGCCTTCAGCTGTTTGTGTTATTTGGCTATCTATGATACAACATATAGGAAAGTGTAATTTTACCCCTGGGTGATTTAATTAATTGAGGAGAATTACTTTTTTATAAAAAAATAAAAATCATAATACTAATTTTAAAGGATTTTTGTGCTCGTTTGTACTAAGCTGAACGGCAGAACGGATTTTATAAATTTGATGGATGCTTGAGCCCTGGGAACGGACATAGGCTTCTTTTTATTATATTATTCCAGTACCACGCGAGCGAAGCCACGGGCGGATACTATAGTAGCTAGTCAAACAGTGCTTGAAACTCAATCTTGACAAGTTCTTAACAATATTGTTAGCTGGTTAGCAGTTATCTGAAAATAAGTTGCTGTACAATGGACTTACAGGGATTATTGGAAGTTAGCGATAGTTTGAGAATCTTTACCCAAGTCCGATACGTGGTTTCGGAAAGTTTTATAGATACTTACCTACTGTGTGTTCGTAATGCCTATTAGGAGATCAATACAGTCCAACTTTATATTTCTTATTTTTGGTTGGGAGTTTTTTTTAACAGAGGTTGAATTTTTCATCCTACTAATATTATAAGAAGCTAGTTTCTCTATAAATTGTATAGGTAGTTGTTAGTTAAGGCCCCCAAGTCAAAGAGACGATAGTTTTTCTGATAATATACCCCTTGTGTTACTTTGGCGGATTGTTAATGCGTTAGAAAGGGATGTCTAGTTTTTGCATTTTTCTTAAAGCGTCGTATTGTTACAGAATAAAGAATAGTACTGCCGTGTGTTGTCGTGAAGCTAGCTAAAGAAGCTCAGTTTGATTTGAGAGTTCTAAGGAAATGAAATTTCTATACGTTAGAATTATTAAATTCTGCTTGCCTTCTGAAAACAATACGTAATAATCATACTAGGTAGATATTCGGTAATACTTATACATGCAACGAAATTGCGAGGCTCAGGCTCAGGAATTCAGGCTTGCTTTAAAGTGCCGAAAAATTTGTTATTCATAAATATAAGAATTCATTTAGTAGATACTCGTTAGTACCTATCGCTTAAAAATCTAGTTTAATTTTACTTTTATTGATCAATTTTTGGTTTGGTAATACAACACGAAACTACAAAATAATTAAAATGATTTATTTACTGTTTAGGTTGAGCTAGTAATTTAATGTATCTGAACTTAATATACACGTAGCAATAATTTTTGCTTAAAAGCTAATATAAATTTACGATCAACACGAAAATTAATCGTTTAAAAGCCTCTCAACAAAGTTTGCAGGGTTGTTTATAACATAGAAAATGTTATGATTCAGTTAATTAATAGGTACTGTAGAAATCTAATTTCATTTAAGTAGGATAATGGGACGGTGTTAATAACATGTTTGTATTTGTTTTAAATAATTTCAAGCAAGTACTAGCTAAATAGTTTCTTAAAAACATGAATAGAAATTCAAATAGCGTAACTATTGTCCAGTATGATAGGAAGTACTTAAGTAATTCCTTAAGCAAACAATCTTGAACGAGGAACCATGGCACAGTAATCCTTACTGCACTTCTTGCTTTTACCCCTGTTGCACATAGAAGGAACTTGTACCCACTGTAAACACTACTTCCCTGACAGTGTAACCTGAGTGCTCGAAGCTGAAACAGCATTTTAAAAATGATGAAATGTGCCGTACTATTTTGTGAATGTCCCGTGGTTTTATCATCCAAGAAAACACAAAACACATTTAGTATTAACAAAGACACAAAAAAACTGCTTGCTTCTACTAACTTAGCTGTCGAACCCTAGGCAACCTAGGCTACTATCTATCTGTCTCATCTCGCTGCGCAAGACCAATCTGTAGGTCACATTCGGACATTTCTATTTTTGCCTCGGCAAAAATATAAACGGTTTGTAGCTAATTGAAATATGTCAAATCTGTGATAGACGCGAGATGGCTGTCTTTGTGTGGCCCGTCCGAACCGGCTTACGGACAGATAGTCAGCGGAATGTACACGTCTACGTCATGTCAGTATTCCCATGCGCCGATAGTTCGCATTCAATTTCCGTTGGGCGGTGCGAGTGCCGTGCCAGCAATGTATTATTGGGCCGATAAATTCGATACGTTTGAATTGTTTACGCTGGTAAATGTTGATAACGAATAGTGTGAACGATTCTTTGGAGAAAAAATATGACAAAAGCAAAAAAAGTTAAAGGACAGCTTGCCTAAAAGTGAAAATGTGTTTCAGCATGTCATCTACCCTCATTTCAAATGATAATATCGGTAAAAAACATTAAAAAACCACCTTAACATTTGAAGAATTTTGATTTATATTTTCCGTATTTTTTACCTACGCCTTTATAAATTTTTGAATGAATTATAGCCCAAATGTTATTTAAAAATGTCTCGTCATATCGTGAAGTATTGATAATGTAGTTTCTTTTAAGATTTATGGAAGAACTTCACATAGTTGTAGTTCATCTTCTTCATAAAGAGACAAAAAACATTTGAAAAAACCACCTCTAGGCTCAAGGGTGCCGAACTTCACTAATAAAACACTTAACAGTTTCACGGTATAAATATATTACTATAAGAAGACAAAGCAAACCAATTTACTTATTGCAATATTCAAAACGTAACGATAGCGCGTTCTAGAAATTGACCCAATTTGCTAACGCCATCTAGTTCTCAAAATAGACAACTAACGAATTCTAACAACAATTAAATAAAAATCGGGGTATATACCTAGGTACGAAAAAAGAAATGCCCTGCTCTTTTGGGACGTTTAAAGTTAGGCAAATTTCTTCTGCAACAAAATTATACGACGCTTGTTAAAATAAAATTCAGGACCTAAATTGTTTAGAGATACCTTCACTGCATAGAGGTAACTTCACTTTTACCTGTCTCAATGCATCTATCATTGGTTTTTCTTCATGGAAGAATCAAAGTTGAAATGCAATAAAAATAATATCAATTTGATGTCAGTGTGAGTTGAGGAATAAATATAAATTAGTAACAATACCAGGGCAAGCAAATTTGTTGAATTAGACTATGAACTTAAAATCTCAGCAGCAGCTTATGAAGGCCTGTCAAATTTTTTTTAATTTTCACCCTTACTTCATTGGACAAAGTGGCGTTGGACAAAGTGGCGATCACAATAGGCCAGTGGCCGCAGTGATACCATAGCCACATAAAGTAACTAAATTAAAAAACAAAAAAAAAGGCGTTGGACATTTCTAAGGCAACACCATTCATAACTCCAGCTCATTGATATTCAGAGAACAACTTGCAAGTGGAACAAATTTTTAAAATTGAATCTAGGAAAACGAGCCCGTCTGATACAAGCACTGCGGATACAATGCTTTTGCATTTTGCTGCTAGTAAAAATACGGATTTGACTATCCTTTATATAATATGCAAGGTACTTCATAATAAGTATGCTATTTTGAAAGTGGCTTATTCTACACCCAATTGGCAAAGATTGTTTAAACTACAACTTTTGGAAATTCATCAGTCAAGTCAATTCATAGAGAATAAGATGGAAACACTTGTCAATCCAACATGGTCGAATAAATACGCATACCTCGTGCTTAGCTGAATAATAGTAGATTAGGGTATAAGTGTGTAACGTTGGTGATTACCGCCGAGGCGCCACAGGCTTGATAGGCACAATGAAAATCTGCACGAAACTGCTTCTTTCACCATCTGTCATTGGCTATTTTCAGGACCACCATACCTCAACTTGCACACTTGTCTTAATGCCAGATGACCAATAAAAAACCAGTGACACGAAAAGCAAGCAAACATAGCTTAGGTAAAGAAAATCACATAACATCTACTTACCTGTGAGCGCACGAATACTCTCATTATATTTTGACGTAAACGATTTAATGTCTTAATTTACTGCACAAAGAGAAATTAAAGGGCCTGTTAAAAGCTTGACATGACAAAGTGCTCTTTCTAATATAACTTTTAAGACCATAAGCTCACCTACGTGTTTAATTTTGCTAATTACTTTCGTCGCTTAGTGAAGTAATTAAAATTTAGTCATCTATAGTGTAGGACTTTGAAGTTTTAAATGTTTTTGACAAATAATAAATTGAATGGAATGAAATATGAAATTAATGCCAAAGGGTTAAAAAGCTGAGTAGTCGTTTTATTTCATTAATTATTTTTGCTTTTTGTTATCAAACTTTGATCTTTTATTTTTTTTAATGAAAACTCATTTTGGTCTACCCTTTTACTTCTTAAACATGCCATAGCAGATTTCTCAGAAAATTATCAAGACCAAACAGAATAAACATATTTATTGGTACTTTTAAAATACACGTCACTAATATACATTGTCTTTTAAAAACATTGAGTAGGTACCTACTTAGGAACATTTATATTCATTGAGGAAATCCTCTATTTTATAGAAGGCTTTCTCCACGAGCCAGTAGTGTTTTAAATGAATGTGGACTATCTACAGAGGTAATGGAATCGGGTAGGCGATTATACACTGCTGGGCCCATGATGTGTGTGAGCCTGTCAGATTTGACTAATTGATTTGATTTGACCAATGTAAATGGCGATTCATTATAAAATCTAAAATATCCAAAAGGTGCTTTCAACACCCAATTAGCAATAAAATTAGTGTTGGATATTCGCCATAGTTAATTTGATACCTATGTTTTTATTTTTTAAATTCGTTGAATCAGTTTTAATTTAGTTATTTAGATGTTTAAGATAGCGTGTAGAAAAACCTAAAAAAATAAATATTTTCTTTCGATTATGTATATTATTTAAATTTGATGATAGACTAAGCACCTTTCGGGATAGAATTCATATTATGAATAACCTTGTATAATTAGTATTGAAAACATGAAAATTTCTAAACATTTTAATAAGTAAGGTGGTGTTTAGTGTTCTACACCGCAAACACGCACTTCAGAATATTATGAATCGGAAACAAAAGTTCAGTAGCAATAAACGCGTTAGTATTTAACCACACGATCGTGCGTATTGCCGGCTGAATATAAATTTGCCTAACACAACGATTGTTATAAGTGCCGATCAAAATTTTTACATATCGTTTATTCAACTATTAATACATATTAGCAGGGCCTCAAGGGTCACAACGTGAGGCGCGCGTTTATATAATTCTGATGACGTCTGTTTTTAGTGTGTAGTCATATATCTAAAAGTTTAATGATTATCACAAATGTGTTTCTTGACCAAATCAATCGATAAACATTAGTATAGTAGGAACCTACATAAGATTTGCATCATTATCATACATACATACAAAAAACCACGCCCTTTTTCTCAGAGGGTTAGACAGAGACCACAGCTTTCCACTTGCTATGATCCTGACATACCCCTTTTGCTCATCACATTCCTCATACATGCTCGTCGGTTTAGGGCCTTGAGCTGGCCTTTTCCAAAACGTCACCGATTTGGTCACTGTAACACACACGATGAAAATAACAATTTTATCCATAGTTCTAGCACCATAAAGTCCATTTAAAAGGTCAAATGTCATCGGCTTGACTAAAAATCTTTAGTAAAACTAGCGATAATCGCTAGCGTTTTATAACGTCTGTACCTTCAACCGGTTACAGTAACCACCTGGGACATTTTTTGTGTGTTCAAATTAGGCATTTTTACCTGCAAATTGTAGTCGATAACGATAGAAAATGATGCTAATTTCACAGAACAGGAAACTTTAACTTTGTTGGGTATCCTTAACTAACTCCTAAATAAAATAAAGTTACAGATTCTCAAGACAAAAGGTAGCTCGTTAGGTGGGCATCCGACTAGGGAACTAAAGTCAGAGTTTCCTAAATAGCGGCGGAGGAGTTGAATGGTACCCTCAGAAATGGTGGTGTGGTGGGAATGATCTCGCCTTCCCACCCAAAGGTCGTAAGTGGTTGTGTACTAATAAGATAACAATTCGGAAACTTTTCGTGGGTGCTTAAAACAGTGATGGAATCAGTCAGAATTATTATAAGCGATTATGGCAGCCTGTCACTAAGAGATACTCTCTGCATATAATATATGGACAATCCCTCTGACTACCCCCTTAGATAAAATATTCAAGTCTAGTCTATCTGATTGCCTGGAAATCTAAGGGGATGTATGTCATGCTTGGGAACGATTGTCATAAGCACTTTTTAACAGTGCCAGTGTTTTTAGACGTTGAAGAAAATTATCTTGAGGATACCGGAATGTCATAGAACCTAACAAGTTCGAAGTCATGATGATAACTGCATGAAATGATGCCCACAAGACGCACTAATCCTTTCACCACACTGTACCCTAAGGTCACTGGCATCAGGGTCACCATCCCTCAACGTAATAATGGATGCAACATGACCAAGAAATAATCAGTGACATGAAAAGCAAGCGGCCAGTATGATGCGGCATTATAGGCTTATAGCACGCACCACAGTTTAATGGACTTATGGATATCCTTGTTTTTTTTTCTATTCATTGTGTTTGTTGTTTCCTGCCTCTACCTAAATTAAGTGTCATCTTTTATTAGTGTGTGTATTTTTTTTTATGTGAGTCCAAAATAAATGTGTTTTTTTTGTTTCATTCTTTCTTTATGATAATGGGACTTGCCGCTATCTTAGGACACTCTGTCTAAGCTCAAATAACTGGATATCCGAGAATTATCTTTGTCGCTGCAGTTGTAAATTGCACAAAGAGTTAAATTTAATACCCCACCGACTTATCGTACAGACTTAAACTTGTTGGATTGTACCTAAATCCCTTTTATCCTAAAATTTTTTTCTTGCCTGGATTTACATTATAATTCTTTCTATTCTGTGAGATGCTATTTGAATATATTCTTTCATATGGTTTTCAGACGTTAACCTATTGTAAGATGCTCTTAAAATTACGTAGTCGTTCGCATGGCAAGGTGGTAGGTAAGTCCCTCAAAATATTATAAAAAAATAAACGCTTCACGAATTTTATATTGTATAGAATATGGCGTTGTTATCGCATTGCCGAACGAATCCCGCTGGTTCTATAATTTTGGGTATCATTTAAAGTGATCATATAAGGTATATATCCCAAGCATATTATTTTGTAGCTCAAAACTTCATCTTCATTATCATCAACCTGATGAAGTCCACTGCTGAACATAGGCCTCCCCCAAAGAGTGCCACATTGAACGGTCATGAGACTTCTCCATCCACCGAATTCCCGCTACAATGTCTTCGAGTTCATCGGGTGCAAAACCTTCCAGTACTGGCCGGTTCATAGTGGCTATTCGAGAACCTTTATTCCGAACACTTATAAAAAGAAAAATCTAGTTTGGGTACATAATACCCTTCGCAAGTAAAGTGAGGTTAAGGGCTTATGTTTGTTATTAATATCTCTAAAAATCTGCTTTGAATTTCGATAATGTAGGTATTTTTGTTTGCTAAGTCTTCTTTACAGTTGAAAAGTAATGCTAAATTCTGTTGAATACATCTAAGAACCTAAGAAGATTTTCTTTTTAAATGAGACTAGAAAGTTAAAATGAAAATAATATCTAGAGATAGGTAGGCTTTTATGATATCGTTATTGTTGTACCATTGTCTTTCAGTCATAAAACTAGCAATTTTGAGAAGAATTAATAAATAATAATTGGACTCAAATGCGATGAATAAAACTCATGTGTTTTTGATGTCGGAAAGTGAGGTGAGGTGAAAATTTTGTGGTAGGAAAATATTTTGACTAAAGTCAAAATATTTTCCTACCACAAAATTTTCTATTAATTTAAAATTTAATTATTTTAAAGATACCACAAAATTTTCTATACAACGTCATTCATAACATGTATACCATCTCGAAACGAATAAGCATTGCTATCCAGCGTGGCCGCCAGCGTCTTGGGGACGCTTCCGACTGGTAGTGATCTGGATCAATTGAGCTATCTATAGATCGTTTGTAACGGTGTTTAGATAGCTCAACTGTTTCTTGTGTATTTTAATTTTCTTTCTGTAAATAAAGTTTCCCGAAAGGGTGTTATTCTACACCCAATTAATAAATAAATATAAATAAATATTCCGGACATATCACACACGGTCAACTGATCCCAAACTAGGCATAGCCTGTACTATGGGTATCAGAGACTGATATACATAATAGATACATATTTAACACCCAGATACAGAACAAACATCTGTGTTAGTCACAAATGTTTGTCCAGTGCGGGAATCGAACCCGCGACCTATAGCGCAGAAGACAGAGTTACTACCAACTGAGCTAAGAGGCCAGTCAATTGACAATAAAGTTTGTTTTACGACCTTTGGAAATATGATATTTTTCATTGAAAAAACTCTATGTAAAAATCTGCTAGAAATCTGTTTCAAGGAACCATGCCGTTATCGTAGTTACTAGTGTATAGGTATCAACGATGTCATAACTTATTTTACTTTGATTTGAGATGCTCCATCCTAGTTACCACAAGTTAATTTTTTAACTTTGAAATAACACAAGTTATCTTGTGCAGTTTAGTCGCACTATCAAGCTTACCTCAGTTTCAAGATAACAAACAGTGTTTAGGTATAAAATGACTCCAATATCTAATATGAAATGCCATCAATATCTCTTGGTGAGTGCACAACCGCTGTGCAAGCAAATCTTTGCATTCAGCGAAGATATGAAACTTTTCACTGAACTTTATTGATGCACGCTCCCACTGTCTATTGAGTTTTTGGGTCACACATTCAATAACATGAGACGTTTGTATTGACTCTTATGCCTAATTATTTTTAAACTTGTTTTCGTTATGAAGTACTAGCTGGTGCCCGCGACTTTGCGCAAGATGAGTATTTCGAGTAGCTTATATTAGCGTGGCGTTACAATTCACACAATATCTTTATAAATTGTAGCCTATGTGTTATTCTGATGTATAAGGTATATTATTACAAAGTTTCATTATCTACATCATTTTTTTTTAAATATAATTATCATGCTTGGTACTTACTAAATGAAAGGGCTTGACGAGTACAGTTACTTTTTTTATAGCTACGCTTCTTCAAAATGAGTCTAATTTTTTTTAGATTTTAATTTTTAACTCATAGCTTTGTTAATGACTATTGCCGCGTCTTCGCTACTTTATGGACCTGTGCATGGAATACAAAATGTCTTATGTTTTTATAATAGAACTTTGCACTTTGACACAACACTACAGAGTCATTGTCAAGTGGAAATGATAGAAATCTCGTTTCTTTACCGAGTTTGTGTACTCCGTGTCGTATTCAACTCGTTTCGTAAAATTCAATTTTGGGAATTTGTTTCCTCCCGTCGAATAGCGCTCGGAATACTGATGTGCCGACACTTCCCTTGGAGGTCTCTACTCTACAGTACCATCTTTACTTTTTTATTTCGACGACATAAAATATGTATTCAATTCCGTATATTTGACGTCCTAATCCACCTACAAAGGACTCGGCGGAGGTAACTTTTAATTGGATTTCAGACATCGGAATTGTCGTAAAAAGTACCTGAGAATGATACTATTAGGGGCGCCTTTCTTGATGAAACTTGATAAATGAGTAAGTACCTACTTGAGTTTTCAGTAAATTAATTTAACTGGTTAGCAATAGTCGAGGCTTTTAAGGTTTCTAAAGTCTTCTAAGAACTATAGTTTCGCCATATCCGTTTATCTGTCCATCCGTAATCAGAGCCAATTTACTTAAAAACATTGAGAAAGAAAATTTCTTCGGGTTACATCCCCTACCATTATTTATATATTTATAAATATTAGGATTTTTTTTAAATGTGCAATGAACGTCGTCGTGAGGGCATTGAAAATTCCACTCCACTAATGATACGGGGATTAATTTTATAGTTACAGAGAAGAACAAGTCCAATCGCTCCAATTAGAAAGATTTCACACAAACAATAGGAAGAGCTTAAAGCGAAAGCGTCTTTGTCTACTTTAAACTTATCCCGCATATACGTATTAGTACCAATAAAGACGTAAAATAAAAGCACATTCGAGGGAGACAAAGGGAAGCCGTTGAACTTTGTAAATGGAGGAAATGACTCTTGCCAGAACTTGTCGTAATCGCAATGCTATCTATGCGTTACACTGCATTGTACTTCAGATGAACAATAATTTATAACGTTCATTTATTGAACCATAAATCCCTTCCCTTCAATGTTTTTTTTGCAATAAATTCTTGAAAAGGCTGGTCTGGACTCAAACTCAAGACTCAAACTGGTCACTGAGGGCGAAACAGTATGACTATAGAAGAACCAGTAACATGACAAAAAGCCATGTTGTGCTAAGTAAAGTTGTGTAAAGACCAATGTACAACCATGCTTCTAGCAAAAAATAAATCATTTCAATTTCAGAAGTCAATATAGTAGTATTGATATGAGTAGGTACCTAATACATAACGCTTTTACATAGCGAACACCTAAGAAAAATATCTTCCTAGTTACTTATTGAATGCTAGTTACTGTCACTGTTTCTCATTATGTAATAGTAAGAGGTGGCAATACTTTATGCATTATTTAGTTTTTCAGATTTTGAAAAGTGCTTGTTGTTGAATATCGTTAGCGCCCTTGGTATTGGTCTTTTTCATATAAGGTTCCTTCTGATGGTTCAAAAAACTCATCCTGATAAGCATTTTTTAAACAAAATATGACTGGGAAGATAAAAACTTCAATTTCGCTAGAACAATAAACGCTTCCATTCAGCTTGTGATCGATGCTTGCAATGCAGTGAAACGTAAGCAGTTTTTTTTTTATATATACTCTTCAAATTTCAAGTCATAATTATACCTATTTAGCCTTGGGGTAGCTTTGTCGGAATTAAAGAATATCATTCAATTTCAGCCACAAATAAGTCTCGGTACTCAGTATCTTTGGATTTTTTATAGTTACGCAGAATAGTTTCCGCACATTGTATTTATTATTTTTCAAGAAATGATGTAACGAGGAAAATTTTATTTTGTATCGTATCTTTAGTCCTAAGATATACAGATTCTCATATGACGTATCTTTCCCAACTATATCTTAGTATGCAAACGTACTGCTTGCTTATAATCTCTATGCAATTAATTTGTAGTTACGTCACGACCAAACTAATTATGGGCTTACCTGACCGTGTGTAATGACAAGTGGTTTGCAGTACATTATCGTTCAATGCTGCATTACTGGAGTTATCCGAAGCTTTGGAGGATAATGGACGATGCTGGCCATCTGAGACCAAAGCTGGGATATACAGAACACATAAGGAATGCAATACACTGAAGGACTAAAATTACCGTAAGGAGCCGACAAACGCCTTCACTCTCCTTTCGTTTTGGGATTCTAAAAATTATTGCCTGATTCACTTATGAAGGCGTTGATTATGTTTGTCATTCTCGTCTATGACATAATTATAGCAATAATGGTCATCTAAAAGCAATATACGGTATACAGTCCCCAATCCCTCATTCCTCAAGACGCTATAGCGGCTCGTTTTCTGTCCATGCTGTCAAGCTGTGGAATACCCTTCCTCATTCGATTCGCGCTAGTCCTTCAATGGACACTTTCAAGCGTAAAGTGAAAGAACACTATCTGTCCTTATAAGTTTGTTATATATATGTTCTGAATGTATTTATTTATTAAGTACATATATTTAAAATAATATATGTATTTTATAGTATTGCATATTTTGGTTTCTTTTATTTATTTATTTATTTTGTAAACAATATCTTTTATTTGTATATTTCCCTTTTCATTGTTGTGCAGATGTACCCACTACTTTTATCAGCTCTCTCTAGCCTCAAAGGTTTGCTGGAAGAAAACTCTTTGTAGGGTTAAGCTCGCCTTTGTACATGCCTGTATTTTGATGTTTTATTTCTGTATGTTTTCTGTGTACAATAAAGAATTAAAGGTGTCAACAGTGACAACAAGCAACGGACGCAATAAATACCGTTGCGAGTAACTATTGAAAACAGCATAACCGTACGAATATAGGGAATGTTGAACATTAGATTTTCAGCAAGTGTATTATTAACAATGCGAAAGTAACTCTGTCTCTCTGTGTCTGTAAGTTTGTAACCTTTTCTCGAAAAAACTCGGCTTAATCGATCTTAATGAAATTTGGAATGGAGATAGCCTTAGCTTTGAGGAAGGACATAGACTACTGCTTATTCGAGTATCGTGCGAGCAGAGCCGCTGCCAGTCACTAGTAACTTAATGCGTTTGCTTTTGAGTCAGTGACCTCTTTTTATGCAGTTCGCTTGAAGGTCTCCGCCAAAGCTTTACAACAGCAGCAGACTGACAGCTTAACAGGCCTAAAACCTAGAGATCTGTGGTTTCTTTGACAGTTCATGAATTCAAAAGTACTAAGCCCCAGCTTCAGTTGATATTTGCGGATCGTTCTCAAGTTATAGCGAACTATTCGAAACACTCGGCTCTTATAGTTTTATAACGCAATAACCTAACGTCTTCCAATGTTGGAAACAGTTCCACTTCGATATTACCGATGCTATGGAACTTTTACAATTGTGCTTTATGATATGCTGGGCTCTTATTATAAGTTTTTATTTGCCTGATTTAGTGAATACAGTTTGTCTATTATGAATGAGAATTCGTTTGACATACTATCGGCACAGCAGATTTGCGCAGCGCAGCACCTATGTTCCATGAATAGTAATAATATAAGATAGGTAGGAATAAAGGTGGTAATTCCTATTATTTTACAAACATGAGTCAATGTCAGATAAGAAAATCATATATCTACTCGTTATAATAACTGCAGATAATAAATATGCTTGTAACTTACAATTAAGAGTTCAAATTGTTCATTTTCTACCTACAATACCTACAAAGACGATTCGTCTAAGTTGTTTCAGAGATCTTCGCTCGCTTCGCTCACTCGATCGATAAGCCTGTGTTATATCACTGCCACGGCAAGTCCGTCTTTATTTATTTATTTAAAACTTTTACACTTAAACTTAGTGTACTTCTCTTCAATCATCTCTATTTTGGCCAACTGTGGGCCAGTCTATTATTAATCATGCCTAGTTACGTAAATTTCTCTGACGACGCATTTTATTGGGTTATTTTCATAATACACATTTACTTGAAATATTATTTTTAAATGTTACTTACATAACGTTACTTATTCAACAGTAGGTACTTTTTCAATGCCAACCATATTAGCACTTAATATAAAAAGTGCTAAATGTGATAAAAAAATCTGCCTACAGACAGACACAATGCAAAATACGTCTCTGGAAATATTTCTAATCTTGCCGTAATATTATTGTTTTTTTTGCAACCCTTTTTTATTGACTTATATTTTTTATTGACTATATACATTAAAAATTTAACTATTAACGATAAAAGCGGCAAGTTAATGAAGCATGCAATGCACTAGAAACTCAGAAATATGAATAAAAAAATTAAACAAAAGTCAGCCGGCAGAGAAGGGACTTCTTTCCGGAAAGTTTCCCTTTAAAAAGTTCCAAAACTACACCTTTCTGGACGTCAATAGACTCCATTCCTGAGGAGTCCATAGTTGTTTTCAGTTGTCTTACTTTAGATGGGGAGGAGGGGGAACTTATTACCGGCTCTTTTGTTCAGTGTACCGTAAAAGCGCAAGTTTTACGGCACACTGCAAACAACAGATAGTTAAATGTGTATATCGAGGAGTTTATTAGCTGCATTAGCTTGGAGGTAATGTTGGAGGATCACACGCTTTATGTCTTTATAAGATAACGTATTCGTTACTATCATCATCAACAACCTGTAGAAGTCCACTGCTGGACAGTTCCTACTGCTGCCTCCCCCAAAAAGTTCCACGACGAACGGTCCTGAGCCCTTTCCATCCACCGACTTCCCGCAACTTCCCGGGCCTTCCAACACTGCGTCGTCCGGTTTGTGGTCGCCATTCGAGAATCTTTACTCCCCAACGGTTATCGGTTCTGCAAGCTATATGGCCTTGTTCCTATAAACTTCACATTATACAAACCTCACGACGTCATCAAATTCAGCCGTACAATCTATTATTTTCAATGGCAGTTCAAAGCTAGTAGATAAGTGGAGTTAGCCCATAATTCTGAAATGGACAAGATGCAAACGTAAGAGGCGAGTGTCAACAAAGCGCCACACGCCGGTCGTTGGCAGTGAATCGAGCTGACCCGTCCATTGATCTACAATTATTGGTGCAAGCTTGAATGCTCTTAGTGGTGCGTTCGGGAATGGTCGCAGTTCCAAATTATTTCTGCTTGTCCCCTTGATTTGATCCTCGTATATTAGGACCAAATAGTTACTTAACACTATTATCTTATTTATCGAGAATATTTCTTTTGAGCCTTTGACATTTACTAACTTATAATGATTATGTCGTATGGTCATGTCTAACTAACTAACTTTTTAGGCCTCTATTTATGAAGCTTTGGTCATCATTCTATTGCTAAAACAGGCGCAGCGCACCTGAATTTTGTTTAGAAATCGTTTTCGAGAACCGCGCAGAACGAAGTGAAGATGGCGAGATGAACTTACTGACTGACGTTGACATTTTTGAGTAGAAGCCCCAACTAATTATTGTATTGGATATGGCAGATTATAGTAAATATAGAGTTATTAGTTCACATATTAGTGACCATGCACTGGACGATGATTTTGTGTGCCTCTATATATGGCAAAAGTAGTACCACGATTGTTACGCCAAAAACGTATCGTAAAATGCAGTGTAGCAACCATGGTGATTTGATGTTACCACGGTTACGAGGCGTAACAAGCCGCTGTGTTACCATTGCAACATCACATCACTGTGGCAACTATATATTTTATGTGAACTGAAAAAAGTTTAAATCTAAGAGACTATAGATTTGTAATTATCCTAGTGAAAAGCTAATCGCTCCATCGCTCGCATGTAGAACAAGGCTGATTCCAATACCGTGATTCCGATTCTACTGCAGTACATTCCGGAACGCACCACAGGCAGTTAACTACAGTGTATACTGGCACTAATCACTTGAGCACAGCTATGCAGCTGACAGGGGCGCTCGAAGGAGGGACAAGATAGCCGCTCTCTTGAACTGAATTTATCGAGTTAATGACTGAAAATGTTGTTGCCTTTGCGCTTAGCTTCGAACTAATAAGACTATTTCTGAGAAAGAAGCGCAGTATTAGCGCAGCAATTTTTATGTAGTAAAATGCAAAATATATATATATATTTGAAATTAGTAATTGAACGTTTCAGGAGATATAATAAAGGGGCGTATATTCCATTTGCACTCGATTGCATTTCTTTCTATGGAGAGAGCTATGCTTGGAGTTTCACTGCGTGATAAGATCCGAAATGAGGAAATCCGTAGAAGAACTAAGGTCACCGACATAGCTCTCAGAATTAGTAAGTTGAAGTGGCAGTGGGCAGGCCATATAGCTCGCAGAACCGACAACCGTTGGGGAGTAAAGGTTCTCGAATGGCGACCACGAACCGGGCGACGCAGTGTTGGAAGGCCCTCCACCCGATGGACCGACGACATTGTGAAGGTTGCGGGAAGTCGGTGGATGGAGAAGGCTCAAGACCGTTCGTCATGGAACTCTTTGGGGGAGGCCTATGTCCAGCAGTGGACTTCTACAGGCTGATGATGATGATGATGATGATGCATTTCTTTCTTGATCTGATAATGACGTATTTTTTCAGGGTTCCGTATGTCATTTGTGAACTTTGTTTTCAGTATAACTGTCAAGACCCATTTTTATGAGGCTAAAAGTATCAACTTTAAATCTATGCCAGAAATAAAGGCCAAAGAAAAAGCTTATTGTGCAGTAATTTTTTTTTTAACCCATTTCAATAATATGAATGACCCATTAGTTTTTAATATCCATTAATCTTCTTATACGCATAGTAATTATATTTTGTGCCCTCTGGCGTTTTTCACGAGGGAAAACCTTACAGAACGCCAAACATAATTATTTTTATGCCATCTTTTTTGTGTAGGCAAAATTAACACGTAGAGCACATGTAGAGCACACAAGAATAGGTTGACAGACACATGAAACTTAAAAAAAATGTATGTAGCAGAAATTGTGCGGGACTACAATTTCTGAGGGAAAGCGCCTACTTTAAAATAAATTGAATTCTAACGTGGGATCAAAACTATGATAGACCGAAGCTCGGCTTCCTAAGTACATCACAGATACACAGGAGGTTCCAAATCCCTGGATACATATTAGTCAAATCGGAGAGGAACACCTGCCATCTTAACGCACACTCATATTTATATTGTCTACGATGATTGATATTCAATTGATATTTTCATTTTATTATTGAATAATAAAATGAAAATAAACTCCGTCCGCTGAGAGTTATACAAACTTTGCATTCCATTAAACAATAAATGATTGTAAATTGTTAAAACAATATACAAACCTGCTGTGTTTTAGGCGCAGACATAAAACGTATGGGACTTGTCTGCAAAGTTTGTCTTTGAAAAAGTTTTCGACGCACCTGTCCTCCCGTGCATCAGTGGAACCGAGCGTTCACAAAAGCGACGGGTCTTTATAAAACAATAAGCACTAGATCCCGACGTGTGGTAGAATCGATAGAAAACTATTTTACTAGTGGTTCGCTCCGAACTTGCGATGACCGGTAAAAATTAGTGGTTCGATGATCGTTGAGTCAGAATCAAGATAAACTTTGAAAATCGCACCTTAAGCCTGTTCTAATAAATTTCCTATCTTACTTGAACAACGAGGTCGTTGAAAAATCAGCAAATGGGAGTCGATGTTATATTGGTTTTTAATATTTATAATTTCTTAGTATCAAAAATTCATCATCATCATCATCATCAGCCTGTAGAAGTCCACTGCTGGACATAGGCCTCCCCCAAAGAGTTCCATGACGAACGGTCTTGAGCCTTCTCCATCCACCGACTTCCCGCAACCTTCACAATGTCGTCGGTCCATCGGGTGGGGGGCCTTCCAACACTGCGTCGCCCGGTTCGTGGTCGCCATTCGAGAACCTTTACTCCCCAACGGTAGTATCAAAAATTAAATTATATTAAATGTTTGAATGTACGAACAAAGTTATTTCATATGACGCCCCACTTCAAATATGTATTTCTTTGACTGGCCTCATAGCTCAGTTGGTAGTAACTCTGCCTTCTGCACCAGAGGTCGCGGGTTCGATTCCCGCACTGGACAAACATTTATGTGATGATGACAGATGTTTGTTTTGTGTCTGGGTGTTAAATAGTTATCTATTATCTAATAGTTACTTATCAGTCTCTGGTACCCATAGTACAGGCTATGCCTAGTTTGGGATCAGTTGACCGTGTGAATGTATCCTGTATATTTTTTTATATTTTCTTCGCTCGCTCGATCAATTTTTTTTATACAACTAAGGTGACCAATATGTATACGAGCCACCTATAAGCGCTTGCAATACCAGAGGTATCACCCCCTAAAGAGCTCTGGCAACTACTAAAATTGATTGGTCATACAAATTTAAATCGAATATGTTAGAAGCTAATGCTAGCCTACAATACTAGCTGCATTAAACAGCTCCTCAAACCGGCCACAAAATATTAGCTCAATGCGCTTTGTTCTTTGCAACGTACAATGGCATGCGACCGCTTTTGTAACTTTGCATTTGAAATACATTGTTGACGCTGAAACTTGTACTAAAGATACCCTCGTGTGTCGTTATTTGAAACAAGAAAATTGGTACCTATTCCGTCTTCATGTTCGGTCTTATTTTTTATGCATGTATCTATGTAGGTATACTGGTAGGTACATTAAACAAGTTTGATTTGTAGGTCACTATACATATTATACAAGGTGAATCATAACATGTAAGTCTACCATCCCGAAAGGGGGTTATTCTATCAAAAAATAAAAAGAAGTTCAACAAAAAAACACAAATATTTTGCAATATAAAAAAAAACCAGCAATTTTTTTTTTACCGCCTTCGGAATGTAATTTTTCGCAGCGTGCGCGCGAGTGATGTGCTGGAATCATAAACTGGTACCTAGGTCCCTTAAAATGCCATAAAGAAATGTATTTATTCCAAAAACTGAGAAGTCTAATCTGCCCAACAAAAAGACACCCAATTTCCTCTAAAGCCCGCAAAAAGTGGCAGCCCAACACTTGGTCGACATTCAAGAACGCGGGCGTCTCGGAATGTTGCTAAATCTCCCCAGACTTGGATAGGAAATGTTCTCTTTATCTTACACCATCCTGTGCCGAGGCCCACCTTCCGCCCGTTACGCCTCGCAGCACTACACACCGGAAACTGACGGGGATTTATTAAGAAGTAGCTTGAGCCCGCGGCTTCGCACGTGTATCTCTTTTGAAAATAAACTACATCATATTTTTTGGATTCTGTACTATCTAGTTGAATTATACAGCGTCAGGTGGAACTTTTTTATACACTCTAGTAAGTGAAGAAAAAAATAATGACCGGGACATTTTTTTAAATGGCTTGCCTAGCACCTATATTATCCTAATCAATCTTATCGACAACCTAATCAACTTCATCCACAGGAAAGACATAGTACATACGAAGACATATACAATACGAGTGAAGCTGATTGAGTCGTATTATTTACTAAGTGATTTTTAAATTCACTAACTTGTTAACATAACATAGGTACGATCGTGAAGACCTAATAAAGATCTTCGGATGTTCAGAACAAATTTCCTCAGTATTGAAGTAGTTTTTGTTTGTTTTAAACGTTTTAACCGCTTGCTAAAAGGAAGCGTTTCAAATGTTTCGGGAGTTCTTTTCTTGGAGCATTCTTAGACCACGAATGGAAGATACCTTACTGATATCATATTATTTGATCTCTCCGCTACGTTGATTGTCATTCGGTCAGTAATACGTCGGTTTTTTTATAGTTTGATGATGATGTAAAATATGCTACATTTTGCGTTAAGAATGGGCTTGGAATATGGGTGTTGTTTTTGGATATAAGAGTAAATTATTTCTGTCATTCTTTATTAGACACATAAACATTATACATAATATGGTTATTTCAAATCTCATGTACATAGGCGAGCTTAACCCTTAAAAGAATTATTTACTGATGAAACAGCCCTTCGTGGACTTTCTATATAAGAGTTAGCTTAGTTCCGGACAGAGAAGATTTACAAAGACTGGCGGATACGGGCTATGTTAAAAATTTTAATCTGCTTGACTTTTATTAAAAAAACATGTTATTACCTGGTATTTGACTTTTAATTTTTTCACACATAAAAATAGCGTATTCAGAATCACCAATTAATTATCACGTTTGAGACATGAGGTCGGTAATTAATTTATCAAGCATCCCTTCTCATAAAAGAAAGGTATTTGCTTTATCCTTTTATTAAATGCAACATTATGCTTTTTCATCAAAGAGACCGAATAAAATCAATCAGTAAAAATGGTATAAATCGTAATATACACTATATATATAGTATATATATATAGTAGTTCACTGCCATCCTTTATCTATTCATCACAGCATCAAAACCAGATGACAGTCAAACCCTAAATTGAGGTATTGAAAAATTCCATCGTAACGGCGCGAGTGCATTGTTTCCGCAGCGCAGATGGGCCGGGGATTATCATCAATCACCAACTGCGAATTGCACATGGCCTGCCGGAATGCGCCCTGGGCCATTTGCATGCTCCTGGTCAGGATTAGGCTGCATTAGTTGAATCGAATTCCGTGCTAAGCGCTCTGCGGAGCTATGTGTTACTTCTAGGCTACGGTCGCATCCATCCGCTACTCTATCGCTACGCTTTTACGCAGTTGCAGTGAGCGTCAGTAATGAACTGTAGGAGATGAAGAGTGAATCGAATGAAACGTTCCATAAAGGAGAGATATATTTGGTTCCCTTGACTAGCGGATATCGCGAATTTTTTGCTTGCATATATCGCGTTGGGTTACAATTATGAACATGGACAAAAAACGTGCATCTATGCACTTTACTACGCAGTATATTCACGGCGTCAATCGATAAACTATCAAATAATCACATGTTTTCGATGAAGAAAGTCACGTGATACAACTGTAGTTGCTACGAAAGTAACTGCTTATAGAGACTGCACTTACATCGCCCTTAGAAATAAATTACCGATTTATCGCGGAAATAAGCTGAATTTAACTCAATTTTAATTTAACTTTGCCAGTTTTCGCTTCCTCTGATTGGGACCGCGCGAGACTTGTTTGTTTCGCAAATATCACTGAGTACTTGTTTGATCGAGTTCTTCGGATACTGGGTAATTAAAATAAATCTTGATTATTGATATGTTTCAGATATTATGCAGTCTGTACATACGAAGGGTTAAATGATAAATAACGCCGAACAGTCACATTCATAGTCCTGACCCCACACTAGGTTTCCCTGTATCGTGTGTATCAGAAACTACGAGTACCTACCATGGTACCACAACACCCAGACTCGGAACAAATATTTGCAGTTCATCAAAAAAATTGTCCTGCAGTGGGAATCAAACCCGCACCCCTTGCGTCTCAGACGGGAACTCGGCCGCCACCGAATTTCAGTTTTGAATATTTAAATATTTTTTCTTTGCCTTTAAAAACACATTGCCTCTATTAAACAGATTAGGTACTGATTTTATTTTTACATGACCACAATCCATGCTCTAGAAATAGCAGTGTAATACAGTCATCACAAAAAATATGGTTGCATGGTACATCCGCATGTAATGTTGAACATTACCAATACACATTTGAATGTAGGTAATTCTGCTTTGGAACCCAACGAACCAGACCGAACATTTGCGGCTCGAGCTAAAATCTAAAGCTTGCTTCGCCAAATAAAAGGCAACTGATACATTTAAATTGTACGGTCGATCGTACAAACATAACCCGGACCTACGGAGTAACGGTCGAATGGCTTTGCGCCATTACGTATCTGGCGTATTTTTGGCAGATAATAAAGTCTTTCTGCTCTCAGTGACAATCACATAAAGCAATAACGCAGTGTTGGAAGGACCGATGAAGTTGAGGGAAGTTGGCGGATGGATAAGGCTCAAGACCATTTATCATGAAACTATTTGCTGGCCTATGCCCAGCAGTGGACTTCTACAGCAGGGTGATGATGATGATAAAGCTTGGCTACTGGTGCAACAACGGTCATAAACTTCAAACGGCGCGGCGTGCGATGTGTCACCTGCAGTATCGAGCTCGTATCTATCTGCCAGACTATGAAACTAGATGTCGCAAATTTCACTTTCTTCCCCTTCATAAACGCAGAGAGATGGCTGATTTGACTTACTTAATTAACATAGCAAACGGCACTGTAGATTGTCCGGAGCTCCTTGAGCAAATAGGACTGCGCACATGCACGGTTGCACTGAGAAAACCGAACACCCTTTACGTTCCTATAGTTAGGACTAATTATAGGCAAAATGCATTTGTTTATAGAGCTTCTTGCTCTTTTAATTATCTAGTAAATGTAAACAGTGAGGTAGACTTATTTCACACCAGTACAAGTAAGCTCAGACGCTTACTTAGTGATCAATTTTTTAAAGTGTAAGCTTAGAGTTTATCTATCTATCTATCTACCTAACTTCATTACGTAACCTTTTTAATTTTTTGTTGTTTTTCCAATATGCTTATTTTAATTATGTTTATATTGTTTTCAATAGGTCGTTCAATAAGTCGTCAACTAACTTTTCATCATGTAATATTTAGTATACCTATCTGCAGAAACTTGTAATTAGCCGTCAACAAACATGCACTGGTCTTCCCAGGCATGTTATATTTTATATATTTTTCATTTGATGTTGTGTAAACCTAGCTGTAAGTTTCTTCTAAGATTTTGAAAATAAAATAAATAAAATAAAATAAAATAAATATGAAATTCGTTTCAAAATTATGCTTACTTTAAGTTTGGCATTTGGAGCGTGCGATATAGCTGAAAGATATTGCAAGCTCCTAAAAGACGTAAGATTAATTTCGAAATATAGTATAATTGACAAGTCGCACGCCGTTTGAACACACCTTTTACTTATACGTACTCGTACGACAGCAGCCATTTTTAATTATTTATTTTATTTGCGCAGTCTAAGGATACTAACCATATTTTTTATTGAAACGGGAAATTCCAAGGCAATTCTCTGCCAAGAAATCGGTGAAAGCCAGTGCGACAGCACCGACTTACTCGTGCTGTTACTAAGAAAGGGATGTGCCCCTTGACAAGGCTCAAATTAACGAGGCCCGACTCCGCTCTGAATTTACATGGGTATGCATGTTGCGCTCTTAGATAGTACCTAGAGGCAACTGGATTTAGTGCCATGAATAGTTTGGAGCTGCGGATCTGCTACTTGCATAGCATGACAATTGTAATTCAATGAACTGTAATTAAATAATGACTAAGTGCCAACACCTAAGTCAAAAACATTACCCTTCTTCCTTCTCGGCAATCCGGTAAAAAGGTACACGTTGCCTTGCCCGCACCGGCTTTAACGCACGCACGGTTCACAATACAGTATGTACGGAATTGCCGATGTCGATGGCTCACTCGTTCACTGTAGAGTCATAGGTTCAAATCCCGGTCGTGCACCAATGGATTAGAAGTAGAGAGAGAAGAAAAATAAGATTAGTCGAGAATTGTATGCTCCGGGTTTGTTGTTGTTTGTTGTTGTTTTTCCTGTGGATAAAGTTGACTAAGCTGAGAGGAGGTAATGTCCCCGGCACTTAAGTGACCCTGTAAGTAAAAAAATTTCCATCTGACATTGTATAAGTCATCTAAATAGATTTCATAAGGCCTTACTATACGTTCACTGTAATCGTAACATCTGGATTTTTTTGATTTAGTTGTAATGGTGAGTTGAAATTATGAGTATACCTATTGTGACATCGTTCTCAAAATTATTTAATGCATCTTATTACGACTGTACGTTTAAATAACATATTAGTTACATTACATGCTAGTAAAACCTTTTGACAAAAGAACAGCTTGAACTGAAAACACCTTTTGTATAACCAGTTTTGACGATAGATTATCTGAATACATGTGAGTTTTTGCGCGTATCTGGCTCGTCTCACAGGTTTGTGTATTTTAAAATTGACGACCTTAGTGGTGTAGCTGGTGAGAGCTGGGCTGAGGACACCAGAAGTGCGCGTTTGATCCTCGCAGCACAGCGGGTCAATAATTACATGATCTGCAAATATTTGTTACTAGGTGTTGTACATGGCACTCGTTTTTTCTGATACCCACGATATAGGGAATCCTAGTGTTTGGTCAGTACTTATGAATATTATTGCGACCGTTGGAGATTCCACTAAGCAAATATAAGCTGTTTTGTGGTCAAATCAGTTCAAACTGACAGACTGACTGCCAATAAACGCAGAACCTTTATTTTTATACTACTGAAGTGGCAAACAAGCATACGGCCCACCTGTTGGTAAGCGGTTACCGTAGCCTATGAGCGCTTGCAATACCAGAGGCATCACGCACACGTTGCCGACCCCGAACCTCCTCCCCCCCTAAAGAGCTCTGGCAACCTTACTCATCGCAGGAACACAACACTATTTGAAACAAATAATGTTATTTGGCTGTGATCTTTTGTAAGGCGGAGGTACCTCCCCAGGCGGACTGCTCCAATTCAGAACGAGAAAATCTCGCTGTACCCTACCTCCTCCTACCTAAACCAGAAGATCTAGAATTCTAAAATTTGAAGGATAGCATTCTGTTGTAGTGTAGCGGTACACTAAGAAAGGAGTTCCCCAAATTTAGCCCATAAGGAAGTGCAGCGGTGGTTGACGTTTTTTTTTAAATATTATTATAGAGGCTGAGTCACCGAGCGAATTTGTCCGAAAAAAACATCATGCGAACAAATCGCGGGGGTTTCCACCAGTTTTAAATAAACTGTGAGTAGTTTGGCTTAGTGAACTAGGATAAAGCGTTGGTTTGGTTATCGCAAAGTAAACCTAATTAGCCTGTCGCTTTTGCATGGTATTTTTTTTTCAAATGCTCCCAAATAGGTACGTACCTATACAACAGCTAATACTTATCATTCACGTAGATAGGTAAAATTTCACACGATAAGATTAAGGGAACGTTTTTTATATCCGATCGACCTTTACGTTGTATCATAAAATTGATATCGATTAGGTGTAGGTACTCTATTACGTCACACTTACACCGAGAACTTCTGCACGTGTTGAAAATCATACGGCCCACCTGTTAGTAAGTGGTAACCGTAGCCTGTTGATGCTTGCACGAGAGGCATCGCCTGCGCGCGCTCAGCTCAGACCCCTTAAGTCTAGTTGGTAGGTCTCATATATGCTTGTAATTTCATTGGCTACTTCACTTTTCAAACCGAAACATAGCATTGCAAAGCATTGCTGCTTGGCGGCAGAATTTATAGGCAAGTTATCAGTACTTTCCCAGCGGACTCTGCGCAATGAGCAGTCCTGACCTTTTTGTCTAAACTCAAGCATCTCTACCTTGAACCGAAACAAGGTCGTTGACTGGCTAGTCTCACTAGCTGCTGTTCAGATCGGGGTTATATCAGAAGCTTAAACTAAGCAACGGTATTCTAGCAAAGTTTCCAAACATTACCTACAGTAATTGCTTTAATCTGTACCAATGATGTACTGTAAGTATGTCATTTCATTGATGTCAGTGTAACCGTACGGACGCATGAAGGAATGAGTCAGTGAAACGCGATGACGAGTGTTTCTGATGTGCACCAAGCGATTATTTTATTTCATTCTGTAAATGTTTGACTAACTTAACAGGTATGTGTGTACTGGACACTATTATTGTTTTATCTCACGGTGACTAATTTATAGGTAAGTTGGTATTCTGGTACCGAGTTACTTGAAGAGCCTTCCAAACTTACTAAATACCTTGTCAATCAAATTTGTCAGAATTATTGGCTAATGTTTACGTACATATTATATTTTATTTGGAATAAAAATAAAAGACTGGCCATTATTGAATGAATATTTCACTTATTGGCATAAAATTTGGTTTTGGTTTGCCCGTTAGGTAAGCAGTGTAGTTTTATCAAAATAAAGAGATCAGTAAGTAGATAGGTAGAATGGCTTCGTTGTGGCATGACGAAAAACGCGGTAATAATTAGGTACAATAGTTGTATGTAGAACAATTTGCACTGATTCATCTCTACGTGATGAAAAACAAGCATTTTTTGATACCAGAAATATGATAATGATACCAGATTAGTCATCGAGACGTACGTATATTGACGATTCTAGACTAAAGTCTGGCCAAGTTTGGACTATTCTAGTATGGCCAAGTTTGGACTGTAGTTCAAGAGATGTACTTATACATACATTTCAGAGCGGAGATCCTGAAGCCACATTCTGTCTATGGAGACAGAATGTGGCTTCAGGATCTGTCTCAACGTTACTAGAATATTGCATTGTGATCTGGTTTATATTATAACGTAGATAGCGTGGTACCTAGGAAGGATAGCTTGATTAAAAAATCGAATCAAAATAATTATAATTCGATTACGAGATTTGATTTCCAAACAGCAGAGAAAATATTTAAATTAAAGTCATTGAATCTTAACAGACAAAGTCGCGTTGTTTCAGTAGTAACATTTGAATAAAATTGTGCAACAGCATATCGCTGAGGACGTGTAAAATACTCTAGGTATATTCGTTGTATAAAAAGGGGAATAACAACATTCCCACATACCTAATTGATACAAAGAGAAAAACAAGTAGGTAGGTACCTACCTGGGTACATAAATACTGTACCTAATAATGTAAATAATTTATGAAATGAAAATTTATATTCAAGTAAATAACTAGTTATGTATTATTATTATTTCTACAACAGCTTAACCTTTAATTTAGTAAGTTCCTAGAAACATTATGTGTCAACATTGCTGTAGCTAGCATGCTTGTTTCTTAAGACGCTTTGCGAGTGGCTAGGGCAGTAATACGAATCCCCCTCCCCACAAGGGGTCAAAACATTTTCAGCTTATAGTGCATGAAAAGTTATACCTTTAAACACATGGCTGTGTTTAAAAGAAGCTATCATGATAGTTTCCTAGGACGCTTTGTGAATGGCCATGGTAGTTATAAGAGTCCCCTACCCGTTCCGCAAGGGGGTCAGAATTGATTGGTGAGATACTCCAGCAGCACCTAGTTACACAAGCTAGTAGTTAGCACATGCTATGCCTGGACTCTAGCATGCCCATGTGCGAGCTACAGTCAGTCACTAGGTTAGCAGCTATCAAATCAATAAAGCAAGACGAAATTATTCACAATAACGATTACAAAATAGGCACTCGGGATTCAAAGTTCAATGATAACTGTTACAACATAATTACGTCATAAACAATGTTATCCATCCACATAATATAGAGGTATTATATTTGTTATCAGGACTTACAGTTCACATTAGACATTTCAAAGTTTGTGGGAAGTCGGTGGAGAAGGCTCGAAACTATACGTCGCGCCGTGTTACTCTTTGGTGGATGCCTATATATATATAGCAGTTTTAATGATAATGATTCTTTTAACACGAAACTCACATATTAAAACTTATATAAACTGTGATCTAAACTTATGGAGAAATAATTCATGGTCAAGAAACATTCGGCATAAATATATTTGGTCCTTTTTGACTTCACCAATGTTCTATCGAAACAAAATCTGGCAAAACATCGATTACGAGACCATTTTACCATATCAATTATGATGTAATAAATCATATTTTGTAATAAGGAGGGTGTGTCTCATCATACTTGTCAAGAATAAGAAGAGTTCAGCTTTGATAACCCATATAATGATGTCATAATGGTTCAATCACCGCCTTTGTAGAGCGAACACATTGTTTTCGTCGAGACGATAGAAGACCCAAGCACCACGATAAGGTTTGTTTTTCATACAAAAAATCAATCTAATATTTGTTAATTGAGTGCAATGAAAAACAATGAGCAGTGCTATTCCGAGCTTATTCACATTTAGGTACGGTGAACGCGCGTGCAGTTTGAAATTCAGCAGCCTTCGTAATGTTTTACAAACTTTTGAAGTTTCTTGCCAAAGGGCGTTATTTTTACGATAACCTCATACTCAAGTGAATGGCTCGCGTAAATATTGTTAAATGCTAGGTAATGATGATTATAAATCAAAGTAAACAAAACATGGTTTGCAGCAAGCCTTAGGGCACATAGCTCGGACAACAGACGGCCGTTGGGGCAGTAAGGATCTAGAGACAGCACCGGAAATCGCAGCGGAATACTGGGAGGCCGTCCTCCCCAATAGATGGAAAGAATAGATAAAGAAGGTTGCTGAGAGCAGTTGAGTACAGACTACAGTGAACGTCCGTCCTACGGCTTAAATGATGATTATTATGACGTTGAGTTTAAACCTTTGATCAAAAACCTACTGAAATAATTGGACATTGTCCTACTAATGGCATACCGCGCTATCACAATATAATTTAAAGTGATATACCTATAACTACAAATATGCTCCCGCTATCGAAGGTCGAGGAAAGGACACGTCCTATATTGAAAAGATATTAGATACAGTATTTGAATTTCTACTCAGAGAATCTTTTGAGGAATTGGCTGAAAACATATCTTACAATACATTTTTTTTATTGTGCTACTAATTAAAAATACTACTCTCCTTTTTTCTCGGCAGTTCTTTTGATTTGGAAAGAACCTAAAATGTCTTATGAGATTTGATTCACATGTTACTACATTTTAAATTAAAGCTCATAATAAAACAAACCAAGAAAATCGGCACGTGCTGTGCTGTCTTGCGGGGACACTTGCAGTTTCTAAGAGGAAGTGCCTTGTTTGGACTATCCAGTTTTTAAGCTATCTACGAATGGAATTGAATCACCAGATAGCGTGTTATATTTTCAGTAGATATTGATTTCACTTATTTATTGCGTATCATGGATCCACGACGAAAACAGAGATAGGTACCTACTATATCAGTTAGGACCAATTTAGAGAGTCACGATCAAAATACATATTTGCGATGTGAATGTAATCCATTTTTCAGTTGGCTTTGTTGCTTTTATTTGTAACCGAGTAGGTATCTATGTACTACAAGTAAACACTTCGACGCATTTACATTTTTTTAGAATACACAAAACCCGTACGTCATCATTTTTATAATGGGCAACACAGAACCAAAAATAATCATTTGATCCTCCAATGTCGTTTTTGCAATTACCTACCGCATTTTTAGGTCGACGTATTTTTATTGTTTAAATTTTGTTTTGTTTCAGTTAAACAAGAAAATAATGCAAAATACGTTATGATATGCAAATAAGTTACTTAAATTAAAGAAAATATAAAAATGGCAAGTGAAAAAAGTATATTGGTTGAAAAACCAAAAACAATGAAGGTGGTCAAACTAGTTCCCCCCGACGGAGGCTGGGGTTGGATGGTTTTAATAGGGTCAGCTGTATGTAATGTAAGTATTTACCTACACACAATCATTATAATATTAAGGGCATGCCCCCGTACCATAATTTTCTCTAGCCGAAAAGGCGGTGACGTACCGTACGTTAGCAGTCTCGAAGATTTAAAGATCAAATTCGGGTTTAAAAGTACTGACACGCTCGCATTTGAATGACAATAAGACGTCATTGTAGTGCCCAGGAACCCAACTGAATACCTAAATGTAATTAAATTATCTTTGTTCATCTTTATGTCCAATTATAAAACCTACGAGAACTTCGAACAGATGAATAATTGAGTTTTTGCTGATTATTTATCTCATTATTTTTCTCATGTCGATTTTCCTAAAGTCGTAGAAATTTTTTTATCCAATTCGATGTAGAATAAGCCCCTTTCGGGATATTACGTACATACATAATTAGAAATCACCTTGTATAAGAGTCTGTGACACGAAATCAGACTCGCAGGGAAACCCTGGAGTCGTCGTGAAGGATATTTTGCCATGTGTTTAATTTAGTTCCGTCAATTTTCACAAGACTCTATTCTTGTTGCGTGCGTTCTTGTCTCTTCATCTCTCCTACCTACTTGATGGCGATTTTATAACAAAACCTCTTTGTTTTCTATGCTTTATCTCCTTCCGAACATGAGAAATTTGCCCAGCTGTGGGATATTTTAAGGTAGGTGAAAACAATTTCTTCTATATTAATAGCGTTATTATTGCACGATTTTCTTACGTTCAGTTAGCTATCCAAGGATCGACGAGAATCGATGCCAATGCCTCTAATTACAAGTTTCTCCTTCAAATCTTTCATTAATCCTAAAATAACAAGCAGTATAATAAAAATAAAAGGTAATCTTGGCGTAATCCGTTTGAAATAATAAATAATAGCTTGAAATGAAACGATATTTTACCTCTCATCATAGCAATTCGTCAATAAGCCTGTTTCCACGTCTTTATTTGCATGTAATCTAACATTGTTTTGTTATTATTATGAACAATCAAAATTATTGCCTAGCTATATTAAAGTAGAAGTAAGTAGCTACATACACTTTTATTTTTGTTATTTAAAGGTTGCTGTATAAATCCAGGAAGGAGTCCACTGAATTGATGTGAAACTGAAGGAAAATGCCTGTCGCTTTGTTTGCAGATATTCAATCAATCAATGCTGTCACTGTTCAGTTTGCTGTACGGCGACGCACTAGAGGCAATGGGGCACAAGACCCAAGGCGCAGCAATAGTCATGAGCACAATGCTCTTTGTAACAAACTTCGGAGGACCAATAGCCGGTGCCATCGTAAACCTCACCTCGACAAGGTTCGTGGCAGTAATGGGAGCCTGTTTTTGTACCGCGGGGATATTCTTTAGCGGATTTTCGACGAATATAATACATTTAATACTCAGTTACGGAGTGCTTTTAGGTGAGTTTTTCATAATCATCTACAATCTCTTATGCTCTTTAGGGGGGGGGAGGGGATTCGGGGTCGGCAACGCGTGCGTGATACCTCTGGTATTGCAAAAGCTTATAGGCTATGGTAACCGCTTACCAACAGGTGGACTGTATGCTTGCTTGCCACCTTAGTTGTATAAAAAAAAAAAAAAACTCAGAATACTGAGGTTCGAATGTAGAAAATCGAAGTGAAGACATATTTATAAAAGTGCGCCTTGTCTCCGACCAAATTACCTCACAAATTTTGAAGGAAGCCTGCGACCTTGAAGTTATATTGTGATGGTAATTTTTTGTAGATTGTGGTTACAAATTGCAAAAATCACACAGCAAATCTGAATGCGGTTAGCTAGTTGGTTAAGGCTGCACATTATTCATTTAATAAATAACGAAAGCTTTTTTTTAATGTTGAGCTAATTCGCATTTGAAACTGAACATTTTCACGGGTAACTTTTGTCATCCATTGCATGCGGACCGCCGCACGTCAAAAGTCGCAAGCAGGTCAACTCGTACTTTGGGCCTAGAATAAATCAAAGCATTGGGTTTGCGAATTTAGTCACCTGGCGGTTGTAGTGCAGCACAAATTAACTAGAAAATCGAACTGTATAACCCCAGAAAAAACAAACATTGTGTTCTGGTGCGTCGGGACGCGCCAAATCGGGATTTTATCCCCCGAATCCATACATTTTACATGGTGACGTACAGTATGGTGTGATTCTTTGCAACTAACAATGAATAGATATGATACCGATCTGATATACCCCTATTTAATCATATCCAGTCCACTCCATCCAAAGGTTGTCTGGTAGAGATCGCTACTTCAGCGATAAAGCCGCCCAGTGTTCATCACATAGTTTAGTTTTTATTGTTTTTTTGTTAATTTTTGTACTTTTTATGGTGTGCAATAAAAAAGCATTTTCTGTCTTTCTATCTATCTACCGATATGGCGCGCCACGTTATTAACCACAATAACGTGTTCCTACCGGTAGCCTCGCATCATATACCCACTCACGTCCAAGGCTGTAAAAGGGGCTCCATTTAATTTGTGGCCGACCACTCCAAGATATTTATGACGTCAACATGTCATACTAATACATACATACCTACCTACCTAACTGAAAGAAGATTTTTCCCAAATTCTTTATTTTTGTTATTATTTGCGTTTTATGAGAACCTTATCATTGAAGGGTAACATTTGCATTCAAGGGTACACCTACTAGATTACAGAGTACTATGTAGACTCTGTAATCAATTTATAATTGACATGACAAAAAAAACTTCTTTTTCATCTTCTTTTTTAACAATGCCCGTACCATGCCACCTAGACACCTGATTCACACAGTCATAATGTACTAAGCATCTGACGAGAATGGTGTCACATATTACACATATACTAAGGCTTCAGAGATTACCTTAGATGAATCTATGCGATTGTGTTTTTTTTTATAAAATATAGACGATATTATGTGACGATGTACATTATGTTGAGATATTTATTTACTACAACGAATATCGTGACATTATTTCACTTTGAATCCATATTGTACTGTAATTAACTGTCCACTCTATCTAACTGAATTATATAGGTACAACTTTATTGATCTTAGATGTTATTCATGTTAATTTAGTAGACAATTGATACTTATGAAGTGAAAAATACCACTCTCTATGAAATTCTAGTTCCTTCCTTCCCTTCCCGTTCCCTTAATTATTGAGTGTAAAATGTTTCAGGCCTTGGTTTGGGATTCATACAGAACTCTTCATTTGTGGCTATAAATAGTTATTTTGTGCTGAAGAAGACTCGCGCAGTGGGTCTAGTCAATGTGGGCACAGGTGTGGGACAGACCCTAATGCCCCACTTAGTAAGGTACCTCTTGGAAAATTACGGCTTCCGGGGCGCGTGCTGGCTCCTGTCCTCAATGAGTTTACACGGGGTAACTAAAACTAGTAATTTTGATATTCCACTTGCTGTAGGTAGTATTTGCCTCTAACAAAATTAAATGTGAAGCAACCTCTCTAACCAACTTTAGTTTAAAATAATTAAATGTAATTTATTAAAAAAAACAACATTATATTCCCATACAAAACTAAGGTTAAAAAACTAGGTTTTGAATTGAAAGGTTGTTCCATCAGTTTACAATTTATTCCATATTTTTTATTCAATAAAGTTAATAAAAACTGTTTACTTAGAGTAAAAAGACGCAGAAAATAATGACCTCTGAGTTTTTGCTAAGGTTTAGTCGGTTAAAATATATTGCCTGTTTTTAGATCGCTGGGACACTGCTGATTCAACCGGTCGAACGGCATATGAAAGAAGTAGAAGAAGAAGTAGTGATAGATGAAAAACAGCTACTTTTACTTAATAAGCATAAAAATATTGTTATCAGAAGAAACTCTGAAACAAATAGCGAAGCAAACATTATTAGAAGAGCCACAGAGGCAGGAGTTACGAATGGTGAATATAAAAATAGATGGGACGGAAAAGTATCTAAGAGTCATATTGACTTGAATGCTACAATTATGACTGAAAAAGAAGCTAATGGAATAAATGGTAAGTTATTTTACACAACGCAAAATTATAAAGATAAATGGCATAGGTAGGTTGTTGATCCCTGCTACCAAGTAACCAACAACAAAAACATTCCTTACAAGTTTAAATGAAAATAATTAGTTGAAAACAACTATACTACGAGCTACCAATACCTACTGATGTAAACTAAGTATGAAACATAATTAACAAAACAAAGTAATATAAAATGAATATCTACTTTGTTTCAAAAAATACACAATTTTAATTTACTAGGAACAAGCCAAGTTGACGTTCAACAGAAGAAGACTTGGATGAAGAAAGTGTATGACTTATTTGACCTATCACTGCTGTCTAGCCCCAGATTTTTGAATATCATCATTGGAACAGCGATCGCCACTACTTCGATACAAAATTTCAGTATGCTGTATCCATTCTTTTTGCAAGTAAGTTTTTGTAAAAAACGATACAAGTAAACAACATAGTCTTAATATTTTGGGACGTACCACAGCTCGAAGTGCGGCAGCTTAAAACATTGTTGAAAAACCAATATTATTTTAGTAATTGTTTCCGTATAATCCGATAGAAACTTATGCTAAAGATATTTTGTTGCTACTCAGTTTTGCAGTCTCATCGTTCAATCTGTAACCTCAGTTTCCCTGTGTACTTTGTTCTGAATAAATGAATTTTGAATATTGTTATTCATGTTTATGTACCAGCACCAGTCTGTACTTGTAAAGCTAAACTATTATATACCAATAATGACCAAATTTAAACATACTAGTGTTTCGCCCCGAACTGAGATCTCGCGAGGTCTGCTAATACCTTTTAAACTACTAAATCCCATGCAGGTCGGATTGACGGTTCTAAAGTTATGCTCGAACTAATAAACATACAAACATACAACGCCTGCTTGCCCAAGTTGTTTGAGAGATCTAGAATTATATTTATTTTTTATTTTAGAATTCTGCAATGTTAGATAAGGAACACACGGCGTATTGCATGTCAGCCGTTGCAGCCGCGGACATAGTGGGTAGACTGCTGTTGCCCATAGTGCAGGACAAATATATGATAAAGGCAAGATGGATGCTGATTATGACGTGCATATGGCTGATTATTGTGAGGCAAAGTAAGTTCAAGGATGTGTTAAGAGTATGCGGTGTACAGATTTGTTGCTTTGTATTATTTCTTGGAACTGCATTCATGATTTTGGCACCGAACGTCGTTGGCATTGTGAACAAGCTTTGCCAAAGACGTCATCTGCAGCAAACGCGCCCTCGGCCTCGTCGCGAGCGCTGTGTGTCAATATTTGACTTCTTTTTTTAATAATGTTGCTTCTTTTTAATCCGTATAAATGCTGAAGCTCCGTACACTGCGTAGGTATGCTGTGATGGCGACGCAATGGAAGCACTTCTCAAATAGATAGTCTCTTATTGCTAGACAAGTGTGAATTTAGACTCATTATAGGTGTAATGTCTGGGTTTGGATATATGTTTACCTACCTAGTAATACCATCCTCTCAGCTATGGCTTTATGTACTTATAAAAATCTGTCAAAATATGTATAAACAATGCTTAAAGTATTGTCATCTCTTCTGACTAAGCCACGGGTTTCCTGACAATGTTTTACTGCACCATTCTATAAAAATCAATTGGTGTATGATCTCTAACCCACGGATCAAAAGTCGATTACTTCCCAGAAGGCAAAACAGCACTGAAAAGATCTAGTAAAAGACTAAAAGTAGATATAAAAGTAAATACCTCTAATGGATAATGCTCTTAAAATAATACCTAAAAAATGGTGACGGTTCTTTTCTTGCCACAAACAACAAAGTACCTCGATATTATCTTATTATTGTAAAATATTACGCCTCAATTTTAGTTTTGCTCCATATTAGTTACCATAGTTGTTTTTAGCCCTGAGATAAAATTGTTTTGTTTATACCCCACATACTCGAACGATATCACTTGCTTATCTGGGTCTACCTTTGATTACAACGAGTGCCTTACCCCCTAACCAGGATAGATTAAATATCAAAGATAATTGTAATTACTAGTATTTTTACCTATTTTACTTGTTACAGTCATGGCTTACCAATCCGAGTATTATGCTCTGATCATCATGTCTTGCCTCTACGGATTCGGAAGAAGTATGATAATCGTTGCGAGGAACATTGCAATCTCAGAAGACTGTAGACTAGACCAAGTCCCCGCAGCCGTCGGCTTGGGCATGTTGACTATAGGTATTATTGTTCCGCCCGCTGGATACTTCCTAGGATGGATTAGAGATTTCACAGAAAGCTACATAGTCTGTATAACAGCACAGAACTTCCTATTGGTAATATTGCTGATCACGTGGATACCTGATATGCTTTATCTATGGATGAAAGATCGTCGGAAAAAAACAAAAGATATAGAACTATCCGAGAAACTATAGCCTTCCAAATATATGTTTTCTGGGATAATTGACTGTGCTTTAGAAACTGAAAAAAAAATACGACCTACTGTGAATAATTATGATTTCCTGAGTTGTAAATAATGTTTTTAGATAAGAAATAATCGATAAGTAGGTAGCAATATTAATATGTCATTTTTAGTGGTATAAGTATTTTAGTATCATAAAAGTAATTACTTTTTATATCTTTTATTTTATTCTACTGTTGTGTTCCTTTTTCCTACAATCTTAGTGCCTTTCTACTTCCTAAATAATCTTTTATGTGTGAAAGTTTGTAAAGATATTGTTTGCGAAGATGTTAAAAGATTTGTTATTTACTTTGTAACCACTGAACGGATTGGAATAAAATTTACCATGTAGACCGGTATTTATAGTAAATAGCCTGGGAAAAGATATCGGCTGCTTATAGGTACATTTTTTCGGGTACCACACGACTGAAGCCGTAGGTGGAAGCTAGTCAAGTTTAAGTTGCTATTTGAATAATGACGACCTCGGTGGCATAGCGGGCAAGTGCTCGTCTCAGACGCAAGGAGTGCGGGTTTCTTTATCCGCTGCAGGACAAATGTTTGCACGATCTTCAAATATTTGTTCCGGGTCTGGGTGTTCTGGTACCATGGTACTAGAAGTTTCCGATATCTTAGACAGGGAATCCTAGTGTGGGGTGAGGACTAATGTAGGTGACTGTTGGATGTTATTTATTTATTTAATGAGATTCCAAAGAGCTTGTAACAAAAGCACACGCTTTAGGGCATTTCGTTCTTTCTGTTCAAACTGATTTAAGGAAATAGGACCTTCTTCTTAAAATTACGTAGGAGATATAAAAACTTTAGTAGCTTCCTTCAACGCCTCCCACTGTTCAAAGACTGTCTGTCACTGTTGAGGACCGATTTGCCAAACACTACAGAATGGGCGTATGTGAGTTAATTTGAGTTGAAACAAGATGCGCGTTTAGTAGATTTCAAAATACGCCCAAGTGCCCAAGTTTTGCCCAATATGTAAAGATAATAAATCTCACAATTTCATTTAATAGCAAAAGTACATAATAATATGGTAGGTGACAAAAAATTGCCAAAATGACCGTCCCTAAGCGCTACTAAGAACGTGCACTCAATAACGTTAAAGTGAGCGATCACTTCCAAAAGGCTCATGTATAATGCAAACAGCTACGCAGTCGCACCGTCGCGTCGGGAGCAGACGGACAGACGCGAATACGCAATGTGAGACTTTGAGAAGGAATGAAAATCTTTGTAAGTGAAAACGTGATTGTTTTACCGTTTATACAGATGCCATTCAAAGAACAACCAATATTATAATAGTAACAGCTGGCCGTGGTGGTCCTGGCAGAATAGACCCCTCTATTTCTTCCCGTGGATGTCATAAGAGGTGACATAGATAAAATAGCTTGGGGCTTACAATAAAGTTAACAACAATAATAAATAAATAACACCCAACAGTCACATACATAGTCCTGACCCCACACTAGGATTCCCTGGATCGTTGGTATCATAAACTACGCGTACCACAACACCCATACCCAAAACAAATACATATTTGTAGATCATGCAAACATTTGTCCCGCAGCGGGATCGAACCCGCATACCTTGAGTCTAAGCACGGGCGATTGCCCGTGCACTCGCCCGCTGCGCCACTGAGGTTGTCAATAGCAAAAGCTTTATCTGCGCTCGCCAACCAGCATGCACAGCGTGGCGAGTATGGGCAAATCCCCGCAAATTATTTTTTCTGGAAATCTATGTTCTATGGGATTTCTATGTTCAACAGTGGACGCCCTGTGGCTAAAATGATGATGAGTATGAGTAACACCTAAACCGCCTAAACACGAGCTGTTTTAACTTCATTCTTCGTACAGTTTCTAAGACATTTAACGTCAACCGTTGCTTGCTTGGAGGTCCTCAAAAAGTGGTATTGACGTCTAATATAATCTAGATTACTCGAAATCTCTGAAACGGAATGTAGCAGCAGCAGTTTTTAAGCTCTACCACATATGTCAGCGTTCGTGCCAAGAGTACTATAGAGGCGACTCTCATAATATTCTTTCGAAAACACGGCTTAAAAATCTGAATGCGGATATTTTTCGTTGGAAACCTACCCGACGGCCACTGAAGGACTCGAATGCCTAAACAAACAAAACCAACAAAGGCTTCCGAGACGCGGGGTCAAAAAATAGAGATATACCTAGAAGTATACTTCTATATCTCTATTTTTCCTATAGGAAGTGACAATGCCAATGTTATTAGTTAAAGTCATCGTTAACAGTTACAATCTATAACTAGTGGTTCACCCCTACCAAAGATCTAGAAATGTCCGGTAGAAGTGGGTGTTTCGATGATCGTCAAGTCACAATTAAGATACACTTTGAAAATCGCAACAATTGGATGTTTAGCATTGAAACATTACCCATTTTGGAGCTATGACATTATTTTCGAGTAAATAAATGTTATTACGATTTTTTTGAACAGTTTGTTTGTATCTTCTTCGGTTATCGGAATTACATTACAGTAATCTATATTTGTGTTTGTCCATTAATCTTATCTTAGGATTCAGATAAAGTATTCACGTTAAGCGTTCAAAGAACGAAGCTGAAGTGGGTACTTAAAAAATATGCACCAAACCTTGAAAGAAATAACGATATTCACTGTCTACAGTGAAAATCTCTCAATGTTTATAAGATTTTTTTGTTTAACCCTGCTATTTTTAGTCAATAATATTATTATTCTTACAACACAACACTGACAACAGACTGGCATTATTTTCATTACTAAAATTAGTTTTTATTATCTTCTTATTTGTATGTAATCAGTTAGGGTCAATCGTCAAAATTTACCCTGACATTCTTAGTAGAGTATATTTTTTGCCTCACACAACTAAAAATCCTCTAACTACGTTTAAAGATACGAGTCTAGTTTGCTGAAAAAAATCCCCTTTTCACTTATGTATTTTTGTCTAGAAATGCACTGAACTTAATTATTTTTAAATGTCTAATACAGGAAGTATCTATATGTATCATGTAATTGACGATGATAATAAAATACCCTTCCGCATGAATATATTTTTGTTGGTACCTAATTTAACCAACGCTAAATAAATTCATTCTCGGCGTGCAGACCTCGTAAATCTGGAGGGTCCTTTTCGTATTTCAGAGGCAATGCTAAAGTCTATTTATTTAACGACGGGACGAGGACAGCACGGAAAGTATTAAAATATCCCAGATTTTTTCATTCGAAAACTCTATGCTATATATGTAACTGTTGGGTGTTTGCAATCCCACAACCCCTTAGGAACAATGTTTGTTATATTATTACTTAAAGATCTTGTACCTACCTATATTATGAACACAGTAAGCACCATTACTAGATAAGGGATACTATGGCGCGTTTTTGCAGTCACACACGTATTTAGAGCTTGCAAGAATGAACGTACCTAAATGAACCGAAAATACTCCCTATATGTAAAAGGACACGTATACACACATATTAGCGGCAACTCTCCGTTCCGGTTCAGCTCCGCTGTGATATAAATGGTTCTCAAACAGATTATACACTAAACCCAGAGTTTTCTACATTTTACTCCCTGTTGTCACATTACACAGACTGTTATTACGAAATAATTATCTTATTTGTATCCTCGCTATTTCATGGTAATAGGATCGTGGTAGCGTAAAAAATATGTAATGAAGAATGTTTATTGCGGGTTACGTAAAGAGTTGCTATGGAAAAAAACAACGTTGTAACAACAAGTTGTAAGCCTGGAACTTGTTAAGGGTTTGGAGAATACAATAGCCCAGAGTACCATCTAACTAAAGTAAAGAAGCCTTTTGATGCAAAAGCATTTAGCGGTCATCCAGTCTAATAGAGTTATTACAAGTTTGAATTTTTAACGCACTAAAAGCTCAAACACTACATAATATTTGGTATAAAGTTCCCCTCCCCTCCTAGCCGTTCCTAAGAAAAAGGGGAAAAAAACACAGACAGCCAGACAGATGGACGGACGGACGGACAGACAACAAAGTGATCCGATCGGCTTACTCTCACGGTTTCAGACTTCCCTTCATCATCATCATCAGCCTGTAGAAGTCCACTGCTGGACATAGGCCTCCCCTAAAGAGTTCCACGACGAACGGTCTTGAGCCTTCTCCATCCACCGACTTCCCGCAACCTTCACAATGTCGTCGGTCCATCGGGTGGGGGGCCTTGCAACACTGCGTCGCCCGGTTCGTGGTCGCCATTCGAGAACCTTTACTCCCCAACGGTTATCGGTTCTGCGAGCTATATGGCCTGCCCACTGCCACTTCAACTTGCTAATTCTGAGAGCTATGTCGGTGACGTTGGTTCTTCTACGAATTTCCTCATTTCAGACTTCGCTTAAGTGGCCCTGAAAAAACTCACCTGTATAGCCATAGCGATACGATACGTTCACACGATATAGCTGTTCCGTGGTATTTGTTTATCTATTTTAATACAAACTCGTTGTTATAGCCAGCAATAACATTTGAAACCTAAAGTTTTTGTCAGCCATCTTAGCTTGTATTGGAGACACAGTGGGTGGTTCACGCGGAATAAGCCAGAGCGCTTGGCAAACAGGCACAATATTGTCTCTTCGTCTACAATACCACATACGAGTCTGAGTCGAGTGGTTTTGGAACATTCAGACAGAATTATTTTTTATTTCTCTTCTTATAAGAAAGGAGATGACGGCTAAAAGAAATGAGTAGAAGAAGAAAACATGTTGTGCCGACCCCACATAATGTGGGACAAGGGCAGGAAAAAGAAGATTCTTAAAATAAATTATGAAAAATAAAAAATATTCCGGACTTATCACACACAGTCAACTGATCCCAAACTAGGCATAGCCTGTACTATGGGTACCAGAGACTCATATACATAATAGCTATAATATATAACACCCAGACACAGAACAAATACCTGTGTTAGTCACAAATGTTTGTCCAGTGCGGGAATCGAACCCGCTACCTCTAGCGCAGAAGGCAGAGTTACTACCAACTGAGCTATGAGGCCAGTCATTATGTTTTTCATTTTCTAATTACTCTTGTAGAACTCTATTCTTTGAATTTTTGTGTTATAAATTAAAACTACTAAATTTTAAGCAACTAAAAGGAAGAATTGAGCAAAGTTCAAACGATCATAATGTGATCTAAATTTTTTAACTGAATAAACTGAATTTTGATACCAATTATCTCAAACTTTATTCAGACACAAGGATCACGTCACGTCAGAAGTCACTTCGAGACGCGGCTTTATGATGAAAAACTGGCAATTTATGATGATGATCCATCCCAGTGCTTAACAATCATAAACAACTACGCTATCATGTTACTTTTGCGTGTCTCTCAATCTCTCGCATCACGTGGTGCAGCGCATAGACAGGAAGCTAATTTTGATTTAAGTTGTGGTCCAGAAAGTATAAAAAACTGGCCGGTTGTGTTCGGTATCAGGTTACCCAGTCAACTAGCTTTAATAATTTAATTGAAACCTCTAAATAATTTAAAAGCTGCATAAGATAATGTTCAGCTGGCGTACGTACGAACACCGAAAATGAGGAAGTGGCATGTGGGCGTTGGAGCACAAAGCTTCATGAACTTGCCGAATTGTATATACCTAGAAGAGAGCTGGATCGAGGTACTATGTACCTACTTTTAATTAAGAAAAAAATCCAAGTTATGAGGAGAAAACCAAAAAATATTCTTCGGATATACTATGAAGCTAGCTCAGAATACAAAAAATGAAGCTAGTTAGAATTCTCATTGAATGATGTTTTCCAACGTATCAATGTTTTACTCTACAGTTTTCTTAACTTTATCCTCAGCTGGGCATAGGTCTACCTTTTTTAGTCTTGTCCATTTACGACCCACAATTCTGGCTATGTGGTCTATCCAACCCACTAGACTTCCTACGATTCTTAATGTACATTCACGAACTTTTGATTGGGACCTATTTAAGGATGAATATCGTAAAGAACACGAGCTCAAGAGAAGGTAATTCTAGCATGTACCTTAGTTAGTAATGTTGGTAGTGCAAACGTTACTACTGACGTTACTAAGTAGTGAATGTAAGTCCAGTATAAGTTTGAACTATTTTATTCCGCGGTGTTTGACTGCTAAAGCAATGGTGCTATTTAGCGTCAATATTTGCAATGCATCTTATGTTTTATTATTAAGATGGTACGAATTATTATTATAAGTGCATTGCCGTTATATTCTGGGTTACACACTTGGAGTCGTTTAGGACAAGAGCATGGATTTAAAGTTTCAAAGTGTAACAATCGGCTTCTTTGCACAAAGATAGGCTTTACGAATTTAAGCCCATGACTTGAAATTTACTCTGCCTAAAATTATTAAATTTCATTTACATTCCCAGCCCAGAATGGAAGTGTTAGAAAGAGATATTCAGGTGTCTACATCGAATATAATAATAACGCCCGGTGTATGAGATGTAGACTCGAAGTACCAATGTGTGATAGGTTTATACAAATATCACTATTTTTGTAGTAGGTACCAATTGGATTATATTGTGAGCATTTGTGATATTAACGGTATTAACCCTGACCAAAAATATATTGTTAATGTACGAAGGTTAGCGAGATAAGTGACGTTGAACATCCATCCATCCATTTAAATGAAGTAAGTTGTCCAACTTACTTCATTTAAATCGCGTATAACCGAAAACTTGAAATTTGGAAGGTGTATTAAGAAATTTATTCCTGAAGTTCAACTCCTAAGGGAGTGCAGCGGGGGTTGAAGCTCGTAAGAAAAAAAATCATCAGAAGTCGCGGGGGCTTTCAAAAGTTATGAATAAAACTTTGTGCTAGAATCTCCTTGGCATTTTCATGGTTTAATAACATACCACTTCCACCGAAATTCTACTCCATGTCACGTAAAACAAAACCATCTAGGACTGTGTGCAGCGGAATATAAATTGCGGTATTATAACGTGGTGTTTCGGTAAAATTAATAACTTAACGGGTGTCGGTTTAAGCTTTCTGCTAATAATTGGACACGACTCTCCGATAAAAAAAATTGCACAATAATATATAGTTTTACTAGTAAACTCCCGTTGGTAAGTTCTTTGAAAATTTCGTAATTTAGTATCAATAATTAAAACCTAAAGGTTCTTTCATTTTCGGTAGTAATTGGAAAACCTAAGAATAACGGTTTCATATGTGCAGTCTTCTCCGTCCGCTCCTGGATACGTCAAAGTATTGCTATACAACATCAAAACTACTGGGCAAGTGCAGTCGAAGGAGGCTTTCTCGACTTTAAACCTGAGATACTCCCGAAAGCTCCTAAGCCTGAAACGTGACAAACTCCAACAAGTAGTTGTTGTCACAGGTCACTGCTCACTTAACAAACATCTATTCACCTTGGCTTGGGTGTTACAGAAAGCCCCCTATACAGGGGATGCATGAACGCAAAGGAGATAGCCGCACACGTGCTACTGAAGTGCAGTAGCTTGGCGTCTCAACGAGCATACTACCTTGACACACCGGGAACGCCCGGGGAGGCCTGGCTATCCTGGAGGACAACGGGTGGCTGGACTAACAACCACCCGTCACGCAAGAAGGGCCCATCAGCGGCCTAGTTGCGGAAACCATCCTACTCACAGAGTACCAAGTGCAGTACTTTTTGTGCTTCGATTAGTAGCAAAGCAAGTTTATTTAGTTTCATTTCTAGTATGTAACGTAATTCTTAAACTTAAAAAGAATCTAAACCATAATTGAATCATATTTTATCTATTTTGGAATAGCTAATTTATTACTTTGAATTTGAAAAGATCTTTCGTTGAAAAGCTGAAGATAATTAAAGCGTCAACTACAACATTTCTTTCAATAAAAACTCCATAATAGACAACCCGAATAGACCACATAACCGAAAGTGCTAAAATACTAACCTAGTGAAACTTTACACTTCACTAACAACGTCTTCATGTTACCAAGGAAAATAAAAGCACAGTCAAAAAAACATCAAAATCTCATTAGTTCCCGCTTCTTGCCGCGGCGACACTACGGAAGCAGTATAACTAATGTACAGTAATAAACAGACGAGTGCCGTATTTCTTTTTTATAACTTACTGTACCATTTTTGGTTTAGAAGGTATCTCAATAATCAGATATGCCTGCGCCATACGAACACGAAAGCACTAAAGACACACATGTGTACACTATGTGTGTGTGTAGTTGGTGTTTGGGAAACTTCGTCATATCTTCTCGTCGGAGATACCGCAGAGCCTCAAGACGAAAGTCTACAATCAGTGCGTGTTGCCAGTGATGACATATGGCACTGAGACTTGGTTGTTAACTATTGGCCTCATACACAAGCTCAAAGTTGCACAACGGGCTTTGGAGAGAGCTATGCTAGGAGTTTCACTACGTGATAAGATCCGAAATGAGGAAATTTGTAGAAGAACCAAGGTCACCGACATAGCTCTTAGAATTAGCAAGTGGCAGTGGGCAGGCCATATAGTTCGCAGAACCGATAACCGTTGGGCAGTAAAGGTTCTCGAATGGCGACCACGAATCAGGCGACGCAGTGTTGGAAGGCCCCCCACCCGATGGACCAACGACATTGTGAAGGTTGCGGGAAGTCGGTGGATGGAGAAGGCTCAAGACCGTTCGTCGTGGAACTCTTTAGGAGAGGCCTATGTCCAGCAGTGTACTTCTACAGGCTGATGATGATGATGATGAAACTTATGGTGTTCTCTACGAGCTATTAAAATTGCTTAGTTCCCCGCTTGCTCAATCTTGCTTGTCGTGTCACTGATTCTTTCTTGGTCAGGTATTAGATCAGTTACCAGATTGAGGTATGGTGAACCAGAAAAGGGCCTATTGCCATCCGTCGTAATTAAATATCGTAATGAAATACAAGCAGCCACCCTGTTTGAATGTATTTCATCACGATATTTAATGCTCTTCAATTTTGGTGGAGATCTGATGAAGATCTTCGAAATTAAAGAATTATTTCTATATTTTCGATTAATACAATATAAAGTCGTTTTTTTTATTGTGTTCTAAAATTTAACTTTCTCTTGAGCAAGCACACTTATGAGAAATAATGTTTCCACCGAGATTGTCCGTTGCACTTTTCTTTCAAATACCGTATAATGCAAAAGTTGGTTCCGCAACGAGGGTAAAGTTTTGGGCTTTTAATGTGCTACTTTTGTTTTCACTGCATGTTTAGATAATTACAAATCTTTGCATTTTATTTTAGGCATGTCTCTTGCACAGTTGGTTTAATTTTTCAGAATCAATTGTAGAAAATCATGCACAACTTTCCCCACTTAGTTTATTATTTTAACCCCACTTAGTCTTAAAATCGTAAAATAATCAGTAAACTGAAACTTTGTCTGGGTCACCGTAAGCAGTTAAATATTAAATTTAGTATTTATAATTAGCACTTATCTAAAACTTTCAAACAAGCAGAACAAGCTATGATCGGAGTTTTACTACGTAATATAAAGAATTCCATAAAAGGTAAAGAACTTTATCAATTCTTAGTTTCATCGAAATCGGTTTAGCCATTATGGCGTGATTGAACCTCAAACATCTTAACATCTAAAAATCCTCACAAACTTTCGCATTTATAATATTAGAAGGATTACGTATGTACGAGATAAGATTGTTTTTTTTTAATGTTAAACGGAGGCAAACAGGCCTACGACCCACCTGATGGGAAGCGGTTACCGTCGCCTATTGCCATCTACAACACCTGGAGCATTGCTAAAGTTAATTCGTTGCCTGCCCTGGAGAAATCTTTTTGTATTTTTCTTGAAGCCCTTCATGCTGTACGTTAGTGGGAAAAGTTATTTACGTGAATAGAAGAATAGCGCCTTAGAAAAATGTATGTATTTAGGAGAGCAGACCAGACAGACTAAAGTATCAACTTCCCATCAGATAAGCAGGTTAAACTCTAATCGATAAAATCATCTTAGATGAATCAAGTGCAGTTTCGAAAGTAGTAAAAAGTTTGAAGCTCTCGTGCAAATTTAAACGGACAGTTGTGCTGGGAAGCCTCGAGCCGAGCACGGGAATCCCATTTACCTGGGCGAAATCTCCGGCACGGCTTGTTTTTGAAATCTGAAGCTTTAGAGCGAATTGGTCAGTTTGAGTCTTTTGGGTTATTTTTTACAGACACCTTCATAGGTGTATAGCTATAAAGAATTTTAGTGCTGTAGGTAATTGTCCAACTTTATAGTTTAATTTGTATCTTCATCGTTAGCATATTTAGTGGAGTGTATTTTTTCACTTACCTTCACAATGATAACAGACTATCTATATATTTTAAAAACAACCCGTTGTCATCGCCTTTGCTATGAATATAATTTTATATTACAAATAATATAAACGAGTAAGGCTCGTATTTTAAGTCGTCGCGGTGGGTTTTTTTAAGGTGATATTTAAAAATATAAATAATTTTGACAAAATATTAAAATTATTGAGTATGAAAATAAAATCTATGAAAATAATATCAGTTTGATGTAAGGTGAGAGAAAAAAATACACAAAACTAAAGATACCAGCATATTCTAACTGACAATCTTAGATTTGCTCACTTACCTATAATTCGTTTTGAAACATACATTCTGCCAGAGACCATTACCCTTAGCTATGTAATATCAAACTGTAAATGCTGTAAGAATATTGATCATAAACACAATTACAGAAGTCTGTCTATAGCATCTTGCACATAAATCACGGAATTTTGGTATATCTAGTTAGTAGAGCGGATTCGGTACTTGGGATCCTGTATTTTTTCGGTACATTTGACTTGGTTGGATGCTAATGGCAACACTCAAAGCCAAATGGAAAATAGTTTTGACACTGTTCCTTTTCGATCCAAATCAAGGCAGTATTAACTCTCAATGTGGTAATGCCATGCCCATTCTTGAATTCCTTTTTAGATACCGACAACATAATATGTGTAGCCTTTTAGAACATTTTATCAGCTTTGAACTCCTTAAAATCAGAAGGGTAATTTTATCATCACCATCATCATCAGCCTGTAGAAGTCCACTGCTGGACTTACGCGACAATACGCGTGTTCCATGACGTACGGTCTTGAGCATTTTCCATCCACCGACTTCCCGCAGCTTTAAAAATATCGTCGGTCCATCGGATTTGGGGTATTCCAACACAGCTCGGTTCGTGGTCGCCATTTGTGAACCTAAGAAGGGTAATTTGGAATCTGTAGAACTAGGTGAATATACAAAGAAACGCGATTTTCCAAACTTCAAGCTAGTAAGCAGCAATCATTTTCTCAGCTCTGACTCGTCACGACTAAAAGAATTCCACCAAGATTAATTACCTGAAGTTTCCTTGCTCTTTTGTTATAACCATAGACATAAAAAGCTAGCCCACTTCATGAAAACGGCTTCAAGCGGCCATAATTAGCAGTATGCCCGCTAACCGCTAGGTATAACTTTGTATTTTAAAATATCCATACCACTTTCAATTGCGACTGGACCAGGGACTGAAAGCGGTTTATAGGTACTGGTACCGTTAAAACATTTCGGTACCATTATGCTATACCGGTAGGGCATTACGGTACCGTTATTTCATACCGGTAGATTTCGGTACCGAAATTTTGAGCCGCGGCTAGTTCGCTAGGACAGTCGCGCAGCGGTGGCGGGGTGGCGGCGTTTCATCAAAGAAAACCTTTATTTATTTCGGTTATAGGTACCGGTAGCGAAATAAACCGAAATGAACTGCGAAGCCAGATTTTCCGGTACCTTTATAATTATCGGTAGAGAAATATTCGGGTAACCGGAATTTATCGGTATGTCGTCATATCGTTATTTAAAGGTACCTTTATATTCCGGTTATTCAGTCCCTAGACAGGACTTCAACCCGCGAACTTCCCCTAAGTACGGGAAAGTGATAACCAACCGCGCTACCGAGTCGTGGCATTGATCCAGGTGAATTTTTTTGTGTCCTTTGATCGGTATAATCTGCCCTAAGCGTGTAGGTTTTTATGTTATGTAGTACCTGCTCACTCACTAGGCTCAATAGTATTCTTATTTTTCTGTAGTGAGGTCTTCATTCGACAATAGGAATTGCTTTTTGTTGTGCTGTCAAATTAAGTAATCATAAGTAGGTTTATAAACACACATAGGTTTGAAAATTATGGTTTTAAAGTACGTACCGCAGAACCTGATAACAATGAAAAATGCGGCCAAGAATTCCCCTGATATTATATCTATAAAAAAAGAGTCAACGTAGTAGTTATAGGAAAATCAGGCATACAACAGAGTGATCTAGCTTTTACCTATAACTATCATTTAGCTTCTTTGTCTGAAGGCATTCCATCAGAAACCTTTCAAGATTTAATTGAAATGCTCGGACCGGATTTTTGGGCAAACACTGGTAACTTGATGAGCGGTCATTTTCTTTAATGTGGGATTTGGCTCTGGAATGGTATTGAATTATTTAAGGCTCAATTTTGGTCTGTTTGGCCGTTCAACAAAACAAATAAAACATAGGCGAGTCGAACGCTTTGATGAATAATTGAAAATAGTTCAGAAATACCTTAATAAGTACTTATTACGTATAATATTTAAGCACAGAGTAGGTACTATAAGTGGAGTGTGGTAGTGGCACCGTCTACCGATACAAGGTCGTAGGTTGGAATCCTGGTCGTGCACATATGGATCTTTGATACGGTAAACAATAAGAAGACAGTATTATTTAACAAAACATCCTAGACAATTTTTCCTGATAATATTTGGGAGCAATCTTTTATATAAAATGTATGTGTTCTTTTGTAACTAATGAAATATATTTTCTTTACAAGGTTTTATATACCAAATCGATAATAGTTACCGCGACCATAACAGAACCATCTACATTTTTTTATGATTTTTATTATACGTCCTCATCACCAGTTTAGCTCGAGTGTTTAGTCATTGCACTTGATCGTATAAAAAAATTGGGCGTTAATTAGTTTCAATCTGCGGAAACTTTTAAATGGTCTTTAGTTTTAGTTTAGGATTAATAAGAAGTTTTTTATGACTGTTGGTTTTCCTTAGAAATAAAAATAAAAAATGTAATAGTTTTTTTTTTAATTATTTCTATGTCCAAAGTAGACCACCCATTAAATGAGCAGTTTCTGAAAAACCGATAACAGATGGAAGAAAATAAAAACAGCTGCGTATTGTGAACCGTTCGTAGTCAATGGTTAACCGTGGTGTTTTACTGAAAACGAGTATCCATTGGAGCTCACGGTTTATTCCTTACCAGACCAGAATAAGCTTAAACGGTTATGTGAGTTACTAAAAAATAATCCTACTCGTAGAGCTTCCAACGTTTTTTACGATAATTCTCTTCGGATCTAATGACTGGATCTCAAAGGACGTTCATAAAATGCTTTCAATGTGTGGACACAGTTACCGCACGTTTACAAGCTTATCTATCGTTTGTTTGTATGTAGGGGGTTGAATTACACTAGAATTACTGAACCGAGAACAGAACAGAGATTTATAAAAAAAAAAACATTAAATAATAGCAAGGTAAGTTATCCGTATGCAACATAGGCTATATTTTATTTTCATAAAAATAACTTTTTATTCTGAAAACTCAATATTTGCAAATCAAGTCGGATGAAAAATGGCTTAGGTCCTAAGTAACTATTTTCTAGTCTGTCACAACTGCGCGCACAGAATAATTAAGTTTTAGAGTAAATTTTTAGGAGAGTGACAAGAGTCACAGTTGGAACATACGTACTTGAACACGCGGACGAAGTTGCGGGCCAGTCAGCTAGTAAGCTATATTTTTAGCATTGCTATTATAAAAATGCCTCAAAACCCATCTATTTTTTTATGGTCAGCTCGAGAATACACTAAACTAGCGGACTGAATGGAGAGCGAAACGAATCCAATCAACCACGAACATTCCGTTCAAATTCAATGTTGCTTTTTATAATGCGCGTTTTGCTAAAATTAGCAGTAGGTAGGTGTGAACTACCTTTGTGTAGTTTTATATACGTGGAAGGAAAAGAAAATACTGTACCTTAAGGTCTACCCACAACGGGTTACCTACGAGATAACGACGGATATGATAGCAGTGCTACAATTAGTTGACCAGCAACATACGTGAAATATACCCATTGGAGGACTTCCGACTTTATGCTGTTAAAAAACAAAATACCCTATAAAAGACACATAATATACCTAGTGAAAAACAAAATATAGAGAGTGGGTTATTTAATAATGAAAAAAATGTTAGACATAAACTTTAACAAGCACTTCCTATACGTTTTTATTACCTTCTTAAAACAACCTGCTTGGTGTTACGATCTCTGTTAAGCATCGCTCGAGTGAACTTCCCTGTCATCACTCTTATAGATATACGGATAAAGTTAAAAATAAGGCCCATTTAGATCCCTTTAAAACTTGTGAAAAGTTTCTTGTTGGAACGCTCGCGGGCGTTACCGGTGCAAATTTAAAGTATGTATTACTAGCGCCGCAAAACCGAGGGCGAGGCGAGCATGAGAATTCCATTACTGCTGTTGAAGTGACACGTTCGCGGTGCGACGTCATTCCGGTGGGTACAGGGAGGGCTATGCTGTAATTCGGAACCAATAACGGGTAAAGTTGCGATTAAAGTTGTTTCATAATTTGTTGATGTCGCAAAACTAATGTTTAGTTTGGCACATTTATCCTTTGACTACACTGATTCTTTCATCGACTATAATAGGCCCTTTTTAGGGCCAGCATACCTCAACCTGGTCACTGACCTAATACTGGATGACCACGAGAGAATCAGTTATACGACAACCGTTGGCAAATAAGGTTCTCCAATGGCGACCACAAATCGCACGACTCACTGTTTGAAGGCCCCTCTAACCGATGGACCGACGACATTGTCAAGGTTGGGGGAAGTCGGTGGATGGAGAAGGCGCAAGAACATTAATTATGGTACTCTTTGGAAGGATTAGCAGTATGTATTATCAGGTTGATAATGAGACACAATATAATTGAGATTTTTGTTTTTAATTTAACCGACTTTAAAAAGGAGGAGGTTCTCAAGTCGGCTGTTTTTTTTTGTCTGTATGTTACTCGATATCTCCACCAATACCAAACCGATTCTGATAATTCTTTCGCTGGTGTATAGAGTATGATCCCGGGGTGGTCCCATATTAATTTAATTCCTGAGGGATTGCTACTTGTCCCGTAAAACTTAAAAAACGTCATCATCTCTTGAAATCACGACTTGCCGATTTTTTTTTGTCGACTATGGTGTGGTTATCCCCACGACTTCGTTCGGTTGCTGCTATTTTTACATAAACTTTAACCTTAGGGGTTGTGTGTCGGGAATTCTTTTCTGTGCACCCATACGTTACAACAGGAAGCTACCCTGCAAATTTCATACCTACTCTTAGGACTATTGGTTAGGCTCTGCGTTGATTGTCAAAGAGAATAAAACCATCACGTTTTATTGTCTGTCAGTCAGTCAGTACCATATGAGTTATTATTTATGATGAATGAATGTCATACTTTGGTACTTTGGTTTTTTGTTCGAAAGTGTAGGTGGCCAGTGTCATCCTCAGTAGGTAAGCAAAACGCAAAGACAATAGAGGCAATTATTGCGGCCAGAGTAGCCAGATCGACTAAATATTTTTTTTTATGTTATCAACCATAACAAAAAAAGATGTTGATATTAATCTTGTAAATATTCAGGAATTTGTATTCGGTTTTCAGTTTTTGTAAAAAATATCTTATTCTTAATATGGAAATAATCAAAAAAAAAATTTAGTCGATCTGGCTACGCTGGCCGCAATAATTGCCTCTATTGTAAGCCACTAAAGGCTGTAAGTCTAAGTAAGATGAGAAAACTAGACATGACACAATATTGCTCTATTTTTGCAACCACTACGCTGTATCAGTTACGGCATAGCGCGGTGGGTGGCAGATCCAGCCGATAACGAACGGATTTATTTAAATCAGCCGCCGATGCAGCTCGTTTACACGAAGAATTATACATTGGCTTTGTCTCTGTACGTGAGCAGCGTCTGTTTATTTTGGTTATACCTACTCTCCAAGATGTCGTGTGTGCTTTAAATTAGACAGAGACTTGTCTTCAAATATTTGAATATGTACAATTGTAGCATATCCAATTTATCCATGATACAATCTTGTGACACATTGTTATAGAGATCACAGAAAACCACCGATTAAACAAGGCTCTAAAAAAATGTTATTGGTCGAACGAGCGAAGCAAGCGAAACAAACAACGAGCTTTTTTTCATACAAAGCGATGTATGTTTATAGTAGTTGGCCATATTGTTTTTGAGATAGGTATATCAAAAATAGTAACATTTGAAAACCATCATAACGTGAGCTCTCTTTGGTAAAGTTTCATTGACTTCGTTGTTCAAGTAAGATTGGATAATAAATGCTAAAGATGCGATTTTCAAAGTTTATCTTAATTGTGCCTCAACGATCATCGAAGCACCAACTTTTACCAGACATCGTAAGGTCTTAACGCAGGTAAGTAGGTATATTGTTGCCAAACTTTGAGCTCTACTTTTCTCTACTCAACTCAGTTAAATTTTCATCGAAGTCAGGATCTGCACACGCAGGATACAAAAGCTAGTAAAATATTTACTCGCAAATTGCCGAACACAAAAGCAATTAAGCAAGCCATTCAAGAACATGTAATCCGCCATCCGTTGCGCAAAATTAGCGTTGATTTTGAATAGATCTGTGATGAAACCATTGAATATAATACGTGAAGCACCCCTCACGTTTTACGTACAGCATAAGGAGAATAACTAGTTCAAACATTCACCTTTTGCTGTGTCAAAGCTGTGTAATATTCATTTATCTCTAAAAAGTAACAAAATATGTTTTTTTTTCAAAAACTAAAAACCGACTTCAAATTCCTGAATATTTACAAGATTAATATCTACCTCTTTTTTTTGTTATCAACCTCTTTGCGGTTTGCTTACCTACTGAGGATGACACTGGCCACCTACACTTTCGAAGAAATAACAAAAGTAAGTATGATATTGTATCCATTCATCATCAATAATAACTCTTACGGTACTGACTGACTGACTGACAATCAAACGTAGTGGTTTTATTCTCTTTGAAAATCAACGCAGAGCCTAACCAAAATCCCCTAAGGGTGGATTCGACCAAACGCTATGTTATGCCAGAATAACAATCCCTGTCATAACTTTATTCCCTGAATTTAATCCTGGATAACTTGGTTTGCATTTTTCCATCGAAAACTAACACTGGGTATTGTTACTCTAGTGCTAGCTAATGAATGAATGAACAAATATGTAAACCAACTAAAATCAAAATACAGTTGTTTGTTAGAATGCCAAGCGAAATGGTGCGCCACTTTAGTTTATCGCAGTATTGCAGTGCCAGTGCAGTGCGCGCGCCGTCGATTGTCATTGTTTGTCGTCCGTCATAGCAGCATCAACAAAGTATTTTCTGGTTTATGTTGTGATTTAAGATTTTCGAAGAAAAATAGTGATTGCGGTGTCCCATGTTTGGAAATTACTGAAGAAAAGAGAAAAAGAAGCCCAAATTGGCATCTGAGAAACACTTGCTCTCCAAAGAATATAATTGCTAAACTACACACTGCTTGCCCTCATCAGAGAATTCAAAAACCCAGTTGGAATCAATGAAAAAAATGCCAAAGAGGAAGAGTCACTCAATAGGATGCATAGAATCCAAACAGGTAATAGTAACCCGCGACTCAAGCTTCAGTATCACAGGTTCAATTAATCATAAGTAGTAATAGTGCCGTTATACAGCATCTGTAGGATTGCTCAGCACCTGTACTATCCGTCAAAACATAGTATAGAGGAGCTGAATAAACCGCGGTTATCCTGATGATGTTTTCCTTCACAGTTTTGGGCTCATTACATTCGTGAACATCTATTTTTGCATGATACGAATGCATATCTGCACTACATGGATTCGAACCCGCGCCCTACGGATTGAAAGTCTAGGCACCTCCTACTAGGACTCCTTTTAGTGCTTATTATTACATTATTATTGCTTTATTTCTGGATTGGCGTGATTATACCCATCAACTGTTAAGAGATCCTGTTTCCACTCTACGAGTGAATAAAGAACAAGAAGGAACACACAAACACATATCTTGGATTTCAAGAAGGCGACCTATGTACACAGCTTCATTATCCTCACTGGAGGAATTGCACAAAAAGAAAATGGAAGCAATCGACTACCAGAAGAGTATTAAACCAATAAAAATAAGAATCTTTGAAATATTTTCATTTATACCTATTTTATACTAGCTTCTGCCTGCGGCTTCGCTCGCGTGGTACCATGTAAGTGTACAATGACTTTATGTTATCTCCCGCAATGTGCCACAAGCACGTCTACGAATTATCCTGTTTCTGACGTGCAGGTTGTCTCGCAAATTCGCTTAATACTCGTACCTACATGTTGTGAGTTGTGACTGCACCACGGACGAACGATTAAATTGAAACGCTAAATTAAACTATACTTTTAAACTGGTTTTTGGTATAAGTATATAATATAATGTTAAGACGACCTCGGTGGCGTAGCGGGGCGAGGGCCCGGATGAGACGCTAGGGGTGCGGGTTCGATTCCCGCTGCGGGACAAATGTTTGCATGGTCTGCAAACATTTGTTCCTGGTCTGGGTGTTATGGTACCATAGTACACGTAGTTTCTGACACTCACGACACAGGGAATCCTAGTGTGGGGTCAGGACTATGTATGTGGCTGTTGGGTGTTATTTATTATTACTATAATATTATTATATGTGAATAGGTTTTACAAATTAATGGTATGTTCCTTTTAAAGCATAATGAGGCCTAGTAGTATAAAATCATGAATTTGAAGGAATTATCTGAATCAACCAAAAACACAACGCCCGAGAAAGATAGGGTTCCCCAACTTTCGATCCGAAGGTCGTGACTCACAAGTAACAATTGCAATTTTTGTTGCTCACAAGTTGTAAGTAACAAAAATAACAATTGTTAATTTAAAACCTGGAATAATTTCAAAGCTCTTTGTAAACAATTATGAGCAATATAAACACACAAAAAATTGCCATGTTAGAATCGGAATAAATTGCTTGTGATAAGAACCCTAGACTCTATCTCAAATTTATTTTAAAGTGATCTTTGCATTGGTTTTGAACCAAACCAACGCAGGCCATCCTATACCTACTTCTTTCTGTTCTGCGTATTTGCCAACTAAAGGGGAATATAAACCAGAACTATGTTCTCAGTGATAAAAAAGCTCGAAAAGGGAGGCAAAATGGAAAGATTGAATCAACTTAAATAGAGTAAGTACCTACCTACTCGTAGCACTCTCATCCAATTTGTAAAGTTAGCTAAAGGTGGGTTGGATAAGCCCTAGAAGAACATTATTGATAATCTCATTCATATTTATGACCAGTCTGTTGCTTTTTCCTTTATGATATTAAAATAGTTCGAATACTAGTTGTCGCTTCATAATCTCCTTATTTTCTCAATGTAGGTATCAGTTAGTAAAAATGATCTTCCAGATGATCTGGTCACTTTCAACGCATCATCAAAATAGAGAGCTTATAATCACTTATAAGTAATCACGGGTCGATAATAATTAAATGATTGCTAATCGATCTTCCAGACGAGCTGAGAGCCAGAGTTTTGTATTTTGATGGCTGGTGCAAATTGGGGTAACAGTCGAACACAAGTGAAAAAAAAATGTGGGGAAAAGACTACTTACATTTGTTTCGTTCATTTTTGTAAGGATATACATGTTTTCTTTCACTCTACAAACATTAGGATTTTCTCTAAAACCTACTTAATAATTCAAAGAATCAGTAAGAAAGTAAAACAAATCCTTTGTTTTGTAGTTGGTATCCTAAACAAACCTATGCAGTGTACATTCCCTGTACTCCGCATAGAAACGACGTGGCGAACTCGTAAAACCTTATCTTGTACCCTTCGAGGTTTGTTTGCATTGATTTTCTTACTCTACCACTCGGCCGTTCGCTGGAGACAGCTCCAAATTTTCGACAAACCCTCTAATGGGTACATACAATTTTTAAACTGAGCCGAAATACCTATTTTTATATAATTGTTTCTAATTTTATTTCCTTTGTATATTTCTTATAACAATTGGTCAAGTGAGCTAAGATCTCTCAAACGACTTGGAGTAATCGGCGCTGTATGTTTTTATGTACCTATATTTGTTAGAGCATAGCTTCCGAACAAATCAATTCCGATTCAATCTACATGAAATTTATTAAGTAAACAGGTTGTATTGTCGAAATATGCTGGTAAAAATATGAGTTAAAACGATTATGGGGTTGCTAAGATATAGCGGTCCAAAAAGAAGTTTAAAAAAATAAGTAATACAAATACCATGACGTGGGGTGTCATATAGAAAGAGCATTTGTTACTCCCAAAACGTTTGTTAATTTATTTCTACTTAGGCCATATGGTTTTTGAGATACTGCGAACATGCTTAAATTGCGATTTACAAAGTTTATCTAGAGCCTCAACGATCATCGAAGCACCAACTTTTACCGGACATCGCGCGATCCAAGTTCGGGTTGAACCACTACCACTTTTTTTTTCATCATTATGCTACCTATATAGCAATAACCTATCAATAATTTTAATCTTTGTTTGAGTAAACTTAAAAAAAGTGGTTCAAAATACAAAAATATGCGACATATTTTAGAAAAAAAAATCTGAATATTTTACGTTCGTCAATTCCGACCTCTGACGAGCATCGATTGATGCTTTCCATCGTATTATTAAGGTCTATCTTTATATTTGTTTCTTCTGTATATATCCGATTCAAAGCCACACTTTTTGTGAGTTTGATTTGGGTAATTATATAAACACAAAAAAAGAGGCACTAATGGCTTCGGCTACGATTGTGGCATTGTCCACATGTAGTCTTACGCTGGACCTGTTTACAAAATATAACAAACTAAAGCTCACTGTTTAAACAAACTTTCTTAGTTAATCTGAACTTCTCTAAGTTCAGATTAGATAATTGTGGAATGTGCTTGTTAACTCGCCCGTTCGAGCACTCTACGCGCCCGGGATTGAAGCACCAGCAACAATGACGGTCTTTGGCTTTTGTAATACTTTATTATGTGCCGGCAAAGATCCCCGACAAACTTTATTGGAACATCGAGTATGACTCAGAAACTCAGTATGATATGAGACATTAGTTACAATGGCCGCCATTATTCCATAGACGAAAAGATTTAGAAGGGCTTATGACTATTCAACTTGTTTGGCTTCCATTGTACAGTAGATAGTTTTTGTGTTGTCGATAGGTAATCATTAATGAACTAATAAGATTATTATCATGTTGAATATTACATATTATCGATTTTACTGTTAACTCCTCTGTAGCGGGTGTTATTCAGTTTCCAAATTTCTCATCAGGCTCACGCTCCCCACATTCTTGGTATTTTGCTGGTTGCCTTATAAATACACAATAAATACTGTTTGAACAAGCATTCAAGTGAATACGACGCCAGCCCAATTAGTCACCGTCACATTATATTTTGAGATGTAACGTCGATATCACCCCATCGAGTGGAGCACACTTCCTACACATTGACCTCTTATTTAAGGTTCAATACATCCAGTCTGCATACACTGGGAGAATTTTCTTACAGAAGAAGATAATATGGAGGTCGTTTCTTCTTCATTAGGTAGGACAATACAGTCTACCAACGAGATATTTTTAAGCATTGCCCAAAAGATAGAAACTTTAATACAGTACAACCTAACACAAAAAGTACCTACTTTTGTGTTAGATTGTACTGTATATTTCACATATAAAAAAATATTGAGATATTTTTATTTTTTTAACTAGTCTGTAATTTTATTATGATTTGTGCTGGACTGCCTGTATATGATATTAAGATGTTTACTTTAGTAACGTCCTTTGCGTGGTCATATTTCATTTAGTAAAAATTAAATCATCTTGATTCTGCTTCATAATAAACCCGCTTAGGTACAACAAAATAGGCTCTGACGAGTAGGGTAGCAAATTACTCATTACCATCATGCTGTCAAAACCAGATACAGTTTGAAAATTGGCTATATACTGTTTTATACGTTTCTTTAGTATTGCTATGATTCGGGAAATCTTATTTATGAAAAAAAATTAACGCGATATTTTATAATTGGTATGAACGATCCCCGACAAACGTAATGTTTGCCATTTTACAAAGTTGGTTTTAACTACCTGGTAAGTATGTCAATACTAATATAGGTAATTTAAAGTTAACTGTATTTTATATCCTCCTTAAAAATAAATTGATATTTTCTATAAAGACTGGCACAGGGTCTAGATAAGAGGAAGAAAAAGTGGGAGGTATTTCCCAAAATGATTGCATTTTAGGGTTTTAATAATTGTTCGAGCAAGCGAAACGAGCAGCACTTAACCTGTTCCGAGGTTACGTGCTAAATCTAGGGCTAAGTGTTTAAGAAGATTTTGATAGGTATATATTTCACCGATGGAAAATTTAACACGCAAGCAAAACCTTAGGCAAAAGCGAAAGGGTAAAAGGTAGTGCAAATATTCTCAAAAGCTCACTCCGTGTGTCCCGATCATCAGGAGTCGTTGCTACCATCAACTGGTCGTACCTCCGTCCGGCGCCGAGTTGTCTCGACTCAGCATTGTAAGATTACACTAGCTGCCATCGCTGAGGTAGATAATCATGAGAATTGAGAATATATGGTGACAATATACTGGTACTACTCCTAGCGTCTATTTGATAAAGCAACGACATTTCAAAGGTTGAGTCACGGTATTTGAAATTAATGAATCAATAATGAAGCAAATTCGTGGCATTATGTGAATTTCCAAGTACAAAGCGGAATACTGGCGCCATAACTTTTTTATATTTCTTTTTCTAAACCTCTTATTCATAATCAGTCAATAACTTTATCGGCTCGATAAAATTCGCCCTGAAAAGGGCCTATGACCGTCGATGAAAGAATCAGTGTAGTGAAAGGATTGAAGTGCGCCTCTTAGAGGCTCCTTTCGTGCATATATCGAGCTGATAAGAATACCTAAATGAGTATGTTTAGAAAGTAGCGCGTCATTTACAAAAATCATATATTAAATTCGATGACCTACCTATAACCATAGACGTCACGAAATCGCTACGCCCGTAAGTAGCTATACGGTTGACTGCTAGGTATAGATAATATGAAGGATGCGGTGGTTTTGCGGTCAGAAACTGGTGCTAAATGTATTTTTAAATGCTATAGCGCAAAAATGGCTTTGGTAACTAAATAGGTACCTATAATTATACTGACTTGGATTATAGACTTGGTCGCGAGGAACAGGCATAGCTTCACCTAGTTTCTAAGACGTTTCAAAGTGATCCTAGTGATTTTATTGAAATAAATGCCTTTTGACTTTGACTTTGATACAATTGTAATTTGTATTTGTTCCAGTTAAAAAAATTGATTAAATACAAACACACAGTGCCATCTATTGAATGCTGGCGTAAATGTAGAGACCTCTGACCTCTGAACCTGGCATGTCAACTGAATGAAAAGATTACCAGTCTTTTTCCAAATACATAGGTAAACTTAACAATAATGTTGCTTGATGGTGATAAACTATAACAAAAAAAAAATTACTTTAGCCAAATAAGGGAACCTCATATAGAAATGTTAACCAAAAACAATTTGATTGTAATGAGTAAACATGTCTGTAACTTTAAAGTGATAGGTACATCTTAACAATGTGTATGGTACAAGTCCTAATTTGCCTAAGCATGAAGGTTATTCAATGAACGGTCATAAATCCAATCACACTCAACCATAGCGATAGGAGCTAATGTTTTTTACACTAACCACCCAATACACCGAAATTGTAAAAAAAATGCAAGCAAATGGACTGACGTGCGCTGAGTTTTACAGCTACAATAACTCATAAGTCATGGACGTAATGTGCGTGAAATAGATTCTGGCGCCCTCTCGCAGCTCTAGAAGGAATGTTTAAATTCAGCGTGCCGGCCCGCTGGCTCGGAAAGCTAAATTAGCCTGCCACGAGGATCGCGTTGTTTGAAATATTATGTGAAATGATATGAATATCAGTTATACCATTATTTTTTGGGTAGCGACTTGTGAAATATGCAGAGGAAATATTGTGATGAACTTGTTTCTCGGAATGTTTTTATTTTGTAGTTTTATATAGTTTTCTGTTTCAAATATTGTGATGAACTTGTTACTCGGAATATTTATTTTGTAGTTTCATACACTTTTCTGGTCCATTAATTATTGTGATGAACTTGTTTATCTTGAATAGTGACCATGAACCGGGCGACACGTCTTGGAATGACCCGGATTGACCGACGATATTTAAAAATATATTTAATAAGTTGCGGGAAGTCGGTGGATGGAAAACTCTCAAGTGCGTTCATCATGGAACTCTTTGTCCTATGTCCAGTGACCTATGCCTATGACCTATGCCCTGGACATAGGACCTATGCTTATGTCCAGTAGTGCACTTCTAGAGGCTGATGATTATGATGATGAGTTTTGCCAGGGAGCATCAACCGCATTCAAAGTATATCTTCAAACTCAAGTACTAGTTACTGGCAAACTAAACTGTTAAGCTTCCAGCCAATGAGCACCAACAGGTACCATCACAGTCCCGCCTTACAAGTGTACTAATGACGCCACAATAGACACGGCAGCGCATTCACACGGGCACTGATTACCTAAAATAGGAAATACCCATTTGTACTAAATACCCGGTTTTTAAGTAACGACCGCCGTCATATTGACAAAACAAAAACATCAGTCACAAGTGATTCTTTTGAATCAGCGATAACTAGTGGAGAAGAAAAAATCGCCTTTAAGGACTAGCAGCCTTAAGGTATGCGTCGATTTGCCCGCACCAGCCATACCGCACGCACGGCATGCAAAGGATTTTAGTTGCTTTGTAAGAATTTATATAACAAAGTGTCCTCAAGCGCACTGCCCGTATCGAACGCCGGCATTTACAAACAAGAAATGCATTGAACTTCGTCCGCTTCGACCGTCGGAGGTTGGATCACAGCAGCAGACGTGAATTCACGAAAACGAGGGGTACCTAAATGTGTCATGTTTTTCGTAAGCACATTTTCAATGCGATATCGCAACTTTATTACTCAACTAAGCTACTTGAAGTCCTGCGGCAAAAAGCGGAACTAGAAATAAAGAATGACAATTTAATTTCACACTAGTATTTATTCTGTGGTTACGCGAAGACTACATCGCTCTTTCTGAGTGAGCATAGAGTAATGTGAGTGAGGTATTCCTCGTAGCGCACCCAGACGAAGCGCACCAAGATGAAGCGCACCAAAGTACTTCCACATAGCGCACCCGTTTTTGGTGCGCTTCATTCAGTAGCTATAAATGTTAAATTTGAGAAAATTGCAGGCTCCACTATAGGTATTATGACGGTCAGCGTTTCATAGGAAACGTTTACAGCTAAGTTTTTGCGCTTACTAACGGTTGTCGGTTGTTAATAAGTTTAGTCTATTTTAGAATTGCACCCTGTTGCTTGAAACTTGTTAACATAGAGCCAAGACTTTAGAGCATAAAAGCCTAAAACATATCGAACCCTAGTATTATCTTATCTCTACTATATTGTTATGAACTTTGTGTACGGGCCTGTGTATCTTGTTTTAGACTGGAATAACAAGTAGGTAGGGTAGGGTACTTTTTAAATGTTTACCACACGAGCGAAGCCGCGTGCTGAAGCTAGTCTACAATACATAATGATGGCTTACAATAACAGTTTACTTATCAGCCGATTTTCTGAAAATTATGTTTTAGACAGCTGTTTTGATCATTTAAATTGTCTAGAGTTGTTGATGCATTACAACAGTTATATTATAGAACCAAATATAAGTGTCATATATTAAGATAAGTTACTACTACTAAAGACTTCTCTATCCTTAAAGTTACGTTAAAGGACACAAATCTTCAAGTCAATATATTTCAGAAAACTAAGCGAGCCGCGCTCATAAAAAATTGGTCCCGGCATAACGGGGCGACGCAACGGCTCTTGGCGCTGAAGCGGCCATGAATAATCCGAGCGTCAGCGCCACGCGAGCCAGCGCCCAATTAAAAACGTACTCTTTCCACGATTTTTAGCTTAGAATATTGTATAATAAGCCAATAAAATACCCCACTTAACGCCCCGCTCGCCCCGCTGCCGATGAAATATGCACTCCTCAACCTCATTACTATGAATTAAGCGCAAGAGCTGCGATGACGCTTATGAGTGGAGGTAGCTAATTTAGTTTCATACTTTAAAGTCCCCTCATTTTCGACTTTCATATACACATACATAAAATCACGCCTAGTTCCCTTTGGGGTAGGTGAGTCAACGAATTTAATTTGCTACGTTCTTGAAATCCTTAATTAGTAAAACTCTATGCAGTTGTTTCAAGTTCTGTGAAGTTTTTTCCTGGTTATTATAGAACAGTGTACAGTGATCGATCACCAACACTCAAATCAATTCAAACTCTCTTCAAATTATTCAGCTGGTTTAGGCAACACTTGTGATGCCGAACTAATCGTACGATTAATAATTAACGAATTAAGTATAAAAATATCAAAATTAAGTATAAAAAAAATTTTTTTTATTGTATTTTTTTCGGTAATGATCTTTCATTTTTTGATAGAATAAGTCCCTTACGAGATAGTAAACCTATTATACCTTACCTTGTAAAAAGTCGAATAACCTGGGCTAAAAAGCCGCTGGAGTTTATAGCCACCAAACCCTTTGGACGTCTTGGCATGTTGACCGCCCACTCCCTAAACGACAATTTTTGGCCTCATAGCTCAGTTAGTAGTAACTCTGCCTTCTGCGCTAGAGGTCGCGGGTTCGATCCCCGCACTGGACAAACATTTGTGTGATAAACACAGATGTTTGTTCTGTGTCTGGGTGCTAAATAGGTATCTATTATGTATATCAGTCTCTGGTACCCATAGTACAGGCTATGCCTAGTTTGGGATCAGTTGACCGTGTGAATATGTCCGGTTTTTTTTTTTTTTTTTTTTTTTTTATTATTTCATACCTACGGTCTTATTGCGTAACCGAATTAAATCGTTGTCAGCTTCAACTGGCGAACACCTATTTTGCAACCTGAAAAGATATCTCTATCCTTGCACGAATTTTAGGTGACATATAGCACGCCGCTTGAACACGGCTTTATCTTTTTATTGATATTGTAAGCGTATTAGAATCAAAATATTAAACAAGCAATCCAATTGTTTGTGTAACAACGGTTTCTTCCAACAAGTGGACTAAAACAAACAAACCAGGCCTCTTGTTTTAAGCAACGGTTTCCTAAAAAGCGGTAACTGACATATTACTGTCGTATTAAAGTAAATTCGTAAATTCAGCGTAATATGAGTAATTCCTTGGATATAATTATTTACCTAGCGGAGTTTTTAATAGCTTTTATTTAACTCGCCTTTTTGGAATTTATTTGCATGTCCAAGTAAATTTTGATACAATTGCAGTTAATCTATACCACCTATCATGTTCCGATGTCAATAAAATAATATTACGGTAACAAGAACGGTAACTTATCGGACTATCGACTCAGGAGCCGTTCCATAGAACTCCTCATTATTTACGTTTTGCCACCCTGAAAAATCTTCTTTTAATCGTACTTTCTCTCCATCCTATGATTGTCTGGAAGAAATCGCGATTTTTTGCTATAAGACCGTCCTTTGTACAGTTTCGGTCATTATTAACTCTCTATTTTTGTTTGTATTTTTTTTTTGTGTACATTAATGTATTTTCATTCATTCATTCATTCCACAGCTAATAAATTATCTGTCAAACAGATTATTTTAATCCGCTAAAATATTATTCCCTTTTTCCACTGAAATCCTAATCTCATTTTTGCCATATTACTGAGGCGACTTTTAAAGAAACGACAGCTTTAGAAATGTTTGTTTTAATCGCTGGAAGCTGAGATCTTGTAAACAAAAAGTTGTAACACATTGTGCCCCCATTACGAGACGATGACAGCCATGAGAAAGACTGTTTCTTCCTAAAATGGTAATGGAATCTTTGACGATAGCTTGGTGGTATGCGACTGGCTGTTCTTTGAGCCACGCCAATAATTCTTCATAAGAGATAGCGATAGAGTAACGGAAATAAAATAACAGTGTGTTCATATCCGTTTCCGGTAGCATGAGTGACGGCAAATTCGACGTTTTTGAATTGAAAGAACAAAAAATATGAAATAGGTAATCAGCTGTATTGGGGTCATGTTTGTGGTTTTTATTTATTCCACTTTTTTAGGTAGCAACCACAAAATCTCGAACTTCTTGAACGTTTAATAATAATTGGTTGTAAAGAAAGATCATAGAAAGATCAAAAATTTCTAATTTTAAAAAAATCGTCCCCATATCATCGAATATTCGCGTTTCTGCTACATCATTCTAATCGAATAAGCTCTTTTCTGCTTCTAAGGAGCTTTGCTATTTCCACTATTTCATTTTAATTATCCTTTTAAAAATTCTTAGCAAATTAAAGAAGTAATTTGTTAATGGCACGACCGCAAATCTCCCCTTATCTGATGCCAGTCGCCTTTTCGAAACAAGTAAACTTTGCGGTTTTACTTTACTTGCGTTTTTCTAAATGATGTTCGCGACGCGACTTGTTTATCACCCCTTTAGCGATAAGGAATCTTATGATATTACAGGCTTTTAAAGAAATAGGAACTGATAAATACCTATCGGTACTTACCTACTTTGTTCATACAAAGCAGGTGCAAGGAATTTAACTGATTATATAATCAGTTAAATTCCTTTTCTTACGTTGAAAGTTCTATTTCTAAAAAAATATGATTTTTATCATATTATTCTGGAAGTTTTTAAAATCTGCATTTTTTTGTGTTTATCATCTTTACTAATTATAAGTGAACGCACTAGAATTTCGATATCAAGGTTATAGCTACCTATCAACTGAATAATTAAGTTTGAATCATAAGACCCCAAAACAGGAGATTTTTGCAGTGTTTTCAAGAAAAAGTTACGAATTTCCAAAAGTCGTAGAACAAACTTTATTGCCAATTCGATGTAGAAGAAGCCCCTTTCGGGATAAACATTATGAATCACCTTGTATACTACCCCAATACATTAATAACTATAGTACCTTAATGTAACATTTTGGGAGCGTCATGTGGGTACCAACATTCACCACATTTTTACAAACTAACCAAATAAATGTACCTAATGTTACGCCACAACACAATACGCGGTCGCGTGCAAAACCACGATAGTACAAAAATGAAGACGGACATTTTATATGCTCGTAAGTAGACACTAAACAAACACGAAGATACGTGTTTACGTGTATACCTACTTGTTTTCTTGTTATCATAGTGTGGCTTTTTTACTGCTCTATATAAATATTTACCTACAGATAATTAAAATTATATTCTTAGACAGAGAAGAGTTTTGACTAGAAATAAAAGTTGATGATGATTATTATTAATTACTATAGTCAAAAAAGTTAATTCGTAGGTAAATTACAGCATATGCTCTCACAAAAGCATTATGAAATTCAAATTTAATACAACAGCGTGATATGAAATTACTGCTTAAGACAACCAAAACTACCCCTCGCTGACCATGTAAATGGTACCGCTGCTCCATGTATTATTATTGCATAACTCTTGAAATTTATGGTAACTACGCCGCCAGTTAGCTCACAGAACAATCTCCTTTACTTCGTGGTATGGTATTTGTAGGAAGAATATAGAATAGGTAGAACTCAGTTTGATAAAAAATGTCTTTACTATAAATTTTTACAATTTTAGTTGCATTCATAGGCTCCTAAACTCGTTTCGAGGATCATATGTATCTACTAGGTTAAATATGAAAAGGTACATTAGGTTGGTTTATTTTTTTTAAACAAATTTAAATAAATTAATTGTCAATTTCGTTCGTATAGTGTTGGTGAAAAAAAATATATACCAAAGTATCAAAAAAAATTGAATTAAATACTAAAATTACATGCTCCCTCATGTTGTAGTGTTGTATAGTTTTTAAAATAGGTATGAGATATCTGTTTGTATCAATTGATACCATTCAAGTATCCAAGGTTAGGTTAGCTAAAATGAGCATATACATCTTAATAACTATAATAATGTGTACACTTAAATAAGCGTTGTGCCAGACCTACAAATACACTATTATTTTACATAATAATGTAGCCGTGAGTTTCAGTTTCAAGACTGAACATCACATTACCACTAACCAGAAAATATTTACATCGCATTGTGGGCACAAGATTCAAGCTCATTTAGTTAATTTTAAAAGCAGCGGCTATGAAATATTAATATAGGTACCTACTTACTTGGGTACTTCTGTATACGCCCGTTTAGATTAGAGTGGTACCGCAGCCTCTTGCGGCCGGAAAGGAATATTCGCCTGAACCCAGAGTAACGTTAACCACCCCGTAATATTTCTAGGGTTCCAATCTAAGAAAGTAATTACTTACTGTCACTGGAGGTCGTAGAACCGACCATCGGGATCTACATCTCCCGATTGGATCCGAATACTACTGGGGAGAGTGTTCTCCGGTATGTGGAAGAAAGAGCCCGTCGTCGGATCAGTCCAGCTCCAGAGGTTCTTGTACATGGCCTGAAACGCCTGGAGTCGAGTAGGGCGACTAACTTCAAGTCCTACGTGCTCCAGGTAGCAGCCAAGTACAAAGAGGTGTTCCTCGCGCCCGAATTTTGGTCAGCTGGAGTTGTCTACCGTCGCTACAGGGAGGCGCTCACGATCAAGAAAGTCCCTGACTCTAGATGTGGTGTAGTTATTTAAGTTTAATATTATATGTATGTTAGTCTGTAAGGTATTTATTAATATGGGCCATGGCATACTACACATGTTTGTGTAATATATCAAGTAGCCTGAAATAAAGATATTAATTAATTAATAATTTATTAAATCGTCATCATCATTTTAGCCACGTCTACTGCGGAACATAGGCCTCCCCTATTCACAAGCGACCGATATTGGACGGCCTGCAGTCTACGGCTCCCAGCAACCTTTATTAGGTCACTAGCTTGTGACCGCGGGTTCGCTCGCGTGGTTCCTAGATAAAAAATAGCCCATATGCTATTCTAGATAAAGAACTCTTATCTACTCTAAGGTTCATCGAAATCTGTTGAGCCGTTACGAGGTGATTGAACCACAAACATCCAAACATCCTCAAAAACTTACGTATTCGTAATATTAGTAGGACAATATCGACAAAAATGGCTAATAATGTACAATTATTGGGTCTAAAAAATACCAAAACAGAAGAACAAACGATTATCTTGTCACCATATTGACTACTGGGTCCGCTTACAGATGGCTTAGCTATGATTTGTACCATTTACCACCACTTATGACAACTGCAGGTTTTGTATTATTATAGTACTACTGAGGTTTTTCACCAAAATGTATTTTTTTTTCAGTACCTACATTTTTTATTATTTTACAATATGTTAACCACAGAACCCCTTTATGTGCAAGCACCCACTTGTCCAGTTTTTAAATATTTAAATTCATCCCAACGAGTTGGACGTGGGCTAGGCTCTACTTTAATATAATTTATGTGCATGCGCCCGTGCGTTTTAGTTTTGCATTCGGTAGGTACATATTTTATATATCTTACACAAATGACTGCTATCAATTTGTAAAATAGCATTTGATTGAATATATCGTGATAGAATATAGGGTTTTTAAGTACTCAAAGGTAAGTTGGAAGAATTTGCTTACCATTTTACTTTAGTAATGAGCGTTATTGGTTTGGACAACAAAGCATTTTCTACCTGTATCTTTCATAGGGTTCAATTATTTTCTGGTCTGGTCTTTTGATCCTTACAAAAGTAAAGTTGTACCTATACCGACCATTTTCTAGCATCAATGTACTACCAGATATTTTTTTTAAATAATAGTTTGTGGGCATTTATTTGAAGTTTGGAAAGTGAAAGCCTACGGAGACGCCTATATGCAAAAAACTTTGGATTGTAAAATGTTCTTTTCTATGTTTTGAATTTGCACAGCCGAATTGTTTCAGTATTTGGTGTCATGACGTCATGTCCGAAACGCGCAAGCGCAGCCTCGCCACCGGAAGCCGGAAGTTGCGGTGTTGTGGCGCACAATCTGGAGTTGGTTGGCGGGAAACACTGAATCAAGTGCAGCCTGAGCTTTCTGTTTTATGTATGGAACTGGAAAAGATAAATGGCGAGTTTTCGTTTGATATATCCGCTGGCAACGAATATCTTAATCTATAATTTTAATCAGTTATGTATAAAAAATGTGTTCCGCTAAGAGAGGAACAATATAACACAAAGAAAGAGGTTCTAAGATACATCGATATTGGGTTCCGTTTTTTTTTGCATACATACTGGGCAATAAGCACAAGAATTTCGAAAAGTTGAAGAACAAAAGTTATATATTTTTTTATTTTTGTTGATTGATTTTGGGATAGTTTACCTACATAATATGATAAATCACCTTGTATTGTTTTTATAGCATTGGCGATTAAAGGCAAAGATGCCGGTTCGAATCCCGCTGGTTCGATGATTTTGGGTAGAATTAAACATTGCATAAGCGACTATCCGCAGGAATTCATCGCGTGGCGGCCGCGGACCAACGTCTGTGTGCATTCTGCTAATGTGGCCCCCGATTGCCTCAGTTTGGCTGTATTATCACTCACGTCTGCAATTTTGCTAAGAGGTATAAAAAAACGTAATCTGTCAAGAACACGAAAATCACTCACGTTTCAAATAAAGAGGAGAAATATTTCATTGTAGGTGCGCTAGTCGAGACACATGTCGAAACTTCTTGAAAACTTTATCCGAACGAAGAGTAAAGCCTTGTATGTCGTGTTTCTCGCTGTCTTAGATTTTGTGTCTCCATAATTTGATAATACCAGTAAAGCTTTTATTTTAATTACCTATCATTTTCAATGAGTAGTGTGGTACCTTGCAGTACTTAGAGAAGTAAAAATTGAATTTTTAACTATATATTATGTTATTATTATGACATATTCACACGGTCAAATGATCCCAAACTAGGCATAGCCTGTACTATGGGTACTAGAGACTAATATACATAATAGATAAATATTTAACACCCAAACACAGAACAAACACAAAATCACAAATGCGGGAATCGAACCCGCGACCTCTAGCGCAGAAGGCAGAGTTACTACCAAATGAGCTATGAGGCCTGTCAAAGTATATACCTACTAGTTCCCGGCCGTGGCTTTGCTAGGGTACTTACGAGGATAACAGTAGCCTATGTGCTATGGTTCTGGTGTGATTTAGTAACGAACATCCATCCATCCAAACTTTCGCATTTATAATAGTAGTAAGATGTAACGTATTCGAACTGCAGGTAACTTCGAATTCTATTTTAATGCGTTTTTGAGAGACATGACAATGAAACAAGCAATAAAAACTTAATCAGATTTTACGTGTGTGGTGCTCAAAGCGAAGTAGGTATAGCTGATGTGAGGTTTGAATTTTTAACTATATATTATGTTATTATTATGACATATTCACACGGTCAAATGATCCCAAACTAGGCATAGCCTGTACTATGGGTACTAGAGACTAATATACATAATAGATAAATATTTAACACCCAAACACAGAACAAACACAGAATTCTGTATTCAGACAGAAATTTAGTTACAATATACATTGTGTTCATTTGTATGTAATCATTACAGAAACTTATACACCATAAGCATTTTGAGTGGTAAGAACATTTTTTTTTATTTTGACGAGTTGGCCGAACATATTGTGATCACATATTATAAGCAAGATGCAGATCAGATGCTGTGATCCAGAACTGATAAGGACCACAGCCTCTACAGATTTATAGACTGGCAACCAAGAATAATGCGCTAAGTGCCTACGATGTATTTTATTTAACAATAACTTCAACCTAAAGCATAAAACCTCGTATCTCAAAAAACTAAATATTTTATTAGTCTTTGTCAACTAAAGTCAAAAACGTCAAAACAAACAACGTGGTTTATTCTCTTTGTAACAAACCAAGAACAAACTTGAATTGATTTTGCGGTTGCGTAATGTTATCTTATGCTAGAAAAATCATTTCCTCAACCTTTCTTCGCAAAATACACACATCTCAATCGTTTTTGAGCAATGGCGAGCAAAATTTATCTCTCGGTAACCCATTTTGTCTCGAGCCAATCGAGCACGAAAGCCATACTCTCAGAAAGCACAACAACTTGAAGCGACAAAGACTTTATGAGTTTGGTTTGTACGCCGCAGCATGCATGCCGAAATACGTGCAAAAGATACAAATGCAGCACACGGACGAATTGGAAATATTGGTGGTGCCAGATGGCATGTTCCCAGTGCTCAGTTTCCTGCGCAACCACCAGCACGCGTGCTTCAACCAGTGCTCCGCAACAACTGCTATAGACGTGCCCAGTCGAGAATTCAGATTCGAGGTTGTTTATTGTCTTCTTAGCATGAGATTTGTGGAGCGCGTAAGGGTCAAGACATACACTGATGAATTGACCCCTCTTCATTCTGCCTCTGCCCTTTGGAAAGTCTGTGAGTGGTTCGAGAGGGAAGTGTACGACATGTTCGGTATAATCTTCAGCCATCATCCAGATTTAAGAAGGATTCTCACTGACTACGGCTTCAACGGCCATCCCTTAAGAAAAGACTTTCCGTTGGTTGGGTACACTGAAGTTCGATACGATGATGAACTGAAGAAGTTGGTTTATGAACCTGTTGAATATGCTCAGGAGATGCGTCGTTACCAACTCGAGTCTCCTTGGAATTACATTAAAAACTTCCATGAAGGGTACAACGCGCCCATGCCACCACCAAAGCAAAAATAATTTAAATACCTACAAAGCAATTTAAAATGTCTGGCATAGAATAAAGATTTTACTGAATATTTAGAAAGATTTTCTTGATGTATAAATTATCAGTCTGACTCCTTAAATCCAATATTCAAGAGCACTAACCTTTTATTAGAAGCTTTCATTTTTTTATCACTAATTAGTTGTATGAGAAATTAAAATAAAAACACAAACAAAACAAAGAGGATTTTATTCCATTTGAAGAATTATTACCAACCTGATTTCTAGTGTTTACTTATTCCAATTAATAATCATAGCTGTTTTCTACCAAATACATATATACGGATAAATTAATATAACAAACATAAAAGCTGTAATGGCCGTGGTGGCACCGGCTGAAGAATAAACCCACCATATCTCTGAAATGGACTAAGGGAAAAAAGCTAGGATATTGGCAGCAGCGTCCTCTATTATAACAAACAACAATAGCTCTAACTGCACTCACCAACCCGCGTACCCAACGTGGTGAGTATAGACAATTCCCTCCCACATCATAGGAAGTCACACTGGAAATCTGTGAGGGAGGCCGATGTTCAGCAGTGGCCGATGTTTTACGACTGGAATGATGATGACGATGATGAAAAGCTGTAATGGGCACGGTCTTCAACAGCAAGTAATAGCAAACTCAGTTGCAAGACTTGGAGGGTAAGTTGATAATAAATCAAATCAGGTGTATTCTTAGTATTGAATTCTTTCCATGATAGCTTGGTTCTTCTTCTTGTCGTGTCTCTGATTCTTTCTTGGTGATCCTGAATTTGGTCAGTGTCCAAGTTGAGGTATGGTGGCCCTAAAAAGGGCCTATGACCGTTGAGAGAATCAGTGTGGTGAAAAGATTAAAGTGCGCCTCTTAGAGGCTCCTTTCGTACACAAGAGGCGTGGATGTCTTTGGTATATATAAATATGGTAGAAAATCGCATAGGAGTCATCAAAGAATGACAAACTTAATACTGTTCATGTGAGTAAATCATGAATAGATATATAGATAGCGGAATAGTCAATTTAATATCTTCTAATGGATCTGCAAAGTTACGCGTGAATCAATTAACTACAAATAAATAAGCACCAAATGGTGACATACATATTCCTGACAAAACACTAAGCTTTTCTATATTGAATCCTAACAAAGGAAGTAATTTGGCATACAGGATAAGATGTTAGGATCCAACTCGTTCCGTTTCTGTCCAGATGACGGGGCGCGCTCTAACGCCTCAATTAATAACTTTGGAAATTAAACGAAGGCGGCTAATTATTCTATCTTCATTTCATTAACTTGATTCGGGAGCTCCAGCCAGAGTCAAATTAGATTCTCGTCTTTATAATGCAGTAGGTATCCAGCTGACTGATTTGAATGATATTGGTATACTTGAATTACCAGGAAATACGATTTCCCCGTTTCGATTATTACGTTCCGATCAATCTAATTTGTTTTCTAGTGCTTGAGGGCATTTGCTTGGAGGCATTCTATATAATCAGTAAGTTAATGTAATAAGAAAATCACTTAAACTAATCAATTTATATTAAGCATGCTAGACCGTGAGGAAGTCTAGCAAAAACGACGTCAGTGGCATTGTGAGCGAGTGCCCAGGTGAGACGTAAAAGGCGTAGGTCCGATCCCTGCCTCAGGGAGTGAAAATGTTCACTCCTTTCACTGACAATATGGAAATAATTTCATGGCAATTGCCGATAAAAAAAAATCTAAATTACAACTTACAAAATTACAACATTATTAACTTAAATTACAACTAAAATATGAGAATTTGTAAAAAATTAGGGACCTATTTATTGAATACCTACATCAACAGGTTTCAACTCTTTCAATGTGAATTTAACGATAATAACGGCGTAACTACTACAAACATCTTTTATGAATCAAGTTGGTATTAGTGTTCGCGGACATTTTCGTAAGAAATTCTCAAGCAACAGCTAGGTCTCGTAGTCATCAATTATCAAACTAACTTCCATATTCACAACCACTCACTAACTTTATCGGGTCGACAAATTATGCCTGGCTCTTTCTTTTGTTTACTGTTAGAAAAGGACAGGTCGAGCCGATAAAGTTCGTACTTTTGAATTTTTCGTTGAAATGCTACTCAAGCACATCATCATCAGCCTGAAGAAGTATACTGGACAAGGGCCTCTCACAAAGAGTGACACGATGTACGGTCCCTAAGCCTTCTATATCCACCGACTTCCACTGAACAATTTGTCGTGGTAGCTCCAGTTGAAGAATAGGCCCATCCATATTTTACTTATGGATATCGTAAGAGGCGACAAAGGAAAAAAATATAGACAACAGTATCCCCTATTGAACAACAATAGCACGTGGTATAACGTGGTAATACGTGGTGAGTATAGGCAAAATGGTCGGCCCCCACATGATGGGAAGTTGCTCTGGAAATCTATGGGGGCCTAAATGTTCAGCAGTGGATATCCTACGTCCGAAATGATGACACCAAGTTGCTTCCTACATTGCGGTACAATAGTTGTCGGTTATGCTAGCACTTTGGCCTTCCACTACCTCTTCGACTTGCTAATTATGAAAGTTTGTGATCTAACGTTCTTTCTTAAAAATTTCTTCGATTAGGATTTTAATACCTACCAAATAGACTAAGCCTACCAAAAAATAAATTATCTAACATTGTCTACGACGCTTGTTGGTATCAGTTCAATCATGTGGACATCTGCGTAAGAATAACGGCGTGCCGGCGGGTTGAATGAACAATTCCCAATCGCTCAGTGTGTCCCGCGCTCCCGGCTGCGTCGACCGCTCCCACAGGACCGCAAGTACCAAGTACGAACAACTTTCCCGCGCATATCGAGACTTTATCGGATATTGCTGATGTGAGGTGAGTTTTGACTGTTTATTCGCATATATAAACGCCAGAACTGACTCATAAATACTTTATGTCACACAATAGTTAATTTAAAAGTAACTTCATTAACAATAATAATAATCTGTTGATATTTACGATCTAAACATATCGAAATAAAAATAAGGTCGAGCAAGCTTTAAAAACTACTTAATTTATGTAGATCATGCCTATTAAGTTTATATATACTAAATAAACACGTAGGAAAGTACTATACGTAATCCTCAAACGGCAAAAAGTTTTTGCGTAAAAATATCCTGAATTATGTCCGGGTTTTTCAAAAATTTTTTTTACCCCTATAAATTTATTTCTGGTAGGTATAATACGCGCATAAATTGGAAACTTATATTGTTTTCTTCTCAATCAATATACATCTCCGATACTAAACCAACGAACTACTCAAGCTATATCTTCAAGTTTTCCCAACGCCACTGCGCCTAGACCGATGTCATCATCATCATCATCATCATCCTCTTCAGCCTGTTCACTGCTGAACATAGACCTTACCCAAACAGGGCTATGACGAACGGTATTTAGTCTTTTCCATCCACCGACTTCCCGCAACTCTCATAATGTCTTCAGTCCATGGTACATCATCGACCATGGTACATACAGCCCTAACTTAAAGTTTTTTGAAAACTTGAACAGGACCTTTTACACTTTGCTTCTATAACGATAGCCCCGAAACAAAAACAAAAAGTTAATTATTGCGTCTACCTGAAAAGTATCCTCGTTAGATAATCTATAAAGAAGACAGTAATCCTTAATATCTCAGCAACAAAATAACATTGAACCTAGGATTTGTAAGGAGAAGGTGTTAATTACGTCGATTGTCGGTATCCTCCCCTTCCATTGAAGAGAGGAAAGAAAGTTGTTGGAATTACTCGTATCAGGTTCCAATTATCATGGTTGCACTAACAAAACGCGCTTCCGCCGAAGAGGATATAAAAAGTCTCGAGATACAATAAAAGTTACTTTAGTAGCTATTATTCTGACCAAAGCTGAGTTGGCCTAGTGGGAGGTATTATTTAGGTATACTCGACCTTCGATCCAAAATCGTAGGATCTTAAATTCAAATCCCCGTCGTCCACCGATTGATTCCCGAAAATCTGTTCGAAAAGATTATGTAATGCGCATTAACACGTGCTCAAAAACGGTGAAGGAAAACATCTGGAAGAAACCCGTGGCTTAGCTAGTAGATTATCACGTATTGACTTTTTCCTGTTAATAAGACCGACTAGTCTGAGAGGATGGTATATTTTTTTTTAATCACCCAACAGTCAAATACATTGTCCTGACCCCACATTAGGCTTCCGCTTCCCTGTATCGTGGGTATTAGAAACTACGAGTACCATGGTACATGGCAACCAGACCCGGAACAAATATTTGCAGAGCATGCAAGTATTTGTCCCCTAGCAGGAATCGAACCCGCACCTCTCGCGTCTCGGACGGATACTCGCCATCTACGCCACCGAGGTCGTCAGGTATAGGTGCTAGGCAAGCCTACTCCATCTAAACATATCCAATTACATGATGCTGTATATCATCTAGAATAGATTTAATAGGGCCTTACTATTCTGACCACATAGTATCGAAGTGCACCAATAATCGGTAACATACTATTTATTTCGTAGTAAAAACCTGATATTTGCTCGTTTTCCTCTTCAACAACACTATTTTATTACGCAGTAGCTTCCACCCGCGGCTTCGCTTGCGTGGTATCTTCATAAAAAAACTATGTGCTATTCTAGGTAAAGAACTCTATATAATCCAAATTTCAACGAAATCGGTAGAGCCATTACGGCGTGATTGAACAACAAACATCCAAAAATCCTCACAAACTTTCGCATTTATAATATTAGTTGGATAGGATGGGTAGTTAAACAAAGAAAAGATCTAATTTAGATGTAAGCTGGGAAAGGCTCAAGACCGTTCGTCTTGGCACTCTTTGGGGGAGGCCTATCCTAAGCCCAGCAGTGGGTTTCTACAAGCTTATGATGATAAGATGTAAACTTTAAATTCAGTTCATTCACAAAGGTAGAAAATTCATAAATTTTGTAGGTTTAATAAAGGAAAGCCGTTGGCCGTGGTGGCCCCGGCTGAAGAATAGGCCCCTCCATATCTACCTGTTCGCGGATGTCGTAAGAGGCGACTAAGGGAAAAAAGCTAGGGGATGGGCAGCAGCGTCCCTCATTTTAATAACTATAGCTCTAACTGCGCTCGCCAACCCGCATGCCCAAGGGTGGTGAGCATGGGCCAATCCGCCCACATGATAAGGAATTCGCTCTGTTTGTGGGGGAGGCCATGTTCAGCAGTAGACGTCATACGGCTGAAATTATGATGATGAATAAAGGAAAGTTATTTAAAATCTAAAAAATATATTTTCTTTTCTTAAAAAAAGTTCGAAGACAATTTGTTCCACAATCTCGAAAATTACTACCTATAGGCTGTGTAACCAAGAGTTAAAAATATATCTGCGTTAGTTTGTGATATAGTGGGCTACTACTACTCTACAAGCTTAAGAAAAATGTGTCGCAAACTATGCAAAATTTGAAAACTTTCCTCGCCGCAAATCTTAGGCAGTTCCACGCTCCACGAAATAAAGTTATTTGATGTAGGCATAACCCTGTTTACTGTTGTTTATTTTCCATAGTTTCATAACAAGGTTGCTAAGTTTTAACAAGTAAACTTTCTCAAAGTCAATCTACTAGTATTTCTTAGGCCTTTGGTTGGTGCTATCCCATGAAAGCCTGAATCTATCAACAAAAAGAGATTTATTATTAAAAAATACAATTTTCAAAAAAAAAACAGACAAACAAGAATATTTGACATCTTTTTATCTAGGTTATTGTTAAACTTACAAGAAGTTCGTCATCAAGATTCCTATCTGAAAAAGCTGATTTACTCGTATTGAGATTTTGCTTTAATTTTTTTCAGAGTTCCGTACCTCATTTGGAAACACGAAACCCTTATAGGATCACTTTGTTTCCGTCTGTCTGTCTGTCCTTCTGTCAAGACCCTTTTTCTCAGAAACGGCTAAAGGTATCAACTTGAAATTTGTACCACCTATTAAGGTCTATGGGCTTATGGTGCCGTATAAAAATCAAAGCTTAATGCATTAAATTTCATTAAAAGATATGGAAATGAATGTATAATTTTTGTATGGAAATGGCTAAAATGAAAAACCTCTAGGGTACTTCCACTTACCTCACAATTCTGAAATTCGGAATGCTTGGAGTTTTTGTAACACAATTAAAGAGAAAAGTCTGAAATTGAGGAATTTCGAAGTTTTTAAGGAAACAAAGTTATGTTTGCGGTCAATGTCATACAATTACTAAGTGAGCGACCATATAAGTTTTCCATATAATTCCAACACTTAGAATTTTTACTTTCTGACCATGACCATGACGTTGCACGACCGGTATTCGAACCCACGACCAATGGTACGGAACCCTCAGGGCGCGAGTTTTCGCACTTGACCGTCTTTATTTTTTTTAATATCTTAGAATTTGGAAGTATTGTGTGATACCATGTATATAAACCTTCACAATGTCGTCCATCGGCCTTCCAACACTACGTCGTCCGGTTCGTGGACGCCATTCGAAAACCGATTCCCCAACAATGATCGATGGACCGACGACATTGTGATGGTTGCGGGAAGTCGGTGGATGGAGAAGGCTCAAGAGCGTTCGTCATGACACTCTTTGGAGAAGGAGAATGTTCAGCAGTAGACTTCATCAGGCTGATGATGACGATGTATTCAAAACATAGATAGATATTATTCTATTCTAATTTCATCAAATTTTCAGAAAGAAAAACTTTTAAACATCTTACTTTAAATCAATAAACATTTATAAAGCTGTTGCGGGCGTGACTGACTGACTGACAATCAACGCACAGACAGGCTCCTAGGAGTATAAAATTTCAAGGAGAGGTTCCTGTTGTCTAGGAATTCTTGAAACTTCACATAAACGAAATCACGCGAGATCCTACTATGTATTAGATACACGTCCATCAAATGAAATATTATTAATTCGGATTCACTGCAAATTTGCTTAGTTTAAATGCTTAGGTAATCATAGTTTACTGACAGACCGAGACGTTTCCGACGTCCACCAACTTTGTTTCCATGGCTAACTTAGACCGGGGTTTATGAAACAGTCGCTCAAGACTAAGACAATGCACAGTACATCAAAGGAAACTTCAGAAATTATTACAAGTATCTGTAAGTCTGCGGAAATTCTAGTAGTTCGCCCCGAACGGAGATCTCGCGATGTCTGGTTAGTGCTTCGACTATTATTGAGGCACAATTAAGATAAACTTTAAGATCGTATCTTTAGCATGTTCTAACTAATACCCAATCTTAACTGAACTAAAAATTCATGGAAACTCACGTTTTATTAAATTTCAAATTTTAAAATTTTTGTTAATATTTTAAAAAAACCATATCGCCTAGAATAAATAAAACAAAACATTTTGGAATGAATATTGCTTTTGAAACTCCGCTTCATGGGTTTGTACTAAAAATAACCCTTTTAGGCCGTTTTATGTTAGCAACCCCTTGGCCGATTTAAGTCATATTCTTAGTATCAAATTGGGCGGTGGTAGTGGCCCCGCCTTCCGATTCACATGCCGTGAGTTCGAAACCTGTCTTACACCAATGGATTTTCCATTCAGAAAATTTATGTGCGCTATACTAGTGCTCTTAAAAGTTAAAGGAAATCATCGTGAGGAAACCGGCATGTCCGAGAACCTAAAAAATTCGAAGACATGTGACATGTGCACGAAAGGAGCCTCTAAGAGGCGCACTTTAATCCTTTCACTACTGATACTTTCATCCACGGTCAAGAAGAAGAAGAAGGAACAAATTTTGATAGAACAACCTATTGACCTATTTAATTCCATGCGGATCAAATTAACGGTTCGAAAGTTATGCTCTAACAAATACATACAACGCCGATTTGTCCAAGTTGTTTGAGCAATCTTTGAGTTTGAAACATTTTAAATATTGCTAAGATTTTTAAAATTACAATAAAGGGTTTATTGTAATTTTTAAAACTTACACAATAGCACTGCGGATCAAACGTAACGCGACAGACACGTCGGTAGGTAAGGTTCATAAAATGTACGTTACAAATATTGTATCCAAAGCAAGCCACATTCAATATTGACTGAGGATTATTTTTGTACCTACTATAAAATATCCCTTTGAGCAGGCTGTCACATTGTCAATTGGAATACCCTCGTACATACGTTTGGTTTAATTTCACTGAATTAGGACGCCGACGTACAGAATTTATGAGTACTTTGGTACTTATCAACATGACTGCTCTTGCTTTTTTCAAATCAAAACCAACAATAAAAAAATCTAATCAATGCTCAAAAAGATAGACAAATATTTTTTCGTAAAATTAAACCTAACGTATTTACTCTTACTCGATATTTTTTAACATTTTATCGCACGGAAAAGTAGTTACCGGTGCGAGATCGCATCCGCGCTCATTTCACACGCTTCCCGGACTCATGTCAGTGTTATACGATACTCAAACGAGTATTTTCCCGCGTTCAGAAGGAATGTGCGTACTATCATACCATTATTGAGTGATCATGAGTATCACAAGTGTATCGGAAGGGACCAAAATGCGCTACTTGCGACATCCACCGCTCTTCGCGTCATGATTATGTTTTGGCATTCAAAGTGACTCGTATCATTATCGTAATGTGGAACCGTTTGTGGCTTTATGCGTGTTTCGAATGATCGTTTTAGATAGATGTAAGGGATGGGAAAGAAGAAATACCGATATTAGTAATAAAAGTTTTATGAAGTAAGTTGTTTACTTCTAGATAGAATCCGACTGTTGGTTAGTTGGTATAGAATAGGGGTAAAAAATTTGAACTACAAAAAAGTTGTTTTATTTTTTTCATATAATTTGTAGTTTCATATAAGGAACAGTTCTGAAGCCGTGTTCAAACGGCATGCAATGCATGCGATTTTTAATTTGCCATTTAAGAGCGTGCTATAGCTCAACGAAATCACAAGCCTCTAAAAGCATTTTAGATGACGTATCACAGCCGTTTGAACACGACTTAATACATAATCTGGCAGAGGTTTATATGTTAATGTAGGTAATTTTTATCTTTTGCTTACAGACTTGCCGTGGCCAGGCTAAGCCTGAAGAGTTGGCGTGACCAGAAATATGCAGCAACCTTGGTCGATATATTTACTCGCTATTTTCATGCTTGGACTCGATTCTAAGCTCGTTGGTAAGAAATATTCATAGATAAAGATAGAAGAACAAACACATTAAGGATTTTGGGTACATAACAAGACTTTGCCTTTCAGGTCAAGCTTTTCAACCAGAGTTTGCTGAACCCTTGATGAATCTGACAGTGCCAATCGGTCGGGACGCTGTTTTCAGATGTCTTGTGCAACACCTTGGAGGATACAGGGTAAGTTAAACCATAACTATGTAACAATAAAACGAAAATTATTTTATTTTTGTTTACAAATAAATTTATTGATATTTTATTAAAATTCCCAGGTTGGTTGGGTGAAAGCTGATACCAAAGCAATTCAGGCAATACATGTGCACGTAATAACAAACAATCACCGAGTCGGTGTCTCACACAATGGACAGACAGTCTGGAATTTGCACATTAGAAACGTGCAGGAGGAAGATCGGGGTCAATACATGTGTCAAATCAATACAGATCCAATGAAAAGCCAGGTGAAGGACAAGCTTTTTTCATAAACATGTTTGTGAATGCTTTGTTTAATAAATTAGTTGGAGGTCAACGCACTCCATTCCACGCCATCAATTGAAGATTCATTGTATATACGCTTCACAGATTTTTTATCAAAATGTTTATTTTGACCGAAGCCACGAACTCTGACTTGCCTGTACAAAAACTCGGTAGTCATTATTTCGGGTACAAACATTTTTCTACTTTTGTTTAAGATCTTGTCTCGCGGTCCCCAATCCAAAGACGGCGAATTTAAGTCACGCATCTCACCTTGGCGATAGTACATATAGATCTGGATTATTATACCAAAGAAAATAATGGCGTGATAAATTGCTATTATAATATATAGCAGCAATATATCACAACGCATTTCCAGAGCTTCTATGTAATAAGAACGCTCATACTCACTAACTTTTAATGCATGCCACCTGCCAAACAATATTACGGCATGAATTAATGGACTCACCAACCAACATAATTTCCAAAAATAGCTTGCTTTTACACCAATCATGAAAGTGATGTCAATATTATGATTTTTGAAACCATACATCCAGTAAAGTGCAAACGAAAACAGTAAATTATTTGTAAGTTGCATTATTTCGGTGGCATCAGTCAGGGCTCCAGTCAAATCCGAACAAAAAAATGGCCATGAAAAAAAAATTACTATGATTAGAATAATTGCGGTGCCTAAGTTTTTGTACTTCCGTGCCAGTTCTTTTTCAAGAAGCAAATCTCCCAAATATAAAATCAGTATCCAAAGATTACTAAATAAACAAAGAAACAATGCAGAAAACCAAGCAAAACTCAATAATTGTATGGCATCAAAATAATTCATGATTTCTGTAATACAAGCAAAAGGCAAAAAGAAAACACTGCTGCCTATTTCAACAACATTTAGCTCTTCGCCGTGAAAGTAAACCATTGTTTTGATTCCACTAAAAGTAATAAGTGTGAGTATAAGTGACAAAAAAATAGTAAATAGAGAAATGGAAATTGATGTCATAGTCGCTGGACTACGAAATGGGGCATCTCTGGATAAAAATATAACTATTCCACATCCTGTACCCAGGGTTAGAACACCTCGATTAAAGGAGTGCATGGCGTTCTCTAAGGTCACGTTCCAATCCATTGCAACGTTTGTGGCATACCAGGTCCCACTTTTTGATAAAGCGAAGCAAAACAAAATTAATGCAGCTATGCATACGTAGACCGCCAAGAGCTTCACGAATATCTGAATAAACTTTTCTTTCCTTAGTGATAGAAGGAATATGAGTAAACTTATAGTAGCACTTGCAATGACCGTCTTCCAAGGAAGTAAACAGTTGATCGAGTCTTCTGTGTTATTACTACCAATTTCACGCTCAAAAAAACAGTTGCTGGCAGTCTTCATTCCACAATCATCGGCAAACTGCGATTCAGCTTCTAAGCAATGTTGAAACACTGACACATTTACGCTCTTCACCATACATTTTGTATCGTTGAAATCAGCACAAGAATACCAAGGCGGTGGATCTATTGCGGAGAAAAATGTATATTCCAAGTACCAAGAAGTAAGCACAAGGAAATATATGGTCTTCAATATAATGAGGTAAAGCGTTCCAAATCCAACGTAACGGAACAGCGGGAAGAAGTCCCACATGGTTATTATATTGCAGTTTGTGTACTGCGCGATGCAAATTTCCGAATATAACAATGGTATTCCTATAAAAACTGCTGAAATCACTTGTAATATGCTGAGTATGTAAAACCCCACCAATGATACTTCAGCAGGTGTAAACATCACGGTGGTTTCATTCATCATCCATGCCCATAGTATAAATTTATAATTGCCGTAGCTAGACCATCTACATTTTGAGTCGGTACTGGAATTTTCTTTTCTTTGTTCATCATCCATTGTTTAAATTATTACATAATTGATACCTATTGCGAGGCCGACTAGATTAGCGCAACATCAATCTATGTGTATGAAGCGAGGCGAGGCGTGGTCATCCAGCCATCTGTCAATTTGTTTGGCGTATTAACGGGTATTAAATTGGAATTAGAGTAAACATTGGGGAGATAAAGTGAATTAAGCCACGCAGGGACGCAGCGGGTAATGATACGTGCATGGTGCACCTAAATTATTGCGCCGCGCTGTAATTTATACGAGGGCCTGATAACGGCATAAATCGTGAGCGCCGACAGCGCTGCTCGCTTCGATGTCGACGTTGACGCAGCATGACGCCACTTGACACTATGCTGTTTCAATAATGTTTGGTACAACGAGCAATTTTGGCTGAAAACAGCAGACAATGCAATATTACCCCGTAATATTTCGCTAAAATTACAAAATTACGAGTTTTCCCTAGATTCTAGTAGATTTGTTTACCCAAGAGCCATTTCTTTTCTCTAATCCTCAGAAAACTTTCACATGACCGTGGGTTACTCTCCACAGATGGGGCACTTAGAAGTAGTAATACCGCCCGACTTCATACCTGAGGAGACATCTGGTGACGTCATGGTGCCGGAAGGTGGCACTGCCAGAGTGTCCTGTCGGGCCCGTGGTATGCCGACTCCACGCATCATGTGGCGGAGAGAAGATGGAGCAGACATAGTAATAAGGGACCCTAATGGAGGAAAGACGAAAGGTACGTCCTTTTTGTGCCTAATCCTAAATCACCAGTTTCAACAACATGACTTGAATATTGAATCAAAATCTAGTTTGTGATGATATGTGAACAATTGAATCATTACCATTGCGTGGGTATATAAACGCAGATATTTTCTTTTTGCGAAAGTATAGTATATTGGCTTAGTACTAAGACTTCGAATCATTTCGTATCCCATGATATTCTCATCATCTAATTCGAATTAATTAGTGATGTGCTTATTTACCTATACCATAATGTATTCTGAAGTGAACAAGTGAAACAAATAAACAAATGGATGTCCCCACATCGTCTCGCAGAGGTCGGTCATACTGATTAGGGGCTCTAATGGAGGAAAAACAAAAGGTACGCTTAATTAGGGCTGACAATTTGTTTTCACTGTAATGTAAAACCTGGGTACAACGATTGACCTCACGCCATGTTGATTATACGTTTGGGAATAAAATTTTGCCGGGTTTAATGGTAAAAGGAACAGATTTTTCCTAATATAATACTATAATTCGACTTGCTTTTTCTATGATAATGTGAATTGATGGTTTAATATTGATTTACGTATTTAATTAGTACATGCGCACACTAGTATTTCCCAAGGGTAGACAGAGTGATGACACTTTTTTTACTGCATATGTACCAGAAATGCCCCCTGGAGTGAAAGTAACGTAATAAAAAAAATAGCGAATACTACATACTATAAGCAATTATTTTAGTTACTTGCCAAGACCCGAAAGCAGCAAAATGAGAATTTCCATCCATTGGATTCGTTCACCCTGTAGAAATCGTCGGCAAAACCATGATACATAATCACTCAATCGAGACTGCCTCTTGTTGGGAATGTCAAAACAAATGCGATATAATTATGCCGTGACTATGATAAATGGTTGCTTTGATTCATTTTATGTAATTACCTATACTCACAAAATGATAAACTGTATCATCCATATTTTTATTTCATGTTATACCCCTGTTATAATTATATTAAAACTCATAAATCGAAACTTGTAATTTTAGCTTAGGAAAATTACATAGTAGATGTCACTGAGATAGGTTAGTTTGTGAACTAGAATACCTGGACCTTTTCTAAGAGTACCAATTGGATGAAGTCATTAGAAGATAGATCGTCAGGCGATCAAATCATTAAAGATGTCTAGGTGAGTCAGAGGCATGTGCAAACATTTGGCTTAGGCCCACATTTTGCAGAAGTGAGCATTCTATACGTGATAAGTTGCAAACCCATCGCCGCTTTGGGAATATTTACTGGTTGTCTCACCATGTTTTTTACCGTTTCAAGCACGTGCAATAAATTATGTTAAAAAATATATTGCCTTTTGAATTTGCGTTATTATTCTTTAGTGCAGGTGTATGATGAAGAGGTGCTGACACTGAACAAGATCTCAAGGTCAGATATGGGGGCATATCTCTGCATCGCCAGCAACGGTATCCCTCCTTCGGTCAGCAAAAGAATCACCATCAAAGTTCATTGTAAGTGTATACATGGATGAAACAAAAAGTATTGCTGAGCTTTTGTATATTGATGATTCTTGAGAAAGAGGCCAACTTTGTACCGAAAACTGTTTTGATTAACCCTGGTATTCTAAGTCGTCCTAAACCAATTTTAAGCTTCATTCATTCAAATTTTACAGTAACTGCCAATTATACCAATGCCAAAAAATGTACTGATAGAAGCAGTTGGGTCGGAATTCTTTAAGGCCCAAAGTAAAATAGAAACTATCAGAGCACACTTCTTAACTGATGTCTGAGCGAAGCGAAATTAAACTGCCTTCTTCAGTAAAGTAAAAGTAAAAGTAAAAAAGCCTTTATTTCCACTACATTGATACACAATTAATTACACATTTATGCTATTTTATGCTATTTCATTTATATATTCCCTATTTTCCCGCGTTATGCGTCTGTAGCAGTCGCCTCTTTGGCGTAGGCCTCCCCTAAAACTTGCCACATGTCCCTATTTCTTGCTTTTCTCATCCAATCTTTTCCGCCTCTTGAAAGTAATTCCTCAACAGCCAACTTGTCATCAGCTCAGTCAATTTAATCAGATTTTAGATGTATGGTTTATCTCTTCGATTAAGGTGGTCATAAGCTCTTTTCAGGCTTGCTTTAACTTAACTTGGTCACTGACAGGATGACCTAGAATGAATCAGTGATACGAAAAGCAAGCAATATCAAGACCCAAGAGAAAGAAGTATTAGGATTTGTGTCTCAATCAATTTTCAATTTTTGTTTATTTTTCTAAACAGGATTTGATTTCGTAGATTGTTTGCCCTCACATTGGTGTTATATTTAACAATATTATTTTGTCAATTGATGTAGGGGCCAAATTCTCTGAATAAATAAAAAATAAGGAAAACCTTCTAATCCTGTTTACCAACAAGTAAGCACGGAGCCAGCTGGCTTACAAAGAAGAATTAAATATAGGTGCAGGATAATCGTAAAGCCGTCTACGAACGGCACACGATATGTCCTTGACATTTCATACAAACTACGTTCAAAATGATCCTTACATCTATTGAACAAAGCCAATTTTGAGTTTCACATTTGGAGGTGTACGATATACGAGTAGCTCAACGATTTCGCAAGCGCCTAAAAGCAAAGATAATATAGTAGAAATTTTAAAGTCAAACTCAATATTAACTTTATTCAGAAGAGGTATGGATTATTTCAAATTAATTTAAGATGTCTTATCGCAAGCCGTTTGAACACGACTTGAGTTCATATAAAAATTAACAATATATTATAACATAGTTAGGTAACGGTAGCGTTAATTGTTCCATCATGCCGTAACGGGAAACTTATTTGGATGAAGTTTGGAATTGATTGATATTTTTTGTTCGTAACTTGGAATAGTATAGTTGTTACTTTTTGGCCATTTGGGCCCGGTAATCGAAGGCAAGGCAGAAGCTATATTTTTTAGCTTCATCAAAATTGACTCCAAATTTAGCAATTTCGGCGTGATTTAATAACAAACATTGGCATAAACTTTTGCATTAGCAATATTAATAAGATCTAGAATTACGTGGGAGAGATTGCTGATAAAAATAAGTGGTCAAGCGTGTGTCGGACCATGTACAGTAAAAGTTAGAAGGTATGACTTAGTTAAATATAAGCTGTGGACCTATCGCCATCTAGTTAAGAATGCAAGGACGAATGAATTTACGAGTAGTGTAGAGCTTTTATGAACCGATTACTTAAATAGTCATAATAGTAATTTATTGATTATAAATATTATAAGTCAATTTGTCCAAATATAAATATAATTAAAATTTCAATTAAATAGTTCTAAATAAAAAAAACCGGCTACTACTCGTGAATTAATAAAGCCTTCTGAGGTATGATATTTTTCCGTGTAAATTCAGTATAATGTATATCCAACTATTTTGATAAACTTTCAGGTATTCTGCAATAGTGGTTTAGCCATTAGAGGGTTGGGAATCATGACTTTAACAAAAATGACTACGTACCTACTTCGAGGCTTCATATTTATTAAACGTATCTCTGTATCGAATAGTAGGTATTCATGAAACCTCCTAATATTTTTAAAGACCTATCCAACGATACCCACGTGATTGGGTATACAAAACAATCAACCCCAATTCACTTGTAGGCGAGGTACCCTGATTTTTTTGCTATGGATATATGATAATAGGGATTATATTTGTAGAAAAGGGATGTGAAAATAATAGCAGGGTTTCCCGATAACTAACCTAACCTAACTACATTACTGAACATTACTGATAACAGAATAAACAAGACGCATAATTTATCAAGGTATTCCACTGTGTCACGAAAGCCTCAAGATTTTTTCAGAAATGTTTTCAGGCAGCATCATTCTTGGCTGAAATAGCTCCCGACATTCAGGGCAATTGTTGTTTATCTTGGCAACTTTCAGAGGTTTCTTGTTATTAATGGTGTTATTCAATGTCAGCGAGTAGTAGCTTTTAATTATTTTCTGACTGTAAGGGACCGTTTGTGTCTCCGCGTGAACTCGGGCGGGCATTTTGCGTTTGTGCAAGATTTAACTTTAATATTATTAGTCTCCGGTTTACAACGAACATGAATTCAAAAATGTCCAGTTGTTATTTTACTCTGTTTACGAAAGCCTGCCCTGGCCCGCTCAGAACTTTCGTAAACAACGTATTTACAAAATGACTCCAAATATTTTATTTTCAGCCTGTTCTGTTATTTTGATTTCGGTTCAGTGGGTAGGTTCTTTATTTTGCTTTCCTACTTCCTACTAATATTATAAATGCGAATATTTGTGATAATGTGAAGATGTATGGTTTGTGATTACATCACACCGTAACCACTGAACAGATTGAAATGAAGTTTTGGATGTATGTTTGTTTATCTATAAACATACATACAAAGTGTTTCATAAAATGTATACCATCCTAAAAAGGGGTTATTCTATCAACAAAGGAAAAAATAATAACGAAAAAATCATCTACATTTTCAATTTTTATATATTTTTTTCCAAACAATCTCAAATAAGCTGTTTGATATTTTTATCATCTTTATAACTAACTAGCTTCCAACCGCGGCTTCGCTTGCGTGGTGCCTACATAAAAAGCCTATATGCTATTTTAGGTAAAGAACTTTATTTATTCCGAGTTTCAACGGAATCGGTAGAGCCGGTAAGGCGTGATTGAAAAACAAACATCTAAAATTTCGCATTATAATATTAGTAGGGTTACTAAACGTTCGAAAAGTTCGGCATCAAGATTGCTACCTAAACAGCAGATTTTTTCATGGAGCTTTTTCAATGAAGAATGGCAAATTCCTAATCCTAATTATTTCCTGACCACGTCTAAGCAAACGTAGTGTGGGGCGCCCCCCGGCTAGGTGGAGCGATGACCTACGAAAGGCGGGGGGTAGTAAGTGACAAGGGCCGAACACCGGGCTCAGTGGCGTGTATTGGGAGAGGCCTATGTCCAGCAGTGGACTAATGTGGGCTGATGATGATGATGATGAAATTCCTAATAGTCATAGAATAACCTTTATTGGCAGTAAGGGTTGTTGATTGGGTATAGAATAAATCCCTATCGGGATAGAATATAGCATGTTACTAATTACCTTGTCTATGCTACTGCTTGTCAAGGTACAAAAGTTAGTTGTAAATAAATAATACGAATTTGATGGTCGCCATTCCGACAAACAATTGTTTCAGTTTAGTAGGAGCTTGATTGAGTTTCCATGTTTGTTCTCAATCGGTGTGTACGTACGTTCACCTTGTATTATATAGGCGAACTTTTGAGGTAGCTTAACAGTTTCTCGTTTGTACTGTATACTGAGAAATCACTCCTTTGCTACAAATTTTTTCAGGTTAAAACTGTAGATTCTAGCCGTGTTCAAACGGCTTGCGATATGTTATTCCAAAATGATCTTAAAGTCTTTTGAATAGAGTTAATTTTGAGTTTGACTTTTAAGAACTTGTGATGTCCTCGAGCTATACTGCACAATATCAAATGTGAAACTCAAAATAGACTTTATTCAGTTGTGGTAAGAATACTTTTGGAACGAATTTTATAAGATATATTAAGGACATATCGCATGCCGTTACTACAACCTATCCTTTGTGAAATGACAAGAATAGAACCCTAATATCTTAGTAATATCCGACTATATTATACTAGTAATGACTCAATATTGATATTCTTTATCTACCTCAAGCCATTCACAACATGTTCTGTTCTTATTGTGTGCAGTTCATCCAGTGATCCAAGTGCCAAACCAGCTGGTGGGAGCGCCATTGGGCACTGATGTTACACTCGAGTGCTACGTGGAATCATCGCCGAAGTCGATCAACTATTGGGTCAGAGATTCGAGTAAGTAAAATCAACTCAATACGCGGCTGACGTTGAAAGATTTTTTAATATCGCAAAAGTTTCTGCCTCAGACAGGATTTGAACCCGCGACCTTCACCTAGATACGGGGCTACACTAACCAGCTAAGCTACAGATTCCACATCTTGCCTGACGAATATCTTTAGGACGTTCTTCAGCTCGAATCTCCATCTACAGGGCAAATGTTGCAGTTATCCACTCTCGTTATTTCATTGACGAGAGGTTTTGCTTATCGAATTGTCGCCCGAGTCGGAAATTTCTTCGTGCATTTTTCGTATAACTCTCATTATTACTAACGGAAATATAACTCAGCCATGTTGGCTTCGTAACCCTTCACGCGCGCTTGGTGATTGAGTTTTTGTAATTCGCGTTTTGAGATTAGATTCCAAAAAGTGATAACTTACGTAAGAGTAGATTGTTAAAAAGGTACTTTATTAAACTGACTCGTCTTAGTATCTATTTTTGTAATTTACTAAAAATTTTAATAAACAACAAAATTAATAAATTTCCTTTCCTATCCAATTATTCGTTTTGTATCCGCTTAGATAATACGTCAAACTATAAAAATGCGAAGCCTCGGTATCACAACTTTGTGATAAAGTGGACCTCTGGAGATCCGCTAAGAGTTGTTAAATAATGCGGTATTTGACGACGACACGCTGTCATAGGCTCGGTTACATGTAGCAAGTGCCCGGTTCTACTCGCTTCGCTGTTTGCAAATGAAGAGATACAGAACAAGCTTGTCACTACGGCTAATTTGACAGTCACGCTGACCATCATCGGCGCAGACCTGCGTGTGTTCTAAGCCGAGAATTCTAATTTTCTCTTTCAAAATGTTCTTTACGACTACTAGATAGAGTAATTGTTGAGTAGGAAATTGAAGGTTGAGCGATAGCCACACAGAGTACTTTTGTATATATACCGCAATGATATTGCACACCCCTCAAAGTTGAACTCAAAATTGACTTTATTTAGTAGACGTAAGGATTATTTTGAAATTATTACACATCGCAAGCTTTTTGGATGCATCTTAAAGTCGAGAACAAACGTTTGTGCTCTGTTTACCAAAAGTAGTGGTGCGTCAGCTATGCATATAGCCGATCAACTCGAAGACTAGCGTGACTGTAAAATCAGCCTAAGTGATTTTATCTCGTGACTAGCAGCAAGTACTTGCTTTGTGTGACCGAAAAGAAGCCTAAGAAGCCTGTCTCATGTCCAAAGTGAGTTTACTAGTCCCCTGGGAGCATCCCGTCTCTATGACGACACGCGAATAGCTCTTAAGCCACTAAAGCTTAATCGCGAGTGAGACAGTAATTTAGGAGACATTTATGACAAAGACTCTTATTTACTACTTGAAAAGATCAGTTCCTTTTTAAATATATAGGTATTGAATTACCTTTAACCTAATAATGAGCTGTTGAGAATTTCTGTACGCGTAGGCATTTTTAGGCCAAATTAGATGTTTGTATTGCAGAGTATTTGCCAAAAATCGTATCGTAGGCGTGGTGAGGTGCTCAAAAGATTTTAATATTATAATAATTTAGGTTAGGTACTCGTTAAAATGAATGAGGAACAGGCATAGCTTCACCTAGTTTCTAAGTCGTTTCAAAGTGATCCTAGTGATTTTATTGAAATAAATGCCTTTTGACTTTTGACTTTTTTTTTTTTTGAATGCTACGGACTTCTCTTAAACCACTAAATATTATAGAGCTCTGCGAATGAAGGGTCTCTTTATACTAGAACCTATTTCAGTTTAATCATTACCGCAAAAATACCCTATCCAAATGCCAGAAATAATAAAATTATTCTTCCTTCTTTTTGCGTGGGTAATTATAAAAATTGGCACCAGCCAATGGGCGTGGTAACGCTTGCAAGTAATGAGATATTAAGTTTTAATTTACGATTGAGACGGGTTTTCTCAAGGAAATTGACCTATTGTGGTGAATTAAGACAATGCTCGTTAGTTCCGACCGAGTGGACGGCCGTTTACGACCCCGAGTGCGTCCGACAATGCTTTTATAATTTATGTCTTGCGGATGCTAGATATTGGCTGAGCTGATGCTCCTATCTTGTGGAAGGGGACATTTTACAAAAATAATCAAATGGACCGCATTTTCTGTAGTACAAAGTGGGAGTGAAAAAAAATATTTTAATAATAATAAATAGCACCCAACAATTACTTACCTATATAGTCCTGACTCCGCGCTAGGGTTTACTGTGTCGCGGGTATCAGAAACTACGAGTACCATGCTACCACAACACCCAAACTCAGTCTCATAATTAATGACTAAGAAAACCAAGGCGACAAGGTGGGTTAAAAAAATATATTTCTGAATTTAATGTTAAATTAGGTATTTCTTAATGTAGAAATTGTACAATAACCAAAGATACATTATGGATTAAAAATCGATTGCAAATTTGTTTCAAAACAATCTTTTCAAAGAAATCACTCTTATTTTCTACGGAACGGGCTTATCGTGACGTGGTGAAAGCAACAGACAAACTTTGTAGAGTGCTGAGCTGCTTCAGTAAGTTTCCAACTGGACCGTTTAACAGATTTAGGATTCACCGGTTGCTGATAAAATGTCTTATGGCTAGTCTATTCTCTGCCGGTTTCCACCCCATTTTCGAAATAGTGATCTTGATATAAGTAATACTATTAAGTATAGCTTATTCTGAGAATATTTTATTTATATACTTCGGTTCTCTAGGAGAGGGCCTCAAATTGAACTGAGCTCAAGTCAGTTGGTTCCTATAATCAATAGTGTAAAAGTATTTTCTTTGAGGGTGTATTGTAGGGTTCCGTATCTCATTTTGAAAAATTGGTACCCTTAAAGGATCACGTTGCTGTCGATCTGCCTGTCTGTCAAGACCAAATAAAATAAAGCAAAAAGTCTAAAATTGAGGAATTTTGATGTTTTAACCCCTAAAATTGGATTATTACGAGACAAAGTTATATTTGCGGTCAATAAGATACAATGAGCGACCGCAAAATATTTTATGTTACGGAATTTTTGTTTTCTGATCCCGTGTAGGGAACCTTCAGGACGGGAGTTCTCGTAAATGACGTATTTATTTATTAAAGTAAGCACATTATATGCAACCTCGTCTGTTCTTAAAATACCTATGTAAAAAAAAACCAAGACTGGTCTTGATGAAAACTTTTCGGGTAAGCATTACAGATGCAAATTCAGGCTTCCGAAAAAATAATAGCGCGAGTTATTGTCTTTGGCAAGTAACCGCTCATTATTTAAATATTTCAAACTCATTTTATTGAAACACTTTTCAACAGGCAGTACAATTAAAAACTTATTTTTCATAATAAATTGCAGCTTTTATTTGTTTTTAACACAAAGAAAGTAGCTTAACAAGTTTGCTAGCATTGATTTTAAAAGATAAAGATAAATATATTTATTATTTGTGGAATCTAGGTACAGAGTAGTTCATACATATTCAAAAGTTTCACTAGTCCTGCCTACAAGGCATACAAACATTTTACACATTATATTTTGACGCAAAGAACCGTATACAATATAATTATGTTGATCTCTCAAACAACTAGGGCGAATCGGCGTAATGTTTGTATGTTTATTTGTTCGATGGACCTCCCTTGGTTCCAATTGTGAAAAAGAGGGTCCCATACATACCCCCGCTGACAGTCAAAGAGATTATCATTACACCACGGAAACTTATTCATGCACGAAACGTTCGTTTATTCAACTGATGAATCTATATTTTATTCATATTTCCGCGTAGAACACGAGGCTTGGTGTACTCTGCTTTGTCGAGCTTCAAATGGAACTTTGATAATATTTTTATTAAATCTATTATATCTTAATAACGTGTAATATTAATCTTTGTATGTATCTACATCTCATTTTCGGGATTTTTGATAACATCGTCATAATCACCTGCAAAAGTCATACATAGGCCCCGAAAGAGTGCCATGATGAACGGTCTTGCTTTTCAATCTACCGACTTCCCGTAACCTTCACAATGTCGTCGATCCATAGGGTGGGGGGCCTTCCAACAGTGAGTCGTCCGTGGTCACCATACGAAAACCTTTTTTCCCCAGCTCAGTGAGCTATATGGCCTGCTACTGCACTCTAACATGCTAATTCTGAGAGTTATGTCTGTATCCTTTGTTTTTTCCTCTTTGGGGAACAAAGATTCTCGAGTGGCGACCACGAACTGGACGACGCAGTGTTGGAAGGCCCCCCACCCGATGGACCGACGACATTGTTAAGGTTGCGGGAAGTCGGTGGATGGAAAAGGCTCAAGACCGTTCGTCATGGAACTTTTTGGGGGAGGCCTATGTTCAGCAGTGGACTTCATCAGGCTGATTATGATGATGATCTCTCTTTAGCCCGTTGCTTGACTTTGAGCTTGTTTTTAGGCTAACAGTGAGCGACCAATTGTCTATGCCCATTTTCACACTGGCAACATGCAATTATTGCAGACTTTCGTCTTGACGCTCTGCGGTATCCGCGAGAAGATTATGACAAAGTTTCCCAAACATTTCCCAGTTTTCATAACAAATGGGTAAAAAATTAAATAATGAAACAACATTTATTGAATAAATCGTTTACAGTCTAAAGATGAAGTTATGACTTTCTACCTATTCGGAATTCAGAACTGATTTATTCCACAGCTGATGGCAGTACTTTCATTACTAAACGATAATGAAATCTGTAAGTACTTTCTATTTGAATTGTAACGAGAACTATTTTATCAAAAATAAATATTTTTTTGCGAGTTCCTGATCATACAGATTCCTGTCAAAATTTATTTGTTTGGAATGGCGTCTCTGAATTTCGATCACAACGACTGAAACCTTATTAGCGGTTCTGATACTCATGTTCACTGATAATAAAAGCAAACCTAGTGTTAAATCTAGTCTTCTTATAAACATAGTCTAGTAAACATAGTAGGTACTAGGTGTGCACTGTCCAAGGTGTACCTACAGTAATATCTCTATGCAGTTCAATAATAGTGTTTAGTCACGCGAGCTTCGGATCGTAATTCTATCACATAAAACCAAATGTGCTTCAATAACATTTGGTAATGTAGAAACATTACTTCCGAGATATCATCATAAAATCTCGCCTTATGTCTTCTCGGTAGAAATCCATCTCTTACAAGTGTGTTAAACAAACCAACTAAAACTAGATGCTTATGTATCTGGTGTTAGAAAAATGCCTATAACGGCTATACCGATAACTTCGTAATGGTTGGTACGATTTAAATGGTTTTTACTCTGTTGTGTTTTAAGAGCTATAACCATAATTATAGTTACAGGTAAATTATTCAGTATATTTTTACTGCAATGTAGGTTTTTTTTTTCGTAGCAGTTCATTTCGTAAATAAGAGACATATGTACGAAAAGTAATGTAATGTGTTTGAAAAAAGTCTATGATCATGATAATTTAACACGTCTATATTATGCCAAAAACGGCATACTCTACTTTTAAAGTAAAACATATTTGTCTTTCCCAAAAGTAAATAATATTTCTAAGAACTTTAAAGTGTGCGTTGTAATGAGCTGGATTGAGCTCGCTATTGCTCTGTTCGTTACCAGCCGCCGGCGGGCGTCCCACAAAGTTCCCCATTCGGCAGTTGTCGTACGAAATTTACGGGTTAATTTTCAATGGTACGGTTTGAGCTTCTGGGAATTTTAAGTTCCACATTATACTTGGCTCCCATTCCGTGAAATGTAATGTTTGAAGTTCTTTATGTCAAAGTTTCATTTTGGTTCAGAGGTCATTTTGTTATCATAACATTCCTCTATAAAACAAGATAAAGCATTTATCGCCCGAAGTATTTTAATTTTTCAAGAGGCATCTCCTTAAAATCATTTTTCTGTAATCTTCGCTGAAAATATTTGAAAAATTGTGCTCTCAGATTACGCAAGTGGAATATTTTTAGCGAAATTATGTAACACCGCATCCGCTGACATGGATTCTTGGTGACAATACGAATGACGGTTCTCTAATACAAATGGCTGGAGCCGCGTCAGGGTCCTCAAGGGGTTTGCTTTTTCGTGAAGTGTGACGCATTACTTTGAGCGGATATCTCGAAAGGTCAACGTAGAATTGTAAAATCAATGATGTCCTCGATAAAACAGTTATCGCTAGGTCAAGTTATTTTACCCTAGCTTAGGAAATTTTAAAACTTACTGATTCATACTTACCCTAATAAAAATCAGTTTGTTATCAGTTCATTAAAGTCAAACTCAAAGTCAAAAGGCATTTATTTCAATAAAATCACTAGGATCACTTTGAAACGTCTTAGAAACTAGGTGAAGCTATGCCTGTTCCTCGCGACCAAGCCTAGAAGAATCAGGCAACAAACACGGCATTAAATATACCTAATAACTTTATTAAAAGAATTTAATAGGTAACGCTGCTGCCCGATCCCTAGCTTTTTTCCCTTAGTTACCTCTTACGACATCCACGTTTAAAAACAGGAGGGGCCTTTTCTTCAGCCGGGCACCACGGCCAAAGAATAGCAACAATAATAGCTTTATCTGCGCTCGCCAACCCGCATGCCTAGTGTGGTGACTATGGGCCAATTCATCCAAATGATTAATTCTGGAAATCTATGGGGGATGCTTATGTTCACCAGTGAACGTTTTACATCTGAAATGATGATGATGAAATGGAATTTGCAAGTAGCCAATTCTTATACCTACTTATATACTTACCCAAGAGGTATTAATATTAGTATGCAATGTGTTGTTGCTCCAACCTCGTTATAAAAAGTTTAATCGAAATTACTATCTCTATAAAAATGTATTCCCGATAAGGTCGTTGGCTTTCCTATCTCCGAATAGGTTTTCCTAAATACCTAAGATCCAAGTAATAGTTGAACCCTTTTTTATCTAAGTGACTTTTTTCATGTTCTGTATCAGAAAATGGATAATTTTACCTTTACTTCAAACCATTGGTAAGGACGCATAATATTTGGGTTTATTAATACTTGAGATTGAACTGTGATAGTCAAGGGGTGCTTCGCAAAAGCACTTTGGAAAAGGTTCCGTAAACTGAGGTATGAGTAGTACGGTGAAAGGCTTATATTTGATGTTATGTTATAGCAAAATAGTAGTTGCGTTATTCTTGACGATTTTGAAGGAGCTTTCTTTTTGAGCTACTTTTCGTAATAAGAAAAGGCAATGAGGTGAGCACTCGTAAGGCGCGAATAGCAATTTATTCGTTAGTTTAATAGGAGACGTAGATGTCAGCTTTTAGTCAAGTCAAGCTACATAACCTACTTTTACATTACCTACTTTGTAATTACAAATATATACCGTTCGAGTCGTGAAAGAGGCTTTCCTTTGAAGTTTGTAGAAAGCCTTTTAAAATCTTTAGTAGTTAATGTTTACAAATCAAAATAGCAATGAAGTCCCTCTTTCTATACATTTTTTATCTGAATCCATTATCATGAATGTGTATGGGACCAAAACGGAAGTGATTTTCATGCAAATAGCAACTAATTTAAACAAAGTCACGGAAAACAGTACTCCTAAAGTTTACAAAAGCCCGTATAAAGCTCTCGTACAAGACATAATTTCATTACCCGACATGGTCTGCACAGGAGCTTTGTTGCTTAGTCCATTAGGTGGAGCAGTTTACAGGCGTGCGACCTTGGGGAGCGCAGGTAACAGTCGTAATAACTTCTGGGATGTGCCCGATTCCGTTGGCGTTGTGTGTCCGATACCTTTAACAAAGTGGAACTCTAATGCGTGCATTGTTAGACAGTAGCTAATGTTTGATGAAACCTATTTACGTTGCGTCTGTTACCTGTACCGAAAAAGCTCATTATTAATTGTTCTTGAACAATTTGAAGAGATATATTTTGATTTGATACAGGTATATCATAATTTCATTAGCCTGATGAAGTCCACTGCTCGACATATACCTCCCCGAACAAGTGCCAAGGCAAACGGTCTTGATCCTTCTCTCTATCAATCGACTTTTCATAACCTTTACAATGCCATTGGTCCATCTGGCGAGAGCCTACAGTATAGGCTCTCGCCAGATGGACCAATGCCTCGCCCGGTTCGTGGTCACAATACGAAAACCTTTATTCCCTAACGGTTGTCGGTTAATTATATTCTGATCTTAGTAGGTTTAAGCTTTTTCAGTCTGCTCTTGTGGATTCTATCACTAATTATGAAAACGCATTAAGGACCCAAGTTGTTTTACGTCTGCGTTCTGATCCATGGAGGAGGGCATTGTCGAGGGCGACCCACCCATTGTTCGGCAACTTGCGCCGAGTGACTGGCGATTTCGCTCCGGCCCATTCTGAAAACCAACCCAAAACAGCACAGGAACGTCATTTTCGATTGTCATCAATCTATGTTAGACCCTCTGACATGTAAGTGTTAATTAAGCAGGCCTCACTCAAGCGTAATTAAGAGTGTTACACTGTTATTTTAGACATTAATTGAGATGAAATTTCTTGTTACTGTTTAATGAAACGCTCCGGTTTTGCCGAGTAATTTTGTTCGAAGGCCATCTTCGCCGCACGTCGTAAAGCCGAGTAAGTAGGTAGGTACACTGGGAGTAAACAAACCAAAGTTTCGATCGAAATGAAGATTAGGAAAGGCGTTACTGGTGTTATCGTTTCCTTGTAAAGTTCACGCGGTGTCTGCGACTTAAATTAAAGCGCTTTTAAACGACTCCCGTACGTTTACTGAAAAATATATCGGTAACATCTCTCGTGAGGTATTTTATTGCTTATAATAAAACGGAGGGAGAATGGAGTGTTTAACAAGACGGGCGGTGCTACAGTGTTTTTAAAAGAAAGCTAGGTAGTCGCTTTATCATTGGCGGACAACAGGCTCTCGAAGCTTAGGTGGCTTGTAGAGGAGGTAGACACACTTACGTATCGCTATGTAGGTATTGTTTGCTCCATGTTTAAAGGGGTCTCGAGGAAATGTCGGCGATTTGGTGCTTCTTGAAAATATCGTTTTCCCGCAGCGGTCTATTGTGACTGACAGCTGGGACATTGTCTGCCTTATCTTGTAACCTAGTTGCTAGACTTTATAGCTCCAAGTTGAATTCATTTTAAAATATAAAACTTATGAATTTTACTTTAATAACGCGTTGAATAAAATTTGAACCAGATAATCATTTGTTTTCTGTAGTAAAAAAAACAATCTTGGTAAAAAAGATTACAGTTCTTGCCGCGAGTAGGCGTGGGTACTAGTATAGTATTATGTTATCTGTGGTGTGGGTAACTCGAGTCATGTAAATAGCTCAGATCACAGACTATTGACTCGTATTTTTTTATATTCCGGTCATATTTTACCTACTGGCCTCATAGCTCAGTTGGTATTTACTCTGCCTTCTGCGCTAGAGGTCGCGGGTTCGATTCCCTTACTGTACGAACATTAGTGTGAATAACACCAGTGTTAACCTGCCGCTCAAGTTTTTGGTTGAGCTACCCATGGCTAGCCACGCTTGGCCACGCATGGCTCTTGAGTATTGAGCATCTGCGCAGTAGTAGATTATTATGTCTCATACATTTTTTTTCCTAAGTGCGTGGATAGTTTTTAATAATAGATTTAGCTATTATTTAAAAAGTATCTATTTCTATTATTTACAATTTGATGCAACATTTCTTCGATTTGAATTATTTTCACCAATACACTAGTACTTGAAAATTACCTATAGACTTTTGCAAATTGAATAACATTAAGTTTTTTCTTAGATGAAATGGTGATATCCTCAAGCAAGTACGAAGTGGAAAACACGATGATCAGCTCGTTTGAGAGCCGGATGGCGCTGACAGTGCGCAGATTATCGTCAAAAGATGTAGGCGGCTATAGATGCGTCGCCAAAAATTCGCTAGGTGAAGTGGACAGCGTGATTCGGCTCTATGGTAAGCGATTATTGAAAAAGGCATATTACCTACTACTAAAATCTTTATTGTAGTTCCCTTCCCATAAGTGTATTAATGCGTCGCCTGCCAAACCCCTCCCCCCCCCTGAAGAGCTCTGGCAACCTTACTCACCGTGTTCAAGGCCTATTGGGGAGCCACATGGCACTGACATTACGCTGGCTGTCGTCGGCAAACTTGGGTGCCACATTCGTGATCAAAATCTCGCGCGGTGAAGTGGTCATGTTTCAATTAGCCGTTGGAAAAGAGAAGGAAAATCTATTACAAATAGCAAACTAGAAATTGATATTATCCAGTAGTCGTAAGGATCGTTTTGAAACGAATTTTAGATAAAATATCGCACGCTGTTTGAACAGGGCTTTAGTACTATATTTCAGCATGAAAATGAGATTCTCAAAAAGTATATGTGTGCTCTTAAAATTTCAGTATGTAAATAATTATAAATAATAACACTCAACAGTCACATACATAGTCCTAAACCCACACTAGGATCCCTGTGTCGTGGGTATCAGAAACTATTTGTACCATGGTATCACAAAACCCAGACCTGAAATAAATATTTGCAGATCACGAAAAGATTTGTCCCGTAGCCGCACCCCTTGCATCTCAGACGGGCAGTCGCCCACTTCTTTACCGAGGTCGTCAAACCTAATGAAGCCTAGTAAAGGATATTTCGGAACCACCTACGCATGAGTAACAAATAAGTTTCTAGACCTTTGATCTGGAGGGCTTCTCGATCAAATCTATCAAACGAAAGCACTAGTTCCTACTTGATTAATACTATTAGTAACTTATTCTGCTACGGTAACAATAAAAGAGCTGTTCCTTTCTGAAAAAAGGTTTTAGTAGCTAATGAATATGTTCCTGCGTAGTTAGGTATGTCTAATCTTACCAGAGTTCCGATTACAAACCTAAAATAGATTATTTGCTAGAAACGAAACCACTAATGGTACAATTTGTGACGCGTAACGACCCAAATGGGTAGAAACTAGAGCTGTATGCAAAGTTACTCGAGTATTATAGCTTATAATAATACTAAATTTCGGTACACTAATCTTGATACTGCATAAAGTACCTACCTATGCATTTGCGTCTTCCTGGGAAGTGAAGATAAGGAATTGGATTTCCACTTCACGGAAAATTATGCGTAAACCGTTATAGTTGAGAGTTTTGGTAGAAAATTAACATTTATTCATTGTCTTATTTAGGTATTTATTTTTTTGTTAAAATTCAATGTGCTCCAGACTTTTACCCCAGATCCTTGCAGCTGTCTAAGGGGGTAGTCAGAGGAACGTCCGAACTTTTTTTTACATAACTTCATTTTGCAGTAGTGAGTTGATTCCATAAGCGACAGGTTGCAAGCCCATCGACGTTTATAAGAATACTTACTGGTTACCTAACGATGTTTTCCTTCACCGATCTAAGAAGATACCTAGTAAAATTTTTCAAATTTAAAAAGTCATTGTCAATTATGAATCGAAGCAAAGTAGGTAATATTGATAGAGATAGGTTATTCATCATCATCAACAACCTTTAGAAGTCCACTGCTGGACATAGGTCTCCCCCAAAGAGTTCCACAACGAACGATCTTGAGCCCTTTCCATCCACCGACTTCCAATGTCATCGGTCCATCGTGTGGGGGCCCTTCCAACACTGCATCGCCTGGTTCGTGGTCGCCATTCGAGAACCTTTACTCCCCAACGGTTATCGGTTCTGCGAGCTATATGGCCTGCCCACTGCCACCAACTTGCTAATTCTGATGTCGGTGACCTTCGTTCTTCTACGGATTTTCTCATTTCGGATCTTATCACGTAGTGAAACTACGAGCATAGCTCTCTCCATAGCACGTTGCGCGACTTTGAGCTTGTATATGAGGCCTATAGTTAACGACCAAGTCTCAGTGCCATAAGTCATCACTGGCAACACGCACTGATTGTAGACTTTCGTCTTGAAGCTCTGCGGTATCTGCGACGATATGTTATTACTTATTATTAAAACAAGCAAAATAATCGTAAATTTGATTCTGCAGAAATTCCTGGACCAACTTTAAAGAACACAACATCGGCAGCTAACAAAGAAGACTTCAAGTATTCCACACCACTAGAAGGCCCTGACAACCAGTTTGGCTCAGCAGATAGATCGGACGATGAAGACGAGAGAGAATCAGCCACAGAACAAGCAAACAAACATATAAACTCCACCAGAAACAGAACAAGTTATACCCCTACAATTTCAATTCACGAACAGAAACTGAGCAACAAAGTTCGAAAAATTACTAACACATTTGAAATAGATGGAGAGATCGGTGCGAACTGTAGTTTTGTATCGTGTTCGTTGTTAGTATACATTCCATCGATAGTTTTTGTAACATTTTTTATTTTAGGCCTGACGTAGATTCCTTATTCTTACCTAGGTAGTATTTTTAAAGATTTTATTAAACAAATATTTGATAGATTTGATGAAAAATTGCTAGGTCCTTCGTCACAATCGTTAAGCTCATGACAAACAGGTCTGTCTGTGTGGAGGTTGGAGTTACTATAAATACAAGGTGATTCATAATATGAAGGTATTCTTTTCTGAAATTACTTTAGTGTCAATAATAATTGGGTGTAGAAAAAGCCCCTTTTTCTACACCCAATTATTATTGATTGCATTCGGAAAATTTTACAATTATTTCAAAGAAAAAACACTGCAAAAATCTGCTGTTAAGGGATCAAATCAGTTCATCTTAATTATTCAGCTATTAGGTAGCAATTTTGATGTTAATGAGATGATGCTCAATTGAAAAACGAGAAAAAATCTGTAAGTATTATAATTTTTCACTAATGTTCTTTAATGACGATTTTTAAAATGTTTACGTTATTTGGCTAACCAAATCCATCTAAATCTTAAATTTTAAATACCTACCGGTTGTAATCGTGAAAGGTAAGTATCATTATTATTTCCGGTAAAATGAAATCTAAAAAATTACTTACTAAGAAAAGTATTGGTAATATCGAAATCAAAGAGATAATATATCCAGATGCAATCAAGTGACTACGAACTTTTTTTTATTACTAACATAACTTGCAATAGTTTTTTTATTGATTGATTGATTAACATTTAGCTCTTGCAGCAATATTTTTTTATTAAAACGGATTTTAACTAAGATTTTATATTCAATTCTGGTCTTAGTTTAAATATGGGTAATTTTAGATTGGCCAAATAATGTTAAACGCATATTGTGTCTTGCCAGTATAAGGTTTAAGTTCATCGTCCGGCTAAGTACTATGTAGGTACTATACATAGTCATCGCGTTGCGTTCTAGCGCCTGTAAACCTAATTAATTGAAAGTTTTCAAATGGATGGAAAATTGTTATTGATGAGAAAGTTCCGTACTCACGCGGAAATTAATATCCGATTGATACACGTCATAATAAATTATGAATATACTTAGTACGTACTATATGTAAAGAGATTATGACCTAATGTATTTGATGATCAAACCATTACTAAGGTATGAAATTATCGCTTTGTGTAAACATATCACGTTCAATAAACCGTAATCTTATTCAATAAAATATAAGTATACCTCACGTAATTTTCTCAAATATTAACTAATTTATATTTCAAATAAGTATTTTAAAATAACCTATTATAAACGAAATTTAGCAAAAAATATGGAGAAATTAATCGGCTGTTTCAGCGACAATGCTTTCTTGGGTAGTTTATAAGATAATTTTACTAAATTTGTCGTGATGATGACGTAGGATAACCAGTGAAGAACCAGTGATATAACAAAATAATAACTTTATAAGATATTTAAATATTTTATCAATTATTATTAACTACCAGAAATGCAAAATCAACAAAAGAATGGACTTTGTGTAAATTACTACCGAATGTTAAGTTTTAATCACGATTTAAGTACTCAGATGTCGGAAAAATATAAAGGTAAGCTAGCAGTTACTAAGTAAATATATATAATGTATCAATGGTACTAGGTAAATATAATTCCATAATTTAATGCCTATAATAATTTTGCGTATAATGTAAGAAAGAATGAACAATAATATTGAACTCAAAACTTTGTAAAAATGTACTTTTATCAAATAAATATATTATGTGATATCAAATATTACACCGCCAATTTTATTGTTGAACCACATCCAACCATTCTTTATTTAGGTAAAACATAACTGTATTGAATGTATGTATTACTAGCTTACGCCCGCGTTTTCACTCGCGTGGTACTTCTATAAAAAGTAGCCAATATGCTATTATAGGTAAATAACTCCACATATTCCAAGTTTTATCGAAATCGGTCTAGCCGTTCTTGGTGTAACTATAACAACTTTGGTTTATTATACATAGATTATGGACTGGCTAGTTGTAACTTGTCACTTTATGATTATACCCAGTTTCGAACAAATAAATTTTAAAGAAATAGGTAAAGTGAATTATGAAAGTAAAAGAACTGATACAACGTTTTGCTTATCTCAAATTAAATTCAGAAATGATCAGATTAAATTCATGACAGGCTCGAATGTCATATTCAGAAAAATCTAAAATACAAATTCTATGACCTTATTTACCACCTACTTTTTAAAGGCGCTATTTGTACACCCTGTACATCTATCACCAAGTGGAATAGAAAATCCGCGAGAAAAATATGCAACGTGGCGGTTTGTCTCAAGTTTGCTCCTATGTGGCGGATTTCCAGAAGACTTTCCTCATTATACGAAGAACTTTGCTATTTTCACACGCCTCCCGACACTCGCAGTGGATCACCATAGCCACCCAAGTAGCTGGCTGACTCCAAATAACTAAAAGATGACATAAGATCGAACACACCCCCGCGATGGTAATAATTAGTGAAACACTAGTAGGTAGTTTTTTTATACAAATTTATATCACAAATACCTTTCAGAATCAGCAATTAGAAGTGGCGTGGGCGGGCCATATAGCTCGCAGAACCGACAACCGTTGGGAAGTAAAGGATCTCAAATGACCTATCGAACCTATCGTGAACCTAACCTATTGCTGGTAAGAATATGAGTTGAATCGACCAAAGGGTTCCATAAATAAAGGAGTCCAAAATGGGCTTTTTTAAAAAAATACAAAAAGTTATTCAAAAACAAGTATTGGGGTGATAAATGAAAGAGCTTCGTGTATTTAAAAATATATTCATTTATTGTATTAGCCTGATTTTTGAGATACAACAAAAATGTAAATTTGAATAAAATAATCGTTAATTATTTATTTATATTTACAGGATTTTGTTAGCCAACCCACTCGCGATGCTTTTTCTAATATACTTGATAACAAACAAGTTTCATCGACTTCTTCTTCTTATCGTGTCACTGATTCTTTCTTGGTCATCCTGTATTAGGTCAGTGACCGTCGATGAAAGAACAGATGGGTGAAGGTCGAATACTTCGGATCCTCTACTATCTGATTTGAAACTGTTTTCACAAACCGTGACACGTTAAGACTACTCGTATGCATAGGTACATGTAACCCAGCTGTTATTTCCAGGCTGTGGTATTGTTTGTTGCTATGTATGCAAATAAGCCCGGCTAAGTTACCAAACAAAATAAACTTTTTGGTTACACAGTTGTTGGCTTAGCGGGTATGACTGTATTATTTCAACACGCTGCTGCTGTGAATGAGGTTGGGCTGAGGTTTGACGAGCTTTAGGCATTTCGGTTATAATCACTAACAATAACATTTTACGAAATCTGGAATGTAATGTAATTATTTAAAGGATTTAAGCTTGTACGAAGAAAGAAAACATAAATAACATTGACTTTAGAACGACTTTTTACAACAGTTCATCGAGCGAGCGATCTTTCCAAACAACTTTGACGCGAATGGCCGTTTATGTTGGTAGGTTTATTCGTTATAATAGCAGAACTTTCAAACCGTCCATCCGATCTGCATGGAGTTTAGTAGATCAACAGGTTATGCTATCACTATTTGCTGGTAAGAAAATGAGTTAAATAGACCAAAGGGGCTACTATGACAAAGGGGTCCAAAACGGGCTTTTAAAAAAAAAACATAAATTGGGCTAATATATGAAAGAGCTTTGTATATTTGAAATTATTTTTATTTTTGTTCCAGGTAGATTTTTGAGATACAACAAAAATGATATATTTGAAAACCAATATTAACGTGAACTACCATTAAGTAAATTTTCAATAACGTCGGAGTTCAGATAAAATTGGACATTAGTAAGAACAGGCTTAAGATGGTTTTTCAAAGTTGATCTTATTTATTTGTGCCTCAACGATAATCGAAGCACCAAATTATAACAGACAACACGAGATCGCAGTTCAGTGTATATCATTAGTAGGTATAAGTAATAACAATAATCTGTTATTATTGGTTTTCCAAAGGTGGACACGTTTGGTGACAATATTCAAATGAACGATGTAAACCAATATTGTGAGAGACGGGCTAAACAATGGTTATCCGAGGGCATGCGTTGATGTCAATAAATTGGTATCGCAAAAAACGGCTAACATTAATGTAAAAATATTGTCGGTCAAGCCTGCCGGTCGTCCGCAGTAGCCAAAGCTCATAAATAAACAAAACTGGATGTACTGTCGAAAAGTTCGTGAAAAAATGTGGAAAACGTAAAATTTACAGCGGATTCAGTCGAGTTTTAATTAACCATTGCTTTGCCTTATGGTGCAGAGTTGAGTCATTGTTTTAGTAAAATAATTAATGTGCTGATATATTGAATATTGGTTGTTGTGGCTATTCATCATCATCATCATTTCAGCCGTTCGACGTCCACTGCTGAACATGGCCTCCCCCACAGACAGAGCAAATTCCTTATCATGTGGGGGGATTTGCCCATACTCACCACGCTGGGCATGCGGGTTGGCGAGCGCAGTTAGAGCTATCGTTGTTAAAATGAGGGACGCTGCTGCCCATCCCCTAGCTTTTTTCCCTTAGTCGCCTCTTACGATATTCGCAGATAGGTAGATATGGAGGGGCCTATTCTTCAGCCGGGGCCACCACGGCCAATTTTGGCTATTATTACGACGATATTATTACTACATTGAGTAATTCACCCATACATAATCATCATCAGCCTGCAGAAGTCCACTGTTGGACAAAGGCCCCCCACGGAGGGCCACGACAAACGGTCTTGAGCCTTCTCCATCAACCGACTTCCCGCAACCTTCAAAATGTCATCGGTCCATCTCCTTCTTACACTGCTTCGTCCGGTATATGAGCTGCCTGCCTACTGCTACTTCAACTTGCTAATCACATTAGCAAGTTGAAGTAGCCTAGACCTTAGTTGTTCTACGCATTTTATCCGTAGTAAAACTCCATTCGTAGTTCTTTCCAAATCCCTTTCCGCGTAGGTAATTGAACTTGATAATGAGAACAATAGTTAGACTGAGAATAATCACCCATACTATGGATCGACGCTTAGGATGAGAAACCAATCAACTTATTAGACTTATCAGTGTATTTGTACTGCGGATTTCCACATACTAATACAATCGATTTCTATCCCAAATAAACACCCACTTCCGCGTAAACAAGCAACAGAATACTGCCACTGTATTAAGGCAGCGAGCATTAACAGCCTCTCTATCTCTCAAAGAAAACAACGGGCGACTACCCGGTCTGTAACGAGAAAATAATCAATCTTCTGAGTCCACTTCGAAGCAATCAACAGTCTGTTATTGCGTCCGTCCAATCCGATAAAAGGGACGATATATCAAAGACGGCCGACAGTGCCATAGCAAGGCAGGCGCTAGGGCACAATACCTACAACGAAAATGCATTATATTTTAATTCATGCATGTACTATCTGCTGCTGAGCCATTTTATTCAATTTAATTCTTCAAACGCTTCTCATGTCTATTAAATAGAACCGAATGTCTCTGTTTGATACGAATCCTTTGACCAAAACGCTTTTTTGGGATTATCACACCTGACAAGAAATAACTATGAAATGATTAACAAGGCCGCGGCTACACTCGCATAGCGTATTGCAAAAATCCATATCCCTGTCAAATATAGCCTATAAACCTATCAAACCATGCGTGGTCTAAAGTAAAAAGTACATCTGGAAGACTACGCTATCTAAACAACACAAACAGGGGTGGAAGGCCCTGTCACTGGCATGACGGTTCGATTACTACACTATCTCTAAGACGCATGGTAAATTTAAAATGAAAAGCCTACGATGGGTGTGTCAACAGCAAGACTGCAATGTCGGGGTTGATCGAAAGCGGGGACGGTGCGAGGCGATATGACATCAACAGATGATATTGGTGCAACTTTCATCAGAGTTATCTAAAGCTAATCTCCCAGTTTCAACCTTGGACCATGGCCTTGGACAAAGCGAAAACATAATGTTTTATGCTGGTAATGATATTTATACAAGGTGATTAATAATGAGTATGCTATCCTAAAAGGGCCCTACTCTGAACCCAATTGGCGCAATTGGCAATAGAGTTGTTCTACAACTTTTGAAAATTAACATTTTTCATAGAAAAATCTCTATGCAAAAATCTGCTATTTTGGAGTCAAATCAATTTAAACTCTGCTGTTTTATGTAGTAATCTTGATGTCGAGCTTCTCGTACGTATATGAATTAGTTTTAAAGATGATAAAAAGACAAAAAACGTAAAGTTTAAATAATAAATAGGTACGGGAATAAATCTGATATAATCTGGAATAAAAAAACCAGCTTATATTCTTTCTTTTTGTTGATAGAATAATTCCAATTCGGGATGGAATACATATTATGAATCACCATGTAAAAGCTTTTAAAAGTTTTGCTGATAAAAAACCATATCATCACGAAGCGTATGTTTAAAGCTTTGAATGTCTACGAAGCGTTGACCGTCATATAAAGTTCGTGATAAATTGGTAACGTCATACAATTACAACCTAGTATATAACCAACCTAATACCAAAAAATATACTTTGCTAATGTCAAAGGAGTAATTCACGTGTGTTCTATCCTCTGTACTACGCTTGTCATTATGGTGGTAAGCGTTTCTTAGAAAACCAGGGACTAACTTCGTAGGTGCTGTACGTCGGGACATATTAATACAATTAAGTGTTAAAAGCCTCGCCTAGCGCCCCAGGCGTCACTTTCAAAGCAAGAATACGCCTATTGAACGCCACTAGACACATACGGAGCTGTGAATACGTCAATTTCCGCTCCAAAATTGTTATATGAACACTTTATTTGACTTAAGAAAATCATAGGTACTTATGATAGGTACGGTATAGGTGATGTTTTAAAGCTTTTCCTGTATGGGTGCTTTTTTAGATTAGCCTCAGATTATGTTGTTGATGATTTTTATACTATTTGCTATAGGAACCAGATCAAGAGGAACTTGAACATCGACAGTCCACTTTAATCCAAAAAAGTATTTCTACCTTACGGTTTCAGCATTTATCTTGTTTTTAATTTTTTAAGTTTCAGTATAACAGAAATATAATTTAAACCACAAAAGGCACAAAATAATATATGCCTATGAACAAAAAAAACGCCGAGGCAACAATCAGCGTGCAAAGTCGACAACAAGAGTGTCGCAAATGTAGGTACGTATAGCTACTTTAAATAATTTAAGATCTGAATTACTTTCCATACTACTTTAATAAGATGCTTAGGAACAAATTAACTGATAAAATCAGAATCTCGCTTCATATTATGTCTTCCACCCCTTTGCTCAGGGTCCTTAAAGAGTCATTCAAAAATTAGATGAAGCTTTCAGTCGCCTTCTAGATTAAACCTTCTAACAAGGTACAAGGTACCTTCATAACGAATTGTTTTAGTATGTATAACGGCCAATTTGAGCAAGTTCAAACTCATTTTGTTTACATAAAGAGAAATTAGGCAATTTGTTTCTTGTCCCATTTTATTGGAGTCTGTGTTACATTATTTAAGACATTTGCGTTGAGAGTGGTAAATAATGAGATTTATAATAAAGGATACCATTCCTATCTCCGGTCTTATCATTGATAAGCTTTCACCTGCGGATTCACTCGCGTACTACCCGGATAAAGTACTTGACATACCTTAAGTCATAGGACATAAAGTAATAATCCTCATGAAGAAATTCGTTCAGCCGTTACGGAGCTGAGTGGTAATACATATAAATTCACACAAACTTTCACACAGATTATAGTATGACGTAGAAATCTATTTTTATGTATATAAAATAACGGCAAAAAAGAGGTTGAGGAGATACGTTTACGTTTACTTCCCTATCCCTAGAAACAGATAATAATCATGTTATCCTACCAACGGCACTCGTGGTATGTTCTCATAATTGTTTCTCTGATGGAATACAAGGTAACCCGTCATTAGTTACTATCCCGTAAGGTTCATATTCTATCAATAAAAAGTAAAATTACTAGCGAAAATTATATCAATATATTTTCAGTTTAGTTCCCCGACCTTTTTCAAATCAATTGTTTTTCGTCCTTCAGTCATCTTTATTACTATATAGTACCTACTAGAAGTTCAACATTGCTACCAAAAACAGCTAAATAATTGAGTTTGAACCAGATTTTACCCTAAACAGCAGATTTTTGCATAGTGTTATTTTATTGAAATATTACCAATATTAGCAAAACAAACATTACCACCAATTGGGTGTAGAATAAGCTCTTTTTGGGATAGTCTACCTACATATATTATGAATTACTTTGTATATTTGATGGACTCTCCCACATTGTTTGCAGGTGATTCACGCTATTATTTTCTATGATAGAAACAATTATATGGATTGAAATCGTACAGATAATATAGGCTTTGTTGTGGTTATAACGCAAATGGTTGATGAATGAATGGAAATTATTTGTTGATAGTAAAATAAGTACCAATCGAAATTAATTGTGCTATTTCGAGTAACAAACATTGTGGTATAAATGTTTATCGCAAGGGGTGCTGTATTGATAAGAACATTGCTGACCAGAATAGTGATTTTTTTCACTGGCTGTTACATAACTGATTTTCTTAAGAATCCAGAATACTAGTTAATATTGTTTGTATGATATGAAAATATCAGTCAGCAACAACCACCAGTCGTTTTGAAAACGCTTCCCCGCGGACCCAGGGTCTCTACCCCAAAAGGGTCAAATATTTAAACGCCTTAATAGTAAGCCCAAGACTAACATGAGCACTTTTTGAGATCTAATTGGATTTTTGCAAATTTTTTTAATGAAATCGTATTACCAAATTAAAATCGGCCCTCCGGGTTTTAAAAACGATATCAGGGCGTCTGATCGAAGCTACGCCTGACCCGAGAGCTGGCTCCTATTTGGCCCAACGAATTAGCATTGCCATCCAGCGTGGCAATTCCGCCAGCGTATTGGAGACGCTTCCGACTAGTTGTGATCTGGATCAATTGAGTTATCTATAGATCGTTTGTAACGGTCTTTGATAGCTCAACTGTATTAGGTTTAAGTTTATTTCTGTAAATAAAGTTTAGCTTACAACCAGTTAAGTTGTAGAGTCGCTGATTGACCAAAAACTGCTGGTAAATGTTTCGGTGAACACTACCTTTAGGAGACAAATCATGGTTTATAGGTTAGTTTTGTGCTCTTTATCTAAAATAAGAAGAAAAAAAAAACATAGTCAGAAATGCGGTACAAACAGTATGTCCAAATGAGTTTAAACAACAGACTGTTAGAGTGACTAACAAGATAGTGTTCCGGGAGTAAAAATAATAGTCCTACAACAAAAGTACCGCATAGTTATGGGCTATTTTTATTCAAACCTAATAGATGTTAAACATTGGTAGGTGTGCTAGATATTGTTGTCCATGTATTTTTTCCATATGTCGCAATGTGCTATGCGCATACAAAATGAAACAGTATGAGTATGCACTAACGAAATTCGTCCATTCTCTAGGCAAGTGCCCCAATTCATCGGGATTGAACTAATGCGAGTAACAGAGCGAATCCCGTTTTAGTCCCAAACGAGCTCCGTAGATGGTTTCCCCAAATCTGACAGCTGCTATACCATATATAAGGTTTCGATACAATTGTTTAAAGAGTGGGTACATACCAGTAATACTAAGTTCGGCTGTTCTGTGGTACTTACCTCGTACCAACCTATGTAAATTAAGCCGGATTACTTAGAAGCAAACAACCATATGCATGTTGGTATATAAAGACACGGGCAGACAGAATAATGAGGATCAGGTCTGATGATGGAGTCGGAAAAGAGAACTCCTCAGCGACTTGCAATAGAAAAGTCGCGAAGTTGAGGATCATGGTCTATTGTTTCTTTTTTTTATACATCTAAGGTGGCAAACAAGAGAGAAAAGAGTCTCAAAGAGGCGCACTTTAATCCTTTCACTACCCTAATTCTTATTCATTGGCCCTTCTCAGAGCCACCATACATCTACCTGGTCAATAAACTGATGCAGGATGACCAATAAAGAATCAGTGACACGAAAAGCAAGCATTAAGGCTTTTTTCGGGTACTGAGTGAGTGAAGCCGTAGACGAAAACTAGTTTATTTAATATGCGACAAATGCATTGCTGGCAATGGCGCTATGTCCACAGTATACATAGAAATTGCTGGAAACTCCTCGTGTCATCTCACTGTCCTTTATTTCTATCCCTGATACTCTGCATTGTACACCTTATGTCTTGAGGAATAAGGTCTATGAGAAGGGGTTTGTTTTGGTTTACGTACAAATGCACGGCGTTCGAGTAGGTACGTGCCGTTAAATTCCCTTGTCTTGTTACCGCTCATGTTTGGTAGATTGGTTTTATTTTTCTACATGCTAATAAGGCAGAAAGAGTACTAACACCGCAGGATTAGCTGCTTATCAAGGGGCTGTGAAAATATGAATACTTATGAAAGGACTCACAAAAAATAACGTGCTTTTATGTGCGGCTTAGGGTTTAAGAGGACTAGCAAACCTCAAACAAATAAGTTGGGTGCTGGTCCTACAAGATCAGTCGCTCTGGAAATCTATGGAGGAGACCTATATTCACTAGTGGACGTCCTACGGCTGAAAGCATTTGTCCCGCCGCCGCCGCGGGGATCAAACCCGCACCTCTTGCGTCTCAGCTGGGCACTCGCCACGCCTCCGTGATCGTCGTTAAAAGTTGCGTGCGTTGATAGCAATAGGAATCGACTCAGCACTTTAAGAAAAAATAATCATCAGCCTGATGAATTCGACTGCTGAATATAAGCCTCCCAAAGTGTCATGACGAACGGTCTTCAGCCTTCTCCATCCACCGACTTTTCGCAACCTTCACAATGTCGTCTGTCTATCGGAGGGACACTGCGTTGTCCGGTTCGTGGTCGCCATTCCGGAACCATTATTCCCCAACGGTCGTCGGTTCTGCGAGCTATATGGCCTGCAGGTTATAGTAACAGTGGGCCACTGCAACTTGCTAATTCTGGATAGTTAAGATATTCTCTTCTATTGTTTTGAGTCGATCCCTAAACTGACCTTTAGATAGTTTTAGTCAAGCGTTTATCTCTTCTTATTAATCTCCGTTATCCAAAGGCATTCAAATGATATTGGTTAAATAAGAACACACAGTTCACTTAAAAAAAAGTAGGTACTTAAAAATATAATAATAAACTTTAGGGTAGTCGATTCCTAGTAATAGTATAGTCCCTAGTATATGAGGTAACTAACAAGAAAATACGACTATTTTATTTAGTCTGAACTCTTAAAAATCTTGATGCTCTTTTCCCTACTCTACCGAAGTCACTGACTCTTGGCATTCAGAGATTTTCCACTAGCTTTATCAAACCTACAAATAATAAATCTAAAAACTCCATTTTCAACTGTAATTGCTCCCAGCGCGTAGCTCTTAATGCTTGGTAATTCGGTTGAAAATGGCGACATTATAGTAGCAATATGCAAGCGGGTACTGAAAGCGTGTAAATTGCAGAAGTTGGGTAGCGGTTGCAATTTTCACAGTTGTGTAAAATATTGTCAGGCGTAATATCAGATGGTTTGGTTGCGATGGATGCGCTCCTGGCTTTTTGGCACGTTCGCAACCTATCGCGTTGCATTTTGCTGCTAAAGTGGCGTACACACAAGTAATACTTAAGTATCGGGCGAAGATATAATACTTTTTGTTGTTTATGCTTCAGATATAATAATAGTCACATGAATTTAGCTAACAAAATACTGGGTTCCACTTTCAATTATCTTTGGTTCATATTTTCAGTCTTCGTGGCGGGATTTTGGAGAGAAATTCTTATTTTTCCTTTTACAAGCCTATTCTAAATAATTAATGAATAACAACTTACAGTGACCGAAACAAATATTTCCAGATCATACAAACATTTGTCCCGCAGCGGGAATCGAACCCGCACCCTTTGACTCGCGTGTGCACGCAGCTTTAACTTGAATTGTTTTCTGCATATGATGGTTCTAAACCGTCGCGTGCTCTTTATCATGCCGTCGTCAGTTATAACAAGGAGTGAAGTTGACATTTCCTCTAAAGCCGTGCGATATGAAATGTGATCTATTATTTACGTAAAATTTATTCCAAAATCATCCTGTAAATTTTGAGTAGGTATGACATTTGTAGCTCAACGATATCGCAAGCCCCTAAAAGTCAGACTCAGAATTGACTTTATTCAGTAGATGTAAGGATCACTTTTAAATAAATTTCAGAAGATATATCGCACGCCGTTTAAACACGGCTTAGTACAAAAATGTATTAGGAACAATAACATCCTTAGCTTTAAAATATTGTTTGCTAGAAATTCCACACGGAAAGATATTGCTGTCTTTCCATTTCCTAAGTAAAGGACCCATATAAAAGTGTACTAGCTATCTGTGTACTAGCTATAAAGTTGGGTATATTGTTAGACAACTCAACATTATAATCCAATTTTCTTGACAGTAAAATCGTTGTCCAATCATTGTTAGCTTACAAATTACTTAAATTGACAAGATTGAGTCCACGCCATCTAGTCTTGTAAACGATAACTGAGTTGAATTTCTTAGCTCATATGTAGCGTACAATGGAGTGCACCCAAAGCGTTCAATCACCCTTCAGGTTCTCTAACTACAACATCTTCGAAGATTTTCACAAAGTGGGATGCACTATTTTAACCCGTCCTATTAGGAAAGTTTCACAGCGCCATCTATGTTATTTCCCTAAAACGTGAACATACATAGAGCACCCCCTCAGAATTGTTTTGGAGCGACATCTGTTCCGTTGTAATTTAAATACTTCATCCCCTAACTGTGAATGAACGCTGTTCCTTGTAGGAAACAGACCGTCCAACCCCAGCTATTGTGTTCTGGGAAATATACCTAGATGGAGCTTTCGTTTCATACTCTTGAAGCCTACTTATCCAAAGGTTGCATTTTTTTTTTCAATTTGCGAGCACTCGTGAATTTAATTTTAAGAAGCATCTGCTTTATTTTTGTTCCTAGGACTCGCACACAAAATTTTATAAGGGTAAATGAAAATTGCTAATCAAGTACCTATGAAAACTTGCAGAGATTAGTTTCTACCGAGTAGAGTTCAAGATAAAGGGTAGTATTGAAATTCCCGACGCATTCGACCAAATGAACCAAGTTTTTACAGATGCTGGAGCTGTAGAGTCGCGTAGTATTTTTTAAATGTTCTGATGCAAATAGTGATAGTGCCTGTGATAGTGAAGGTTCTGTGTTTAAAAAGACTTACGTACTTCATCAGACACTCATGCATTATATTAAAACGAATATATATTCTACTACTATTTACAGGCCTCATAGCTCAGTTGGTAGTAACTCTGCCTTCTGCGCTAGAGGTCGCGGGTTCGATTCCCGCACTGGACAAACATTTGTGACTAACACAGATGTTTGTTCTGTGTCTGGGTGTTAAATATATATCTATTATGTATATCAGTCTCTGGTACCCATAGTACAGGCTATGCCTAGTTTGGGATCAGTTGACCTTGTGAATATGTCCGGAATATTTATTTATTCATCCTTCATAAAAAGTAATAGTCAGGTACAAAAACTTAAATAGCTCGATTTTGGTAGCTGTTATCTTTTTGCATATAAAATTGTTAGTGCCAATTATTGGCATAAATAGTTAAATAGCTATAGAAGCAACAACAACAAAAATAAAAAATATTCCTGTAATTAATGCTGGTCTCACAAAATAATCAGTTAAACATCTATTCCCAAGTTTTTATTAGTCATGTTGTATGTTTTCTATCCCACGTACCACGATCCCACTTCGCGCAACAATGCGAAAGTTTGTAAAGATGTTTGCTTTCTTGTCGTGTCACTGGTTCTTTCTTGGTTATCCTACATTAATCAATGAACAAGTCATGGTATGATAATGACCGTTGGTGAAAATGTAAGTATATGAAAATGTTTGTTATTTGCAACCACTAAACGGATTGTAATGAAAATTGGCATGTATGTACTAAATAGCCAGGAATAAAATATAGACTAAGTACCATACCAGCGAAGCCGCGTTTGGAAGCTAGTCTTTCATAATTGGTTCGAAAGAAAACCGTATAAATTACATTAACCTAATGAAACATGCGACTCCACAGAGCTTGTGTCATGAGATGAAAACCTAGCCGTCGAAACCAAAGCTCTCGGTGAACTTACTTCTGATTAGGTCTGAGCTTTATTTTTGCCGTTTTCAATACTGTTTAAAAACTCGGTTTCCCATGCTAAATGCAAAGGGACTTTGGTATTGCAATGCATTTGCAATATTGTTCGTAAACCGTGCAGTACTAGTAAGCAATAGAGTTTATTGTACACTTCACTTGTCGTAAATTCATTTCAAGTATTGAACTAACAAAATAATAGATAACAGCCATTCATCATCATCATCATCAGCCTGATGAAGTCCACTGCTGAACATAGGCCTCTCCCAAAGAGTTCCATGACGAACGGTCTTGAGCCTTTTCCATCCACCGACTTCCCGTAACCTTAACAATGTCGGCGGTCCATCGGGTGGGGGGCCTTCCAACACTGCGTCGTCCGGTTCGTGGTCGCCACTCGAGAACTTTTGTTCCCCAACGGTTGTCAGCATGAATGAATAACAGCCATTGCATAGTTCATATAGGTGACAAAAAAATAGAGTTAAAACGAAAATGAACAAGTTCATTGCTAGACATTTAAAAAACACTTAAAAAATTAAGTGATTAATTTAATAAGGAGTTTTTACCCACGAGGTTGTAAAAATGTAAGGGTCCAGACGCAACCCTATGCGGCTTTTGATTAAAACGGTGCCCCGATAGCCAACACTGCCCACGAACCAAAAAACGCCTTGCAAGTTGAAGCTTAATTTAATAATGGAGTAGACGAGCGGCCTTTTATACTAGTTTTTCATAAACTCCGCTTTTCAGTGGCAAAGTGAAATAGTCATTTCAAACGGAGGAGCCTAATATAATTTCGTTGCATTTTATTTCTTTACAAGTATCTGTGGAGAGCGTGTTCCGCTGTGAGGAATGAAGTTTACCAGAAGCTTACAACTCACTTTTACTTAGCTCACTATTTGCTTTGCAAAGCCATGACTCATTACTTAAATTGGCTGTGATTATAATCTCACCGGTTGGTTTATTTTAAACCAGCTCAGTGGGCATTCGGTCCTAAAATTAAAATCACTGAAGTATTTTCAGACACAAAATACCTTATATAAGTAAAATTCAGCATACATGAACATAACATGTATTTAATATTTTTCTTATCTATGTACTAGCTGTAAGTTTCCCTAAAATTGTAAAATAAAAAAATAAAATTAAATAGGCTCACGTCCTGTAATACCCAGTTGTTCTGTGGTAATAACTCCAACTCTACCATGGTAGAAAAACATCCCCTGAGCTCTGTAGGTACTCAAGATTATTAAAAACGTACAGAGGTTAGACAGAGACGTCCAAAAGTTTAGCACATGCCCACTTTATGCATAGACATCATCATCATTATCCAGCGTAGGTCGTCCACTGCTGAACATGCCACAGATTTCCGGAACGACTACCTATCATGAGGTTGATTACCCAGACTCAAGACAATGAAATAACATTCATCGCTTTGTGAAAACAGGGGACGCTGCTGCCCATTTCCTACCTTTTTTTCCTTAGTCGCCTCTTACGACATCCATGGGTAGGTAGATATGCATAGGTGTAACGCAAGGCAATGACACACGTCTTCAAAAGTTCAGATTATTTTCTATCCCTAATCCTTACATTTCACTGTTGCTATTGGGTTGGATCTGAGGCATACTCGCAAATCACAGAAATAATCTCCCTTTGAAGTTAGTCGAAATACATCAAGTTATTTGGTAGGCACTCTGCAGTGCCCATACTCATTAATTTAAAGTTTAATCTCTGCGTTAACTCAAGGTAAGGCATAGCCGGTAATGTCTGAACAGTTCAACTTAATAACATCGTCGCTACTGAGCGGCGTGTCGCTGCAATTATTGCCACATCCTAAACGTAGTAGTCGTAGTCGTAGGGATGCGCTTGTTGTTTAATTAGTATCGATAGTTTATTAAAAGAAAGAAAAATATACAGTCATATGCCTTGATAACCGTTTTCTTCTTATAAAATAAATATTCCACTGATAGCTATATAGACCTCCTACAAGCCGGAACAAACGGTCCTGAGCTCTCTCCTCTCACTCTCCTTCCACTGACTTCCCGCGATCTTCACTTCTTCAAAGAACAAAACGACGAACGGCCCTGAGCCTTATCTGTCCACTGACTTCCTGCGGCCTTCAAAATTTCAACGTTCCATTGGCCATAAAGTACGATTACACTACGTCGCCGTCGTCCGGTTTGTGGTCACCATTCAAGAACAATATTCACCATTTACAATAGCCAAATAGATCCTAACACCTAGACCTAACAATGTGCACATACAATGAGCGTACGAATCTAAACGAATTAAGAAAGCTGCAACCTTCTCTCATCTCGATAATATCGATAAAAACGTCCCCTGGGAGTTTAACATCACTGACTGCTTGTAACTTATGTTCGCCTAGTGTTAATTTCGTCGTCTGACAAATTCGCCTGAGGCAGTGCGCACTCTCACGCCTTTTTAATAGCCTGCCACCCTCTGAAGGCTTTCTTTGCGGCGAGTTAGTTCATGATTTGGAGGAAAACTTTTGACATTGGTTGGCTTTACTGTATCTACGAGAATATCGAACTCTATGCTAGCTTAGATCAATCAGTTTTTAATAAAATCTATTCAATAGGTAGCCTAGACTACATGGGTTACATGGCTATTTCACCAAAAGTATGAAAATACAGACTGCTAATAAGCAAAAGTTATAGTTGACTCCCTATATTAATCAACCGGAACGGGGGTATTCTGTTTCATTGGTAGTTAATAGGTACCAATGAAATCAGAATACCCCCGTTTGTAACAACATTATCATAATATTCATGGAAGACCTTAGTTATTATGCAATTTTCAAGTCATAACTCAATAAGAACGGCCCTTGTTCTACAAAATAAGTAAAACTCGCATGTTTAGAGATGATCTGTTGTATCTATTGAGAGTTTGCAGAAACTAAACAATTTACCATGCTTCTTAGCTGCTTACAAATAGGAGTTAAAATTGTTTGATGGGAACGAAAGTTTTTAAAGCAGGAAAGACTTTGCGTGCTACGGTGGACTACGGCGCTACGCCGTAGCAGCGTAGCACTGAATAAGTAAATGCCTGGTATAAATCAAGTTAATTGCGCCAGAGCACCTCCTTATATGAGCCAACGGCTTTCAAGCATAGTGTTTAATGCGGGTTTGCCTTTAGACAAATATCAGTTTTTTCTGTAGGTTCTGTTTAAATTCTTAGTAACAAACATACATAATAGGTACCATTATAGGATCTGCAGCCACATTTCATTTTAAAAGGTCCATGTATTATTTGGTCATTTTTTAAGCTTTCTTTAGACAAATTGCAATTAATTTCGACGAATTTAACTTATCAACTCTTAACTTATGAATTAATATAAATACTAAATTAGTAAGTTCTGATAATAACCAATGAACTTATAAATCAATGAACCCTATGAAATGTGTGTTTTTTTGCCTTGAAGCTTTTGTATAACCTGAGTGAAATAAAAATGCCTTGAAAATAACGACTTATTCGAATTATGAATACCAGGCAAAACCATCTATGGCATCCATTTATGGTTAGAGTATAAAATATAAACGGCAAAATTTTAGTTCGTATAAACTTAATGAAAAATCCTATAAGCGCATGCTTGCAAACAAAATAGAATTACGAGACGAATGAGAACAAAATGCGACTTGATTATAATATACGTACAGTTTCGCAGGATCGCAATCTAGCTGGTTAAAAATGCTGGCACGCTCCCTGAACCCCGAAATAACATGCAAAAGAAATGCAATAGGTAACTGAGGAAAAACGAGTTAGAATCTTTAACCGCGCTTCCCATACAAACGCAGTCCCCTAATATATCCCTCTCAACTATCTGTTTTGGTAGGTTTAGCTTTTATTTTGATCAAAGTTGTTTTTTTTATTAAAGTAATTTTCATTTAAATTGACTATTACAAGTTATAATGTTTTGATCTTTAATAATTGCAATGAACGTTATGAAGTTTATACATTAAAAGATGAAACTTGATTCATTAGTTATATGATATAAAAACGATTCAAAGTGTACTGCGTTTTGTTGTCAATTCTACAGACTGTGGGGTACCTACAAACCTCAGAATTTGTATATCCCTAAAATTATCGGTCGAAATTAACGATAAAACTACGGAACACCAAACAGTCATATCAAATTATCCTTTGCAAAATGCAATCCAAACGAATTAATAATTTAATGCGTGAAAGATAATTAGCGCAAATCAAACACAGCAACATCAATTATCGCAAAATGGCAAACAATCGTTTAATTAGCCAGTGGCATGGAAACCGCCAAATTAAGCGACGGCAACTCCCGTGTCGTAAATATGGTACATGCAATAATTAACTTTACTTGCGTTGGGACTGGGACCTTGATTCGAGACCACTCGATTTGTATTAAAAAAAGAAAGAAAGAAAATACATTTATTTTGGACATACAGATGCAGTGCTACGCGCGTACACTACGGTAGACTTTACGATTTTATTTAAAGAAATACGCTACCACCGACGTTGGCACTCATAGTTCGCCATGCACTAATTCCAGACTACCGACTACCTTCACACCCATAATAAATAATAATAAATAAATAAATATTCCGGACATATCACACACGGTCAACTGATCCCAAACTAGGCATAGCCTGTACTATGGGTACCAGAGACTGATATACATAATAGATATATATTTAACACCCAGACACAGAACAAACATCTGTGTTAGTCGCAAATGTTTAACTTTCACCCATAACTGACAGATATAGCTATTGGTGCTTAAATGAGCCTTAGCCGAATCGAGTTGTCTCGTAGTCCCCGGCTGGTCAGGATTTAACAATATGGGGGCAATTAACGTGCAATTAGCTATGGTCTTCATATCATAGCTTTTACTGTGCACCAAAAACTTGAAAAATTTGGAGTTCTGAAGGTGGTTGGGGCAGAAAAGTTCTTGAGTCGAGAACCCGCACCGGAAAGCGCAGCGTGGAATGTCTCCACTAGATGTTAAAATCTGCCTTTTACAAACCAAAAGTACCACTTTTTGTTTCCAAATCCGAAATCTGAAGTAAAAGAGAGCGTCTATAGAGCGTCAGATTATGTATTGTTTACACGAGCTAAACTAGTTATAAAAAGATGGTGAGAAAATCGACTTATCAAGGCGTGTGACCACCCATACCCAGAGGCTTGCGTGGCGTATGAACTTCCTATATCACTGTAAGCGGTTTGATTTTAACAATAAGATAGTGATACAGGTATTATAAAGGGCCTATTATTAACAGTGTGGTGGATACAGGAGAGCTGAGTGATGATAATATTTTTTTCATTGAATTTTGATCCTTATAATAGAGCAGACTTGAAGAAGAATAAATTAATGACAGAAAATTAATAGGGCCCGATGTGATTTATAATAAGTATACTATCCCGAAATGTAGAATAAGCCCTTTCTACACCCAAATGGCACCCAAATGGCGTTTGTTCTACGACTTTTGGAGATTCAACATTAATAGTTAATGAAAAATCACTGTGTAAAAAACTGCTATTTTGGTTTTAAATCAGTTGAAACTCAACTATTCAGCTGGTTTATGTAACAATCTTTTCTCAAGTCAAACTTAACGTACGTTAAACAAATAGTTATAAAGATGGTAAAAAGAACAAAACCAAAAGATTTGAAAAAGGCCCAATCGTTTTTGTAGATAATAAGCCCCTTCAGGGATAATATACTAGTTACTGAATGGAAGGTGAATATAATGATGTTGACTCAACATTGACTCAAAGGAAATGTCTATGTCTGAAAATAAAAAATCTTAACCAAGAACCAAGGTCTCATCTCGAGAAGACGAAAAAAGCAAATCAACCATAAAACGCTGAAGATACTACCTCGTGAGTACAGGTAAAGTTTTCTTTTTACTTAAATGTAAATAAAGAAAATTTGCCTAAACAACTTTCCGTTCAAATGGAAAGCACTTTCCCCTTTATCGTATTTTCCTGTTTTCTTTCTAAAATGAACTTTATTTATGTTTATTTTATTAGGTTGATATTCTGAGGGTATGTCTCGATTTTGTTCCAAAAAAATATTCGACCTTTCACCTTTTAATGAATTAGGGAATTTAAAAAAACCTAATGAAACGTATGCTAGGTTGAAAATAAGATTTTTGCAATTTGATAACTTCTCAAGCCAATTGGAATCAAGTATACATAAACCGTCACTATTCAAGTATCGTTGCTAGTCGTCTCGATTCCAAATCCCGAAAGAGTTGACTTAATCATAAGAACGGGCCGCGAAAATCGCATCGGTTCAAACGAGCCCCCAGAAGCGCGGGCTATCGTCCTCCTTTTTACTTTCGTGACTGGTAGAGTGTGAAAGTATTAAGTTCGTTCGAAACGGAGCATGAAAAAAATGCGAAGTGTACAAACAAAGTTGACTTGTCTAGTTATACTTATAATCAAGAAAATATAATTATATTGGGGTTGAGACCCTGGGTCCGTGGGGAAACGGGGCCCTCCGGGTTTTCAAAAAGATATCAGGGTGTCTGATCGAAGCGACGCGTGACCCGAGAGCTGGCGCTTATTTGGCCCAGCGAACTAGCATTGCCATCCAGCTTGACAATTCCGCCAGCGTCTAGATAGATCGTTTGTAACGGTCTTTAGATGGCTCAACTGCTTCTTGTGTATTTTGCAAATATTAACATGTATTTGTTTTAAGTTTCTTTCTGTAAATAAAGACCTATTCATTATATTAGAAAATAGGGCCTTGGTCCGAAACGTCTATGATAGAGATGACTTCACATCTCTAATTGTGAGATGTGACTTCATCTCTACCATGTGATTTTGTCAAACGACGATATGGCCCCTGATATTTTGATATTCACCAAGGTCTTGAGTGTTTTTCATTCACCAACTTCCCGCAACTTTAACAACGTCGTCGTACCATCGGGTCCTTCGAACAATGCGTCGTTCGGTTTTTGGTTACCATTCAATAACCTTAATTCCACTTCGGTTATAATTATAAACCGAATTGTTTGGGGGAGGCCTATGTCCAGCAGTGAACTTTTTCAAGCTGATGATGATGATGTGGTTCATCATCATCATCAGCTTGAAAAAGTTAAAAACTGTCTAAGTAAACTTCGTTTAATATTGCTTTTTTGAATATCAAAATATCAGGGACCTTAGCCTGATAATAACTGATAAGCCAATTTTTGAGGCTTTCGTTTATGTGTGATCCGTAGCATCAACTAGTTAAAAACGTAGGTAATATTATCAATTTTAATTAGGTACTATTAACTTCAGGAACCTACTGGTTCTATGAGTACTTGAAAAATAACTCTATGTTACAAAGGTGTTGGGCAAGAAGCATCCTGCAAAATTCGCAACTGCATATATATTTTTAAACTAAGTAAGTCCAGCGTGGCTGTACAATTTATTTTGCTTTCTTTTGGCTTACCCTACCCTTGGCTGCAAACTTGCTAGGATTATGGGCTTACTGGTGAAAAACTTGATTCGAAAAAGTGCTGCTGCATTTTTATGCAAGTTTATAATCGAGCGTGAAGCATAACAGCAGCGTTACAAAATAACCAGCTTTTAATCATGCTTCATTGTTTAGTATATTCGGATGAATTATGTAGCTTTTGAAAGTATTTCATAAGAGAAGAAGGTCTTCGACGTAGAAAAGAAACTTAAAAAATCTAGAATATCGAAATCGAACGAAAATCGAAAATATAACATCGTTGAACCTTACTAATTACAACGTTATTAGATTTTATAAGGTAGCTGTTTGGACCCAAATTCTTCACTGAGGCCATCAACCAAGAGAATTCTAGCCTCTAGGCCAACACCGATCCCTATGTAGGTAGGTTTTTCGTTGTTTCAATGCCCCCAATTCTTTTGCCCATTACTGCTATAAAACTATGTTAAAATATACAGTCCATTTTTAACAGGCGCCAAAAATAGCAGGAGGGTGTCAATGATTTTGTATATAAATTTTTTAATAGTTGTTCACCGATTATTCCGTAACGATTGTTATTTTTTCAATGGTTATTTTCATCACCATGTATGGCAAACTCTCGAGGTGGTTCCCTTAAAATTGTATCAATATCGTATCAGTCGTTTTTTGACATTCATTTTCTACGCTTATCTTCGACTAATATCATAGTTTGGTATTATCTGATTTAGTTCACTGATCTCATTCAAACATTGTTTAAATCATCGCTGTTTCCAAGCGTACTCGTTTATTGTTTATGTCAGTCGTCATTAGTATCCTGTAACATGCGACACAAACAAATAGGTGTTCACTTAATAATGATTTTCTTTGAACGAAAAAGCCTATTTGACTATATTCTTACAACTCTAAATAGAACCTTATTGCTAATGGGGAGAGCCGGTTTTAGCGTAGGGATGTGACTTTAAATTTGATACTGTATATAGAAGTCTGAGAACGCGGGTATTAGAGCTGCCTTATGGCAGTGTATTAATTTTGAACCGTAGTAACTTAGGTGGTGACAGAACTAAGACACCAACACATAATTCACTTTGTAACGCAAATGAAACTACGCTTAATTTACTGTTATAATTTAGGGAATTCCTTTACGGACCAAAATGTAGCGAGCTGCTGTGAAGGTTTTGGCCATAATGAGCACTCATCCGGGAAGCAGATTTAGGGTTTCATAATTCATATTTAAAGCGATAAAAATGCAAGAATTTTCAATAATGGCTGAAAGTCATATTATGAAGCTTAAAAAATGCAAGAAGTATCAAAGAAGAAACAAGCTGGTAAATAAATTCATAGACATTTATTCTTCATCATCCAAAGTTGCCTCACTCTTTATTCCACTAGATATGAACAAGCAACAGCACGTGAAATTGGCAGAAGAAAAAAGAAAGAAAAGCACATGAGCGTATCATCGCGGGCCGACTCGGTTCGCGAACTACATTACAGTTTACATAAAAACATCGTGTTGAACGACAACGGGGCATCAACTTTCCCAGCGAAGACATAAGCGAAATTGAATTACACATATTGAAAAAGAAATGTGTAGCTCCTTGGTAGGCGTGGTTTTGGGGTAAGACTCCTCCTACCCAGTGATCCGCGCATGGATCGCGTGGCACTCAAGTCGTTGGGAACTCCGGTGTCGCGCCGATAGACGACCGAGTCAGTACGAACCGAGCTGCGTGGTGGGCCTGTGTCGCGGCCACGCTCAACTTCCGAACCACACGACAACTTTGTGCATTGTTACATCAAACAAACTTGAGTGTCAAACTTTAACGAATTTTAAAACATTGGTCTACGAATGTGACACGGAGTTGGAAAATATCTGGAAATTCATAGTAATTATTCAAACTGGCATGAAGTGAGTTTAGCGTTCAGTGAGTGTAAGGATGCTGTACGCAGATCAATCTGAAGAAAATCTTACTTATATGCAATGGTTACATACTAAATATTTACATTTGGTAATTGACTGTGAGTGAATTCTTTAACTCTATCGATTTTACATTATTGGTTGATTTATTATTATTATTTTTTTTTTTGATGAGATTAAGGTTATTAGTAAGGTAGTAAAGTCAAGGTAAAGTGATTTATTTGCGACTGATTGAAATGAAGTTAGGCTCGAATAGATTAGTGTTGAATTAAGAAATATTGCTCAGCTACCATATATATATATATATAGACATGAACATAACAATTTATATTGATTATTATATTATATTCAAATGCAAAATTAATCATTAATATTTAAGAATAGTCAGTGCAAATAATACTTTTATTTTTATTTTATAATGTAGTTTTTTTTAATTGTTTATACAACGTTTTTTGACACCAGATTTAACCATTCTAGATTACTTATCCAGCGTCAGGTGGAACTTTTTACTCACTTATAGAATGCTATAGTGCTTATGACATATTTTAGATGGATTAGGCTTGCTCAGCGCCTATACCATCCCCTTAGCGTAGTTGGCCTTATTCACCGGAATAAAAAAATGTCAATTCGCGTGGAGCTGACTAAGACGCGGGTTTCCTCATAATGTTTTCCTTCACCATTTTGCGCGTGCGCACATAATTTTTTCTAACAGAAAAATCCATAGGTGTACGAACGGGATTCGAAACATTGACCTTCCGATCCAAAATTGAGGTACCTCCTACTAGACCAACATGGAAGATGGTCATTATACCGATTAATATAAATGAATAATAATCGGTTTATAGACGGATTATGATAAAAACACCCCAATGAGCGAATGCTCATTTCCTTGCTCTTTTATTCTCTTAGTGTCAAAACAGAAAATTCCTACGATACTCTATCCAATGTTTATTTACAAATAATGCGCTTCTCTAGTTCTTTGCTTTATTTTTTGAATAAGACCTTTGTACACGGTGTTCAAAAGGACTTTTTTCTGTGAAAAAAATCATTTAGTTTCATGTAATAATCTTGACAAAAAAAAATATTAAAAATTTCAAAAAAAAAAAAACTGTTTTTTTTTTCAGTCAAAGCAGCTGGGTTTGATCTTTTTATTATCTTTATAATTCATTATTATACGTACAAGAAGTTCCATATCAAGTTTGCTACTTTAAATAGTCTCATAACTCGTAGAACAAACTCTATATCCAATTGGGTGTAGAATGAGCCCTTTTCAGGATAGTAAACATATTTTGATTCTTCTGGTATACACAAAAAAAGCAAAGATCAGCAAGCAATGCTTAAATCCATCTAATAAACCGTATCATAATGTCATCCACGCGTGGTTCTTTTGTTCGAATTTACGCTCTCCGCTCCACTCAGTGTGAATTCTGCCTAAATTGCGCATTTAATTTCCTCATCGTAACAAAAACCCACATTTTAGCAAAATAGCATTTAATTTATCTAAAACATCCCGAATAAAGAGTCAATAGATTTTTAACAAGTCGTTCATTAACTTAAAAGCTTCTTGAAAGCGTAACAAGGAGCTTCGTCAGTTTTACAAAACACGGCCCAACATAATTTAATATTCCATTCATTTCTGTATGAAATGTGCGGGAATTTCGGGAGCTTTGATAAAAAAATCTATGCTTTTATTGCTTTACTTTGGTCGGTAGGTAGTACTCCAAATATTTCATGTAAGGCTCTAATTCATAATTATTCATGACGGGTAGCTTTTATTCAACATATCGAATGTTAAATAAAGGTGATGTCTACATTATAAATGATGACCTATGTGGCGTGGTAAGGGGTGCCCGGCTGTGACACCAAAGGTGCAGGTTTGATTCCGGGCCGACTGACGTTTACTTCATTTGAGAGGTTGAACATTGTTAGCACTAAATACACATTTAAATTAAAGCTTAAAAAGTTTTTACTGCAAAAGCAAATAGAGGGTGTTCCCAAGCACTTCGTATGCCAAAAATAAACAAAAATATTGTAAGCTCATTTTGTTCATTATTATTATTATATTTTTTCGCACTATCGTCAATAATTTATTATATTTCATATTTTGTAATCATTGATAGCAAATTACACAATCACAACAACACAAATTCACAGCTAGGTACCTACGCATTGTTCGTTTGTACTCGTTCTGCTCGCTCTCGATCAGGTTTTGGCTGAAAATCAGTGTTTTTGCTTTTAAGCAAAATATTTCACTGAGCCATAGCCTATTTGTCGTACTGCAGCACACGCAAACTCGCCTACTCTAAGATACATACTTAAAAAAAATTGCTGTATTGATTATGTATACCTACCTAATGTATGTACTTTAGTTTAAAATTGTTTATCTATGTTAATTGTGTGTGTCTGTAGTGCCAAATAAATTTTTTATCTATCTATCTAACATTGATAATAAGGTTTTATAAAGTAGCTCCTTTTCGAAGAAAAATACTTACCTTGAAAATCCCTTAAATAAGAAATAACTTTCACAAAAAAAGTCCCGTTTCCTCGAACTAGGAGTTGGGTTTTTTGTTTTTAAAACGATGAGTTTTTATTTTTTTCTTCAACAGATATTGACATCAAACTGACATTATTTTAGTGATAAAGATACAGGCGTGTAATGCCGTGAATATCCACCATCAATCTTAACATTTAATTAGATTCAATTACAACTGATTACGAAGCTAAACTGTATATTTTTTAATCTGTACCATCTTAATAGTGTGAGGAATACGTAAGTGGGAATGTTGAAAGCTTTTCTAAGAAGTGTCCCTCGTCATATGCCGGTCGTAATAGCGTCAAAGAAAAATATCGTCAGGAAGCAGTAGGTACCATACTAGGAACCTAAAAATTCGAAGAAAAGTGCCGATTTCACAAAAAAATACGTGAATCCACTTTGCTTGCTTTGAGGTCTAAAAAATTCTAACCGGTATGCCGCCTATATCACTACTTATGTACCTTAATCGCCTGCCTGCTTCTTTGATAGAGAGAAATGAGTAGCATCTAGCTACATAACTGATTGCGTATAAAATAATGAAAATCCTAAATAGCGCTTTAAAAAGTTTTCTCGGAAACTGAAGTTACCTATATAATACACTGGTTCTTCCACCAACGCTCATATTAGCCTTTGTCAGGGCCACCATACCTCAAACTGGTCATTGAAATGTAGGATTACTAAGAAATAACTAGTGATATGAAAAGCTATAGTGGATGACGTTCATCATTAAATATTTTAGCACTGGCAAAGATAATTAAAACACAGAACTCTAAGGTTACTGACTGACTGACTGACAATCAACACAGTCTTAACCAAATAATAAGAGTATGAAATTTGAAGAATAGCCTTCTGTTTTAGTGTAGGGGTTCCCGAGACTCAAACGCTCAACCCCTCAAGTCACCAGGGTTTCCACAAGTTTAATATATCATAATTAAGGCATAGGTAAGGCTGAATCTAGCGGCCGAAGCAATAAAGCGGTGGTAATATGCCACCCATCGTTTTGTATGAAACCAAAGCTGTAGCGGGGCCCTGCTTCCTGAACAGTGAGTAATTTAAAGACGGTAGCCACTGATATCTGCGGGGGCATCCATTACCCTACAACCGGCTAGAAGTGTGCTATAAATTATAAGGAGGAATACTTATTCGCTGATTTATATACCTAGAGCTGTAAATTTTGGGCACTAAGTGGTAGTTCGGTTATTCTAGTATATGTATATGTACGTACGGTCAACAAGTTTGATTTTTAGGCCACTAAAGAACCCTTTCAAACTTGATCATTGACGTCATTCCCTTTATTTGAGAATTTTATTTCAATCTTTAAATTGTAAAATGCCTGACCTACTGTTATTTTGTACCAGCTTCCGCCTGCTTCTTTGCTCGCGTGGCACCCGTATAAAAAGTTGCCTAATGTCACTCTCCAGCACTGAAACTGTGCTTAAAATTCACGTCGATCCGTTGCTCGGGTGCTGCGTTAAAGGAGGACGAACCAAAAAAACAAACTTTCACATTTCTAATATTATTAAACATTTTATAAAAGTTAGAATTGTCAATAGCACAGACCAGCTAGAGATATTAATGTGTCATAAGTTTGTAAATTTTTATTTTACTATCGCATCATGAAGAGTTTTGGTCAAAGTATTTAGCTAACCCATTGTTGTGATCTGAAAGCTAATTCTCTGACTGGTATTATATACGTTTTAGCGTAGTAATTATCTGGTGTGAAAAGGTTTTACAATGGCCTACAAATCAAACTGGTTGACTGTACACACTAGTGGTACACAAGTTCAACTATTACCGGCCATCATGTTAATACCATAAAGCTTTATTATTATTGGCCAACATATGCAAAGAAATTATGCTGCAAACATTATATGTTTTTTAATAATAGTAAAACCCCTACTGATCGTGCCACCTTTATTTAACTTTATTCACCATATTCAGCTTTTTATCAAATGAGTATTGTACAAACACTTAGAATAAATAAATAAAAAAATAAATAAATATTCCGGACATATTCACATGGTCAACTGATCCCAAACTAGGCATAGCCTGTACTATGGGTATCAGAGACTGATATACATAATATATACATATATATTTAACACCCAGACACAGAATAAACATCTGTGTTAGTCCCAAATGTGCGGAAATCGAACCCGCGACCTCTAGCGCAGAAGGCAGAGTTACAACCAACTGAGCTATGAGGCCAGTCATATTTAGAATATCATATTTTGGATTCGAAGATCTGAATCTGTGTGGCATGATATGTGACTATCTTCTTTCTGAAATGTATTACAGCGCATTCACCCTTTCTTACAGTAGTAGATAATTGAATCCCTGGCTTTCTAAGGATCAAAACGGACCAAACTATTCTTCTAAATAAGGGCCCTAATTTGAAGGCTTCTTCTTTCTAGGAAATCAGTACTAGGTCTAGTAAAAAGTCACAATAACAAGAACAAATTTACCACGTATCTATTAATTTCTCTGAACTGTAACAACTGACCTACACTGCTTTAATAGGACGCTAACAAAAATTACTGGTACCTTTGAGACCTAGATTTATAGACCACATTCCCCACTTTTGTGAAGATGAAAATTTACGTTTATAGTGGATCCATTTCCCAGGACTAATTTGAAGTTATTGCCTTTTTCAGCGCCAGTTTAAAGTTGAGGTTTTTTGAAAAAGTCTATTGGCCCTGTTTAATGAATACCGTCATGTTTTTTGTATACAACTGAGGTGTCAAACAAGCCTACGGCTCACCTGTTGGTATGTGGTTACCGTAGCCTATGAACGCTGGCAATACCAGAGGTATCACGCACGCGTTGCCAACCCCGAACCCCCTCCCTTCTGCTTAAAGAGCTCTGGCAACCTTAATCACCGCAGCAACACAACACTATTTGAAACAGATTATGTTATTTGGCTGCGATGTTATATCAGATGTACTGAAGTGAGCACTTTAGGTCGTGTTGATTAATGCACGACGTCAATACATTAAGTATTATTTAGGCCGATATAAATTCCATAAGTTTGTCAACGTGCGGAAATCAATAGCCACCCAATATTATGTGCCCATCATTTTGGCATCTAGTATTTCATACGCAGCTTATGGCAAAAATATGGTGGTATAAGTTAGATGAGTCAGCGATTTTGAGATTTTAAATGTTATGAACATTGATTCAAAACTTGACTTAAAGAAACACTATGTACCTACCTAGTAGTATTTAGTAGTTTCTGGTACCCACTGGTACTGGTTTCTGGAGTCCTTGTGTGGGGTCAGGACTCTGTATGTGACTGTTGGGTATTAGTGTTATTATTATGATTAACCTACTTAATTCCATGCAGATCAGAATTACCTACGCATGACGGTTCGAAAGTTATGCTCTAACAAATGAACGTACAACGTCGATCTTCACTCGATTCGTTCGCTCTATCAGTAGTTTTTGGTATTGTAGTGCATGCTTTTATAAATGGCATGTTTTGATCATACCGCGTCCCGACTGATGTTTGGCGTATGATGACACAGTTTTTGCACGACACTGTACACCCCCCATTCATTACACCCTCGCTGCCCATGTCAGCATTAATTACAGGATGCCGCTGACGAATAACATGCGAACTCCGATAGCCAAAGGCGTGTGTTCGAAGTATTAAAATGTTGAAAGGCTTAAAATTTAATTTGCATTGCGATATTGTATTAGTATTTTTACAGGCTCACAATTCTCTTTTTGGATTATTAATTGAATTTTTAAACTAGGGCAGCCATTAGTAGCCGTTATTTAACACATCTCCGCCGCGCCGCTGCTACAGCAGCCCTGGTTCTATAGACGTTACAGTGTATGTACGATGGAATCAAAGCTCGGGTAAAATGTGTAATCAACTGAAGATTTTCTTTCATCTTTACTTTTTAGCAGCTGTATGTTTTAATACAGCCTTGATTCATCTTTTACTTTATTGCTTCTAAAAAATGAAAACTACAACCTTGTTTATTTTCTGTAAGTATGCAAAGCTATTCCTGAGCAGTCAAAGCTATTCCAGAGTTCCTCGACAAGTACCTCGACTTTCGAACCAAAAGTCGAGGGTTATAGGATGTCCACAGCTGAACATAAGCCTCCCCTATAGATTTCCAAAGCGATTCCAGGCACTACAACAGCGTTCTTCAATTCAATTCAATTCAAGTATTTTATTTCAGCTTTCACTTATTTTCAAGTGAGAGAAAAGTTTCAAGTATACCTAATACTTAGATATAAAAACCTTACCTACTACTCCAATATCTACTTCATATTATAAGCAAAGTATGTAGTCATTAGTAAATTAGTAGCTAGCTAGCGTAAGTAGCTATTTAAAACGACTAAATCTAAATGCACTCAACCAATTTGCTTGATTTCTACATGCGGTCAGCCGTGTATTAAGCCCGCTTAGCTAGATCGACAACATAATTTTCGATGTTACTAATCACTATATTGATCCAAATCAGAGTACACGACCGCAGCCGGCTGATTACGCCAGTTAATAATTGCTCTTACAAATGAGCCTGAACTGCCAATTCGTCGATAACACAATGTTATAAATCGATTATTCATTAATTTGAGTATTGTGTTCATTGTGACAATTATCTGATTAAAGCGCATTGAAATCCGTGCGAGGCTGGTGCTGTTCACTGTTTTTTTAATCGTTTATTTCCAACTTATTTATTTACATCATCGTTTATAGCTACCTTATTACATCACTCTCAATGAGCGAGAGTGTAGGTATATAAATACAAAGTAATCTATACTCTGGTCTAACTAGTACCAGTTTTACCATGAATGGTACAATCACATACTTAGTGAAAGGCACAATAGCATTCGTGGCGAAGCATTAGGTACTGTATCTCTATATTGTATTTTTAATAAATTCGGTAAAGAAGTACTACCGATAACGGTTGGGGAGTAAAGGTTCTCGAATGGCGACCACGAACCGGGCGACGCAGTTTTGGAAGGCCCCCCACCCGATGGACCGACGACATTGTGAAGGTTGCGGGAAGTCAGTGGATGGAGAAGGCTCAAGACCGTTCGTCGTGGAGCTCTTTGGTGGAAGCGTATGTCCAGCAGTGGACTTCTACAGGCTGATTATTATGAAAGAAGTATAATTTTTACCCGCTTTATTTATAACATAAAAACAATAATATGTCAAGCAGAACAAATACCTTATGGTCAAGGTTTATAGCAAGCTTAAACGTATTTTAATAAAGCTGTGTTCGAAGAAACGTGACTTGGGTGAAAACATCAAATTCAATGTCAATCCAAACCCAGTCTCATCCAATTCAAAACAAATTTTGAATAATTGCGTAGGTTCAACTCACTACTGTATCAACAACAAAAATGAAGTGTCTGGGTCGCAGTAGCTCACTTTAGTTGCTTCTTTGTCTAGCTTTAATCTCTTGTTCACAAAAAGCAGTCAAGCAAAACAGACTCTTAAAACTTTGCCTCTTCGAATAGTTTCAGGTCTTGCAAATTGAAATAACTCACCCGGGCGAGCATAACTTTGGAGCTTTAGTTGTTATGAATGGGTAATGTATAGAATTTCTTCTTATACCAAATGCCCAGTGTGAACTTCATCTGCTGATTCATCAAATTATAGATAAAAAACACTTCATAATCAATTTGGTGAGCATCTCAAGGTCAGTCAAAATGAAGGCTAAATAAGAGTGACTTAAATTTTTCACCGCGGACCATCTACGATAAAAAATACATAAACAAAATATTCAATGGAAACGTCAGTAATTTTTTTTTAAACCTATCCTAACCTAACCAAACCTATGTTTTTTCGATTTATTAACGTTCATACCTCGATAAGGATATCAATCAACTTTTATATTCTGTAACTTTTGCTTTTCATAAACATAATATATATATATATTTTAGATTAGTGCTCGAATCATAAAAGATAAAGAAATAAATAATGCATTAACTTTCTCTAGAGCTTATAATAGTTAGGTTATTAAAGTTTTACTAATAACCAAAGAGTGTACCAATTCTAAATGCCAATTGTTTTTATTTATTTGTTTTTTAGTAAACGCAGTCGCTAGTGTATAAATAAATGTAGACGCGAGTGATCTCTGCTTTGGCTTTTATACAAAGGATAGTGCAATAACTTTACAACAGGCATTCCTAAGAGTATAAGTTTGTTTGTTAGCCTGGTGCCATTAAAATTAGGCGTTGACACGCGTCCTTGCGATACCTATCCCCGTGATATAAAAACAAGCATATTCGTGCCCCAAACACGCCCTATCTGAAACGGCGGCGCGTAGCCTTATTACTTATTGTGTGGTTGTTTCTTCTATCAAAGCATATAATTTTAAATACTCAAGCTAGATAATCTAAATACTCGAACCACCATTTCAGTTAAATTACGTTAAGCGGCAAACACGCAACCGGAAGGGAAACGCATAATGTGGTGCTGGCATTAATTACAACTTCCGGTGGCGAATGCGTTATCGCGCCTCCACTAACCCTGTTCGGTGATTCTAAGCCCAACTTGAGTGTAAAAGTCGATTGAATGCACGTACGATTTTCAAAATAGACGTTTTTATAATATATTTTTTTATAGATACACAACTCAGTGTGTGGGTGAGAAAAATAGAAATAGGCTCACGACTTTTATCCCCAAGCTTGGTAGAGAAAACCTCTCAGATATCCAGGCGATCAGATCTTTTTAGATACCTATCTAAGAGGGTTAGTCAAGGCACGTCCAAACATTTTGGCACATGACCACATTTTGCAGTAGTGAGTATTCCATACGTGACAGGTTTCAAGCCCATCGCAGCTTGGAAGAATACATACTGGTTTCCTCACGATTGTTTCCTTCACCGCTCTTAGCACGTGTTAATGAAAAATAAAAAAAATCGAGCAGTAAAACTTATTGGTGCACGACCTCCCACTAAGCCAACACGGTTTCATAACAAGAGGTGAGGTCATAACAATTTATGTCATGTAGGTATTGTGTCTGCTCCAAGAAAATTACCATGATTATAATAGCATCAGGATTTTAGCTAATAATGATCACAATAAGTAAAAAATATAGTAACTACTTATGAAGCAAGTAAAATAAACGCAAACCCTTATCAAAGCATATCACAAGCAAGAACCGACCACAAAAATATTCCTGTGCTCTCGGCCTAACGCAAAGTACCCACGCATCCTATTTCATTTAACTGAATGAGAGGCCAAAAGACACCACAGTATCCATTTTGTGATTACCTTTATAAAGAGCGATGTCAAAGAGTTGGGCTACCTGGAAATGGCAACTTCGAAAAAAATATTTAGGTAACTTTCATTGTGTTCAACCCACTTGCCCCGCGTGGTGAGTATGGCCAAATTCTCTCCACATGATAGGAATTTGCTCTGGAGGCAATATTCAGCAGAGGATATCCTACGGCTAAAATGAGGTTGATAATGAACTTTTTATTTCAACTGAATAAAATAACAGACCTTTTATTTTGAAAAGTCTTTTGTTTTTTAAAAAGGCATGTGGTATTGATTTTATTAATAAAATTGTTAAAGGATTATTAAAAGAAATAACCAAGCCGGGGTTTGTTGCTTGTATCGTCCAGGCTTGATCGCAAAGAACAGACTTAAATGAATAAATGAATATTGAGGTTGAAGTTTGAAATCATTGATTGTTTTGGTCCAGTGAAAGTTCAAATTAAATTCTGAAGATAAAATTATACTTGTTAGCACGCTGCACGCTGTTCTTAACTCATTATCATCATCATCATCATTTCAGCCGTTCAACGTCCACTGCTGAACATGGCCTCCCCCACAGACAGAGCAAATTCCTTATCATGTCGGGGGATTTGCCCATACTCACCACGCTGGGCATGCGGGTTGGCGAGCGCAGTTAGAGCTATCGTTGTTAAAATGAGGGACGCTGCTGCCCATCCCCTAGCTTTTTTCCCTTAGTCACCTCTTACGACATCCGCGGATAGGTAGATATGGAGGGGCCTATTCTTCAGCCGGGGCCACCACGGCCAAATTTTTAACTTTTAACTTTAATTTAATTCAAAAAATTACGTAGGTGGTAAGGTGATGTAGGACATTGATTGATCAAAATCATACCATTGCCAAAGCCAAGAAATAAAATCTTCTTCATAATAGGTCTATAAAAGTTGCTAGATCCACATTACACATAAATGCGACACCGTGTTCGTTTGTTTGTTGGTTAATAGGTTTACCCTTCTTTCACACTGTAACGGAGCAAAGGATTGACGTAAATTTTTGCATGATTATACTTGTCGTTATAAAGCCATAGAATGACCTTGGCTAGTTATTATTAGGGTACCACGCAAGCAAAGCCGCGGGCGGAAGCAACTAGTCTATAATATTAGAACACTGTTGAACAAAAACAAACGGTAAGACAGAAAAGCGATCATGCCTCTTCCGAAATCAGTGGATCATTTTTTGTGACGCAGCGGCACGAGGTCTATGTTTATGCTGCCTCGAGCAAATCCTTGATATCAAATTCTTTTAGAACAGACCGCACATAGCGTACCCGCATTCATTCATATTGAAGATACTGTTCGACTGTTTCTGCGGCTTTCTCCCCGATTGTGAATAAAATACGTATAGTTTACCATTTTTACTCGCACAAAGATACTGAAATATATTGTGCTATGTTAAGTGGCAGTACTCTTTTATTTTGCTCTGTGAATGAAAGGTTTGATAGAGTAAAATTTCCAGTGAATTTTAAACATAACTAGCGGTAAAAGCATTTGAATGTTTTATTCAGACTTTGGTATCTTTTATGTTTATGTACATTTTTTTCTTGCATCAGGTAATGCCAAATAAAAGATATTTTTCCACAGGTCTCTCCAAGCTGGTGCAAAATGAGAGGAACTTGGAGCACATGGAAACAGAAGTGTGGCAGTAGATGGCTGCGCCGGACCAGGTGGTGAGGCAAGATGGCAGCTGGGCAGGCAGGTGGGGGAGGACCACTCGCACGTATCCTCGTACTAGCTGTGCTACACGTCAATTTTGTTGGTAAGTTTACCACAATTAAAAATATGTTATAGCTTTCAGAATAAGTACCTAAAGTTGCGTACCTAGTAAAGCCACAATATGACTCTATTGATCTCATAATAATTACATTTGTAAGTAACTGTTTTAAGAACACTTGAACTTGGTAGTTTTGACTTTTGACTAAAAGCCGGCACAGTAACTACCTACGCCAAATTATTGCCCTCCGTACGTTATCCTTTCCAAACAGTATTTCAGCAATCTTGAAGTAATATACAGTTATGCATAGAATTAAGGCTAATAGTTTGTTTGTATAAGGCTAACACAGACTGAACATGACCTAAACTTCTTTTAACATACATATTGTTGTCGACACAGTGTACCTTGCCGTATAAAAGCTTATGAGCTTGGTTTTTTTTTTGCTGACTAAAATTTAAATTGGAACTTAAGGAATTTACCTACTACTAACTGATCATACTATGAACGTAACTGTATCGGTCCATTCGCAACAAATATTCCTTGTATACAATAATATGAAAAAAGCCTACTAGAACGTTCCGTCACCGACCAACGCTGTAGCGTGCCATGACTGGACCGACAGCGAATTCACGAAGAGATACGTTCTAGTAGGCAGAGTAGTGTACGTCACGTGCCTGATATGTTCATAGCACGGTCATGGTATGATACATTGTAGTAGGCAAAGGCCTTAAGGCTTGTATTCTTTCCACCTAACATTAAGCATTGCGTAAATTTAAATGCTATTTAAAATTACGCAATGTTTAAAATTATCCCAGTCTCTCTTTGTGATTAAGCAATGGTAAGAAATGCAATACGTGAAGCATTATTTAACTTATCTATTACTCATCAGGAGGGGTGATGAGGAACTTCCAAATAGGAATAATTTTGACAGAAATTTTAAATAATGTCAGTCTGATATCAGTGTAAGGGAAGTGAAAAAATGCACTCAACTAAAAATACGTGGGTTAGCTAGAATACTTTGGTGCTACGCAAGCTAAACGTGCCCTAACTAAACTCAGCAAATAGGCCACATACCTAACCCAGGCCGCACATTTACGACATTTGCGCGCGGTGTCCAGCTTTGTTTTCCACTCGCACAGTGCAAACTTTCATGGCGTTTGCGTGGATCGTGTTTCACTAAAACTATTACCTACAGTTATTTACTGTTGCATAGAACTTATAAATTTTGAACGAAGTTATGTGGATTGAATATTCTTTGTTCATTTATACGCTCGCTTGGCACTTTCTTAAGAGTAGCCTGAGCTATTGTACATCACTGTTTCTAATCCCATTCTAAAATCAGCGTAGCTGGTTTTTAGCAAAAACATCTACATAATAAATTGTCGTTGCATTTAAAGTAGTAGTATGCTTTACGCGTAAACAGACCCAACTTTGTAGGATTTTTCGTTCAGTATCTATATCTAATGAGATAATTATCTACATCTTATAGAAAAATTTCAAATTATTTCAATTTTGAGTCCAGCTTTACCAAGTTATTATGTTATCTATCGATTCCCTCAGTGCTACGCACAGGAAAATGTCAACAATGCAAAATTTGCAAATAGATTTTTGTAGACACATTTTAAAGCGATTTATTCGACGATGATAAAAATACAAAAGGCTCGTAGCGTTTCGGAACATGGATAACCCTTTCATGAGTCAAAGCGATGCCAGCGCGGAATCCTCATTGAAAAACGGCCCACGGGTCAAAATGTCAGAGCATATAGTAAACGCGTGTCCCCCAGTGATGTATAGATTATGTATAGATTGAGAACGGATCTATAGTCGACGTTTTATGGCCTTCAGTGACATAGAACAAGAGCTCGTTGAACTTGACCCGTGTATTTCCTTTTTGTTTTGGGATAGACCGATTGGAAACATGGAAACGTAATTGAATTTTTCAGAACAAATTAACAAAAAATTAAGAGGTTTTTCGTGAAAATATGGTTAAAACCTATTCTCTGGAAATTTTACTACGGGGCTAGTAAAATTTCCTGAGCTTACCTTGCCTCTACACAACGCAAGGCGGAATTGAATTAATCCCGTTGTAAAATTTTCACTTGCCACCTTATCTCTCGTCGTATTGTCGTTTTATTGTGCCTACCCTCGAACCATTAGCGAAAATGTCACAGCGAGGGCATTGTAATCGCGCCCGCGGCTCGCCCGCACAATGATGCGGCCGACCCCCGCCCAGTTACACCAGCTTTACCTTTACGCTATCATACAAATTCGAGTTTCTATAATAAATGAGGAAGAACTCGCCGCCCGTATTATTTACCAAATGGATAGTACACTTTACCCACAAAACCGTATTCAAATTTGAGCAAAGTGGCTCCGCAATCGCACGACTCTACCTAGCTCGGAATGGTAAACACTTTTACGAACTGTGCCGTCTACGTTTCACATCTCGAATTCTTCATATACTTACTTACTACTAAATCTCGCGCGGTGATTCTCGTCACGTTGCCGGTGAGTGGCCGACAAAGGAAAGAGGGCTTGCATACCTTATTACCACCTTTTTGGCAAATCCTTACTTGTGTGAAACACGACACATTCGCGTAGGCGCCTCTGAATTACAAGTACGTGCTAACACGATTTATGTATATTTTTGTTTGTTGATGCTAAGTAATTTACACGAGTTGGGTGTAACAAAATGCTATCTCGTATTTTTTGGTACATAATGAGTCCAAATTCCGAACCGCCGGTTAATTACAGGGAGTATTTATTCCTTGCTATAATATTTCCACATCGGAATGTCACCGTCGCTTTCCTTGCAATTAATCACGAAGTCAATGAGCCGTTTTGTTTGGACACCGCCGATGAATAATCCTTCCCTGGCGATTTACTGACAGGCGCAAAAATGGCCTAAAAGTTATGGTTTTAATAAGTGCCCTGGAAATTTCTGACAATGAAATTTGCATTTTTTAAGAATATATTTCGAAGTTTTACAAAAAAGCTGCTGTATTTGGAATCAAAAAAATAGCATTTTTGATAATTTTAAGTGCTACTGCCCCTCAGCACTAAATAATTTTTTTTTTGTTTTTTTTTAATTTGCATTAGTTGTAGTTGCCTATAATTGTTTATCACACTAATATTACGAATACGAAAGTAATTCTGTACCTATGTCTATATTTCTGTATGTATGCGTTTACACGAGTCATTATGGCTGAGCCACACTTTATAAAATTGATTATGGAGACATCCTAAGCCCTAAGGATGTAAATTGGTCACTTTTTATCCGGGTACTACACGAGCGAAGCCGTGTATGAGCATCCACTACGAAGCCCTTAATAATTACAAGCAAATCTGAAAAAAAACTGAATTCACTTTCGATTGTCCGAAAAACAAATGCATCTAAAGATGGGTCAAGAACCTCATAAACATTTACATGCAATAAGGAAATTGTATGAAACAACAACAGAAGGGCAGCTCTCATATTTATTGCTGTTATCTTATTTGCATGCAATTCTGTGTATTGCTGTCCCTAGCAAAGCACACCATGAGAGCGCGTTCTCATTATACTATAACGGACCGGCTTTTTTTTTTCGGCAGTAGCGCCCTCTGCGCTCTCCTAGCCCGGTGTAGCTGGCAGTGGTCGTAAGAGACCCACAGCATGAAAATCCGATCGAAAAAAAAAAAAAAAAAAAGGACCGGCTTTTTTGCCGTAATTGTCTGGTGCCTGATTGTTGAGCATTTAATTTTGGTCGGTCTACGCCGGTGCGTAGACCTGAAAAAGATAAATGACTATGAAAAAATCAGTGTGGAGAAAGGCTCAAAGTGCGCTTAAGTGAGCTCTTATGAAGCTGCACGTCTATAGAGAACGATTTCTCGGACTAATATCTAGTACCTACTTTATAAGATTTAGTGCAATGCAAACAAACATCAAGGCAATGCTGACTTGTTTATAGAATATACCCTCATAAACATGCAGATTGCGGATGAGACGCGTTTTTATGTAAAATTGGGAAAAGGGAGCTGTTTTATTTATTACCCTCCTTGACTTTATACATCACTGTTGGGTTGCGTGAAAATGAGCGATTGTAGTTCATATCACAAATGCACAGCCTTGCGCAGCATTGTTATAATAAATATGAACTCCATATTTCTAGGGATAAGAAATTATGTTTGTGGGTGTTACTTGTTCTGGAAAAAAGAATGTGAATGCTTTTGTACATTCACCACTTTGTTCCAAATTAGTTAGAAAATCAGCGCCAGTTCACAATACGTACTCTTACTATATAAATAAAATTAATATTTTATGGACCCTCAATCTTTATTTTAGTACCATCCATACCTCGTTAACATACAGTCTATACGCACTAAGCTCTTTGGCAGCAGTGGAGCAGCTAAGCAGTGGAATAGAATATAATAAAATACTACCGTCGTCTCAAAGCTATTATAGAGGTAAATCTATTCACATTATGACTTTCCATCAGGTGAGATTGTGGTTAAACGTAGGCCTAAACATGACAACAAAAAAAAGGAGGAAAAGATGAGTATTAATAAAACTATTGACTTGAGCGCTCCATTCGTATATGACTGAATTTCTCTACTCACCGCAATCTCGAGTGTTGGAGCATTTTGAGTTATGCATCAGCATTCAGCAAAAAATCGGGCATCTGGTAGTATTAACTGTGACATACTCGAGTACCTTACCTGTCAGCACAAAGCACTCGCGTTTACTCGACAGTGAGCTTTCAAACCACATAAATATTATATCTGCACTCTGAAAATAACGAACAGGAAGATCGGAAACACTCGATGCTCTTGAACTTTAAATAAATTATGACGTAGTATAGGAAAAGTTAGCTCTTAAATGTTTTTGTGGCCGTGTTTATTACTTTTTTTTGCTTTTTGCAGCAGCACGCTCTAAAATAATTATGAAGTGAATATTTTGAACCTTTTTCATCAGCGCTATGAAAAGATTGCTTATAATGATGTTGGGATGTATTAAAAGTCATTCATACTATGTATATATGTATACAATCCCGAATAAGATTTGTTCTATCAATATACAGAAGGAACTTAGGCCAAAAAAATAACTAAACTTTTTCAATTGAAAGAGGTTTTCCCGATTTTTTTCAAATCAGCCGTTTTTGGCCTTTTATCATCTTAACAACAAATTATTAAACGTACGAGAAGTTCGACATCCCAAAAAACAGGAGATATTTCCATAGTGTTTTTGCAATGAAAATAGACAAATTTTCAAAAATCGTAGCTCTTAATTTATTGCCAATTCGGTGTTGAATAAGCCTCTTTTGGGCCAGTATACATATTATGAAACACCTTGTAGATTAACTGATAAGATCATCTATGGATAAGTCATCGGTACGAAAGCCTAAAAATCTTGCAGAGTGGGACGCGCGCGCCTCGTTTTAATCCATGCGTGTACGCGCTCAGCCTTCATTTAACTTCCAAAGCCGTCCACACATCACCTACGTAAGCTTAACTCCAAGCCGTAACAGCCAACTAAAAGTACACAATTGGAGAACTCCCCTAGTGACACGTTACGGATGAGTCTCGGGTAATTAAAAACGTGACCGTCGTCACTTGTCGTCCAGCACCCGTAAAGGTTTTATCTTCTTCGTACCAAACACTCCTGTTTATTTTTTCATCATCATCAGCTTATAGAAGTTCACTGATGGATATAAGAGTTTCATGACGAACGTTTTTTAGCCTTTTCCATCCACTTCCTGCAACTTTAACAATGTCGTCGGTCCATCGGATCCCGGGGAGGCTTCCAGCACTGCGTCGCCCGTTTCATGGTTGCCATTCGAGAATCTTTTTTACCTTACGTTTGTCAGTTCTGCGAGCTAAATGGCCTGCCCACTGCCACTTAAACTTGCTTGACCTCCCAAATTTTATGCAGACTGGATCACCGCACCGTTTCGAAAGTTATGCCCTAACAAACATACATAAATGCATACAAACTTAAAACGCCTAATTTTCCAAGTTGTTTATGAAATCTTTTTTGTCTACACAGGCATTAAATAATCCCTCAGGAATATCAAAGAATTCATAAATAACAGTGTTTTCCCTACAAGTTTATTCATCTTTATTCATTTTATTGCATCTATAACTTTTATAATGTTAGTAAACTGGAGAAATATGACAAGAAATTTATGCGATGTAAAATTGTTATAGGGCGAGGGTCCGGCGTAAACCGGACGCTTGAGCACGTCGCCGATTTTTATTAACTGTTTATATCGATACTCGAGCATAACTTAAAGGTTATTGAACATATCTTTATATTATGCGCCCATAACTACAAAAATATAGAGACAGTTTTACTTGCCTTGACTGTGTGCTATTTGAAACGTGATAGTCGATGTTGATGTAAAATTTGCACCTGTCAAGTTCCGATCCTGTTTTGTTCAAGATTTTAATTAAATTATCGAACCAGAGAATGAAATTTCATCACTCTTCTTTCCTTCATCCTCTCTGCAGGACCAAACTATCTAAGCATAACTAAATCTGTACATTGTTAAAAGCGTATTCTCTAAGTTGTGCGCCTATTTTACGCATCAAACTTTGCTGACTAAATTTATTCATGACGCGATCCCTCGTAAATACATTTGGGAGTTTATTGTTTTAATGAATTTGATATGGCTTATGGAAACTGGCTTATCTTTTTCGCTCTATGTAGTAGGTACTTTAATTGTATTGTTTAATATGTATTTTTGTGCAAAATCGGCACAATAAATCGGAAAGTAGCCTGACTGAGATTGCAAAACCGAATTCAGCCTTTCTCTCCTTGTGGCGCATTCCTGGCATCAATGGGAAATTCCAATAATCCCTGCCTAATGCTTAGGCAGAGACTGCATTACATGCTTTCTTTTGAATCTACGTTTTTTCCATCCTAATCTTTGAAACGATAATGACGACAGTTGAAAGTAAATATAAGCTGAACCAAAGAATCGTAGGCCTTACCTTACTAGCCCTGGTATTTATATGTTTCACTCCACTTACACTGATATCATAAATATAATGACATAAATTTCATCAAAAGTGCTGTCGAATTCCAGTCACAATAATTAAAGATCAACACGTCATTACCAAACACGGAATGACATGCCGTTTGCCAAATTATGTTTATAGTTAACAAAACGGGTAAACTTCTAAGCCTATGTAAGTCGTTTTTATAACTTCAAAGCTTTTGGATGCAGCATTTATAAAGCAAAATGTGTAAGAAAAATACGTCCAGCATCCTTTCAATATTTAAGTCAAAAACGTCTTTCCCAACCTCACATTATTATGATAATAAATAAAACCGTTTAAAAACTTTTTAATATGTTGAAAGAAATTTATTCACCGAGAACATGTCCTATCAAAATATCACGGGCCACATGTTATGTCGGCGCATTCTTCTCGTAAATTGAAATTCTCAAACGTTCCCCTTCGTAGCTGGGACGGGGTCAGAGCCAGAAGACAAATACTTTAAATGTTCGATTAATGTGATCTTATATCATTTTTGTTAGTGGTTTATGAAATTTTGTGGGGTTTGGTAAGTTTGGTAAAGTAGAAAAAAATTGCCGTTTTCATCAATCTGAAAAAATCTCTTATTTTTTCTCAAGCCTTTTCTTAAGCTTTGTTTATAAGTAAAGTGTTTTGTTTTTTTCATACAGATTGATAAACTCCAGGCTAAAAAATATATCGGTTGATGCTTACAAAAGAAATACGGGTAGGTACATCCACACTGGCACAAAAACCTACTCGAACCAAGGCAACGTATTCCTGAGTAAAATTCTATTCAGAGTTGAAATCGATACCGCTATCAAAATGCACCGTCGTCGCTAGCCACTACAAAGAGTATAACATACAGTTTCAAAGGATGTGTTAGAACGAAACAAGCTGTACTTTCCCACTCAGATCAATGTACAAGGGTATAGAAAGCTCTTTCCATGAGCATTTGGTGAAAAACTCATCCTGTCTTATGCCTTTGTGTGAACGGTTATCGAGCGGTTTCCTTTGTACGGGACACTAATGTTTGTCTTGTTATTTTTGCATAAAAGCACGCTTGGTGTGGAACATTTTTAGCTCTACAAGGTGATTCATGACATGTAATCTATTCCAAAAGGAGCTTATTCTACAACCAATAAAAAAACATTTGTTCTATGACTTAAGTAAACTTGAATTTAATCATTGAAAGACTCTATGCAAAAATCAGCTGATAAATAAATAAATAATTACACCCAACAGTCATATACATAGTCCTGACCCCACACTAGGATTTCCTGAGTCGTGGTTATCAGAATCTACGAGTACCATGGTACCACAACAACCAGACCCGGTACAAATATTTGAGATCATGCAAACATTTGTCCCGCAGTGGGAATAGAAACTGCACCTCTTGCGTCTCAGACGGGCACGCGCCCGTTGCGCCTCCAAGTTCGTCAGATCAGTGTTTTGGGGTCAAATCAGGTCAAACTCAATGAATCAGCGGTTTTAAGTAGCAATCTTGATGCAGAACTTTAGACTGGCCTCATAGCTCAGTAGGTAGTAACACTGCCTTCTACGCTAGAAGCCGCGGGTTCGATTCCTGCACTGAACTAAAATATGTGTGATTAACACAGATGTTTGTTCTCTATCGGGGTGTTAAATATTTATCTTTTTTTATTTATATCCTCCCACCTGATGGACCGATGACATGGTGAGACTGAAGAGCGATCGTTGTGGCACTCTTTGGGGGAGGCCTATGTCCAGTAGTGGACTTCCTCAGGCTAATGATAATGACTGCACACAAAGGCCTACAATTCCATAAATCAGTCCAATGTTACAAACTGGTGCTAGAGGTAGGTACATTATTATTAAAACTTGATTGAAAAATACGCACAACTGCATAATATGATCAGTCATAATAATAATTATTCCTGATAAAGAAAATTGGGTGCCATTTTTCGTAGCCAATCAAGTTATTAATTGGTATGAGTATTATCGTATCGGAATCACCTCATCGAGCTTTATACGATTATGTACCAATCCTTCTGATTTATGTAAAGTGACGGTTCCACAAAATGGAACGCAGTGAAGCAACGTAGTATTTTGTTTAATTTTTGAGGAAATTTAATAGGAAATAAAATAATAAACTTTTGTGGAGCTCGTAGTGATTCACAATAATACGTATACCATTCCGAAAGGGGCTTATTCTATCACCAAAAATAAAGAATATTAGCGGAAAATATCTAAAAGTCCAGATATATTTTTTCAGATTTATTTCCAAACTTTTTTAAAATTAGCTGTCTTTTTAACGTCGCCATTAGTACGTAAAGTCAGCATCAGAAGTTAATGAATATTTTGGAAATGTTTGTTGGAGCTAATTATTGTTTTCAATTGACTTTAGCTTTGACTTTTATGATATTTACTATTTGATAATTCAATAGCAATATTACATCCTTGGTAGTGTAGCGGACGAGTACCAGTCTGAGACGCAAGGGGTGCGGGTTCGATTCTCGGGGCGATGTTTGCATGTCTGTAAATATTATTTCCGGGTCTGGGTATTGTGGTACCATGGTTCTCCTAGTTTCTGATACCCACGACACAGGGAATCCTAGTGTGCGGTCAGGACTACGTACTGTTTCCGTTCCAAAAAAGTCTGTAATGGATATAGAAACAAAATTTGAGATCCTAACAGTCATAAATTCATTATGCATAGAAACATTAGAATACGAAAAGAGTCGGAACGAAAAACAAGTCCCATGTTTTTGAATTAGTTTTCAATTCATAGCTCTGATGTATATCAACCACAAAGTAATCCATCTGAGAGCTCGCGGAGCCAGTCAAATCGTATAAAGTCGCCCCACATCATAACTGCCTTCCGAACTCCCAGGCAGGATAGACCCACTACATATTTCATCTCTTTCCGCTGCTCTGAATAAAAATTAATGCAAAAACTTAACGGAAAGTAATAAATAACAACATAGTTTCCGCATATTTTAAATTCATGGAGAATCTTAAAATCGAGACTTGGAAAATTTACGTATTCAGTTTGAATAAATTTTCATTGGAGCGAAACGTTTTTAAGTAAGTGCTTTTTCGTTGAATAAAATGTAACAATGGAAGTTATCGTTCTGCGAGAATGATAAAAGATAACTTGCAGTGATGCACACATTATACTTACAATACTGATAAGATGAACCTTTCAGACCTAAGCAATAACTATGTTCTTGTTGAAAATAAAAGGATATCTAAAAACTTCAAACTTCAATATTTATTTATTCATTGAAATCACATGAATAATTTTGAAACGTATTAATTTGTCTCTCGTGACCTGAAAGAAACCACGCTTTAATTATTTTTCAAATCATCCTTTTACAACTTTATTAATAATCTAGTTGGTGCATATTCAGTCCATAAATAGTAAATTTTAAAAATATATTTTACGAACTTTTTTTCATTGATATTTGATAACTCTAGCACACTGCTCGGGATAATATGAATATGAATGAATTAAGTATTTTTATGACGCGCCTAGTTCGTCCGGAACATTTTGCAAAACAGATTTTAAATTTCACTCTTATTATTTTATGAAATGCATTTCAGGTCGAAATAATCCCCTTGCGCCACAATTTAAACTAGGTACATAAAACACCGTGATTTATAATGACAATTCCCAAAAACCAGCATACTTTCCCGGTGAAAACTCGCGAAAAAGTAGATGAAGCAATTATTTAGCTTAGTCATGCATTGTATTTCCGCTCATTAGGTGTATATTTATTTAATTTACAACGGCTGGGGGTTGGCGATAAGCCGAGGGGCGTGCGCGGGCTCGACTCCGTTGACTGAATAACAATGGAAAACAGAGTCTAAAATGCTGCTGGAGTATGCAAAAGAAAATAGTATTAGTGACGTCAGTTATAGAACAAGGTTTAGGGTTTAGAGTGAATAGGTACACACTTCTATGGAATAGATTTAAATAGTATTCGCCTTTATTTTTGTAGAGCAGCATACGTAGAGTCAATGATCTTGCTCGTTGAGCCCTTATTATTCTTCTTAGAATTTCACATCGCTGTTGTTAGATATCTCTGAAGACCTTCATGACATCTTCACCAAAATTCAATTTAATTACCCTGTCGATGCCGGTATACTCTTTCTCAGATATACCTAACCAATAAATAAACGAATTGTTCGACAAAGTGTGAAGTCAAAAAATAAAGTATTTTTCAACAGAAATTATTCATTAAAAAATAAAATTGCACAACTGAAACAAGTTAAGGAAATAAAAAATACATAAAAAGTTCAGCTATATAACGACTGTGGCAGTTTGGTAAGTTTGATCAACTGATTTGACATGGATGAAAATTAAGGGTGGTCCCTCGGCTTCATTCGCTTTAGAAAAAAAAACTATTCAAATCGGACCTATAGCTATTATAGAGTCATCGTGGTATTTATAAAAAACTAGCTTCCGCCCGCGGCTTCACTCGTGTGGTACCTACATAATAAGTAGTCCATATGCTATTCTAGGTAAAGAACTTTATCTGTTCCAAGTTTCAACGAAATCGGTTGAGCCGTTACGGCATGATTGAACAACAAACATCTAAACATACAAACATCCAAACATCCTCACAAACTAGAAAAACCGTATCGACAATCTCCTCCTTTTTAACTGACTTCAAAAAAAGGAGTAGGTTCTCAAGGTTTTTGTTTTTTTTTGTGTCTATGTTACTCGATATCTCCGCAAATACTAAACCAATTTTGATAATTCTTTCGCTGGTGTATAGAGTATGATCCCGGGGTGGTCCCATATTAATTTAATTCCTAAGGGATTGCTACATGTCCCGTAAAACTTAATAAAACGTCTTCATCTCCTGAAATCACGACTTGCCGATTTTTTTTTGTCGACTGTGGTATGGTATGGTTATCCCCGCGACTTCGTTCGGTTGCTGCTATTTTTACATAAACTTTAACCTTAGGGGTTGTGTGTCGGGAATTCCTTTCTGTGCACCCATACATTACGCTATCCTGCAAATTTCATACATGATTTTCAAATAGAATAAAACCACTACGTTTGATTGACAGTTAGTCAGTCAGTACCGTAAGAGTTATTGCTTATTATTGATGATGAATGGATGTCATACTTACTTTTGTTTTTATTTGAAAGTGCAGGTGGCCAGTGTCATCTTCAGTAGCTAAGCAAAACGCAAAGAGTTTTATAACAAAAAAAGAGGTTGTTATTAATCTTGTAAATATTCAGGAATTTGAAGTCGGCTTTTAGTTTTTAAAAAATATCATATTTGAAGTCTCTTAAAAATCAAAATCATAGGTGAAAAACTAAAAACAAAATGACGGTCAAAATTTTAACGAATAGTCGAAAGAAGAATGGTCTGTGATAGAAATTAGTATTCAGTAATTTTATCTGTGTCGGAAATTAAAACCCCAGTGGTATAGGTAATCATGTACCGTGGCAAATACAATTAACTCAAATTAAAACCCTTTGTTATGAAACAAAAGTGGCATTACTACGTTATTTTTTGTACCTGAGAACAAAATTACTTAACTTCAATGTTGCTTAGACATACTGTGATATGAATAATAACGAAAAACTTGGAACTTGACATGACATTATGTTAAGTTTACGTAATTTTGCTTTATTTTAAACAAGCTTCTGCCGTGACTTTGTTCGCGTGGTACCCGAATGAAATGTTGTCTAGGTTAGGGTTTTATGATATTTTCTTACCACATCAAAATCCGTTGTGCCATTTTATATTGATGAATGATAACAAACATACTTTTGCACGTATATACTTATTTTATGTATTTATACCTATTGTAGTACTTTTGCAGGATGTTATCTTGAATTATTCAATTCATATCTCTGTATGTCGAGTTGTCAAATTTTTTTTTTTATATTTTATGACCTCTGTGGCGTAGCGGGCTAGTGCCCATCTGACACACGAGGTTTGATTCCCGCTGGGGAACTAATATTTGCATGTTCTGGAAATATTGTTCCTGGTCTGGGTGCTGTGTTACTGGTACCGACGATACAGGGAATCATAATGTGGGGTCGGGACTATTTATGTGATTGTTGGGTGCTATTTATTATTTATAGTAGCAAACATTCGTTTATAACTCCTAAAAAAGGTAGGAACCTAAATAAATATTGAACAAAATGCCACATAACTGTACAATCCACTAACCCAATCAGTAATATGCTTACTCCTACTCAACGTCAATGTCGTCCAGTTTCATTTCAAACCATTTCAGAATCATAAGGTTACTGACCATCGAATCCACGAAACCTTTTATAAGTCCGTAAACCCGTGTACAACACGCTGAAGTTGACCCACGTCAGGATGGGCGCGTAAAGTGCCGATAACCGGCGAAACCGCAGCCTATCGCTTTTTGATAGCATCACTTTGCCCAACTTGCCATCTGGTGGCCATTAGGTACGGATATTGAAAAAGTGAGCCACACCAATCGCTATAGGTACCTACGAATTCCCCCTCAAAAATATCGCCTAACGTATGTGTAGATTTCATTCACTTCTTTCTATTTCACTGTAAAACATCCTTTTACCCTTTCCAGAGAGTGTTTTATATCGGTGGAAATGGGTCAAGATAGCTGTTCACGCTATATCAATCGATGAGGTTGTGCTGATTCACACACATTGGCTAACATAAATTCCAGAACGCTACTATTTTTCATCCTTAGCTACAAAACAAAGCTCACAGGTAACACGGATAAACTTTTGGCATTGAAAGTGTGCTCCGTGGCTAACTAAACTTTCTGAAGATTGACAGCTCATAATGAGACTTTGTAAGTACCTGCACTTCAGTTAAAATAAATTCATAAAAGTCAAATGCTTAGCTACAGAAACACACCACACTCAGCACTATATTTTTATCCTTCGCCTTAATTGTTATACTGTTTATCCTTGTGCTCGGCAGTTTCTTTTATTTATATAGCGCAGGTAATTCGTTTACTCGTGAGAATAGTTTTAGCACGTGCCTTCGTCTAGACGAATAGGCCGTAATGTACTTTGTGCCCGTACGGATGTGGCCCACAGTTTACCTCTGTTTACCACGGAATATAGAGGCAAGACGTAATGGCCAGATATTATTTCTTCGACAAGGATTTCTGTGGAATTCACCAATCAAACATCAAATTATGATGAAAATGAAGAATCAAATTAGATACTTTTCATTTCCAGACATCGGGTGTATTGCTCCAATTTGAATGAAATGTATTCAAGGATTTGGTTACTTCTGTGTACCAGTGTATGTTTAAGGATATTTTGTGTACCTCTTCCAGCGTACCAGAAGCTATCATCATCATCATCATCATCCACAACTTCACTTTTAATTCTACCTTTGTTTGTTTTATTCACCGCGATCTTCGCTAGTATTTTCCAAATACCGAATACCAGCTCTACTGAAATTAAGTGAAAGTCTACTGGTTCTAGAAGAAGAGCTGCTCAGGTCCATTGTTGTGCATAACATTTTTTAGAAAGTGGTACACTACATACTTTTAGAAGTATGCAGAGGTTCACAGGAGATACCATATACCTAGATACTTTTCATTTGAATCGGAGTAGTACACCCGCGGTCAAGATGCACATGTTTCCCGTATTTTATGCAAACTGGGAAATTATTATAAGTCGTAGAGAACATGACAATAGAATATTGTTTCGATGGACTGAAAACGTAGCAAATAAAACAAACGTTTGCGATAATCGCACTACCTACAAACTGATATTTTTATGTTATTTGCGTTTATATTTTTTGATCGATTGATGTTTGCTAGTTAAATAGAATTGAATGCGTTGTGCATATTCGTTTTCCTACTATCCTAAAATATTGTAATTGTGATAGTTTGTGAGTGCGGGGGATGTGTTTGTATGTGTATGTTATTTACCACTCAGCCTCAACGGCTGAATGGATTTTCACCAAATTTGGACTTTAGCTCGTGGAATAGGACGATACCTACTAATTATTCAGATTGTGCTTTGATGATCGTTCTAGCTAATATCCAATCTTACCTGAACTATGAAATCATTGAAACTTTGCCAAATATTGGTTATCAGATAGGTATTTACTATTTTTGTTGTGTCCCAAAAAACATTACGAAATAAAATAAAAAACAAATCTTTTTGGAATTTATGAACAACTCTTTCATAGGATAAGACGCCCCACTTCATGTATTTGTATAACTTTTTTTGGCCGTTTTAACTCACATTCTTAACAAAAAAATTCGAAAGTACAACCTATTGACCTCCTAAATTCTATGATTGCATTTACATATGCTCTAACAAACATACATACCTATAAACATACAACACCGATTCATCCAAGTTGTTTGAAAGATCTTCGCTCCCTTCGCTTGCTTGATAAATTACATACCTTTATACCTAATGTTGAAAGTGAAAAAAAAAAACGAAACAATCCTTTTCAAGATTCACATCAAAACTTGGAAAGCGACCGACCTCGACAATTAAGTCACTCGAAATATTTAATGAACAGTGCTAGTTCCGTGGTCGAAGTGACACTTAATCGTCTTAACTTTGCCTCAAAACTACCCGAACGTGGGCTTCGTACCCTCTTTTACCCTTACCCGACGCGCTCCTAAGATACCTATATTGCATCAAAGAAGTTGGAGAATGTGCAATTATGAGATTGTTTTAATTTAGAAACAATGTTGTTGAAGAATTTCCTTACTCCGAAGGCGCTCGAAACCCCAAACCAGAATTCTTGGTTTCGTTCAACATTGTTCCTCGGTTATTGCCAGCCTTTCGATCTCGTAATTTATTTTTCTGTGGTTGAACTATTCGCTCGCTGAATTCGGTTTTAACTTTATTGGTATCGCAATCGAGAATTTAATAAGTAAATTCTGCGTTCAGTGGTATTTTTATAGGAAAATTTGCATCATTCAATTATGTTTGGCATGATTTCATAGTTACCTTCTGCCCGCGGTTTCATTTGCTTGATAACTGAATAAAAAAGACATTCTATTGCTGTAACTCTACGGTTATTACTTGATTAAGGGACAATACCTATTGGTTGAAGTGAGCGGAAATTTCAAAGTAAATAGCAAAAAAAAAAAACAAAGACAGTCGTGTCTATGCAAATAATGTCAGTCAGACATCAAACTCAGAAAAAAGTTTAAATAATACCAGGGCAAGTAATTAAGTAAACCATTTCGAAGACACGACTATAATCGCGAGCATGATGGACAATTGTACATCCTCTCAGATCTCATAGCCCTGATATACCGTCTTGAAGAATTCTAAGGATAGTCAGAGAGAGAGGATATATATTTATATCCAAACATTTGTCACATCTTCTTTCATCATTTAGAGCACGCGTCAATGCGAACATAAATCTAAGAATAGTAAACTAAATTCGTAAATAATCGGATTTCAAACCCACGACTTTCGGATTTAAATTCAAGGCTCCTCCCAATAGGCTGACATGGCTCTTTGTTTTAGTAAGTGAAATTATTGTGCGGCTACATTCATCATATTTTTTTAAAATATTTATGATTATTATTATAGTGTTGAAGAATTTCCTACCCCACAAGTGAAGTAGGCATAACGTGCTTTTTCTACCATTTGCATTCTCGTCCCTATCACCCGTCATCTCAGTAGGTATTTATCACTTTTATATACATTGTATCATTTCTTCAGCAGCCTGCCTCTACTCATGTGTCCAGCCACATTGATATAACTTTATTATCCTAGCTAAAATATAAGCCTTAGACCGAGCGTCTCAAATGTACTCGAACAACAATAACAAGGAACATCTCAAAGTGTTCTGGGTCCGAAATAAAGTTTGGCCCAACATTTAACTAGTTGGAGCAAACAAACCTGGAGTGCGACGGCAGTCAGCCTGGACCGGTCTAACTTGTTGGTAACGACTTCAAAAATGTCTAGGAGAATATTTGTTTTGCAGACCAGGATTTGAAGTGTATATTTGATGGATACTTTTGAATATATTTTTGAGACTTGCTTTAGAAAAATAATGTTATAATAACAGGCTTTAGATGTTTTTTCCGGCTATTGTTAGAAAGCTATTATAACTAAATAAGAAACCTTTTCTGAAAATTAACAGATCTATAAAACGTTTATAATGTAAATAATGGCTGTGCTTTGTTTTGCTATCCTTACTGAACTTATTGGATTACAAATATACATAACCTTCGATATTTGATCGTCATCATCATCATAATTTCAGGCGTAGGACGTCCACTGCTGATTGTAGGCAAAGAGCGACTTCCTATCATGTGAGAGGAATTTGCCCATATTCACCACGCTGGGCAGGCAAGTTGGCGATTGCTTGCGACATCTACGGGTAGATAGATATGGAGGGGCCTATTCTTCAGCCGGGGCCACCAAGGCCCATTCGAAATTACGTTATGTGAATTAAGCAAGTAAAAATTACATTTTATTGTTAGTCCAGAGGGAAAGTTTATGGGCTGTGTTCAATTGGTAACAAAATATTAATAAATCTAGGGGTAGATAGATAAATAAAAGATTTTTTACATGTAAAAAAAGTTATTTTTGAATAAATGCTTTTTGTGGAAGTCAAAGCTCGTCAAAGTTACCCACTTCTTTCACTTTGTATCTAATGCTAGCATTTTTCTTTTGTGGTTTCAATTTTATTAATCCGCTGGAACATAGAACCTACACTCTTGTCGGTTGGTTACACATACGATTACACTTCTAAACCACGAGATAAATCTTTGAAACAATGCACGCCGACGCATCCCCTACCGCTGAAACAACAATAGGCACTCGTAATTCACTCCCAAAGGCTTCGCTTGCTCACAGACTGTTGATAACCACAGACTCACTTTTTACTACAAATCACGCTACTACACTGTTCATTTGCTTTGCGATTGTTGAATCGAGTTGAATACAACTGGTTGAAAATCACCGATAACCGCTTATTATCCGAATTATTAGGAGCACTAATAATTCAAAGTCAAAGTATAATTTATTGCTTGAAATACATGTCATAAAGATGTCAATTACTATATACTATTGAATCAATGTATTCTACCTATATCTAGGTATGCAATATTTAATTTACAATCATAATAAATTTAATAAAAAAAATTAACAAATAATAATAAAAAATAGAAGAAAATGAATGTCATTATGAACTAATTAAAATATTAAAAACAATTAGAGACTAGACACACAACAATTAAAGATTATATAAGCATTGTCAAAAAAAAAATGGATATGTTATATAAAAATATCAATCATCTAGTAGCAGTAAGTGATATTTTTGGTAATGTGCTATTGTTAAACACCTTATTATAATAATAGTTATAATACTTATTAATATACATTTTAAATCTCCAGTATTACACATTTTTGTCAATTATTTATTTATTCTTGTAATTCGTGAAAAGAGTAATATCAAACTGTTAGGACAAGGGCTGGATTGATCGAGCTCTTTTCTTGAAACTATGGCGCAGTTGAGAGGCCGAACAGAATCACTAAACCGAATTGCAAAGGAGGACCCGACTGACTGGTAACATCACATGATCACACAGTGCGTGTTTACATCAGATCCACAAAATTGGGTTGAAATGTAAATGTTTCAGAATTTTTCACTCATTGGATGAGGTCTATAATATCCAGCAGTAAGTGGACTTCCTTAGACTGAGGATGGTGATGTTAATTATGATGAAAAAAACCATTGTTTTTCCATAACCATCGGACAATGCGTAGTTGTGGAGTATGTATATAGGATTTACCGCACTAGAATACAAAATTTTATATTTTCAACAGGTTGATAAATAGCCAACCGACAAGTTTCATAGAGCTAGTCCAGTCTGGAAACCAAACCAGGCTAACCTAGACCCTACTTTTGGTCAAGTGTTGTTAGGTTGGAAACTTTTAAAGTACGAAATCATGTTGGGTAATTGTTTCGTTTAACACTGTTCGTGCGTGAAATGTGGATTTTTACCTCATTGAAACTATTTCTAACTAGCTAGACAAGAAGTGTCATGCTTGAGACTATACCTTATACGTTTTTTTTTGTGCTAAATATCTTAAGGCATAATAGCTATGTACGTATACTTTCAAATAATAAAGGCTACGTTCCATAAAAATACAAAATGGTTAAGGCTCGGTTATAACAAATTATTCGTTACTAACTTGCGCTTGCGGCTTCGCTCACGTGGTATCTTCAACAAAAGTAGTCTATATGCTATTCTAGGTAAAAACACTTTATCTATTACAAGTTTCGTTAGAATCCGATAGAAATATAAACGTTGACCCGCAATTGACCCACAAATATCCAAACATTCTCACTAACTTTCGCATTTATATACCTACGATAGTTTCTGTTAAGTGACGGACGCGGACGCTGTGAAGCAAACACTTGAACCTTGCAACAAGACAGTCACCCCGCTGCTATCGAGGTTCTGCTGTCTGGTGGAGCTGTCAGTGACGCGAAAGGTTGATCCACCGTTGCTCAAACACGAATAAATCACGCTAACGTTACACTTACGATACGATAACAATTGACAAATATGTATTAGCCGATCAAAATAAATTTATTTCAAGCCAGCAACAGTCAATGTCATTCACTTATATCTATTTGAAAATTGCTACCGTACTGTGAATGATTTGTGCTTGGGCTACGGTTGACAAGCATTTCGCGTCATTTACGAAAAGGATAAAATTGGAGGCGCTAGGCACTAGAACAGACTTTATCTCAGCGCACTTGATGCTCTCGTCTTCCACAAATCGCGTGCTGCCGCGAACATTTCGTTTGTTATAAATTCACATAAAGTGGTAAAGGCCGACAATTGACATTTTGAACGATCCAAAACGTAGTGTTGTGGCATTTCGTCTGGCGGCTGGCGACATTTCTGCTGTCTCTACTGACCCTCTGGTAATAAAAGGCTGACTAAAATCACTCGTATGATAATCTATCTCAAAGCGTAGTTTATTTAATAATTACTTAAATTTAAATTCAGCACTGATTTACAGCAGAGTCAGCACTGATTTACCACGCTAGTCACCGACCCAATACCTGCCTTTATATTTTTGCTAGGTCATTGCTACCCTAAAATATTTTAGCTCCATCCTTGTGCCGCCGACGGCTTCAGAATTTGTATAAATAGCGTCAAGTTTATTCAGTATTCAATCCGAAAATAAACTACGTTATAGGGACCTTAAGCGTGTGTTATGTGTAATTGGTAGATATAGCACATTGGTGGTAGGATACTTAATTCACTTACCTACTTGTATTCTAAGATGCTGTAGTACCTGGGACATGGTTATATGGAGTGGGATTTCCCAGCGGCTATATTATCCTCAGCTAAGTCGGCCTTATCCACAGAAAGACATGGTCAACACGTGGGAAGCTAACTAAGACACGGGTTTCCCTCACGATGATAATCATAATCATAAAAATCATAAAATTTATTTCAATAAATAAAGTAGAAATATTATTCTAATTACATTTTAAAAAATGTCTCTACTCAGGCCTCCGTGAGTCTACGTTAATTTTTTTTGTCTTTTGTCAGGAATTGCACGTTACCAAAAACGTTCAAAGTAAAAACTGGCCATTAAAAGGCGCTATATCAAATGTTGAAATACCGTCCGTATAAAAATGTCTCCCCTGGCATCGAGTAGGCATTGTCCCCGGCGAATGGATAGCTCGAGGCGTCAATATTCTACGTGACCGGTTGTGTCCCGTCCACGGAAACATGTGTCGGAAGTGAGGACTATCTATTTGCTCCTAGAATGGCGATGCTGTTGAATTATTCGTGTATGTCGTAAACTATGCGATTACATCTTACGTCTTGCTTCAAGCGGCGGAGATTGATGATGCTGGAATTCGAGTTCTACCACATTTGTAGGTATAGGGTTTTTGTATCTAAAATTAAGTGAACAACGTGGTAAATCTAGTTTTCTACTGCAACTTGCACCAGGATAATGGCAAAGTCCGAAAATTGGTCTAATCGAGGAATAGACTTCTTCATATAGGAAAATTACAAATTCGTGCGAGCTGCTATAATTTTCAGCTCTCAAAACGTAAAAAACACTCATCCTCATTATCCTATAGTTAAATTCCTCTACTGTCGACTGAAGTGAATCTTGGGGGGAAAAAGAAGCTAAAAAGAGTTAAATGTTCACGTAATCGCTCAAAGATTGTCACATGTATTACATGGAACTCCTCTTCCAACTTCCTGCATAATCAAAACAACATAACGTATCGATTTATAAGATCATTATTTTGTCTAACAGATTTTTTTTGTTCCAGCTCTAGGTCTGGAACCCGATTTCCTGTACCCACTGGAGAACGTGACCATCGCTCAAGGAAGGGACGCCATGTTCACGTGTGTGGTGAATAACCTGGGAGGTTATAGGGTGAGTGGCGACTCCGCCACAGCCAGGGTGTGTATCCAACTGATTAATACAGCCTGCATAGAGCAGCACCCTCGCACTCTCCTGAGTTGAGATCTATAATTCAGCTGAAGCGATTATTTCTTTTGTTGAAAGCTGGCGTCTTTCATATGGCATAGTTGGTTATCACTTTACCAATTAAAGAAGAGAAGATGCAGATTTTTAATCCTGCTGGTTAGCTTATTCTGGGTAGCATTTAAATTTAATCTATAATTCTATTCAATTAAATTAAACCTCGGTCATATTACATTTTATAAGACACAAAGTTTAAGTATTCTAGTACAGTCCTAGCTATTTATTTAATTTCTTGGGTATATTTTTCATAAACGAAACAATATTTTGAAACGTACATGTATAATTATAGATCTCAACCAATAGATCTCTGCACTAACTTTCACACTTCCTAGCACACAATCTTCAATGCACTTCTTCAGCACTCTTTCGGAGCCAGCACTGATAGTACTCTATCCTAGAATAGAGCACACAATAACTATGTTTGCACAATAAACTGTAAGTTTGTCCACAAATAGTTGTAGCTCCTAGATTATCAAGCACCACTTGCACTAGATACTTATACACTTGCACATTGAACTAAGACCCAAGAGCCCAACAAAAACCATCACGCGAACAGACAACACAATCTGGGATGATCTTGGGTTTTAAGTTACGAGTCTGTCTGCACACCGCACAATCCGCACATCCTCCTAGACTGTTTATTCACTATGTTCTTCAGAGCATGCAATGACTTCTGAAAGCACTATTATCTTTTCCACTTAGCCTAGCACATGCAATGTTATTTTTATAAAAGGCTAAAGACCGCAAATACCACTATGATCGAACGCCTCCATTAAACCAAATTTACGGAATTTACGTTGCAAAACAGTCACTTTACGAAATTAAAATAAAGCCGGGACAAACCCCCTTAGTCCCCGTTCAATCATTTCGAGAGGCACTGCTCTCAAACTGCCCTGAGAGTTAATCTACATAAAATATCTAACTACTAACGTTTTGTTGCTCGATATTTTATCGCATGCGAGATCAAAATGTCTCAAAAATTTACTCTGGTTCTGGTTTTTTTTCACTAAATATCAAGTGCCATTTTATTTGGTTTTCAGACATGTATAAATGGAATCGAGGGAGCCGTTTAGTGAAACAAATTGCTTTATCCCGAGTGAATTTTATCAGTTTCATTGCTTTTGACTACTCGTAAGCCATTGTATTTGATCGCGTAAACATAGTTATTGGTGGTAATCTTGCGTGCTCCCGTGGGCTCGACAGAAAACAAGATACGAAGCTATAAAAGAGATATAAATACTGATTCCGTTCGCGAATCTATTCGTACAAGAAGCGAGATTCGATAATAGTCTCTCTGGGGCCGTTTGAGGAGGTCACTCTATTTCCCAACGATACACTATCGACTCGGTATCACAGTCGTACGTACCGATATATTTGTTCATCTATATTGAGCTTCTAAGTAATCAAAATCATACAAGACTAATAACTTTGGAATGGATATTAGAAGGTATTCCCTCGTGTCGATGTGGTAATAAATGGAACCGCGTCCAGTTAGCTGTGAAAGTATTTTGCGGAGGATAGTTTCAAGCAGTTACACACAATTTATACGAAATCATAATACTTGTACAGACTACACTGTAATTTTAATTCATATTCACAATCGTCGATATGCACCGCTGGCATGGATGAGTTGGAAAAATTGGTAAATATTAGATTTTGCGATACAATTTCGGACTTTCATCAAAATTTCAGACGAAAACCAGACCATTATTTGTCTCGAAATTGTATCGTAGACTCAAACAACTCTACTAAAGTCGTATTATACTTATTACAAAAAAGTGGGAAACAAGATACGGTCGCCGAGAATTTTATTACAAGACTGAAATGTAACTGCGGTTTATTATTTGCACTTACTACACAGTTCCGTCACGATTAAACTTCTTATGACAGTCTTAAGCTTTTTTTCAAGAATGGTCTGGGATCTTGAAAAACGTTCAATTGTCAAAAAGGTTTATCAGAAAATGGGACTGTAAACTATTGTAGATGTTCTGCGTCGCTTACACTCAGCGAGATTTACGAACATTAAGGTCATAACATTTCGTGCTGATCATTCAATCTATTCAAGATGGATTGAGAGAATGAAATGGTTGAGTCATTATTATTATTTATATTTGATAACTTACAATATAATAACGTAAAATGTTGTGCAAATGTGTGTATTTTGGTTGCAATTAAATAAATGTCAATGTCTATGTCTGTCTATGTCCATCCAAACTTGAGCATTTCTAATAGAGTAAGACATAGCACAGGATTGTGACACTAACATCGGCAGCTCTCAGATTATTAGGTTTCTGTACGTGACCAACATCAGCGTAAGAGGAAGGCTGGACTTTATGGGTTCTAAGATCGGCTGAGTGTATCGTACGCAATATTCTTCACTAAAGCACCTATTAGTGACACTACTTTTAATGTTGTTGCACAAGCACTATTAAAACTGTAGTTCATACTATGACTAAGTTGCACCTCTATTAGTGCACAATTTCTTCCAAAACTTCCTTTTATAATAGAAGACTTTTAAAAAGCACTTATAAATAAGTTATTTCACATAAAATGTAGCTCTCATATGAAATAAGAAATGCATTAATTTAATTTTGTCAATCAAAATTGCTGTATAATACTTAAATATTCCAATTTGCCAGTTTCAAATATTACAGTCTTCGTGGAAGCTGTACTGTACATATTACCCCCGATTAAAACCCTGACCATGTAGTAAGCATGAACGCCATATTTCTGTCAGTTATTTTTTGTACGCGCTATGCAGGAAATTAGCTCCTATTGCGACGTCGACGCTTTCGGTAAAGCGGGTGAAAAGAGGGCGTTCAGTGCGCCCATACCGTCGACCAGACGAAAATGTAATTAAAAATTCCACGAGCATTTTCCGTGTTCGCAACAAGATAGTGTTGCGCGCTCGAGGATCATTGTCGCAACTGCCTCTCGGGAAGCATTCACTCGTAATTAGACTTATCCTGAAACTCTTGCAGCAACATACGTGATCGTAGATAATAACAGAAATGCGACGTTCAGCAACATAATGTGTGTGTATATGATTTTATTCGTGTACTTTTTGTTGCTGTGCTCGAATCGTCACCGACTGCGGGAGCAGGTCGCATGGATCAAGGCGGATACAAAGGCGATTCTGGCGATTCACGAGCACGTCATTACGAACAATGCACGGCTAAGCGTCACACACAACGACTACAACACGTGGACGCTTAACATAAGGGGCGTGAAGCGGGAGGATAGAGGACAATACATGTGCCAAGTGAACACTGATCCTATGAAAATGCAGGTAAAATATTAATAGTATTGCATTTTGAGCTAGCCACTGCATGCAAGAAATAATCGGATTAGCATTTTGCGTGAATAAATAAACTCGGAAACAAAATTGACGAATATTCAATTATCTATTTCTATTCGTTTCAATAAAATGGATACCTATTATGTAACCTAAAAATACAGAACATGCGACATAGAATATTTTGAACATTAAAAATGAGCTGCAAAACGTTGTAAATTTTTGTTGCTTTGAGAACAAGTCATTCTCGTACTCAAATTCACCATCAACTGTTTGGAGTGGCGATAAAATATAAATAATATTCTATAATATACAATTTTTATCCAACAGACAGCATTTTTGGAAGTCGTAATACCACCAGACATAATCTACGAAGAGACGTCTGGGGACATGATGGTGCCGGAAGGTGGTTCAGCCAAGCTGATCTGCAAGGCTCGAGGCTTTCCCCCTCCTAAGATCCTCTGGCGCAGGGAAGATGGAGGCGACATAATTTCAAGGGGAGGCCCACAGGGGAAACATAAAGGTAATCTAACAAACTGACTTCTGGGAACACTTGTGAAGTTTTTAGTCTCCTATAATTTTTTTAGGGTCTTGCTATCATACTATTTCAACTCGTACTATTTTAGACCACGATTAACCTGCATTTTTTAATGAGTTATCCAAGGTGATTCATGATATGTATACAATCCGGAAAAGGGCTTATTCAACCTCTAATTGGCAATAAAGTATGAAGGCTTTGTTAATTGTTATTTTTCATTGAAAAAACATCATGTAAAAATCGCTATATAATTGTGGTCAAATCTGTTCAAACTTAGCTGTTTATTTAGCTGTTTTAGGTAACAATCTTGATGCCGAACTTTTATTTTATTTATTTGGGTAAACATACAGAGACAATAAAACATAAGCTGTAACTTAAATGATAAATGAACAGATAATTGTGACACCAACACCGTCTACCACGTATTACAAGAACTTCTCGTAAGTTCTATAATTCATCTGGAACTTAACTCTTCAACTGGAAACTAAAGGAAAATGTCACTTTTTATCTTTTATATTCTTGATTATTCTTGAATTGTTGATAGAATAAGCCCCTTCCGGCATATTAAACATATTATGAATCACTTTGTATATTTACTCGCTTAAGGTAGGTAGGTACTATGGAAAACGCTTGTTACTAACTGTGTTTATAAAATGAATAAGCGCAGGTTTTTTTCTTAAACCTTTATAAACGCATTTATATGCTATAGGTATGTGAATATGGAGCTCAAGATAATTCTGGTTTACATCGTGCTCAAACGGCGTGCGATATGTCATCTAAAATTTATTTTAAAATGACCCTTACGACTGGAGGTTTTAGGAGTTTGCTATATCGTTGAGCTATATCGCACACCCTCATTTGAAAAACTTAGAATTGACTTTATTCAGTAGAGGTAAGGATCTTATTGAAACGAATTTTATATGACATATCAAGGACTTATCGTTTGCCGTTTGAACACTGCTTTACATTAAAATTAAATCCAAGAAGTTTGCAAGTCGTTTATAAATGCACGCGCCTAAGGTCATTACCGCTCGCGTGCCAATTTCGAATTATTCACGCCAATGAAGTGCAACATAAACTCAGGTTAGCCGCGATTATTCTACAAATTCATCAGATAAAAACTACGGGCTAGCTGTTTGTTGGAAAACGTTAGGGAAATTTTCTTTTGATCGCTTATACTATTGATTACATTAGCCTAGAGGTTAATCGTACATAATTGAGTTGAAACTCGTTTGTTCTTCTACGAGTACCTATTAAATTATTTAACACGGACTTTTTGAGTAAATTTCAAATCTTAGAGATAAAATAATGTCAGTCGGAACCATTTTAGGATTTTTTTGTTGTCCGTCTGTTTGTCAAGACCCTTTTTCTCAGAAACGGCTAAAGTTATCAACTTGATCCTAGGTCCTGACAATTACGAACACAACAAAAAAGAAATATAATCGGTCGAGTCTCAAGCGATGCTTCGATCATTTGGCAATAGATTTTTTATTATATAGATCAAAATCTGTTTAAACGCAGTTTACCTTATCTTATAAAATAAAGCATCAAACCATGATGAAACAAAAAGAAAGGAAAAGATCTTGAAAATAATAATTGAAAGCAATAATAATACTCCACAACCAACGCATGGAAATGCATGCTTGTGAAGTGTGCCTCATATAACTTGTACGAGTCCGACCCTTCTCAAATTGCAGAGCTCAAACTAGGGAAGGCTTACCCTAACCCAGTTTCTACTCACACTAAACTATTTTAGATTAAAACGTCGTTGTAATAAATTATTTTGTTTGGTGGGAACAATATTATATTAGTGTATCCTATGTGAGATGCAGTTGCAGATATAGTATTAAATACTGGAGATATGTTACATACTTTAAATAAACTACAATAAGTTTACAATAAGTACAATACAATAAGTTTACATTCATTTCTTCATGTCGTGTCACTGATTCTTTCATGGTCATCCTGTATTATGTTAGTGACCATGTTGAGGTATGGTGGCCTAAGACCGTCGATGAAAGAATCAGTGTTGTGAAAGGATTAAAGTGCGCCTCCTATAAAACCATTTTTACTACCCAACTTATATTATAATTATAGTAAAACCTTGTTCAAATGGCGAACGATATGTTATTCAAACTTATTTCAAAATTATCCTTACGATTACTGAATAAAGTTAATTTTGAGTTTACTTTTATCGCAAACTGAAATGTCAAACTCAAAATTCACTTTATCCAGCAGACGTAAGCATCACTATCAAATAAATTTCAAACTCATTTTAGATAGCATATCGCACACCGTTTGAACACGGCTTAACTCAACCCTTTTAACAAACATTAGCCATTTAGAACGCGGAAACCATGTTACGAAATAAATCAGGGAATAAAATATTCACTATTGAATCTTAGCAGTAAATCACACCGCAGCACCTCCGCAACTCCTATTACCATTCACACCGCCCTTCCTAATCCCCAGGATTACAATCTCGAGACGGTCCGGGAATAATTACTTACTCATCTCTGCACTCGCCCAAAAGAGGGATAAAGGGTTAGCACTAACACGAATTAAACGATTCAACTACCACACTTTTTAACCAACCCCGAAAAAAGGAGGAGGTTATCAATTCTGTCAGTATGTATATTTTCTGTTTGTACACCGATTACTCCATTACGAATGTTATGTCCGTGATGTCCGTTGTCCCATGACCTATGCATGCGTGCATCATAAAATTTAATTGCACATGACTGACGTGTTTTTCGTTTGAGAGGTTGATATGGATAAAAAGGTATTACAGAACAAAACCAAAGTTACCTAATTTGGTGTCGCTTTTTTTAGGTTTCTAAACGAAATTATTATAGTTTCGCTAACACCACAGACACACTATTATCTATTTCAGAGTACACATATCGATAAATTAAATTGATGCGCAATTTTAGCAAACCCAATTCCATTTATCAATTCCAAAACGTAACGTGTATTTTTGGAATGCCGACATTCAAATACAAACACTATCAATTTGAGCTATGTGAAAACCGAACACAAAAATTATACAAGCAAAGGGAATTCGTGACGAGTGGCAATTGGAAACTGTACTGACAGGGTGATTAATCAGCAGGTCCCACTTAACCCTACCACTGTTCAGTCCTTCTCTTGCCATCAGTCAATTCATTAAGCTAACAAAGTACTACTCGTAATGACTTTCACAACGAAACGAGTACTTCAATACAGCTTAGATTCGAGCACAACTTGTTTTGAATACTGTACGTTAGATTTACTATATGTGTGGGGGAGTGTTTGCAAAAGCTGCAAGAGATTGTGGCATTTAGGGAGAGACATGGGGGGGGGGAGTTCTTAGGAAAATTCAGTCCATTAAGGTAATGCTATACCGGGAAGCGACTCTCTCAATTATATTTAGGTATCTGCCTAATTAAGTAGGGACGGAACCCAACCTCGACCAATTTTCAAATTAAGTAGCATCAATAACAATCATCAATTTGAGTGAAGAAGTATAATTAAAGAAGCCGTTACAAGTTACCTCCATAAATCTGAGCAGGAAACAATACAAGCTATCCATTACGAAGGGCAATGTTTCTTCGGAATATTTCAATGAGGAAAGTTAGGGGCGGCAGCAAATATAGTTTTTAATAAGCGACTGGCACTTCAAATTTGTTATCTGCGTCGCAAAATGGCTTTGTGCTTTGTGAGTTATCCTGTCCAATAAATTAATGGAACCTAAAATGCCTATAACTCGAACCTTTTACTATTACGTTTGTAAAAGAAAACGTTGCTGTTTGGGAAACAGTTGGTGTTTGACAGGCCTCATAGCTCAGTTGGTAGTAACTCTGCCTTCTGCGCTAGAGGTCGCGGGTTCGATTCCCGAACTGGACAAACATTTGTGACTAACACAGATGTTTGTTCTGTGTCTGGGTGGTAAATATTTATCTATTATGTATATCAGTCTCTGGTACCCATAGTACAGGCTATGCCTAGTTTGGGATCAGTTGACAATGTGTGATATGTCCGGAATATTTATCATTTATTTAGTATTATTATTATTATTAAACATCATCGCCTCAAGACGAAGGTCTAATATCAGTGCATATTTCCAGTGATGACATATGACTCTGAGACTTGGTCGCTAACTGATTGGCCTTATAAACAAGCTCAAAGTCGCTCAACGGACTATGGAGAGAGCGATGCTCGGAGAGTCACTGCTTGATACAATCCGAATTTATAAAATCCGCGAAGAATCAATGTTACCGACATAGCTCTCAGAACCGACGACCGTTGGGGAATAAAAGTTCTCAAATGACTACGAACCGGGCAACGCAGTGTTGGAAAGCTCCCTAGCCAATAGATCAAAGACATTGTTAAAGTTACGGGAAGTCGGTGTATGGAAAATAATCAAGACCTTTCATCATGGATCTCTTTATGATAAAAAAACTGAAATAACAACGAACTTCATAACTAAAGATAAACCGCTCTCAATGACAAAAGTAATCGCAACACCCGGTAAAACCAAGATCAAAATGGATATTATGACAACAACAATATAATGACGACAGAAAACAGTATAACAAAGGGTTATTATTCAAAATCTGCCCTTTATTGTTCCGCATAAAACATGTGAGCTGTGACAACGGTACATATACCTATTTGTTTCATGGAAATTATTCAGATAAGCGAGAGAATAGAAACTTAGTCGTAATACAAATTAACTTCATTCGAGGCTTTTCGTCTACTCAAATTAGTTTGCAATAGATACAAGTTGAATATAACTGCTTCAGTCGGGCTTGTTAATAACCATTATCGAGCAGCTGAATTGAATAACACCTAGATCTAAGAGATTAATCAGTAAGGGAAGTCGGTGGATCATTAATGACTATTGACTGGGCTCTACCATTGCCATTGAAATGCAAGCGTGTCAGCACTATTTCACACGAATTTGAACCATAAGTGTTTGATATTGTTCACCTACGTTACCGCTTACACAAATCTTGGTGATACGGCCCTTAGACTTTGATTGACTAACATATTATTTTGCGTAACAGATTATGGTGCAGTGATCTTTCAAAGACTTTTCCAATCTAAAAATATATTATATGTCCCTGGCATAAACCAAAAATCTAAGATTATAATAAAGTTCCGATTAGTAATGTAACCTTCTTGAGTGACACGTTCCGAACTCTTAATTAAAAACATGGCTTTGAAACGAAAACCGATAGGAAAATGTTGCTTTTCCATTATACTTGAGAGTACTTTAGCAAAGTAGCGGGTCATAGACTTAGTTGTCTTTCCATAAACTTTGGTAAAATTTCACAGGAAAGTCATTTCCGTGAAATTAATTTGAAGAAGTTTAAGATGATTAGAAAATTATTTACTTTGAACCAGGACGGCCGAAGCTTACCCGACTCAATCTTAATCAAAAATCTTCTCCGCTTGATAGCTGCAGCAACTACTTATTAGCTTTCATTCCTGATATTTCTGTTTCATATCCATTTGTTTCTGTATTTCATATTCTATTCTCCTTTAATTAGTGGTTCATTCTATACGATACGATAGCCCCTACTGCACTCGCCAATCCACGTGCCCAGGGAGAGAAGCGTGAAAGCTTCGGATTGAATATGCTCCAACTCGATTCTTAAATAAAGTTGTAAATAAAGTTAAAAGCTTAAGGTGAGGGTTAAATTGTTTTATGATTTTGAACTGTTTTTTCCCAATAACCGCAAAACGCAGAGTTTTGATTTTTATGACAAAGATAACTTGAGCATTTTATTTAACTAAATCCAAGACAGAAACGCGATTGGTAAAACTTTTCTTGATAGATTTATTTGTTAAAGTTCGGTCCTCTGAAACAGTTTTTTCGGAAATACTCAGAAACTATCAATCATAAATTTTTTTTTTTTAATATTGTGTTAGACAATAGCATTGCGTACCTAAATGCAAGACACTTTTTTAAAAAAATACTAAATTTTTAAGATAATCGATATTTTCTTACGTCGATTTTTTTCGAGCGCCTTCTAACGCTTGCTATCTCTTTCCGCATTCAATTATAGTCGGTAGCGCTGTCACTTTCTTCACGCCGCCCACTCGACAGTTTATTATGAATTTCATAGCGCCTTAAAAAGAATAACCAAGACTGGTTCCTGGTAAATAAAGGATCACTAAAAAGAATAACCAAGCCGTGGTTTCTTGCCTGCATCTTCAAGGCTTAGTCGTGAAGAACATGCGTCATTCAACTGGATTTAAGACGTTTCAAAATGATCCATGCGATCAATGAATAAATGAGTATTGAAGTTTGACGAGTATAGGCAAATCCCCCCAAATGATTGTTTGGGTGCATGCTGTACAAGGTCGGTCGCGCTGGAAATCTATGAGGAAGGCCTATGTTCAGCAGTGGACATCCTATAGCTGAAATGATGATGATTATGAAAAAAATCAAATTTAAAGGCGATGAACAATGCTTCAAATATTATTTCATTTAGTAACATATCTACTTGTACCGGCAATTTAGTTATTTTGTTTCAAAATAAAATGATTTTTGCAGTATTACTCGTATATCTATGGTGAACCACCATGGGTCCGTTAGTTCAAGCGCCACTTGACTTATGACACATCGACAGCCCAAGTTTATTCAACGGTCCGCGTCGAAGACAGGCCGAAAAAGAATGGAGTGGCGAAACGGAAAATGTGATAATTTTATTAGAAAATGTTAAGTTCATGTGGAATATTGGGATGTCTGACGAAAAAAAAAATATTTGAAGTAACTAAATGTATAACGGATTAAAATATAACAGACGGTATTCGATTAAAAGCTCAACCAACAATACTACAAGCCGTTTCTGAGAAAAAGGGCCTTCCTTTACAGACAGACTTTTAAACAGACAGACAGAAAGACGGACAACGAAGTGATCATAAAATGGTTACGTTTTTACCTTAAAGAGGTACGATACCCTAAAAGCAAAAACCTCCACCTTTACATTCTTTCAGATCTCCATGAGCAAAATCCTAAGATTTCTCAGAGGGGTAGTCAGAGGCACGTCCATAATGCCCACATTTGGCAGTCGTTAGCAACTCATACGCGATATGATAAGCTTGCAACCTGCAAGAAAGAAAGAAAGAAAGAAAGAAAGAAAAAACATTTATGCGTGAGCCAAAAAAGGTTCCATCTCAGCATTGATGCCGCACACGAAGTGTAGCGGCGCTGGCTTTCAGATGGAACCCTTTACGGCGACCTCACGATCATAGTGTGCTTCATTGCTCGCGTTCTTCAGTCGATGTCGGTAGGTAGGTAGGAATGGTAGATCAAAAATAAATAAAATAAAATAAGAATAAGTAGAAGTAGAAGTAAAAGTATATAGGTAGGTAAGTAGGTATACAAATAGAATTATTAAGTAGTACATAGGTAGGCAGGTTTAATTTACGAAAAAAAAACAGTTTCGAAACAAGATCGTTTATAATAATACTTGTCTTACTGGTTTCCTCACGATGTTTTCCTTCACAATTTTGAGCGTTCATGCTATGCTCAATGCAGTCGATTAAAGCCCAACCCCAACCATTCAAAAACTTTCAGCAACCCATCAAATCCGTATAATTTCTCATACCAACAATAACTCACCCACTCAACGCCTTCCACTAGCCCGTATTGTTTGCTAACGAAGCGTCGTCCAAGAGCTCTACACTTTAAACCATCACCCCGGTTCCTTCGGAAAATATTGCCCCTTTTTATCCACTTGTTTGAATAATGGCGGTGTAAACGTACTCTAGTGCCATTTAAAGGTGTCAGAAGCTTCCACTACGGCGCGTGTTTACGTAACCGTCAACTTTTCGAAGTGTTTCCTAACAGTTGCTGAAAATGTAAGGTAAGCACTAGACCAAGGATTGTTCAAACAGTTAGTTTAAGCTTATTGACATAATAAAAAATAATGTTGGTTTTCGTAGTTGTATTTTGAATTTAAAGCGTGAAAGTTAAGGCGATTATTTCTTGCTGTTTTGCGTATTTTTGCCTTCTAAAATGTTTTAATTCTTTGACGCAGTAGGGAAAACTTAAGAAGTTGTATTATGAATAAAACAACTTTACCTAAAGATCAGAAAGATGTAACCATGATTGCTTTATAATTGACTGGCCTCATAGCTCAGTTAGTAGTTACTCTGCCTTCTGCGCTAGGGGTCGCGGGTTCGATCCCCGCACTGGACAAACATTTGTGTGATAAACGCAGATTTTTGTTCTGTGTCTGGGTGTTAAATGCCTAGTACAGGCTATGCCTAGTTTGGGATCAGTTGACCGTGTGAATATGTCCGGAATATTTATTATTATTAAAATGAAAAAAATATTAAGAGAATATTTTTGTTTAGATTCAAGTTTGGAATACGAAACAAAAGTTTTCAGCTATTTTCACCCTCTAGAATTCCTGAAATTTCTTTCTGCACGCCATTATCATAAAAGAAAGGTACCCGCCAAGTTTCATGCTTCTAGGACTTATGGCTTAGACTGTGCAATGATTGTCAGTCAGTCAGTTAGTAACAAGACTAAAGAGAAGTACTTACAAGTAAAACTGTTATATCAATATTAAAGAAACATTTTATGCTTGTAGTATTAACTGATATTCATTCGTATCAGGATCTAAACCTGGATACTTATTGGCCTAGTGGCCTTGTGGGAGGTTCCCCGACTTTCAATTCAAATCCGATCGTGGGATCGGACCCGGTCGTGCACCAATGACTTTTCGTATTCGAAAATTGTTAGTGCGCATTGACACGTGCTTAAAGCGGTGAAGGAAAACATTGTGAGGAAACCAGTAAGCATTCTTATAAGCAACGGTATAAGCACGTATGGAATACTCACTACTGCAAAATGTGGGCATGTTCCAAAACTTGGGACGTGCTTTTGACTACACCCCTAAGACATCTTCAAGGATCTGATCGCCTGGAGATCTGAGAGGACCACCATGCTTGGGGATAAAAGTCGTAAGCCTATTTTTTTGTTCAATGGTATAACTTCAGTTAACAATGTTTTATCTGTTACAGTAACGTCACTGGAAGGCGACATAGTAAACTTGACAAAGGTGACCCGCTCAGAAATGGGAGCCTATCTTTGTATCGCTGCGAATGGAGTACCACCTTCGGTTAGCAAGAGAATAATGCTTCATGTTCACTGTAAGTATATTATTACCAAACATTTGCTCATTACAAAATATTGCGGTAAGGTAGGTGCCTATGTAGTTTCGACACCCACGACACAGGGGTTCCCTAGTGTAGGGTTAAAGCTATGTTCGTACTTACCTTTGCCTACAGTTAATTGCAGATAAACCTACAGACCTAAATGTGTTAAATCCTACCTACCTACTAAGAAATTTTGTACAAATTGTATATTTCAATAAACGTTATCTTATCTTAAATGCAAAAGTAAAAAAAAAAAAAAAAAAAAATTACCTTAATTTATGCATTATTAAAACATGCCTAAAACAGTGATTAAAAACATGTGTAACAGCAAGTACTTATTCTCAAAAGCGGCGATTGTCTTGCAACCTGGTATGGCATACTCATTACTGCAAAATTTGGGCACGGGTATGTGTTAAACGTTATGTTTGGACTTGCCTCTGAATACCCCCTCTATACATCGTTAAGTATCTGAGAGCCGGGATAACTGAGAGTATGTCGTTTACCAGTCGTGGGTCTATTTATTTTTAATTTCTAAGCCGCACTTTAATCCTTTCACTACACTGATTCTTTCACCGACGGTCATAGGCCCTTTTCAGGGCCATACCTCAACCTGCTCACTGTCTTAATGCAGGATGAATAAGAAAGAAAGGATGACCAAGAAAGAATCAGTCATATGACAAGCAAATAACTAAGCAAATCGGACCGGAACAACTTTGACTTCTTGACTAGCAACTGAACAAAAATATACCCTAATCCTATGTTGTCACTGGCTTTCCGGAAGAATTTCCACATGCCAACTGAAACATCCATAAGAGAACGCGATATGCACATAGGAACCCCACATTACCCACCATTAAGCAAAACCGGCGGTGGAACAAAAAGGTGGTTACCATGCCCGTCACGTATCAATTCAATCATCGATAAAGTCTACTCACCTGCGTAAAGCACCGACAAAAAGCATTTACCGAGCTCACTTATCAGAAGATCGTGGGGCTAATTTATAACCAGGAGTTACTCAGTCGGTTAGTGAGGCAAGTGGGGAGCCGGCGGGACAGACATGACTCGAACACGTAAGCAATTGGGAGATTTTCGTGTTATCACGTATCATCTGAGGCGCGTGCCGTGCATCCTAAGAGAGTTCAGTGAAAGTTTCTGAGGAATTTAGTTTTAGTAGAGAAATTGAGAGTTTGATATGAGAACCCCCCATTTATTTAATACATGGAACTGTGACTAAACTTTTAGGACTTTCAGATGAGCTTGTCGTTGTGTTCCTTTTGTACATAAACTTAAGCCAAAACGGCATGTGAAGTGTATTTGATATATGTCTTATAAAATTTGTTTCTTAAGAAGCCACTTCTGCTGAACAAAACCAATTTTGAGCCCGACATTTGGGGGTGTGCGATAGCTTGATATCTCAAGCTTTTGAAAGTCAAACTCAAAAAAGACTTTATTCAGAAGACATAAGGATCTTTTTAAAATACACAGCACGCTGTTTGACTCAGAATTATTTCAAACTGTAGCAATTCTAAAATAGTACATACACTGCATTTGCAACAACGTTAAAACCTTTTATGTTTTCACTTTTTTTAATAGCCATTCCACAAAAACCACACAAACCCTACATAAACTCTGCGAATCCCTCAGTACTCTGAAAAATTAATGTCTTATCTGACTTGATCAACCGGTTGCATTCACACGCATATCCTGAAATCGCTGCAGAAATTATAGTGCGTGGCACAAGTGCATATACATACTCGTTTGTTACGACTGGTACCCATCGAGATAAGCGAAGAGGATTGAGTTTTGGAAAATACTTTGCATACTTATTCATGACATTATTTTGCTGTCGATATCATCCTTCCTACTCTCTCTCTCTCTCTCTCTACTTTGGTAAATACCATTCTTACAAATGTATGTTGAAGCATAAACAATTGCTCAAAGCAAGTAAATGCGGTGCTCATATTGATGAAAGTTTCTGCACCTTACACTCTTGTCATAAGGTAATTGTGTATGCAACTTATTCTAAACTACACCCAATCAGCAATAAAGTTTGTTCTACGCCTATTGGAAATTCGACATTGTTCATATTCATAATTGTTCAATACAGAACATAAAAACTTCTAAAATGTATAAAAATTGTAAAATAGTAGTAGTAATTATAGTTATTTAAATTGCAACATTAATATTATTTTTTTGTTATGACCACTTCCGGTGGCCATATTAATTCTCTTCAACATTGCAAAGCTGTGCTATGAACAGTGTCACATTAACAAATAAAGTTTTATACATTACTAAATTTTCTTAGCCTTCTTTCACAATAATTGAAAAACTCTATCCAAAAATCAGCTTTTGGAGTAAAATCAGTTTAAGTTTAATGAATCCGCTATTAGGTAGCAATCTTGATGCCGAACTTCTCGGGAATGTTTGGCAAAAAAATATTAAGAAAAAAGTTGCAAATATAGTAGTTTTTTCACTAATATTCTTTCACTTTATTGAGTGAATAACCCCGTTTCGGGATGGTATACATGTTATGAATCACCTTGTATATAGCATTTCCATTTGTATGGATAGCGTTATCCGATTGTGGATTGGCTGATCAGTTCGCAAAATTCCAGCGCAATGTAAGCTTTCGGTATCTGCTTTAATGATACTGCAACTAAGTTGTGAATGTGAACGTAATTAGGATATTGGAACATGTTACCATGTTTTTTACAAAAATGTTTTACCAATCAGTGATACGTTAATGCAAGTTTTGATCTATCTATACATTTTAAATGAAGTTTATAAAGAAGGGTATAAGAGTTAAACCGTTCGAAACCCTCACCGGCCCGTGGTACACCTTGCCGTTCAACAAACGAGGCTCTGGCACTCCACCTATCCGCACTCTCACTCTTCAACCCCCCTCTCATTCCCTTTGAGAGGTACAAGTAGGTTATGGAACTCTTTGGAAAAGTCTTATCCAGCAGTGTACTTCTACAGGCTAATGGTGATTATAATGATACATTTTATGATTGGATTCCTGTTGATAAACACTAACTTAAATAATAGTGTTACATAATTATTGGAAGAAACTTTCCAATTCAGTTTACTAATTAAATAAAGATTATGCAATATTTAAGATCATATTTTTTAATTAATATTTAATTTATTACTAGCGGAACAGTACAAATCCATCAATTTTCATAATTTTTTAGGGGTTTTGCAAACAAACAACCTACCAAGCTTTCGATCATGGTAGGTGTCAAGAGTAACTGATTTCAATACCATTTTATCCGTACAAAAGTACTTTCTCCCTTAATCGGGATTTTTAATGATGAGAAACCTATCGTAGGTTTGTTAAGTCATCATTCATCACAATTTTTTTAATGTTATATTAATGTATAGGTTCTTTACGAGTATTTTTGTTTTGCTTAAGATATAATGAGTTTAGCTACTCCACAGTAAAAAATATATTTAAATGTTTAAAATGCATGCTTGGTTCGCTTTTGCTTCCGTCCAATATAGTGTAAAAGTTTTTCGTAGCGTTAGCAGCGCAGAGGTCGGCTCGAATGCGTTGTCCGCTAGGTATTTGCATTCGGTTATTGGCAGTTCCATGTAAACACTCGTCTGATTGGACGCTATATATTTATATGTAGACAGATACACCGTAAGCTCTCTTCAAGCCCAATTTGCATATCATGTAGAACTCAGCCACAGAAAATGAATGTTATACTATGTAGGTTATACCGGATTGTAAGGATCGGAGTACCAGTTCAAAAGTTATGAAAAGACTCTTGAACCATAAAGTCACATAATAAAGTCACATCTGCCGAATCGCCCAGTTTCGCTGGAACAACACTAAGGCTCGTATTCAGAGACACGACTCAAGCATAGATTTAATCACAGATCAGCTGAACTCTATTTAAGTATTGAATCTCTTCTCAAACATAACTTTTATTCAAGATCGGTACTTAAACTACTCTCCGCTGAATCGAGTCTCAAATCTGTACTCAAATGTTCTCGTTTACATTTTGATTTATTTATAATTTTCGATCCGTTTTACGCAGAAATTCAAACAGCCAGAGTGGAAATAGAACAGAACTATAAAGTGAAGTATAAATATGCATCAAAGTACGTGTAACGGAACGAAAATGTCATTTGATTAATGTCAAATCAAATCTAAACTCAAGCACCGATTTCGTCTGATTGACGTTTCAGAATAAGCATTTACTCAGGTGAACTGTGATCATTGAAGCTACACATAAATACTGTTCAAGAATTAGAATCTCGACTCAAATCGAGATTTAAGTACAGATCAACGCTTGAGTCTTGTCTCTGAATACGAGCCTAAGATCTTCACTCGCTCACTCAATCGATTAAATAAGACTTAAAACTAGCGCTCTCTCAATAACAGGTGAACACGTCATAACTATGTGATATAGGATAGTTAGGTAATTGTTTTTGTTGTGTTTTGAACATAAAGCAAAGAAACAAGTGAACAATTTAGAAAAACTAGCTTAAAACTCTCAATAAAAAAAACGCGTCATGACATTTTATAACTCGTACAGTAAAACAAACGCGAGTTGACATCCTGACAACAGTCGAGAGAAATCCACTTCATAGGAAACGCAATTTGAAGCGAACAAACAAACTACTGCCGTCTGAAACCCTTCCACTCAGTTTAATTACTTCACAAAGAATGCGTCGCGTTCGCTCAATGAGGAGACAAAATTAACGCTCTCAAATATTTAATTTAAATTTCCTCCCCCCGAAAACGAATGATAACAGCGGGTCTCTCGCGGCCGCGCCTGAACACATAAAAAGGCTTTTTTAGAACTGAAGTGAAGCAATTCATTCGGTGCCCGTTGAGTTTCACCATGACTCAAGACAGTGAATTAATTGAAAGAAAAGTTTACAATAAACAAAGTGAACGTACACATAATATTTTGCAAAGAGATTGCAGCTCACTTTAATTAATTGTTGTATATTGCTGGTGCTCACTTCAAAGTGCTGTTCACCGCTTTGAAAGTGATTGTTTTCAAAGTTATAAATGTTCCGAGCTAGTTTTCCAAACGCGCTCAAGACAACGCGGAATTCCAAAGTCCACTGAAGTCAGGTAATAGCTACAAAATGCCAAGAAATCCGAAAGCGTGTGCGCCGCTCGGTTAATCTAACTGTCACTTGAAGAATTCCGCGCGAAATCTACCGAGAAAACTCCCCGTAACTTTTGATTGCTGTTAAGAATCCCTATTTACTTATACAGTTTGAGATTGCTTAATCACGTACTTTTACGTCTTTCACTAAAAGTCCGATTTGATATACTTTGTTTCACGCAAATCAATTCTAAAAACAGAACTATAAAACTGATTTAATTAAATTAACAATTCGTCGGTTCATTATGCTTCTTAAAAGAAGGCATATTAAATGTGATTAAAAGTCGGTCCTCGTTGTTTGGTAGATTTATTAATTAGAACAAAAATTCTGATCGTTCAGATTTTGTTCGCTAAATTGGCCACTCAAACTCGTAAAAGCCGTCCGTAGGAACTTAACGACGGTCAAAGAGAATAACCGCAAATAAGCTCCGATCTTAGGTCGTGGTAGAAAATTCCTTTTTCCTTAATTCACCCTGAATAGGCATTTGGGGTGCTGCTGGCGCGATTGTTTACATTTGAAATATAATCCGTTCTTTAAAAGAACAACTTGTCGCGCCGGTTTTCGGTTTCCCTTTTCCGCTGACTAAGTGGCAATTTCCTTTGGGTTTTTTTATTATTTTCATCGTTCTTGATTTATTGTTTCTTGCCGTAAGTATTAAATCTATAAATGCATTCATTTTAAAATTTCATTAAGTATCATATAATTTCGATAAAACTTAAATGAACCGACACTAAGTTAGAAGAAGAGTGACTTTTGTTTTTTATGTGAACGCACTTACTTAAATTAGGGATTTTCGATAAGCAATTTTTTTTCAGAAAGGAACTGCTTTTAAAACCTCCTAATCCATAATCAGCCTCTCAAACGAAATGCACGTCAATCAAGTGCAAAAAATAATAATATCGGACGCATGCGTAGGTCCATGGTCATGTGACATTTGACTGACTGAGTATAATCTGTCATTTCGTTTGTAAATAAACCGAAACAAAAACATGCTTTTACAGGTTTCATTGTTCTTTGTATTCAATTAAATTTATTTATATACATTTTATACTTAGTAGTTTTATAAAACTAAATAAAAGTTATAACTTTTATGAAAAATGACTAATCCGATAATAATACAATTGATAAAGAGACTAGCCCTAAGTGATGGTGGAAATACCATTTAAAACAAACCAATATACGGAATAATCGGGTTACGCTAATAAAAAAATAAGCATACATAGTCACCGAATTGATAAACTGCACCTTTTTTTGGCGTCGGTTAAAAATAAAACGAAAGCAGTACTACCTACATAATTAACTATTTATTAGATTATTGGCTACCTATTAACATTCTTCACACTTTTATAATCTAGTCAATGCAAGTTACATCAAGCGGAGAAATACAAATCATAGGAGGATGGACTGTTTAACAAAGTAGTTCGACTTGACTGATACTGAACTTTACAAGGTATACTTTAATAACTGTAAGTTCAATATCCACTGCTGATAACAAAGCAAAACAATTTACGCTACGTGAGTCTGATCGCAAGTCACTGCCGTCGCAGCGATCGACTCAAGTTTAATTGCTTCGAACAAGTCCGGCTCAGTTAATTCGAATAGAGTACACGGCATTTCGCGTAGCATTTCAGAAAGTTGGTTTACTAGGCAGAAGTCGCCGTTCGCCAACGGCGTCATTATATCACATCACACAACCGCTGCCAGACAATCAAAATTAGAAAACAATATTTGTAAATCACTGACGACCGCAAAAAAATTGAAACTCAGCCATACATACTGAACTCAAGTGTCACTCCACCGAACGCTGGCTTCGAGAACTACTGTGTGATAACAGCCCAATTTTTTTAAGCTTATCATTCGGTTCTCTGGTTTCCCGTCCGTCAGTGCAGTCCTTTAGCCTTTACTCCAGTTTACGCGTGGCATTACGCGTAAGTGTTGCCTCTGGTATTGCAAGCGTTCAACTGGTCGGCCGTATGCTTGTTTGCCACATTAGTTGTATAAAAAAAAAGTTTCCATAGAATAGCGACCACTATAAAGACAAAGGTCACGCTAAAATAATGGCCTGTTCAGATGAACACGAATAACGGCTAACCAGACAAATATCACGTGGTATTTCGGTTTTGCACTATCCGCGAAACTTTATGTATTGTACAAACGGCAAAATATCGTTTGGCAGCACAGCGGCAGCGAAATTTGCGAAGGTACAGTTAATAAGTTTTATTTTTGGACCACTATAGAACTTTTTTCAAACTAAATCCATTATTGACGTCATTCCCTTTTGTTAAGAAATCGTTTACTTGTCGATCAATCTTAAAAATACCATGGATAACTGACTTTCCGCCGTGGCGTGGTAGCCGGATAAAAAGTTGCCTCAGGTCCGGCACTTAATCCTATAATCCTTAAACCTATCTGTGCTAGAAATCACGTCGTACCGTCGTCGTTCCGTTGCTGTGCAAATGGAGGAAAAATTAACCACCCAACAAATAAACAAACACACTTTCGCATTTATAATTCTACAAGTTGTACCTTTCTTGCTTGCCCACCACGCGCTTGTTTTTTTTATTTTTATTTATTCTTTCCACACTCTATTAAAAACGGTTACCATTATATTTTTTGTGCCCTAAAATCCACATAGGGTTTGTGTGGACACTCACACTCGTCAGAACGTAATTAGGTTCTTCACCACACCACACCTCGGGCGAGGTACGCGTTGTGTAACATGATAGTAAAAGTTAAATATTAGCATGACATCGGCAATGCTTAAAATCTCTTATTTTGACACAATCTATCTTAAGCGTAACGCTATCGTGAATTTCGTGCTCGGGCTACTGAAAGCGCAGAGAGCTGTTTCCATAATATTCAAAGTAAATAACTGACAGACGCAGAGTTTTCCGCAACTGCATTCGCGAGTACGTTTCAAAAATATGCTCGAAAAGCTTGTAAGCCTGATGCATTCAGTTTGTGTGCATAAATCAGTAACCATCAATTACTTGGTAGATATTTCTGAGTAGTACAGTCACTTGCACTTAGATGAATGCAGATCATAATTTACAAAATGTTTCCACAATACAGATGAACATGGTACACAATTTATTTAAAAATAGCACAACCTGAGGTTTACATAATTTTGGAGTTTTTACTGTGTACATATTAATGTACGTTGTTGTTTCTTTATCCAATTAAGTGCAACCTGCAGTTGGTAAGTGGTTACCGGAGCCTATGAACGCTTGTAATACCAGAGGCATCACACACGCGCTGCCAACTCCGAACCCCCTCCCCGTAAAGGAATATATTTTATTTTATTTAAGAGCAGGCAAACATGAGTTCCCATGAGCAAAGGAATCCAGATGTCTTGCTGGATCTAGGTATATCGCTACAGTGTCACTGAATACATCTAGTATTTGTGATTTTCCTAGTTATTCAACGGCGTCAGAAACAGGCATTGACGTACATATTTTTAAGGAATAATTTTCTTCCCTACTACGTTATTATAGCTTATTCGCATTATTTTATTGGTTTATTGGACAGTCATATTATTTCTATATGATGGCCTTAACATAACACTGGTTACATTTATACTCTCCATTTGAATAAGCTAGAAACATACATATTTCAGCAAGCATTTTATACCAAATGCAAAGCCTTTGCGTGCCTATAGAAAGGCTCTATGGAAGGCGCAAATAGGAAGTTATGTGAGCAAAAATTCTAGACTCGCTTTTGAACGTGCTGTTTATTTGTATAATTTATTATATTCAATTTTCAGCCGTTTTTATCCCACTGCTGGGCAAAGGCCTCAAATTTGTAAAATCATATATTATAAATGCTAGTCACTAGTAAAGAAAAGTGGTTTCAACACAAAATTTTTATGAAGATAATAGGTTGACACGAAATAACATAATGACCACTTATATACATGACACAATATACCACAGGTCATGTGATATTACGAATATTCTGTCTTGTATGCTTTGTACGGAAACTTTATTTTCGCTCAATATTATGAAAGAGTGTTATATACCAATTCATGTAGCAAAACAATTAAAACTGAAAAATAAAACATAAATGACTTCCAAATGACTATAATGTGTCAGATGAAACTTTATTAACTCCCCGTATTTCTGAATATAGTTTTCTCAAAATTATAATTTGAGTTCATATAAGTTGAGATTTGAGATCTATAAATACCTACGTCTATTTAATTACTTAATTACAAACAAAATATAGATAACATTTTTCCATTATTATTGCCACATTCTGTCACATAATTGATGGCCTTTATTTTTGCTGTTTTCTTGCAGTTCATCCTCTTGTACAAGTGCCAAATCAACTAGTGGGAGCTCCGACCGGCACCGACGTCACACTCCAGTGCCACGTCGAAGCTTCACCAAAAGCCATCAATTATTGGACTAGGGAAAATGGTAAGTACTATCAATAAATAAATTATTTTCTTTTATTTTTTCATTACTGCCTGCATCACTCTGATAAAAATAATGTTCATAAAAGCACACCGAAGATGAGAGACCACCCGAGACAGAGACCTAGGCATGTATTCTAATATTCTGATTCTAAAACGCATAATTTGGGTGTCTTCAAGAGCAGAGCTAAGATCTTCCAGGCAAAGGTGCTACACTGTCACCCACAAAAAAAAAAGTCAAAAGGCATTTATTTCAATAAAATCACTAGGATCACTTTGAAACGTCTTAGAAACTAGGTGAAGCTATGCCTGTTCCTCTCCACACTATCAGAGAGTCACAATGAATAGACCTTACTTCAGTTTATCTGTATTTTTATTATTGGAAGAACATTAAACTGAGAAGTATACAGTATACTATATAAGAAGTATATAGTATAATAAGTGTTATTCTCTACTTACGGTATCTACTTAGAGCGAAGCTTGGACCTCCAAAATCTTTGTTATTTATTTTATAATTTATTCACTCAATTTATTTATTCAGGCCATATAGAAAATTATATCTTTCTTATTTCTCACTATTGAAAGCCCCACGGCTTCGTTAGCGGAAAGTTTTTTCATACGAACTTCAACCCCCTACCTAATGCTTTATGGGTGGAATTTTAGCAATTTCTTTCATAATACCCCCTACACACCAAATGGAACACTCCCTCCACAAGTTTTAGGCTCTGCATTGCCTGCGAGATACTGTTTCATAATTTCTCATAATTAATTAGGTATTTTCTTATCTGATAAATGTTACGTTTAATTTATCATAGTCCACAATAAGATATTCCTCAAGATGTTCACGAGCAACTTATAAACCTCGTTAGGCCCCAAGCACGGAACTCAAGAATGGAATAAGCAACTAATTTCATTATTCATAAAGCACATTGAAAGCGTTAAGGCACTCATTAAATAGGCTGTTATTCATTTTTCTACTATCCTCTTTGACGGGACGTGGGGCAGAGTTAGGCTTAGGGAGCTTTAAGTAAGGGTGAGGGTGTCCCACATTCCTAACTCGATATAGGAAAGTGTAGACGTTTTTCACATTCCTTGCACGACTGAATCACTGCCCAAAACATAAGATTAAGTACCCAAAACAAATGACTGTAATGTGCATTTTTATTTTCACTTAGATCTAGCGTGTACTTGCAACATTATCACACGTGACGACCGACGCTTAGCCTAAAAAGCCCTCTAAGGGGCATGGAATAATGGTAATTTTAAAAGTCTGTCTGCTCTTTAGTAAATCAATTAAAGGTTCAGAATAAAATGCATATGAAAATGCTTACAATCCAATCTACCTAATCTAATAGAGTAAAAAAACCCTCCTACAACATAGATGAAATAATATGAGAATAATACCTACGCTACGGTTTTCTATTAAAGGTAACAGATAATGTAAATAAGATGTGTTTCAATTCCGTGGTTTAGAATAGAATAGAATAGAATATGATTTTATTTGCAACAACTTAAATTATAACAGATATATATATATATTATTTAAAAGAATACTAAAAGACAAAAGACAAAAACAATAAAATAATAATAATAACATAAACATTAAACAATCACAGATACATGTTGCTGCAAAGAGGACCCTAACTCAGCATGAAGCGGGTTGATAACAACCCGCGCTGGTCTTCCGTTAGGGCCGATTTTGAATTGCGGACGTGTATAAAAGCGCAGAAAATAAAAAATAAAACAACGTGATTGAAGTAAAAAAGAACAAATACATATTCAGAAAAACTACAACAGAAACTAACACAGCAGTCGCATAGGTGTCATAGGGTGTCAAATAGGTTTAACATTCCCATCGCCATTATTCAACGACTATAATTGAATACTATGAGGACCAGTGTATCTTCTCTTCGCCGGAATCTTGTGCAAAGCATGCAACCACAACCAGCCCACATTTTTACCCTAGAATCGGGCCCTGCTCCGGGGCTAGTGCTAGCTTACGACTTATGGCATTTTTATGGTGTATTTAAAGGGAAAATATGCGCTTATTTCATGTCCGCTTTCATTCCGGCAAGATTTATTTCTACATTGATTATATGGCGCCAATGTTACGGCTTATTAACGACCACGTAATTATACAGACGATGACAGCATAAAATATTACCGCTAGCTAATAATAGATTAACTGTTCGATTAAATTTATCCAAGGATTAATTATAGTTACACAATAATAGCCTACAATGGCCTAGCTGGATTGCATTTGGGATGATCTGTCTTGCATCCCATTTCAATGCCATTTTATTTGGATTACTTACCTATAAGGTACCTCAACAAAATTTCAAACTTTACCCAATCGCTCGCGGTAATTCGAGTTAATCGAAGCGGATGATTTCAATAAGAACTTCTAATAATTAAACCATTCGATATTTATAACATTACTAGCTTGCTCGCCCGTGGCTTCGCTCGCGTGATACCAAACATCCTCACAAACTTTTGCATTTAAAATATTAGTAAGAAGTAGTATAGTAGAATTATATACTTATTACCGAGTTGTTAATTAGTTTACCCAAAATTGTGTTTGCTTATCAAAATGTGAAAATACAGAATTCATTATACCACATATAGCTGAAAAGTTACCCGCGTAATATATAAAAACACGTACTAACTTATACAAATAAGGCTCTTAACCTAACAAAACATTGGCTGGGTCGGGAACTTCATTATTTCTCATTACGACTACCGACGCCCTAAGGATAAAGTTGCTTATTTAGTGCTCCAGTGACAGATGGACAAAAGTGCTCTTGAGATGAGCTTGGTTCACTAGAGGCTGGAATGGTACTTTCTTGGTCGATTACGGCTAGTCTAGTATTAGATATGGTGGCCCTAATAAGGGATTAATGAATAAAAAAAGAGTGAAATGAGTATTTAGATTCTCAAGTTTCAATAGTGATGTGAATTTACTTTAGTTTAGGTTCGATGTAGCATTTGTGCTACGCTTGTAGCCATCCGTAGCACTTTCTCTACGCGTGTAGCGAAAATACGAAGCAGGTATGCCACTGCACGGCATTACCTTCATTGATTGAGCGAGCGAAGATATTTCAAACAGTTAGATGAGATGTATATTTACAAAGACTGGTAAGTAAGTTATCTGGCCTAACTTGCAAAAACCACTCCAGAAACTTTTGCATAGCCAGTAAAACTACAAACCCTGGTAAAAAGCGTATTACGCAATCAGCTCAGCCGTTTCTATTACTCCCATCGAAGTTCCAGCCAGGTGGAAGAGCCCGGCTGCAGCGATTTGATTCCAGGAGCCAAGTTAGATTAGGTATGGATTTACGTTTAACAGACCGTCTACCAATCGTCAGTTGTGCCGCTCGCTAACTAAGGGTTGTCAATGCCCTTCATAAGAAGTCTCATGATTGTTTTTTTTTTAATGAATGAAAAAAGCTTATAAAATTAAACAATAAGGAGCGGAACGGACAGTAGCAGACTTATAAAATATACCAATTAAAGCGCTCGTATAGGACGATGAATCACGTCGCGATTCATCAGCCCTCGGAATATTTGACAATACTCCCCTTGCATAGGTGATGATCCCTCTTTTAGTAACGGCATTGATTTGGTCCAGTTTTATTGAAAAAGTATTCTGTCGGCTGATGGACTGTTAGGAGACCGATATCCAATTTATTTGACTGCAGCTTGGCTAAAACCCGTATTGTTACTTTTCGTATTAATGTCGTTCCGGTTTCAATTCCCGGCTGGAATGAACTGGCAACCCTGACCACAGCCACACCACGACATGTGTGAGCGGTCCTCGCACCGAACGAACCGACAAAACGAGCAAAACTTTTTCGCAATGCGGTCTTTAAACTTATATTTTTTGTCGGTATAGCAGTTTACGCGCTCTACGAACGCGGATGAGATGAAACCATTCAAATGAAATATTGAAAGAAAATTGAGATGTTTCCGCTGGAATTCCACTCGATGTGACCTCGCTAATTTAATTTGCAGCAAGACGGTCTCTGTAGATCGAGGGTGCTCTACCTAAATTATACCGAGTATGTTTGCTGAATTTTGACCTTATTTTCACTTTAATTGAGAAAAATCATAACTGTATGCTTTCCTTTCAATATAGCAAATCTGTAACAACAATTCAAAACATGAAAGCAAAGCTGCCATCATTGTTCTTAAATTTCAAACGCTCGAACGGGCAATAATCTGTAAGAACCTTGTCCCTCCAGGATAATTGGTTATTCCATAACCAAGCGAATACATACTGGGCAGATTTAGATGCAGTTACAAAGGCAGCGAGCTCGCTATTACGCGGCCGGACCGCCCGACCGAGCCGCGCAAAAAGCGAACCAAATTCTATTACCGCCCGATATGCAACAAAGACCGCTGGTCTGCCCGCTACAAATTGCTTTATGCTACAGTCACAATATTTACTCATACCTATCACAATATCGCGCAGATGTATTCACTTTTGGGGCATTAGTCCTGGCCTTTGAAAGCCTTGATCCTGTTAGTTCTGATATTACTACTTCGACTCTTGTGCGTGTATTTAATACGCATTAGATTAGTCCGAATACGTTTTCAATTTTGTGTAGCAACTAACAGATTGTTTCGTTACACGTCAATCCTATATTCAGTTATAGCTAATTAAAGACAGTTCCTTGAAAGCAAAACTCCCCGAGCTATGTTAAGCTTAATAATTCCGCAAACATTCAAATCGCTCATACGACAAATCAGTAGCAATCGCGACGTGAAACGCATCTGTGACATTACTAACAAATAGAGGAAGGCAGACGGCACTTCTGCGCCCATAAATTGCGGAGAGTACAAATTAAATTAGGTAATACATGACTGTGACGAGATGGGACAAGCGGGCTGGACGCGACGGACATGGAATGGGTGTGCCCGGTTTCCCGCAGCCCCTGCAAACAGCGCTCCAGTTTTTGTACTCATTATGTATTTCGTTGATAAATTGAGCGTTTTTAATCAATCACTAACAAATTGATTGACCATTAAACAGCAGTGGTGTTGAACTAACCAGCAATTTTTAGACCCAATTTTATTGAGTGATATTGTAAAAAGCTTAATTTTAGTCCCTTATTTTTTTAGTTGTGATTGGAAATTGGCACCGAAATATAAAAAAAAACTAGTTAGATTGATGGATTAAGGCGTCGTCAGAATATGATTGAATACCTATGTTTATTACCACTTCAACAAATTCAACCAAATGGATGAATGAATGAATATTTTGATTAAGGATTTACTCCTCAAAAAGAATTTAAGAACTATCGCGCGACCTTCATCATTATCTCCTCAAGCTCCTATCTATCACATTGTTATAATTCCATCGATAATTAATTAACGAAGTTGTCAGACGATAAACAAAAGTAGGCGTGTCTGCAACGGCCAACACCGAGGTGTCAGCGGCAGGCGGCCGCAGAGAGCCGTGGATTTGTGGTCGATCGCCAGACCAAAGCGTCATGTCTTCGGCTTGACCACGGTTATTAATGAACTTTGATTGCGATCCAGAATTGTTTTGGAAAACAATTCGTGACTCTAGGAGGACTACTCTCTACTGCAACTACTTCAAAAATGTCTATTACATTGTGAAAGTTTTGGATAAAAAGCTCTAATCTATTCTGCATTAATAAGCAAGATATGGAAAGAGAGGGTAGGTAATAAATAACACCCAACAGTCACATACATAATCCTGACCTCACACTAGGATTCCCTATAGCGCATGTCGTGGGTATCAGAAACTACGAATACCATGCTACCACAACACCTATACCAGAAACAAATATTTGCAGATCATGCAAATATTTCACCCGCAGCGGGAATTGAACCCGCACCCCTCGTGTGGGCAATCATCTACTACGCCATCGAGGTCGTCGAAAGATCTTAATCCAGCAGTCAAGTGGGTCACAATATATACAAAAAAATACCGATAATGGCAACACCAAAGTGTGCACAAAAGCGGCTTTACGCAGATTTAAATTCAATTCAGAATCGTGTCATTACCGTGTGGACCCACCAACATACAGAATAGTATAGAAGAAAATATGTTTTTAAAAAAGTTGAAAGCAACACGATTGTTTATTCTTCAGCGTAAGCTTAAAATTCACGTGTACCTATTACTAGTATTACGGCTTTTATGCGTCATTGGCGCTTCGTATAGGAATCCACTGACTCTCTAATAGTCAGCAACATTATCAGCAAAAATGCTGATTTAGCTAAATTAAAACGAATAATGATAAGGTTTTGAACGCGTTCAGTTAAGTGCCAACTACACGGTGTCATGGAACCTCAGGTGGCCGACTAAACTTGTGTTTTTCCATATTTATGCTAAGCTGGCTTCTGGTTTACAGATTACAGACTTGATATATGCAGCCACATAGATAAACAGAGTAACTAATAAAAACAGGTTGTGGATTCTGAATAGCTTCTACAATACGATGGCATTCAACGTGTTAAATCCTGATTTTATTTATACACAGATGATAATCGGCTAAGTACAGTAGCAATTTAATTCATAAGCCACGAAAGATAAAGGGAAATAAAAGTAAAAATGCCGCTTTGTAAAGCGACGCAACAAGAATGCAAGCAATTTTTAATGTAGAACGAGCAACGAGACCCCCGTCGTGGTAATAACGTAGCTAACGACAAAAATCTGCGAAATCTCCATTGTTCATTTTATAAAGATAAATAACTGAATGAATGTAGGGTATTTATAAAAATCATGTAAATATAGAATTCACTTTAAAATGTATGTATACTTAGAAGGGACTCAACTCCAGCTGCTGTCAGAAACCTTTCTTTTGTTCAAAGGAGGAAAATGGAGAAATTATATGTGATGTGGTGTGTTTGAAGTTACTAGTGGTACGCCCCAAATCTCGCGATGTTTAGTAAAACTTGGTGCTTCAATGATCGTTGAGGCACAATAAAATTGTGCCTCATCGATTTAAGATAAACTTTGAGAACCGCACATTTAACATATTCTTACTAACAACCAATCTTACCTGAACTATGAAGTCATTGAAACTATAGCAAATGGGAGCACACATTGTATTAGTTTCTAATATAATGACTATATCCGTTGTATCTACTCCTTCATATTATGACACCCACTTCAAGTATTTGAATTTTTGTTAACTCCCTTTTTGGGACCCTTGTATCTCGTAGCAACCCCTTGGCCGATTTAACTCATATTCATACATCTACAAATTCCATGCAAATTGGATTGACACGCTTCGGAATGAATGCTCTAAAAAATAAGCGTACAAACATACAACGCCTATTCGCCCAAATCGTTTTAGAGATCTTGGCTTACTCCGCTCGCTCGATCAATTACCTACTGAACTATCATTACCTATCCAATGTAGGGTGATCTTCAGTACTTGGTAGCTATATTATGTACAAATACACAAACAAAAAATATGGTAAAACACTTTGGCAGTAGTCCATGCCTCATTTGATAAGCCTATTTGTGATCATAATATTATAAACCAAAAGCGATAAAAACCAGCTACGAAAAGACTTAAATAAACTCCCCCAAAATAAATCATTGAATTTTACCTATTGTATAGTTGGCTTTAATAAAGAACATATCGCGGATACATTATATGGGCGTACAGTATTGTTCCGCACACGACATGCCGAAACAATATTTCAATTCGATATCAGCGGATAAAGGTCGGAAGTAGCCGAATATAAATGGATGGTAAGGTTTATGCATTCCAATAAAGGGAGAGCAATTGTAGCACATTATTTCGGCTTTTGGAATTTGTTCATAGTGAGTGTCGTGTCAGGAAGATTTGTGTTCTTCTTCAATGCTGTCTCGATTGGACAGCAGCAGCAATATAAAGTTATACTTACCTACAAATATACCTACCTACCTAATATACCTACAGAGATCTAACGTTCCTTTCTCATGAGACAAATTATTGAATTTAGCATCTAGTGTATCTTACCAGTTTTGTTTACGGAAATATTTTTTCAACGTCTTTAGATAAATAGCAAGTTCGATAGTTTAACAGTAAGGTGCGACCAATCGCGTATTTATATCGAAAAACGACTATTTAAATAAATAGATAACCACACTAGGATTAGGTAACTGTATCATGGGTACCATGAACCAGACGACGCAGTGTTGGAAGGCCCCGACCACATGGGCCGATGATATTGTTGGTTGCGGAAAGTTGGTGGATCGAAAAGTGTGAAGACCTTTAGTCGTGGCACTCTTAAGGGGGGGCTGATGATGATCATGGGTATCAAAAACTACGACTTACTTCCATAGTTCCACAACATCTAGACCCAAAACAAATATTTGCAGATCATGCTAACATTTGTTCCGCCTGTAACTTCTCAACTTCTTTTTTTTTTTTTTTATGTTATACGGAGGCAAACAGGCTTACGGCCCACCTATTAACACAACACTATTTGAAACAAATACTGTTATTTGGCTGCGATCTTCTGTAAGGCGGAGGATCACGCCACCGAGGTGACTTGTAACATTATCAGAGAAATGATGGTAAAACTAACCTTATTTCTATACAGGTGAGATGATAATCTCCAACGACAAGTACCAGATGAGTGAGATCAACAGCTCAGCGTACAGCGTCCAGATGCGGCTCATCATACGCAACATTCAGCGCAGTGACCTGGGCGGGTACAAGTGCATCTCCAAGAACTCTATCGGGGACGCTGAGGGGAACATCAGGTTGTATGGTAAGTTTATGGCAAGCACATCCTCAGCCCGGAGGAGCTAAAGGAACTCACCCTAAATAAAGTGCTTCAGTTCTTATTAGCTGCTGGGCTTTGTAGTGAACTTTGAACGCCGCTCTACTATTAGCCACACCATAAAATAAGAAACATACTACAGCATAGCCACATAAAATATAAGATAGGTACGAGTATATCAAATAAAAATTTATATTTCTCTTGAGGCTTTAACCAACTTTTTAATAGAATTTATGTGATAATTGTCTCAGCAATATATTTAAAGCCTAAGTAGGCTGTATCAATCAAATCTAAGATCTAAGGTCTTTCCTTTCACTTTTTTCTGTCCTCTTTATATTGTCAATAAATATAATTACATGTGAAAGATTTAATTGTTTAGCAAAAATATTATTAAATTCGTTAATATTTTTACCAATCGTGTAAAATAACTTACAGAAATAAAATTAAAACTAATACAAGTAAATATTTACAAAATACACAAGAAGCAGTTGAGCTATCTAAAGACCATTACAAACGATCTATAGATGCTCAATTAATCCAGATCACTACCAGTCGGAAGCGCCCCCAAGATGCTGGTGAAAAAAACTACTTTAAAATCATTATTGGAAAGCCCTAACATTTATGCCAACAGAAATGGAGCTCCCAAATCGCAAAACAAAGGACCAAGACGATTACCCTCTAGAGGAGACCAACGACGTACGCTCCAGCCTCCAGGGGCCACTGAGGGAAGGTGGCCCCAGGGCGGAGGACGCCGGCTTCCTCGGAGGAGGCGGGCCTCCCCCCTCCTCTGCAAACCGAGTACAATCCGCTTTGTTTTTTATATCAGCCTTAGCTCTCGTCCTTTTCTAAACTTCCGAGAAGTTACAGTGCAGTGTCATGATGTGCAGATTTAAAAATTCAACATACCAACACAACATTTCTAGGTTTTCTTCTAAAACCAATCAGTTTTGTACTTTCTAAACTGTACTGTTGTACTTGTCATTGAAGTGCTGAAATGTTGTAATGGACTTTCGATGAGTGTTCTGACAAATAGCTGCTAAAATTTGTGTGGTCGACCGTCGCGCCTACCATTCTATTCTTCACAATACATAGAAAAACAGTTTTGGCTGCTAACTCGTATAAAGCGCTTATAATAATGGTAGGTTACATTTCAGGATTTATTGCAAGGTCTAAGGGTTTCTGGAATCAATTAATTTCATGTAAGTGACTAATTATCAAAATTATTCCAAAGTGAATTTATAGTGGACGATGGTTATCGAAAGACTTAGAATTTAGGTGTCATCGGGTGTCAAGCTTATAGAATGTAAAATGCTTATGTAATATTGAAAATATTCAGTTTCACGTACTTAACTATTATAATATCATTGTTATGTATTCAATTATAACAAAGTAGGTAAAACTTACGATAAAGAAGTTCATCAATTTACGATAAAAATATTGTTTACCCACTTCAGTTTATTCTTCTAATATTGAACTATTTGTACAGTTTCATTCAAACAATTATTAGGGTTCATATCTCAAATACTTAGGCTGTTATGTAATAAACGTAATCTTGGTAGAATACACATTTATTTTAAAAATAAAAATGGGTTTGCATATTATGTTACTTGGAGCTACAATTTTAGTTATTATTTATGTGGCTTGTTTTCAAATAAATGTAAAATAAAGAGCGAAGTTTAAATTAGGTATATAAATATTTTAGAAGAGAATGTAAATTGTTAACGTTTTTTAAAACTGTTGAATTTTATGAAAATCATTTTGTAAACTGCTATAAGTGTAAATTTTTAGGAAAAAATTAGGTTGTAACAGCTGTTACATTTTATCATTTGATGTTCATTTATATGTGATATTAAATGTGTATGATTGTTACCCGCAAGTCTACATAAACGGCCTTGTATGAATGTAAAATATATAATGCCTACGACAGAAATATAAACCAAAGTAATATGGATATTGTTTTATTTTTCCTACAAAAGTATTTCAGGATACCTTGCGGGACTTGTTCGAAGAAAGCTCTACAGTCTCCACTCCACAGTATAAAAAATGCCACCCGCCGACGGCTCTGTAACGTTTTTTAACAACAAGGTTGAGTCCCCCAATTTCAATTTGCACTTCCCGTCTGCGGCATACGTAATGAACAGTGTCTCTCGCTTCCTAGAAAATTCATCCACCTAAACTATCCCATGACGATCCGCCCTTAATTTAACACTTAGTCAAAATAGACAATTTCGTGGAGGGTCTGACAATATCACGTGTGCCGACCCTCTTAATAGGTACCTTCGGGCGAAGCCTGTGTAAGTGCGATGTAGATACGGTGTAACCGCTTGCATTAGCGAAATTACCTGAGGCTTTGTTATTTTCATTGCGACACCGACAACCCTAGCGTATATAGTTCGGGCAAAATGGGAGCTGGTAGGCTTGTGAGCTTCAATACTCTGATAGAAGTGTAACATATGGCTTGTGTGAGTATTTCTAATAAAGGGAAGTACTTTACACAGGCATTTGCTTTGAATATAGCAATTGTTTTAATCTTTATAAAACACAAGCTAGAAATGACTGGCCTCATAGCTCAGTTAGTAGTAACTCTGCCTTCTGCGCTTGAGGTCGCGGGTTCGATCCCCGCACTGGACAAACATTTGTGTGATAAACACAGATGTTTGTTCTTTGTCTGGGTGTTAAATATTTATCTATTATATATATCAGTCTCTGGTACCCATAGTACAGGCTATGCCTAGTTTGGGATCAGTTGACCGTGTGTTGAATATGTCCGGAATATTTATTATTATTATTATTTATTAAATACTCGAAACAGTGAAGGCAGTAAGCTTTGTTCACTTTTTGGATTACGTATCTACATTATTCAACCATAATAAATGAAGGAAAACATCGTTAAGAAACTGGCATTTCCTAGAACCTAAAAGTCCGAAAAAAATATGAGTTGTGTAATAAAATCAGCGCTGTCGAGTAGGCGTTACCTAAAATTCCAATATTGCTAATGTTGTCCACGCGCAACCCAATATCACTCGCCAAATAATTCGATATGATAGCAGCAACAATCCGCGCATTATTTTCTGTATCTCACCATCGGAACAGTTTATAAACGCATTCTAGCCCACATTGTTTAGTGAATGGCTTTATGCGCCATGTGCATAAGTATTTATCGCAAATTCGACCGTACTGTTGGTAATAACAAAGTCCGTTAGTTCGGCAATTACAACGCTTATGTTGGCGAGAATGGGATTGGCAAATCCGATTAAAGTGCATTATGAACGTACCCGGTCCAGACAAAGGATTATAACAATATCTTAGGGAAAGATCCGTAGCACCTACTTGCTAAGAGAACCTTGCAGACCAACTTATATTACGGAACAGTGTGAAGATCTGTATGTCGTCACTGGTAACACACATTTGGCATGACAAGGCTAAAGGAAAGTGCATCCAGGCATTTGAAAAATATAAAAAAAAATCATCTTGAGCCCCTAAGGTAAAGAAAGTAAATGAGTTAAGTAAAAAATAATGTTGAGGGTACTAGTTACTTGGACAAACGTTAGGGAATAAAGGTTCTCGAATGGCGACCACGAACAGGGTGACGCAGTGTTGGAAAGCCCGAAGCCACCCGTTGGAACGACGAAATTGTGAATATTGCGAGAAGTTGGTGGAAGGAAAAGGCTCAAGACCATTCGTCACGGAACTCTTTGAGAGAGGCCTATGGCCAGTAGTGGAATTCTACAGCCTGATGATTATGATGATGAGGTATGTTTGTGGCGTTCGTTCACTTCATTAAGACATGAATTATGAATGGAGAGGGCATTAGCATCCATCTGGAGAGCAACTATGGAACAGCATTGTTATGCAGATTGCGCCGGACGTCCCGCGCCGGGCTATTCCCTCGATCATGATATAAACAAAGATATAGACCACGAAATTATGTAAGTTTGTAAGATATAGCAACAGATCAATAACCGCTTTGTTGTACGTATACTTTAAAAGAGCACTAGTTGTGTGGTAGCTAGTAGCCACAGTAGGTATAGCAGCATTCGAGATCCGATCGAGCACTAATAAATTTCCATTCGAAACTAAATTGCAACACAATTAGTGCAAAAAAAACATAAAACTACGGAAAGCTACAACCACCACTTGGTGCAGTTTAGCCTTCCGATCCGCAAGTCGTGGGTTGGAATCCCGGTCGTACCGTAATGGATTTTCCATCCGCAAAATTGTATTGATGTACGCTATACTAGTCCTCAACGGTGAATGAAAATATCGTGAGGAAACCGAAACCAAGAATCTAAAAATTAGAAGACATGTTGCATTGCATGTGCAAGAAAGGACCATCTCAGAGGAGCATCCTTTCACTACACTGATTCTTTCACCGACAAGACGGTCAATAGCCCCTTTTTGGGCCACCATACCTCAACCTGGTCACTGACATAATACAGGTTGACCAAGAAAGAATCAGTGACACGACAAGCAAGGCATGAAACCTACCTAACAATAAAAACTTCTAAAGCGTAAGTATTTTGATAAACGGCATATCCGACTCAGACTCAGCGCATCCAATAATCAGAGTGGAGCTGTGTATTAATTAGTTAAGATGCAAACAGCGTCATCCGACCAAACACATTCCCTGAGGAGTTCGATTGGTACCTACTCGTGTTAAAATTTCGTTAGTGAACCACAGACGAAGAGGTATTAGGATTTTTGAAACGTGAACGCTTTATTTGCACATTTCAAAAATATCCTGTTTTTAATTTAGTTTTAATTTTTCAGCCAAAAAGTGGAATAAAAGGTAAATTTTATTTTTTTATTATAAGTGACCCCAAGCGTTTCTGTTTCGTGCCTAAAGGCACTACTTCTAATTCCATTCAATTGCTACCGTGATAGCGCTATTTGACGAAGTGACAAGTTGATAGTCCCAAAGATTTATCTTTCAAATTCGTGTTTATGATATTTTTTACAAAAACTAAAAACCGACTTCAAATTCCTGTTTACAAGATTAATATCAACCTCTTTTTTTTGTTATCAACCTCTTTGCGTTATGCTTACCTACTGAGGATGACAATGGCCACCTACATTTTCGAATAAAAACAAAAGTAAGTATGACATCTATTCATCGTCAATAATAACTCTTCCCCTAGGGAAAAAAGCTAGGGGATGGGCAGCAGCGTCCCTCATTTAAAAAACGATAGCTCTAACTGCGCTCGCCAACCCGCATGCCGAGCGTGGTGAGTATGCGCAAAACCCCCCCACATTTGAGGAATTTGCTCTGTGTGTGGGGGAGGCCATGTTCAGCAGTGAACGTCGTACGGCTGAAATGATGAATAACTCTTACGGTACCTACTGACTGACTGACTGACAATCAAACGTAGTGGTTTTATTCTCTTTGAAAATCAACGCAGAGTCTAAACAAAATCCTAAGAGAATGAAATTTGCAAGGAGCTTCCCGTATGGGTGCACAGAAAGGAATTCCCGACACTCAACCCCTAAGATTAAAGTTTATGTAAAAATAGCAGCAACCGAACGAAGTTGCGGGGATAACCATACCATATCGTGGTCATCGTGATTTCAAGAGATGATGATGTTTTTTTTAAGTTTTACGGTACAAGGAGCAATCCCTCAGGAATTAAATTAATATGGGACCACCCCGATATACTCCATCGAAAGGATTATCAAAATCGGTGTAGTATTAGCGGAGATATCGAGTAACATACACACAAAAAAATACAGCTGACTTGAGAACCTCCTCCTTTTGGAAGTCGGTTAAAAATACGCATTGTTACCACGTTATTAATAATTTATTAATACTTGCCTATTTAAATATTAGTAACTACACCGCAAAGTACACATCACGAGATCTCGATAAATTCAGGGCGAACTACTAGTTTAGGTATCGAAAGCTCGAACGCGTTTTGGTTAAAAAAACTATTCACAAATAAAAATAAATCGGCTTATTTTCCTTCAGCTAACCGACCCAGGGCGGTATACAATTCAGAACCTCTCCGGTAAAAAGTGGTTTATTGTGTTCTTAAATAAAGTTATTCAGTTTACTTCGCCGTATTGTGTGGGTCCATTGTCGGGCCCAGGTGCCCCGGTCCTTATACATTCACTTACAATAACGTTATGAATGTCAAAAACACGTTATTTTTATTTGCCTTTAAATGTATTGTTACGATACGTGATCAAATGTACGAGAAACAATATTTTTGTGTTTTTATTTCGTAGCTCTACTTACTTTCTTCGACTTCCGTAAAATGGTGTCATCATCATCATCATCGTTTCAGCCGTAGGACGTTCACGACGCTGAACACGGGCCTCCTCCATAGATTATCAGTGCGGCCGATCTTGTGAGGCTTGCACCCAAACAAACATTTGGAGGTATTTGCCTATACTACCTACATATATAGCTTCACCTAGTTTCTAAGACGTTTCTAAGTGATCCTAGGGATTTTATTGAAAAAAAAAATTAATAAATAAAAAAAAAATACTCGCCGGGCTTTGGTTATTGTTGGGGGACGCTGCTGCCCATCCCCTAGCTTAGTAATGGAGGGGCCTGATCTTCAGCCGGGGCCACCACGGCAAAATAATAAACCGAGGTATTTTGTGAAGTAAGTAAATTCATAGCAAAAACTAGATTTTTTCATTTGAAGAGTCACGCAACCACACAAAATCACACTTGCATTCCAAAGGATTAGACAGACACCACGGATTTCTACTTGATACGAGTACATAAGAGCCATAATAATGTTAATTTTTATACAATGTCCCATTATTAAAAAGATCATAAATAAAAGCTTATTCATTGAGTATTCCTTAATAGCTTTTTGGGTTATATCCCAATTTCCCAGAGCAAATTAAACTTTCTCCCTATTTCATTAATTAACTTTTCTAATTGATCAACTCAAGTAGCCAAATGGTAAACTGACACGATAATATACCACTGTCTTTCTCCTTGTCTTTTACTTGAGAAAGAATAAAGACATCTCTATTTTGTGACGACAGTCGATAAATTATTGTACTCACTCGTTTCTATCAAATTTTCCTTTACTGCGCGTACACAACCAAGTTTCATAACTAGTTATGTATAGTCAGTACACTAGGATTTCCGTAATTTTCAATTATGGTAGGTAGGTACTTAAAATAAATATGTTCAAGGAAAACCATCAAAAATTATGTACCTAACAGTTAATTTGTGCCATTTTAACTTGTGTACCTACTGTGTAACATTACCGTGTCATTTTTATAATTATTATGAAGTGTCATCTTAGTGCAGGTGACTGTACCTACATCAAAATATTTTTTTAACGTTGAGTATGGATTCTGAACTAAACCAAATACTAATCTAAAAAATAAATAAACACGAATTGAGTGCTATTATGTAAATACGTTATTTTACTAATTATCTTAGTGCTCAATTAGTAGGTAAGTTAACTTAGAACTTACGGTAATACCTACATCACATTGTCTTACTACAGTAACTTCAAAAGTTCAAAAAATTGTAAGTAAAAAATCTACTAGTTGATTTTCATACATCTTAATCAAACAGAACAGACGTATATATTATATAGATATAGCTACTGAAACCAGTCTGTGCGCGCCATTGACGACGCAACACGACGATGTTGATGCTTTGTCTGCAGCTACGAACACTATAGTGTGCACTCATAGCATCACTTGAAAAAATCCATGCACTTAGTGCTGAAAATAAGCGTGGCTTTCGACCGCATTCACTTTTAGCGATGTAGTTTTTCTCCTTTTACGCCCTCCACACCCATTCTCCCATCTAGCATCCCCCATCTCACTCCAACCTTCCATCTCTTCAACTATACTCTGTTCGCTTTAGCGTTCGTGACACAAAGCAATATGTGAGTTAACTTCAGTGTAACGGTTCTTGTTTGAGTTGCGATTTAATGCCTCCTTAAACTGAGATGGTTTACGGGTTAACCCGGCTGAAACGGATAAAAGTATCCAGTGTGTTTTTGGATCTGCCTCGTTTCAATAAAAAGTTTCAATCCTTTAAAGTCAATCGCGCACTTTAGACACGCTTTATTATATCGCGTTCTACCTCAACTTTTAACTTAGGTAGACGGAAATTGAGTTTGATCCCTTGAGTAGACTTTTGTCATCGATTTCAAATAAATAAGAGTATTCTCCGACTTCCTCATTAAAAGTTTTGGAGGCTAACATTTCGAAAGCTTGTAATAAAATTATTGAAACGTCTTTAAGTTCCAAGTCAAATAACGACCGACTACGTATTTTAATTAATTAATACCGCTTATCCAAACGTACCTATTCCTATACATAAAGTATTACAAAAGCTACTTGACCCGAACGACCCGATCCGGACTGACCCGGACCTTCCCCGTCTGGAAACAATTTTGTATGAGAATCGGAGAGATTAAGAGCTAATCTATATTTACTAATGAAACAAGCATCATCCTCGGTCACAACTTGTCCAATTTACATGACGGAGGTGGCGATATCGCAAAAGAAAGTTCCCGACAACTTTTATCTGATCCCAGCAGACTGCGGCTGATGAGTTGGCATAGAACTTATTCACTGATACTACGATATAATTCAATGGAGACGGAATTTCATGGATTTTCTTATACACTAAAACCAGTTCCAAATTATGGAATATTTGATTTAGCTAAAAAAATATTTGAATTCTATCATTTTGAATGTAACCTAACTGGTTTGTAAATTACTTAAAAAAGTGTTGGATAGAATCCAAATCTGCTCAGTTAAATGTAAACGGTACTAAAGAATCCTTCTCCATAACTTTGCCTCGAGAACTGGCTCCGAGGGACTAGGATTAGGCACTGCCTACAGCCGAGTACGTATTACACGAAGAGATTTAAACTGAATTAACCGTTCGATCGTAAAATTGGAATGCCGCACAGATAATTACCTGACACTCACAGAAAAGGAAGTCTCCCAGAGAGGAGATTCAAATAAGCGTGTAGGAAGGACCGAGTTAGGCGGGCGGGCGATCGGCCCGCGCCACTTCGATCACGAGAAAAATAACTGATACCGCGGTATCCGACCGCGCGATCGGGCGGAACCAGGTAAAGGTAACCGAATTTGGGTCTCGCCGTGAAGTGTTTGTGATTGCGTTAGAATGTTGCGGTTTTACTGCCGTGCACTCTTTACATTCTATTTTTTCTTTCGTCCGGTAAATTGAAAACCTCGTTTCATTTATTCCCACGTCAGTCGTTCGTTAACAATAATTCAATTTTATCGGTACTTGCATCGCAGTTATTCCGATTCTTATTATTTCTGCCGTGAAATTAATAAGTAATATTTTTCCAGTACCTACTACGGAAGATTCAGCAATGTTATTTTTGTTATTCACAATAATGTTCCAGTTATGGCCGGGAAACATACTGGGTAAAATATATGCCAATGGTACTTTAATAATGAAAGATTGCAAACGGCGTTGATTTATTATGTTGTCAGCGCAGAAATTCCGGATGGATTACATGTGGGCAAATGCGTTCTCTACTTACTACCGGCTCCATGACTTGGCGACTGATTGGAACCAGGCGCGGCAGATTTGTGAAGCGGAGGGCACTGCATTGCTTATCCCCGACAGCCTCGATGAGCTGGAGAATCTTAAGCTGCTGATGAGTAACATGAAAGCTCATTCCACTGCTGTCTTCATAGGATTGCATGACATATTCTCAGATGGAAATTTCGTTACACTCAAAGGTTCTATTTAATTTGTATTAATCCTTAGCTTCCGCCCCCGCGGCTTTGCTTACACGGTATAAGAATACCTTGAATCTTGGGTTAGCACATTAACATACTAGCTTGTGCCTATGGCTTCGCTCGCGTAGTACCTAGATGTATAGTAGCCTATTTGCTATTCTAAATAAGGAACTATATATATTCCAAGTTTCATTGAAATCGGTTCAGCCTTTACGTCGCGTTTGAACCCAAAAATCCTCACAAACTTTTGCATTTATAATATGAGTAGGATGTTTTTCCCCAAGATTCAAGCATTACCTAATAGCTCAGTTGGTAGTAACTCTGCCTTCTGCGCTAGAGGTCGCGGGTTCGATTCCCGCACTGGAAAAACATTTGTGACTAACACAGATGTTTGTTCTGTGTCTGGGTGTTAAATATATATCTATTATGTATGTGAATCTCTGGTACCCATAGTACAGGCTATGCCTAGTTTGGGACCAGTGTGCTTAGAAAGAGTTTTTAAACTTTGCTATCGAGTTATACGCTAGCGTCCTATACGTTTGTGTTTACCTTATTTTGTATGGAAATAAAAAGCGCCATCTAGCGGTCAGTAGCGGTATCTTTATTTCTGAGTATGAGTTTTGCACTATCGTATCGATACGAAGGCAAACTACTATTCTATAAGCTGTGACCTTCGTACGCCTCGAAGGATCGTGGATTACGATCGTGTTTGACAGCTTTTTCTGTAAAATGCGAGTATGAGTTACAAATTGTGTTAAATTTTGCATGTACTATCGTAGCGTAGGTACGATTGCGTTGCTCTCACCATCAATTTTAGCCGTGTGATCGTGACGATACGAAGGCGTGAAGTGCTATAATTAATAAAAACTAGGCAGAAAACTCAGAATACAGGCAGAAAATTAGTGGTGCCAGGTTTTTATGAGGCTTGGAGGTGGAGGGAGGAGTCACGAGCTCAGCATGTAAGAGAAATGCGGACCAACCTCTGAAAATACTTGAACCCCGTCAAGGATCTATCGGAGACGGAATTCAGGCAAAGGATACCGTCGTTGGCTGTCCAAAAACGCTTTTTAATTTATTTGTGAAGAGCTTGAGCAGCATACCGTACCTAGTTATGGTGAGTAAAGTGAAACATACCTACCCAAAAAGGCCCTAACCTAGAATTGAATTTGAATGTCATATCAAAACATTTGCATTAGGAGATAGCTCATTTTTTAGGGGAGGAATCAGAGGATTATTCAGAGGCTGTACAAGTACAAGTGCCGGTGCAAGTTGGGAACGATACCATTCAAGTTGTAGACCACTATGTCTATTTGGTTCAGACGATTCAACTAGGTAGGTCCAACTTCGACAAAGAGGTCAACCGACGAATCCAACTCGGATGGGCAGCGTTTGGGCAGCGGAAACTTCGTCATAATATCTTCTCGTCGCAGACACCGCAGATCCTCAAGACGAAAGTCTACAATCAGTGCGTGTTGCCAGTGATGACTTATGGCACCGAGACTTGGTCGTTGACCTCATATTCAAGCTCAAAGTCGCGCAACGGGCTATGGAGAGAGCTATGCTTGGAGTTTCACTACGTGATAAGATCCGAAATGAGGAAATCCGCAGAAGAATTAAGGTCACCGACATAGCTCTCAGAATTAGCAAGTTGAAGTGGCAGTTGGCAGGCCATATAGCTCGCAGAACCGACAACCGTTGGGGAGTAAAGGTTCTCGAATGGTGACCAGGAACCGGGCGACGCAGTGTTGGAAGGCCCCCCACCCGATGGACCGACGACATTGTGAAGGTTGCGGGAAGTCGGTGGATGGAGAAGGCTCAAGACCGTTCATCATTGAACTCTTTGGGGGAGGCCTATGTCCAGCAGTGGACTTCTACAGGCTGATGATGATGATTAAGAGGCTTGCTGTGTGCTCTACAATATAGCCCTGCATTTTGGCATTCATCCTGACAAAGACCTATGTAAATACCTAAGTAACTACAGTCTTACTGGTTTTCACTCATTTGCTGTAGTAGGTAATGAAACTGTTTTTATAAAGTCCTTTTAGTACTAATTGTGTTAATTTATTCAGATCAGGATACTGCTGAGGCGGGACCAGAAGAGCCAATGGCAGACCAAGACATAGCACCAACCTTATTAGAGGAAGGGTGATTTTTCATATGAAGGCAATGCCCACGGTGAGTTTCAATAAATTTTATTAATTATTCTCTGTAGTTTTATACATATACTACTAGCTTCCGCCCGCGGCTTAGCTCGCGTGGTTCCTATGAAGATAAAAAGCCTATGTGCAGACTATAATCTAACTATGTGCCAAATTTCATCTAAATCTGTTTGGCCGTGATTGAACAACAAACATCCAAACATCCTCACAAACTTTCGATTTATAATATTAGTAAGATTAGCTTCCGCCAGCGGCTTCGCTCGCGTGGTACCAAGATAAAAAGTAGCCTATATGCTATTCTAGGTAAATACCTCTTTATGTTTCATAGAAATCTGCTGAGCTGTTACGGCTTGATTGAACCAAAAACATCCAAACATCCTCATAAACTTTTGCATTGATAATATTAGTAGGATAGGATAGTAGGAAGGATAATACTTATGAGGGGTTCCTTATGTAACCTACCTATTATGTAAGTACTTATTGAGTGCCTATTAGAATTAATATTTGTGTCTTTGTTGCAGATTACACATTCAGTCAAGGAGTCTGAGAATGGGAGAGTTATCAGGAGCAGACAAGAAATTGGAACTCAATTATGTCATCATCATCATCAGCCACATTCTTCATGTGGTTTCAATAACCTATTGTTGTTGTTATATATTAATATAAAGTTGAAATATAGTCATCCTTTATTTATGACCTTTAGTAACCCTTTATTTATGAAATACCTGAGGTACCTATTCTATAAATCATTCCTATAACTTTCTCTTGCCTATGTATTCTCACCTAGACAAATAAAACAGTCACAGTGCACTCGGGAATGTTTGCTCCAATGAATGATACTGTGACTCATTCGGTGTTTGGATAGATGTATGGATGTTTGTTACTCATTCACACCATACAAGTGAACATAGAATTTGGTGTGTAGATACATAAGGCTTGGATTGTTTATGAGACTACTACTTTTTATCTAACTATCATGCGAGCTAAGTTTCTGGCATAGCAGCTATTAGTTTATGACTGGCCTCATAGCTCAATTAGTAGTAACTCTGCCTTCTGCGCTAGAGGTTGCGGGTTCGATCCCCGCACTGGACAAACATTTATCTGATAAACACAGATGTTTGTTCTGTGTATGGGTGTTAAATACTTATCTATTATATATATCAGTCTCTGGTACCCATAGTACAGGCTATGCCTAGTTTGGTATCAGTTGACCGTGTGAATATGTCCGGAATACTTATTTTATTTATTATAAACAGACAACAAGTTAGGCAGACATTACTTTATTAACATTCACATGAAAGATTCAGTCTAAAGCTTTGGTCTCGCTAATGCACATTGCTGTCCTGGACACATATTTGGATGCAAAACATCTTGAATGATCTTGATCCGTCGCAGTTTGCATCAGCAGTGAGAGGGGAGTGGATACTCCGCAGTTTACGGCCTCATTCTTGTTAATTGCTGAAGTGTGCATCAGGAAACATGGAAATTTTGGTAAACTTCCGTTTTTTTTTCTCAAACCACTTCTAAACCATTACTGAAGCACTGTCAATTCCTCTACTCCTTGCTCCTCTAGCAAAGCCGAGTTTTCAAAAATGTGTTTCATGTTGTTACATCTACTATGTTTGCTGGGTTAAAATACAACTCAGCCCAGTGTAACAGTATCGCATAGACCGCTGCTATATTCGCCGTTCCTCAACTGCTACCCAACTCTTCTCAAGGGCGAGCTCCTGCTCTTATTATCGAGCTATACTAGCGTCCTCGCGAGCCATCTTCTGCCGCTCGAGGCCCTCATGAGCGGCCTGCGCCCGCAAGAACTCGACGGCTGAGTGCTATCTCGTGGACATTTGCCTACGCCTGCGATGTCAGCGTTTTCCCATCGCTGTCAACCCGAGTTTTGCCATGTCTCCGTATCTGAAATAAGTAAGCATTTATTAGCCTCTTGTTTCAAAAAGGGAATCGTAATTAATATTACACAGACAGAGGCAGGCAGTTTGCAACAGTTAGAAATAAAACTTACTTCTCCTTATACTCCAGTAACATCTGTTTATAATAGTGACTCGTCTAAATTTCCACAGGCAGTGCGATTTTCACTTCTAACGATGCGCGTTGACCACTTTCAAAACATTTTTTGTTTTCTATTTTACCAAATCTAAAACAAAACAAACAATTTTCGCTTCTTCTTCCTCTTTAACTTTATGGGTAAAGTCAATTTTTTACGCGAAATTTACTTTGACATCAAATTATTATTGACACTGACAGTGATATTTCGCATTACAATATCAAATTTTTCTTCAAAAAACATGTTTTTTACCCTAAAAAACAAGGGCAATCACTAGTCCTCTGTACGCTAGCGTGGAGGTGCTAACGTGGTCTCGATAACGTCTAGCTTGCCATCGTATGCAACTTATACTCAGGTGTGCTATTCGAAGGCGTTCACACACTCACGCCAGACGTGGCCGCGATATCGAATCCGGCGAAGCTTCGTATGAATTTGACAAAAACTCTTTCTAAGCCCTCAGTTGACCGTGTGTGATATGTCCGGAATATTTATTTATTTATTTATTTTATTAAAATCCGTTCAGCCGTTCGAACCCGGGTGACAAACATACCCACCGCACACACACCACATTCTTATAATTAGCATTAGTAAGATAGTTGGAGATTATTCATTTTCAATTTCAAATTCTAGACTGGAAACCGCCACAGAATAATAATCTACAACCAGTTTACTCTTTCAGGTAAACCCATCACGGGAACAGTATTACAGCTCCTCTGGGCACAAGGAAGCCCCGACAATAAGAAGGGTGAAGAGCACTGTGTAGTTATGACGAGAGAAGGCCTCTTCGACGACCGGCCTTGCAGCGATATCAACCCATTCATTTGCAAAATACTTGGAATCAACACAAAGTTTAACAAGATCTGTAATAATTATGATATGGGTACGTTAGTTCTAATTCCTAAGGTCGTATCCATAAATTAATAATAATAATAATAAGCCTTTATTTCTGAAAATTTTACATTTTTCTTTCATCACGATATAATACCCGATGGACCGATGACATTGTAAAGGTTGCGGGAAGTCAGTGGATGGAAAGGGCTCAAGACCGTTCGTCGTGGAACTCTTTGGGAGTGGCCTATGTGCAGCAGTGGACTTCTATAGGTTGTTGATGATGATGATGATGATAACGATATAATATCATACTATATCGACACTATATAATATCTCTTATTTGATTGCCTATTGGCAAAGGCCTCCATCCATAAATTAATAAATTGCAAAAAAATCACATACCTTAAACTTGCTTTACCAGAAAATTAGGGCGTGTTTAAACGTGCAATATGCCATCTGAACTTCGTTTCAAAAAACCTTACATCTATAGAATAAATTGAATTTTGAGACTGACTCTCAGGGGCTTGCGATATCGTTGAGCTACATCTCACGCTCATAAGTGTCAAACTCAAATTTTTATAATATAATAATAATAAACGGCGTGCGATGTCATCTAAAATTTATTTTAAAATGATCCATATACTTCTGAATAAAGTATATTTTGAGTTTGACTTTGAGATTGCGATATCGTTGAGCTATATCGCATACCCACAAATGTCAAACTCAAATTTACTTTGTTCAGTAGAGGTAATGATCATTTCGAAACATTTTTTATATGACATATGGCATGCCGTTTGAACACGGCTTAAGGTAGACTATCAAAAGACAATTAGTACTTAAATAAATATTTATAATAAACATTTTCAGGATATGCACCAGGTTCGAAAGACAATGGCAAATGCTACAAATTTCACATGGAACCTTTGTCCTGGCACGACGCTTATCTGATCTGCCAGGAGGAGGAAGGTCACCTAGCTATCGCCACTTCTGATGAAGAAGCAACATTGATCACCGGCTATCTCAGTAACCATCTAGATAGTAAAGCGCCTAATCCAAACGTTTTACTGGTTGGATTCAGTGATCTCATGTTTCCGTTTGAATACCGGACTCTAAAAGGTAAAAATTTTATAAAACACATAAAAGTTAATGGTAAAATAACTACGAAACTATTTAATCGAACATAATTTTCACTAAAAACGGGATATTTACCATGATTTGTGAGTTTATTTAGACAGATTCGTCTGCCAATGACACGCAAAGACTTCAGTTTACATCGTGGTCATGGCGCATGCAACTGAGCCGAAATATCGGGGAACAAATAAACTCACAAATCATGGTAAATATCCCGTTTTTAGTGAAAATGATGTTCATAACCTTGATAGTTTCAAAAATTATATTTAATCGAACTTCAAATAATTCCCGAACTTTAACAAAACTTTGATAAAACATACGAGAAGTTTGACATCAAGATAAGCTGAATAATTGTGTTTGAACTGATTTAACCCGATTTTTCCATAGACTTATTAATTAAAAATTAGATTTTTTAAAAGTCAAATAAATAAATAAATATTCCGGACATATTACACACGGTCAACTGATCCCAAACTAGGCATAGCCTGTACTATGGCTACCAGAGACTGATATAATAGATATATATTTAACACCCAGACACAGAACAAACATCTGTGTTAGTCACAAATGTTAAGGCAGAGTTACTACCAACTGAGCTATGAAGCCTGTCAAACTTACGATCTTTATTGACAATTGGGTATTTAAAAAGCCCCTTTAGGGATAGCATACATATTATGAAATCTCTTGTTTATATAGCTCAATTGATCCAGATCACTGCCATTGCTGCGCTGGGTGGCAATGGTACTGTTGGGCCAAAAAGTCCTACTCTATATCAGTATCTCTACAGCCAGAAAACTGTACCATGAAAATATAGAACCTTACAATTCGTTTGCAGGAGATTCTTTAACGAAAGCTGGGTATTCCCTCTGGGGTCCAATAACAGACAACATCTCTGAAATGACAGAGAAGCGGTGTGGAGCCATATCCAGGACAGGTCAGCTCCTGATGACCAGGTGTGATGTACCTGCTATGTTTCTCTGCGAAAGGACTGTGAATGACACCACTTCTGGTAATGATTAATTTAAACTCACAAAGATTTTTGACTACATGAAGCGTTTTCACTAAAATTGGAGCATTTGAGTATTCTAACAAAAAAAACAACACACATACTCAAATTGTGTTTTTCTGTAAAATAAACAAAAGGAGAGGAGTAGAGTTTTTTAGTAAGGCAAGAATGCTATGAATGACCAAATGCATTAGTAGAAGTCATATTATCCTACTTGCTGCTTCCTATTATCCTATATCTACTATCCACTGCCTATCCTACATCCTGTCCTTATTTACCCCAAAATTATAAATTTTAGTAGAAAGTAAATTTTTAAATAGGTTTGTTGATTTGAAGATTTTTGTTACTTAATCACGCCGCAACCACTGAACGGATTTGCATGAAACTCGGATGTATGTAGTAAATTCTTCGTGGAACTCAATGGGGAGGGCTATGTCCACCAGCGGACTTCCACAGGCTGATGATGATGATGATAGTGTAGTAAATAACCGAAATAAGATATAGACTGATTTCTATCTTGGTGTCATGCGAGTGGAGCCGCTGGCGGAAGCTGGTAGGTACGTAGAAGTCGTATGCGTGCTTAAACGACACCCACATGCAAACAGTTTAGTTCGCTAAACGCTTACCTAGAAGCATGGCCTCGTTACCTCTAGCGCAATTACCTACCGCACTCCACCTGTCATCGCATTACCGGTTAATGTCAGTCATCAGAATCATCGAATGACGTCATTGGAGTCAGGCCTCTCATATCGCGTGCGGCCGACAGCCTGACATGATGATAATGCGAGCCAATACATTTAAAACCAGTGGAGCGGCTATTGTGACTTTGTCGATTACAGCCACGATGAAATGCTAATAAGCGTGAAATATTCTCATTGTTTCATTAAACTTATCGGTGGCTTATCGGTGGCGTAGCGGCGAGTGCCCGTCTGAGACGCAATGTGGTAAGGTTTCGATTCCCACCGCGACGAATAATAATAGTAGTCAAAAGTAGTATCCATTAAACTACATATTATATCTATTCACAATTTCGCATATTATTGAGGTAAGAGGTAGTTGTCTGTGTGAGGTAGAAGTGATGTTTCATGATTAGGATGCGTCCTCGCTTGCGGCTACTTTTGGGAATTGTTTCAAACAAATCAGGTAGATACAACCTTTACTACATAGATAGGTAGGTACCTACTCTACTTGAACCTTAATTAAAATATTATTTTCAAGATTTACAATTACTTAAACTACAATTTTCCAATAATCATTTATCACAAGGTTTCTACTACAGGCCAAGGGCCTTTCTGTATATCATGAAAATGATTCTGTATATCTTTATTCATGAAAATAAGCCCATTAACCAATATTATGGCCAAAAAACTGGTAAAAAAATAGGTACAAAGGACAACTAAAAAAAAACATCCTGTCACCTAAATCTTCTATAATAGAATTTTGGCCAGACCCGTGAAGATTTTTAGCCGCATTTTTCTTTAATTGGGTTGAATTATGTAACATGTAACAAGCAATGCAAGACCGAGTAGCCCATCTCGAATGATAGGTTGCGAATGACGCATTGTTGTCATATCTGATAGTTTTTATTGGATCGTCCTGGATATCGATTTAACTTCCAATCGATAGCTATAAACAAATTTTAATGTGAAACTGAATGTTCATATGAACAACTCAGAACGTTGATGAGTTTGTCCGAAGTTTTAACTATATACTTATACATTTGACTCTGCTTCTACATGACTATGACTAGACATGACATTTCAGTTCAGATTGCAGGATTGCAGATTCAGGTTCAAATAAGCCCGTGTACTAAAAAGATTACCGTTGCCAAAAAAATTTTCAGTAAAGTAGTCGTAAGAAGTAAATAAATAAAACAACAAATGTACAAACTCGATGAGGTTTGCATACAATAAACACAGCACACGTGAAACTGTGAAAGCTGAATGCTTTTGTGTTAAATTTTATTTGATTGCGAGCCGTCAGCCTGCTCGGCGCGGTGGATTGATGTATGGGCCTCGGCCGCTTCGACGGTCAAAGATTACGTAATTGATGTATGGCGGCTGTAGGATATTCATATTGGCCTTGGTACTCTACTCCAGTGTTCTGTAGACTTTTATTTAAAGCAAATATAAGACATAAACGTAATAATCAATGTAGATATCGATTTTCGTAGATAGTGTCCCTTTTATGTGTAACTGTTGATGAGTGTATAGAGAAGATAAATTATCAAAATTATTTCTATAACACACACATACTGTGTCTAAAATTTCAACATACATCTTTAAGATCAACAGCATAAAGTTAATTTTGAGTAAAATATTGAACGATATCACTGACCTCTCAAAGTCAAACGCTACATAACTTTATTCAGTATGCATAAGGATCATTTTAAAACAAATCTAATATGATGATGCGTCGCACTCCGATTGATCGCGGTGTTAAACGGATAAGTTTGCCGTAGTATAGTTAAAAAGGGTACCACATACCTAAAAAATATTTCATAGTTCATTTCTGAAGACACTAATGCTGTACCACACGTAGCTTTTAAAAGTCCTCCTTAAAAAAAAGCAGCCGCGAATTGCTAGTTTTTGAAGCTTCAAATAAAGGTACTGAATGTTGTGTGACCAAAGTATAAGTATTTGATACTGTTGACATTTTTATACCTCCATTCGCACAAACCGCAAATAATTTCAGGCAGTGAGTCACCAGACGTGATAAAGCAATAGCTCCCCTTTCATACGACATTAGCTACATTAGTGACGGCACATTTCGCTACAATCTGCACGCGGAGCCGCTCGCGTGTGAATCCTAAGATACAGGCTCTCATTTCCTCTTACCGAGGGTTAACTACGAAACATATTCTATTAATATTGGGAATAATTCAGAATTCTAAAACTCATGTCAAGCTCACTGAACCTTCTCATTTTATAAGGAGTATATTTTTTCACTTACCTCACAGTGACATCATAGTAAACTTACATCGTCCAGAGGATTAGCAAGTTGAAGTGGCATTGAGTGGGGCACATAGTTCAGAAATAGCCGTTGGGGCAGAAAGGCTCTAGAGTGGGACCATGCACCAGAAAGGCTAGGAAGTCCCCCATTAGATAGAAGACGACCTAATAGAGCTAGAGGAGCCATAGGGTGTAGGCCGCACAAGATCGGTTGCACTTATGGGGGAGGCCTATGTACAGCGGTTAACGTCCTACGGCTGAAATGATGATGATGACTTATACTTAATACTAAACAAGTTTTTTCTTATCATCATCATCATCAGCCGTGATCAGCCTCAAGAAGTCCACTGCTGGACGAAGGCCCCCTCCAAAGTGCCACCATCACGAGGGGGGTTTGGACCTAACCCACCACGGTCCAAAGCTGGCTGGTGGTCTTGGCTTGGATTCCAAAGATGTCAAATGGAACCCCTTACACGATTTTTAATAAGTAATTGAACAGAAAGATTCACACGTCCTTGAAACCAAATGTCCCACAAGAAATCAATGGGCGCACACGAGACGACTGATATTACAAGGAACTCGGTGTAACGAGTGTGAATATTCTAGAAATTTGAAGGCAGTAAAATTTGATTGCTTCTCCCTGGGGGTGGAGTGACAATAAAACTGCATCTCGATTCTTATCACAACCGTTCCATATTCAGATGCCGGCACCTGAGACGCCGCTGCTTGAATACACTCATTATATTGCCTGTAAATATTATGGGACATTATTATTTATTTTTCGAGAGAGAAAACATACTTATTTTATATATCTGACTCATATTATAAATGCGAAAATAACAAATCAAATCAAATGGTTCATTGCACCTATGTTTTGTATACATTTTTTTCTGAAGCATCGCGACATGTTCCTTGCTCCCGACTTCTGGCCTGCAGGAATAGTTTACCGACGCTATAGGGATGCGCCAAGGAAGGATAAGCCCTAGTATTGCTATTTTTTTAATTGTATTATTATAATGAGTTTTAGTTTTAAGGTATTTACACACATATACCCGTCATACACACGCACACATATATATATATATATATAATATTAGTTTTGTGTCAAATCGGTGACGGTCGTAATTAGTAAATGTATTCGCTAAAAAATTAAATCCCTTATTGGCTTTAAGTAAAGTCAATTAGTTATGTTGAACCATATACCTAAAAAAAAATATCAAGGGCCTGTATTAGTACATGTACTTTACTAAGTTGCCTGAAATAAATGAATTATTATTATAAAAGTTCTCTTAAAACTTTTTGCACGCTTGATTTTTTTATACTGTTTTAGGAGTATGCAAGAAGGTTGCGTTTTAATCCAGATAAAACTGTTATGTGGATTAGGTACTCATCTTGTAATATATCTTGTACTCGTAATGCTATCCAAATAAATAAATAACCAAGCCCAAATTAATACCATACACATTTTGATTGTAAGCTCTCAAGTTATTGAGAATCAAGTTATTCTATCCCAAGGTGGTGAACTACAGTCCGATTTGACTGCGATCCAATGTAATCATAATATCCGGTTTCTAAATTATTCAAATCGCGTCGAACAATTCGGATTCAAAGGCTGTGTTTAGAAGGATTGCGTCTAAATTCGACGACAGAGGGTCGACAAACATGCACTTACAATAATGGTTCCGAAACTGGAATTCCTGCGCTCTATTTTTCATGAGATTAAAAATTCATTCGATCGAAATATCCGAGACTTTGTGTCCAACACCAAACTTAATTTGGCACTATGTGCCCGGAGTTTGTCTCAGTCTATTTTCTACAAAAGTGGCAGTAGGAGTTCTTAGTTTTTATTGACAAATTGTTTTCTGCTTCAACTGAACAGTCGAGCTTGAGATAAGGCACGTAAAATACAAATTTCACGACGTACCTACTACCAACCGTTTAGGAGTCTCATTTTACTCAAAGTGGTCTGTGTTTAAATCAAAATAATATAGTTTTTATGGCCGTGGTGGCCCCGGCTGAAGAATAGGCCTTTCATTTCTACCCGTGGAGGTCGCTTCCTACTAAGGGAAACAAAGCTAGGGTATGGGCAGCAGCATTACTTATCAAAAACAAGAACTTTATCTGCGCTCGCAAACCCGTGTCCCTAGCGTGGCAAGTATGAACAAATCCCCCCAAATGATTCTTTCTATCTATGGGGAGGCTTATGTTCAGCAGTGGACGTCCTACGGCTGACATGATGATGATGATGATGAGCTTTAAATTTTTACGGGAACACCATAATTCGGTAGTTATATATATATCTCATAAAAATAGGAACCTAGTAAAGGTCTGAAAAAACTGTCCAACTTCAAGACCGTAACCGACCAGTGATGATGGCACTGAGACTTGTTCGCTAACTATTGGCCACATACACAAGCTCAAAGTCTCGAAACGGGCTATGGAGAGAGCTATGTTTGGAGGTTCACTGCGTGATAGAATTAGAAATGAGGAAATCCGTAGTAATAACTCAGTTCATCGACATAGCTCACAGAACTAGCATGATGAAGTGGCAGCGGGCAGGCCATATAGCTCGTAGAACCGACAACCTTTGGGAAATAAAGGTTTTCAAATGGCGACCACGAACCGGAAGTCGCAATATTGGGCCCCTACCCGATGTACCGATGGCTTTATGAAGGCTCAAGACCTTTCGTGGGGCACTCTTTGAGGGAGGCCTATGTTAAGCATTGGACTTAATAAGGCTGATGATAAAAGGTTAAAAAATAAAAAAATTACTTTCGTCGTAATGATAAGTCAGATTATCTCCCGTTTCTATAATATGATTCAATCGCATTCTATCAAATGTCCAACACAGGCTGGTATTGACAAGGTTTTGTAGTTTTTAATCTTCTGCTATATTATGCATTCCGCACACGCCTATTCCTTGTAGGGCGCGGGCTGGGTGCGTTCGGCGCTCGCCGTAAGCTCGATCAATTTACGAAGAAAGCCGGTATTAGCTGCCGGTTGCCTACTGGTGCCTACTAGTATGAACTCATTGCCAATGTAAAATTATTCGTGGTTCGCATCAAAAACAGCCGCTGACAATCTGCTTTCTACGTGCTTGCAACCAAAACAACGCGGAACTTTTAGCGGAAAACTAAAGTTTTTGGATTTTTATTGCTTTTAAACAACGTGAGATGCAATAATATTAAAATTTTAGTTGAACCCGGCAGTATTTACAGCTGTTTTATGTACACAAACTTTCAGCGAGCGCTACTCGCGACTCCTTGGACTTTCTAGCGGATTTACGTCTTCATATTACTTTAAACTCAGGTTGTTGTTTTATAATCAACTTTTAGCTACAGCCCTACTTATGCTTTGTAATTGATAGCACCAATAACGAATGGGCAAAGCGATGGCAAATTCAATTTATTTCAAGTAAATCAATAAGCGACTACCACGAAAAAGATCCTACAGCGATGTCGATCCACGTCGGGAGATCATCCGTCTCGCGAATCCGTCTGTTCGGGACGTGCGTTCGTACTTTCGCTAAAAATGCAAATTTCTCTTCAGAGTGCCACCACGCCCTCGGGTCGGCGCTGACTTAGGGACCTACAAGAGTGGGGGGCACAATTTTTCACGAAACCAAAATGAGCAAGACACACCCCTAGGAGTAGTCGAGTGCGTTAGCTTCGGCCCTTTGTCAGTATTTCATTACACGCCGTGATTTTCGGAATGAGCTTGGCTTTATGTTGATAATACTAGCAAGAGTGTGCTCGTGTGTCCCGGGATCATGTATACGAGCCTGAAATATGATGTAAACGAAGTCTCAGAGACAATCATTACCTGCTTAGTTTAAAGACGGTTAGCTTCGCACAAACTAGGTTACGTCCGACCGAGGTTCCAAAGTAATGTTTACAGCTTCACGTTGAAATTAAATAATAACATACAATATACCTTTTCGTCTGGTTGGTTTGGATAGTGAACGAAAAGTATTGTGAACATAAACAGAAGGGTCTTTTCTAGTAGGTAGAAATTGCAATTTTCACCATAGAGTTTCGTGATTTAAGCTGAAATGACACTGATCCTTATCTACTGCTAATTTTCTAAACTATTAACACATTAGTATTAGCGCAGCGGACGGTATCGTAAATCAGAAGTGCAAACAGTGTATTAATTACAAATGCAAACAGCGAGTGTGGTCCGCCGCAGCCGCCGTCTCTACCCTGCTAATGATTTGCAGTGTAGCCGTGGCATTGCTAAGCTTGCTCAGATTAATCTGTCGAATATTAGAATATACCATTATTTATTGGATCGGCCCTACAATTCAATCAATGGAGAATAATGCCCACTTATTCCTTTAGGTACACTTACCTACCAAGAACATTTGGGACCAAAGCTTGGGTTATATAATGAACTTTCTATGAAAGACTGAAGAAAATGAATAAAACTATACCATGATGAAGTTAAAATGAAAATATTCGAACCCTGTGCCGCACTTCACGAATTGAATAGCGTTTTTATTCAAACGCGATCTCGAAACACTTATCTTTCGAGCACAAAATTACTCCCAACCATTCTCAAGATGAAAAGGATCATAAAAATAATAATCTCCATAAAAGTACGGATGTAGTGCTATCGTTGGAACGATGGAAACAAAACGTTCGACTAAAAGCCCCGGTTTTAATTTCATCACCATAACTCAGCCGTGTAAAGATACGGTTTTTCATGCAAACTCGAATAAAAAGGAGGCAGGTTCGCCGTCGAAACAATAATGTAGGTACGATTGTAGTTGCTTCACAATGGTAGAGCAGAGACATGCGGGCGGGGACGCCACAGACGCAAAGTGAAATCGGTCCTTTCAAAACATTTTACTGAGCTAGCTTGAAAAATAAAACTGTAGAGCACTATTCAACTACCCACTGTTGTGGTCGTGGAAAGTGTCTACTATAAAGGGCCTTACAAAAAACTGTACCTGTGAAACTAGAGCAGTGTGGAGAGCATATCGTGTGGTGATATTAAATGGAAATTCGCACGGTTCTACAACAGTTTCGTAGAATATGATAGTATGCTTAGTGTGTCGTTTTCGGCCAGTTTGAAAACTGTTGAGGATTTGAGATTGTCATAAATTTTAATACTCAGCAAAATACATTACAACGTGGATACTTACAATTGAATGGTAAAAAAAATACAATCATAAGATCAGCCTAACCTTATTGCTCGAATTCAGAAATAGAGTTAAAGTCAAAAACTTCTTCGAAGAGGAGGATCGCATTTCTACAGTCGCGAATATTCCATTCGTTCCCTTTTGTAGCCTAAACTGTGAGAACCGTGTGAAAACTATTTCTGTTGTACACACGAGAAAACACTTTGGTTTATTAATGAAGCTATCTAGTTTTTAGCGCTTTCATTAATTCTTAGAATAGTGAGTTTTAGCAGAAAGCACGTGCTCCTTTCGGAATAGCAATCAGTAGAGGAGCCTATTATGAGCTGGGTAATGCAAGAAAAGAACTTTGTTATCTGTCAATCTGCTAATTCTACATAAATTCTAAATTTTGATACAAATGCAATGCACTTAAGTCCATATTTCCCTCGTACATTTCATAGGTAATTACTTTCTGGGTACATCAGCGATTTACTTGGCATCTGAAAGGCTGTATATTTCGCTGGATGCATTTCATCTCTTTTATCTGCCCACTGCTTGCAACTGTATTTATCTTTTAAACGTATCGAAAATGTGAACGCGGAAAATTGGAGTTACATATAATATATTTCCTATGTTTAATGTTTTATCACACCTTTGTACAAAGTGAGACGTAGACTGGTATGTTTCTTTATTGGCTCTTGCAATAATTGACTACAGTGAAATCAGCTATGCAGCTTATTCAGGATGACCAAGAAAGATTCTGTGACACAACAAGAAGAAGAAGACTGTAACGGATTTGCATTGGGTGTACTTTAGCTATTTAGAAATATTACTATCCTGTGTCCGTGAGAAACGGGGTTTTCAATAAAAGTTAGTTGAGTGACTAGGTTGAGAATATGGTGGCCCCGAAAAGGGCCTATCCGCTACAGTAAAAAAGTGCGTTACGAAAACAAGCGGCATGAAATTGCATTTAGCCAACAACATACCTATTCATCGTCCGTCATATTATTTGTCAAACCCGTCATCGGCACGTTGGCGTCGCGTGCGGACGACGTATCGCACTCGAATATCCAATTACACATTCGCAATATTTTCTATGCGATGACGCTTGAAATGCAATCAATCTACTCGGATATGCTCGATGGGTGGGAACTGGCGGCATTTTTTGATCATTGTGTAGGTACACAGTGATCACTTGCCTTCTACGACAGACAAACGGTATGAGTAGTTAACACCAATACAATATAGGTACCTATTTGGTTTCTGTTGTCTTCCTCAAGGGAAATACTATTTAAGCTGCGTTCTTCTACAAAATACCCAGTCATATATCAATGCTTGCTTGCTTGCCGTGCCACTGATTCTTACTTGGTCATCCTGTATTAGACTAGGTTGAGATATGGTGGCCCTGAAAATGGCCTATTCGGTGAAAGAATCAGTGTAGTGAAAGGATTGCGCCTCGTAGAGGTTCTTTTGGTGCACATGTCACATGCCTGCAAATTTTTAGGTTCTAGGACATACCTATCGGTTTCCTCACGATGTTTTCCTTCACCGTTTGAGAGCACTAGTATAGTGTATCTACATACATTTTCCGAATGGAATATCTATTCTATCACGACCTGTGGATCGGAAGGTGGGATTACTACTTCACCCCACTAGTGCTCCTGATATCAATGATATGATATTATATCATGTAGGTACTCATAGAGGAAGCTTAACACCATGCCAAAAACTCGCTTACTGAAAATTGCTATTACCGTCCTTTGCAGTAGATTACTTCAGTTTACAGGATTGGAATGTCTTATTTTTATTCTAGTACATACATTGTATTAATTTATGGCTTTCATAAATTGTAAGTTTTGGATTATGAAAAACGCTTAATTATTTACCCAACCGAATAACAAAACACTTTTTGTTGCCAGCTTAGTGCAAAACGTATTACTTCCTTGGATTCGATCCAAAATAAGTAACGCAAACTCATGCTCACGCTATTATTGAAACACCCTGTTTGACATTTTATTTACAGTATTCAAGCCATGTTCAAACGGCATGCGATATGTCCTTGATATGTATAAAATTCGTTTCAAAATTATCCTTACCTCTATCGAACAAAGTAAATTTTCCGATTGAAATTTGCTAAAAGTTAACTTCATAATTAACTTTATTCAGAAGGCATAAGGATCATTATAAAATAGCCGACGAAATGATAACCTTCTCATTTTTTGAAGTCGGGTAAACATGTGTTGTGTTAGGTTGTTCTTTTGAAAATATATAGCATAATAAAGCTTCTCAAAATTAGCGCAGTGACCACAATCAGTCGACGTTCATTGTTTCTTTCTGCTCGTTCGTGCAACTAATGAAATCGTAATTCAACGATGCTGAGTGTACAATCGACAGATTTTCAGCGTGCAAATATTTTGCATTTCAACATTACTCTCGAGCCGAGAGGCCTTGTTAATTAATAGAATTAAAACCAGCCTTGATGAACAACTCAACAGTGTGCCAATTATCAGCGAGGTGTTTTTATGCCAATCCTCCTTTCCTGGTGTGAAAACGGTATAGTAGTGTTCCGACTAATACATTTATTGTTCAGCCGCAGCGATTTTAAAATTTCTACATTGTCATTTTTATTTTGGTCTCTTTTCTTTTTTAAGGAATGGATTTTCTATTGAATACACGAGGGAACAATAAAGGCATGTATTCCAAATAGCAGTAGAAGAACTTTGAAAGAAAAGTGTTTGTACACAGTGATTATTATCATAAATCAGATTGTTTTGGCCTATTGGCAGGTTCCCCTACTTTCGATCCGAAAGTCGTGGGTTTGAAGTAGGTCGTGGTCGAGATTTTGTATTCCAAAAATATTAGTGCGCATGAATACGTGCTTTGGACGGTGAAGGAAAACATCGTGAGGAAACCTGTATGAATCCTTAAGTGGCGATGGACTTGCTACCTGTCACAATTATGGAATACCTACTCACTCCTGCAAAATGTGGGCATTAGCCAAATGTTCGGACATGCCGATGAATACCCCCTGAGACATCATTAAGGATGTGGTAGCCTGGGAATCTGAGAGGATTTCTACCATTCTTGGGGATAAAATTCGTAATCCTGTTTCTTTTTTTTTCACAAATAAGATGCAAATCTAATTCACGAAAAAACACACATGAAATACTGAAACCCATCTGACCTTATCGAAATTATAATCAACGGCATCCAGTTCCACTGTTGGTAGCGCGATAGCATTCATTTTACATCCACGCTAGAATCAAGTACTTGTACTTGATTAACGTATTGGATTTATATATAGCTACTAGAGCTCTTCACACGATGATGCCGGCAGCCTGGCACTACATCAAAAACGGTGCACTCAAACTAATTGCATCTGCTATTGATACGGGCCTATAGCCGGACGGTGAATACTTACAGCATAGAGTAAATAATAGTACTAACTTGCCCTAAGCACCAGTTCCGCACGCCAAATCAATAACGAGTCCCTCTCAAAATTAAGAACTAAAGCCACGCCACAAATCCTGATTTTTCAATATAAATATTGACGACCTCGGTGGCGTAGCGGTCGACTGCGCGTCTGAGACGCAAGGGGTGAGGGTTCGATTCCCGCTGCGATCTGCAAACGATCTGCATATATTGAGACGCTGACGACGACGCAAAAAATGTTATACCTATGAAAAAGAAAAACCGAAGGAAGGTATCAAAACCCACAACACAGGTTTTTAACCTAGCGTGGTTTTTGATGCAACCTCAACTACAAAAGTTTTTATATGTTTTAGAGTACCTATAACAGCGTAAAAATGTAAAAAGTGTAAAAATGTAACACGTTTGGCATGAATAAAAATTATATTCTATTATATTGAAACATGATCTTGATCTGTTTACAGCGTTGTTTGGTTATTATTACCTAACTGCTGTTTTAGTAGTTAACAGTAGCTAAGGTAGTCAGACTGAATTAACTCTATTCGGGGGCTAACGTATTCCAGCAAGAACAATGTTCAAAAGTATTCAAGACAGTAATGATCTGCTCCCGCCGCACATGTGTCGTTTCCATACCTATAGAAACATAAAAGGTCTAAACGCACCTCAATTCGTATCTACCTGCCCTGAAATTACTTAGTTAATGCTTATTCAACAACCTATAAAAACAAAGAGGCGCCCGCGCCGCGACACAAGGAGGGTCAAACGCTATTGTATATTCATGTAAAGGCTTGGTTTCCTAGGAGATTGTCAGCGAACGGTCGTCAGCTTGGCTAGGACGTAGGTACAGTTGGTGGGATGGGCAGACTTCGTGACATTGTTTGAAGCAGGTGCGTGTGAACAACAGATGGGACAATTCTAATCACTATGAAAATGTTAACGCCTTTTTTGAGCACTTACATAGTCCGCATGCATCTGTCACAAGCTGCGCTTTACGCTTTCAAGCAGAGTGCAATCGTTGAGCGGTATGTTATCATCAAAAAGGAATAATAATAAAAAAAGCTTCTAGGATGCTGCGGGTGTTAAAGTTTTAGGAAAATAGTTATTATCCTTTTATTTTTCAGAACGATTTTGATGACGGCCGTTTGCTTGCGGCTGATCGTTGACGGTACCGTTCTCATAGAAAACCAGGCTTATGAGATGCTATTCTCTCGCTAGTTTTGGCAAAGATGCAATTTCATTTGAATATTGCAAGTAGACTGTTATAGTCGTGAAATACTTTGCTGTTTGTTTTTAATAGTTTTAAATGTTAATTGAGCATGAGCACGTTAAGGTTACTGAGACATTGTGTTAAATTAAACAAAGCAATGGAAAAAAATACAAGAGTTTAAAAACATTTTGTAGGTATCTAATAATAGGCTTAGACGATGTTTAACTACCTCCTTCCATTGGCTTCCTGCGATCACCCAAATGTAGTCAATCTGCCTTAATAGCATGAGCGTGAAACTTTACTACGATACAATAGCAAATTTCAGATATTAGTAAAAAGATCTCTATTTGAAGGTTGAAAGGTTTATATTTGAATTTCACTGTCGTGACGTGAACGTAAGGCATCGTGAATTATTCGTGCTTGGGGCACAATTCATGGTCACAACTTGAATATTTTTTTACCCCAGGGTTATTGGCTCTTTGAGCTATATGCCGTCCCATAGCCACTTCAAATTAATTTACAACAAAATTTCCAATTTAGTTTCATCTCATATCATCGAATGGTGTAGTAAGTTGCCTTTAGATATGTAATAAGGCTGTCGTACGTCGGGGCGACAATTAAAAGGAAATTTTAGGGTGTTCTGGCGTAGATCGTGGATGTCTCTCATTCCGTGTGTAAGCGTTGCTCGTCACTGTGTCTTCACGATTTATGCTCGCCGTATTACATGCCATTCGACACGTTGCTACCTTCAACATAGATCTGTGAAAAAAGTGTAGGTAGGTATTCGATAGAAATAAAGTTTACATTATTTATTATAACCATAATTTTAGGAATATTTTTTTGTGTGTAACATTCTGGTTATATCGGCAGAAGGTCTTTGATACGAACTTGTGGCGATCTATAACTTATCGATAAATAGGTCGATACCCTAATGTTTCTCACTGTCTTTGTGCTACTAGTACCTACCCCACTAAAGTACGTTATTATATTTTTTTTATTATTTGTTTTAGTTTTGTGTGTTCCAAATGTTGTTGTATATTTTGTATTGTAAATGTTAGTTACCTTTTCGTGCTTCGTGTTTTCTTTATGTATGTATCGTGTTAGTTAACGTGACGTGTTTGGTTCTGGTTCCGACGGAAGATCAGCGTTGTGATGGCCATGTTCAATGGCTATCACAACATAATGCTGAGCCGGACGCTTTTTCGTAGCATTTAAGTTTTCTTTTTTTCTTTTTCTTAGTCTTAGTTTGTATAGTTTAGTCCATAAGGTGTTGGGTAATTTTAAGGTGCCTTTTAATGCTACGAATAAAAGTATTTTCTTTCTTTCTTTCTTAATATTTATTTTATTAATATGTGGATAACCCACACTTCTTCTTATCGTGTCACTGATTCTTTCATGGTCATCCTGTATTGTATGTACTCCCACATTAAGGGAATACTATATTTTTTATTAATATTCCGACGGGATCCCGTCTGGGTCGAAATATTTATATTTACTTTACTGTAATTATTATTTATTAGAATAATTAAAGTATGTAAGCTGTTATAGTTATACAATTAATTTGCTCCTGAAAGAAATGGAAACTATCCCACTTCGTTACCTCTACGCCATGATAGCGTAGCACGTCTACGAAAACTTTTGTGCTAGGTTAGTCTTTTCTACAGAATAAAATCGAGTAGGTACTTTTAAGTTTACTTGGGTAAATAATATGACAAATCTAGCATGTCATATCCGAAGTTTCAAGTATTCGTAGATCCTTAAGCTCCCGTAGGATGATTGTGCCGCTTGTCTAATTGTTTCTTGCAACGTGGCTGTATTAAGCAGTGAGACGCCGCCAACTTTATGGCGTTCAGAATGAGCCATTAACTTGTCGAATCAATTCCAGTTCACCTCTAAAATTATCTCGATCGTAACCAGCTTCAGACGGTATTACGAATGTAATTCAATTGTGGTGTCTGCAAAGTTGTTTGAGAAAATTACGATATCTCTTGATTATGTATTACGAAAACGCCACACCGTAAAGTTTTTGACGAGTCTGAAAAGAGAGTTAATAGTTTTTCGTACGTAGTGCTTTTTGTCTAGAATAACGCAAAAATATTTTAAAACGAAGATAATACGCACGTATGTTCAATATTGGAACAAAAACTCACTTCTAGTATTTAAAACAGCAATTTATATTCAGCGATGAGCTTATAGAAATTTTTAATTAAACAAAACGCATATTTCATAGAAAGCGGTAGGTAAGTTACTACTTGTACACAGTGTAGGACGTCGCCATACTACCCTTTGAGAAACTTATATTACCAGGCAATTATTCTAATTAAATATATTGCTTGCATCGTATAATACTTTGCTGCACAAAGCTAGAAAGTTAATGGCAAGTAAATACCATAGAAGTAAACGATTCTCGGTCTAACGGCCACGCTGTTAACATGTTTGCTAAAGCGAACTTTGCTGGCTTTAATATGTTTAGCTGCTCCTTTACGCTTGACTGCTTATTCCACAACGCTATTATCAAAAATACTTTTTGTGTAACGAAAACTAAGACAAAAACTGAGCTTAGATTTGCGTGGGTAGATAAGTAAAATATTTTCCCTTTGAATGCGAATTCCAAGTATAAAAACATTTCCTTTTTAGCTTTTATTTGGGGTCATGAGGGAGTAGGAATTAATGAAAACAGGACGAGGGACTTCATAAAGAAAAATGTCACTGCAGTGCAAAGTAATGCTTTCTCGTTTTAACGAGACGGACAAAAAGGCGTATTAAGTAGAGCCTTGCCCAGTGAAAACAGTTAAATCATACAAGATGAAGCAAAAGCAGTTATTATACTTGAATTATAAATGAGTTGTTTAGCAGCAAAGCTGATCATCATCATCATCATATCATCAGAGTTTAAGAGTCCACTGCTGGACAAAGGCCTGCTCCAAAGTGCTCCATGATGAACGCCCTTAAGCCATTTCCTATTTTTACCTATAATAGGGGGAGGGAGGATAACCCACCACGCTGGTTCAGTGCGGATTTGGTGGTCACCGGGCGGTGAGGTTGGCTTGGATTCCAAACGGTGTTATTTGGAACCCCTTACACAAAGTGTTTACTGAAGTAAATCATCTGTCCTCTCACTCCCGCCTGACAGAATCACCTCAAACCATATGCGGTTCTTTTGAGTTGCTACTTGCAGTCCAATGGTATGCTAAAAACAGTTTCAAAAAAATTCAAGCATCATCAAAAAAAATTTTAGGAGGTGCCGCTTAATATTAAGCCGTTGATTTATATTATAAGCCAACACGCGCAAGTTACGATTGCTTGTTGGTTTTATTATGGACTCTAAAGTGTGTTAATTGTATAATTACTCTACACTTTTTGGGTGCATGTTATATGCATGTGAACATTATGCTTTCCTCTGAATTTGATTCGCTTAAGTATTTTTCGTATGGATATATCAGTTTTTTATGCCACAAAATAGAAAAGAAACACCAAGCTATCGAAAAGTGGTTAAATTATGTAACGAAGTTACTTAGAAACTACATTGAAATAGCGCAATAGCTTTTTATCTTTATACTTTTTTATCCACTAGTGGCGCAGACCAATCTATCATTCTCATCTGGGTAGGGTACCAAAACTTTACGCACCAAATAAATAAACATGTAAAATATTTTCAAAATTTTCGTTCACTATACAGTGTTAGTTTATAAGAACGGTGGGATGGCGGCGTGCCGTATCAGTCATCTCGGTCGCGTCGGTGCAAACAGCGCGTTACCGCCGCTCATTTTATTAGGGGGCCTGCCCCATACCCTGGTCCATGAAGCTTATGGACGTCATAAAAAAATGGTATTCGAGGCCATATATTGCAGCATAGGAATGTCTTATAAATGCTCTTTGATTTTATTAACTCCTTTCACATTCTCGCCGTTTAATGACAGCAAGATCTAAGATCACCTAAGATCCGAAATGAGGAAATCCGTAGAAGAACCAATCACCGACATAGCTCTCAGAATTAGCAAGTTGAAGTGGCAGTGGGCAGGCCATATAGCTCGCAGAACCGATAACCGTTGGGGAGTAAAGGTTCTCGAATGGCGACAACGAACCGGGCAAGGCATTGTTGGAAGGCCCCCCACCCGATGGACCGATGACATTGTAAAGGTTTTGACTGGCCTCATAGCTCAGTTTGTAGTAACTCTGCCTTCTGCGCTAGAGGTCGTGGGTTCGATTCCCGCTCTGGACAAACATTTGTGTGATGAACACAGATGTTTGTTCTGTGTCTGGGTGTTAAATATTAATCTATTATGTATATCAGTCTCTGGTACACATAGTACAGGCTATGCCTAGTTTGGGATCAGTTGACCGAGTGTGATATGTCCGGAATATTTATTTAAAAAAAAGGTTGCGGGAAGTCAGTGGATGGAAAGAGCTCAAGACCGTTCGTCGTGGAACTCTTTGGGGGAGGCCTATGTCCAGCAGTGGACTTCTACAGGTTGTTGATGATGAATGACAACAATGGCCAAGGCTGAATAATATGCTCCTTCATATCTACCTACCCTTGGATGTCGTAAGAGGTGGCTAAGGGAAAATAGCTAGGTGATTGCCAGCAGCATAATATACTACATACAATACAGCACAATATACTACATAATATACTTTAACAATAATAGCTCTAACTGCGCTCGCCAACCCGCGTGCCCAGCGTCGGCGTCGTGAGTATGGGCAAATTCCCTCCACATGATAGAAATTCGCTGAGAGTCGCAAGACACTGTGTGAGAAGCCATGTTCAGCGGTGAACGTCGGCGTCGTACGGCTGCCGCAACTAATGACGGTAAAGATTTTCTCTTCTACTTTAGCCGCATTTAGGACTTTCTCGACTTGGATGACATAGAACTAAGTTAAATTGCATTAAACAGTGAATATCAAGACTCACTTTTATAAGAACATACCATTAAATAAGAGTCAGATGCGTCCTGTAGCTACAAGACCCTAGTTTGCCCTGGTTCCCCTTGCTTGTGGACTTAAGTATCAGATCCTTGCACACCTAAATGGTAGTGATAATGGGATTCTCACTGAGATTTCACTCGCACTAGTACTGTATTCACCATAGAGAATTACTTGTTGATATGGAAAGTCCATTGAGTCCTTTAATTTTTATAGGTATAATTGAGAAATAATGCCTATAAAAAGTAAAGCCTTATTACATCTATTATTTATATCTATATAAATGACGTATACAACGTCTGGTGGAACATTTTTCTCACAGGACGCTGGAGTACCTGGGACATTTTTTATAGAGACTTGCCCAGCACCTATACCATTCTCTCAGCCTAGTCGATCTAATCCACAGGAAAGATATGATCAATTCTTGCGGAGCTGACTAGCGGGTTTCCCCACCGTCACGGTGTATTCCTACACCGCACCGTTTTGAGTGTGTGTTAGTGCGCACTTAAATTGTTCGAACAGAAACACCATTGGTGCACGACTAGACCTTGTAAAATCCTTGAATATGTCATGTGAATACAATCAAATAAGGAACCAATATCTCATGATAAAAGATTTCATAACACTTTAAGTAACAAACCTGTTCGGGTACGTATCTTGGATACTGACACTTAATTTTTGTGACGTATCACCCTCTAGACTCTCTAGAGTATACGCCTTTTTATTTTGTTTCCAACTCCTAGTATTAAACTAACAGGGTTGTTCCACGTTTTATTTAAAGTTCAATACGGACAACTGAAGGAATACTGTCATTTATTTTCTTTTCGCAGCAAGAAAAAACCGTTTTTTAATACTTGCTAGCAGAAGCTTTATATTTTCCTTGCTAGCAAGGAAAATATAAAGCTTCTTTAATCAAATAGCTATTTAATTTGTATATCCTGAGAAACGTCTATTCAAATGCGAGACCTTTACTTTTAGGAATAGTCACAGGTAAGGTCAGAATCAGATCGATGCTATGAAGACCCTAGCTGCATGAACATGGTATATCTCATCCCATCTCACTGGTAAAACCAAAATATAGCCAACTACCTTCCACCCAGAGCTTCACTCACGTGGTACCGGGATGAAAGTACCCTATGTTCTACACCAGGACCCAAAAAAGTATATACAAAAATGACATGAAATGTCCGTTACAGAGCTGATTGGTAACAAACATACATACCTACACGAACAAAAACTTACGCATTTATAGTATCAGGAGGTTGTGCCTGCATAGGTGAACCTAGGTTCTTATATCAGTATTAAAGTTTTTTTTTTTTTTTTTTTTTTTATACGAAATAGGCTAACGTTTGACCACAATCTCACCTGATGTTAAGTAATGATGTGGTCTACGGTGTAGCACGTTTGCCTAGAAGAAACCTATTCACTCTGGTCTTGAAGACACCCAAATTATAGGTATTCGGAAACACAGACGCCGGCAACGAGTTCCACTCTTTGGCTGTCCGCATTATAAAGGTACACGCAAAGCGCTTGGTGCGGCAAGGTGGTATATCAACCATGAACGGATGTCGCGTGTCCGTGCGTCTGGTTGTCCGATGATGGAATGGGGATGGGGGGACTAAATCAAAGAGTTCAATCGCACACTCTCCGAAATGTATCCTATAAAAGACCGATAGGCTGGCTACTCGGCGACGATGATCGAGGCTCAGAAGCTTAGACTCAACTAAGTCATCATTACCTATGAGTCTTTTGGCTCGTCTTTCTATGGTTTCGAGGGCCTCAAGCTGGTATTTGGCTGAACCGTCCCAAAGGTGTGAACAGTACTCCATACACGACCGGACTTGTGCTTGGTACAGATTAAGGAGCTGTCCCGGTGTGAAGTACTGCCTCACCTTCGACAGTATGCCCAGCTTTTTTGCGGCTGTCTTGGCCCTGGACTCAATGAAAGAGCCAAAGTTGAGCTTAGGAGTAAGTGAGAACCCTAGAAGCTCTAGCTGGTTAGATATCGGTATGGATACATCTCGGAAAGTGGGAGTTAGATGAAATTGACTCCTCTTAGCGGAAAATAGACACGCCTGGGTTTTTGAAGGATTGAACTTGACCAAGTTAGCGTCGCCCCAATCGGCAACTGCTTTCAGAGTCAAGTTCATTCTATCAACCATAGCTTCTCTGTGAGACTGAATCTGGGATCCACTGGAACGTGCATCAGGTATGTATCTCTCTACAACTGTGCTATCGTCAGCATACCCAATGATACCGGGCTGGAGCAGATCGTTAATATGAAGCAAGAATAGTGTCGCAGAGAGAACTGATCCCTGAGGAACCCCGGCATTAATTGCCATATGATCAGACGAGCAGCCGTCAACAACTACTCGAATTGAACGGTCTCTCAGAAAATCTGATACCCATACGCACAGGTCAGCGGATAAGCCGTAACCCGGAAGCTTACTTAAAAGGCCCTCGTGCCAGACCCTGTCAAAAGCCTTTGAGATATCCAGAGAGACAGCAAGAGCCTCACCGTTCTTCTCAATGGCCTCGCTCCAAAGGTGAGTGGCATACGCAAGAAGGTCCCCTGTGGACCGATTTCGGCGAAATCCATATTGCCGGTCACTGAGGAGTTCATTCTGTTCGAGGTATGCCAGGAGCCTATTGTTAAGTACTCGTTCCATACTCTTACATAGTATGGACGTCACTGAGATGGGTCTATAATTGGCAGGGTTAGCACGACTACCCTTCTTCTTCTAGTAAAAAGTAGGATAGGATAGTAGGATATGAAGAATTAATGGGATAATTTATCGAACAACAAAATTTTTCTCACTTTCGTTGTATTTGAAAAGGTATCGGCTAATCAGCAATTATCTACACCGTGTACAACCCTGAGATTGCGATCAAGAGCGGTGGAAATGAGAACGCGCGGCCGGGGACGCCACAGATAAAAACTTTCACTTTTCCGACAACTCTCTGCGGTAACACTCGCTGACAATAAACCCAGTCGTGGCTGCCCTTATTAGGATATTGTTTGCGTAATTGTGATAAACAAGTTTTTTTTTATAAACGGAGTTGGCGGTTTACTTTTCTGATGATGTGAAAGAGATGTGAGATAGTTTTCAATCCATTCACTTGTACTAAATGCACGCATTTTGCTGATGAATAGGTATCATCAAAATAAAATTTTATTTGCAAGGGTCTGTTTCACGTGATTGCCTATATGTACCTCTAAAAGAGAGTTCTTTACTGCTTGTCTTTATTGCAACACAGCGGCAAAAAATAACTATGTGCACCATCCATATAACAGCTAAAAGTATACCATCAAATCTCAATCGTGTTGCACTGTACTTATTTTGTAGCATGTGAATAAGCCCCAAGTAAAAGTATGACATCAAAGCATCTATGATAAGTACAGCTTACTGCTACAGCAATTTTATTTACGACCTCGTGCAATATCTGGAGGAGGCAGTGCTACTCATATCGCGCGTGCGGGTCGCCGATAGCCCTCGATAGAATAATATGACGCCAGCGCGACCGGCGGCCAGCGGCCGGCACGTAGGCAATAAGCCACCGGCAGAGCGCCAGACTCGGGAAAAATAAGATTGCACTCGACGGCGCGTGCCTACAGATGCTAGCTCGCTTCCAGATGCGAAGTTTCAAAAGAAGATAGAGCTACCTGAGTATGCTCAGTACCTTACTCTGGCAGACGGTTTTGAATAGATTCGAAAATAATTTATCGAGCGGGATCTTACATTTATCGACGACGAATGAAAGAAGATGGTTGTGATGGTCACTGGCTTTTCGACTGTCATACGGTTTTCGCAAAATCTATTAGTAACTCAAGGATACAATGCACAATTTTATTGTCAGATTTCATTATTCATGGGTTTTTTGTTGCTACGTGAATATGAGCAGCATGTTCGCATTTATGGAAATGTAACGTCAGCTATGAAGCGTTGCGAAGTATCGCTTTTTGCGCGTGCACTTCAACATTCGGCAAACCTAACTTTATTACTGACTTTAACTATGGCGTAGATTTTACAATGTTTACCGAATAATTATAAGTGCGCGCACAAAACGATAATACGCAACTCCTTGTATCATAAAACCCACGCGAATGACTTGGGTTATTTTAAGATACTCGCTAGCCATCAATGGCATCAAGAACTGGTGCTATGGAAACTAGTTTTCCTAAATTCGTAGCATGTTCGTAGTGATTCCGTAGACTTCGTAAAGTAGCCGTAGCTTCCTAGCATATCCGTACCGTTCTAGTTCAGACACTAGGAAAATTTCAGGTAATATTCGCCGGCAAAACTGCAAGTGAGACAAGGAAATGAGCTAAGTCAAACTTCCACATTTAACATCCGTACGTGTGCAATGTGCCAGCTATCGTGTAACATATTCAGAAAGAAAACGTCCCGCCGAGGCTTGCCTTGTTTCATTTTACGATCTTATCGAAATAATCCGATCTCACTTGTTATTTACTGCCACCATCCCTCGATTCCGACGCTCGTAGTAAACGACGTTGCCATGAGTACGTAATTGCCGACCTTACCCCTGCGACATTCGTCTTAAAATTCAATGTTACAATCTTCCGGCATAACTCCTTACATTCTTGATTTCTGCTGAGAGGCAGCGTACTAAGTGCGATTTGGAAAAATTCCACATTGGAACTTAGCCCCAGGAAATATAATCCGTTTTAGCGGAGTGCTTCAGACTACTTCGGATGTTGTAAAGTGGGGAAATTTGCCAGACATACCTTAGAGATTGAGAGGAAAAATCTAGGTGTTTTATTTCACATGAGCTTGCGGTTGTGAAGTCAGGCGCGCTATCACAATAAACACTTTGCGGTCGTGGTGGAACTCTAAATTATTCATAGGCCAAAGGTTTGTGACAAGTCTTGGAATAGATACTGCCAATAGGTACTGTTTCAAGGTGGTATTCAAAATTCTTTATTTTTTCGTTTTGTTTTATTTTATAAACCAAACCAACTATTTTTTTTTATTCTTATCCAAATCAATAACTACCTTCTTAAACCACATGTGAAATACGGCTATAAAGTCGTGCGTTCGAATCCTGGTCCAATACCAATGCAATTTTTGTCAGCCTTAAATTTTGAAGAAACCGGTTATTATTCTGTAAATGTGAGATATGCAAAACTTTGAACGTGCTTCTGACTACCCTTTATGGATGTATTGACTTGGGATTATATAAAATTTATTTAATTTATTCTTTTCTACAATAAATAATAATTAAATTTGTAGAAAACAGATAAAATTACACATCAGTCTCATTTCATCCAGCGACTTCAAGTTACCTCAAGTTCCGCGCTGAATTTTAAGTTTAAACAAAGAAATAGAATTAATGTGAAAAATTCAATATAGCTGCGAGAGACTCCGCTCGTCTTACCACTACATGTCTACCACCTAATAAGCGTAGAGCATGGAGCATGCAAATCAGGTTCTTTCTACATTTGTAGAGATTGCTTTATAATGGCATAATAAAATGGTTGCGACTTATAGATAAATTGTTTACTCAGGAAAATATACAAGGTAAAAATTATATTTTAGAAAACAAAACCTAGGAAATCTATCAAAATACAATTCAAGGGAAAAATAATAATTTTAGGCACGTTTCTACAATTTGTTACAAAAAATGTTATTTCCTATTCCGTTTTTGGCAATAACTTATAGAAACACATTGGAACTGAATTTAATTGGAATTTTTGTACCTACTTTTTATACGTAACTTTACGTTTATTGAGTTTAAGGGCAGTCTCTATCTGAGCGTCATCTGAAACAAAGGCTATGCTCTATGTACTGGAAAGACTGAAGTAAAAATTCTCGACATTGTCATTCTCTTGGCGTAACATTGGTAATGAGCTAAGTTCGCGGTAACGCCTCGCAGCTTACATACCAATCAGAGGTCCAGCTATCCATTGGTAATCGTGCCACAAACATGAAAACAAACTTGTGATTATGTCCTGGATTCGAAGACTGGGACTTTGGTGTTGAGTAAAAGTTGAAGTGTTTGGATGGTATAAATTCCAGTAAGTATAAGTTCATCACCAGAGTTGGCTCCTAGCTCATACGAATTCGGATTGTACCTACCCATTCTTATATTAGTAAAAAAAATAAACGTGTTAACTAAAAAAGGGATGTTCTCTACATAGCTTTTAGCTTTATAGTTAGGTTATATTTAAAAAAAAAAACCTAAATATTTAACCTATTATAGTTTTAAAATTTATTCTAAATCAAAACATCGATTGAGAAAGTATTTACCTAATGACAACTTCCGAGAAGTACATTTTTTCCTTGCCACCATAGCACTAAGTGCCAAGCCATGTAAGCATGAATTCTGTGGTAGGCAATATTAGAAAAATGCTGAAAAAATAATCAACATTTTTCTTTCACTATTTTTTCCTTAATTTGCCTTAAAATTATACTCTATCTCTACAAGTCTCACCTCCGACTTCCCGAATTGTTAGACCACAATCTAGGTAACAAGCTGAACAGGCGCCCGTTTCTTCTGACGGCGGCCGCGGAGTTAGTAAATGGAATTTGCAAGTAATTTCAGCCCCCCTTCCTACCCCTCTCACCCCCAGACTTGCTCTCTTGTCTCCGCGTGTCGCTTCCATTACAAATTGTGTTGGATAAAAATATGGCCTGAAATATAAAGAGCTGATGCATCGACTAAACGGAGGCCAAAAGGTGGAATAACAACGTCATAGAGTAGACGTAGCTTACGTACTTACATACCATAGAGCGTTTTAACTTCAAATAAAGATTTTTAGCAACTTTTGTTCTATTAACTCCCCAAACTTTCTGGAGGGACGGATACATCTGTTCTCGTATTCAGGGTCAGTGGGAGAATGGAATTATAATTGCCCAGCAATGGGATCCAGTAGGTTAACTAGATTAGTTGTTCTGATAAGTTATCTGCTGTTTTTCTTAGTATTTTTCTGATTACGAGAGCTAGTTTCATCACACATCTCATTATCATTATTTAAGCCGCATGAGTCTACTGCTGAACATATATTATGTTACCGTCATAGATTTTCAGTCATACTTGTGCGGCCTACATGGCAGGCTACTACAGGCTCCCAGCAAACTTTATTAGGTCCTATGCTGTACTTTCCGGTGCGTAGTCTACACCAAAAACCTTTCTGGCCCGACGGCCATTTGCATTTTATATGTTCTCAAGCTGCGTGCCCGCTCACCACTACTTCACCTTGCTAATCTTCTGGACTATGTCAGTCACTTTAATTTGTCTACGGATCTCCTCGTTTCTGATTCCATGAGGTTGGGAAAACAACGCCTATGTACTCATTTTTGATAAAAGCAATTTACTGCTCTATATGAATCACGAAGCCCACGGAAAGAAGTGGGCGTGTAATAAGAAATGTTCCGCATATTGACTTCGGCGACGTTCGAGATCTCTAAACAATGACACACGGCACTGAGTTACAGAACACAGGCCAATTTTTAATCCGATGCAGCACTGTTTTATTGCGGTTGCACTTTTCTTTGTTTCGTTTTTCTCAAGGGAATCAATATTTCTTGAACTGAGGTTGTGAATCCAGCGGATTCTAAATAAAAAATGTTGGAGTGCAAATGTTTAGGCCATGAGTTTAAAAGTTACTTTTTGAATTAAAAAACAAAAACAAATTCTTTATAAAACAGAATTCATAAGTTTCAGTCTTCATGGTCTTCAAGCTTCAAAAGTTGTTGTTTTTTTTATTTATACAAAAGAGTAGTAATTTAACTTTAATTTAAAAAAAATGAACTTATTTTTATTCAAATTTATTGGATTTTAACATAACAATAATGGCGACATATCAGACCCTTGTGTAGTATGTTCATCGTAAAGCGTCTTAACGTAATATCCATGCGTTTTCTTTTTTACTAGTCAGCCAGGAAAAAAAACGAAACAGGACCAAGTTTTAAAATAGACGCCAGAAATACTCAGACAGAGTAACTTGTGAAAATCAATACTTCCAATAAACAGGTGTGCAGCTGAATAATGAAACAGCGTGCTGATCAACGTACATTGTAACCAATAGATAACACACGAATGGACGTGGCTGATGTACTGCATTCACATAATGGCCGTTGTGCTTGTGTGGGAGATTTACGCGCTTTTCAGCACGAAATAAAGTTTATTTTAATGAAAAAAGTATTTTTTTTGAAGTGGCTGTTAATAAAATCCTCTGCCTGGAATGCGTTGGATTTGTTGTTGAAACCTAACGGTCCCAAGATTTGATAGTTCAGTTTAAATACGTTTGTCTCAACAAAAGGTATTGATGTCAATAATCGATTTTAAAAGGTATAAAAAAGAAAGATGAAAACGTTGGTTATGGAATTTACCCACTACAACGGATCATACTATGGAAGTAACTATATCAGCACATGCAAAATAATATTCTTTGTCTAAATTAATATTAATAAATGCCCACCCGAACGTTCCGTCACCGACCATCACCATAGCGTGCATCATGACCGGACCGATATATTATAATTGAATTCAATTAAATTCAATTTATTTTAATTTCAGACATGTCATCCATTTTGTTAGTAAAAAATAATAATTAAAAACTTAAAAAATATGTTAGTAAGCACAAAATTATACACAGTAAAAAAAAAACATTATTGAGTGACCAACTGTGCGACAGGCTGGTGTTTTGAAAGCCAGTGGCCTATAATGCCTATAATGATATTTATTTTATTTTATTTTATTTTATTCATGTGTGATATGTGTGATATGTTCATGTGGGTACAATAGTGTCTGGCCAAGTCCTATTTATGTGTCTGATACATTCATAGCACGGTCATGAGTAGTGGGCCTTTCCTTTACATCAAGAACAAAACTATTTAGATTCTAAAATAACTGACTCACCAGTACAATTTTTTAAGTAAGTCTTAGCAACTTTAGCGCCCCTTTTAATACTCAATAAATAAGCTCGCAACTAATTAAGATTATTGACAGGGGTACTACTTACAAACTAAAGTAAGTAACTAAATATAAACACTTTCCAATAACGTCTATCCGATAGATCTGTTCAAAGGGTTGTGAAGCTCGCCCGGAGGTATTCTGGGATCGTCACGGTTTTCTAATTTCAACTTTGGAGGGAACAGCAGCAATTTTCAAATTAGCTTTTTTGGTATGCTTGCCAGATTTGTTGATTGAAAAGTGAAGGGTTAACTTTACATGGGCCTTCTTAAATAAAAAAATCTGTAGAATGTGTGATAATTATTGTGTCCGAGCACTGCTTTATGTTCGAAAAACTTGAATCCTTTTGTACAAATAACAAAGCCTTTTTAAGTGAAGCCGTGTTGGCCCAGTGGGAGATAATAATAATTATAGCAACCAACATTTACTTGTACCAACTTATATATTTAACATGTGAGACCGTAATGAAAATATTTTTTATAGCTTGCCGTACAAGTAGCTCAAAAACTTTGTTCATAAGCATAATTCACAAAGCTTACCGAGCGTTTTGTTTACCTGCCGAGCCGATTCCCAATAACCTCTCCCTATTCTCTAATACATATTCAATTCCGCATTTAAACTGCTTGCGAAAAGGATTTCCTAGGGCAAAAGTTTAAATAAGTTTAGGGGAGTTGTCAGATCCCTTTTACGAGTGCAAAAGGGCAAAGAAGGCAAATGTTTATTCAAAGATTTTATAGATTGTGTTGAGTGAATGGAACGAAGAATCACAAGTTGGTACCTACTACTCATGGGTAGGGTAGAACTAACTCGCCAAGTAACTAAACTTTGAATCACTCTAACCTAGGAGGTCAAGCACCAGTTGTGGCGTTATTGACTCGCTAGCGATCGTCCATTTATAATCTTAATTAGGAATCTCTAGACGACTTACTTGGTCATGTCACCGATAAGTTACCTTTACCATATTAAGCTCTATATAGATATACGTATAACTCTTAACAGTGCAAAAATCCAATTAAAACGAAATAGTGTCATAATGATTTATGTTTACGGTACATAATCCAGTAAAAGTCCTATAAACTCCGCCGTGACGCTGCGACCTACGAACTTCTACACAAATTACTGCGAGTATAATTTAATCTTCACCAAGTTCGTTAATTTTATTTTTCGTTTGAATTAATTTAAAAATTCCTGCTGAGATCCGGACAGTTATCGAACTTGGGACGTCTGGAACTTTCAACACTAGTTATATTAGCGAAGTCATTTCAAGAAATTCTGACATCGGATCGCACGGCTGTTAGGTGGAAAATTACTGCCGAAGAATATGGTATTAGGTACTTCCAATCAAGTACGTATTTCAAAATACCCCAAGTTAAAATGTGCAAAGTTTTGATGTTGGGGTGGGGGGGTAATTTGTGTGTGATTTAACATATCTTGCAGAAGATTTTCTGCAACAAAAAAAAAAATTTACTTTTTATTCATGTAATACTTGTATTTGACTATGTACGGAAACAGGATAACGTTCCATTACCGAACAGAACATCTAGAAACTGAAGTTTGCAATAATTCTATTCCGGCATTGCTTTTCTAGAAAAGGATATGAATCCATACGAAATAGGTCCATCTCATCTCTGCCCGGCCATTCCAGTGAGGGTCTGTCAGCGTTTTACACTCGCTTTACGCAGCAGTAATGCGAAACAATATCGTAAACGTATCGTTGAGAATCAAAGCCATAAACTGTACGTTGGTATCAAATCGACGAACGTGTCGTAGAGACGGTAAGAAGGCTTTAGGACAAGCGACGTGTAGCAAAGTTTTTATTTCCCAGGGGACACACCGATCGCAAGCCGCCCAGGTGCTCCCCGCATGGAAACCTATATTATTTGTTTGAGCGAAACTTTCTGGTCTCGTGTGAAATAACTAAATTATGTTTGCGTCCCGAACGCCACCTTCTATTCAATGAGTTGCGTCGCGCATCTCGCTCGATATGCTCATGTAAACATTACTTATATCACAGAATGTTTTACGTTAGTTTTCTGTCTGTTCCATGTTTGTATCTGTGGCTGTCTGCAAGATATTAAACATTCTGTTCTTATTTATGAAGAATTTCAAACGAAAATTCTTACGCAACTAAAGAGAGGACACATAAACAAACTACCTATAAACTTGTACATTACTGATATTAAATGTTCGAGAGGGTTCCTCGTAAGAAAAATAATAAGCTAGTCATTTGCGTCAAACGAACTCGTTGATAGAGGCTTTTAGAATACATTTCAGATACAGCTGTACCGTAGAATTATTATCACAAATATATACATAAAACTGTTACGCTATTGAATGACTGACTGATTATCAACGCACATCCTAAGCCAGAAGTCTAAGGAGTATGAAATTTGGAGGGAAGGAAGCGTCCTGTTTTAGTGTAGCTCTAAGTAAAAAGAAAGTAATTCCCGAAACTCAACTGCAGCGTGAATTGATGTTTGTATGAATTTACCATCTCGTGAACGAAGTCGCGGGGGTTCCCACTAGCCCAGATATAAATTTCGTACCTCGCTGGCAGATTATGATTCTGTTATAACTTTATCCTTTTCTATTGAATTATCTCTGTGTGGATTACACAGCAAAATTCAAAGTGACAAAAGTTTCATATTCACCCACTCATTATGGATTCAAATCGGATTGGTACCTAAAATGTACGAAAGCCTGTGCTGGCTGATGAATCTAATTTTTGCGTCGGGCGCAGCGGCGCGTTCCTTATGAAAATTATGCCCATTTCGAACGCTCCAAGGAGTTGAGAAGTTGAAATAAACTGTCCCGTCGTGACTCGCACACTGATCTACGGTACTACGCTGAAAGAACGAAACATTCCCGTAGTCTTCACTGTTGTCCAGTGCTGATTTTAGGAAAAGTCTCATAATTTTTATTAGCGGAGTTGTTTTGGTAGGGATTTTGGAATTGATTCTAAAGGACCGTCATGAAATTAAAAACTTAAATTACGGGCATATTATTGATTCTACTCACTTCACATCATATATTTGTATAACCTTTTTTAAAAGCACCCTTTTATTTAATACAAGTTGTCCGCGCGCGACTTCGTCCGCGTTTGTTTACCTACCTAGACTATTTTCCATTATCCTTGCCGAAGTACTAACACTTATTATGCAGCTATTTACCTACTTCTACCTACTGTCACCGTAACCGTAACGTTAACCGTAACCGTCACCGTCCCGTAACCGTCACCGTCACTGTCACCGTCCCGTTACCGTCCCCGTCCCGTCACCACCTTCGTCACCGTCACCATCATGGTCACGGAAGGCCCCCGGAAGAAGGATGAATAGGACTTTCAAAGAAACTTTCAAACCCCATTTCATCCCCTTTGATGTGAATTTTCGTAATTTTTTTTCTAAGCAGATGCCTTCGTCCAGTGAGGAATCTGCCTGCCAAATTTCAACTGAATAGGCCTAATAGATAAAAAACCTACAACGCTGATTCGTCAAAGTTGTTTGAGATATCTTCGCTCGCTTGATCAACTAAAAGTCCAGATGTAGTAGCGATTGCGACAAAGCTCTATTTCAAAGTAGCCCTTCTTCAAACAGGCAGGCGGACCGCGCCGCATTTCTGACATTTACTTACAAATGTGAACACGTTTAATAGTTTTCTAGGTAGTTTATGGGTATTTTTATTATAGTGCATGTGTTTTATGTTTGACATTGATTACTAGTAGTTTATGTCAGTAGAAATGCTATGCTATATTATTCTTCAAACTTCGATCATCGATCAGGAACATACAAGGTAGCAATCTTGATGCCGATCTTCTCGTACGTTTAGTAATAAGTATTATAGCTTATTAAAAAACCATACTAGGATTCCTTGTATCCGTGGATTTCAGAAACTACGAGTACCATGGTACCACAAAACATCAGGAACAAATATTTGCAGATCATGCAAACATTTGTCCCGCAGCGGGAATCGCCCGGTACGCCGCGCCACCGAGGTCGTAAATTGATACGATTGAACCGAACACATCGCAAGATAGAACAACCTCGTAATAACATGATATCAATGTACTTATATGATATCAGTGGAGCGAGACGGGCCGCGGGTGGAGAGTGACTTCGAGTGGAGTGAGCCGTGACGGATAACAGAACGAATGGTTAGAGAAAAGTCTGGTTTCATTATGTCGTGATATTCTATTTAACTTTTGTAACTGGGGAATTAGTATAATCTGCAAATATTTGTTTTGGGTCTGGGTGTTGTGGTATGATACTCGAAGTTTCTGATACCCATGACACAGGGAATCCTAGTGTGAGGTCAGAAGTGACCGTTGGGTGTCATTTATTTATTTATTTAACTGTCTACCAGTTCATATAAGTGAGAGCTCTGGCGGAGTGGTCCTAGTGGCCCGCCTTCCGATCTTAGGTCATGGGTTCTAATCCAGGGCGTGCAATTTTCTATTCGAAAAATGTATGACCACTGTACTAGTCGGTCTACTCTCAAACGGTGCAGGAATAATATTTTTTTCTTTTTGTTGATAGAATTAGAAGCCTCTTTCGGGATAGTATACTAGTTACGGAACACGTTGTTTTGGTTTAATTTTAAAGGTAGTTATTAGTCAAAATAAAAGAAACAAACAATGAACAAAGCTGTATGTACAAAGTATCTACTACGTCTATGGTACATGCATGCCTCGACAAAGCTCGCGCCCGCACAGTGAGTTTAAGTCGCATTAACATAGGAAGCAGATAATACTATAGTATTTTTTTTCGGACGGATTTTTAAGCTGTTGATCTTCTATCTTCTTCTCCGGCTGAGAATATCTAGATCGGGGCAACGAGCTCAAGGGCACCACTCAGGGCAGTTGTTGCGAAAGCCGGTAAGGCTCTGAAGGACTCTGCGCTATTATGGTTCGAATCGTGGAATCCAGATACTGGACGTTCTTGGGAAATTTTCATAACGATTTAAATGATTTAAACCCTGAAAAGAGATATTTCTCTGAAAAATTGTCTCGTAATACATTTTACACCTTATTGGTGACCGTAAATAAATCCAAAGCATTGGTATTTTTGATTTCACCCTTTGCAAATGCAAAAACCCGGCTTTGTACGTGAAGGCATCCATTACACAAACCAGCTAACGTGGTAAGAGTACATTTATTACGTCGAGTCACGGCACTCATTCGGGTATTAGAGATAAAATTAAAATTTACGCTTTGCCCAAAGCAATTTGTAACCGGCCGGTATGCGGCGCGGAAAATAGGCTTTAGTTTATCCGCGTTTTACATTCATTTTCGTAAGTGGCTTACAGAATATGTTTTTGGTATGTTACTGAGGAAGATCATTCGTGATTTGATTTAGGTATTGAACTAACTACTGAATCCTTAATTATTTATGTAATATTTGGTGTACACATTGTGGGACCTCAGTAAAAGGTGATTCTTAAAACGTAAACTATCCCGAAATATATTTAATAAGCCCTGAATCAATCAAGAAATAGGTAATAGACTGGCCTCATAGATCAGTTAGTAGTAACTCTGTCTTCTGCGCTAGAGGTCGCGGGTTCGATCCCCGCACTGGACAGACATTTGTGTGATAAACACAGATGTTTGTTCTGTCTGGGTGTTAAATACTTATCTATTATATATATCAGTCTCTGGTACCCATAGCACAGGCTATGCCTAGTTTGGGATCAGTTGACCGTGTGAATAATGTCCGGAATATTTATTTGTTTATTATTTTATTATTTAATACCAACGAAAAAAAAACAACAATTCCTTTTTTCTCCCCAGTTTATTTCACGAACTTTTTCAAATTAGCTGTTTTTGGTATATATCTTTATAACGAATTAGTTAACTTACGCGAAGTTCAACATAAAGATTGGAACCATTAGACATAAGCCGATGAAAATAATGTCAGTCGGATCTCAATGTGAGGGAATTGAAAATAATACTCCTCTAAGAATACCAGGGTAAGTCTTGGCCGAAGCAAAACAAACGCAAGTAGTAACCCAACTCCTTCCTAAGCAAATAATCGGTAGATTAGTCAAAAATAGACTTAACACCAACGAATACCACGATAATTTGTCAATGAGAATTCATTGTTGTTTGGTTTAGAGTAACCCGAGTAGTGAGTCTGATAAATGTCCTCTCAGAGCGCGCCGTCAGTCAAATCGCGGTTCCCTGCCCACAAGATATATTGTGGACCCAAGGATCGCCCTTGTGGAACGCCCGCCCCTTGCGTTACTTTAAAATTAACCATTTTGGTAATTATACGCGTTATGTACCTAGAATCGTCTAACCGCAATGTTTCAGGAAATCTATAGGGTTGGCTGCCGAATTATGGTTGTTGTATTGGCGTTACTTTGAACTTTTGTGTGGGAAAGCGTTATGATTCTTGGTCGTATAAGGAGAATTTTGAGGAGAAATTTCTAAAAATCAAAGACAACTATTGCCACATTTTAAGGCATTTGAAATAAATGTCAGTCTGACGTCAGTGATAAACTAGCTGACTTGCCCCGGCTCCGCACGGGTAAAACTTTCAAGGAAATACGACCAGTAATTAAGATTTTTACAAACTTTGGCATGCCTTTTCACTCTAGAAGATACGAATTTTCAAAAATCATCCCTAGTCACGCATTAGCAATGCTCCAGGAGTTGCAGATGTCAATAGGTGACGGTAACCGCTTACCATCAGGTGGGCCGTAGGCCTGTTTACCTCCGTATAACATAATAAAAAAAAATAGTGGGCACCTACGTCCTAAAAGAAGGACCTTTGTCAGATTTTAAAGTTTTAAGTTTGTGGTTCGAATATTTCGTGTGGAGTGAAAAAAGTTGATTCTTCTTTTAATTATGTTTTTTTTTTAGGTTTATACCTCTTTTATGCACTCTCAAATTTTGTGCTTCATTTTGCTCTGAGATGTCGATTTGGATTCTACTCAATACAGTTTGTTTTAAAATTGGTCAAATACTTTTTTCTGTATTCCCTCGGTCAATCCATGTCAAATCTCTTGAACACAATCCATCACGTCCAGCGATTAGGGAAATCAGTTACGTGATTGACACCCAGCTCACGAGCAACATAGTACATATTTTAATTATTTCGTTGCGTGTATAAAACTCCTCGGTTAGTTTGACGTGGGTAACATTATAGTATACACAGTAGTACTGGTGAACTGAGTTTTCTCTGAAACAACTGTAGCAATAGAAGCTACGCACTGATCACTATTCACGCACCACCTACATATATCGTGTCTGTGTTTGTGCGTTACTAAAGAATTGGCTACAATACATATTACTATAAAGAGTTAGAAAATTAAGGTCTTATACATCTACTATAGATGATTTATACAGCGTCAAGCCATGTTCAAACGGCATGCGATATGTCCTTGACATGTCATATAACATTAGTTTCAAAAAGATCCTCATCTCTACTGAATAAAGTCGGATTTGAGTTTGATATTTGAGGGTGTGAGATAAAGCTCAAAAATATTGCAAGCTCCTAAAAGTCAAACTCAAAATTAACTTTTTTCAAACCGTAAATATAATTTAAAAATAAATTAAAGATGACATATCGCATGTCGTTTGAACATGGCTTCTAACTTACAGGACGCTTAGTGCCTGGAACATAACTGGAACTATAATTGGCTGACATTAATTATTTACAAATCAATATACCGCTCTGTGTTCTTACCATGGGTGAAATTTAAATCGAGTGTAAGACGATCAGCCCAATATCTCGAAATGCAAATTGCTTCCATCCAAGTTATTTAAGAGCTAAAATCCGCGCGATAAAGCTCATTTTACACTAAAAGCTGTTTCAGAGTGAGTCAAAACCAGCAACGTCTAATTTGGAAATGCTAACAGTTTTGGAAGTGCTCGACTTGCGGCCGCAGCTCGCAGCAAGCATCAGAACAACAAACAAAGTAATTAAACACATCAAACGGGTGGCTCTGAGGCAGTCAAAGCGTCGTCGATTCCGACTATGGCTTTGCTTTACAAACGCCAATGGAAATGCATACTGTGGCTGTGGTAACTCAGCTCTTGGCAACCGTTTCTGGCGTTAGCGAGACGAAGTCGAACTCAATCAAAATTGGCCGTAACTGAATTTTTGATTGATGCTCATTGTAGAATAGCTCAATTCAATTGGGGTACCGCTATAGGCATCGTCATAATATAACGCGACTGCGCGATCATCGCAAGTTCACGATCATCACATCTAAAAGGCTAGTTTGAGGTAAGGCCGTTCACGTTCATTGTGGAATACCCCTGAAAAAAGATGTTAAATTACTGAGTTTGGCTATATTTTTTTACTGACCACTTTTCCTAATATCCACCTCAATCTAGCCGTTAGGATCGGCAATCAATATGGTTTATCTCTCAAAAGCTCCTGTTTTTCATGGTTGTTTTCGCCCATAGAATAACATGAAAAACGCCATAACTTTTAACTGCGCTCGGCCCGTGAAGGAAGTGCACGTACCACGAAAACGTTTAGAGATGTAATTACAAGTAACGAGCGGGGCCGCCGGCAATAGGTATATTTTATCGGATTACACGAACATTCACCGACACAAGTGATGTAAGTAAAATTTTGTGTGGTATTTGAATGACCTCGGTGTTGCAGCAGGCGAATGCCCGTCTGAGACGCAAGGGGTTCGATTCCCGCTGCGGGACAAATGATTGCATGATTCTGATTTGATTCTGGGTCTGAGTGTTCCGGTACTTGTAGTTCCTAATACCCACGACACAGGGTATAGGATGTATAGTTGGGTGTAGTAGTAGTTAGGCCTATTTCTATTTATTCTATTAAACAACGTCAGGAGGAACTTTTTACGCACGTATAGGACGATGTGGTGCCTGGGACATGTTTAGATGGAGTAGGCTATTCCAGCATCTACCTATACTATCTTCTAAGCCTAGTCGGCTTTATCCCCAGAATAACGTAGTCAAAACGTACGGAGCTGACTAAGCCGCGGGTTTCCTCGCGATATTTTCACTCACCGTTTTGAGCAGGAGTTAATGCGCACATAATTATTTCGAGTAAAGAGTACATTGGCGCACAGCCAGGATTAAAACTCACGCGGCCTTTACATTGAAAGTCAAGGTGAGGTAGCCACTAGGCCAACACGGCTCTAAATTGCGTGTAATATTATTCATTTAATGTAACTCAATTTATGCTTGTTAATTTTTTTTCATACTTTTTTTTTTTTTTTTTCAAATAACTCACAGACTGATCTACTGGTACAGCCTATATTTTTAACCGACTTTAAAAAGGAGGAGGTTCTTAAGTCGGTTGTATTTTTTATTTTGTTTGTGTTTATGTTACTCGATATCTCCGCCAATACTAAACCAATTTTGATAATTCTTTCGCTGGTATATAGAGTATGATCCCATATTAATTTAATAAACGCCATCTCATCTCTTAAAATGACGGCTGGCTGAATTTTTTTTTTGTCGACGGTGGTATGGTTTGGTTATCCCCGCGACTTCGTTCGATTGCTGCTATTTTTATATAAACTTTAACCTCAGGGGTTGTGTGTCGGGAATTCCTTTCTGTGCACCCATACGTTACAACAGGAAGCTACCCTGCAAATTTCATACTCTAAGGATTTTGGTTGGGCTCGTTGATGCTCGTTGCTGCGTTGATTTTCAAATCGAATAAAACCACTACGTTTGATTGTCAGTCAGTCAGTCAGTATCGTAAGAGTTATTATTGATGATGAATGGATATCATACTTACTCTTGTTTTTATTCGAAAATGTAGGTGGCCAGTGTCATCATCAGTAGGTAAGCAAAACGCAAAAAGGTTGATATTAATCTTGTAAATATTCTTATTCTTAGAGAAATAAAGTGAAGTGTAACGTAGGGAAATATTTTTCTTTGATATTTATTTCTTGTTTGACGGGACTCTGGAAAGTGTGAATAAATTATTATTGATAAAATCAATTTGATCGTTTGTATCAATATGGCATGTATTTATAAAATAATTCCTTTTTAACCTTTCCCAAGAATTATGTCGATGACTGTACGTTATCAACTTCGGTCCAAGCGAAGCTCGTTCAAGCATGCCAATGATTAATTAACAGTGTATGTGTAAGCCAACAATGTAATGATTAGATACCTACGTCGGTCGGTTAGTTAAGGAACACGAAATAATACTGTAGTTGGGAACGAGCTTATAATAAGTCTTTATTGCCTTTAAACACCCAGTTTTTTGAGCTCCGGATCTTAATATCAACGATTCAATTGACAAAAAACTTTTTATACTATATACTAAAGTTTTGTCAAAATTGGCTTAAATTTTGATCTCTATCTCGATTTTGATTCATATTTTATCGCTATCCAGTGCAAATTTATACTTGGGACTGATTATGCTCCAACTCGATTACCAATAAAGTTTGTAAATTCAACTAAATTAAAGAAATTTCAAAATTATCCATGCGGTCACAATTAATTGAATTGCCAATAATAAAAACTCTAACTAGGTACACTACAAGTCATTGATAAGGTATAATTGACTCGCTAGCGAGAAAATAGCACCCAATCAATACCCCTAATATTGTACTTTTATCAATTATCAATACTTCTTTCTATTTGCCCATACAATAAACCCGCAGGAAATGGTTTTAAAAGTAAACTGGTTATCGTTAGCTTTCTATAAAAGGCCACGGATTAGGTGAGTAAAAGGGTTGGCCCAATTCTTTTAATAGGCGTCTGTATTGTTTCAATATATTTTGTAAAAAATATTGATTGGTTTTAATTTTACTGGTCTGGCATTATAAATATCAAGTATAACTTTCGAACTGTCAATCCGATCTGCATGGAATTTAATAAGTCAACGGTTTGTACTATCAAAATAAAGTCTAAAAGGGCTTTTTTAAAATATAAAGTCATAATTAAAGAGCTTTGTTTATACATTCCAAAACGCTTTTTATTTATATTCTAGGCTACATGATTTTGAGAGAATATATCGAAAAAAGTAACATTTAAAAACCAATGCAACGTAGTTCACGTTGCATTGGTATCCATTTGGTAAAGTTTCATTGACTTTGTAGTTGAGGTAAGATTCGATATTTGTAAAAACATGCTAATGATGCAATTTTCAAAGTTTATCTTATTTGTGCCTCAACGATCATCGTAGCACCAACATTTACCAGACATCGCGAGGTCTCAGTTTGGGGCCAACCACTAGTTTCATTACTCTCACTAGTTTAATTAAATAAATAAATATTACGGACATATTCACACGGTCAACTGATCCCAAACTAGGCAAAGCCTGTACAATGGGTACCAGAGACTGATATACATAATAGATAAATATTTAACACCCAGACACAGAACAAACATCTGTGTTTATCACACAAATGTTTGTCCATTGCGGGGATCGAACCCGCGACCTCAGAAGGCAGAGTTACTACTAACTGGCCAGTCAAATTTTCATTTTAATAGTGAGGAAACATGATAAGCGACTGATACTAAAGGTTCAAGCAGTGCCCTCTATCTGTCAATTAAAATAAATTACATAAAAAAAACTGTGGCACCCCTGACTTTCCATGCCCGGAGGCGATCGCTTTGTAGAGCCTTTTGTGCGACCCTTGATTGGCAGATGACAATCCAAAAATCGTTATAAACAGCGATTTTATTGACGTCTAAAGATATTTTTTCATATCAAACATATTTTATTATCCAACATCGTAAATGTTGCGAAAGTTGAAAAGTGTCTGCAAATATAACGCTATCTAGAACTTTTGTAATAACCAGTGTGTAAAAGCAAGAAGTCTTCTTAACTGACGTTAAAGATCCACAAACTTGGTTTTCATTATTTAAAATACTTCGAGCTAGCTACCTGTTGTTTGTTGGGTTGATACTTTTGAGCGAAATGAGAGGTTTTATGTGTGCGTATTGCTGATGTTTTTCCACAAAATATTGCGGAAAAAGTTTTTTAGTAGGTTTTATAAGAATAAACATTTCTAAATATTTCTCAACCAGAACTGCTATATTCCGTTATTTAAAGCTATATAGCTATGGCAGTATCTATGTAGTACATCATCATTAGAAAAAGTTATTCATTAACATAAAAAAAATAAAAGGGCATTTCTTCACCATGAATCCTACACACAGTTATAAAGATACAATTGGTAATTTACAAGTTTTGGTATGTATGTTGGTAGACAGGTGAAATGGTCGAGGTCTCAGCTACGCTGTTTTCAGCCTCGCCATAAAATGTCTGCTGTCGTCACAGCAGGTTTGATCCTCGGAAGCCATCAGCCGCTATCAGGCGATGAAGAGAAGGGCACAGATCATTATTATAACCTATGTAAGTAGGTAGGCAAGACTATTCTAAACATGACTATATCATCCCGTAAGTGGCATAATCTATGTTCTTTAGGCTTATTTTAAAATGTTGAATTTCCCTTACAGCCGTAGAACAAACTTTATTCCCCTTTCGGGATAGCATACGTATTTTGAATCACCTTGTATGTACTCCGTGCTAGACGCCGATATAACAAAAGCTACGTTATCACGTATCCTACCTATCTTATTTTGACTTTAGTAAAAATAAACACTATATTATGTGAAAAATATAACTGCTTTAAGAAACACAGCTCTAGTAGAACATTTAAGACAATTTAAATATGGTGTAGAGTGAGGCTGTGGCTTCAGTAAGTCCAGAACCGCCGACACCTTGACTAATGTCCAGCATTTATAACCCTTGAAATTAATTGTTTGCATGTCCGAAGACGTCCTATCCAACACCCTGTATTGTTTAACGAACTACGTCTACTTGCACCATAAACTCCGAATTATTTCAAGTAATTTCCAAAGCTCAAGTTAACGTCATCATCATCAAAAGCCTGTAGAATTCCACTGATGAACATAGGCCATTGAACATATCATAAGGGGTGAGGGACGGGGGTTGGGGGGTTGGACCATAACCTACCACGCTGATCCAGTGCGGGTTGGTGGGTGGAGGGCCAGAGCCTCGTTTGTTAATCGGGTGTACCTCAGGCCGATGAGGTTGGTTTGGGTTCCGAACGGTGTTATTTGAAACCTCTTACATCCCAAGCTAACGACACTACAAACATATGTCCGGAATATTTTTTTAAAAAATATTCGCCTGTTCCTCGAGACCTAGCGCGATAAAGCCTTGAGGCAATTATTTTATGTTCAAAATCATTTTGACGTTCGATTGAATAAAAACGAGTGTTAAATATTCGGTGCAAGTAGGGTAAAGCGTTTTATGCAGTATGGGATAAAAGATGTGGCTCAGACCTCTTTGTGTTGGTATTTATCAAGACTGAAAATTCTTATGCTATTTGTTAGTTAGTTTTGATACAAGATGCCTTTGAAGTGAGCGTCGAATTCCCAGTTTTGTTGGTTAAAAGCAAGATTATTTTGTAAAGTTGCTTTTAATATGGGACCTATCTCTTTATTCTTTATTGTAGACAGAAAACACATACAAAAAACAAACTAAATGAAAGGACATGTACAAAGGCGAGCTTAACCCTAAAAAGAGTTCATATAGTTATCTCCTAGATATGTTCTATGAAAACTAATAATACAATAAGGTCGAAAGCTCCAAATAAAAAGTAATATTCGTAATGAAATTACTCCTTTGTGCGTAAAGGCTAGTATAGTAAGATGGCCATTTTACAACGGCCATTTGGATCGAAAGTCGAGGTACCTCTCACTAGACCAATATGACTCGGCACCACTATCCTACTAATATTATAAATACGAAAGTTTGAGGAAGTTTGGATGTTTGTTATTCAATCACACCGTAACGCCTCAACCGATTTCGTTGAAACAAATATAAAGAGTTTTTTATACTACCTGCTCGTCAATGGCATATTATGTGTCATGCAAACCTTTCCTAAAGTAATTCATTATAGCCCTACGGTCTAGCCGGGTCATAATGTTGTACTGAATTTCATTTTTTCCCATGGGACATAATGTGATTTGAATTTGGATTTCAACCCATGTAGTCGTGCTTGATCGAGGTTGGTTTCAAATATGTTTGGGTGCAATGAGATTTTATTCTAATTAGGCTGTATGTTATAATTCTCTTTGCACTGCCTACAAATTAAAAAAAAGAAAAACATGAAAACTTTTTACGAAATTCATTTTCACCCGCGCACGATGAAGGATTTATTCGAATGTCGAACTGACCACTACAGAATAGACTACAAAAAAAGAAAAAAAGGCGCCAAGTGCTCAAACTGCTGTGCTGTTATCTACACTGAAATTCAGTTTCGATTCGGATAAACTTCTTAAAATTGTCATGGGCGATCTTGAACCCCTCGTACTCAGGATTCTTGCCTTAACTCCCTCGCTCCGCTCAGGAGTTAATCATAGAATCCCTCGTTCTCGGGGTTCAATATAGCGCCCTTGACATAATACACTACTTTAAGCCCTTGTTGCATAATCTACTATTATACCTACCTACCTTTTTTTTGTTTTTGCATATAGGCTAGATACTTTTTATGCGGTACCAGGCGAGCGAAGCCGCGGGCGGAAGCTAGTTATTTATAAGGCGGTAATATTACATCGAAATCCGTAAACAATGCTAAATATACAAAAATGTAAAGAGATCGAGCACATTGTGCAAAGACTTCAGAAGGCACTCGTATTTCGTCACTCATGTGAATACTCACTCTATTGGCTCTCAAGAGTTTTTGGTCAAGAACGAGATTGATCGTAAAAATACAAGACACTTTATTATAGAAGGTGATTCATAATATTTGTTATATACGACTTTTGGAAATTCATATTTTTTTATTGAAAGAACTACCTACCTATATGCAAATATCAGCAGTTTTGGGTTCAAATAAGTTCAAACTCAATTATACAGCTGTTTATGGTAGCATCTTGTAGTCGAACATCTCGTACGTTACGGAAGTTGGAAAAAAAACAGCTGATTACAGATTTGAAAAAATCTGAGAAATATACCTATTGGTTTTGTGTTTTTTTATTCTGCTTTTATTCTGCTAATATTCTTTCTTTTTTTTGATAGAATAACCCCCTTTCGGGATACATGTTATGAATCACCGTGTATGTGGGCCTTAACTGCCCACTTAGAAAAAAAATGTTGGCTTAATTCAGTACGCAATTTTACCCTCCTCTCTTAGTAAGGGTACTGGCACACGAGGCGCTTGGCATGCGCGTTAAAATACGGATACTTGCATGGTAAGTCGTGAATTGACTTATTAGATTCTACTCTAATTTTCATCTCTACAGTCGCTTGAATAAGATGTTATACATTTCATAATTTTTAAAATGACCCTACAATACAGATAAAGATGGATACACAGTAAAGTTGAAAATGGTACAAGTTGACAATTATGCACATAATTGTTGAGGTTTTGCTAGTAAATCATTATTTTAAGTACTGTGGCATCATTTTGAAAATTAAGCATCTCACTGCAGGTGACTGTACCTAGTGCTATACAGGATTAGCTTTACATAATGCAAACCTTAAGAAGTAGAAACAAAATTAAATAAGCAATTTGTTTTTATTGCCCATTTAAAAAAAAAAATTCCATCATATCCTTTCACAGTCAAATCTCAATGGGAGCGATTGCGTCATAATTTTCGCGAAAACAAACCATTTTTACCTCATTTTCGGCTGAAATCAACACTTATTCTAAAAAACGTCTCGAACATGCGACCACAAAACTGAATCACAGGGCAGAGCGTGGAGAATGTTTACGGATGTGCGCGAACGTCACACGTCTCAAATCACAGTATGTTTACAAAGGAGGAGGTAGGGCGAGATTTTCTCGTTCTTAATTGGAGCAGCCCGCCTGGGGAGGTACCTCTGCCTTACAGAAGACCGCAACTAAATAACATTATTTGTTTCAATGTGAGTAAGGTTGCCAGAGCTCTTTAGGGGAGGGACGGCAACGCGTGCGTGATACCTCTGGCATTGAAAGCGCTCATAAGCGGTAACCGCTTACCATCAAGTGGGCCGTATGCTTGTTTGCCACATCAGTTGTAAAAAAAAGGAGGACTAAAAACCGCCTCGTGTAAAACAAGGCTAAATAAGCGAGCGATTCATGCGATATGATGGTGGTACACTTGAACGAAGACTGCGGGATAATTAGCTTTTAGCTCGACCTCTTGCAAGAGCTTTTCAGATATTAATGTTAAATGACGAGACGCGCTTTATATTCAAACCAGCTTGCGCCCGCGGCTTCGCTATTCTCGGTAAAAACTCTATCTAATCAAGTTTCATCGAAATTGGTTAGAGTCGTTACGCCGTGATTGAGCAACAAACATTTTTTTTTTTTTTTTTTAATGTTATACGGAGGCAAACAGGCTTACGGCCCTCTTGATGGTAAGTGGTTACCGTCGCCTATTGACATTAGCAACACCTGGAGCATTGCTAATGCGTTGCCTGCCGAACCCCTCCCCCCCCTAAAGAGCTCTGGCAACCTTACACACCGCAGGAACACAACACTATTTGAAACAAATAATGTTATTTGGCTGCGATCTTCTGTAAGGCGGAGGTACCTCCCCAGGCGGGCTGCTCCAATTTAGAACGAGAAAATCTCGCTGTGCCCTACCTCCTCCTCCAACAAACATCCAAACATCCTCAACAAACTTCCGCATGTATAATATAAGTAGGAAAGTGGGAAGTAGAATAGGATTAGTAGAATTGTAGGATATAAGGACTTTTAAACAAGATAGCAACTACATAAAATTACCCGAAAAAAATAAGTAGGTTATAAAGACATTATTACCTACATTAAAAAGTGAAATCTGGTAAGGATGACCCTAACCGTAATAGATAAGATAATACTAAAATTCTCCATTGGTGCACAACCAGGATTCGAACACACGACCTTCTTACCTGAAGTTGATGAATCTTCCACTACGCCTATACATCGCCGTCCCCAGCGAATAATATCGTAATCGAAAAAATTAAATTTTACAGGAAAATAAAAAACTGTTTTTGGTTTATAACTTCTAAGCTATCTTACGCAGTGTTCTCATTTTTATACCAAAAGATACCTAATTTTTTGTTTAATAATGAAATATAACTTAAAATATTAAAACGTTTACCAATATAGAGCTGTGAATAAAAATATGTTTTACCAGAATTAAAGACACAACTTTACACCGTAAAGCAACATTACGATTTTATTCGCGGAAATTGCCGAAAATGACCTATTACAGTAATAGATCATCGCGATCTTATTGAACTCAAAATAGTGATGTTGGTTGTATCGCTAATTCAATGTTACCGTTTTGTTTGGTACTAATGAGTAGGTAACATTGAGTTACTGTAAAGTTTTCTTTTGTTTTCTTGAAGAATATATTGTAATAAACTTTACTGAAATGAAAGACTTGAATTATAACCGCATAATCTACTTTACATGAAATATGTTTTATATTTTATACCCGAATAAAATCGTTAAAGCATCTTACTGGAAAAATTAAGACATTAAGAAGTGAGTAGTAACCTGTTACGATGTTATTCGGGTCATAGTTGTGTTTTTATTTCTAGATTAATAATAAAGTTAATCCATTGCAAAAAGCCATACTCGAAAACTAATCGTACGATTTGGCCGAAAAAAATTCACAAGGTGTAATCAGACTTCAGGAATAATTATTTCAAATAAAAGCACTTCTATCGTAATAGTCCATTACCATTTTATTCGGTTGGAACGGCGACATCACAAGTAGTATAATGCGATAAATATTTCCATATTAAAAACACAGACAAAAGTTATATATATTCTCGTTTCTAGAAATGATTTACATAATTTGTCATGAGAATATTATTTGTCTAATATTCTCGCATTTCTATGGAAATTACGTTATCTGAAAGCTTTTAAATCAAAATTTATTCTATTACTCATTATTGTTTTAATGCGGGTCGTAACCTAGTCTGAAATATGATACTAAAATAACGTTTTAGGGCGTTGAGAAAACAACTCAATGGTCAATACAAAAGTTTGTTTTAAATTTTTGGAGGCGTTTGTAAGCGCTCATAGGCTACGGTTTTTTTAATGTTATACGGAGGCAAACAGGCTTACGGCCCTCCTGATGGCAAGTGGTTACCGTCGCCTATTGACATCAGCAACACCCGGAGCATTGCTAATGCGTTGCCTGCCGAATCCCTCCCCCCCCCCCTAAAGAGCTCTGGCAACCTTACTCACCGCAGGAACACAACACTATTTGAAACAAATAATGTTATTTGGCTGCGATCTTCTGTAAGGCTTATTTACTTTTAGGTTGGTCGTATGCTTGTTTGCCACCTTAGTTGTATATAAAATATAAGATATTTTTTACAAAAACTAAAAAACGACTTCAATTTCCTGAAAATTTACAAGATTAATATCAACCTCTTTTTTTGATATCAACCTCTATGCGTTTTACTTACCTACTGAGGATGACACTGGCCACCTACACTTTTGAATAAAAAACAAAAGTAAGTACGACATCCATTCATCACCAATAATAACTCATAAATACTGGTACTGACTGACAATCAAACGTAGTGGTTTTATTCTATTGAAAATCAACGCAAAGCTTAGCCAAAATCCCAAGAGTATGAAAGCAGGGTAGCTTCCTGTTGTAACGTATGGTTGCACAGAAAGGAATCCTCGACACACAAGGTTAAAGTTTATGAAAAATAGCAGCAACCGAACGAAGTCGCGGGGATAACCATACCATCGTCGACACCACCGTCGACAAAAAAAAATCGGCAAGTCGTGATTTCAAGAGATGATGACGTTTTTTTGAGTATTGGCGGAGATATCAAGAAACATACAAGCAAAACAAGCCGACTTGAGATCCTCCTCCATTTTGAAGTCAGTTAAAAAGGTACCAATGTTAAATTAGAGGATTAGTATTTTTATTAATTATAATATATATATATTTTTTCTACGTAAGTAGGTAGCGAATCAAAGCGATATCAAAGAAACTCAATCAAGAATATGAAAAATTGGCGCAATGGAAGTCATCCAGAAAAAGCTTCAGGATTAAAAGACCTATTGGGATCTGTAACTTTAAAAGAGTTCCGTTTAACCTTTTGCGTAATTTAAACTTTTGGTACCAAGCTTACAGCCAGTAAAAAAGGCTCTGGTTCCATTGCTTTAAAAGTTTCAGTATAAATATTGCACTGCATATCGTATTATTGTAGTAACGTTCATAACAATACCTAACAAATTTAAACATAAACCAAAAGCTCTGAAATGGTTTGCCAATGCTTTTAGCCAACACAATAACAATAAAGCCGTCAAGTAAGAGTTGGACAACATGAAATGAATGCGATGTTACCTACATTGCCGTAGCATTCATTAAATAAGTCAAGATAACGAAAAATATTACAACTTTTGCATCAATTTGCTAACGGTGATGCGATATGTATCTTTTGAATAAAGTTAATTTTGAATTTGATTAGGAGCTTACAATAAAGTTGAGCTATACGCACACACTCAAATGTCAAACTGAAAATTAAAAAATCGTTTTTCCAAGCATGATACGGAACACCAAAGAGTGAAAGAAAAGTCAACAGAATTAAAAAATCATTAGATGTATATGTACACTGTGCGCCCATTGAACATGGAAATGGTCCACATATTTACAAACTCGACCTCATATAAGTAGAAATTCATTTGAAAGGAATTTCTAAACAACGGGATCCCGAGTTCTCAATGGTATTTCAACAAAGCCTGGAAGTTGTAGAGGTATTCGAAATTGTTTACAAAATTCAATCCTAAAGCTTCGAGCCAGATTAAATCTAATTTCAACTTGAAGGTAAGTCTGAAATAAGTCTTCATAAAACCGGAACCCTTTGATTTAACCCTTCCCGGAGTTGGGCCTCTGATTGCCCGAAAGTTAGTCCCGGCTGTATTTCGCGCTGTCTTTTTCCGTTGGAAAAAAACAAATCGAAAACAAGCGAGTAAGTAATGGCTTAGAAGTGACTTCTGGGATCTAACCGACCCCTGCTTGTCGCCGAGAGGGGGTTTAGCGGGGTCGTGTAGCGATTACACGGGCGCTCTTCTCGTAATCACTTTTTCGGCTTTGCTTTCACTTGCTGGCTGGTTTTCTGCTTTTTTATTGGGCTTGACATTTGTTATAAGGCCATCGTCGTCTCGTTTAAGCATTTATATAATAAATTTGTTAAATTGATGTGAAATATGAAAGATTTTACCATAAAAACTATACCTCATAATTTCTTAGGTAATATTTAATCGCTCACTAAGCCGCGACAAGGCTCTGACAAAGTGCCCGACGTTTTCCCAAGGGGCGTTCATTTTTGTAACGCTTCATTTGCAACAGAACTTTTAAGTAGTTGAGTTGCTCCAACTCCGCGTTTCCTCAAACAAATACTTGAAAGCGGCCATCCTTTATAAATTTATCCGGGGAACTACTAAAGTCAAAGTTGCGTCGCAAATAAGGTAAAATAAAAATTGAAGCGAAAGCTAATAATTTGGGGCTACGTGGATTTTTATTGCAGTGTCATAAATATCTAGCGAAAGAGATCGTATTTTTCAGTTGGACGCCGACAATGTTCTAAGCATCGGAGTTATGAATCAACCGGCAGCGGAGTGGAGCCGGAAGCGGAAGGGATCCGGCAATTGACGCCGGCGTCCCGCAGAGTGGCTGCATCGCTACTCACTGATCGTGCCTTATTTTCAAAGAAGAAATTGACACTGCCTTTTATGGGACGTCCCCTTTGCGGATGGATTTTGCAATTTGTGAAAAATGTGGAAAGATTGCGATTTTGCTGAAGGCAGAAGATTTAGTAGTTGGTTATTCTGAGCAGCAGATACTCTCTGCGCCATATTTATGAAGACTAGAATAATTGTGTACTTCCTAATCTAATTTTATTATTACGGCTGTATTTGATGCTAAATAGATTTTTGCCCGGTAATATGAAAGTGAGTTTGTTATTTTTGGGATGGTTGTACAAGGTTATAATATTTATACTATCCTGCAAGGGGCTTATTCATCACCGAATATGCAATTAAGTTTATATGACGACTTTTAGAAATTCACAATTTTTATCGAAAACCTCCACCAAAATTATGCACCAATTACCTCAATTAACCACCATGCAAAAATTATCTGTTTGAGGTCAAATCAATTCAATAGTTCTTTATCGCTATATGGAGGAGGTAGGGCACATGGAGGAGGTAGGGTACAACGATATTTTATCGCTCTAAATTGGAGCAACCCGCCTGGAGAGGTACCTCCGCCTTACAGAAGATCGCAGCCAAATAACATTATTTGTTTCAAACAGTGTTGTGTTTCTGCGGTGAGTAAGGTTCCCAGAGCTGGGAGGCAACGCATTAGCAATGCTCCAAGTGTTGCTGATGTCAATAGACGACGGTAACCACTTACCATCAGGAGGGCCGTAAGCCTGTTTGCCTCCGTATAACATAAAAAAAAAGAATATTTTTTTTCGTTAATTAGAAACAGTAGAACATTCGGACTTAGGCTACATTTTATCCGGGTACCATGAATGGAAGCTAGTCATATCAACAAAATGAATTGCATTCTAATAACTTCAACCATACTATTTTCGGCTATTGTACAACGTATATACTAAGGCATACGTGCCGACTTACTTGACACTGATGTGAAAAAACACACTCATTGGTAGTTTTCTTTTTTTCGGATTGAAACAGCAAAGGCATACCCACGTACAATCGTAAAGTAAAACGTAGTGGCGGAACAAAACAAGGCGAGTCGGCTGGTTTCCTGCTGTACTCAGACACCACAGAATAGCATTTCGCCTACTACAGTAGAGTATGCCTTCTTTTTTTTTAAGTCATAAAATCTCACGTCGCCTGTCAAGCACTGACCGAATCGTAAGCCGGACTAGATAGCCGGACCGGTCTTAATAGCACTTTGCCAGCATTGGCAAAGTGCTAGTAAGACACAAGCTATACAATGCGCTTATGAGACAATTTACACGCAGAAATTAAAAAATAATTTTACGAATGTGAAAATTTTCATTACCTACTCAAAATCTAAGATTATTACTAGAAGATGTCTAAGGGTAATCTGTCCCATATCCGAACATAACATTACACGCGAAGGCAAATATCGAAATTGCCTAAAACGTTCTATGCGAGTCTGAAGTATAATTTATGCATAATATAAGTAAGGCTACTGGTTGAAGGTATAGCTCTATTCTATGTAGTGTACTTTAGGTCGCGACGCATTCGAGGATCGCTTTCAGTTTAATGCCGGCTTTACGTGCATCGACAATAGGCAATTTTATAGCTGCTCTTGCCGCAAACGCTTGGAAATAAAATATGCATAATAATGGGGATGGAATAACTGAACTATTGCGAAGGTTCTTGAGCTTGTTCGGTGGAAAATTAATACCATGATTACGGCTTCAAACTCGAGAATATTTGAATAGATAAATATAGTACCTACTAAAGACCTGTTCCGATAAACGCGACCACCACAACCCAAGTCAGGCCCCAATATCGCGCAGTATGCTGGTTTTACGCTGGTCATAGAAACTTCAATTTTTATACAAATAAAATTCAAATCATTTTTTAAATATCCATTTTCAATTTGTTTTTTTTTTTTCAAGAGCTTTTGCTACTCACAGAAATCGCTAGGTATATCAGAACAAGCCCTTACGATATGAAGTAAATTCAACCTATAGGGTTTTTTTCATCAGAATTATACGACGGTATGCATTACCCGTTAGATGCACAGAATCATGAATGGAAGGAAATGGCAAAAATCTTTGCCTTCTAAGTACTGGAACACGATATTCCCGAAAGAAAATAAAGCCTTAATAATAATTAATATGCCTTTGTATAAATAAGTCGAAATATAAATAGCACAGCAAAAGCAGTTTTCATCTCACTAAAGGTATAAAAAAAGGAAATTTACAACGCATGATAAATAAATTCCTACGTCAGTGGAGACCTTGGGACGCGTCAGCACAGCCCGGGTCTGATTGCTCCATCCATCAGCATACGGCCGGTTTACGCAGCAAATAAAATGAGGACGCAAATTATCGAGCCTTTTATGTAGTAAATGCCGGCGGAAACTATGGGTAGATAAACTACTGGTAATAAATTCGATTTCCGTATTACGTGGGGCGTTTTTCATCATTCTCACCAAAAATCCCGAGCTAACGATACCTAACTAGTGGGTCGCAAAAAGCTGCAGAGACACTATTCACACGTAGCCACTGCTTGACGACCTTTTGCCGCTGCGATATGGTGTGGTTGTGGTACATGTGAATTCTCCCTTCAGGTTCATGCATGAGAGTCCTCTCATTCCTGTCACAATCAAGTTCATTTTCTAATCCAATGTGCTTCCCAAAGAATAACGTTGTATGATCGTCCAACCAAACTAACTTTTCAGGGGTTTCTGAATCGAATTGAAAACAAGTAGCGTTTTATTACTCAGTCGTTCTTGAAACTAGACTGTGCGAATATTTACTGACAAGAGGGGTACTATCGGGGATCGTGTACAGAATTCTGATATTTTCGTATATTGGTTTCTCAATTCGTATTGAAAATTACCTATCACTTATTCTCTTTTGAAAGTACCCTTTGCCATACAGCCAATAAAATTAACACCTGTGGTACTCAATATTATGATATATGCTCTACGGTACGTTTGTTGAAAGCCTACGGCGTAGACCCATAGCTACGCCGTTCTCTACTAGTCAGTTTCTCAAAGTTCAACATTACCCTCTTTACCAGAATGGTTTAAAGATAAGTACTTACATAAACAGCCGCGTAAAGGCCGCGTTGTTAAAAGAGTTCTTAATGTTTACTATGTTGGCTCAACGAAGTCAGCGAAACTTTTATATTGCATACATTGTGCCGAAAAAGTCTGCTTTATAAGATAATAATATGCAATCAAAATACACAATGTAGCGATAAGATTCCCCACCCGTCACCTGTTGATTAGAGGAAACAATTAGACAGCGGCAACGGAAGGAGTGGCGGCGAAGCGATTGACTCATCATCATCATAGAATAGAATAGAATAATTATTTATTTGCAACAAAACAGTGATAATAACAATATATTGAAAGTAAAATAGAGTAGGTAAAAACTAAGAACAGAGAATAACTTAAAGTGAACTATGAACTAAATGCTGCAAAACGGATTCTATGCATCCTTTTGAGCGACTCTTCCTCTTTGGCATTTTTTTTATTGACAAAGTATTTTCTAGTTTATGTTGTGAGTTGAGATTTTCGAAGAAAAATAGTGTTTGCGGTGTTCTTTGTTTGAAAAGGACTGAAGATTTTTTATTTTTTTTTAATTGCTAAACTGTTTGCGCTCATCAGAGAAATTCTGAATAAATTATGATGAATAATGAATTCTGTATAAATTTGGTCAAAAACCCAGTGGGAATCAATGAAAAAAATGCCAAAGAGGAAGAGTCACTCACGTATGCATAAAATCCAAACAGGTAATAGTAACCCGCCACTCAAGCTTCAGTAGCACAGGTTCAATTAATCAGAAGTAGTAATAGTGCCGTTATACAGCATCTGTAGGATTGCCCAGCACCTGTACTATCCGTCAATACATAGTATAGAGGAGCTGAATAAACCGCGGTTTTCCTGATGATGTTTTCCTACACAGTTTTGGGCTCATTACATTCAAGAACATCAATTTTTCGAATGCATATCTGCACTACATGCATTTGAACCCGCGCCCTTCCGATTGAAAGTCAAGGCACCTCCTACTAGGACTCCTTTTAGTGCTTATTATTATTGCTTTATTTCAGGATTGGCGTGATTATACCCCTCAACTGTTAAGAGCTCCTGTGTCTACTCTCTACGAGTGAATAAAGAACAAGAAGGAACACACAAACACATATCTTGGATTTCAAGAAGGCGACCTATGTACACCGCAAAAGAAAATGGAAGCAATCGACTACCAGAAGAGTATTGAACCAATAAAAATAAGAATCTTTCAAATATTTTCATTTATACCTATTTCATACTAGCTTCTGCCTGCGGCTTCGCTCGCGTGGTACCTACACAAAAGGTAGCCTATATGCTATTCTAGGCAAAGAACTATTTATATTTCAAGTTTCAACAAAATCGGTTGAGCCGTTAAGGCGTGATTGATTATCAAACATCATCATCATCATCTCACAAACTTTCGCATTTATAATATTAGTAGGATTCAGCTATTGCACCGCTCCATGTCAGTAGGTAGAAGTATATTTGAAAACAATAAGCACTGTAAAATACCACCAAAATCACCAAATACACAATTATAAAACAAGAATCAATGAGCGTAGGCATCGGCGCCGTAATCTTTGATGCTAGTGGTTAAATAAATTGTCTTTGCTTGACACGTGCAGGACCGTAGAGATATTTTTATACTACCTGCTCGTCAATGGCATATTATGTGTCATGCAAATCTTTCCTAATGTAAGTCATTAAAGCCCTACGGTCTAGCCGGGTCATAATGTTGTACTGAATTTCATTATTTCCCATGGGACATAATGTGATTTGAATTTGGAATGCAACCCATGTAGACGTGCTTGATCGAGGTTGGTTTCAAAAATGTTTGGGTGCAATGAGATTTTATTCTAATTAGGCTGTATGTTATCACTTTCTTTGCACTGCATACAAATTAAAAAAAAGAAAAACATTAAAACTTTTTACGAAATTCATTTTCACCCGCGCACGAATAAGGATTTATTCAAATGTCGAACTGACCACTACAGAATAGACTACAAAAAAAGAAAAAAAAGGCGCCAAGCGCTCAAACTGCTATGCTGTTATCTAGACCGAAATTCAGTTTCGATTCGAATAAACTTCTAAAAAATGTCAAGTGACGACGACAGTGATTTTGATTCTACTCCAGAATGCATACAATCTAAAGCCTTTGGTATAGTTGGAAACTTACTTCCAGAAAAATCATTTCTGTCTACTTAACAGTCATTGTTTTCAATTGCCTCGCAGAAAGTATAAAAAGTAGAGTATGCATCGCGGGCTTAAATGTGTATTTGTCTTGGGCGATCTTGAACCCCTCGTACTCAGGATTCTTGCCTTAACCTCGTTCTCGGGGTTCAATATAGCGCCCGCGACATAATACACTACTTTAAGCCCTTGTTGCATAATCTACTATTTTATTTGAATTCAACCTATTTGCAAGCCATGTCGCAATCAGCTGGTCGGCCGCTTCGTATAAAATTTTCGAAACAGCTTCGTATAAAATGGCTTCCCACCCACCTTTAAGTTGCCAAATAAACTTCCCAGGCACGTATTTGAGGTGCTAATCTTCTGGAACAAATCAAACGGGAGTTATTGGTGGACGTGAAGGGGGTGACGATTACCCCACCTGCGAGGGGTGATTTAGGCCTATTAGGGCTGATGAATTTACAAATAAAATAAAATCAAAGTGTAGCTACTTTGATTTTATTTGTACCACTTCTCACCACTATCATTTAATCTTTTTTTTTTTCTCATGGGAAGCATATATTACATAATGGACAAAATTACGTTTTGGAGATTCATTTCTAACTAGGATAATCTCTTAAAACTAATAATCGTATTATATCGCTATAATTACGTTATAGGCCTGAGATAGTTACGCAAAAACCGTCATCATCATCATCATCATCAGCCTGTAGAAGTCCACTGCTGGACGTAGGCCTCCCCCAAGAGTTCCAACCGCAAAAACCGTACCAAAATTTAGCGAAGTTGCCATGATAACTTCACATCACCATGGCAACTACGATACGCTCTACGATACTCTTTTAAGGTAATAATCCCAGACTCGCTGCCATAGGTGTGTTTAGGCTGCCCGAAGGTGAGAGCAGGGGCCCGAATCGTAATGTTCGTTTCGTGGGATACTCACTTGTGACAGTGAATAGCTTGTATTTTTTGTGGGGACATTTTTCATGACATTATACAAACACGGTAGGTTATTCACTAATCTCTTCATCTCATCAATTCATTCTCACGTGACAATTGAGTAACTCACGAACATTACGGACTTGGGTCATAACTCTCAGCTCATTATAAAATGTTCTAATTCTAATCTAATTCTAATCGGGGGTGGTTAGACCTGCACTGACTTCCCGCTGTGGGGTGTTTTTCATTATAATGTTATCGATGCGATTAAGTAAAAGGGTCATTTACAAACTCTTGTAGTCAGTCGATTAGATCAGTCATGAACTCATAAATGACGAATGACTGTTGGAATTATATCCACCTATAGGGGTACGACAGTTTCGCCAGTAACATTCAGTCAGTAAGTAGGCTGATTGAGTGTGTGATGGACCCCTTAAAATTTGTATTTCACTCTAAATAAATATGATAGCGTAGACACAGCACAGAAGCCAGCGAAATAAACTAAAAACTATTTAAAAAACCGCGGCCATTCAGATCGGATCGTATGGAAATGAAAGAACACTGTAAAATATCGTCGGCAGCGTAAATGCTGCGTTATTTATACGTAGCTTTTGAACGGTGCCCCTTTTAACGGCAGTTTTAAGTGCTCCATCCCATGGACGGTCGAGACCGATCGGTGTAACCGGACCACAAGTGATTGGCGACAAGCGAAATGTTCGAATTAATTTTGGGACGATTTTGCTGAGTATCGGTGATGTGGATTAGCAGAACGATTATCTTATCTTATTAATTATGTATTCTAGGCACGAAAATAAAAAAAATATTTATTTTACCTTATGCGAATTAAAACCTCAGCTGTTCTCCACTACAGTCCAAATATAATTAAAGCCACTAAATGCATATCAAAAACTAGTTATCTACCATGCATGCATGCAACCAATAATTGGCAAATTAATGTGATTGCTTGTTTCAAAGCCAGAAGTCTCCCGGGTCATCCATTGACGAGATTGGAAACAGCAATAAACATATTGTAGCAAGGGTAACAACATCACTGTAGGCTGTAGCCTACAGTGATGTTCTATGTATAGAACATCAACCTACAAAATACAGTCAGTTGCAAGTTATTGGTGTTCTTAGCTCTTTTGAAAAAAATCACCTGGAGTAATGCAAAGGCAGTCAACGTGCACAGGACCCATTTATGACATTACGTTTCCTTTGAAGAGCACGGGTTTCCTATCGTTTAAGATAACAGTCATCAACATCACACTATAGAAGTCCACTTTCACACAAGCCACCCCCAAATAGTTCCATATAAAACGGTATTGAGTCGAGATGAGAGACGATAGCGTGTAAAGTTTCTAAGTTGAAACGTAAAAACTATCCATCGTGATTGTTGACGTAGTTATTTGCGGTTCAGGTTACATTACAGCGTGTAACACATGTGCAGCAAAGTCTCGGGCAGCAGCCGTTCCATGTCCAACAAACTCGTTAAAAGTTGGTGAAACAACCGAAGCCCCGACTTCGGAGACACTTGCCACTCGCGACGCTAAGTAGAAAAGTATAACACGACAATAATAAGAAACATTTTGTTGGCGGGGCGCAACAAACTTCTTGATATTTAAGCTGATGCGAAACTGACTTTGCAGTTTTCAATTTTTCGCCGTCGCGTCGGTGGGATGCAGTTTTTAGTTTGATACCAACTGCAGTTTGTTCTTGCCCTGTGATATACCTAATCAGTAGAATCCATAATAAATTAATAACAGCTTCTAACCGAACAGAACATTCTAAAGGACATTTATGAAACAGAGCTACTTAAAATATATTTTGCTGTTCGCAAGATCCTTATTTTCGCAAAGACGGTTTCTTACTAATAAATAAATATGTGAAGGAAGACATAGATAAAACCGAAACTCCAAGAAAAAATAGAGTAAACCGCTACCTACAATCGCAGGCCCTTGCTACAAAATTCGTAGACTGCTACGAATGTCGTAGACTCGTGCTACGAATGTCTACATACGTATATAGATTCGTCTTCGAGAAGACAAAACCTTGTGTGAAAGATAATAATATAGTAGGTACCTATCCTTACCTAAATAGTTCAACTAGATGACTTTAGCCGAGTTAATACCTAAGCTGGCATCCACTAACTGCCCGTATTCCGTAAGAGGATACCGAATGCTATAAATTGCGTGCAGGAAATATTTACGAGACAGGCTTTCGCGGCATTACACATAGTTGTATGCATACATTGTACATACATTGCAGAGCGCTTGTTGCAAAAATTCAACATGGTCGACTGGGGTGCAGCATTAACTATACTAGGGAGGGGATGACAAAAAGTACTCCGAAAAGTCGGATTAATTCTGAGACCGAATCAAAGAAGCCGGGACTAATCTTGCATTCGTGGCCAGTGGCCACCGTCTGCTAACTAATACAGTCAAGCTAATTCACTTCGTTCAGAAATAAAAAATCAGCTTTGACAAGAACTCAACATTATTAGTGAGTATTGCATATAATTATGCGTAAGCTTCATTCAGGCTCTGCCTACATTTCATAGTTGTAATTACATAGCCTACTGCTAAAATTTAAAAATTCTGAGAATTCCATAAATTCAAAGCTCTGAAAATGGTGGCGATTTCATACAATCCAATTTTAAAATACTTGCTGTTGACTGACGGATACTGAACCACACGTCATGTCTGAAAACAAAACCGGTATTTTAGGACACATTATTTGGTCCGATTTTCGTGTCGCCTCCTACTTCCCAGAACTATAACAGCACGCCGCGGACTAGATAACTGCACTGTTTATTGGACATGACACTGTTCTCACAATTTCGTTGATAGTGCCGTAACAAAGGAACTTCAGAGCCTTTTCTGAATATGGTAAGTGGGAAATGGAGCTTTCACGAATGAATAGTAGTTTGGCTTCTAAATGTCTTAGAAAATGCTTTACTTCGTGATATTTATAGCATTTTGTTCCTAAAATGGAGTGAAGTGGAATTAGGTATAGGTACCTAGTTACTTTTTACGTGATAGGTACCTATTGGATTTAATGGATCTATCAAGAAAGCAGAAAGAAACGATGGATATCAATAACGGTCCAACCGAAATACGGCTGTAGGTATAAACGAAACAAACTTGAAACTAGGAAAAAAATAAGCAAAAAGAACAGATTTCTTTGTACATTGGTCTCGCTGCAGGAGTCCGGTCAGTAAAAAAAGGGCGAACAAAAACGGTTCGGCTAACCGCCAAGCGTTAATAAATTCTTCGAATTTGGAGGGAAAAAGTGGAAAACGCAACGCGCAACGGCTGTCGGCAGACTGCATCGCAATGTGCCCTCACATAATGTCGCCGTGCCAAAAACAGAACGACCCCTTATTCCGATACTAATATACGTAGGATGTTATTAGAACACTAGCTTCCGCCTGCGGCTTCGCTCGCGTGGTACTATTACCAAAAGTAACGCCTTACCACCCTAAGGGCGTATTTTGAGTGAAGTGATCTGTTGCTACATCTTGCCTTTCGTGTTTAAATGCGTAATCATAAAAAAAGTATCCTTTTTGTCCAACAATTGTTCTTATTGTTTTTGTTGCAACTGAACAACAGACTGGATAATCAAAGTCATAAAATATATTTTGGCTACAGTGGAATTGATTAGATGAATCAGTAACATATACAGTTACCTACTTGTGGTAAAATATTATAGTCAAATTTTCGAGTATCCCGTGTACAGGATACTCGTGTGACTGGTATTGAAGCACGTACTAAACAGGATCCTGCAAAACACCATACCTGCAAAAAACGGGATGTTGCCGTGTGAAAGGGCCGTAACTCTCGAAATACGCGATCAATGGAATTCGATGTAATAAACTCTCAACTAAAAGATATCGAAGTTAAATTAGACCTGTCAGTATGAGGCTGCTGTCATTGGTTCTTTCTAGCGATAAAGATCAAGGATTATTACAGAAAAGTTTTGAACTGTTAGACATTGAATGCTAAAATTAACTCAATCTTGCTACCTATTACCAAAGTTATTATACTCTCTCTATCACACCTAGGTAGCTATGTATGTACAGGACAGCAAATATAATACAGAATATTGTAAAACAGATTTATTTTTAACAAATTACACGTACCATAACTACGATGACCACGCAATACAAACTAATAATCACAATAAAATGTAGATCTTAATAAAAAAACATTAATACACAAAATCTAGTTCAAATTAAATGCAGGAAAGGTTTGGTTTATGGCTCAACAATTAGATAAAGTAAATCGTTATTGCTAACTTCCAATATAACCTTACATTAATTATTTCTATCTAACAGTAAAGGTAAAAACCTATTACGTTCCGAAATATACTCACTACTAAGAAGAATAATATTACAATAATTTCGCATTTATGCCACATACAGAATTTTAGAAAGCGAAAGGTTCATTGAATGGTGCATTCTTGTCAAAAAGCATTTGATCAGAAACATTGGAGCTTATTACAAGTCACCAATCGACTGACCAGATCCGATACTTGTTTATTGAAATTTAAAATAAAAATACATGTGAAATGCCGGGTCAAATTAAAAATTTCTGAAAAATAAATTTCGTGTCTGTTATCGAATCAAAGTAGACGAGATTTCTGAAACCTCTAGCTAGACAATTTATTACAAGTCAAGAGATATTTGATCAAAATACATAAAACAACAGAAACACTGGGGCATGAGTTAAAACAATATTATAAAATACTCCAGTACCGTAAGGTTATCATTAATACATAAATCATCAATTACATAAATACCAAGTCATAATATCTAATGAAAATTCTCACCGTCATACTAAATTACGTCTAAAAATCTAAACTATCTCTAAATTAAAACTTACCAAGCGGACAGGTACAAACCTTACAAAATTCAGTCAGTGAGTCATACACAAACACAATAAATAAATACTCTATTCTAAGGGCACGCAAGTTCGATTATCGCTTCGCTTTTCAGCTGTGGGAGGGTCGCGACTCTGGCTAAGCTAGTGTCGGAATATTTGTTGTAGACCGCCTTGTACTTAGAATTGTTTACATTGACTACTATTTTCGCTAGCTTCCTAAGGATTGGTTCTAGATGCTCGAGTGAGTAGCCTGAGTAGTAGGTCATGCTGGGTGTCCAGATGACCTCTAGCTGCTTGCTGGATAGAAGGTAAAGCGAGAGACAGATCGCTGCGGCAGCTAGCTCGGAAGGCCGGTAATGCGCCATTGTGTACTCGACCAAGCATAGATCAACAAAATATTTGGCTAAATGGTGATTCTTCGATGTTCCGTGCGCGGCTTTCACGAACCTGTAATAATAAATAACCTTTTGAAACAATATCACAAACTAGCACAAAAGTTGAATGTCATAATCATCATCAGTCATCATAGAGGCGTCCACTGCTGGACATAGGCCTCCTCCACGACGAAGCAGAGAGCTATGCTAGGAGTTTCACTACGTGATAAGATCCGAAATGAGGAAATTCGTAGAAGAACCAAGGTCACCGACATAGCTCTCAGAATTAGCAAGTTGAAGTGGCAGTGGGCAGGCCATATAGCTCGCAGAACCGATAACCGTTGGGGAGTAAAGGTTCTCGAATGGCGACCACGAACCGGGCGACGCAGTGTTGGAAGGCCCCCCACCCGATGATCGACGACATTGTTAAGGTTGCGGTAAGTCGGTGGATGGAGAAGGCTCAAGACCGTTCGTCGTGGAACTCGTTAGGGGAGGCCTTTTTCCAGCAGTGGACTTCTACAGGCTGATGATGATGGTGACGATGAAAGCTAAATTACCATCACCCATGAAAAGATACATAGATTCATGCAGTGTACCTGTACACAACTTTTTAACGCATTGAGAACTGTACTATGTACAACACTGTATGAGTTTCAAAGGATTATGCTTTTTGTATGAACTTCCAATTTTTTGAACAAACTGTCTTTGTGGGTGTGCTGTAATAAAAAAACAATTTCTTACCTCCGCAGAAAGCTAAGCGGTATGGGCCTGGCGAGGCAGAAGCCGAGTTTCGACATGATATCGCGTTCGCACTGGAACACATCCGCCTTGGAGTAAGCTTTGTCGGTCACATACACGAAGTCGCTCACGTCAGGCGCGTAGATCTCTTCGTACTTCGATGCTATGAACATTGCCGTAACGCCGACTAGTTGAAGCTGGTTTCGCTGGACGTTTGGTACCACCTATGGTTAATAAAAAGTTTTAGGCACATCTGAACATTTTACAATCTAGGATAGCAAGTTGATGTGGCAGTGGGCAAATAACTCTGAGAACCGACAGCCGTTGGGGCGTAAAGGTTCTAAGAGTGGAAACCACGCACTGGAAAGCGCAGCGTAGGACGACTCCCCCCTAGGTGGAAAGACGACTTTAAAGGTTACTGGGAAAACAATGGGGGAGGCATATATTCGGCAATGGACTTCCTACTGCTGAAATGTGGATGATTGTAATATTACATCTAGGATGTACGTAAACCACAAGGAAATCCGGTAAAGTACAATTACACCGACGCGGCATTGCTCTCAGTATTAGCAAGTTGCAGTGGCAATGAGCAGGCCTTATGATAGCTTGCAGAGCCGATAACTATCGGTCTTGCTTCTAAGCTGGACACTCGCGTCTATGTATCTAGTATTAATTCTAAGTCCACTTTCTTACCTGCAAATATCTGTCAATAATCCCAACAGTCAAATGGAATGTTTCCAGCACCAGAGAGAACTGACGCTGAACTTCCACAAGCCAGTCGATCAGCGTCGCTCGCATCTTACCAGTGATTTCACTCTGTAACAAAAAAATCAGTGATCAATGTACACTTGAAGCGAGTACAAAAATTAAACATTCATTTGTTCCAGTTACACCTGTACCTGTACTTCAGCCACATTCAATGTGAAATTTTACTTGCCATTGTATTTTGGCCAGTATATGAATTTGTTGTCCCTCACTCCTTATATATAAACTGATATCAATTCCCTTAAAAAACCAACACCAAGCATGATAATATTTTAGGTCAAGTTTATGCAGTTTTTTTACAAACATTTCACATCAAATTCGGCTGACGTATGGTATAAAGGTTATTAAGAACTAGCTTCCGCCCGCGGCTTCGCTCGCGTGGCACCTAAATAAAAAGTAGCATATATGCTATTCTAGGAAAAGAACTTTATCTATTTTAAGTTTTAACAAAATCGGTTGAGCCATTACAGTATGATTGAACAATAAACATCCTCACAAAGTTTCACATTTATAATATTCAGTAGGATAGTAGGATGTACTTTTTCTAAGTACATTTAGGAGGTAAAAAGTGACAAAATAACCGATTCCCCTTTTTAAACCCTTTTTTTTCTACTCTGTTATTTTTGAAATAATTATAATACCAACCTGTATCTTCAAATGGTCATCTTCAATGGGATACTTCATTTCCAATTCTGTCAAATATCTGTAAATATCCTTTATGTAAATTGACATAAGCAGTGGGCTATTATTATCTCCAGCATCAATATCCTCAATATCATCAGGGAGTTCCGGAGTGGTGTCAAGAATCTCATGCAAACGGGCTTGCTCCTGTAACTTCACATGGTCAATAATCGAGGAATGCTCCTCAGCTAGCTTCAATTTGCAGAGAGACTCGGTTGGTTCCTTTAAGATGGGTTTCAGTGTCCGGGATTCCTTTTGTTCCTTTATGCCGGGCAGCTTGGTCACTTTCTTTGATTCAGTTTTCTTGGTTTGAATGTAGATGTTGATGGACTCCTTGATTTCAGTTGGTTTTTCTTTGAGGGCAGCCTAAAACATTATTTGTTTGGTTATTATGTACACGACTTTAATTTTGGTAAAAGAAGTCTATGTAATCTATTATATAATACTTTAATATAATTGCTGTACTCATCTTCCTCTGGCTAAATAGGTACTTATCGAAATAGTCCATACCAGTCCTGTATTTGCCTATTATTGGCTATTATATCAGTTTTAGTACACATAGTTTAGTTCCTAGGGAATGTTTGATAAATGTGATGGTGGCCATCCTATCTAATAGATAAATCATTTCAATGACTAACAGCTATTATATTTTTTTTTTTTTTATTAATGAAACAAAATCCACAGCTCTGAGATAATATGGTACAACTTAACTTATTCACTTTACTTAAAGCCAATAAAGGATTTAATTTTTTTAGCTAATACATTTACTAATTACGACCGTCACTGATTTGACACAAAACAAATATTATATATATGTGTACATGCATGTATATATGTGATGTGTGTCTGTGAGAGAGTGAGTGTGTAAGTGTGGTGCTCGAGTGTGCATGTGTGTAATGGATGTGAATGTGAATATGAATATAGCAATAGACTTTACAAACAGCTACATGTTAGGTTGTTTAAGCTATAATCTAAATACTAGGTAAATCATCATTAACCACCTGAAAAGTCCACTGCAAGACATAGGCCTATCACAAAGAGAGCCATAAAAAAAGTCTTTCGCAATCCTGTTATCAGCCATGAGTTAATCAATCAGGGTGGGACCTTCCTACACTGTATCCTCCTATTCGTGGACACCGTTCGAGAACCTCATTTTCCAATGTTTGTTGGTTCTGCAGGCTATACTGCCCACCCCTACCTGTTCGACTTGCTATTTCTGAGAGCTATCATCTTGTAGATTAATTAAGACACCAATATGATCAAATATGACACTTACCCTGGTACGAGCAACAGCCCTGCTGGCAAGCCCAGCAGTGCTTTCTTCTCTGCGCAGAGGCGGCCTCGAGGAAGGCTGGGTAGAATTCTTAGCAGCAAGACCGGTGTCAATCTTTGACTGGACATGGCTGTAGTTACTGTAAAAGGAGAAAAAATGTAGGATCTAGAGAGAAAAGAAGTTAGCCTTTTAATTGCCACTTGTTTTTAGGATCTTAAATCGCCTTGCACGGTTCAACAGGTACCTATACATTCTACTATATCCATTGGCTGAACTGAAAAAAAACATCTCTGACAAATCCGAAGAAATTGAGAACGTCAATTGTTTTTTTCAATGGGGGGTAGACCAGATAAGTTAATTTGTATAGAATTACCATTTCACGGCTCCGCGGTTGAGTGTGGCCTTTTTCTCGAACTCTGCGGTAGCGCAGGCCACCTTGCCAACACTGACGTCGCGTTGGATCTGAATATTCGTGTTGATATCGCCAAGCGCGCCTCGGTCTCCCAATCCATGCTTCTTCGCTGGCAACGCGAGATTATTTTTTCCTTTGACAGCATTAACATTTTCTTGGTCTTGGATCTGCACCTGAAGGAACACAAGTTGTGTAAGCTACAGGGTTAGGTACAGGAAAATGCAGTAACTGAAAAACAAATCCTCATGAAGACAACTCGACTTACCGTTCTGTGTCTCCTGATTTGAACCTCCATTTCTGCGTATTTCTTGTTCTGTAATCTAGCGGAGGAACCGATTCTTGAATGTAATTACGACTTACATTCAATTTCCACTTTCCAGCCGTTATTTCCTTTTTTGTTTGAGCAACTAACTGATTTGCTTTGCGTTTGCGTTCAACTCGAAATAACGGCCAAAATACGATTTTCAAAGGAGAGCAGACAGAATGCAATACAAGTATCGTGATTGGTTGGATAGATTTCATCAGCTGTTCGTTCTGTGATTGGACGAATATCAAGAAAAATGGCTATGGAATATTGAGAAGTAATAAAAATAGGTTCTTAATTTCATAAAATCTTATTTAAACCTAAACTAATGTTAAAAAACTAACTTTGATAAATTAGATAATTTATATAAAAATGTATAGAGCTACAAATTGCGTTACAAATTGATAATCTTCACTATTATGTTATATTTAGAATTTGTGTTTACTAAATTCCAAAGAGAAATAAAATATAGAAAACATTTTTATTGCAAAATTATTGACATTCTCGATAGCATTATCAACATGGTAACCGCGGCAGTTCTAGAGGTGGGTAATTGGAGTCAGATTCACGCATCCAGATCGAATCACAGGGTATTGAACCGCAATGGATCACGCCGCTCCCAAGCACTTCAACGGTTCAAAACAGGTCTAATTTATTTGCGAGTCATGCGACCCGCGACACCCAGCTAAATTGTTTTGTATATTGTTTTCAACGTGTTAAGGTCTATATCAGTAAAGCTGACCTGGATGCTGATTTGAAACGATTTCATAAGACATCAATTTGTGTTTTATTTTTAACACCATAAAGTCCATATTATAAAAGCTGATCTGTTTTATAAACTGATTGCTAGTACTTAAAACATTGTATGCTTCACTTTACCTGATTCATCTGAATTCATTCACAGATCTACTTGAGCGGCAAAGAAGGTTTGAGCTGTTTACCTGCGAATCAGGGCTGGTTCAAGAGCGTGAGCTGCGAGCTGATTTGCAGCTCAGGTTTTTTGAGTGAGTTACCACCTCTAGGCCGTTCACATGCAGCCACAGACTAATAGGGAATTGTAAAGATTGAATTTTCTATTGTGAAGCGTATGTAAAGCGTCTTTGACTTTGACGTTTAAAAAAATGTCAATGTTGGCACGAAGAACGTGTACGTCAGCGCAGCAGGAACACTGACATTAGGCAAGAGCTTCTGCACTCCTGACCATGCCATCATTTAGTGATGAATTTGTCATTTATTTGTACCTATTTGTCAGAATTTGTTACGCCTGTAGTTTATGATATTTTGCGAATTAACAGTTTCCTGCTGGCTTGACGTCAACGCAGCAGGAACAACTCTGTACCGGGTAAACCGCTGCACATTTGATTAAACTAAGTATACCATCGTTTAGTGCCTAATTTGTCGTGTCTACCTACCATTTGTTATCAATTTTGGTTCAGTAGAAGCGAAGATATCGCGATAATTAGTTTTGGCATTGCGGACCGGAAGTAAGTGATCTCTTCCTGTTGAATTTTATTTGAATTTTTCTCCATGTATCGCTGTAGGTACAAATTCTGACAAATAGGTACAAATAAATGACAAATTCATCACTAAATGATGGCATGGTCAGGAGTTCAGAAGCTCTTGCCTAATGTCGGTGCTCCTTCTGCGCGGACGTACACCGAAGAACAGGGAAAAGAGCAACAACTAATGGTATTTTTCCCTAAATTTAGTATATTTATTGATACTTAGGGTATTATATATTAGGGGAAAACATTTCGCCAGCAGACCAACAAAGATATCTAACTAAGGTTGAAACTAAACGTTTTCTAAGGCAGACGACATGCAGTGCAATTATTAAATAACCAAATCTGTGTGAGCAGTGAATTGGGTTATCATCTGGGAAAATAGCTTTTCTGGGATGGCATTTTAGGAAGAAGTTAAAGTAGATTTAGATGCCAGAGCAGGGGAAACAAGCGATTTGGTGCCATTTCCAAATTCACATAAAAATTATTAATCATCATCATCATCATCAACACCATATAATATATACATATTCTTACAGTTCAGTTAACATTTTTGCATTGCGAATAGCTGGTTAACACGTGATAACTCTTTCTTTATGTACCGTGAACAAGCTACGTGAAGTTGGCAGTAATATTCCTCAAATACAAGAGGAACCAGTTGCCATTAATAAAAAATAAAAAAAAACCTGTAGAAGTCCACTGCTCAACATAGGCGAATTCCACGACGAACGGTCTTGAGCCCTTTCCATCCACCGACTTCCCGCAACCTTTACAATGTCATTGGTCCATCGGGTGGGGGGCCTTCCAACACAACGTCGCCAGTTTCATGGTCACCTTTCGAGAACCTTTACTCCCCAACGGTTATCGGTTCTGCGAGCAATATGGCCTGCCCACTGCCACTTCAACTTGCTAATTCTGAGAGCTATGTCGGTGACCTTGGTTCTTTCTTCTACGGATTTCCTCATTTCGGATCTTATCACGTAGTGAAACTCCGAGCATAGCTCTCTAGCCCGTTGCGCGACTTTGAGCTTGTATATGAGGCCTTTAGTTAACGACCAAGTCTCAGTGCCTTAGGTCATCACTGGCAATACGCACTGATTGTAGACTTTCGTCTTGAGGCTCTGCGGTATCTCTGCGACGAGAAGAATGATGAAGTTTCCCAAAGGCTGCCCATCTGAGTTGGATTCGTCGGTTGACCTCTTTGTCGAAATTGGACCTACCTAGTTTAATAGTCTGACCCAAATGGACATAGTGGTCTACAACTTGAATGGTATCGTTCCCAACATATACCGGCATGGGTGCAACATGAGCATTGGACATGATATTAGTCTTGCCCATGTTCATTTTAAGACCCACCTGTTGAGAGACGGTACTGAGGTCTCTGAGCATTGCGCCTAGGTCGTCCAGCGATTCTGCCATTATGACTATAATCATCGGCGAATCGAAGGTGAGTGATGTTCGATTCAGAGACTTTCAGAGTTGAAGCAAATTAAATAATTAGAATTAGAAGTATGGCAAATGCACAAGTAGTGCGAGCTTCAAAAAATAAAAATAAGAAGTAAATAAATTATACGGAACATATGGTTATTTGATTTGCTACTTACATTTTTTAGGGGAAAACTGTGCAAATAATTTATGGTTATTTTTCACTGAGACTGGGGGAAAATTCAATTTTGGGGCTGGCACACTGGGGAAAAGTCAATCAAAAATTAAAACATTCCTTCCTTCGGAAATTCCTTTCAGTCGTTCGATAATTCGTTTTCTTCATTTCGTATCCGTTAAATGTTTTCTGTAAACACGTGGATGTAAATTTTCAATTTCACAAAACGCTATTGATGCTAGTTTTGTTAGCTAGTTACAGTTAGGTACAACAAGGTTTTACCAAGATTTTATTGAAATGTAAGAACGATTTAAATTCAATAGTTTTGTGTTCTGCTGTGTGGTCTTGCTGTAACTAATTTAATTAATTATTATCAGTTCTATCGAGAATGGTGCAGAAGGGGCCCCGCCCTTTAGTGTTGTGCGGGCCGTCTGGGTCAGGAAAGAGTACATTGCTGAAGCGTCTCTTGAAAGAATTTCCTGATAAATTCGGCTTCAGTGTCTCGCACACAACACGAGGTCCACGACCCGGTGAAAAGGGCGGCGTTCATTATCATTTCACAAACAAAGATGACATGATTGCTGCAGTGAAGAAAGGAGAGTTCATTGAGACAGCAACATTCAGTGGGAATATGTATGGAACAAGGTAAGTCCTAGCATTTGGTATTCTGCTTCAAACATTTTGATAGTTGTCCACTAGCATGGCCATGTGCTCGTTGTTTTGGGAACATTGGCACAGTGCCAGATTTTCGTGTACTTGTTCCTGTCATCATTGTTTACTTGATTTCATTTCTGTGTTATTTTGTTTTATGGAAAATACTATAAATAGTCTTGTGTCAACATTCATTTTGCATTTTTTTATAAACCAAACTTTCATCTAATTTATTAATGGTATTCTTTTGTTTAAAAAGTCTTTATTTATCATGCAATGTTAACGAAATTTATCTAAACGCAGATAAGTTAAGTATATAACTTAAGTACACAACACAACTTATATAAGTTAATTAACAACTGTATAACTAGGCAGACTATAGCTCCATCCTATAAAAGTTTTTTGACTTAGCATATTTAATTAAATTTTATACCTGTTGTTAAACTTAGTCAATACACCTGGACTATTGTTGGTAGGTTGACCTATGAGCACTGTAAAGAAAAAAATGCACCATGCAACATAGTGCATTTTTTTCTTTACTTGGATGCAAAATTATTTTTATGATAAGCTGTTAACTCAAATTAAAATCTATTTTCAGCAAGAGAGCTGTTGATGACGTCCGCTACACTGGCAAGATCTGTGTACTGGACATCGAGATGGAAGGTGTGAAACAGGTGAAACGCACTGATCTTGACCCACTGCTGGTGTTTGTGATGCCGCCATCTATCGAGGAGCTGGAGAGACGGCTGAGAGGACGAAACACTGAACATGAGGATGCTTTGCGCAAGAGATTGGAAACTGCCAGAAGAGAAATTGAATTTGGTAAATCATCACACTATAATTATGCAGTTGAGCTGTTTTAACTTGAGTAATCTGAACTTAGCTTTTTGAGGGTATACAATTTACAACCATATAGTGGTATGAATAAAGTCAATTTAGCGGTCACATAGCTAAGTTCAGAGTTAAAATACTAAAATTAAATTCAATAGCCAATTAAAGGCCTACACAGAACTGGTTCGGAGGCCTTTGCCAGAAGGCACAGATTTTGACCAAAATAAAGTGAATAAGGGATTAAAATTTAATAAAGAACAATGTGTACAGTTAGATACCAATGTAATGTACAAAGTTATCAGCAATTATTCTAATACTAAATGGGGGAATAAGATCTGCACTGACGTCCCGCATTGGGGTACAGCCCAATGCGGGACGTCAGTGCAGATCTTATTATCACAATACATTGTGCATTGTCCTCTGCTGGAATATGTTATGTTATTTATTATTATCAGGAATAATAATAAATAACATATCCATGGTTCTTCTTCTGGTCGTGTCACTCATTCTTTCTTGGTCACCTGTATTTGGTCAGTAACCTTGTTTAGGTATGGTGGCCCTGAAAGGGCTTATGATCATGCATCGGTGAGAATCAGTGTAGTGAAAGGAATAAAATGCGCCTCATAGAGGCTCCTTTCGTGCAATAAATCCATGGAAATCGTTAGATTACAATTTTAAGGGATATTCTATGAATTTCAGGTCAAGAGCCGGGCAATTTCCACATCATCATTCTGAATGACAACTTGGACAAGGCTTACTCTGAACTCCGTGACTTCATTGCTCAGAATGTGGAGGATAAAGAACAAGGTAAAATATCAATCACATCATTTTATTAATTCGCAAAATACACTTGCATATAGATTTCTTTATTCATCTATTTTTTAAGTTTCATAGTCCATAGACCCCACATATTTTTCACTCTGTTGTGGGTATCAGAGTACCATTTTTTTTTCCAGACATGTCACCCATGGTCAACTGATCCAAAACTAGGCATAGCCTGTAATATGGGTACCAGAGACTGATATACATATTAGATTAATATATAACACCCTGACACAGAACAAACATTTGTGTTCATCTAATTCATTTGCAGATAATGCAAACATTTTCCCGCAGCGGGAATCGAAACCGCACCCCCTGTGTCTTAGACAGGCACTTGCCCACTACGCCACCGAGGTCGTATTATTAGCTGTTCTTATTTTGTTATTAGAAGAAAACCAAAGTTCTTTAGTAGCTTCCTATCTTCTCAAATTTTATGATGAAACCTTATCAGAACAAAATGTTTTTGTGAATCTTTGCTGGAAACAAAATAAATAGCTACTTTCAATTATTTATGTGAACAATCGTAATTGATTGTTTACATAACAAATTGGTTAAAGTGTACTAAGAAAGGAATTTTTATCATAATTTTTCCACGATCCTATTAATTTACTAAGAAAGTTAAGATTTGTGTGTGCAGTTTGTAGCTACTAACATTTTTATAACAAACTAACCTTATTTGGCAGATGCTGGCCCAAAAGACGCCCAGGACAAGTGAAAACCTAGCATGTAGCATTTTTAGTGATGGAGAAAATTAGATTATCCCCATTCAGTTGTTGATGTTGTTCAAATCGGTGTTACCCCCAGTTCAAAAAGTGGTCCAGATTGCAGTAACGTTTATAATGGATCTGTCCCTACTGGATTTGATATTCAGATATCACGATTTTAATGAAGGAATGCCACATTTTGACGGATCATAACAAATTTTATACTGTTATGTGAACTCACTCCATCCATAGAGATATGAATAGAGGAACAGGGTGAGTGGGAGTTGGCACAATAGTTTTCACTCTCACTCGTGCGTGGAAACAAGCACGTTACACGTGTTTATGTATGGGCAAAATCAGTAGAGAGAGGCACTGTTACGGATTATATACATAAACACGTGGATCACGCTCACAAGTGAGTGTAAAAACCATGGTACCAACTCCCACTCACCATTCAGAGCCACCTTTTCGGCCCATCTTTTGCATTTACATTGATTAAGTGTTGTTCGCTTTTTATCTACTTTTTTTGTAATTATTAATATTCCTTCCATAGTTATATTTTTCCATTCAACCTCTTTGGCTTCACTACTGAAAAATAACAGATCCATCAAAAACGTTACTGTAACCATTTTTTGCGTGAATGAGCTGTTAGGTGTTCTTAGCTCTGTCATAATGGCCCCAATATTATTAAGAATTTGTGGACAGCATTTTAAAAAAATACTACCTCACAATAACTATAAGTATACAGTGTTGTAAAACAATGCATTGAAAACTGGTCATTGGGTAAAATAATTTATTTATTTTGTAAGCTCTACCTTGCCAGTGCATTTAGGCTTTGATATTGATTAGAGGGCTTAGAGTTCTTGATTATCATTGACAACAACAATAGATATCTGTGTATATTTTGCTTTTTAAATAAGTTTGTGAGAATTAATAATAGTTCAGTATAATAATATACATCTTAGGTACCAGTAAGGAAATATAATAACAGACAATCCTTTGAGGTTTGCTGTTACAGTAACCTACATAGTTGTTGTATTTATTAGATTTATATTATTATTTAATTTATCACGAAATCGATAAATTATACATTTTACGATAAAATAATCAAACATGATATTTTGTGCAAAAAGAGAAGTTAGAATCTCTTTAAGTGATCTAGATTAACTCGCCCACACAGCCTGGTAGGTAAATCGCGCATGTGTGGGAGAGCCTTTTTGCTTCTTTTTGCCTGTACAAAGTACAACTTAATTTTAGGTTATATAAACATTCCTTGGAAGTCACGAAGCTGACGAAGGCCATCGATGGCTTACCTAAATACTCCGACATCATACGGAATTACATAATCATCTAAACTTCTAGAAGACACTCACCAGTTGTGCCAAATTGGAACTAGAATTGTAACAGCACTCTGAATCAAACTACCTAATCCATATAAGGAGTGCAAAAGTAAAAAGGTTTAGGGATTATCATAATAATCGTAGGGATTCTGTATGTCCTCAGTGCAATCAATGCATCATGTTTATAGCCATCGCTACTTATTGGTAAATACCTATATTTTTAATATTTTTTCCAGTTGGTAATATCGTGCAAGCAGCCTTGAATGGTACAGAAATAGACAGAACATCAGAGTTTTAAAATAAGTAACTGTTTTGTGCTAACTAATGCCACTTTCTAAACTAGAGACGGACCTTGTAGGTAACCGCATTTCTGGACGTTTAGATTGTTAAGAGTAGTTTAGTGAGAGCTATCTGGTCTACTTAGATCTAACCAGCATTCCTTGTGATGTTCAAAAGAGTGTAATGTCATAAAACGGGGTTTGCGGTACCTTCCTACGCTAATTTATAAGTCTAGCTTATGTAAAGAACTTACATACCCTATGCATTGTTCGATTTTTGTTGAAACACGCTAGACCTAAGAGATAGGTACATCACCGACCTTTGACCGTTTTCTGAAAGTGTTCTCAAGCTTAATTATTTTTATGGCTGCATGCTGCAGCTATATTTCCGATTCTCGGTTACATCGTGACTCAAGCACAGAACAGCCGAACCTAACTAATCAGTAAAAGGTTCGGTTGTTCTGTGCCACATCTTTCTACAAGATGATTCATAATATATCATCCCAAAATAGGCTTATTCTATCAACAAATACCCGAACTTTTTCAAATTGGAAGTTTTTTATGCTTTACTATTAATTATTAAACGAACGAGAAGTTCGACATCACGATTTCTATTTAAAACAGCTGAATAGTTGATTTGACCCAGATAAAATCAGTTCAAACTCAATTTTGAAGGAATTTTTGAATGGACACCGAATTTTTGCAATTTTTTTTCAATGAAAAATTACAAATTTCCAAAATACCAATTATGCGTAAATAAAACCTTTTCGGGATATAAATAAATACATACCAATTATACATCACCTTGTATACTTACCTAAAAAATATATAGATAATTATTTAGCTTTATTGAAAAATTACTTGATCCACGATTCACACTTGAGCACAATTTCATAAGATGGACACATTTTCATAGTGCCATAAACTGAGGTATCTGTTTAACTGCCTATTTACATTTTTGTATTTTCGAATGCATGGTTTGGTGTAGGTAGATTTGCTTGTCCTGCTACAAGCTGCATCAAAGTTAAATAATTATCAATTTTGATTTCCAGTTCTTCGAGGGATGTGAAGGTGCAAGCGTAAAATAATAACAAAAATATATTATTTTAAATTAAACTAACAAGCTATAATTATTATGTGCTTATTTATGTTAAACAGTATTTATTATAACGTTTTTCTAAACCATTCCATGATGCAGTAAATGTAATTCCCGATTCATAAAACTTTATATTTTTAAATAAGCTTGTAAATTATGTTCTGCATTGTATTGTAGGTAGTTATGTATTTTAGTGTGTTGCTGATATCTATTAATATATTAAATGTGCATAATAAACAGTTGTTGTTTTCAATGTTAGCTACCTATTGTATTGTACATATTGTCTCCCAATCCTGAAATGATACCCTATCCCCGCAGACATTTTCACGGATCTTGAAGGAAGTTATCATGCAGGAGGAATTTATAGTGAGCTAAAGAAGCAGCCGCCCGCGTAATAACTGTAGGTAGGCAAGATCCTCGGGATAGTACCGCCTCTGAATCTCGGGAGTAATAGTGTTCTGTGCGCTGAATAGTGGACGCACAAATTTGAAATTTCGTGCACAATTACACGAAACCATGCTCTAATTCCCTGCATACTTGAAATCCCGAAATTCTGCATTTCTAGAAACCGTAAAACAACAACTACTTTTGTTCATATTCTGGTTTAGATAGACGGCGCGGCGCCGGCGTTACAGTGTCCACAACTTAGGATATTTTCCCCTCTTTAAGGTTATTTTTTGGGGGGAAAAAATTGACAGTGTAGGGAAAAATATCCACTAGAAATAAGCAATTCAAGTCTACGATAAAAATATGAATAAGAAAAAAAGTGTATACTGTGAAACACTTTTACTATGTATACTGTGCAAATGTTGTTGAATTTAGGGTGTTTCCACTCAGTCTGGGATGAAACCTAATTTCAGGGTTGGCAACATTGTTACCTACTGTAGTAAATGAAAAAACAAATGTTCACCTTCCAAATCAGTAAAAAATATTTAATAATGTTATTCAAAAAAACCTAATCTCGTTAGTTTACTTTCATTAAACATTAATGAAACATTGTTTATTAATCATCTACTTTTGATTTTAAAACTATCTTACCCATGTAGGCAATAAGAACAACTTTTAAAACATGTTTTGTTTTATTGAATCTAAAAGTACTTATTGTAAATATTAACTAATAATAAGTCATGATGTCAAAAGAGAGAACCAGTCATCATTATGCTATTACAAGCCAAAATTTATCTGATCAAAGGCATAACACTAATGAAGAACAAACCAAATTTACGATACAACTCAATTAAATATATCTCAAAGCACAATACTGCTTTCTTTGTCCCATCTATCACGATGGGAATGAGGTGGAGTATTTTCACAGTCGCCACCAATGGAAGAACCCTTGGAAAGATTCTTCAAAGAGACACTACTGCCAGTAGGAATAGTATTGGGTTGCTTTGATAAAGACTTCAATCTTGGAATATGAGAGACTCTTTTAGGTATCTTAGACCCTTTCTTGGGATCATACAATGTGTTAGCTGATTTCGATCTGGTATGAGCTGCATCCTTATTTTTCATACATGATAATGGAGTCCTTGAACCACTGTTGCTGGTTGATTTGGACTTCTTTGGGGTGTCATTTATGTTTGCTGTCTCATCTTCATAAATGAGAAGCCCTTCTGTGTTCTTGTCCTGTTTAATCAGGCGTAATTCAGCATTAGTGTTCTGCAATACTTTAATAAGTGAGTCATCCGACATCTCTTCCACAATATCTGCACTGTTATCTTCTCCAGTTTGTGCCACAACAATAGGAGTTCTTTCTATACCAATTGAAGGAGACCGAGGATCAATATCTAAGATTTCAAATACTGGGATTCTTTCTTCAAACTCTTCAGATTTTGAGCTAGGACTTTCATGGCTATCTTCAAACTTGTCATCAATTTCGATGTATTCAAAGTTTGTTTCTAGTAGTGTAGCAGGTTTTTCTTCTACAAATCCGTTTGATATATTATTTTCGATTGCATCATTGGATGCAGTGGATGACCCTAAAGGTTCGGAGGTTTCTTTCAGAGATTCATTCAATGACATGTCATAGAATCCTTCACTAAGGTTTTTAGGCATGATCAGTTCTGGGCTTTGTTCATTTGCTTCAGTGCAGCTGTCACAGTTATCATCATGCTCAGTTTTAAGGTGAGGGCTTGCACAGTTTTCACTATGCTGGCGCATCAAGTTCTTCTGTTTCAATTCATCTACTTTAGATGATATCACGATAGGAGTTCTTTCAAAATCTTGTGTTGGTGACCGAGGATCGTATGATTGTAAGTGATTCTTGATAACAGCAGACAGTATAGGGTTATTGTGAATGAGCTTTTCTTCTGTTGCAGACTCAAATGTCTTTCTTAGGTCCACATTTTTTGTGATGTTGTGCTTGGATCCGGATTTATTCTGGAAAACAGAATTTAATGTTAATAATATTAATAAGTATACATTTTTGAAATGGATCAAAAGCATGTAGCCTACTATCCTACTTATATGTATTATAAATGCGAAAGTTTGTGAGGATGTTTGTTGTTCAATCACACCGTACAAGCTCAACATATTTAGTTGAAACTTGGAATACATAAAGTTATTTACCTAGAATAGCTTAGAGGCTACTTTTTATGCAGGTACCACGCGAGCGAAGCCGCGGGCGCAAGCTAAATCTACATAATATTAAAAATGCATAAGCTTTTGAAGTTTAAAAGATATATGTTTGCTACATAATCATGTAACAAATCATGAACAGATTGGAATGAAATTTGGCATGTATGTAGGAAACTCATAATACAGCTGTATTCTGAGGTGGGAAATAGCCAGGAATAAGTCTGTAGGCTAAGTATCCGGTTCGGTTTTCCCGGGTATATCACGCGAGCGAAACCTTGGGCGGAAGCTAGTGAAAATTATGTTGGCGGCAAAGTATGGGTGACGCAATGGCCATGTCTCAACGATTTGGGGCAGGTAACTTACCAATTCTTAGCAACATGAGACAGGAATCCGGAGTAAGATAAACTAAGGTCAGAGTGCCGATTGTAAAAAATACAAATAGTAAGGTACTGTCCATTCTGTCAGCTGATCAGACGGCTTAGTAAAAAGGTTGTTAGCATGTTGTACCAGTTTTGGTTGAACCTCCTGACCCTGCAAAGACTCAGGAAACTTACATGTAAGGGAGTCCGTGAGACTTCAGGAGTTGGAGATCTTGGATCAGGATTATCATCACAAACGTCTGCGTCCTTTTTCTGCATCACCACAGATGAATCATTGTTCGGTTTGCTACCGTTGCTCCCCATTATTACAATTTCAGCTTTTTATTTAATCAATTTAACACCAATAATATGAACATTTTCACCTTGTTACACGTTTTTGAAAATATTAAATTTTCAAAAGATACAAATTACAAACTCAATACATCCAACGGCTGCAAACGTCAGAATACCTATTTCGTTTTTCAAATGAACGTCAGTCAATACAATAGACTATAATCATTGGTTGTCCAATAGTTCCGTCAAAATTAGACCAATGGTGGCGCTGTTTTTCGTTCGGAAATTTTTATTTTTTTATTTAATGGCATCAGGTTCCTCTTGCGTTTGAGGAATATTACTGCCAACTTCACGTATGTAGCTTGTTCACGGTACTTATAGAAAGCACGTGTAATGATGAGACTACCAGCTGAGTGAGAAAGAGTTGTTCATCAAGGTGTTCGAGGTGAAGCGAGGCGTGGGGCACAGCCGCGCAGCTGCTACTCTCTTGAGATTCCCTAAGATTCTTCCATAAAATTATGTAATCATCCCTGCTGTATAGAAGTCCACTGTTGGATTGGACCTAAAAATATTGTATGAACATTAATAATGTGAGGCCGATTTACAAAGCGCAACCTCCTTGGGTTAAACTGAAAAGAATGGTCCCATTTTCGAACGATTTTAATCATTCACACGCTCTCTCTCTCGCGCCATTGGTTGGTCAGTCTGACGCGGGAAATAAACAGGATTTCCGCACACGAAGGGGCGGTAAATACAAAAATTATTATCACTCTGCGTTATAATACATATTTATTTTTATAATAAAACAATACATAAAATGTGATAAAAATAGTACATGGTAAGTAGGTACTAACTAAGGTACTAATGGACTATTTCCGTTAATAAGTGACCGGTAACAGTTAATTCAATTAGTATTCAGTAGCGACGTACTCCGTCAGTTTATTTAAGAAACTACTATACTGAACGGATCTTTGATTTACAGTTGCTTTGGTTTACCTACATTCAAAAGATTTTGCGCTCCAAGATTTTGATGGGTCGCTAAAACTTCTTGGGTACTTAAGAAGGGTTCGAAATTTGTTCCAAAAAAGCATGTAGGTAGGTAGGTACATAATAACTTATATAACCATGTAAATAATATTGTATTTACCTACAACTATTATTTATGACCTACAGGCTTCACGCGAGTAAAACTGGGCGAGAAGGTCAGGTACAAATGGTATTAAAATTTATTTTTAGGTGTACAAGTAAAATCATGGGACCAAACTCCTTGATGGCAAACAGTCATGGATCGCGTGTTCGATTTCCAGCCTCTGGCACATTTGATACGGCAAGTGGCGCCCTCTGCTAGGTCCCAGTCGTTCATCGTGTGTCCTTTGCAGCTAACGCGGCCGTGCTTCGGTGGTAGGAGAGGTTTACACCAACTTCGTGCTGGAATAAAAAAAACGGACTGAAGGAACCTTTCATTATAGGTTTTTTTATTGACGTGGGTACAGTTGCCTATGAATATAGTTGGTATTAGCAAAGATAATATTCTTAGTAGATTTTTATTGGTATTATGTAACAATAAATTACTCAAACGCTAAGGCGTTGGTTCATCTACATTTCATTTCGCGCACGCCACAACCCCAAGTCGATTCCTTTACCTACTTAGGTACGAATTAATTACTACAGATTTTGGGTATGGTCGCATCCTTCCTGCCCTGTAGCACCTACCTGAACAAACAGGTAGCTGCCCAATCCACTTCAGATCGTCACCGCAAGTGAGCGTCGAAGATCCATGCAGTTCGGTGTTATGCTCGCGGCACGTAAAACTGCAAGTCTTATTTCCGTCTCTACAATCAGCAATCAAATATTTTGGCAGTGTGCACGATTGAATCAGCACATGCACGGTCATGTAGCAGTATCTCAGCATCTGCAAAGAATACGTTCTAAAAAAAGGGTTTAAATGTTGAAGAATTTCAGTAAAGTAGTGGTAGGTAAGTACGGTCAGTGAATAAAATAATTATCAATTGTATCAATATAAGTAGGTTTAGCTAATAACAGCGATACAAAGCTTAGTTCTTTGCTTCATGCTTCATCAAAATAAAGATTAGCCGGTGGCGTTGTGGTGATGATGATGTTGAAAAAAGTAGGTACTTACGTCATTCTTATACTTAATTTGACCCAGAATTCCATGGGATCCCTTTTGTAGCAAAGATCCGAATTCCGGCCCGTACATAGGGACGAATTTGACTTCCCTTGGGACTCTATACCCGTAGCAGGATCTCAAACATGGGTGCTGGAGCATGACTCGATCAGATCCTGGTCTAGCGATGATTGTCCTATCGTGAGGACATGTCACACATAGGTTATCTGGATAACAGAAAATAGACTTTTAAGTGCGAGAAAGACAAAAGCCTCTCCAAAGCCCTTGGATGGTTCAATAGCAGACGAACACAGGCCATTATGATGACTGAGTATACTTATACTTCCTTACCATAGGGTCCAACATTCCTCCCCCTTTCTCTGAACGGCGCTGCATGCGGCTTTCGGTAATAACCTTCGTCTGCCCAAACCACGTCCCTCCCAGGATAAACGGCCGTCACTTCATTGTTCAATAAATTCTTATTAACTTTTTTAATATACGCATCAGACTGGTAGAAGAGGCGGGGGTCTTGTCTTGGTTGGTGGACCTTGAGCGCCTTCGGTTCGGCAGTCGATGTATCTGATACAAGTTGCATCGGCGACCGTAGTTTGCTGAGCCCGCTGCTATGATTGTCATAATCATTTCTGGTCTTGGTAGTGAGTATCGAACGACGGCTGTGTGGGTTTCTTGGTGAGTGTCTGTAGTATGACTCTTCGTTTAATAGCCGGACTCTAAAACATTCACCAAATTGCATTAGAATCCATAGAGTAGTGAGCAGCTCCACCCGGAGTAGGTACCTAGAGAGACTGGCCCATCGTTTATCATCATTGCGTTTAGAGACCTCACCTATAAATTTTCAAGATTCCGCGCATACATAACATTGAAGATAAACCGTTGAAAATAATATCGGCAAGGTTATGCAGTTAAATTTCCTCCGCTAAGTCTAAAATCTCTATCGGCACCTAATCATACACAAAGTCCAAATATTTACGCAAGAGCGCCTGTTTCAAAATAAATTCCTAGGTGGATTGAAAGCTAGATTGATCATCAAGCTGCTATAAATCTATCAAAGGAATGGGAATGACGCAAATCTGCTATTTCAGATTTTCAGTGCTTAGATAGTGAGCTTTTGTTTGTGAAATATTATGAAAAGCACTAACCTATGTTATTAGGCATCGGGTATATCGGTTTTGATAAAATGTTCAAATTGATAATATTTTGCGATAAGTGAACATGAAATGAGACCCCTCGTCTCATGTATTATGAGAAATGATGAGCGTGTAGTTGTGCAGTAAGATGATGATTCGTGCCAGAAAATTATGCGTCAGCGCACTGCGCACTGCCAGGCTATTGTGTAAGCAAAATGGTAATGAAGATCGCAATTTTAAGGATGATTTTATCAATTTTAGCGACATCTGAAGTTTGTCAAACATGAAAAGGAAGAAGCTAAGGTCTTGATGTTTTCGCTTGTCAAGTTTGGAACGTTTTGAATGTTGCTAAGATTGTTAAAATTTCCCTCAAAGTTGCGATCTCCATTCCCATTTCGCCTAAGCAATGGCACACCTGTTGATGTCAATGTCTGCCTGCCAGGCGCCAAGTGAACCTATAAAAAAGTTTTGAAGTTTCAGATTACATTAGTGTATCTAAAGCTTTTTAATTGATTGATTTTCAAGTTTTTTTTACTTTTTTAGGGTTGCGTATTTTCGACTGGCCTCATAGCTCCGTTGGTAGTAACTCTGCCTTCTGCGCTAGAGGTCGCGGGTTCAATTCCCGAACTGGAGAAACATTTGTGTGATTAACACATATGTTTGTTCTGGGTATGGGTGTTGGTACCCATAGGACAGGCTATGCTTAGTTCGGTATCACTTGCCCGTGTGTGATATGTCCGGAATGTGTCCATATCAGTCAGAACATTCTAATGATGTTGATTGGTTTTCAAAGTTACCTCTATTAATTGTACCTCAACGATCATCAAGTTTAAGTTATTAATGTTATTATTTCCCATATCGTGAGGTTTCAGTTCGGGGCGAATCACTAGTTATAAAATAAACAAAAGAAGAACTTACCAACAATGCAAAAAATTAAAATTGTAGAGACAATGGACATGTTGAGAAAAACATTCGTTTGAGGTATCTAATTTAACTTTAGCGAAATATTTATTTCACTCACTTCGTATTTTTCGCGGACTTTTATACACCTTCCCCAACACAACTGTTCGCCAAAAATGCGGGAAAAATACTAATGTCGGAAGCTCTCTGCAAGCGTGGGAGGAATGCTCACACTCGCCAGAATAGCATTACCACAACCAGGTTATTAATTGTACTTATGTACCACGTGCTCAGACACTAGGTATGATTATCATAATGTTGTTTTCCATAACTAAGACGTTCCTATTTGAGTAAATCGATAAAAGTTGTGAATACTTACGGCGTACCTCAGTATAATTTTTCACTTGAGTATATAGTAGGTACCTAGGTATGTAGGATAGTTTAACATTTTATTAACTCCTTCGTGAACAATAAAACTTTTTACGTACGGAAATAAGCATAAACGTCCCCGTCATCATAACAAAAACGTAATTTTAGAGAAAAATACCAAATTGTAAAAAGTCACAAAAATTATAAAAACACGAAAAATAAAGTAAACATACAATAAACCATAAAAAACTTTAGGTAAGTGCATGAAAATGTTATCGTAGATTCGGTGGATGAATAAAATATCGATTTAAACATTGCGAAACATAACCCATATTTCAGGAGTACAACCCAAGAGCACAGGTAGTGATCCACGAGCATGTCAGTTCTTCCTCGAGGGTTCGAAAGCTTCCGACCGTGCCCTAGGTACGGCACTGTGAAAGGCGAATACAGCGTCTACTACAAGAGGCCTCGATGTGGCCAGCCAAGACCGCAGCCATTCCAGCGGGAGTGTGCACCTTACTATGGGGGACCTTCTAATGCGCCTGTAGAAAGGTATAATGACTGAACCTTCTTCATTATTAATCAAGGTGAACGTCCAATATAGCCTCTTCAGCTATACGCCAAACCAATGTGAAATCATTGGTGCTCAGATTAAGCGCAATAATATGTGTTGGTAGAGCACCTACATCTATTTTATTTACCTACTGCCACTGATTATACCTGATGATGACTTTTATAATAAGTTACTCTAATCTCAATTGATCAGTCAAAGCATAACGAGGTCAAGTGGGAAATCTACGCTGATTTCGAAGGGCTCTGCTTTGATTAATATTTTGAAATACCAATTACCTATCGTTCAAATCAGTGTTCCTTTTTGTGGCCTAATCATAGTAACAAAGGTTTTCAGATCAAGAGTCCAGGCTAGTCATCAGACACATTATCATCAGCCTGTAGAAGTCCACTGCTGGACGTAGGCCTCCCCCAAAGAGATCCATGACGAACGGTCTTGAGCCTTATCCATCCACCGACTACCCGCAACTTTAACAATGTCGTTGGTCCATCGGGTAGGTAAGTTCAGGCAAGGTAGGGCTGAGAAATTTTAAATGTTGATTTGTCTTTGAATCTAAAGATTATTTCAACTTCTGTTTACTTCAGGCCCTGCTGCTACGACTTCCCATGCAAAGCTGACTGCTTCAACCACGGCGCGTGCACTCGGCCGAGCGGTCGCTACGCACGCACCGTGTGGTACCCTGGCGAGTGTAACCCAGCGGTGCCTCCCTGCCAAGCTTTCACCTGCCCCAACCCTCCCTACCATCCGTGCTGTTATCACACTTGTAACAAACTCGTCTAGACATGTTGTGAAGGCGTGATTGCTTTCAGTACCCCATGTTACAGAGTTTGTTGTATGTGTCATGTCTGTGAATCCTTACCTGTGCTGTCCATTAAAATATAAAACGAAATGAGGCTTTTATTTCGAGGGTCATCATGAGCTGGTGACCTATGATTCCTTAAGCATCCGTAGGCTCGAAACTCGGTGACCCGAACGTTGTACCTATGACCTTTATTCACTTTATTAAAAGAAACAACCAAGTGACGTAATTTAAACTTTATTAACGGAACTAGGGACACCACATGTTTTGTCCGCTACCACACAGGCATGCAAGGGCCGCAGTTGCCTGAACAAACAGGGACACCTGGGTAGCTGCAACGTTTCGGAGAACAGACTGCCGGCTCCGTGCAGCAGTAGCACGGACAAGGCTTGCATCGGTTCGGCCTACAGACTGGAATAGCTACGGTGTCGCATAATGGCTCAGGCTTCGGGACAGGTGTGCCAGGCTGGAAACAAAACATTATCTTTGTTAAATACTTATTGAAAGTCATGTTGGACCAGAGCCAACAATGTTTAGTTTGCACAACCGTGACCATGAAAAATTCATGACTGTTCGCTAATTGCTCTACGAACCTTGTCACAAGGGGGACACGGCGGTAGACAGGGCAGGATCGGTGGCGCTGGACACGGGCATGGGCATGGGCGTACTGGAGCTGGACAGGGGGAACACCCGCCTCCCGGACAAACTGAACACACACCAAGATCGTTTCTTGATGCTGCGCAGGGCTTGGTTGTGTATGGGTAGCACGCGCCGCAGGGCATTCCGCTGCAAACGCAAGGATCGAAACTGTAGAATGGTGCACTCATTTTCCTAGTTTTTCAGTTTTTATCTTGTGTAATTTTTTGTATTTTGTAGAAAAAATAAAAATATTTTTGTTGTTTTACATTAAAAAAATAAGCGTTATGTGACTGTGACAGCAAGACAAGAAAAGAAAGGTTTTTGTTCTTATTTTTTTCTTTTCCGTTTATTTTTCTATGACTTTTTTTATCATTCATTGAAATAAGTTGTTTTATCCTAGTAAAGAGGTCCAAAGATGTTCCGAACATGAAGCCGCTCTGTCCGTCTGTCCGTCTCCCTATTATAATTATAATATAACCGTAAAACGGCTCTCCCAGGCTATTAGGGCTATGCTACATACCTACGGGCATACATTACGGGTATTCATTTCCTACTTCCTACTAATATTATAAATGCGAAAGTTTGTGAGGATGTTTATATGTTTGGATGTTAGTTGTTCAATCACGCCGTAACGGCTCAATCGATTTCGTTGAAACTGGGAATAGATAAAGTTATATACCGAGAATAGCATATAGGCTAATTTTTATGTAGGTACCACGCGAGCAAAGCCGCGGGCAGAAGCTAATATATGAATACTCGAGTGCTTAGACCGACCCCCATCATGGCCATCATAGCTGACATTGAACTTCTGCTATTACCAACCCTCTTTCTAGACCTAATAACTAGGCCTAAATTATGTGAACTAAACTAATTATAATTAATTAGCCTTCAAACGAGGTAGGCATCTACTGCCTCTCCTTACCTTCTCAAAGTTTTTTTTTGACAGACAATTGGCACAAAATAAAGATTAGTAGGTACTCCTGCGGTCTACTCGAATTCGCCTAATCCGAAAATCATTTCGTGCGATAAGCGACCTTATTTCTTAGATGTTAAGATAATAATAATAGCCTTTATTGCTGATAAACAGCTTTTTTTACATGTTTTTGTACATTTAATTAAATATTTTTCTACACTGCAACTATTTCTGTCATTGTAAATGATATATATTTCCTATCCATCAGCTTGCCTCACGACATAGGCCTCCTCCAAAGACTTTCACTCCGTTCTGTCCTGTGTTATTCTTCTCGAGACTGGTCCTTCTACAACTTTTTTTTAGATGGTAAGGCCACCTGAAGAAAACTTAGTGATTCTGATAGTAGAGCAGTTTTTAAAAAAAGGTTGATATTTTTTCTGCGCCTTTTTGCTAGAGGAAACGACCAAAAAATACCTACTAAAAATACACAAAATACATGTATTGACAGAAAATTTCTAAAATTATAGTGTAAAATGAAAATTCAGCAAAAATAATCAAAAAATTTGGAAAAATTACAAAGTTTATTAAAAATGTGTAGTTGTAGCATGTGTAGCTTTTTCCCGACCTGCCCCGCAATTTTGCCGTGTGGAACGGGCCCATGCACCTACTCGTGTCCACCACCTCCCCCGTGTTGTCAGCCATGCTGTCCGCCACCGAGCCCTTGCACACCGTGCCCGCCGTGCAACTGCCGGCCAATGTTCAGACAGTGTCCAGCGCCAGTCATACCAGATTACGTTCCTCCAATAGTACCGATGTTGCCACCTTGCAAGCCCCGCCGTTGCCCACCAGTCGACCCACCGCCGTATCCGCCTCCTCGGCCTGTGTGCTGTCCTCCTATGTTACCTTGCTGTCCACCACCAGAGCCTTGCGACCCTCCACCAGTACGTTACTACTAAATATATGCAATGTTATTCATTCAGAACGTATCTAGACACTTCAAAGTGGTTTGTTTTTTTTAGATGCAACCGTGTCCAGACCCAACGCCGTGCTACCAACCAGTGCTTCCCTGCTGCAATCCTCAGTGTCCACCTCCTATTCTTCCGAAGCAGCGTCCTATCTGTCCACGAGCACCTCCAGCTCCATATCCCTGCTTGCCAATAGCTAGAAGTTGCTGTCAAGTCTGCGAATTAGATCCAGTGACTAGGAGAAGACCGCTGATCGTGCATGATAGCGTTTTTCAGAAAAGGCCCTCTGGATTGCCTGTAGAATGCTTTACAAGACGAAACCCTAACGTTCGATACATTGTCAATAATTACGTGAGACAGGTAACTATTGATCCACATAACTTTATATTATGGAAATCCTCAAAGTTTCTAAAGATGAGAAGATGTATGTGAGGACGTGAATATGACAATCTTTTACGCCGCAACCACGTAACTAATTGGAATTATTTTATGTATAGCCTTGAAAACATATAGGCAATTTTTTTTATCAAGGGTACCGAACGATCGCTGCTGAATCCGCGGCCAGAAGATAGAGGCCCACTTTTTTTTTTAATTTATACAAAATAGGCTTACGTTTGACCGCAATCTCACCTGATGTTAAGTGACGATGTCGTCTACGGTGTTGCACGTTTGCCTAGAAGAAACCTATTCACTCTACTCTTGACAACACCCAAATTATAGGTATTCGGAAACAGACGCCGGCAACGAGTTCCACTCTTTGGCTGTCCGCATTATAAAGGTACAAGCAAAGCGCTTGGTGCGGCAGGGTGGTATATCAATCATGAACGGATGTTGCGTCTCCGTACGTCTGATACGTACGTCCTAACTTGATTCTTCTTTTCAGGGACCTCAATCAGGTTGCGCATACGCAGTTCATGTCCCGTTAGTGTAACGAATCGACACTTCGGATATCGTGGCGTCGATTGTTTGTCAAAATATTTTGGTACGAGTTTCGTGATGTCCCCTACTTTATTGAAAATAAACTCATCAATAATTTTACTGATTATTACTTAAATTTTTCTTGTTTAAAATTACTAGGCTTATGTTCATGTTAAGTAAGACTTATTAATAAGTGAAAGCTTGAGCGAATCCCATTTTGAAACCACTATCCATTTTTTTTACAATTTGCGTACTAATTTTTTTAGATATATTTCATCAGCAGCTTCTTTTAGTAATCGCTAATAAGGGGGAGTAAAGGTTCTCGAATGGCGACCACGAACCGAGCGAAACAGTGTTGGAAGGCCCCCCACTCGATGGATCGAGAACATTGTGAAGGTTGCGGGAAGTCGGTGGATGGAAAAGGCTCAAGATCGTTTGTCATGGAACTCTTGGGGGAGGCCTATGTCCAGCAGTGGACTTCTACAAGCTGATGATGATGATTATGAATAGTGGCAGATCGTTTGCAAGGGAGTATAGGTACTACCTTTTTAAATACATACCTAATATTATTATTACTTAGGTACTAAAATAAATAAATATAAATAAATATTCCGGACATATTCACACGGTCAACTGATCCCAAACTAGGCATAGCCTGTACTATGGGTACCAGAGACTGATATATATAATAGATAAATATTTAACACCCAGACACAGAACAAACATCTGTGTTTATCACACAAATGTTTGTCCAGTGCGGGGATCGAACCCGCGACCTCTAGCGCAGAAGGCAGAGTTACTACTAACTGAGCTATGAGGCCAGTCAAGCTAAGCTTGGGTCATCCATCATAAAATAAATTAGTCTATATTCAATAAGAACAAACAACAATTCTGAAACTATAGTATACATTTATTGGTTCCGCACACATAATATTTATTATCGGTTTTGACTTGTAAAACCTGCACATTACTCTTCATCACATAATTTGCGTATGGCAACTGTAGATATTGATGCAAGGGTTTACCGGGTAGCACTTCGCTGCTGGGGGAAAGTTGTTCGTACACACCATCGGCTTCTGCGGTCCACAGTACGTATCACCACACGGAGAACAGCAAGGCGGAGAGGGTCCACAAGGTCCACAGGGCCCACAGGGTCCACAAGGTGAACACGGTGATGGGAAACAGGGCGCCGGGCACGCAGGCATGCAACACGAAACCATTTTAATAGTTTAAAAAACTTGAAAAATTTTGAAGATGACCTAAACTGTTTGTGCTTATGACGTAATGGGAAAGCTCCAGAACTGCAGGTCTATTTATAACTGTGGCGAAACCTACCAGATTTTGTTGTGAAATCTATTGAGTTCTGTTAGAAATCATGTTGGCTCCCTTTGCTCTATAACGTCTTCTAATAACTAACGTCAAATGACTAAGTTTCCGATACCCAAGACACAAAGGATCTTAGACTATGTAGGTGTGGCATTGGTAGTTATTTATCGGCTCAGTATAATTGCTGGTACATCGATTTGCCATTTTTTTCCACATGAAGGTTTTGATGTTTCCTATCTATCCACCTCATATTGCTACCAGCAAACCTAGCTGGTTTCCATGGTTACTCCCACAAAAAGGGATCCGCCCTAGTGGGATTGGGTGATGCCCTATTTCCCTAATTGCTTCAGGTTTGTAGATTTCGGACAGATGTTGCAGTAGGTAACTTGAATATAAAAAACATAACCTTCTTCCTTCTCGGCAGTCGGGCAACAAGATAGACGTTTCTACACTAGCCGGTCTCTGTCTACTACTCTACATTGTAGGAGGATGTTGGTAGGTCTGGTAATTAGTTCCAGATTTGATCCGTCGAATCTCACCTTGAAACTAGATTATTTACTGCTGTTCATAATCTAGTTTCATTCTAGTGTATTCCAGTGCTGCAGTGACGAGGAACGCATGATAGAAAAGGTTGATGAGAAATTGCGGCTTTTAAGTTTCACGGTATCTTTAGTAAGAATACTGGGAACAGCCTAGAATAAGCTGAAGAATACGAGGGAAATCCTTGCGAGTCTATTTACCTTCCTCTACCTGTTCATTCCTGTTCATTGTAAACTGAAGGTCAAGAGCTAAATATCTAAAAATAATTTCAAATTGAACTTATCTTTATTACATTTACGTGACAATTCAGTTACAGGACTAATGTACAGTACATCACTCAAACTGGAATAATTTATTCAAAGCACTATCAGCAGGATCCCACGCAGGATGCCCCATGGGGACCGATAGCTATGGTTGCTTTGTCAAACGCAGCCACTGGACGAGGGGGTTGTCCCACAGCCAGGATTGCATCTGTTGGAAGAACGATTTCAATGAGTACCTATTCTAGCTGTGATGCTTTTCATGTTTTAATTGATTAAGGCTTCATGCAAATCCCGAAATTATTTGAGTGTGAAAATGAAACAACGGGAATCGAAATTACAATTTCGTAGCACGCGTAGCACTTGTAGATCGAGTACTACGAAGACAAAGATCGGGCTACGAGATATTACGCAAATCAGATCTCTACCGTGTTAGTATTATGTTATCTGTGACCGTGTCTAATAATAAAAACATGGGCATTAATAGAGTGACTTTAGGTGAAAAGACTTGCGCACGGGACAATATCACTGGATATGTGCTACTTGACTGTAAACTGTGACGAGCGAGCCTCTGCCGCCGCAGCACGGTGAGCAGCACGAGCCCTTGGGACCACAACACGGCGAAGGACAGCCACCGCAGCCACCCCTTGAACAAAACAAGCGTAAATTGCTACTAGACTCCTAGAAGTACTAGTGCTTCCGTGCTTCGGAGAGCAAGTAGGCGACTCGTAGGGTGATGACACTAGATTCCTTTTTAAATGTGCTCAGGTCGTATCTGCCAAATGCCTACCTACTTCGATGTGAAAGTGTGTATGAATGTGTATTTAAATAGTCTACCTACAGTTATCTTCTTTTTGACTGATTTATAATTTAGTGATCGTGATGAAGTCTTTGGGGGAGACACGCTGTATACCGCAGTGGAATTCTTCAAGATGATAAGGATGCAGAAACTCACCGAATAGCAGACATTACAGATTGAAGTTGACCGATAACACCCATTCTGTCGCACATTTCTGATAATCTGAAAATATTTTCAAGTGATTTATTCGCTGTGAAGGAACTTTTAGAAAACGAAAATTTTGTCAAGTAAAACTTATGCGTAGGCTTATTTATGTTTTACATAGATTAATTTTGTAGCCAAATTAATTTGAAATCAAATGATACAATGTCAATGATGACAATTATTATCGACAGTGTCATATTTATCTTTTGTTTATGAAAAAGTTTTCATGACATTTTGGTTTTAAAACTTTTTGTGCACGGGCATGGGTTTCTTGAAGTCTCACTTGAAGTTAAAATGATGGTCTCTTTAAATTTTTTATAACCCAAATGTTCAAGAATTAAGTTATCTTCATGAATATCCACATACCTTAGTAATTGTACGAGTGTGCACACGAAGGATAATGTGATTTCACCTGTAAATAAAGAGACAATGTAATAAGCCAACAATTATGTGGACATGTGCTGCGACTACCCCACTTAGGTCCGCTCAAACATGATAGCGATTTTTAATGGGTGCCAATTTTAAAAACATACAGAAATGTAATTCTTCCTTTATTTCGCTAATACCATACCATCACCGTGAGACGTGAGAAGTGAATAGCTTGCTGGTTTTTGTAAGGGCGCTTTATAGGACACCATACAAAACCGGAACGCTATACATTTTTCATGATTTTTCACGTCTCGCGGTCAGAAATGAATAACTCATGAACATCTCGGAATCGGGCTGATCATTTACGTAATGCAGGATGACCCAGAGAGAACCAGTGGCACGGCAAGCTAAGCTATCGTTTAAAGGAAAATATATCTGTGCATAACCGTTGGATCGGAGGAGGGGTCACTGCCACAACAACATCAGTGCTCTTTAAGTATTATAAGTTTTCTTAGGTTTCTCTAGGTCTTAAGGTTCCTTACAGGGCGTTCGTAGTTAATGAGCTGATATCTGACTTTCTTGTCCTGGTTGTTGAGCAACATGCCTGGCCAGCTGGTGGGGCGGTAGTCGAATGTGCTATCTTGGACGATTAGCGGCCGACGGACTGTCACAGGATCCATTCCGCACGGGAGACATGGTGGGCCCTGGGGAAAATAAAGTTTTTTAGTTAGGCCCTCCTGATGGTAAGTGGTTACCGTCGCCTATTGCCATCAGCAACACCTGGAGCATTGCTAATGCGTTGCCTGCCGAACCCCTCCCCCCCTTAAAAACCGCTCTGGAAGTTTGAATCATTCCAGCATGTTGTGACTTCTGGATCGCGATTCCGTTATCTTCGCACGCGAAGCCAGTTTCCCAAGCTTGTCAAAGACTCCTCCACTTTGCAGGCCATCAGTTCATCGTCTTGGCCGTCTTAGCCATTGTTCGTGTTGTGTCTTCGTGAAGTCAGATACGCAAATTATTAGTAAATGGATGGGAGTCTTCACCCATCCAAGTGAACGCGATGAACGTTGCATAAACTAGGTGATCAGCTAAGAACAGAGTTACTTGAAGATAATTGTTATGGACGCTCATGCAGGATATGAGAGAAGAGCTGTGTGAGAGATCCGAAGGAAGCTATGACTCATGTTTTATGTGCTATTTTTTAAGTTCTACAGACCAATCAGCAGTTTTCCGTGCTCTCTGTATACATTTTTTTTTTTATAATCAATATTCCGGACTTATTACACACGCTCAACTGATCCCAAACTAGGCATAGCCTGTCTATGGGTACTAGAGACTGATATACATAATAGATATATATTGAACACCCAGACACAGAACAAACATCTGTGTTAGTCACAAATGTTTGTCCAGTGCGGAAATCGAACCCGCGACCTCTAGCGCAGAAGGCAGAGTTACTACCAACTGAGCTATGAGGCCAGTCGATTTTATTAACATTCAAGATATTATCATCTGTAGTACGGTATTCTGGTAGTTTCGACACTAGATTCTTCCAAAAAACTGGAAATCCTGACCCAAAACCTGAGCCCAAAACGCTGGCTCAGGACGCTGGTTACTAAGGTTGATTGCTTACCTGAACAGAATAGCAGGGATAGCACTCCCTGGGCTCCTTGTAGCTTGGCAAATTAACGATGGGGCTGCACATTGTCTAAGATAGGTTAGCTGAATATCCACTAAAAAATTTAGAATATTTTTGTGTTTTTAGAAATTTTTTCAATAACTTCTGTTATAAAAGTTGCGATGTCAAATGTCGAACTGATTTTTTCTGTATGTTTTTCTTCCCTGTCGTCATTTTGGGTTCCTCAAAGTCGCTTTCCAAACCCACAGTTGGTGTGCAACCCGCATTCGCTATGTGGTTTCTTTGACTAGTCACTACCTAATACGTCACCTTCCACAAATAGTCCTTATTCTTTTGCCCTACGACCATACTACGATAATACTTTTCACACCACTGGCTTTACAATGTAAAATTATACTTATATCCTGCAAATCTAATCAGGCAAATAATATAGTGAGTAAACTCACTACTCAACTCAGTTTAGTGAATTTATCTTGTAATGAATTTCATTAAGGCTGATCTATTTCTATTTCATGACTCATGACACTCACATCACATTTTCCCTAACTGCATCTCATACTATTCGTACGAAAACTTTTACATAAAAATAGAAACCTACACCAATTCGCGTCGTATTACTAAATTATTTACAAGATCGGTTAAATTTTCCAATCCTATTAAAGCAAAGCCGTTAAAGGAATTATACGGAACCGAATTTATTTTTTGTCAACATCTGGTTTTCAAAATACAATAGGTACAAACTTTTTTAATTTGACAAAAATTTAATTTGAATTTCTACTCTTTTAGAATCGGGAAAGCTATAAAAGGCGAGGAAAATGTCAAAGTGTTTTATTATACTGAAATCTCACGTGAAATAAGCATAAAAATCAAAAAAAGTTTAAAACTAAAAAAATATTAAAAATATTTCTATGTTTTAGACTACTTTTAAGTCAAACCCTTCACCAATTTTAGGTGGAGTACTTCCTCGACAGTTGAATCAAAGAACACTGAAAAATGTAAATTTTTACGTCATTTTATAACTCCTCCATACACGCATTTCTTTGTTCACGTGGTTTTAGAATATAACGGAAAAAAAAAACATTTTTCCAGGTGCTGCGGTGGACCTTGCTGCGGCCCTTGCTGCCCAAAAATCACAATTTACACCTGCTGTACGAAGATTTGCTGATGGCCAACGAGATCAGGCCAACCTCATGAAGCGTAACTCCAATTTACTAGGCTTCCAATTAACTTCGTCTTACAGTGTTGTTTTAGTGCTGGTTAATAAAGATATTTAAGGCTTACTTAATTGTTTCTTTGTTGAGGTAATTTTCTAGGCACTTCTAGGCAGTAACTTCAGGACGAGTAGGACCATAGTTGGATTTGGACGCTATTGTTTGGGGTGTTTTACACGTACCACGACCACACCACGTGGTCGGGCGCATATTAAGACTACTGCTTGACCACCTTTAGTCGCTGTGGTGTGGTTGTGGGACGTGAATTCTCCCTTGTGATAATGATCGGTTGGTGTGCGCTTGCTCAAAGGCGCCTCGGTGTGCGCTTTGCTTTCAGTGGGGACGGTAGTGCGTGACGGTAGACTAATAGCTCGGGATGGCACGGCTTGCCTCGTGAGCACCGCCTCTATGTTTCCGGTAAACTAAGAGGCTGCCTCGCGAACCAGCCTCAGCCGAGCCGCTTGCCCGAATGTGGCTCGCGAGCCCATTCACCCGGTGGAGACGCGGTTGAAGCCTTTCACACACGGCAGCTATAATGTAAAAATGTATATTATAGCACGATAGATCTCATTACACCTTGCCAGAAGATACAAAGATGTAAAAAGATACATTATATCTGCCGTGTGTGGGCTCCTGACGGTTTCGGTACCCAGCTCATTTACGCCCATTGCAAAATACACCATCCCCCCCTCACGCTCGCGAATAGGTCTTATGACTAAGAGCGTTTTCACATTATTCGATCCGATATCGGTGTCGGATGACGAATGCCGACATCCCATAGCCATACCATGTGCTATTTTCACATATTTTCGACAAAATCGTTCCGATACGGCCATTTGCTCGATAGCTTAGTGCGGGCGCTTAGGTCATCATGGCAGACTATAATGGAAAACTTTATAATAAATAAATAAAATAAAAAATCAATTATTGCCTTTACGAACAAATATTAGAAAAAGAGGATACATCATAAAAAATAATAATAGTAAATTCAGCATTTGATGCATGTATTGCATGCAGAGCTGTTTTTCAATTTACCCCCCTAGAATAGATGGTCACCGAGGGATTAGGTATAAGCGGGTTATTTGATGTAGGTATCTATTATATTTGAGACGCAAAAAAAGATCTGTTCACAGACAGTATTGGATACATTCCATTGTGGAAGCTAGATATTCAGAGGGAGCATTTTATACTCTTTTTAGCAAGCTACAAAACGCACCTAGAAAGTTTAATTACTTTCGTATGAGTGAATCCACATTCAATTATTTGCTAATTCATCTCACAAACAGTATCAAGAAACAAGGCACACATTTTCGAATGGCTGTCGAATGGCCTAAAGAAATGCTGGCTGTGACAATTAATGTAATTATATTGATATAATTACAATAATTGACCAGGTTCAATGGCATGGCAAATGATTTATCACCGGTCAGCGCAAGCTAGCCGCTTACATACTATAGCATTCCGGCCGCCTACCAAGACTACCCGCAATTATTTATTCGTAGCACGTATTCGTCATTTAGTAAAAATAACTTTACATGCCGTCCCAGTGTGAGTAGGCCTCATACTCCCTCGTATCCTAGCCTCATACTCCCTCGTATCCTAGCCTCATACTCCCTCGTATCCTAGCCTCATACTCCCTCGTATCCTAGCCTCATACTCCCTCGTATCCTAGCCTCATACTCCCTCGTATCCTAGCCTCATACTCCCTCGTATCCTAGCCTCATACTCCCTCGTATCCTAGCCTCATACTCCCTCGTATCCTAGCCTCATACTCCCTCGTATCCTAGCCTCATACTCCCTCGTATCCTAGCCTCATACTCCCTCGTATCCTAGCCTCATACTCCCTCGTATCCTAGCCTCATACTCCCTCGTATCCTAGCCTCATACTCCCTCGTATCCTAGCCTCATACTCCCTCGTATCCTAGCCTCATACTCCCTCGTATCCTAGCCTCATACTCCCTCGTATCCTAGCCTCATACTACCCGATCTATAATAATACGCCATTATACGCTTATTTATTATAGTTTATTTCACAGAACGGCACGTAAGTATACTTCAACACAACGCAATAAGCTTGTTGTGCCCACGCGGACATCACAGGCCCCATGGCTAGCCTGCGCGTCCTGAGCGCATATATGCTCTTGCTTTGGTGATTAGCAAATCTTGGTGCAACAAGTGTAGATTGTGATGCAAGGGCAGCCGCAGCCACCGCAGCCACCGCAGCAGCCACCGCAGCAACCTCCGCAGGGTCCGCAACACCTGGAAACAAAAAATGAAATTAGGAACAGATCTACGGTTCTGCTGGATAGCAGATGATTCAATGAAGTGGTTACTCACATCTTGAGTTTTTGAAATTGAAGGAGTACTACTAGAGATCAAATAAGAATCGGTCGAAAAGATCGAGAAATAATTGCGAAAAGAAGAGTAGGTACTTTAAAAATTATTTTTGAAGAAGTTTTAACGAGTTTTTTGATGTTTTTTTAATATTTTTAGTATGTGTATCTCGTAAAAGATTTGAGCGTACTGAACTTCCTTTGCCGCTGGATTTTACAGAACACCTCAGATGCGCTTTGAATTGTAGCAAGGTACTCGAAAATTTACAATTTGTTTTAATGATTAGCTGACAGTTCTTATTGTACACTCTGCAATCCACCTTTTTGGAGTGAAAAAAGTTTTCATATTGCAATTTGTAAGCCAAGCCTATACCAGATATAAGTCTGTTTATATTTCAAAATATAAACTGCATGCGCATAGATTTAAATTTTGTTAAAAGAATTCTCCAAATCATCGCCACCTAGAATTTGCTAGGTTTCTCCTTCATAAAATGCATTTCTTTATAGTTGTCTGATCTTCATTGATTATGTAATAATAAAAAATTCTAAATTCCTGTTAATTTTGCCCAAATTTTTGTGTCTAAATCCTAAGTTTACAAATCAGAAAACAAGTTTATTGGAAAAAGCTTATAAAGTACGTGTATACGTTAAGCTAGGTGCTAAAGTTCTAAAATCACCATTAAAGTTGCTAAATTTACATAGAAGTATGTTATCCTTTTCAGAATCTGCAAAAATGGGAAAAAAATGTTGCGTTCCTTGCATGCCACTCAGGGCCTGCAAGAGTCGGGAACTAAGAGGAGGTATTCTGTATACGGACTGTTACTGCCTTCGTAGAAATGGACTTCAACACGACTGCAAAAGAAGTGGTTGCATCGCTGCTGGAAATCTATGCCGTGTCTACCCTACGCCGCTTTGTGAGCCGGCCCGCGTAGCATGCATGCGTCACTGCGCTAATCCACACGCTGAAGCTCTCAGTGCTATTTGTAAAATGCGGTGCTGCTAGAAATAAACACATTAATGGATTACATTCTGAATAATGGCGCAGCAGCTGCTATACAAGGAAGCAGCGAGGATTAAAAAAAAAACTTTGACAGGGCCCTAATGTTATTCAGGTAACCGACTCTTCAGTTCAGTTACAGATCTGCGTACTAAATCCCACCAAAATCTGCCAAGACTATAATTACAAAATTATCCGCAAAATCTGTATGTACCTACGAACACTCTTTATCATCACATAATGATCCATAACGAAGGTTCAGTGTGGAGGAGACTAAAACTATATGAGGTAGAGAGATTTGATCCAAGGAACCATGTCGTTAATTTTAGAGTTAAGAAAAATTGTATTCATAGATTACCACAAAAAATCTACTACTAAATCGGCGACATGTTTTCTTGGAGTTCTCTATTAATTATAGTTTCAGACTTCCCCATACTGATTCTTCAATAATCACCTTTTTTTTAAATAGGTACTTGTGCAAGTGGGTATGTTCTCAGCTTTGTTTCTAAAAATACTGGACATAAACAAATTATTTTCGAAAACAGAAGACAAAAAAAATCGAACACTGCCATATATGAAAAATCTTTGACAGAAGACTCTTGAACTTCAAATCGTTCAGATGATTTTTATATAAAATTTAAAGTCTTTATTTCTATAAAAATAAATAAAAACCAAATTTTGGAGTGAAATCTATGTAATTTTTGTACTTTCACCATAGAAAAATATAGCAAAAGCCCTCTTCTCTGCTCTGTTGGTGTAATCAGATTCCACAATGTGAATATCATTCAATTAGCACTAAAAAAGTCTACGAAAAACTTCTCGTTTTGTCTCTAACCACATCTGTTTTATTTTTCCAGGTGTAGTCCTTGTGGTCCTATGGTTTGCTATAAATATGAAGACTGCGGCCCAGCGGTAAGTTTCAGTAAAATAAGTGTGGAGATACTAAGTGTTCATGAAAAATAACTTGTGCAACCCTATGTTGTAGCTACAATGTCTCCCGCGTTCTGCGTTCAAGCGGAACGGACTGCAGGATTGCCAGTTCTTCCAGCAGGGCTCGATCCGGTACTTGTGCCGGCAGGGGCCCTGCCCTAAGCCGTGTCCTCCGCCCTGTCCGCCGTGCGTGCGTCGCCCTCCTCCCGGCAAGACCTACGTAACGCGTTTCAGCGACTTCGATCTTGTTTCGCAGTGGTAAAGCCTTGACGACGTCGGTCGTCGCTCTCCTAGGCTCCGGGTAATCTATATTGCTACATTTCACGGCGGACGGGCACGCTTAAGCACAAAGTAACAATTGTTTTGCGTTTTCAGAAAGGAAAATCTTCGGACACCTCCAGAGCAGAGGAGAGCGGCGCCGAAAAAAAGGATGATAAAGAAAACCAGCTGAAGAGGACGAAGAGTCGCGAGCTTCGGGGAGGGATCATGTACTACAGCTGTCACTGCATCAAACGAAATGGACTACAACACGATTGCCGTCGTACAGGGTGCGGCGGAGAACCGTCATGCCTCATGCTGCCAGACCCAGTGTGCGCTCCGAGTCAACTGGCGCGCGCGCGTGGACTTGCCGATCCCGCCCCGCTAGCCGCGCATCTACGCGCGCAGGGTGGTGGCGGTGGATCCGGCTCCGCAGACTCAGGGCCCGGTTCCGGCAAGAAGTTTATCGTCTGCGAACTGAAAAGCATTGCTCCTAATGTATCCGCGGACAAAGGAGGAAGTTGTTGTAAGTGTCCTACTTCCCAATCTGTTCCTCCCAAAGGCCCCGGCGGAGCCTGCGTGGGTTCACATGCATGTGTTTGTCCCGGTGGATCAGCCCCCAAGCTGGCTGCAGCGGGATCGGCAAATGACAGTTGCACGAAGTGCCCATGCGGTTCTTCCAACCCCGCGCAATCAAATCAACAAGCGATGTTTGTCTTTGATGAGAAAACTATCAACAAGATCCTTTCTAGCTTTGATAACAAGGAATTGGCAGCGAAGAAGGACGACGTGGTCATAGGTCCCGGCGGTCGTCCGCGTAAAGTTTCAAAGACCGTAGCTAAAGAGCCTTGTACTAGACCGGGATGTGTGCACTGGCAGCCGCCGCCGCCTTGCTTGTGGGACGCTCCTTGCAAAGCGGACTGCTTCGAAGCTCATCCTGGGATCCAGCCCGGCCGCAATCCGCTGACTGGTGGTGGGAGTAGTTTGGTAGCGGGCGGGTCTAATCCGGCGGGGGGTACGCGGGGCTCGCAGCAGCCTCATAATGTAATGAAATTGCTGACTCCTGAATGTTGCACAGGTTGTTCGGCGCCGGGTGGCGGCAGCGGCGCGACTATGGGTGGCAGCGGGCCTGCGGCAGGGCTGCCGGTGCTGGTCATGAAGTTATGCTGATTTGCGCCCCTTATTACTCTGAAAGCTAAGAAAAAGTGGAAAATAACAATCACAATATTAAACATACAATTTTTTTTTGAATTTGTCGTTTTTATTTAATTCAATTCAACGATTAGGCAGGATTTCTGGTTTGGTGGTATATATTACCTAGTGGTAGCTGACTGATAGGTAGAACTGGATTCGGGATACTAGAAAATATGGTGTTTCCAGAATCTCGGGACAAACAACATTCTCTATTTCCAATCTCCAAGTAATATTGAATCTTAAATCTGAATAATTCTTCCTCCCGCCGTCGTAGTTAATGTAAATAGGGGGTTAGTCCAGAGTCCCAAAACCTTCAGACCAGATGAACCATTGAGTAGTACCATGCATTGATAGCATAATTGGCACCGATTTGTACCACTAGTACCTTTGATGGTACAACTGGCACTGACTTATCCCATAAGTAGGTACCATTATTATATGAAGAGACCGCCAGTACGCTTGTCTCGTACAATATATACCTATTTTGAATTTCAAGTAAACTTTGGATAGAAGCTAGGTCATATTATATGCCGGCTGTACACACTCGGCGAGAGCGTCTCGCCGAGAGTCTCGGCCGGTGAGGCTCTCGATGAGAGCATTTGTTCGCTTATGGTCAACCATTGGTCAACTTAGCAAACCGTCCACTATATTTCACGACTTCGTAATCGGTAAACTTCGCAATCAGTCAATTTCTTGATCGGTCAACTTAGCAACTAGTCATCCTCGCAATCGGTCCTCATAGCGTTCGGTCAACAATAAAGATTGCAAAAATGTCAATCAGTTATTGAGAAAAAGGAGGAAGTGTGATGTTGATTTTGATAGGACATACAAAAAGTATTTGAAGATACTGTTACGAAATGAAGTAACTCCAATAAAATTTCTGAGGAAAATTAAGAAAAGCCACTAAGTATATTTTTTTGTATTCTGTATGAAAATACAGAGTTTTTAAGTTTGAAGCAAATAAAATATTTTTGTTTTACCTACACTGTTTACCAAATGTTTTTTTGTTTAAGTTTGAAACATAATTTAATATTAAAATACTTTTCCGAATTCATAACTCTCGAGTGAAGTTTGCTGGACACAAGGAATAGGGGACCGATTGATACGCGGACCTTTTGAGATGTGGACCTATTGAGAAGTGGACGGTTTAAGAAGTGGCCCGATTGCGAAGTTGACTATAGACGGAAGGGACCGATTGCTCATCTCCTACAGAAAATTTTAGTGGATGGTTGGCTAAGTTGACCATAAGCGAACAAATGGACGAGAGCATACCTGTACACACTCGTACACACTCGGCGAGCGCGTGTCGCCGAGAGTCTCGGCCGGTGAAGCTCTCGACGAGAGCATACCGACAATCGACGGAGACCGACCGAGGCGAGGCGCAAGAGAGCGAGACACGACGAGAGCCCCATGTACACACTCGCTCTCGGCCTGTCTCGGGGTGTCTCGCCGAGCGAGGCGCGAGAGAGCGAGACACGACGAGAGCCCCATGTACACACTCGCTCTCGGCCTGTCTCGGGGTGTCTCGCCGAGTGTGTACAGCCTGCAATATGGATAAACCAAAAACATCCTGCTACACAGAAGAAACAAATATATTCAGCATGTCCAAATGCAACTAGTCTTCTGGCACAAAGTTACTCGATGCTTCTGGCTCCTTTCTATCATGCGTTCATCCATGCGTAAATAACGTAGACCGAGAATAACATAGACGTCACGTTAAATAATAATACCAAAAAAGAAAAAGAAATATATGAAACGACGTATGAGTAAAGGAGAAAGAACTGTTATCTTCCATCACTGTCTGCGTATGCACTTTGGGTTTGTTGTCAAAGTCAATGGATAGTGTGAAAATGTGCAGTAATGTTCGACGTTTGGCACAGACCTTGGCCCCCGTCCACTTTGATAAACACGCCAAAATTTTGAATTTATAAAGAAGAAAATAATGTTTATGGATAGAGACAAATGAAAACAATCATATTTTTAAAATGTTTACTCAATATTTGCGAGAGCAGAATACACAAAATTTGTATGTTCATCAATATATTTGTGTCACAAATATTGATGAAACTTAACATTCAATATACAATTTTTAATTTTTTGCTAATACTTATATGTTCCTAAGAAAGAAATGGGCCAATAGATGGCGCTGACAGCTAAAAACAACTGTAATTGTCATGATGGAAATTATCGTACAATCTGCTTTCGATAGTAGTGTACCATCGTACATCGTACGTAGTAGTGAAATTATCCCACATGTACATAATTATCGTACGGTTGGGAACCCTGAGTGGATGTGGTACATAGTCGTTTTGTTCTCTTTGCTACGCTCCAAAATAATTGGTTTTATTCTCTTTGATATAGGTATCTATAGGCACAACCAAGTGTAATCACGGTGTGGATCAGAATGGTGGGTGTGTTGTTGCGAATCAGTGTGAAATAAATGTGGGTTGAATCTACCTTAATTCTACCTTAATTCTACCTAAATCTACCAATAATTAAAATAAAAATACTTCTTTGAATGCAGATATATTACAAAAATAAAGTGACGTCAAGTTGGCGGCTCACTTTATTTTTGTATATATGACCCACATTTATTTCATACTGATCCTCAACAACACACCCGCCATTCTGATCCACACGTTATAAGTATTCTCTTTGATCTAATCTTTCCAGTTTATACAAAAGTACTCTGTGATTTAATCCCAAAGATATAATAGCACTCTGTGTCACAACGGCCAAAGACTATATAATACACTACGTGCCAAAGGCACCACCACATAGTACTTCTTAAGACACTTATCCCCACAGAGTACCACAGAGTACTTTTGTATTTATACCAGAGTACTTGTACTTATCCCGAAAGGGGAAAAACTTCAAAAAAATGATTTTATGAAAAATCACAAAAACATATTATATAATATCTAAATTTTGATTAATTTAGTTGAAATAAGCAGCAAACCATTTCTATGTAATTTAACGCCTTCTTAAAACGAAGAGCAATGAAAAATCTCACTAAAATCTTTCAAGGTACAGTGCGTTCCTGCAAAGGGACTACAGGATCTATGTGTAGGCCAGGTGCATGCTATTCACTAACCTCAGATGACTGTGGAGGTGACAAGAAAGGTGGAAAGGGCACCGGGGATGATAAAGATCCATGCGATCCTTGCCCAGTATGCCAGTGTCCTAGTGACTACAACCCTTCTACCCCTACAATGTATGATGTAAGTTTCATTTCTACATACCATAGGTATTATTTGCTACCTAAATTTAGCCGTGGTGTGGTTGTCCCGGCTGAAGAATAGGCCCCTCCATATTTTTACCTACCCGTTGATAATAAAAAAGCTAGGGGATGGGCAGAAGCGACCCGTATTTTCACTAACTGCGCTCGCCATCACGTGTGCCCAGCGTTCGGAGTATAGCCAAATTCATCCCATAAGATAGTAGTTGCTCTGAAAATCGGTTGGTGTGGAAATGGTCAGCAGTGGACGTCCTACGGCTGAAATGATGATGATGACAATTTGCTATACATAAAATTATATTATGCTTTATTCTTCTCTCGGAGCGTACATACCCCAGCTAGCATCAGCTTTTTGTCGAAGAATTAAAAAAGATAAACAAAATTGTACTGACCACACCAAGAGAATATATAATGACTAGCGCATGCCATCTAGCGAACCATACGGATACTTACTACGTATCTCCAAGCTAGAGTAGAGACAGTAATTAAAGCTCTGAGGAAAGTTGTCTCGCACAGCACATATTCGTACATCATGATATCGACGATACTTTGCACGAGATGACTCTTTGAATGTTTTTATTGCAGTGTCGGAAATACGGCCATTGTTTACCTTGCAACAACGTAATGGCGTGTTTTGAGGTTCTCCCCAACATACCGAGTGGTATTTTTAGATGCACTGCTGGAGAGGTAATGTTTTTATTACTCTTGGATACTCTTAGGTAGATATTAGGTACCTACATTTTTTGTCATGATAATTAATTCAAAATCAGGCAAAAATCCATATCATGATGAAGGAAATCAGGCTATGATATTTTCCTTGTCTTTATTCAGCATAAAATATAAGTAGAACCTCTGCTTAGGGTTCCCAGATGGTCCGGTTTCTCCCGACATTTCATGTGTTGTCCAGATTCCCGACAAAATATAAATCTCCCGACAAAATGATTATCATCAAGTTCTCTGAAAAATAATTAGTTCGAAACTGAAGGGAGGGAGAGTTGGTCGTGGCTAACTCGGCTCGCGAAAAATTTTGAATTAAAAAATAAAAATAGTCAAATGATTTCATATTTCTACTGACAGCAATGAAAAAACTTACCTATGCCTAGAGACAAACACGGGGACTTTCAACCTTTAGGTCTTTTTATAAGTTTTTCCATCTAATATAGCGATATTTTACCTAGTAGGCTTGCCTTTCTAGGTCTATCTGGTTTAGGACTTTTCTCCAACACCCTGATGACAGACCCTTTGCTTCAATTTTAGGTGCTCGGGCATGGTGCTGCAAAGTGCAGCTACTATAAAAACCCAGAGTATTTCGCCTATCAGCACATGACTTACTACGACATGCATCTTATTCTGAGATGCAGTAGAAAACCCAGCCCGAAGACTGGCAGGAAACCTTAAGAACAGCTCCAAAAATCGACTTTTTACGTACCCTCCTCTACTTTTTAATTAAATTACCCTTTTAGAATCATTAATAATAAAATAGTCATCATAAACGCTTCTTATTTGAATAACGCAAATGAGTGAAACAGCGGTGCTATTGTGTAAGCGAAATGGCAATGAAGTTCGTGACTTTAAGGATCATTTTAACAATCCAATATCCATAACATTTAAAGGATCGGCACAAGCAAAAATCTTCTTTGTTTAAATTAATATGAAACAATGCCCACTAAAGAACGTTCATCAACGTCATCTACCAACAATAGCGTGCTATGACCCGCCCTACAGCGAATTCAAGACGAGTGTATAATGATACGTTCTAGTGGGCATAGTAGTGTCTGGCCGAATCCGTTACTAGCTTGATACGTTCCTAGCACGGTCATGGTATAATACTTTGTATTGGTGAAATCCTTAAAACTTGACTAGGGAAATCTTTACGACCATGCCTTCTTCCTTATCATGTCTGAAAATGTCGCTAAGATTGATAAAATCCTCGAAAATGCGAACTCCGTTCCCATTTCCCTTACCCAATAGGTCTAGTGATCCAGTTGTATTTCCAACTAATTTAATCTTCACGACGCGCTGATACGATTATGCGATCTCTTTATTCATAGTTCAATATATTTACATATGAGTAAATTATGCGGAGACGCACGCTACTAGGATGCGCAGATTGCGTAGGCGCAGAAAACCCGCGTGGTTTCACCTCACCTTCAAAAATACATGACACATTTATGCTGATCGATAAAGCGTCTTTGATCAAAACGCTATTTTCATTATTATTATCTAGGAAAATACTTATAAAACCATTTGCCTGTCTCTGTTTACCATTTACTAATAAATTGTACGAAACGATAAGATCCTGAAAGGGGCATAATAGGTACCTACACAAGAATCACTATAAGTAAAATAAAAATATGTTTTCTAATTCATTTACTGAACTTTGAAATCTCAATGATGGACGTTTGTTGCTCCTGTTACCACATTTAATAGTAAGAGTTGTTGGCTTCAAGACTGCTACCTAAAATAGCTGAATTATTGAGTTGAACTGATTTGACTCCAAAATAGCAGATTATTTTTGTTTGCAGAGCATTTTTTCAATGAAGCCCCTCTCTTACCATCTTTTAATATTATGAAACACCGTGTATTCTATAGCTAGTAAACAATCTCATTGCACTCTAATATGAAAGCTCTGTAAAGTGTCTCAAACGAAAATATTTAGGTAGATTTTTAGATAATTTATTATTACGCGTACAAAGCATTTCTTCCTATCATTAAAATTATATTTGCAAATCCACTTCCGTGGGACACTTTATGATATTTAGTTAATTTATTATGTTCGAAAGTTATGCAGACACACAATAGTAAGTGGGTACCCAGTCACGTATCTCGAAGACATTTTCAGATTCCCACAGCCTGACAAAGTATCCACTTACGAAGACAAAGTAGGTACCTATCTATCTGAGTGAGGTGAATGAAGATCATAAAATGTTTTTCGTAACGTCTTGATTCTAGTTGCAACCTGCTATTAGCAGTTAATTTGTTATCATTTGCCACTTTTCTTAAGTAATTGTACCATTTGGCCGTTTGAGTAAAATGCAATCTCTACTTTTTGAGTAAGAACTATGAACCAATCGAATAATGTGGGAAAACAAACGTAATTTGCGATGAAACTAGTATAATATAAATAAATAAATAAAATAAATTAATATACATATTCCGGACATATTCACACGGTCAACTGATCCCAAACTAGGCATAGCCTGTACTATGGTGACCGGAGACTGATATATATGTAATAGATAAATATTTAACACCCAGACACAGAACAAACATATGTGTTTATCACACAAATGTTTGTCCAGTGCGGGGATCGAACCCGCGACCTCTAGCGCAGAAGGCAGAGTTACTACTAACTGAGCTCATAGCTCAGTTATAATATAGGCCAGAGTATAATAGATGAATTTATGATTGAAATAGCGAATTTCTGCGGTTTGCAACTACATATTACCTTGGCAGGTTTTTAAGACTAATAAGTAGGGGTCAGATCTGAATTTTGTATTTTTTGAAATTTGTATTTTTGAAACTATCATGGTTATGAACATAATATTCACTGAAAGCGGGATATTTACCATGATTTAGAGTTTATATGTTCCCTAATATTTCGTCACAGTTTCATGCGCCATGATCACGAAGTAAACTGAGCAAATAAACTCGCGAATCGTCGTTTATAATATAATTATTAGTAGGTATATTAAGAAGGTACTTACACCTTTCGATGTTATGATCAGTCGCATCACGATACCCAATTAAATATGCATTAAATTTTTATTGGCATGCATACCAACGACAACGGTCTTTGAACTGTGAATATGAAAATTGTAGCTGGTAAATCCAACAGGCGTAAGTTCAAGATAATTCTTGAGATTTGAAATCACAAGAATCAACTTCATCATCATCATCATTTCAGCTACTGACGTCCACTGCTGAACATGGCCACCCCCTCAGACAGAGCAAATTCCTTATCATGTGGGGGGATTTGCCCATACTCACTACGCTGGGCATGCGGGTTGGCGAGCGCAGTTAGAGCTATCGTTGATAAATGAGAGACGCTGCTGCCCATCCCCTAGCTTTTTTCTTCCCTTAGTCGCCTCTTACGACATCCGCGGATAGGTAGATATGGAGGGGCCTATTCTTCAGCCGGGGCCACCACGGCCAGAATCAACTTCAAACATGTATAATTAGTAATTGAAATCATTTCAATGAATAATGAGTGTGTCGACGAAGTCTATGTTAAGGTCCCGGTGGAGGTCTTCAACATAGACTTCGTCGACACACTCATTAAAAAATACGCAGAAGCTCATGAACGTAGACTTCATCACCATGTGAACGTCGAGGCAATCCAGCTCCTAGACAACACAGACATAGTAAGAAGACTCAAAAGGACCAAGCCTTTTGAGTTAGTATAGTGTAAAATAGTGAAATTCAGTGTAAGTGATAGTGACTACTTATTTACTTATAAAGAACACAGAAGAACAATAACAAAGTGTCTTCCCCTTAAATAGAAACTGTAAGAAAAGTGCTATTGGACACATTCTTAGTTATAATTTACTTTATAAAACTATGTCAAAGTCAAATTACTCATTAGCCTACTTGGCTAGATTGTAATATTATGTAGGATACAATAAATATAGTAAACTAGGAAAAAAAAAAAAAAAAAATTCAATGAATGAATAATTCACTGGTCGTGGACTTTTTTACTGTAGATACCTAGGTACTTAGTTTAGGAATAAGACTGTTTTCAACTTGCAAAACTGAGAGTAGGTACTGGAGTTGTGGTAGTGTCGCCTTCCGATCGTGGTTGTGAACAATGTTCGTGGGTTCGAATCCACCAAAGTCCACCAAAGGATTAACCATTTAGAAAATTTTAATGTCATTCCAAGATACCTATTCCTTGAAAACATCGTGAAGAAACTATCTCTTCACGATGTTTTCCTTCAATTAGTAGAAGTTCCTTCAAGTAGAATCTTAAAATACGAAGACATATGATTGCGCAATATAGGAGCCTTTAGAGGCGCGTTTATAGCCCCTTTCGCCACACTGATTCTTTCACCAGCGGTCATTGGCCCTTTTCAGGGCCATCATACTCAACCTGTTGCAGGATGAATTGAGGAGAACTTGCAAAGCATAGGTAGGTAAGTAAAATATAAGTAATATTCATCATCATTCATTCCATTATTTCAGCTGTAGAATGACCAATGCTTAACATAGGCTACGTGCCCCGCTTACTGCCACTTCACCTTCTACATAGCATATTATAAAACAAAGTCCTCCCACAGCGTCTGTTTGTCCCTCAAAATGCAATAAACTCAAAAACTACTTAACGGATTTTCATACAGTTTTTACCAATGAACGGAGTGATTCATTATGATGGTGTATGTGTATAATTTAGTAAGGTTTTGTGTAAATTGGCTGATATGATGATTGTTGAAGATGTCGGAAAAATCACGCCGACTGTGAGCGTTACTGGCGTGCGCCGCGTAATGCTCTGCTACCCGTGCGAAGCCGGGGCGGAACGCTACTACAAAATAATACTATAAATAAATGTTTATCTAATTTATACTAATTTATACTTAAGTATAGTACTTTTAGTGTTCAGTTACATCGCTAGCAAAACGACAATACAAAATCAGTTATTATGTATGTTAAATCTATACAAATTATTGTTATGATAATCACGATGATAAAATGCTAGCTTGCATGGTTCAAACTGACAGTTCACGCTCAAGTTTCTACAAAATTATAGGCAGCCGAGTGTCAGGAGTACATCGAGTATGCGATGTAGCCCATGACATTTCCTCATGGCATTTCCCTTGACGCGTCCTAAAAGCACCTTTGAACAAATCAACTGAAACTCGTATTGAGAGTTTGAGGACATCTGTTTCATTAATTTTAAGTACCTTCCAAACTGGTTCCTGCACTACAGTTTTATGGGATACACGAGCAAAGCCAGATAGTAAAATGTACAACAAGTATGGTATCCCGAAAGGGATTATACCAACACAAAAAAAAAGTTTTTTTGCCTGTTAAAAAAATAATTTCAAGAATATTTACAAATCGGCTGCTGGTCCTGGACCCATCTTTGGACATAGCGATTGCAACCTAAAACAGCTAAATAGTTGAGTTTGAACTACCCAACATTACAGCTGATCTTTGGACAGTAGTTTTTAAAAGGAAACTGTTCATTTTCGAAAAGTAGTAGACTTTAATCTACTCGGTTTCTTTTTTTAAAGACCGAGGATATCATTTTGAAAAAACTTTCTCACTATTCTACAGGTGTTTAAAATAACTGCTTTTTGTAACAATATGTAATTATTATTGAATAACTTATTTTGTGTAATTCAAGGTTCTGTTTGAATACAGGATCCTATTGTGTAGGAATTGAAAGTGCGGAGGTCGGTGTTCGTCTTAAAACTTCACTAAAGGTCAAGGCACTTGGTCAGCTACCATCGGCCTCGGTCAGCATAGGTCATACGCATTCATTTGACGGGTTAGTCCAAATAGTTCTTGTTAAATTGAACTTATAGCAAAGAATAGGAACCGAATCACCGTGAAAAATTCAGAGTGATTCCTAGTATTTTAAATAGGTATCCGAGTCAAATGCTCATGGATAAACTGCATTGACTACGGACGGATGAAGGGGCGACATGTGACATGGCGAAACTACAAGGATATTCATGATATGTATAGGTAATATCGCGAAACGGGCTTATTCAATCTACAATAAAAAATAATAGCGAAAAAAAAACATGTTTTTTTTTGTTCATTTTATCACCTTTTTAAACTTACTATTAAACGTACGAGAAGTTCGGCATCAAGATTGCTTACTAAAACAGCTGAATAATTGAGTTTAAACTGATTTGACTCCAAAACAGAACATTTTTGCATCGTGTTTTGCAATGAAAAAAAAGTTGTAGAACAAGCTTTATTGCCAACTGGGTGTAGAATAAGCCCCTTGCTGGATATCAGAATGTCCAACTCCGGAACCCTAAAAAACAGGGCTTCGTAGGTATAAATGATTTTTATTAGGTAGTTGAAATTCAATTTGCATTAGCTTAGGTTCGCCTGTTGATGGCAAATAAATGATGTCATCTCAGCGTATACAGGGTGGTAATTTGAAACGGTTCCTTCCGTAAGCGTAACAACTATGATCTCTGCAGCTACAGGAGAACGTTCTAAAGACCAGGTTTACGTATGGTGCCCCGAAAAAGGCTTATGACTGTCGGTTAAAGAATCAGAATACTTAGTGAAAGAATTAAAGTGCGCCTCAAAGGCTCCTTTGCACATGTCTTCGATTTTTTAGGTTCTAGGACATGCCGGTTACCTCACGATGTTTTCCTTAACTGTTTGAGAGCACTAGTATAGCGCACATAAATTTTCCGAATGGAAAATCCATTGGTGCACGACCGGGATTCGAGCCCACGACCTGTGGATTGGAAGGCGGAGCCGCTACCACTACTCCACTAGTGCTATCATGTACAGGAAACTCCCAGCATAGTTATATTCACTGTTGCGCATATTATCACCCTGTATAGTTGCATGACACCTCCTTGGGTCGTATTTTATGTTGTCTTTGGTCATCACTGTTCTTAGTCAGCTTTCTTGCTTTAGACAGGTACTTTCTCTTTTAGACTTAAAAAAAAACATGAGATATTTTCGTTTAAAAAAAAAAGCTTTTATTACCTACATCTAAGACTGGCTTAGACTAATTAAAAACTAAACGATATCGCATTTTGTGAACACAACATTATATAAGTAACAGTCGATACCTACATTAATTATCAAGTAATTATTGAAAACTAGTGCCTCGCCTTGACTTTGCTCGCGCGGTATCCAGATAAAAAGTTGCTTATAATCAGTATGTTGCCAGTTTCATCAATATCGGTTAAGCCGACAGGTAGATGACAAACGGACTGATACACAGAGAGACAACGGTACATTCGATTTATATTATTTAGGTGTCATGCATGTAAGTATGATTGTAGTATAAGGTATATACAAGTCTTTGGTATGATTTACCTAAGTAACATGATATATTTATAGAAGCCCCGCGACTTCGTTCGCGTGTTGTTATTTGCATACAAACTTCAATAGGCTTGAGTTTTGGGTATTTAGAGTGAGTTTGGCTACTCTACAACAGGAAGCTACACTCCGAATTTCATACTTCTAGGACTTCTGGTTTAGGCAATGCGTTGATTGTGAGTCAGTCATTTAGTAAAGTAAGTGTTTTATATCGATTTGACTATTGATTAAAGTTGAGTAGGCTATCGAATAAAATATTCCTCGACTTCGCGTCTTTCGTTTATACTTTCTTGAATTATACTTACCTCATACCTACGTAAATGAACATAGCATGAAGGCTTTTGAAAGTAAAATTGTCAAAAACGGTTTACTTACCTACTTGATTTGGGGTCACAGTTGTTATGAGAGCACGCAGTGCGTATACGGGTCCCATAACAGTATATCACACTGAAAGGGATTTTAATCAAAAAAAAATAAGGAAAAATAAATATAAATATTCCGGACATATTCACACGGTCAACTGATCCCAAACTAGGCATAGCCTGTACTATGGGTGCCAGAGACTGATATAAATAATAGATATTTATTTAACACCCAGAAACAGAACAAACATCTGTGTTAGTCACAAATGTTTGTCCAGTGCGGGAATCGAACCCGCGACCTCTAGCGCAGAAGGCAGAGTTACTACCAACTGAGCTATGAGGCCAGTCAAAATGATATGAACTGAATATGAAAATGATATGAACTTTCAAATCAGCTGTAGGTATTTCGTATTTTTGTTATCATTTAAACTAATTAATAAACGCACGAGAAGTAAGACATCATGCTTCCTAAAACGGCTACTTTTTAATATAAGTACTTAGTTTTTTTTTTATCATCTTAATTAGTAATCATTCAAGTACGAGGTCGAGAAGTAACAAGATTACTACCAAACAGCTGAATAATTCAGTTTGATTTATTGGAATTGACCCCAAAACCAGCAGATTATGCAAAGAGTTTTTTCAATCAAAAAATGATGAATGAACTAGCTGGTGCCCGTGACTTCGTCTGCGCAGGATTAGTATTTCGAGTAGCTAGTAGTCATATTTTTTTTAATATAAGTACTTAGTTTTTTTTTTATCATCTTAATTAGTAATCATTCAAGTACGAGGTCGAGAAGTAACAAGATTACTACCAAACAGCTGAATAATCCAGTTTTATTTATTGGAATTGACCCCAAAACCAGCAGATTATGCAAAGAGTTTTTTCAATCAAAAAATGATGAATGAACTAGCTGGTGCCCGTGACTTCGTCTGCGCAGGATTAGTATTTCGAGTAGCTAGTAGTCATATTTTTTTTAATATAAGTACTTAGTTTTTTTTTTATCATCTTAATTAGTAATCATTCAAGTACGAGGTCGAGAAGTAACAAGATTACTACCAAACAGCTGAATAATCCAGTTTTATTTATTGGAATTGACCCCAAAACCAGCAGATTATGCAAAGAGTTTTTTCAATCAAAAAATGATGAATGAACTAGCTGGTGCCCGTGACTTCGTCTGCGCAGGATTAGTATTTCGAGTAGCTAGTAGTCATATTTTGGACAATTCACACAATATCTTCATAAATTGGAGCCTATGTGTTATTCTGATGTATAAGCTATATTATTGTAAAGTTAAATTTAAATCAATTCAGTAGTTTTTACGTGAAAGAGTAACAAACATCCATCGATCCTTACAAACCTTCGCGTTTATAATATTAGTAGGATTGGGTGTAGAATAAGCCCCTTTCGGGATACCATACATATTATGAATCGACTTGTAGATGTTAACTGTTTTTTTCTTATGACTATTTAGTACTTGCCTCATCCGAGTCATCGTGCCGAACTGTGAAACCACTATCCGCGGTGAACCAAATAAACATCGAGAGATAACGTCATAAATATTTAGCAAATACCTATAGTGATAACATCAGTTGCGTAACGCTAATTATTTTACCTTTTATGATAATGGGCGACCATTAGAACCTACTTCGTTTGGTCGTTCTGGTAACATTTAGGCAAAAAAGAAAACACCTATTTTACATAATGACTGTGCCTACAGTAGGTCTAATTAAGGTCTACCGCCATTGGCGCCGTATCGCAGCGCATCTTGCACATACGTGCGTAGGTACATAAAAAAATATCTGTAGGCAAATCTGATTTTTTATGGTGCGAAGCCGATTTTCCACGTACCTACATATTTTTAGGTATATAGACTACCGATATATTGCATCTGGATTATTTTTTTATTAACACGGCCCATTGTATACTTTTCATAGTCAAGACTGACTGTTTGCTATATAAAAGTATTGTTTTAGACGCGAGGGACCTTTCGGTCGGCTCTATACAATGAGTGGTATGCAGATATTACACACCAAGCCATGATGTGTAATATCTGCATACCATTGTTTTTGACACAAGTGCTCAAAAAGTTAGTGCTTACTAAAGTAAATTACTTTAATAGGCAACTTAACATTATTAGAAATTGTAGCCTTATCTTATAATAATCAATAAAAGAAAAGAAATAGATGGGGGAGTATGTTTATGAGTAAAGTAGGCATATAACGGTTAATCAAAATAAAATATAAAATATTTTGTTTATAGTCCAACTAAGCTATGTCTTATATATTTTTTTACATTCAAAATGTTTTGCTCGCGCGGGTCCATGGAGACGCACACCGAAGGGCCCGCAATTACTGAGACATGCGTCGCGATACTGAGAGCCACCAAAAGTACTAAGCCAAGTCTAATGGAGGTAGACCTTTATTCTGCGCCACTGATGTCCAGTCATCCATTGACCGACCGAGCAGTGGATACTTGGTCCAAACCAAGTATCCACTACTCACATAACTGACGATCAACAAAACACATTACGACTGACGATTCATGTCAATTTTTGCTATGACTTTATTGTATGCAACAGACGAGAAACTTGTACGGTGTAAACGAGCCTCTATTGCCATTTTGGATGCAAAGAAACTTGCATATTGTAAAGGTGTCTTTATTGGTTGTATGTAAACGCAATTCGCAAATTGCATTCAACTATTGACATTTTTGATGCAACGAACTTGCGTGCTGTAAATAGTGGGCCTCTTGGTTCACAAGTGGCAATTTTTGATAATCAGTATACAGGTGAGTTTTTTTTCAGGGCCACTTAGGCGAAATCGGAAACCGTAAGAGTAATCGAAAAGTGATATGGAGTTACGGGCTCGATTTTGAAAAAAAAAAACTGAATTAAAAAAAAAAAAAAAAAACGTTTTCGCAAAAATAAAAAGTTTGATTTTTTTTCATATCTGTGTTCTATGTTTGATAATAAATAAATTAATGTATGATAACAATGTGTATAAAGTTGTTGGAACACCTTCAAAACTGCAAATTTATAAATTAAACAATACTTATTTATCGAAGGTTTATTATTTCGGTCAGACTATGTGCAAGCAAAGCAATTAATTTGTAAAAAATAACCTTCGGTAAATTAATATTGTTGAATTTAAAAAAACATTTTCTGTAAAACTGTAAATAAATTTAATTTTTTTTTAAAGCTGATCTTATTTTTTTCAAAATCGAGCCCGTAACTCCTAACATCACTTTTCGATTACTCTCACGGTTTCAGATTTCGCCTAAGTGGCTCTGGAAAAAATTTCACCCTGTATCTACGATTCTGTTTACACTAGTAACAGTTCTGAATCCAACTTGCTCCTGCAGAGCAAAAATATTACTCATTGTTAAGACGATGCATGACAATTATTGCTTTGACTATTGTATGCAGCAGGCAAGAAACTTGTACTGTGTAAATGGGCCTTCAAAGGATAAGTGCCAGCAGATGTTGCGCATCGAAAAAAAAATATTTCTTATGTAAACTAACAACATCCCATAAAACGATTTATATACTGATGAAGCAAAGTAAATGTGAATAGCACACATAAGAAATTTATATTCATCATCATCATCATTTCAGCCGTACGACGTCCACTGCTGAACATGGCCTCCCTCACAGACAGAGTGAATTCCTTATCATGTGGGGGGATTTGCCCATACTCACCACGCTGGGCATGCGGGTTGGCGAGCGCATTTAGAGCTATCGTTGTTATAATGAGGGACGCTGCTGCCCATCCCCTAGCTTTTTCCCTTAGTCGCCTCTTACGACATCCGCGGATAGGTAGATATGGAGGGGCCTATTCTTCAGCCGGGGCAACCATGGCCAAAAAAAAAATATATTAGCTAGCTTTATTTACCTGGACTGAACATATACGTACGTATTAACGGATACAATTTTGTATCGTTTCTGCATACCTGCTTATACAAGGTGATTCATAATGTGTATACACTCCAAAATTTTCAAAATGATACCACTATACACACGAAGATAGGTACACGGTACACGGTTATGTTGAAAATGGCGCAAGTAGGTAAACAATTTTCTAGTTTTTGCTGTGTAGGTACATCACTAAAGTTAATACTGTGGCATCATTTTTAAAATTGTGGAGTTTATAGGTACCTACATCTTATTGTAGCCGACTGTACCTAGATATTATAAAAACTAGTTTACCGTATTGAAAAGTTTATAAACAAGAAGTGCGATAATCAAGAAAGGCTGCTTATCTGCTAAATTCAAGTCTAGGCTATGGGGGAAGTGGAAGTCACGTCATTATTGCCAACTTTGCAATGAGTGGCTTGATCTAGCCAGGTTTGCTTGTTCCATTTTCCATTCACTAAATAAATTTAAGGCTAGATTTTCTACTTTTTTACAATTCTTAAGAATGCTTTGCATATATCATTTACCACGTCAGATTTCTCTTGTGCATTTTCATGGATACCTAACTCTTTTTCATATAAAAAAAAACTATTTTTGTCTTCCCACAAGATGAGGACTACGTATTTCAAGTACTAATAATAGTCGTCAGATAGTTTTGCTCCTCTCAAAGAGTAATATTCTTGAACAACATATTAAATACTTACATATATTCGGTATTATACTTAGACCACAGAATAATATTTTTTTGATGGTTTTAAAATCGGTAAGCATATTGCGTTGATTTCATTTCTCAGGTTGAATATTTCCTAGTCTGTCGGCGTTACGTCGAATCTATCCACTAAAGGCTTTCGCGCTGGCAACAGCACCGCTAGCCGCGCGTCTGCCACAGTCGCACTACCACAGCTGATTTCACATGTGTTCAGATTGCTCGCCGTGAGCCCGCGCCAGTCCGCTCCGCGCGTTGCCGGCAACTCGCGATTATTACGGTAAAATTTCGATAGTGATTGTGCTGGTTGGTTCACTCATTGGCGATAATCTTCGGACGGATATCCAATTGGTTTTATTGGCGGGTGAGTTTGTTGACAAGTTTTACCTAAGTACCCGTTAGGTTGAGTGTTGCTGTTTATGCCTTATAATTTAAACGGCATTTTCGGTATGTTTCTTTAGTTATCTTGTAGTGGTAAGTAATCGATTGGCGACCTCGGTGGCGTAGCCGGCGAGTGCCCGTCTGGGACGCAAGGGTTGCGGGTTCAATTCCTGCTGTGGGAGAAATGTTTGCATGATCTGCAAATATTTGATTCGGGTCTGGGTGTTGTGGTACCATGGTACTCGTAGTTTCTGATACCCACGACAAGGAATCCTAGTGGAGGGTCAGGACTATTACATGACTGTTGGGTGTTATTTATACCTTCATTGAATGATGGAATTGATGCGCCAGTAATCATATAAGTAGGTAGGTCCCTTAATTAATCTACAGATAAGATAGAAGCACTCATGTTCCTTTAACCACAGAGCAGTCACTAATTTACGGTAGGAAAATGATACTTGTTTACTGATTTGTCATCAACAGTCATCATTGACAGAGTAGTACCTACCACCTATAAGTAGGTACCTAAGGTATACTTATTGTAAGTAGATCCCTATTCAATAACAATGTTTATGTGCACGTTTTACGTACTTTGTGAACAGCCTCACAGACTACCTACGCTTTGTCTAGGAAATACTTACATAAAGTTCAGGATTGTTCATAAAATCATCTATTTGAAACTGGCCTTGAATTACTAACAGCGAGATAATTGTAACATGCTGACTGCACACGTAGGTATCTAACTACATTGCGTAAACAAATAAGTTACCGTTAGGTATATTGTGGTACGAAAACACAGCATACATGCATCGTTGTGCATTCGAGAGCACCATATTGTTAGCCTTATCGTACATTTGGCCTGGCCGTGGTGGTCCCGGCGGCCGGCCGCCGAAGAATACGCTCTTCCATATCTACTTACCCGTGTATGTCGTCAGAGGTGAGTAAAGGGAATAAACTAAGGGGAATAAAGCTAGGGATAAGCAGCCGCCTTACAGAAGATCGCAGCCAAATAACATTATTTGTTCCAAATAGTGTTGTGTTCCTGTGGTGAGTAGGGTTGCCAGAGCTCTTTAGGGGGGAAGGGGGTTCGGGGTCGGCAACGCGTGCGTGATGCCTTTGGTATTGCAAGCGCTCATAGGCTACTGTAACCGCTTACCATCAGGTGGGCCGTCAGCTTGTTTGCCACCTCTGTTGTATAAAAAAAAAAAAAAAAGCTGCTTCCACATTGTTCACAAGGATACCTCTAAGTTCTAACTGGGCCCACCAACCCGCGTGCTCATTGTTGTGAGTATCCGGGCAAATCCACCCACATGATAGGAATTCTGAAAATCTGTGGGGAAGGCCATGTTCAGCAGCTAGCCTTGATAGAATGCATGTTACCATAATAATTCAGAGCGCTTGTTTTATACGTACAGGGTGTCCCAGAATGTATTGTTTCGTAATTTCACATGATTTTCTATCACACACGGTTTTGTATAGACTGATGCAATTAAACCGGAAAAGTGCACTGGGAACGATTCATTTTATTGGGCTTTGTAAGTTTTCGCTTCTTTGGACTTATTTTAGTCATAACTCATGTACGGATTCCTCTGGGAATGTGATTAATAAATAAGCAAAATCATTTGACTGACCTCATAGCTCAGTTGGTAGTAACTCTGCCTTCTGCGCTAGAGGTCGCAGGTTCGATTCCCGCACTGGACAAACATTTGTGACTTACACAGTTGTTTGTTCTGTGTCTGGGTGTTAAATATGTATCTATTACGTATATCAGTTTCTGGTACCCATAGTACAGGCTATGCCTAGTTTGGGATCAGTTGACGGTGTGTGATATGTCGGGAATATTTATTTATTTATTTATTTATTTTCGACAGTTATACTTATCCCATTTTTTTGTAACACCCAATCTTCACATTGATAGATAGTCCTGTCCTACGAGTACCTACCGTGGTAACACAACACCCAGACCCAAAACAAATATTTGCAGATCATGCAAACATTTATACCGCCGCCGTGGGTATTTAACCTGCACCTCTTGCGTTTCGCCCACTACGCTACCGAGGTCCTCAATTGGATCATAACAAGCTTTAGGTTGTTCCAAATTTCAGCTATCAAGCATGTTTTGTTTAGCTCTAGGAAGTGGTGACAAACAGACAGACTCCGGAGTGAAATATTTGTAGATCATGCAAACATTTATACCGCCGCCGTGGGTATTTAACCTGCACCTCTTGCGTCTCGCCCACTACGCTACCGAGGTCCACAATTGGATCATAACAAGCTTTAGGTTGTTCCAAAATTCAGCTATCGAGCATGTTTGGTTTAGCTCTAGGAAGCGGTGACAAACAGACAGACTCCGGAGTGAAACTAAGTATAAGTGTTCCGTTTTCCAAATCTTGGACGAATACAAAAAAGGATCTGTGCAGTATCTCTCAAACAGTATGAAAAATCAATATATTGAGAAAACTATTATGCCGGACGAAGCAGTTTTGGAAGGCCCCCCACCCGATGGACCGACGATGTTGTGAAGGTTGCGGGAAGACGGTGGATGGAGAAGGCTCAAGACCGTTCGTCATGGCACTCTTTGGGGAGGCCTATGTTCAGCAGTGGACTTCATCAGGCTGATGATGATGATTATGTCTATGTTTATCTTCATAAGCTAACCTAAAGACATGATGATCAGCAGTCTGGTCATTGTCCTACTGTAAGGCAGGCCTTACAAACATAATTCCTGTAGATTTCCTGCTTTCTTCTTTTCGTGACTTTCTCTAAACGTTTTATCTTCAAAATAAAGACAGAGCACGTAATAACGATACTAAATAAGAGCAGTTACGTGTGCTGCGTTTATTTGCATAGAATTTTTGTCAATTTGCTCGGCACAATCGCTGTGAAGAGCATTAGAGATGGTCTGTGGCTCTCGGGTGAGACTCTTCCGGATCTAATTGCGGAATGGCGACAGTTTCGAGAGTTTTAAAGCATCTAATGGGAAATTTTGCTTTTTGTTTTATGTCTTTACCTTCCACTAGTTGTTTGTTTCATAATAATTGCATACTATCAACGAAGGAGGACGAACTACTATTCTATCAACAAAAAAAAAGGTTATTACAAAAAATAGGACTTATTTATTCTTATTTTCTTTTTTAAATTTGCTGATTTTGGTCTTTTCACTCAAAAGTCAAAAAGTCAAAAGGCATTTATTTCAATAAAATCACTAGGATCACTTTGAAACGTCTTAGAAACTAGGTGAAGCTATGCCTGTTCGTAAATAACTAGCTTCCGCCCGCGGCGGTACGTATGAAGATAAAAAGTAGCCCATATGCTATTCCAGACTATAATCTATCTCTGTGCCAAATGTCATCCAAAATCGTTCGGTCGTTTGGGCGTGATTGAACCACAAATATCTAAACATCCAAATATCATCACAAACTTTCGCACAAAATATTAGTAGGATTATTAAATGCACGAGAAGTTCAAGTTTGCTACCTACAGCAGTTGAATAATTGAGTTTGAACTTATACAAGGTGATTCATAATATGTATTCCATCCCGAAAGGGGCTTATTCTACAACCAATTGGCATTAAAATTTGTTCTACGACTTTTGGAAATTCGTCATTTTTCATTGAAAAAACTCTATGCGAAAATCAGCTGTTGGGGTCAAATCAGGTCAAACTCAATGAATCAGCTGTTTTAAGTAGCAATCTTGATTCCGAACTTTTTGTACGTTTATTTCTTAGTTCTAAAGATGATAAAAATACCAAAAACATTTTGAGAAAGATTGTGAAAAAAAATTAGAGAAAATATTGATGTATTTTTCGCAAAATTATTTCTTTTTGTTGATAGAATAACCCCCTTTCGGGATGGTATACATGTTATGAATCACCTTGTATGACCCCAAAACAGCAGATTTTTGCATTTGGAAAAATCTTGAATTTCCAAAAGTCGTTTATCAAACTTTATTGCCAATTAGGTATAGGCTTAGATTCTTACGGGATCGTATACATATTATGAATGATGTATACGATATGTATATGATACATTGTAGGTATAACAAGAACTTGAATATCAGTGGATAATAGGTAATAAATCAATTTAGAAAGAAGTTAGAGCAGCTATTTCGATTTTAGATCATTTGCTTAGATTATTTGCGGCAGGTACATAGTATGTTTACGTGATATTTATTTATAGATAGACATTTGTGATTATTTTGCCGAGATATTCGAAATGACGTCGAAAAATTTCATCAGTACCATCAAAGATAATATAGTATCATCAATCAACATTTTGACGGGTGGCTTGACGAGCGAGTGCCTAGCTGAGACGCAAGTGGTGTGGGTACGATCCCCGAGGCGGCCGTGGTGACCCCGGCTGAAGAATAGGCCCCTCCATATCTATCCGCAGATGTCGTAAGAGGCGACTAAGGGAAAAAAGGAGATGGGCAGCAGCGTCCCTCATTTTAACAACGATAGCTCTAACTGCGCTCGCCAGCCCGCATGCCCAGCGTGGTGAGTATGGGCAAATCCCCTCACATGATTGATTGATGACATGGATTTGCTCTGTCTGTGTGGGAGGCCATGTTCAGCAGTGGACGTAGAACAGCTGAAATGATGATGATGATGATGATCTGCAAATATTTGTTCCAGTTTCACATTGATAAGGTACTTCGGTATGAGTACCTATATAGTACATAGGTCATACTTTGGCCTATATTCATACAAAGGCTAACACAAAAGGTTATCCGGCCATCCATAATAAAAGGTACCAGAATATCGCATGAATGTGCCATTGTTCAATACTTACTGGCCGTGGTAGGAAAGTATTGCGATAGTTACCTACGTCACGCCTTGTCAATCGGAGCGGATGGATGCACTATCGCGCGATATCGATTATTTATCGACCTCGTTTTGAGATTTCACTGGCTAACCAATGCTCATGAAGTCAATATTTTTTTTATTCACATTCATTTTAACTTCAGCATTTTGTGACCTGCTGCGAAGTAGTTGATATGTGGATGGAACGAATATTGTGTTTCAGTCGTAAATTCACCTACCCGAATATAGACAGGATAAATATTATTAGCTACCTACTGCTATTAGTAAAGTTTTTTTTTTGTTTTTTCCCGGACATATTTTCGGATTTAATGCGACGGTGGCAAACAAGCATACGGCCCACCTGTTGGTAAGCGGTTACCGTAGCCTATGAGCGCATGCCGAATCCTCTCCCCCCTAAAGAGCTCGGGCAACCTTACCGCAGGAACACAACACTATTTGAAACAAATAATGTTATTTGTCTGCGATCTTCTGTAAGGTGGAGATACCTCCCCATGTGGGCTGCTCCAATTTAGAACGAGAAAATCTCGCTATGTCCAAATGTTAATTAAGAATTATATGCGATCAATTCACAATTTGCTTCTAAACACCTTTCGAAGCTGAGACAGAAATGTAGGTAACAGGTAGGACTAAGTGGTTTTTCATACTGTACTACTTTACCTGCGTGTTTACTTGTTAGTTTCTATTCATGGAAATGACCTACAGGCTTTTGTCATGAAGTAGATCGAGGTAATTCACACGCTAATTCTGTGTGTTGTCAAAACACGGGCGTGCTATCTGATATTACGAAATGTTGCGTGTCTGCTGTTTAACTAGCCGGTGCAAGTGCCTTGTTTGCTTTAGGCACATATGTACCTATACTATGAGACCCTTTATCTTTATTTGAGAGAAGCATGATAATATAACAGCATCGCATAGTGTTTTTTCAATAAAAATTACGAATTATCAAAAGTTAGAGAACAAACTTTATTGCCTCTCAGGATAGACAACAAATTTCAAAAAAGTTTATTGGAACATTTACAAAGATACAGTAAAATATTGGGAAAACGATGATGACTGCAGTAGTTGTTAAAACTGTGTCGCAGCCACCAACGCCCACCTCCTTAGACTAAGAACAGTTTGTTCCTAACAGAATACAGGTAGGTACTATAGATAAGAAATAATGAAAAAAAATCTTTATGATAATGGATTATAAGCTACAAGAAATAGACATGTTTATAAATCATCATCACCCATAATTACCTTGTTTATTGTTTGGCTAAAGATTTTAAGATTAATTACGCGCGAGCCTACATAATTATTGTAGTCTACCGTTATTATTCCTATAGCCTGGATGTATCATTACGAGGTGTGTAGCCAATGAATGGTTTCTAGGCAAACGATGTAAAAACTGATTTATAAAGGCAATCTTCGCTACATTATAATTTCGATTGCACATCTCGATATAAGATTCACGTTAGCATAAAAGAAAAACTGCAGTGTACAGGAAATTAAACATTGATATCTTTTGGATTTTGATGAATCTTCTTCCTTTCTAAAGTTATATCATGCAGATTATTTGTATCTTCCATCCATCTTTTATGACATGATGAACAAAGCATTACCAATGTCTTAAATTGGTAAGATAAAGATTTTCCACGACCATAAAAGTTAATTTGTTATTTTTCGAGACTAACAGATAGTCTCTTTTCTAAATTTAGCCTAGCTTTTATAAATTTATAGCGATATTCTTTGATTTTGATGACTATATTTTGAGTTAACGTTTGCGATTTTGTTTAGGCGTTGTCGTAAATTGACAGTCTCAAAGATTTATGGATTAAGTAATTTATAGGCTTCCCCGCCTGTCATGCAATTTGTCAGTGAATATTTGCAGATCGTGCAAACATTTGTCGCCTCGGTCGCGGGGATCAAACCAACCTGGCGCCTCAGCCGAGAATTTACGCACCACGCCACTAATGTCGTCAAAATATTAGCCATTATTTTCGTACTTGAAAAATACTAGTGAAAAGTGGGGTCTGCACTCATCTGGTTGAAACGCAATAACTGAAAAATATTTATAAATTACAAGTCGTCAGTGGAGCACCCGATCAATGTCCTCTAAAACAGGTTAGGCTGCCTACTACCAGCACACCCAGAGTTCACCCATACATTAACCCGCCGTAAACAGTTATTTAGCCTAACTGATTCTCATTGACAGATGTTTCCATACATTAGCTGACCTAGAAATAGGCATAGAAGGTCTGCAATATCCGTAACGTTTAAAGTTTTCTTAATTGAAGCGTCAAAACCGAAAAAGCAGAATTCTTTTGTTTTGTATATTGGTTATCAGCTAGCCAAATAACATTGACCAATATATAATCCACGAACGAGTTCCACGTGATGCAAGTACCTACCATGAGAATTTGGAAAGACCTTGCTCATGAATTTGCACTTTCGAGGTCGCGCCGTGAAAACGAAGGTGACATCCGAAAATCGGATTAATTACTTTACCTATAGGTTCTCTTTTCCACTAATAACGAGACGCGTGTTGAAGTCATATTCGATTAGCCTTGTAGTGCTCAGGTATTTGATGACATTGTGATCAAGGTCGAAATTAAAGAAGCCCTTCATTTCAACCCATGCACCTACAATTCCTTTAGCCATGTTACCTTTGATCAAAGAGAGAACATTCTTAGAGTAATTAGATTAGTTTTTTTTTGATTCTTCGTCATGCAACTCGTTGAGGTTGGGTGAGGCCTATGTTCAGTAGTGGACTTCTACAGGCTGATGATGATTTTCATTCATCCTTATTTCTTAAGCTTCATTAAAGTCATGTTCAGCTCAGTTAAAATAGGCATTATCTTTTTATCCACCATAATTCGAGTCAATGCCGCATTTCACGTGCCTGAAGGAAGGATTAGACTTGTTCATGACATTGCGACTGCGAGGCCATCACGTGAAGATATTAGTGGAAGCCACAGCAGTGCGATCACGCGATCAAGTTCGAAGAACTTTGCGGAGTTTAATTGCATTTGGGTGGATAAGTTTTACTATGGATGAGTAGTTCGTACATGATGTTCTTGACACTGAATATAGCGCTGCTGTTTAACTAACTACTGTTAAAAGTAGGGTTTTATGGTACTAGCCTCTAGATCGTATACTGCTACTAATGCTAGAAAGCCTTCCTAAAAAACATTGTGTAGGCATATATTAGGAACTGAGTGAGAGCACTGGTGCAGTGGATCCACGGGTCATGGGTTCGAATCTGTCATGCACAAATAGATTTTTCATTGGAAAACAAAAACTTTATGTACACTATACTAGTTAGTGCTCTCAAACGGTGAAAGAAACGGGCATGTGCGCGAAAGGAGCCTCTTAGAGGCGCACTTTAATTCTTTCACTGACGGTCATGCGCCCTTTTCAGGGCCACCATACCTCAACCTGATCACTGACCTAATACAGGATGACCAAGAAAAAATCTGTGACAAGACAAGCAAGCAAGCATACGAACAGAAAGGAGAAAGACTTTTGGCTTTCCAAAGAAGCCAGAACTTCATTGGAAAGTTTCCATCAGTTCAATAATCTCCAACGCGATTTCTTGTGAATAATTTTAATGTTTAGCTGCTTGTCGATTTTAAATGTTCATTATATGGATATTTACATACAAGAAATACTCTCGCGTAAAAGTAATGGAATTATTATTACGAAAGTTATTACCCATAGTATAATACATTTCAATAACTAGAGTTCACCAGCACAATAGACCAATCAACAGCTAGCCTAACCTATTCATATTAATATACGTTTTTATACATTGGCTGTCATCATAACCGTTAGTTATATTTAACTACCTGATTTTATGTTGGTACACGTGGAATCTTTGCTATGACATTTGATCTGAACCATAAAGGCAGTTGCTCAAGTAGAAATCGTCTACCTTAGCAATTTCTTGTAAGGTACTCGATCGATTGGATGTGGCGCAATGCAAAGCCAACTGAAATATCAAGTAAACTACCTATTTTTTTTTCATCAAACATTTATTGAAAATTTCAGAATGTCATCTACCTACACCAAATAAAGCAATTAACATAATGTACTAGCTAAAAATTCTAAATTGCAATGACAAAGACGATTGCATTTAGTCTGTTAGTTTATTTAGTAGAAGCAGCTGCCCGAGGCTTGGGCCCCGGTTAAAAGCAGCCAATGTCCTTCCTTAGGGCTTAGCCTATTTTCAAACCTCATCAAATTAGGTTCAGCCATTTTTTTTGTGAAAAGGTATTACACAGAGCGAGTTAATTTCGCATTTTTAAACGTGTTTGACTAAAAGCATATCTTTTTATACAAAAGACTTCAACGCGCTCCTTTATCGCGATACGCGCATGTCACATATCTTTAAATTTTTAGTTTCTACGACACGCCGGTATCCTCACGATGTTTTCCCTCACTGTTTGAGAGCAATAGTATTATGGTACGTTGCACTGTAGAATTCAATCATACCCACGACCTTGCCAGTCAGCCTCACTCGGCACAAATACCACTTTTTCTACATTTACCCGTTATTCCGACGCTCTCATGCTCCATTGGAGTCATTGAGATTCAACTAAACGGGACGCTGGCTGCTAGGAAGTGCGCTTCACCGGCACGATATTGTTAGACAATGCTCTTCTAAATAGTGAATCGAATGGACCAGTTGATCGTTTTCATGCAATGTAGGGCGCAGCATAGCGTGAGGCGTGGCCCATTGAACGAATGGGGTTCTGTCACAGGTTTGGCTTTTGTCTATTTTTGTGACGTACCTAAATTATTTTATTGTTTTCTTTGATAGTTGATCAGAGTAGTTACTTCGGAAAAGATCGGTAAGCATCGTTCAGCATAATATTGACAAGTTCGACTGTTTCCAGTATTCTTACATGTAAGACTTGGAACATTTTGAAATTTCTTCCGTTATCCGTATCAAAAAATATTAATAAAAATTTCTTAATAATAACAACATAAGTAACTATATAAACTTAACCCATGCAACAAATCGAAAAATAAAAACTAAGCAAAATTCTATGTAAGAGGAAGTACTGGGAAGACCCATTATTGTTACTGGATATAATCTTTAACTATTTATTAAAGATTAATTCCAGTAAGAATAATGGTTTAGCCGGTTTAGTTGACATCTGCTGTTGCGTAAATTATGCTAACCTTGTTTATCGTATGCTTACCCTGGTATTCTAAGTCGTCACTCAATTACTTATTAGTTTCACTCTCAAATTTTGCAGCAATTGCTATAAAAATAATGTCAATAGATTAGTGTCAATCGTCGATTGAATTAGGCCAAAAATTGGTTGAGACCGCCTTAGAATACCAGGGTAAGTGATGGTAAGCCATAACTCACTCCAATTGCGATCCTGAGGTCGATTTGGTACCTATTGGCACCATTAGTGAAAGATATTAAAGTTTGAAATGATACTTTTGCATGAAACATCCATACATGCATGCGATCCGATAGAACCGTGTCACAGCACCGTTACCAATGATCGATTCAACGGAAATGCTTGAATATTAATAAGCATGTAGTATTTAGTTCTCACTCACGATAACATATCGTGTGGGCTAGTATGCAAACATTATACTCTCAACGTTACTTATATACTACTTGCTTCCGCCCGCGGCTTCGCCCGCGTGGTATTTATGAAGATAAAAAGTATGTTATTCTATCTTTTTTTTTTTTTTTTTTATACAACAGAGGTGGCAAACAAGCATACGGCCCACCTGTTGGTAAGCGGTTACCGTAGCCTATGAGCGCTTGCAATACCAGAGGCATCACGCACGCGTTGCCGACCCCGAACCCCCTTCCCCCCTAAAGAGCTCTGGTAACCTTACTCACCGCAGGAACACAACACTATTTGAAACAAATAATGTTATTTGGCTGCGATCTTCTGTAAGGCGGAGGTACCTCCCCAGGCGGGCTGCTCCAATTCAGAACGAGAAAATCTCGCTGTGCCCTACCTCCTCGAAAATCTCCTATCTGTGCCAAACATCCAAATCCGTTCGGCCGTTTGGGCCTGATTGATCCACAAACATCCTCATAAACTTTCGCATTTTTTTATATTAGTAGGAAGCTTAGTTCTGCTCACAATGAGTACAGTTCGGCCGACGAATCTTGGTATGAAGTTAGCCGGTTGGATGCGCAATGGATGCAGAAATGTAGAAGAATATCATGTCTATTACCAACCGACCTACCACGCTGTCCACCTAGTTGGACGGTTAGTATCACTCGTTAGTGACTATTAATGGAGTTGCTTGTTGGTCGTGTCATTGATTATTTCTTGTATATAGGAAGTAACTAAGCTAATACGAACATAGGTATTAAAAATTATGCTAATTGTGACAAGAAACGCAATTAAATTCAGTGTATATCTATTGTATCAGACCTAGAACAATCGTGGTGAATTTTAAGTTAGCAAATAAAACTAAAATATTCATTTTTGCTTAGTTAATTTAAAAATTAAGTGTTGTGAGTAAACGTCAATGACCGTCTCTATTTCATCATGACCTCTCATCATGAATCTCATATTTATTTATAAATAATAGTACTTATACAGTGGCGGATTTGCAGTCTTGGCCGCTCTAGGCCCCAGGCCATGTGCCGCCCCTTTCTCAGCACCCATCATATAGACTAGGTACATAATTAATTTACTTTATTGCCAACTTTATCTAAATTATCAACATCATCCTGTAGAAGTCCACTGCTAGACATAGGCCTCCTCCAAAGAGTTCCACGACGAACGGTCTTTAGCCTTTTCCATCCACCGACTTCCCGCAACCTGCTATCATCAGTGATTTTTTTGGTCACGATTTGCCGCTCCTAATATCTGGCCGCCCTAGGCCCGGGTCTACTGTGCCTTAGGGCAAATCCGCCACTGTACTAATACGAATGAAATAAATTATGAATAATAATATGAGTTATTGAGAACTTTGTTAGAAATCAGTTACATTATATGAAAGTAGTTTTAAGGTGTCTTATTGGCCCCGGTTGAATAATAGGGCCATCCATATTTTACTATTCGTGGAGGACTAAGAGAAAGAAGCGAGGGGATGTGTAGCAGCGTCGTTTATTTTTACAAAGATAGCACTAACTGCGCTCACCAACCCGCAAGCCCAGTGATTTGAGTATGCCACATTATTTCATTTATTTATTCAAAAAACAATTAAAATGTGGGGCGAAAAGGCAATTTTCAGCAGTGGCTGAAATGATGCTAACTTGCTTGTCATGCCTCTGATTCTTTCTTGGTCCTCTGATTCTTTCTTTCAGTGACCAGGTCGATGTAAGGTGGCCCTGAAAAGGGCCTATGTCCGTCGGTGAAAGAATTAGTGTGGTGAAAGGATTAAAGTGCGCCTCTTAGATGTCATCAAATAATGATGACTGAGTACACAAGTAACAATTTTTTATGGTCCACATCCACTGCCATGTAGGTACATAAAAATTTTGGTAGTTCTGTTATTCTGTTTACGGCTAAATTATCGAGCAAGACACGACTAAAAGTAGCTACAATAACCAATACCGAACGTCACAGTTGAGTCAAAACATCCATTGGATTCCCTCGATTACAATAGAAAGTTGCTTTCTTACCGTGGCGGCAACAATCATTTCGCCTTTACGATAATTTGAAGACCCACGGTCGCTCCGGTATTTCTGAACTACCTAGTGTCACGGCGGCGGCGTTGGCGTTGGAAGGTCGATTTATATAACAACGGAATCAGGTAGAGGTTATTTTGATTGTCATCTCTACTAAGAAAACTTTTAGGCTGACCGCAAAGGAAATTTTGATAGGTACTACAAGAGTTACAAGAAATTATTGCGCAATCAATTTCATTGTTCTATGAATTTAATAAGTGCATTCCTAAGGTTTACGAGTCAAAGCATGATATAATGATTTTCGTTATAATTATTTTGTCTGCTTATAAATTAGTAATGTGCTTGCGCAAATAGTAGCACCGATGCATGAGAGCGGTTTGCGCAATGGGTTTGCGTGTATTTAGCGATAAATATGGTTGACAAGTAGAATGTGCAATGTGGAGTATGAACACGCCATAAGATTGATTTAACGTTGGCTCCGTCTCGTGCCCGCTACGTCGCTAAGTAGATAGTCCTCGGATAAGTCGTAAAGCTCTTGTTATCATAATAATTGGACTTCCAATCGATTGTTATCGTGAATTTAAACCAGGTTTCACTCAATTGAATCAATCATTGGATCTTATTGAATGATTATGGTAGGTATGATTCATTGAGTGTTAGCTAGCTTGCCCCCGTGCTTCGCTTGCATGGTACTTAGATAAAAAGTAGCCTATATGCTATTCTAGGACTGACTATCTGTTTCAAATTTCATTGAAATCAGTTGAGCCGTTACGGCGTGACTGTACCACAAACAACCAAACATCCTAACAAACTTTCGCATTTATAGTACTAGCTTGCGTCCCCGGCTTTGCTCGCAGGGTACCTAGATAAAAAGTAGTCAATATGCTATTCTAGGTAAAGAACTCCATCTGTTTCAAATTTCATCGAAATCGATTGAATCGTTACGGCGTGATTGAACCACAAACATCCAAATATCCCCACAAACTTGCGCATTGATATTAGTAGGATCCGTTTACCTTTATTGGAGCTTACTAGCTTTGGCTATATATCTGGTAGATAGGTATATCATTGTAGATCCTAGTCCATAGTTACGTTACGAGTATGATATTATGTACAAATGGATTGATTTCCGACATGTGACACGTATGTGACACATAGTTTCAAATAACCGTCAGAATAAAACAGGGAAGTGGGTGTGCGAATGTCTACTGACCGCTTTAAGGTTACCCAAGCAACTTTCAGATTTTACACTGCTAGGACATTAACAACAACAGTAGTTGCTAGAGTTCTAAGACTCTAATAAGTTGCTATGTTGTGAATAGGTAGTAAACATGGTGATGACTGGCCTCATAGCCCAGTTGGTAGTAATTCTGCCTTCTGCGCTAGAGGTAGCGGGTTCGATTCCCGCACTGGACAAACATTTGTGACTAACACAGATGTTTGTTCTGTGGCTGGGTGTTAAATATATATTTATTATGTATATCAGTCTCTGGTACCCATAGTACAAGCTATGCCTAGTTTGGGATCAGTTGACCGTGTGTAATATGTCCGGAATATTTATTTTTATTGCTAATAAGTATACTATCACGAAAGGGGCTTATTCAGCTGTTTTTGGTTGTAATCTTGAAGCCGTGTTCATACAGCGTGCGATATGTCATCCAATTTTTTTTTTAAATGGTCCTTACTTCTAATAAATTAAACTCAAATTGACCTTAATCTTTAAATTTCAACACAAAATCTACTTATTCAGTTGACATTAGGATCATTCAAAAAAGAATTTCAGGTGACATATCGCACACTGCTTCGTGTTAAAACCCCTAATAATAAATCATATAATAATAATATTTTTCTTTATATAATACTAAACAAGGTGATTCTTATCATGTATACCATCCCGAAAGGGGGTTATTCTATTAACAAAAATAAATAATAATATCGAAAAAAAAACATCAATATTTTCATATTTTTTTTCACAAACTTTCTCAATTTAGCTTTCATTTGGTATTTTTCATCATCGTTGGAACTAATAACTAAACGTACAAGAAGTTCGGAATCAAGATTGCTTCCTAAAACAGCTGATTCTTTGATTATGACCTGATTTTACCCCAAAATAGCTGATTTTCGCATGAAGTTTTTTCAATGAAATATGTCGAATTTCCAAAAATCGTAGGACAAACTTTATTGCCAACTGGTGGTAGAATAAGCCCCTTTCGGATTGACATACAATTTATGAATCACCTCGTATATAAACATCCTATCCTACTTCCCACTATTAATATAAATGCGAAAGTTTGTGAGGATGTTTAGAATTTGTTCAATCACGCCATAACGACTCAACCGATTTTGTTGAAAATTAGAATACATAAAGTTCTATTCCTAGAGGAGCATATAGGCTTTTTTATGCCAGTACCACGCGAGAGATGCCGCGGGCGGAAGCTAGTTCTATATAATGGTAGGTACTGACTAGCCTCATAGCTCAGTTGGTAGTAACTCTGCCTTCTGCGCTAGAGGTCGCGGGTTCGATTCCCGCACTGGACAAACATTTGTATGATGAATACAGATGTTTGTTCTGTGTCTGGGTGTTAAATATTCATCTATTATGTATATCAGTCTCTGGTACCCATAGTACAGGCTATGCCTAGTTTGGGATCAGTTGACCGTGTGAATATGTCCGGAATATTTATTTTATTTATTTTTTTACTTACATCAACAGTATTTGTTTATTTTGACCATGCAAATATGATTTGGGTTTTCAATATCATGTTTAAACCACGCCCAAGCTGGGGCGCACTGCTGACTGCCCCCGTCTGACCATGATCGTGCATTACGGTACCACAATGCCGTGAAAGGATTGCTTTGTAAGGCTACCCGTATAATACTTATTGAATCAACAAAGCCTGTAAATACATTATGATTTCTAAACAAGCTTTGTTAATAATCCTATTAGCATATCTAAAACACCAAAATACAAATATACTGAGGCTAGATACTCGAAAGTAGAAAATCATTGATACAAATATTCTTTTTATGGTAATAATGTGCAATTCACAGAACATTAGTAAAAATTTCTTTACGCTTTCGCTACAATTACGAGTATAAAATTGATCGGCAACACTATAAAAGAAGTCTACGGCAATGGGCTTCACTGTCTCGGTTATTGGAAGCGATATATGAAATTGGCCATTAGCGGTTTACATGGTCTTGCAACAAGCCACTATGCCTGAACAAAAATTCTCTTTTCCTAGTATAGTACTGCTAAAGAAGGTGATTCACAATATGTATACCATCTCGAAAAGGACTAATTCTATAAACAAAAAGAAGGATTATTATTGTATTATTTTTATTTTCCCTTATTAGTGTACACTAGTTATCGCACACGGCTTTGCTCACGAGGTACCCGGATAAAAATTTGCCTGTGCCAGTCTCCAGCTCATTAACTAGTAAAGCTATATCCTTTCAAAAAATGACGTCGATCTGTTGCCCCCATCGCGTTGCTGCGTGAAAGAAGAATAACCAACAAACATTAATAATATGCGTACTTAGAATTTTAATCGATTTACCTAATTATTTACGCGATATCAGCTTTTCCCAAGATGTTGGAACCAAGTCTGTTTGCACGAAGCTCAGAATACAGCTGTATTCTGAGGCTCGAAGATAACATAAAGTTGAACGTAAAATGTACTTGCACAAAATGTTATCTAAAACAATAGAGTAGCGATCATGGGAAATTATCAGCTCTCATGGTTTAAGACCGTTCAATGGCATAGAATCTAATATTAATTATAAATATAAATGCCAATAATTAAAGCCTGAGATTTTCCTACATTTCGAAGATATTGTGTGTTTTTAGGGTTCCGTACTTAAAAAGGAAAAACGGAACCCTTAAAGAATCACTTTGTTGTCCGTCTGTCTAACTGATTTCACTGTGTACGGAAGTCTCAGGGCGTGAGTTCTTGCACTTAGCCGTCTTTATTTTAGCTCATTGTGAAACCTTTAATTAAATCATTTTCAACTTGGCTGAATTTTTAGGTACTTTTCAGTCTCCATGAATACATATAGAGTATTGATGCTGATATAGCTACACTTTTGTCAATGGATATCGTTTAATTCAAACGTTGGTAATACACAGCTTTTAATAGCTGCTAGTCCATAAAAGCGCTGGTAAAAAGCTACATCTGACAACGTTACATGTTGCGTGTGCCGAATAGAAGCGGCGAATTTTTCTCGCCGCTAAGTTTTCGCTGCTATATAACAAGCTACGTGTGACCGATGTCTTACACTCTTTAAATTTGTAAGCCCACACACAGCTGATAACATAGTCACTCTCTTTAACGAAAAAGTACTTCACTCTGTATTCGTGACACTTTTTAAGCAGTGAAAGTGTCGCTTCAGCCGCTGCGTCTTTCTGTCACTCACTTGAGACTTTTTTATGTATTTCAATTTATTTATTATCGTCATATTAACTGCGACACGATCCAACCGTACAATGAATTGGAACAATTCAACCGTTTCTTTATAAGCGCGATTGTTTTTGCTACAAAGCGGTTATTCATGTTTCAATATTTTAACTTGTAAGTACTAAATATTTAAATATAAAATCTTTGCAACACAGCTTTTAATTAAAACATGTCATCACTAGCAATTGTTCTTTAACATTTTGTAATTCTTATAAAAAGGAACCTACCTTTATAATGCTGTTATGTTATTCATTATGCTGAGTTAACTGATTCCTCGGAATACCGTGTTTGCATGACCTTTGTTAATTATGAGGAAACATGACAAATCAAAACATACCTAGTTAGCTTTGTAGATCCGACAAAAGATGTTTAGCTCAATAAAATGACATTACCTACTTTCATTTTATTTCTCGTTTGGTTTTATTTATATTGCCACTAGTATTTTCTAGGCCTTCTATTCTAGACAGCGTCAGGTAGAAATTTTTATTCATGGATAAAACTGGGACATATTTTAGATGGAGTCGGCTCGCCCAGCACCTTTACCATCCTCTCAGCCTAGTTGGCCTTATCTACAGGAAAAAAATATCAATAGGAGCGGAGCTGACTAAGCCTCAGGTTGCTGCACTATGTTTTCCTGTACCGTTTTGAGCACGTGTTGTTTGTTTGCTTGCTGCTTGCTTGTCGTGCCATTGATTCTTTCTTGTTCATCCTGTATTTGGTCAGTGGCCAGGTTGAGGGATGGTGGCCCTGAACACGGACTATAACCGTCCGTAAAAAGATTACAGTCCGCCTCTTAGATGCTCCTTTCGGGCACATGTCACCTGTCTATAGATTTTTAGGTTCTAGGACATGCTGGTTGCCTTACGATGTTGTTCCTACACCCTTTGAGAGCACTAGTACCTATAGCGTACATAAACTTTTCGAATGGAAAATCCATTGGTGCACAGGTGGGATTCGAATCCACGACCTTCGGATCGCAAGTCGAGGTACCTCCCACTAGGCCGTAACATGGTTCAGGTCAGCTCTCCTCTAGTAAGTAAGCAAATGTTAGCGAACACAATCAAGTGGTGTTTTGCAATTCCAAAGTAAATAATCACTCATGAACGGTACGGAACATGTGCGTGCCCATTTCATTGTGAATTGGCTCAATAGCAAATCTGTGTTGGTTCGCTTCGCAAATATTGTCTGGTCATGCCAATATTACGACACACAAGGTTGACACCAATCTGACAGTACCAGGTTACGGCCTAGAGGTGCCATAAAGGCACGTTACGAAAACGGACGTAGGTAACATCGGAATTATGCGATTTTAGGACGGCTATTATAATAAAATATCTGATTTTGCAATCCCAATTTTGTTCTCATATTTATTCGCGGGTTCACACTAATGTTGATAACTTTCTTATTGGCCAAGTAATTAGAAATGACATGTATACACTCTTTATAACAGTGATTTAGAATAAGTATACTATCCAGAAAGTTGCTTATTCTACACTCAAATGACAATAAAGTTTGTTATACGAGTTTGGGATACATTGTCACTGAAAAAACACTGCAAAAAATCTGCTGTTTTGGGGTCAAATTAGTTTAGACTCAATTATTTAGCCGTTAAAGTAGTAATCTTGATGTCCTGCCATTTTTTCACTTATGTTTTTATTTTTGTTGATAAAGACCCTTTAGAGAAACTCGTTATATAGGTAGGTAGTAAACAACAAGCTAAATTTGAAGTTGTTGTAGCAAACAACATTTCTGTGTAACAAGCATACGGCCCTCCTGTTGGTAAGCGTTACCGTAGCCTATGAGCGATTGCAATACCAGAGGCATCACGCACGCGTTGCCAACCCCGACCGACCCGACAGGAACACAACACTATTTGAAACAAATAATGTTATTTGGCTGCGATCTTCTGTAAGGCAGGGGTACCTCCCCAGGCGGGCTGCTCCAATTTAGAACGAGAATATCTCGCTGTGCCCTACCTCCTCCAAATAAGTAGGTACAGGGACCATTTTTTCATGGACGAAGACCATGGAAGGAAAAATCCAAAGACATTTATAGCGAACCATTATTTATGCAAGGCGATAATTACCGCGATTGTATCGCAGAGCAGTTTTCACGTCTGAGATTAGCGAGCGTTTAAGAACACCTATAAAGATATTACTACTATGTTCGTGAGATAAAAATAATTTCTACTTGAAGTCATTTAACACTCTCTGTATACAAGTTTGTCATCATTTTATTTAACATAACAACGTACACGTTATTAAAATGATTTATTTCCTTCCTCACCCGTTATTCATTGTGTTCTCCCCAAAGTACAGTCAGCATCAATAATAGTAATAACACTTTATTATTTTTGTAATCACAAAGATTAATTTCATTTTTAAATTAAATTTCTAGGTTTTTAAAGGCGGAAATATTCGCCCCTTGGCGATGGATACATATTTCTGCCTTTTGGGGTTGAGACGCTAGGACCTTGGGGCCCAGGGGCGTGGCTCCTTTTCGATGCTTTATCTAGGAGGCTGGTGGATGAGACCAATGACCGAAGGGCTGGTGCTTACCTCGGACAAAGGATCAGTATAGCGATCCAACGAGGTAACGTCGCCAGCCTTTTGGGCACGCTGCCTGTGGTTGGTGATCTGAACTCTGTTTTCTACTTGTAGTCGTAGTCGCAGAAAACAGAGTTCATTTCTAGTATAATATTATTTTAGTTTAATTTACAACTGTTATTATTATTATGTTTCTGTTACTTTTAAATAAAAATACTTTATTTCTTGGTTAACTTTTTTGGAAATAAGGGCTCACTAGCGGCCAATTTGTGGAATCCAATCCACTCACCAATCTACTTTGTTGTCCGTCTGTCTGTCTGTTTACAACAGTTTACATAATTTTTAGTTTAATTTAATCTTATGATTTGAGATTGGTTTAATGCGTCAGCGACAAATAACGCACTTCCAACGCATACCTACCTAATAATAGATGAATATTTTTACATAAAATATTTTAATAAATAATCTATCAACGCCAATAAAATTTATTGCCGAAAATTCGTATCATCCAGTAAAGATGTAGGTAGTATACAATCTATTCTAGATGATTTGTACAGCATCAGGTAGGTGGAATTCTGTAACTCATTTAGGTAAAGGGCGATGTAGGACCTGGGAAATGTTTATAAATGAAGTAGAATTGCCCAGCTTAGCTAAGTCATGATGATCCACAGGAAAGACATATTTATTTATGCTATATTAATTATCTAAAAACACACTTGCGCGTTACTAGTACCGGAGTGACACCCTTCCCACTCTAGTGAGTCTAGGATAGGTAATGTCCCTGCGATCGTGAGGTCTTACTCCACAGGTCCTATCTGAAAACCAGCGCTGCTACGCCTCGGCGGAGCAGCAATAAGCTGAGATAGGACCTTTTTGACCCATGCCACTGCAGCGTAGACATTTCTCACCATAAGTAGGTATCACCAGTTGGCACCCACTTGATAGGTGGGTTAGGCGCCTGCTTTTCTGTTAATGTGTAGTTTATTAAGTTTTTAAGTTCACTGTTAGCCTACATACCTACTAAGTGCCTAAGCTTTTTGTTTATAGTGATTGTAACCTACTGTTGTTTCTTCCGATTGCTTTTATCTCTATCTGTGCTGTATTTGTGTGTGTCGAATAAATGATTTATCTTTCTATCTATCTATCTACATCCCACTAATATTATGAACGCTAAAGTTTGAGAGAATGTTTGGATGTTTGTGGTTTAATCACACCGTAACGGCACAACCGATTTCGATTAAATTTGGGACGGTTTTTAGTCGGTATGCCGTTGGTTACTGCTATCTCATCAGTAGCTGGCGGAGAGCCCGACATACCCCTCCAGCTTCCCCGAGCTGGGGGGCATGCGTAACGCATTTTCCCATCGATAAAAAAAGGGTATATTGTACAACTTTTTATCTAGGTACCATGCGAGCAAGGGCGCAAGATAGTAGTAAAATCGTGCGGACCTGACTAAGCTGCAGTTTCTTTTCAATATTTTCCTTCACCGTTTTAAGCACTTATTATTTAGCAAAAATAAATCATCTACGAGATCAAGAGACTTTTATTCAAATACTGTAAGGAAATTTTGGCATCGGATGAGAAATTACTGCTATGCATCATGTTTGCATAATCAAGATAAAGATATAGGTGTTAGTAACTAACTCATCTCTCACCGCATTGTAAATAACGAGATGAACGAGATAGAGACGCATGCAATTAACACTTTGAGAATAACAACATTTTTGAATACTCTGTGAATGAAATTCTCTAAATACTTTTTTTGTTCCAGATGTGGCCTCCGCAACAGCTGAGCCATGCGTAGCGACATGGCGTACCGCGGACTGTCCCAACATGTGGAGCTGGACCGGGCAGCCGACCCCAGGGATCGAGTTTCGCTGCAGGAGCTCATCGGGGAAGGCACCTACGGCGAGGTCTACTGCGCTAGGGACAAGAAAACTGGTAGAAGAGTCGCTGTGAAGGTTTGTAGAGAAAAAAAAAAAATAAAGCGCATTTTCTGCAGGGTTGACGCGTTATTGCCGTCCTTTTCAAATTTTATTCGATTACGGTCTATAGGAAGAACCTTTCAATGGAGCAACGAATGCACCGCAGGCGCGTAGTTAATGCAACAGCTCATAGGCATATGCTGCCCATCCCCTAGCTTTTTTCCCTTTGTCACCTCTTACGACATCCACCGGTAGGTAGATATAGAGGGGCCTGTTTTATAGCCGGGGCCGCCACGGCCGCGGCGCTAAGAAAACCCAACTGAGTTACTATTGATATTATATACTGTGTAGCTTATACCACTGTCCGAGTCAAGACGATTCTAATGATACCCTAAACATTAAAATCCATCAAGTCGTTTGTGTGAAAAACGGTAATAAAGATTTTTTGCCACATACAAAAAAACTTACAAAATATATAAGCGCTGGAAACAAAACCCAGACATTATTACATATATCAGCCGGGTAATAACTTCTGAGGTAGGTAATTAGGTAGTACCATAAATGTTTCAGTAAGTATGTTAAAGGTAAATGAACATTCAAAAACAATTAGCCTCATTTTTGTGTGTCTGTTATCTGGGATTGTGAACAATAAAACAATGCCTCTTTGCGTGTTTGAGGAAATACTAAAACAGAATTTAAACACGCAATATAACATTTCTTTATCGTTAATTTATTAATCGCGTGTTATCAATAAAGACCCTGCACATCCGTATTGGTACGGATATAAGCAGTCTCTTGCACTAACGACCTATGAATATCTACTCCTCTTAAGTGCCAATCGATGACCGGATATGTAACATGCTATAAATGTTTTGAATGAAGCAGTTGAAGCACGCACGTTGTTGAAACAAAATGTTACTTGTATGTTTGTACTAACTGTTTGTGTTTTAAAGCGAAAACTTGCCAGTATTCTCTGCGGCGCAAACTTTCCTTAATTTAGATATTCAAGACCAGACCAACTCAACATCTTTGCATTTAAATAGAAATTCTCCGATAAAATTGTAAATAAACTTGTTGTGTCTCGCCAAGGTTCAGTTCCAGCCACTGGTATTTTATATTGTACCGGAGAAAACGTAAGAGAAATTTGAAGGCGTCAGGCCCTACTGGGTGTTGCCATGAATTCATTGACGTTACTAATGATTTTAAAGCTCATGCAAAATGGAAAAATTTGAATAACGTTTATGATTATTCACTGATAGTATTCTTGGATGCTGCCTCTTTTCATTAGCTAAGTGGTGGGCGTAAGTAATTAGAGTAGATACATAGTCAGCAACTCCAAATTAACATAATTCTAATTTAGTGGTAAATCTAATTCTAACTTTATTCCACTTAATATGTGTAGCTAAAGAAATTAACTTTGTTGCTTGTCATGATTCTTTCTTGGTCACCTGTATTAGTTCAGTGACTAGGTTGAGGTATAGTGGCGCTGAAACGGGCCTATGACCGACCGTGAAAGAAAGAGTGTGTGAAAGGCTCCTTTCGTGCACATTTCCTTTTGTCCACGAAATATATTAACTAAACTCGCTTGTCTCTACTTCCACATGGATCAAAACACGAAACTGTTAGCACTGTGAATAAAGCGATGTATTTTTATGGGGGCATTGTTAGCATACGGCTTTTAATTGATCGCTTGGATTTTATCTCTGAGCTTGGCATTGATGTCAAGGCTGTAAAACAATACGTGGGTACGGAGGCTACCCTCTCATTTTACGTTGGCACCAATAGTCATAGATATCCATTTAGCACCTATCTATTACTTACAGTAAAGTGTACATACCTAACTATTGTGACAATGTATTTTTGCCACTATATAAAATAAAAGTTTTTGCTTACTTCAGATTTTGGAGAACATAACGGAAAACATAGAAGAAATAGAAGAGGAGTTTCTTGTTTTCCGTGATCTGTCCAGCCATCCGAATATACCTGAATTCTTCGGGCTATTTCTGAAACGCGGCGTGAGTTCAGATGACGACCAAATATGGTTTGTTATGGAGGTGTGTAAATCAATCTTGTTTTACTACATGTGCCAAGAATCATACATTATACTTAGGTTTTTATGACCTCGTTTTTTTGCAGCTTTGCACTGGAGGCTCGGTTACAGATTTATGCGCGGGAATGCGGGCCCGGAATAATAGCCTCACCGAGCCACAACTGGCTTACGTACTCCGCGGGACCGTGAGAGCCTTGACACATCTCCATGCTCATCGATGCATGCACCGTGACGTCAAGGGGCACAACATACTTTTGACTGAAGATGCAGAAGTGAAACTGGTCGACTTCGGAGTGTCATCACATTTGGCAGCCACAGCCGCCAGAAGGAACACTTCAGTCGGTACACCTTATTGGATGGCGCCAGAGGTAATAAATCTATTTTTATGAGCATACCTACATGCTTTTAAAAACACAACATAAACATACATTTATCAAAAACTTCATTCAAAGGTTAATTTACTTGTAATTTTAGGTGATAGCGTGTGAACAACAACTGGACGAGTCTTACGACTGCAGATGCGATGTTTGGTCAGTGGGTATAACTGCTATTGAGTTGGCCGAAGGTGAGCCGCCACTTTCTGGACTGCACCCAATGAGAGCGTTATTTCAAATCCCACGAAACCCACCTCCGACTCTTACTCACCCAGAAAACTTTTCACCTCAACTCTCGGACTTCATAGCGGACTGCCTCATAAAGGATATGAACCAAAGACCTTTTGCGAGACAGCTTTTGGAACATCCGCTGCTACTTGCCGTCAATACCTTCGAGGATAAGGTCAGTAGCTGCTTACAAATGAATACTATTTAAAAATATTCCGAATCTAGGTTAATCAGTTCAACCTTGTTTGTAGATCCGTAAAGAACTTCAAGCCGAGATAAAACGACAAAGAGCCGAAGGTCGAAGTTGTCGAGCCGCCGAAGCGACGACAAAGCGAGGCAAATTGAAGTCCCATAGAAAAGCGCGACCTGAAAAAATGTACACTGACGATTTAGCCACCTTAGAAGTGCTCACGGAAGAGGCCATTGTCGACCAATTACAGACAAGATACACGCAAAATCAGATATACACATATATAGGAGACATCTTGGTTGCGGTCAATCCCTTTACTGACGTGGGAATTTACACGACAAAGGTGAGAACATTGGCCATTTCTTGCCCCGTCTTTAATTGCAGGTTGTTTAACCTTTGTTTTGTTTGTAGAGCCAGCAGATTTACCAAGGTCGGTGTCGGTCAGACAATCCCCCTCATATCTTCGCCGTGGCTGATGCTGCACATCAAGCGCTATTGCACCAAAAACTCCATCAAGCCATAGTTATTTCTGGAGAAAGTGGAGCTGGAAAGACTGAATCTGCTAATCTACTATTGAAGCAACTCGTGTTCTTGTCAAAGGTGTGTTCTTGTTATATATCGGTGATTTGTCCGAACAATAATCTCATGCTACCGCAAACTCAATAAGTTTCTTTTTGTCAGACCCAAAACAGGAACTTAGAAGAAAAAATCCTCCAAGTTAACCCAATTATGGAATCGTTTGGTAACGCCCGCACGGGAATTAACGCAAACAGTTCCCGTTTTGGCAAATATTTAGACCTATCCATGATGAGAGTAGGCAGAATCTCCGCCGCCCGTATATCTGTTTATCTCCTCGAGCAGTCGAGAGTAGTTCATCAAGCCTTGTGAGTATTTACCTCAGAATGATCACTATATAGCTATAGCCCAGTAATTTTAAATTGATGTTCGCTTATTTTTCAGAGGCGAAAGCAATTTCCATGTGTTTTACTATCTTTACGATGGTTTGGAAAGTGAAGGGCGCTGGAGGAAGTTCTATCTCGACGAACAACTAAAGTCCAGGCATCGATATCTGCAACCGTTGTCGGTCGCGCATCGAGAACACAATGTCCATCGGTGGCGACAACTTAACCAGGCATTCAAAGTGAATATGATTTACCTACTGAACAAAAATTAACTACTTACTCAATATTTTTCTTAGCTTCGGATTTTTGATAAGAAATTGTTATCAGTTGAAGCGGTGAAAACAATTATGCCACTTTTGTTACCGAATAGTTCATCACTTTGTGTATAAAAGTTATTCATCTCCTTAATAAATATATATACAGAAATATATAAAACTCTTATCTCTTATCTGACTGAGGATCAATGCACAGCCTATACCAGATGACGAATACGAAATTTCGATGGTAGGAAGCTACCCTCCAAATTTCATTGTTGTAGTGTAAGGTGCACCCTTACACGAAAACTTCCCTACATGAAAGGAATACCAGATACTCAACCCCTAAGAGGGTACAATGGGGGTTGAAGTTTGTATGAAGATACAATCACGCGAACGAAGCCGCGGGGGTAAATAGTAGTAATTAATTAGTAACTCTCTATTTACTCAAGTGTAGCATAGAAACCTTATTTTTCCATAACAGACTTTATCTATAAGATGTTAAATAAATAAGTCAATGGAACTCTCCATTTACAGGTGGTAGGCTTCTTAGAAGAAGAAGTGCAAATAATTTACAAAATGCTGGCAGCTATCCTCCACCTAGGAGACATAGAATTTGGCGAAGCTGACGATCACAACGCGGACAACCGAGCAACTATAATTGACACAGCGCCGCTGCATCGAGGTGAGCTCGAGTTTGGTAATAAATAACTAACATAATAACTTAGATTACCGTCTAATAATGCCGCAAGATAGCCGAGTAATAAGCTTGGGTAGTCATTAATTAGTATCTTATCAAGCCTAATCAATTTTTATGACGTTTTTGAAATATTACAACAATGCTTTGATTTCACAAGTAACTTAACTTTTTTTAAGTGTGTATATAGAGTCGCTTAGTTCACTCCTCACTTTTTCTATAGGTACATTTAGTATTACCTACTTCGCTTGTGAATATCAATATGGTCTTTTTCATAGCCCTTATGGCTCCACTTAACAAGTATTACTTATTGGTTTTAGAGTACAATGTTAATTATGAATTTGTGTTTCTCTTCAGCATCTTGCCTCTTAGGCGTAGAAACGAGTGATCTTCGAGAATGTCTTACTAGCAGCAGCGTGGTAGCCCGCGGAGAAACTATAGCCCGATATAGTACACCCACCGAAGCGGCTGTAGCTAGAGACGCAACTGCAAGAGGACTCTATGCGAGGGCGTTTGATAGAATCGTGGAGAGGATCAACGCTTTGCTGTGCCAGAATAGACCAAACAAGTAAGCATTTTTTCAATGACTATCAAATGAGTTAGTAACTGTCCGAACCTTCAGAAAACTTGCGTTACGTTTAGCCCTTTCTAAACATAGGACACAATGCATGACCTATCCAACAAACCTGCCGTGAATGGTTCGATAACATTGAAACAATAATGAACTCTTTTAACTTTTTTAATAGGACATTTTGTACACAACAACGTATAGGTGAACTTATTTACGTTATATTTACAGCAACGACCAGCAATCGATTGGGATATTGGACATCTTCGGTTTTGAGAACTTTCCCAAGAACTCATTCGAACAGCTTTGCATCAACATTGCGAATGAACAGATTCAGTATTACTTCAACCAGCATATTTTCACGTGGGAACAACAAGAATACATGGCTGAAGGCGTCCCAGTAGATTTAGTCGAGTTCTCAGACAATAGGCCAGTTCTGGACATGTTGCTATCGAGACCCATGGGATTGTTAGCGTTACTCGATGAGGAAAGTCGGTTCCCACGTGCCACGGACCGGAGCCTCATTGGTAAATACAGGAATCTTACACAATTACATTTGCATGAAATAATGCAACTCGCCGATTAGAACGAATTATTTGAACATGCAATTTTCGTTGCAGAAAAATTTCATAACAACGTGAAGAGCAAATATTACGTACGGCCGAAATCCGACGCAATATGCTTCGCGATACACCACTTCGCCGGACGCGTGGTTTATCAAGCTGATGGCTTTTTGGAAAAGAATAGAAACTTCCTACCACCGGAAGTGGTTCAACTAATGAGACAAAGCCAGTACGACATAATAAGGTTTTTGTTCCAGTGTCCGATAACTAAGACTGGTAATTTGTATTCGCCGCTGCATGGCGATGGCGACGTGGATTCGAGAAGCTTAGAGAGCCCGCCCGCAGGGGATTCTAGGGTAATTCAGGCCGCAATTAAATACGCTTTTGTTAAGGAGAAGCTTTAGTTGCTTAGCTATTTGTTGTAATTTGTACCTTTTGTACCCTTATAAAGCCGATAGAATATTTTAATAAATTGGTATATTAATGATTCGGGTATTTTGATAAATTATTGATTCTGGTTGGCATTTTCAGGATCGATTTAATAGCAGGGGTCTTGCGTCACAGTCTAGAGCTCAGCAGACAGTTTCCACATACTTCCGCTACTCATTGATGGAACTGCTCCAGAAAATGGTCAGTGGAACGCCTCAATTTGTGAGATGTCTGAAACCCAATGAATCGCGGTCTCCAAAACACTTTGATTCAACGAAGATTTTGAAGCAGCTCCGGTACACTGGAGTTTTGGAAACTATTAGGATAAGACAAAACGGTTTCTCACATCGACTAACTTACGATGATTTTTTGAAAAGGTAAGAAATTAACGGTTATTGCTTTTTGTGCAGAGATGTCCTTAAAAAATATAAACATCCCATACAAATTTAACTACAAAAATGAAATTTCAGGTACGGTTTCTTGGCATTCAGCTACGATGAAGTAGTGAAGCCGAATCGTGATTCTTGCCGGATGTTGCTGCTTAGACTGAAGCTGGACGGATGGGCGCTCGGCAAGTCAAAGGTCTTCCTAAAGTACTACCACGTCGAGCTGCTGGCCAAGTTTTACGAGGAACAGGTATGTAACATGTAACTCAGGCAATGGGAATTTCTATACCAGTAGGCAAATTAAAATATAGCGTCACACACATCCACACAAGTCAGCCAGGCTATGATTAGCAGTATAACATAAAGGCGAATAATTTAGAATCATTAGTCTCGTAAGAACAGATGGAATAAGTGATTCATAGTAGGTGTAGGTTATCTATCACTCATTCCTATAAAGGGCAGTATGTTTAAAAAAACAACTTCGAATAAAAAAAAAATATGTGGTTCCTTTGATGTTTCAGATAAGAAAGGTGATACTGGTGCAAGCTTGCGCCCGGGCATGGCTTGCGCGGCTCTACTTCCGAAGACTGAAGGCACAGATGGCCATATCCGTTCTCACCCTTCAAAGGCATGTGCGAGGTTGGCTTACCAGGAAACGATTGCAAGAGAGGCAGCGGCAGTTGGCACGAGAGTTCCAGAGAGAACAGGAAAGTCAGAGGAAACATCACAAACAAGGTAGACATTGCAGATTAAAATTCTATAAGCTACAAGAGGTTGAATAATTTGTAAAGCTATGCTTATTTTCTCAGCATACAAACTTTTGACTTGAACTATAGGTAAAAACGCAAACAATGCAGCCAAAAATGTATGCAACTCATGTTTTAACCCTCGATACCTTTTTGCAATCGTGGGGTCGGGAGTCTAAGATTCGATTCCCAAATGTTTTGCATTTCATTTTCAGGTATTCCAAACAAGAACAAAGCAATGATGAAGGCTAAGGTGCTGAGACGGATAGCGTCAGATGACAGCGACTCCAATGAACCACACTCCGGCAACAAAGAGAACATCGACACCGACAAAGCAGCCGTTGTTATACAGAGCCGTAAGTAGTATGTCTTACTTACCTTGTTAACACCGTTGAGTTGAAAAAAAGGCTGGGCCACTCCACCAGTGCGGTGGAGTGGCCCAGCCTTATTTTTTTTTTTTATACAACAGAGGTGGCAAATTAGCATACGGCCCACCTGTTGGTAAGTGGTTACCGTAGCCTATGAGCGCTTGCAATACCAGAGGCATCACGCACGCGTTGCCGACCCCGAACCCCTTTCCCCCCTAAAGAGCTCTGGTAACCTTACTCACCGCAGGAACACAACACTATTAGAAACAAATAATGTTATTTGGCTGCGATCTTCTGTAAGGCGGAGGTACCTCCCCAGGCGGGCTGCTCCAATTCAGAACGAGAAAATCTCGCTGTGCCCTACCTCCTCCTAAAAATACAGATATGCCTTCCGATACAGAGATACCCAGTCTTGCACCAATGGATACTCCAATTACCAAAATGTATGTGCGCTATTCTAGTGCTCCCAAACAATGGAGGCATGTCCTAGAACCTAAAAATTCGAAGAATGTGACATGTGCACGAAACGAGCATCTGAGAGTCGCACTTTAATCCTTTCACTGCATTGATTCTTTTACCGACGGTCATAGGCCCTTATCAGGGCCACTATACCTCAACCTGGTTACTTACCTATTACAAGATGACTAAGAAAGAGTCAGTGAGTGACACAACAAGCAAGCAACAATCCGAAGTTTGCCTGGGCTTCTGGGAAAGTCATTATACATTCCCAGAAGCCCAGGCCAACTTCGGTTGTACAGTGAAACATGCTTCTTTGTTGTTACCTATCCTTCAGTCGGCCAAATAATTAGCTCTGCACATTGAAAAAAAAAAGATATGTTCAAATACTGTATAATGCTTGTACTGTTTAATGCCATTCATTGATTTATTCATCAATAAAACATCAACAACTCTATAATCACAACACCAAGAAATATGATGATAGTGACTCGTGCAACTTCGACCGAAAATACCAAAATAGGAGAGGCTCGACCCCATTGGTGATTAAAATACTACAAAGGAGGTTCCAAAAGGCGACTTTTTAAACATCTGTCGTTTATTAATTTGTACACTGATGTTGTACTCTGTGGCTCGTATTCAGAGACACGCCTCAAGAATAGATTTAATCACAGATCAGCTGAACTCTACTTAAGTATTGAATCTCTTCTCAAACATAGCTTTTATTCAAGAACGGTACTTAAACTACTCAGCTGAATCGAGTCTCAAATCTGTACTCAAATGTTCTCGTTTACATTTTGATTTATTTATAATTTTCGATCCGTTTTACGCAGAAATTCAAACAGCCAGGGTGGAAATAGAATAGAACAATCAAGTGAAGTATAAATATGCATCAAAGTACGTGAAACGGAACGAAAATGTCATTTGATTAATGTCAAATCAAATCTAAACTGAAGCACCGATTTCGTCTGATTGACGTTTCAGAATAAGCATTTACTCAGGTGAACTGCGATCATTGAATCTATACATAAGTACTGTTCAAGAATTAGAATCTCGACTCTAATCGAGATTTAAGTACAGATCAATGCTCGAGTCTTGTCTCTGAATACGAGCCTATGATTTGCAGATTTCCGCGGATACACAGCGCGGCGCAAGTGGGCGAAGGGCCGCGCGCCGCCGCCCCCGCTGCACGCTGCGCCGACGCCGCAGCTGATGCAGCAATATTCTGTCCAGGAACGCGCTGCGCATCTTCAGAACTTTGCTGAAGAGGTACCTAAAACAGTTATAATTTGTAAACGACATATCCTATTATGAATTAGAAAGTTTGTGTGTATGTGTGTTTAATAATCTGTTCGTAACGGCTGAACGGATTTTCACGAAATTTTAGATAGCGGAGGACATACGCTACTTTTTATACCGGTAAAAATGAAGCCGCGGGCGGAAGCTTTTAAAAGAGCGAATTAAATGGTTTCTTTTGTAAGTAAAGATTTTTAGCTAAAATAATAGTGTTTTTCGTCGGGACGCTATCACTAGATAGGCAATTTCTATCGCAAAAATTGAGAAAATTTTATTTAAAATCAAGAAGGCACTCGCAATTCTTCAACGACCGCCTCTAAATTCCAGGTGCACAACAAAAACCAAGAATTGCACAAGAACCTGCGCCGGAACAAGCCCGGGATTCGACTCAAGGAGGTGTTACAACCCCCTGATGAGTACAGACCGCCCCCAGGCTTCACGCTCGTGCCGGCTATCGTAAGGGGGCAGCCTTCGCAAGTAGAGAGGGACGCCAGTCGACTGTCTAGGTGAGCAACGTCTTAAGATCTGTGTTATAGACTATGAATGAACGATTTCAATGAATAACCCTCCTTGTAAAAGGTTCTGGAATTCGGTGATTGGAGAAGGCTTAAGAAAGTTAGTTGTAGCATTCTTTGGGGCCTATGTGCAGTGGACTTTATCAGGCTAATGATGATGATCCTTGTGCACGGTAAACATTCACATAATTCTTGCAGATGCTTACGGCTATTCATAACAATTATTGTCGGCTTCAAATATGGCTACAATATACAAGTTATTCAGTAGAATCAGTTTTAGCCGACTTAATTGATACCTACTAGGAAAGCAGTAATATTTAGCACTAGCGGCTGTGGCTTGGCCATCGATTGGAAAATACAAACATAATCGTATGAAAAGCTTGAAATATAAATTTGTTCAATCTTTATTTCAACCATAGGCAAACTATTTTAGCCTACCGTTTTCTTTTTGTTTTCCTGGCTAATTAACCCACGCGACAGTGAGGACAGCCTTCCTCATTTCTTCGCTCATTAGAACCAAGTGTGAATTCATACCTACTGGGTGGCATATCGCCATTAGCTAAGCGAATTATAATGGTGCGATTATAATGTAAACGGTCACGATCGCATGCTCCGCTGGGCCGGAACAGTCCATCGCCCGAGTTTCTCGAAAGCCCGGCAAGACCCTGAAACTAACTTCTTATAAACCTAGATCATATCTCTGACTAATAAAAAAGGTCATTAAATGTATGATCATCATCATCATCACTTAGCTCGTCTGCTATACTGGGTACCTCCTCTTTATAACGCCACTCTACGATCCCTAGCGAGTCTCATCCACTGATTTATTAACAAACGTGCTATGTTGACAATGTTGTTCGACTTTAGTTTGTTTGCACTCCAAAGTAAAATCCAAAATGTGTGTATTTCAATAAAATCACAAGGATCTCATTGAAATCCTTAGAGTTGTTACACTATTGATACTAAGGGTTTTTTTTGGACATGCTTAGATTAGTTGTGCGTGTTGCACGTCATAAAAACTATATATTTAAATAGGCTCACTGCTATAATTCCAAGAAACTTGCTCCATGGTTTCCGGTTTGTTGCTATTTACAGGGAAACAGTAAATAGGGTATGACGGATCGCAACTTACTGTAGTGGGCAACCAAGCAATATCGTTCGTTTCTATCAATAATTATACGTACTCCACGACACAATGGTGGTGGCCATAAATTTTCTTTTCAGAGGCCCTATTATTGAACCTGTTAGCATGTAACAAAAATATAGATATTCCTACATTGTTGTTTGCACGCTTCACTGGAAACAGTCCGTCACCGGAGTTCCTCGAAAGCCCGGCGCGGCCCTGGGACGAACCGCTAAATAAGAAGGAGTATGAGAACAAATCGCCGAGGTTGGTTGGGCCAGAGAGACTCAGTAGTTTTATAGATCGTGTAGTTTAATTTTATTACTAATGCGCAATGAGCTTCTTACCCCTTTAAAATCTCGCGCATACTTTTAGTTCGTGTTGTCTTTTACTTTAGTTTAGGCTTTGCAAGATTTATGATACGTACTTAGTGGTTGGGACTCCATAGTCCCAACTACTACTACTAATTGTAGCGACTTTTTCAATGTTCAACAGTTGAATACAGAAAGATATTAGAAAGGCACGCATTTGAGCATATGCTCATATTTGCATGAAAACGTGCAATCACTCTGTTTAGTCGCTCGCGGAGCTCAACAGAGTGAGCATTGCTCCAAAAACATTAAAAACTGCAATCTTTTGCAATAATTACTTGCAGAGCAAGAAGTCAAGCGATAAGTGAGACCAAAGAAAGAACTTCTTTTCATTGGTATGTTTCAAAATGTGTGGTTCTAGAGGTTCCCATACAAATGGTGGATGATTGCCGTTCTTTTCACTTTCTGTTTTCTGTCGTTGAAATGATGTATAGCAAATCCCAACCTCTCCCAAGTCTTTCATAGGTAAAAATATTGCTTACTTAGTTTTCGGTAGTTGATATACCTCTATTGGAATCTCTCCCAGATATAAACCAAGCCCGCACTACGAAGAGGACCGGCATCTTGTCAACAACCAAAACTGGCAGAACCTGCCTTGCAGCCGACAGTGCGGCGGCCTCGTCAGGTACGGACAACATTTCGACGCGTGGAGCCACTGGCCATAACTAATGTATTCTCTTTGCATGCTTACACTCCGGGCTTTAGTGATTATGGGTATGGTCTTTTGTTATTGTTTTGGGCTTGACTCTTCTGTATTAAGATTTATCAATTACTAAACATAATAACGTCTCCAGTCATATCACACACATATCCAGTCATATCCTCACCAAGGTCACCGACATAGCTCTCAGAATTAGCAAGTTGAAGTGGCACTGGGCAGGCCATATAGCTCGCAGAACCGACAACCGTTGGGGAGTAAAGGCTCTCGAATGGTGGCCACAAACCGGGTTACGTAGTGTTGGAAGGCCCCCCACCCGATGGACCGATGACATTGTAAAGGTTGCGGGAAGTCGGTGGATGGAAAAGGCTCAGACCCTTCGTCGTGGAACTCTTTGGGGGAGGCCTATGTCCAGCAGTGGACTTCTACAGGTTGTTGATGATGATGATGATGATGAATTTAAAGATAAGTTTGTAATATGTTGTAGACTCTGATATGCATGGGGCTAAATTATTAATGAAACTTGACCACATCGATAGGATTTTTGGCACAGACACTACTTCACGCTTACGCGTCGTAGTAAATAGCATTTTATGTCAATTTTATAGGGAGCCAGTCCAATTTCAGCGTATTTATATTCGTTAACATCCACTGATGCAATATTTTACAAGCATTGAGTGGTCTTTACAGTGATGGGTCTCACATATTTTGCTATGTAGAATTGATTTTTATTAACGACACCGCAGTTAATTACCCGATATCACTTGTAATTCTCTGTGTTAGGAAACATACTATATTTCAAAACTAGCTGGTGCCCGCGACTTCGTCTACGCAGGATTAGTATTTCGAGTAGCTAGTAGTCATATTTTGGACAATTCACACAATATCTTTATAAATTGTAGCCTATGTGTTATTCTGATGTACAAGCTATATTATTGTGAAGTTTCATTAAAATCCATTCAGTAGTTTTTACGTGAAAGAGTAACAAACATCCATCCATTCATCCATCCATACTTACAAACTTTCGCGTTTATAATATAAGTAGGATAGCCCTCTTTCCTCTTTTGTTATTTTATTAATGTTTTTTATTTTTTTTAATAATTGTTGTCATAAAGTCACACATCTTGTTTTCAACAGTAACAAAATCAACCAGCTAGTCCGCAACTCCCAGCGAGAAGTGCCACCACGACCTGTCTACAATCCAGCGCCAGACCCTGAAAGAGACTTACGAAAAATACTCCGAAACTCCCCTGAAATCCTGGCAACGCCTATTTTTAGCTCAGACGATGACTATACTGAAGGGCCGTTTAGATTTAAGCAACTGCTACGACCAACTTTAGGACCTACGGAGAGTTTGAGGAAAAGGAAAGTTAGGAACTCTCCTGGACAAAGTCCGTGGATGTCGGATAGCTCGCAGGATAGTGTGAATGGCTCTAAACAGGCGTTCTGTAAGCGCAGACCGCAGATCAGCATGGGAGTATTCTATAATTAGAAAATAAACTTTCGGAATATCAAAGATTAAGCTAAATATTTTAATGAGTGATCGACCAAAAGCTCTTTTTAGTACATGCTATAAGATTAATGTACAGACACGTGGCGACTTTGCGACTGCTATAGATCTGAAAATGGTAGTGAAAGGTACTCACTCCATAGATAGCCATGCTAATAATGCAAAACTAAATGAATGAAATTCGAAAGATATCAATATAATTATAATGTAAGGAGAATCAATAATCATTTTTGATTTGAATTAATTTAATGAACACTTCCATTTCATTTTAGGTTAGGTATTGTATCGATCCACCATTTTAATGTTAAGTTATATTTTAATGTTTTTCATAAGTAACTACCAAAGTTTTATGATTAAATCATTAGCCTTATTAGATTTTTTAAGGAGCCACTTACAATGTTATTTTTTGTTTTATTCCATTTGTCATAAAACTGTAGATTGTTGTAAAAATGTCGATGTATTCTTCAGATTTGTTTCATAACACTCTACGTGGTTTGAAATACAATGTTCCCGTTTTTTCAGGGTTGTTTTTGAATGTATGTAACTATGTATGCAGCCGTTGACCCCTTTGGGTAGTAGAATCAATACTCACAATAGATACTAGTAAAGATCGACTGTGTGTTTTTATAAATAAAATCAAGAAACATTTCGTGAAATTCAATCACTCTGGTCAGAGTGATCGTAATTTTTTTTAACCACCTTATTTATTTATTTTTATAAAATGATTGTCACGTTTATAATCGCTAAACATAAACATCGCATTTGCGTTCATGTGTTATTTTGATTCCATAAAGTAAAAATCTTATTGAAAGTATCATGTATCATTCAAGTTGGATCGAAAAGTTCACAATGTTAAGAAATAATAAAAGAATCAATGACAAGATTTGTGATTATGTGCCAATGATTTATTGAATAATAAGTGTAAGTCAATTTGAAAATAATGAGTTGTAAGAAAATAAACTGTTAAATCTTAACGTTGTTTAAATCATCCCACCAATCTAAACCAACGCGAGTTGTATGTTAACATTAGAGAAAAATGTGGGTGCAGGCCGTTCATATAATGGGCGATTGAAATCAAAACAAATAAAAGAAGTAAAGCCGTAGTTAAAAAAAATAGTAACGTGTTAAAACTAAACATGCGATGACGTGTTTACGGCGGGCGGGCGGCGGTGCGGGCGGGCGGCGCACAGGTGACGTGACAGCTCGCGCCGGCCAATAGCGAAGGCCGTGCCGTGCGCGCGCACACGCGCAGTCGCGCCCGCGCTAGCCATGGCGGCCGCCGGCCTGCCCGAACTAGACTTTACGCAAATAAAAACGCGCTCCATCGAGAGGACTCTGCTCCCCCTCATCAAGCAGGTACGGTCTGGTGCATTCCCTCACCGCAGCCGCCGGCCAAGCTCACCGCGAACCGTCATCACCCATGACGTGTCACCGGTGCCGAGTGCGTGAACGTCGCGTCGGTCGTCGGCGCCTCTCTGACGTCGCCACGGAACTTCGACGATAATCCACGGTTTTACGCAAGCGATCTATTATTGTAATTTTATTTTGGTGTACGGTAATTACGACAGCTGGCAGTTTTGACGAGCATCGTTAGAATTTCCCGCCAGCTACAACAATCTGTTGCGCCTAAGTCGCGCAACCGCACTGATGACGTCCGAATGGCGCTCGATTTGAATGAAGGCTAACCTGAATGGTTTTTATAATTCTCCTTTTTAGCCTGGAATTTTGACTTCTAACAATATAAATGTCTAAAAATTGATAAAAAAAAACGACTTAACCATTACTTAACAGAATATTCAAGTTTTGTTAAATTTGTGAGGGCGGGCGGCCTCGCACGTGTAGTGAGTACGGGGGTGTAGGAGGCTCGCTCGGGCTCGGGCTCGGGCTCGGGAGGCGATCGATGGTGCGCTCGCTCTTGCGTCGGGATGGCGCGTGGCGGCGGCGGCGAGCGGCCGGGGCGGCAGTGCCGCGGCAATCGCGGGCGGAGCGGCGCGGTGCCGCAGAGACTCTCATCACGGGGACGGGGCACGCGCGCGCGTGTGCGGACAGCGCGCCGCCGCCGCCGCCGCCACACTCCCGACATGGACGTGCTCTCCGATGACGATGACTACGCGCGCCGCGACGCTCAGGTACGACCTGGCGCCGCCGCCCCATGCGTTCAATCAAAACAAAACAAACATGAGTGAAAGTGGTCAGCACGATCAGCGCCAAGTGTCTTCTAGCTCGGCTTGTGGAGCAACAAGTAGTCTCGGGTCGCGAAGACGGTCGCGTGCAAGAATGGCCTTGGTCTTAGCTCGCGCCGCGCGGTCTCGCCCGCTCCCGGCCGACGTCGTCGAGGTGGCGGGTGTCTTCTTATGTTCGAACCTTCAAAATATGACAGGAAGCCAATTAAATTTCGTTTTTTGTAGGCCTTCGTAGCTTCGTAGCACGCGTTAACATATGCGTAGCTATGCTTACATAATACACAAAGGCTATAATTTGATGTGATAAATGCCTAGTAGGTCGGTTAGCGCGTAAATTTTTTTATGAAACCAAAGAATACAAAGCGAGTTTTATCTAACACCGATTCAAGGTAGGTATTTAACTTTACTATGGATGTCTTTTTACCAAAAAAAAATATTAACTTCCTACTTAGCTTATTTTAAAATTCCTTGTCTTTTTTGATGTCACAATTCATTCAGACGAGTCTGTAGAAGGCAATTCAAAGCTTTCCTTTGTCACGATTTGAGACATTGCCAAAGACGTTCGAAGCCCGATTCAGGATTGAAAAGTCTCGATACAGGGTTGAAAAATCAGTCTGTGGTTCCCCTATTTTGAAACACACTCATTTATTTTACTACTATTTTATACCACTCACGTATTTTAATTAGATGAGTAGGTTAATATATACTTTTTCCATAATCATTATCTACCCATTTTGTCTTTTTTTTGATTTCGATTATGTTGGGAAATATACTCTTAAATTATCGTCATTCTAATAATTTAAAGAAACCTGTAAGAAAAATCTGTCGAATAGACGAAATCTATCAATCACCACATTATACAATAAGTTCAATATCTGTGGCCTAAGCACGAATAATTAACCAAGCCAATTACTAGCCAATGACATCGGCGATGATCAAAATCTTTAAATTTTGATTTGCTAAGATTTGAAATTTGCTCTTGTATTGTAAGCATAAAGCTATCGTGTATTACCCGTGCGTTGGCCACTGTAATTACATCTAATGAACGGTACCCCGAATTTAATGATTGAAATCCTTTCATACCTAGATATGTGTTGGATTTTCTAACCAAAACATTTGCGAGTTTTGCGAGTGGAAATTGAGTTATTTTTTATACCATGTTTTTATGTTATACAATGAAAACATACTTGGTTTATTATCAAGGCCAATACACAACAATCTTTAATATGAAAAGCTGATCAATCAAAAAAGCAATTTGGGCTGCGTATGGCTTCAGTGGGCTGAATGCTCACTTCGCCCGGCCTGAAGCGTTATTGCTCGTAATATCGGACCCCATAGTGGAACATAGTACTCCATATTCTTATGTACCTTAGGTACCTACATAAAAGGTAGCCTATTTGCAATTCTAGATAAAGAAGTTTATCTCTCGCGTGGTACCTACATATATACACTCTACTTTCAGCTAGCACGCTGACCTTTTTCTCTTGTTACCTTTGAGGTTGGCTGTTAGAAAATGCTTGTAGCATTAAGCCCTCCTTTTGTGCAACTGTACTATGTGTACTTCAATGATTTTTTTTTTTATTTATTGGAGATGGTTAGGCGTTTGACCACCGTCTCACTTTTGCAAGTGAGATGTGGCCTTAGATGGAGCACGCTTTACCAGAAGGAACTTATTCACTTATTTATTTGCAATATCGGATATTGCTATCACTGCTATAAATATCGTCGTCATAGTATCCACAGCAAGTCACGGTAATTGGAAACCGTAACCGGCCTGTATCCAGTTCTTTAAAATTAATTCAGGATAGGAAATAAAAATACCTATTTATTTCACAAATAACATCCGCCCACGGCCTCGCTCGAGTTCGAGAGCTATAACGTAACAAACTTACAGTATTTCGCATTTATAATATACTAGCTTCTGCCTGCGGCTTCGCTCGCATGCTAGCCTATAATGCTATTCTAGGTTAAGAATTTTATCTATCCCAAGTTTCAATAAAAAATGATTGAGCCGTTACGGCGTGATTGAACAACAAACATCCAAACATCCCTACAAACTTTCGCATTTATAATATTAGTAGGAAGTGGGATAGGATACTAAGAAGTAGGATTAGAAGAATAAAGGATTATAATTAATTAAAAGGATATAGGCAATTCGTGTAATGTGGAGGTGTTTGTTTGATGAGTCTAAAAGATGAATATAAATAACTGATTTACTGCTATTAATTTAAACTAGGGTTAGAGGGTTTAAACAATTTAGATATACATCTCAATTTAACGGAATCCTTTGTATACCCATTATATCTTGAACATTATTAATAACTTAGTAGAATGATCAATGCTGGATGGGGATTACAACCCTTTTGTTAATACGCCAAGATTAGTAACGCCCATTACTGTTCCATTAGTTTGAAATAACCTTCGGTAAGCCCCGCAACCCAATGATATTGCTTTGATGTCGCTCGATTAACAGCCTGCTTGATGGTAAATAGATCAGATAGAATAGGTTTTTGGACGAGGTAGGGCACAGTGAGATTTTCTCGCTCTAAATTGGAGCAGCCCGCCTGGGGAGGTACCTCCACCTTACAAAAGATCGCAGACAAAGAACAATTAGTGTTGTGTTCCTGCGGTGAGTTAGGTTGCCATAGCTCTTTAGGGGGGAGGGGTTCGGCAGGCAACGCATCAGCAATGCTCCAGGTGTTGCTGATGTCAATAGGCGACGGTAACCACTTACCATCAGGTGGGCTTAAGCCAGTTTGCCACCGTATAACATAAATATATATATATATATATCTTGACTACTATGTGGATACTGTATAAAATTGAACACTGAATCATCGTCGACGTAAAATCATTGTAAAATCAATATGAAGAAAAGTAAATAAATTTATAGGTTTGGTACAGTCAGCATCAGAAGTTGATGATCAAATTTAGATTGTCAAAACTAGTGATTGAAGTTTGTATCAAAAAGTGATAGCATAACAAGGTGACCTTTAATAGGTGACTGTAAAATGTACCACAATTGAGATGATGACACTAACCCCATAAGTTCATGATAATTTCTTGGTTCAAAAATACTTGACTAGTATTATTTTCAAAAATTTGTGCCTGCTATGATATCTAAAAGTAGCTGATGTTGATAGTAACCAGATAAAAGTATCAATCTACCCTCAACCTGCCTTTTATTTTATTCTGAAATTGTTGGGCAAATAGTAGGTAATACAAGGTGATTCATGACATGTTACAAGGTGATTCATAACATGTATACCAATGCATCAGTTAATTGTGACCCCACGACTTTATTGCGCCAAATGTTGAAAAGTAAAGATATTCACGTATTTGTGAAACAACTTTGCATCAGTTAATTTTGAGCCCACGACTTTATTGCGACAAATGTTGAAAAGTAAAGATATTCACGTATTAGTGAAACAATTTTGCATCAGTTAATTGTGACCCCACGACTTTATTGCGCCAAATGTTGAAAAGTAAAGATATTCACGTATTAGTGAAACAATTTCGCATCAGTTAATTGTGACCCCACGACTTTATTGCGCCAAATGTTGAAAAGTAAAGATATTCACGTATTTGTGAAACAATTTTGCATCAGTTAATTGTGACCCCACGACTTTATTTCGCCAAATGTTGAAAAGTAAAGATATTCACGTATTTATGAAACAATTTTGCGTCAGTTAATTTAAGCCCACGACTTTATTTCGCCAAATGTTGAAAAGTAAAGATATTCACGTATTTATGAAACAATTTTGCGTCAGTTTATTTTGAGCCCACGACTTTATTTCGTCAAATGTTGAAAAGTATAGATATTCACGTATATAAGAAATAATTTAGCATCAGCTACTTCTGAAGCCGCGATTACATTCGAACTTCATTTTATCATCAGTATGAAGATACATATGGAGTTTCAGACATTCATGAACTCAGAAAAGATGTTTTATCATTTACTTCTGGAAATAGTTGGATCAGAGACTTTGTGACACTTTTAAGTCATCACGTACTTTTGGAATATTGGGAAGAAACTCCTAAAGTAAAATATTTTCAATCAGGAGTTTTGAGACATGTCTGATCATCAGTTACTTTTGATGCTGACTGTACAATTTGATGGCCGGACCATGTCACTTTCGTCAGATTACGCATGAACAGGATAACGTCTATACACAACAGTCGGTGGCTGGACGATGTCATTTTCCTCGGATATCGACGAGTACCATGTACTCGCAACTCAACAACTACCAAGATTCGAAACAAATATTGTAGATCATGCAAACATTGGTGCCGCAGCGGGAATCGAACACGCACCCCTTGCGTCTCAGACGCCCGCTACGCCACCGAGGTCGCATATACATAACATCAACGCGATGTGTCGGTTGCTATTAATTTATTGTCGCTTGGACCAACGCTTTAATTCTTGTTGATATGATTGGTACAGATCAGCACCCTGGTCGCGACGCGGGGCGATGCGGCGGCGAGCGGCGTGGCAGTGCAGCGGGTTGGCGCCGCGGTCTGCTGCGCGGTCGAGCGGTTCGTGGCGGTTGGGGAGACCATCGCTGATGACAACCCGGACGTGAGGCATAGCATGGTGCTGGCCTGTAAGGACGCACGCGCTGCTGGTAAGTTATTACAACCATACAGTACTTACACGAAAAGCTGACACGAGAGGGTCGGTAGGTATCGTTTAGTATACAAACATCTGATCTTTGTAGAAAATTACAGACATATAAATAAATAAATAAATATTCCGGACATATCACACATTGTCAACTGATCCCAAACTAGGCATAGCCTGTACTATGGGTACCAGAGGCTGATATACATAATAGATATATATTTAACACCCAGAACAACATATACGTGTTTCGTAACCCTCTTTTGGGATGTAATAAATATTATCAAAAACCTTGTAAACATACTTTTATCTCTAAAATATCCCGTTGTCACAGCACAGTCTGAGCCACACGAGCATATCAGCTAATAAAAATATATAATAAATGTATGAAATATGATAAATTCTGACTGGCGATGCTTTTTCATGTTTCGCTGTTTGAGCATTTGTGCTACGGCGCCGGCGTAGCGTATACGTAGCAGCTGCGTAGGCATGAAACTGGATCAAAAGGATAATGGGACTACGCATCACAGATGGCTTTATGTTTCATCGGTACGTGTCAAACAAAAGTCATTTCTTAGAAATGTAATCAAGATGTTGCTACGTAATATTGAGATAGTATGTTAATTTTACGATTAGCTACACTGGCATTTTTAATCAGGGTCTTTGGTTTTCTTTTTTGTTAAATTACCTCAAAGATAAACAGCGAAAATGAAGCTCTCTCCCGTTGAACCATTCGCGGTGTTTTTAATCAAGGCCTGCTTTGGCTTGACCTATTAAATATCTCGATATCTACATTGGGTAAGACGTTTTCACTAGATATATTGGTACGTTATAAGGTAACTTTTACCTACTTTTAAAAGTTCCGGACTGAATTCATAAAATGACTAGATACTTCATAATAATGTTTTGTCAACGATAACATCTTTGTCGTAAAATAGCTGTGGAAACATTCATTCCTTACTTTAAGACCGCTAAAGCCTTCATGAATGCTTTCTTTAGGTCACAGAGGCTCAGCGAACGAATGCTTACGTAAATTTATAGCACGATTTGATTTTAAAGTTTTTATTGCTACAATTCGCCCGGGACAAGACCTTTTCATTGTCAAGCTCTCGTGCGGCACCGGTAATTGTTCTTACGTAAGGCTAGATTTCAACGGCCTCAGTACCTATAATATCAATAAAGAACAAACACGACATATTAATATTTTTTTAATGCCCGATATTCGCGTTTATATTCCGTCAAATTAAATTATACTAACGACATTATTTATAGCTTATGAAACTTGGAACATCAAGCCTTTTTTTTTTACTATTGTAAATATTAACCTTTCCACATAAAGCTCGTAGAAAATCAAGGCTACCCTTTTTAGGGCCCTCATAAATTTGAGTCAACAACCTGACCCGAATTTTAATGCTTGAAAGTTATTACCGGCTCCACAGCATGGAACAGACAAAAGATGCGAACAAAAGCTTCCCCACTCCGCCAGCCACCCGCGTAGGTAACCCCGCCCGGGGGATAACGATTAATTATAAATACCGATCTGCTATTAGAAATTGTGTGCATTTAACAATAACATTTGTTTTGTATTAGAGTTAATTTAAAAAAACATGTTGTTTGTTGCGTTTGACTCGGACTTTGGATCTGAATGTTGTGCTTCAAACAGTGAAAGAAAACATCGTTCGCGTGAGAGAGATCTATCAACCATGTTTTACACTGGTGGGTTTATTTTATTACAGTAAATTAATGTAATGAAGCCGACGCTTATTCCCGTAGCACCTAATAAAAATTTGGCACTGATATTTATTTTATGATAGTAAAGGCCAACCTACGCAATAGGTGTTAAATATTAAATAGGCTTGTAAATCATACCTAAATTAAATTCAGTAGGTCACCCGTAGCAACTTGATAACAATCTGTAAGTTAGATATAAATCACGTTATTTTTATTTCAGTTTTTATGTGGCCACTTTTACGATTAATAAAATTAGTTTACAAGGCTTCCCTTAAACAGGGAATGGCTCGTAGGGAATACGTTAACATTTTTGATTAAGCTTGTAACATTATCTAAGCACTTTACTATTACTACTGTTTCTTTCTTTTGTTTTCTCCACTGAGGCATACATAGAGTTGCCAGATACTGGCTCATAATTTCGGGGACAATTAAAAACTTGAAAAAAACTGACTTCAGTGATCTTGTTCTAGTGTAGGGATGAACTAGGGAATTCCGGAAATTAAACCTCTTAAGAGTGCAGCGGGACTTTGAATTTTTGTATTAAAAAATAATAACAAGCGAACGAAGTCGCGGTGGATTCCACTAGTTTTTTTTATTGCTTCAGAGGACGTATTGGCATTAAACTAAAAGCTTTTGAAGTTTCCAAAAACGAGATTGAGTGCTTTGCTTTAAGTTTTTCTCATTTCTTATTTCCATAATAACCACAATCTTGATGTCTTATTTCTCATACGTTTAATAAATAGGTATAAGATTAGTACAAAGACCACTAAAGTTGATTTGAAAAAGTCCTTTTGGGAAAATTGTATCTATTTGTACATAGAATAAGCCCCTTTCAAGATACTACACATAAACTTACTATTTTGTGGATAAGATAATTTATGACTTATTATCGTAGATTATGCAACAAGGGCAAGGGGTAGTGTATTATGTCCCGGGCGCTATATTGAACCCCGAGAACGAGGGATTCAATGGTTAGGCTAGTTAAGGCAAGAATCCTGAGTACGAGGGGTTCAAGATCGCCTAAGACAAACACACATTTAAGCCCGCGATGCATACTCTACTTTGTATACTTTCTGCGAGGCAATTGAAAACAATGACTGTTAAGTAGAAAGAAATGATTTTTCTGGAAGTAAGTTTCCAACTATACCAGAGGCTTCAGATTGTATGCATTCTGGAGTCGAATCAAAATCACTGTCGTCGTCACTTGACATTTTTTAGAAGTTTATTTGAATTGAAACTGAATTTCGGTGTAGATAACAGCACAGCAGTTTGAGCGCTTGGCGCCTTTTTTCTTTTTTTGTAGTCTATTCTGTAGTGGTCAGTTTGACATTCGAATAAATCCTTCTTCGTGCGCGGGTGAAAATGAATTTCGTAAAAAGTTTTCATGTTTTTCTTTTTTTTAATTTGTAGGCACTGCAAAGAAAATGATAACATACAGCCTAATAAGAATAAAATCTCATTGCACCCAAACATTTTTAAAACCAACCTCGATCAAGCACGACTACATGGGTTGCATTCCAAATTCAAATCACATTATGTCCCATGGGAAATAATGAAATTCAGTACAACATTATGACCCGGCTAGACCGTAGGGCTGTAATGACTTACTTTAGGAAAGGTTTGCATGACACATAATATGCCATTGACGAGCAGGTATACTACCCGCTCGTCAATGGCAAAAAGTATATTTGCAGCTTACTTTACCGAAAATTCTTGGCTTTGCAAAGCAGGGCGCGGCATCGGGTCAGCCGTAACAAGATTATCTGGGATCGAAACAAATCTAATAAATAGCAGGTGTCGACAGAGACCTTGGACAAAATAACCACGAGACACGTAACGTTTGAAAAATTAAATGAAAAGATTTACCAATTTTTCCGGGCGAGCGGTAGGGACGTAACTAGTAGTGCTTGACAAATTCGGTAAAATATTATCGATCAGAAGTGAATGAATGTATTAATGACTGAAAATGCTATGTTTGTCTATAACGAATTACCATATTTAATACTCTAGGTACAGGTTAACGAATTTGACTAAAAGAATACAAGAGAAGAAATTATAATTCAATTTTATTTGTCTACGCAAAATTTTCTTCAATCAGACTAAATCATGAACAATTTTTGAAACTTACCTTTAACGACCCACTAACAAAATATCATTATCGATATATCCAATCTTAAGTAGCAGATAAATAAGCCTCATATTACACGTGAAGGGTGAGGTGCTAATATTGACATTGATGTCCTCACCAGGCGTATCATTTCTAAGGAAGTATACTACAAGTAAGTTGAGTAAGTATACATTATTACAGACCATTCACTCTAAGAAAGAAGTCCTTTCGGGGTTGGTAGTCGTGAGTAGTAGCTAGCCAGCTTTTTTTTAAATATATACTATATATGAAATTGGCGTTTGGTCGAACTTGCCATGGGATGGAACCCATCCCTGAGTTCTCCTTTCATAAATAGTTCTCTTTGCTCAAAATATTCCCCCTTATTCCAAATTTATTTTCTATTTCTGTATCTAACTAGTTTCTTAAATTCTGTTCCTTGTCACCATAACTATCATTTTAATTTCTAGCACTACCTACTTTCCTAATTTAGATAGTCTAGGAATTAGCTAGTAGGTAGGTAGATTACAAAAAAAAGAAAAAAAACTGTTGATGTTACTGTGATTAGTTAGACGAACTATGTTGGACGATTGAAGTATGTAGTTCAATGATCTACCGCATAGAACAGTATTTATGTAGCATACCTTGCACAGTAAAGATCGGAAGGTAAATGCTCCAACCGTAATTCCGTGGAGTATACGTGGTGGCCGCGACCCCTTGAGCGTTGCTTCAGCGAACTATGAATATTGCATCGAACGAGCGTGCCGTCCATTCGGTTTATAGTTCACTAACAACCTGCCCCGACTTTCCACGGGTATAAAACTCTATTGGTTTACGCAGCGCACGCCAGTAAAGCTCTTAATCATCATGATTTAAAAAAAAAACCTGTTATGATGTTATACTGACTGGCCTCATAGCTCAGTTAGTAGTAACTCTGCCTTCTGCGCTAGAGGTCGCGGGTTCGATCCCCGCACTGGACAAGCATTTGTGTGATAAACACAGATGTTTGTTCTGTGTCTGGGTGTCAAATATTTATCTATTATATTTATGAGTCTCTGGTACCCATAGAACAGGCTATGCCTAGTTTGGGATCAGTTGACCGTGTGAATATGTCCGGAATATTTATTTATTATACTGTATTATAAATAAATAAATAAATATTTTTTTTCCGACTTCTTCAACTATCATCGTCATATTTCAGCCAATTTATACAGAACAGTTATAAGTCACCTAAATACACCTGAACCTCCTCATGAATCAATCCATCCATTGGTGAAAACCGTATGAAAATGCGTTCTATAGTTTTGGAGTTTATCGCCTTCAGATAGACAGACAGACACGCCGGTGACTTTGTTTTATGATATCTAGTGATTCACAGTAGATGTATAGTGGACTTCAATGAGTAAATTGTGGTAATTGGATCAGCTGGCCAGGCCGAGCCGGAAGATTGACCTGCAGATAACTTATCGAATGGAGTGGCCCAGATAAATGGGTCGGACAATTATTAAAGCGCAGCGAAGGACGGCCTCCCTGTTACACCTGCGTGCTTTAAACTGGAATCGCTTCATTTCGGGTTCTGAATTATGGTTTTTCATTTCAAGTGATATCAAGAAGATTTAAAAGTAATTTATTTCCTTTTAAGGAAATAAACTGATTATAATCGCATTTGGGCTTTGTTGCGAAAGGCTTTAATTTAAGGTATAGATAAGGTCTTTTGCTTAAGATTTATGGCAATGGTTAATACGAGTGCTAGAATAGCATGAAGGCTTCTTTGATTTCAGAGTACCAGGAGAACAAAACTGACAGAAGCTAGTGGAATACAATTTGAGCGCCCCATGAGGCGTTTATGACAATTTTATTTTATGCGACTGTCGCGATTACCGACTTAAACACACATAGTAGCGTTCCCAGAACAGTCGTAAAATAATTGTGGGCACTCTGAGAGCTTTATTGGATAACCATTCTGCTTACAACACTTTTAACTTGGCTAACCAACTTTGTAGAACTTTATGTAGCGTTGAAGACCTCTCCGGTATACTTTTTCCTAGACTTTTTCACATCTCAGACTTCTTTCCAACTCGTGTGTCACTCTCAGTTGGTACTTAGTTTTATACTGTTTTCGAGCAAATAAGATTTATGTTGTTTTTCGAAACAGTTGTATTTAAAAGTGTAGAACTAAAGGCATTAACTATTTACTTGGAAACCGTTCTAATGTCTCCTTCACACAATTATTAAAAAAACTTGGTAAGCCTTAAATAGGTGATTCATAATAGGTATGTATGCTATTCCGTAAGGGGCTTATTCTATTCCCAACGAAGTTTGATCTAGGATTTTTGGATATTCAACATTTTTCATTGAAAAAACTATACAAAATTCAGCCTATTTAGGGTCAAATCATTTCAAACTCAATTATTGCAAAAAGTTATGCTGTTTTAGTTCTTTTCGTTCGTTTAATATAGTTTAGAAACGAAATAACAACGATGATAAAACAACTAATTTGAAAAAGTTCGGGAAAAAATCAGTTTTTTTTTTAATTCACTAGTATTCTTTATTTTTGTTGGTAGAATATGACCCTTTCAGGATGGTATACATAATATGTACCTATTATAAATCAAATTGTAGTTATTCGTAGAAAAGCTAACGTCGCTACAGTGTAGAAGTAACAAAACTAAAAATACTCTTGCTTCAATTCCTTGGTTTACTTTAAATTTATTCATCCGTCGTCCAGTGAAGTGGAAAAGTTATTGCGCTATGAACTTAATGCTATTTTTAACCCGTGGCTTAGGTGGCCATTTTGCCAGAGTTCTGCACAAACTCACTGAAGTAGGAAGGCAACGACGCGTGAGTCCTGATAGAGAGGACGAAAAGAGACGCTGGGAAATTACACGGAACTGATAAAAACTTTTTAAGAGTTTCCTTATCGAGAACTAAGTGAAATGGGTTTGCTACTGGTTTACCTGCGCTTTTGGGAAACTCGCTTTTAGACCTTCTACTTCTTCTGTTGTGTGGTATAATAAAACCTCTTTGTTTTAAAGCCACTTTAGCCAGTTGGTGCCTACATCCACGACATTGTCTGAATAGGCCATGAAATATGGCCTACTCAGACACTTGTAGTTGTCTTTTGGTACTTTTAAGTATTTGTAGGTTAGTAGGTTCTTTGTAGGTTAATTAGAAATATTGCTATTTTTGGATCAGCAATCCAAAATGAAACCAAGTAAAAAGGCAATTTAAATTCCTGCATTTCAGCAAGTCAACCGTACGTAGCTACGAATGTTTTTTTGTAACTAACACAATTAAAAAGGTTTAAAGGAATGAAAATCCAACAAATATAAGTACTTAAATTTGGCAGAGGGGCAACCAAAATACATCAACATAGTCAAGATACCAACACCTTTTCTTAACAATATGAATTTTCTCTTTCCGAGATACTCGTTGACCTTTCATGCGTACTTTTATCATTCGATAACTAAAAGTCAATAGAGAGAAACTGCACACAGAGAAAAAAGTAGAAAAGGCGAAAATAAAACTAAAAGAGACGTTTCATCAATATATGGAGCCTGGGCCTGCACTGTGTACACTACTCAAAAATATGGCTAAGCAATAAAGTAAACATATTTATTTGGTTATTTTATATAAATTGACTTCGTTCTAAGGTACATTAAGATTTTCTTCGACAAAGAGAGCAACACACAGTGCTACAAAAATATGGCGGATGGACGTACGTGAAATGTCATTTTGACAACCTACATATAACTGACAAAACAAAAACATCAAATCAAACCAAAATCAGTCAAAACGAGTACCCACTGAATTGCTGACGCTCAAAGCGTCACCAGTGGAGTCTCTTAATTGTGTCAATGAATACTTTACAACTATTGGTAGAGATTTGGCGGGTCACACATTAACTAAACTTTGTGTGAATGATTCAGAACTTTCAATCAAAGCTAGAGAACCAATAACACCATCTAAGTCTATGATGCTATCACCTACTGACCCGGCGGAAGTTTTAACAATTATAACTAAATTAAAAAATAGCAACTCAGTTGGTCCTGACGATATTACAACTAATTTGATTAAGAAGTTCAAACATTCTCTAGCTTTACCAATCAGTTATTTGTGTAATTTGAGTTTCAATAATGGTGTCTTCCCAGAAACCTTTAAAAGAGCTGTTGTTTGTCCCATCCACAAATCTGGTGATAAATCCATAGCATCTAACTATCGACCTATATCCCTACTTTCGAATATGTCTAAGATCCTGGAAAAACTTATGAACATAAGGCTCAACAAATATATGGAAGATAATATGTTTATTTCGGAAAACCAATTTGGCTTCCGAAAAGGAATCTCTACAGATGATGCCGTTTTGAAACTTACTACGCTAATTTCATCACATCTTGATAAGCATAATAAATGCCTAGGCGTGTTTTTGGACCTTCAAAAGGCGTTTGACACTGTGTCAATTCCAATACTATTAACAAAGTTGGAAAATTTAGGAATCAGGGGAACGCCTTTTGAATGGCTTAGGGACTACCTTAGCAATAGGACGCAAGCAGTCAGGGTTGCTGAAGTTCTGAGCAATGGTGCAAGCTGCACTTACGGTGTGCCACAAGGCAGCACACTAGGACCTACATTATTCCTCATCTACATTAATGCTCTGTGTAAAATGGAAATTAAAGGTGCAGATCTTCTAATGTTCGCAGATGACACTGTACTACTCTTTCATGAAAAAACCTGGGAAGATACAAAAAAAATTGCTGAGAAAGGTCTATGTGCAGTTAGTAGTTGGCTTGAGAATAATCTTCTCTCGCTAAATACCACGAAAACTAAATTAGTATGCTTTCATAAAACCGCAGCTACGAATCCTCCCCAAAATTTCAGCCTTACAGTGCATACACACCCGTGCAATAAGCTTGTGGAACACAAAAGTCGCTGTAACTGTGATGCACTGGTACGAGTAGCGAATATAAAATACTTAGGAGTAGTAATTGATCAGAAACTCACTTGGCAACAACACTTAACTGTCACTTCTAAAAGGGTAAGATCATTAATATACATCTTTAAAAATCTGAGAACCGTTGCCGAATATTCTCTATTAATAAAAACGTATAAAGCTCTATGCCAATGCATCATAAACTACTGCATTATTTCCTGGGGAGGCGCTCCTAAATCGTACTTGATAGAAGTAGAAAGAGCCCAGAGGGCACTCTTGAAAATTATACTGTACCTTCCATTTAAATACTCCACAAACCTCCTGTATAACCAACTTAAAGTCTTTAGTGTTCGTAAATTATATATATTTCAATGCATCCGTAGATATCACCGCTTCACAGTTCCAACGTTAAATTTACCACCTGCAAGACGTATTAACCGCTACCCTGTACCTAATTTAACGAGTTCCTTGGCTCGTAGACAGTATAATTATAATGCTCCACGATTGTATGCAAAGCTGGATTTAAAACTCCGTATAAATCATTATAGTAATCACGAATTAAAGGGCATATTAACGCAATGGTTACAATCATTTGATTATGCAGGTATAGAAGACCTACTTAAGTAGGTTTCTATACATCTCTAACACACCCACCCACACACACCCACCCACACACACCTACCCACCCACACCTACCCACCCATACACACCCACACACACAACCACTCACACACACACAACCCGCGTGCGAATTTAATATTTATTATTTTTATTTATTTATTAAGATAACAACATCATAACAGGTTTTTTATTAAGCCCTAAGGCGATGTTATATCTAGGTACCTACTTAACTTAATTTATTAACAATACTAATTATTATATTTTGTCTCAATGACAAGCTGTGCCATTTCCATGGCTTTCGGCAGGTTTGATATATGGGTATCTCCTGTTACCCAGACTCTTAAGAGACTGGTGCATCAGCAGATCCCATCACACTCACTCCGAAACATACACACACACACACACCAAAACTAAATTTCACTCATATTTATATTATATCTACTTTGTCACTACCTGTACTTACCTTAATGTTAACTGCCACAATTTTTTACCATAAGTTACCATAATGTTCCAATGTCAATTGGGAGAGAACTGTTTCCTGGGCCACAGCTCACGCTTTTCCAGGGGACAGGGCCTCATTTAACTTGTAACTCCTTAATTATGGTCAATAAATGATTTTTCTATTCTATATTTTCTATAAACAACATGACATGAAAAATATGTCAATGTCATGTCAAACGCCAATTATAAACCATAATGGCGGCCTTCAAATAGTGTTCACATAGTAAAAAACTTACCAGAAGAACTATTCTTGTACCATCGCATTTGTCTTCAAATTAATGAAATTGTATTTTTCTTGTAATCTCCTGTAATTTTTTTCCTAATTTTTCTTTGTAGTGTACATGGACCAGGCCCAGAATGAAATGGCTCCTTTAAGACGTTTCAAAATGATCCTTATTATTTGAACGAATAAATTAATATGAAAGTTTGGAGTTTGCCTATATTTACTAAATCCGGCATAAATGTGACGTCACGGACCGACGAGGGCCCAGGCACGCATCAGCATAATACCGTGATAATGCGTTCCTTGAGTGCGGCCTAGATCCGAGCCCTGCGGATTATAGCCACCGGCTTCACGCCCAAATAACCTCTTTAAGCTCGCCTGACCATCTTTTGTAAGATAGATTGTAAGTCTACAGACCTTGGCTAGGCTATAACCACTTGAAAATGAAAATGTAAAGATGCGGATTTCTTGACAGATTTCTATCTGTGATTTCGTGGACTAAAGTCAGACATTTGAATAGACGTTGACTATAAGGAGGCTATTGCTGTTGATTAAATGGCAGCAGTGGGAACAAATCCTACTAAATGTTTGAACAAAAATAAAGAAACATTTCAAAAAGCACTTAACTATTTAAAACTCTGAAACTTGGAAGAAAAATATGCTCAGTGTGTTGTATTGTTCCGATAACTTTGTACGAATATTTTTATCTAATTGCTATTCAATGACGAGCTTTGTTGGGCCGCCAAAGATTTCCTGCTGGTTTTGATGAAAGTTTACCCTGCAAACGGAAGGCTAAAATCAGAAATTGTTATTTATCAAGTGGGGCGCGGAAACGCCTTAACTTCTGAGGCAGGCAATTTGATGTTTTGTCATTTTGAACGCGGGCTTGTAATACTTATCAGAGTAGACATTAATTCTAACAAAGTGTCTCTGCAGTGTCTATTAGCGCCAGACTCCCTGACTTGCTGTTCGTAAATATTTTATTTACTGACGAACAGATCTTTCGTATGAATGTACCTATTCTTCATTTTTCTAAAACTGTAGTAATTTAATAATCTAGCTATCAGCACTAAAACTTATTTTTGTGTTGTTGCTTATTTTTTACACACATTAATAACCGTGTTGGCCTAGTGGGATACTCTGACTATCGATCCGAAGGTCATGGGTTCGACTCATGAGTTTTCTGTTAAGTGCATTAAGATGTGCTTTATACGGTAAAGGAAAACATCATGAGAAAACCAGTTAGTATTCATAGAAGCGGCGATGGGCTTTACAACCTGTCACGTATGGAATACTCACTAATGCAAACTGTGGGCATGTGCCAAATGTTCTGACATGCCTCTGACTACTCCCCTTACCCTTTAAGAATCTGCCTGGAGATCTGAGAGGTTGTCCACCATGCTTAGGGATAAATTAGAATTAGAATTATTTATTTCAGTTAAAACAGCAAGCTTACAGTATAAACCAAAATGCCTACTGTCTAAAATTAAAACTTAAATATACTCTTAGCGAATTAAATATAGTACAAATACTATCATTAAAGATGTTGACATGTTGGAAAAGAGCAAGAGCTCTTAGCGTTGGCGTATTATAAAAGTCGTGAGCCTATTTTATTCTATAAACTTTAACTTGAAAGTTAAAAATCCGTGCTTATTATTCCAGTGAAATTACGTGCACCTTGTAGGGAATATTCCAAAGTATCTAAGCTTAGAAGGTAGTTTAATCCAAGCGAGCACAACTCCGGGGAATTGCCAGTGTAAGATAAGCTGCTCTTGAAGTAATTTGACTTTGCTTACCAACTTAATTTATATAAAGTTGCACTAAAAACGTCTGTTGTTCAGTTAGCTTTACCTTTATGAGTCTTTATGCTCGTATTTTCAGTAGTTTTTGAGGGATTTTTTAATAGAAACTCCAAATCATAATTAAAATAATGTTAGTTACTCTTGTATCGAAACTTGATACCTTTTTTTTACAAAATACAGCCGTTTTGAGAACCTCCTCCATTTTGAAGTCGGCCTTTGACCATCGGGGAAAGAATCAGTGTAGTGAAAGGGTAGCCTACACAACAAGCATCGCATGTGAAAATTTACGTGTAAACGAAACTTGAAGCGAGTATCGCCTTGCTCGAGGCATGCCTCGTAGTTTAAAAACACTGGGTGATTATTGTTTGACAGAATCGCAATGCTTTGCTGTATTTTACATGATTATCTAGGCGGTAATAGTTTTCGAGAGCGGACTATGGTTCCTTGGGACCACGCGGCACAGGCCACTTTAACCTTTATTTGTACAGGCTACAACGCATTTCAGAGTTAAAGGTTTAAAAAAAAAGCAAACAGCTGAATCACATTTCGATGAGAAACGTATTAACAGTTCTGGAGGGATACGTGGCAGCCGGCACGACCACCAAAATAGCATCCCGGAAATCGTTAGCTAACCCATTCTGATAATAAATCTGCAAAATTTCCGCCTTCGACCGAACCAAACAACCATGGACTTGGTTGAGCGAATTGAAGGTGAAACTTTTCTTTTCATTAACTTTCCATATACATCATTAGATATAACTTTTTTCAGTATTTAAAGGAATTACAGCTCTCAATGTAACGGGCAGACAGAGTTTTTTTTAGCCGAGTTTAAACAATAAATAAATTCGTAAAACAAAAGCACAAAATACGGCATTTGACTAAATGCCGCACACTATTTACAAATTAGCTAGTTACTCGCCGCTTTCGCCATAATGAATTTCGTCATTTCCTTGTAAAAGTAATGGAATATTTTCTGAATAACAAAATGATGCAAAGGTGTATCATAAGCGGGACGCAACAGGCATAAGCCTGGGATTACAGCCCTCAGGGGCTTCGCTGCAAATTGAATGAACGCAGACATTTCTCCTTGTGCCAACTAAACACACAAAATAAATGCAATTACTTGTATTACAGTCCCACAAACGGCGCAAATACAAGTATGTGCTTCTTGATCGAGGCTATATATTCGAGCCGTTTGGTTTAGAGACATTAGGCCCATGGGGATCATGGGCACACAAAATTTACAAGGACCTGGCGGGGAGTCTTTTAGAGTCTATGCGTGACCTGAATGCTGGCTTTTACTTCGGTCAGCGAATAAGCATTGCCATACAACGTGGCAATGCCGCCAGTATTTTGGGATCGACTGGATTTTTTATGACACCTACTCGTAAAAAATTCATTTGCGTTTTTATTAGTACTTAGTCGTTAGTTAAATAGTTATTTAGATAAGGTAGGTTAGTATATTTAGGATTTTTCCTTAATTTGTTATACATAATATTCTGAATAAATGTATAACAAATTAAGAAATTCTTGTAAACGAAGTGAAACGAAGCCATCGTAACGCAACGCAGACGTTAATATTCTGCAGCTGGTGAAACAATTGCGGAACTTTGTCCCTGTATTAGTTTTCTGATCTGAGACAAGGTAGGTTTTCCGAGTTATATAAGTTCCGCTGCTAGTTAAAATTATTTTGTTTCGTACCATCAAAGTTGTAAAACTTGTACGAAACCAAAAACGCCACGAGCTTTATCAATGTTTTTTATAGGGGAGACCAGGGACAAACGTAACAGTGTCATGAAAGTAACACCTGCTATATCTATAAAAGTATACACTCTATAGCAACGTTTTATATCTATCCTATCCTACTGCCCTACTATTTATTACCTAAATTAAAAATGCAAGGTTGTATGGATGCTAAGATGTTTGCATGCTTTGCATGTCAATCACGCTTTAACGGCTGAAAATTATAAACTTGGATAGAAGATAGTTCGTGACCTAGTATAGCATACAGGCTAGTTTTATGCACGAAACCGCGGTCAGAGGCTATTATTACGTAATATAATTCTCATTTTCCTTGAAAAGGATCATGAAAATAAACGGCCAAATGTTTTTAAAAACCTAAAGCAAAAAACACTCAAAAGCTTTTAAAAACAAGGAAACATTTACTTAACAATTCGCCTTGACTAGCGTCGGTAAAGGGTACTGTTGATCAAAGACGAGCCACGTTTACTAACATGGATTATTTGACCCGAAAATCAAGGCAGGTTTCCGTTTCAAAGCTGACATTTCTCTGATGGGATATTGCTAAGGTTTAATATAATTATATCTTTGTTATAGGCAATGTTGTATATAATTATATATAAACTAAGTATTATTTTGTCTATTTTACTAGCTATCTATGGGCTAAAATATATCTTCAAAACGCGTGAGTTATCAGGCCGGACTACAGACTACCGGATTTGTTAAACGGATTTGTTTGTTTTTGATAAAGCATTCCTCTTTTTCTTTTTACATAAATGACATAAGTGACTGTAGTTGCCATAGTTTTGCATTTGTCTATATTGTTTAAAAGTCCCTCTAAAAAAATATATTAAAAAAATTGTCTATATTGGCAAGAATTAAAATGGTAAGACCAATAAGACGTTGGAGGTGTAATGGTTCACATTGACGCGCTTTTTTAAATATTCAGCTGCTTTTTTTTAACACACAAAGATGGTGTCTAAATAAGCCTCGTTATTCCTTTAACCTCGAAACGATACCATAAGAATCCGTTTATTTACACGTATCGTATAAATTGTATTTGACGGGCTTATAATCAACCTGTCAAACTAGCTTTTTAGCAAAATTTAATGATATATATATAACCCTTATTTATTAGGCATAATATGAATGGTGGCGTGTCGAAATGTTTACAACACCGCCTATAGGAAGCTCGCGAAAGAAAATCAGATATCGCTTTAGCATGTAATAAATGTGTCGGGCATATTTGAAAATATGATAAACTACATTAAAAATTTGTTAATGTCAGTCGGTATAACGATGCGTATAAGTATGAGCGTGTACATGATCGTAAATAACAGATTTTCAGAATTAATTTAATACATTGAGCCTCATATCTAAAGTGGGATTGCAACTAGTAGTCTAGGCTGTCAGAGTCCGCCACTAAAGATAATTTATAGGTACAATATCGCATCTTTGCTGCCTCGCCAGGCCTCGCATGCGCGGTCTTTTTGCGTGCGGTTCAACGCAACCGCGTCCGACGTCACACGTATATCGCATCACACGTCGTACGTAGTTTTTATACTGACGACAGAATCCACACGCACTCAAGCACGCGGTGACTAAATCAGCTTTTTGTACAGGCAAGAAGATGCGATGCAGCACAAATTGAGGGAGAGCCGATCTGGCGCTTTTTTTTAGAACTATCTCAATTTTTCCGTACTCTGTGTTAATAGTAAATAAATAAATATTCCGGACATATCACACATGGTCAACTGATCCCAAACTAGGCATAGCCTGTACTATGGGAACCAGAGAACTGAGAGAACTGATATACATAATAGATATACATTTAACACCCAGACACAGAATAAACATCTGTATTAGTCACAAATGTTTGTCCAGTGCGGGAATCGAACCCGCGACCTCTAACGCAGAAAGCAGAGTTACTACCAACTGAGCTATGAGGCCAGTCATATACATAGTGGACGTATTATGAGCGCTTCGTCATTTCACGGAAATGACGTCAGCCGGCGGAAATTCATCGGATAGTTGCGCAATTTGTTGGTCCGTTTGAAAATACTCACAAACTACGAAGAACTGACCTCGCTCAAATGACTGGTCATTTATTTTGACGCTAGGGACAATAGCCCGTGAAAATAGGACGGAAAACTAGTGGTTTCAGTACATTAGCTGTAATAGGATTGTTTCCGTAGCTATTTCATAAATACTTATGTGTGTACGTTTTACCTTCGAATGACTTGCTCCCACCTGCGGCTTCGCTCGCGTGGTACCTACGTAAAAAGAAGTCTATATGCTATTCTATAAAAGAACTCTTTATATCTAATGCAAAGTACATCACATGTTTAATAGAAAGTTTTTCAGAAATAAATACATCACTAACATCTTTAGAAATAAATGTATTATGTTGTTTTATCCAAAACTTAGTAAACAACGAAAATAACTTTATCCATTATAATAATAAAAGGTAAGCTCAGCGTCTTTGATGTGTAAATAATGCCCCAAAATGCCCTAATCGATAAAAAATGGGATTTTTGTTTTATGTCCCGCGTTTTATATGTATATAGATGCCTTAAATTAGTCAACAACGTTCAGTTCTAGCATCACGTGCATGCTTGATGCAAGATATTGTAGAATACCGTGGAGCAAGTGCGTCAAACCGGGCCGAAAAAAAAATAATTTTCAAAATTATAAAATAATCTTGACAGAAATAGGGGTTGAAAGTTTATAAGAGCAAGTTTGTTTATTTGTTTGTTTGTATTCCTCAAGTAAGAGAATTAAAAATGCATATCATTCATTCATTCATTCATTCATTCATTCATTCAAAGAAGTAGTGCTTCAGCATTTTTGCAAAAGCATCGCTAATGGGGCAAAGTAGTGTTTACAAATTATAAAGTACTAGCTTATCATATAAATGTGGACGAAGTCACGGGTAACAGTTAGTAAATAAAAAAAAGAAGGTCGAGATAGAAACTAATTTACAAAGTACACCGTAAATGCATTACTGCGGTATCGTATATTATTAAAGCCGTGTGTAGACACGCAACGCTAAATTATAGTTGCAATAAAGCAGATACATCGGCAAATTGCTACCTACATATTTAACTTGTTACTAAGCTAGCCCTGATATGGGCAACATCAACTGTTTATGCGCACTGAGCGCAAGGATCATTCATAAACTTTGATGCGTATTGTTAGCTCACATACTATAAAATGATAGAATTAATATTACCATAGGATACAGACGACGACGGACGGCGATAATGGTTTTAGATTTACCTAAGTCCTCAGAATACAGAATGTATTCTGAGCCTAAGTCATTTATTTAAGTCATTTTTTTTTGACAGAATTGTGTTGTGTTCCTGCGGTGAGTAAGGTTGCCAGAGCTCTTTAGGGGGGTGGGGGGGAGTAGTCGGCAACGCGTGCGTGATGCCTCTGGTATTGCAGTTAGGGGGGTGGGGGGGAGGGGTCGGCAACGCGTGCGTGATGCTTCTGGTATTGCAGGCGCTCATAGGCTACGGTAACCGCTTACCAACAGGTGGGCAGTATGCTTGTTTGCCACCATGGTTGTATAAAAAAAAAACTCAATCGTGTTAAAAAATTTATAATGTCCAGTTTTCAAGTATGAAATACTACTAACGATAAATTATAACTACATCGAAGATTTATCTCCGTATGACAGTTTTCTTAGTCGTTAGTTCACGTCTCTTCTTGGCTGGTGAATATTCCTTTCAATAAAAATAGTTTGTTTTTCTGTTCGGAAGCTCCTACATTAATCTATGTCTCCTGACAAAAGCTTGTCACAACAAAGCCGAGTTGTTTGCGACTTGCTAAATTGACACATTCATTCAGGTTTAGGAAGGTTTTAGACCACTTTTCATCAATACAATAAACTAGCGGTTTGCGAGGTTTATCCATTGATTGGATAGTATTATGTAAAAAATAATGGATTAGGGTAACTTTATCTTTTGGATGCCTTTTTCCGACCAGCAGTTTAAACTGAATTCGTGCTCGGTTTTGCAATTCATTCTCTTTCATGAAATATATAAAACAAAATAAACCATTTTTGCTACTGTTACAGAAGTGAAGTTAAATTTATGTTTTTACAAAAGCTTAAAAATGCAAACTAAAAGCTCACGATCAGATAGTAAAAGCAAATAAAAAAATCCTCCTGACGCTGTACAACTTATCTTGGTGGCCTTACTGCTACTACGAGTAGGTACCTACTACTACACTGGTCATCATAAAAATCGACCCACCCACTTTTTTCACTATTTTTTTTTTAAACTTCGGAGATGAGTGTTTTTGAATTGTTTTTTTTTATTACAAGGGTTTGTTACGATATTTGACATCTGTCTACCATAAATTACGGCCTACTTGAGGGTACTTAACAAACTTTTTAACGCTTACACTGATTAGTGTCGATTTCATTGCTTACGTCGAGATTCAGTTGAACCCAATTCCCTTTGTGAAACGGAACATTTAAACAGTGCGCTCGATAATTAACGCTATCTTTATTCACTAAGGCTGTAGTTTTGTAAGATTTCATCTGAAATTATGGACACTACTGAGGCAGAGGCAGCCCAAGTTGTAGCCTTGCTGCAACAAGGCATCAGTGAACGTGTTGTGGCGTGAAGATTGAATCTCAGTCGATCTGCGGTTAGAAAAGTTTACCAGAGGTTTCTGGAGAGTGGAGAGTATCGAAGAAGATCAGGATCTGGAAGACAAAGGGTCACTTCTGAACGAGATGACCGCTTTATTGTGACCTCAGCTTTAACAAATCGGCACCTTTCTGGGGTTGATCTTCAGCGACGCTTACAAGAAGTGCGGGGTGTGGCTATAAGTGGCAGTACAGTGAGAAGGAGACTCCGTGAACAAGATTTAAGACCTCACAAGCCAGCAACGGGACCACAACTGACCACAGCTCATCGACAAGCAAGACTACAATTTGCGCGAAATCACCTGAACTGGACTATGGACCAATGGGCGTCAGTTCTTTTTAGTGATGAAAGCCGAATGACGTTATACGGTTCAGACGGGCGCCGTAACGTCATGAGACGGCCAGGTGAGCGTTATGCCCAATGCTGCATGAGCGAAACAGTCAGTTATGGTGGAGGCTCTGTAATGTTTTGGGGTGGGATTTCTTTGACAGCGCGCACGGAACTGGTATTCATCAGGAGGGGTTCACTAACTGCTGCACGTTACATAACAGAGATCTTAGAAGATCACGTGATGCCCTTTGCGGGTTTTTTGGGAGAACACTTCCAGTTAATGCAAGACAACGCACGGCCACACGTAGCGCGCATCGTGACTCAGTACCTGGAAGAGGTCGGTATACAGGTTATGCAGTGGCCAGCAAGGAGTCCTGACCTCAACCCTATAGAGCACATTTGGGACACCCTAAAACAAAAGGTTAGAGCTCGAAATCCCGCCCCTACCACCTTAGGAGAACTGGAAACCGCCATCAAAGAAGAATGGGAGCGAGTACCTCAAGGAGCCATTGCTGTTTTGATAAGGTCTTTAAAAAGGAGAATGCAGGCTACAATTAAAGCATGAGGAGGAAATACCAAATATTGATTTCAAGGATTCATCGGCTTAAGTGCAAAGGGTGTAAAATTACAGCTTGTTCAATATAAACCTAAAAATTGGGTAAAATTAAAGATTATCCATTTTTCCTCATAATGTGCAAGTTTTCCAAAATGTATACATAATTTTCAGTTCAAAATGTTAAAAATAAACAATTTTACATAAAAAATATTATTCCAAAACAACTTGTTTCATTCAAAATTAAAAAAACGAATTTTCCGGCAAAGGTACAGGTGGGCCGATTTTTATGATGACCAGTGTATCTTATTCCCTCGCTAAGATACTTAAGCTAAACTATATTCAAGTTGCGTTGAAAAACCTATATGGAACGCCCCATAGTTGATACATTATAATATTGTAAGGAGAAAAACCCTTGTATCAGATAAGCAGCGTAATTTGCTTTTGTACCGACCTTATCTACCGCATTAAATAGGACAATTTATTTTTTACAAGTTCTAATTATTATTTTTAATTAATTAAAGTCAGACAACCCTCAGACGACTCTAACTATTCAACGTACGAGGAGTTCAACATCAAGTTTACTACTTAAGCTGAATAATTGACTTTGAACTGATTTGACCTAAAAACTGCTGATTTTTACATAGAGTTTTATCAATGAAAAATATTGAATTTTCAAAAGTAAAACGTAAAACAAACTTTTTTACGTATTAGGTGAAGAATAAGCCCCTTTTGGAATAGCATACCTACATAATTATGAATCACATTGTATATATTTCTTAGTAAAACCTAGGGCCTAAATGATTTGTTAAAAAAATTGTTTGAAGGAATAAACACAAATTTTGGACAAAAGAAAGTAGATAGCAAAATCTATAGACTGTCTCATTTCAATTAAAGTGGTGACATTGTCGGAAGGCTGCGTGACCGATCTGCAGTCGGCAGATGTCGTGGTCATCACTTAGCCCAGATATCGATCGTATCCGAGCCCCATTCATCGAACACGCGATGCAGTAACACTTAGAATGTTAGCTTCGGTTTCCTGAGAAGCAGTGTACAGTCGCCTGCAATAAGATGTATACATTTCAAAATTTAGAAAATTATGGCTCAGTAATAAAAATAAAGATGTAAACAGCAAAAACAAGACAATTTTGTACCTAACTATCAACTTGTGCCATTTTTTATTTAACCGTGTCTTTACTTAACCATCGTCAACTGTGTTGTGGCATAATTTTGATAATTATGAATTGTATACATCTTATTGCAGACGACTGTACGTCACATAGCACCCTTTTTATAACAGTTAAAGTTATTGAACGTTAATTTACCTATTATTATAACAGAGACCATAGACGTTAATTACCTGCTACTTTGAAATTTACCACTGCTAAGGAAACTCAGGCAAGTAAAGAACTTGCAATTTTTCTGTTGAATATATCTTTAGACTAAAGCGATTAAAATTAGTTTTGAGTTTGACTTTTGAAAAAGACAAACTCTAAATTGACTTTAATTAGAAGACGTAAAGATCATTTTGATTCTAATTTGAGATGGTATATCGCATGCCTTTTGAACACGGCTTAACTCGGGCATTGATTTGATTTGAAATTATCAAGAAGTGGCGTAATTGATGACAGTTTATGAATTCATATATGCAAAAGCTGTGCACAAAATAAGCTCACTGAAGATTAGCTTTTGCATAAAGGCATTAGAAGGCCCTGCGGAGGAGTTTATCGGTTTTATAATATAAGGTTGATAAATATGCTCACTATCAGCTGGCCTTTATCTATTCGTTGGAAAGGAAACTTCTATAGGCTCTCCCAGAAGGCGAGGCGTGAATTTATTGCTCGTGGTTCTTCTATTGCTGTTTCAACACAAACACAAAGATGTAACTTAAATTAAAGACAAACAAGAACGCATAACTATCTATTCTTTTGTTTTGGTCTATGTTGTTCCACTGTAGTTGGTTTAACAGACGCGAACGTTTTTGATCTCATTTTCCTTTCTGGAAGTGTCTGTGATCTCTCTGCCAATTTAAACCAAAATAATGATGCTTTCACTTAAAGAGTTTTATTGTGGATTATTTTTTGAGGCGTAAACTTAATTCAGAATGAGTGTTTACCATAATTGCTTTGGGATGATATTTTTAAATAATCATTTATTTATACATCTTTTATTTACGCCGTTTTATGAACACGGCGTTCGATATGTCATCTAAATTTATTTCAAAATGATCCTTATCTCTACTGGATAAAGTCAATTTTGAGTTTGAATTTTAAGGGGGTTTGCGATATCGTACGCCCTTAAATGAGAAATTCAAAATTTACTTAATCCAATAGAGATAAGGATCATTTTGAAATACATTTTCAAAATGATCCTTATCTCTACTCTAGACTGGCCTCATAGCTCAGTGGTAATAACTCTGCCTTCTGCGCTAGAGGTCGCGGGTTCGATTCCCGCACTGGACAAACATTTGTGACTAACACAGATGTTTGTTCTGTGTCTGGGTGTTAAATATATATCTATTATGTATATCAGTCTCTGGTACCCATAGTACAGGTTATGCCTAGTTTGGGATCAGTTGACCGTGTGTGATATGTCCGGAATATTTATTTATTATTATTATTCTGCGGTATCTGCGACGAGAAGATATGTCGTCGCAGATACCGCAGAGCCTCAAGACGAAAGTCTACAATCAGTGCGTGTTGCCAGTGATGACATATGGCACTGAGACTTGGTCGCTAACTATTGGCCTTATACACAAGCTCAAAGTCGCCCAACGGGCTATGGAGAGAGCTATGCTCGGAGTTTCACTGCGTGATAAAATCCGAAATTTGGAAATCCGTAGCAGAACCAAGGTTACCGACATAGCTTTCAGAATTAGCAGGTTGAAGTGGCAGTGGGCCGGCCATATAGCTCGCAGAACCGACAACCGTTGGGGAACAAAGGTTCTCGAGTGGCGACCACGAACCGGACGACGCAGTGTTGGAAGGCCCCCCACCCGATGGACCGACGACATTGTTAAGGTTGCGGGAAGTCGGTGGATGGAAAAGGCTCAAGACCGTTCGTCATGGAACTCTTTGGGGGAGGCCTATGTTCAGCAGTGGACTTCATCAGGCTGATGATGATGATGATGATGATTATTATTTATTTATTTATTTTAGATGATATATCGCACGTGATTATGATATGAACACGGCTTTATAAGGAAAAAGACATGAAATCGTCCGACCACTGCAGTAGAGAGAGTTAGAATAACTATATCGTACTATCGTATTTGAAAATGTCAAAGCAAATACACTGTGTAACTATTCCAACGATCCAGGTGTATTTATCCAATTTAATGAATATTCATTCAGTCAATTATCCCATTCACGGACTGCTGGCTTATTTTCAACGAATTTGCATACCTTTGTATGCAAAATATTGATACAAACCGTCGGGAATACGGCATTATAATCATACTCGCTACCGTACGCGGCTTTGCTCGCGTGTTACCCGCGTAAAATATAGACTACTGTTAATGTTAGCTTAATGTTAGCCTTTTTTTCAGCATGAGATACAGGTTTTTCTAGTTCAGGCATAGTGTAATTTTTTTACCTTTAATTAGATAATTTAAATCTTAGCGCTAAGGTAATGAATAAATATTTATTACTACATGATATTCCAGTCTATTATGATGTACATAATACATTTATATTTCTGCGTAAATTTACTATGTAAATTACTGCGTAAATTAGTTCAATCTTCTTTACATATTCACATCTTTACAAAATTTCGCATAATAGGATAATCCGGGGAGGTAATTGGGGCTACCAGGTTTAACTGATCCACACATTTACCTAATTGATTACTCACTCGATTGATTTCCGTAAAGGTACAAAGGAAAATAACGTACCAATTTATCCAACTGGTAGAATGATCAGTAGAATATTATAAGAATAGAGCTACGTTATTTTAAATTTACCCCGTATTATTGAACAAGCCTGATTCGAACGTACATATTTGCCTTGAATCGGCAATGCGATACCAACTATGCTACTTATGTTATTTTGAAAGAATACGTTATCATATTCGGCATCGAATTTTACAAACTTGTATTCCTGTCATCTATACGCAATACGCATTCTGTATTACGCATACTGTATTAAAGCTTTAACCTAAGTCCATATTTTCATTCAAGAAGTTGTTCCAACAAAGCGATCAGAATACAGAATACAGAATTTATTTATTACACCTTATATAACATGTCATTAACAAATTTTTTTTATCATATATGAATGAAGTATTAATATTTTATTTGTAAATATACATTATACTAGCGGTAGCTCTAGGTATTCTTCTAGGTCATAGAAAACTGATTCCGTCAGAAATTTTATCATACTTATCTATCAAATGGAAAACTGTTTAAAAGATAATTTTCTCGTTTCGTAACCTAAAAACTTCACGGTCGTTTGTCTAGCACCTAGTAAGTATTCGGAGCACGAACTAGAAGTTTTAATAATAGACATTAGCAAGGAACTTCTCCTGAAGAAACAAGTTTTTATATCCGAAAGCATTATTACGTAAAAGGAACTGAGAAGGTTTCAATGGTTTTATGGCACCGAGATGTTTATCGGTGATCGAAAGGTCATCGAGCAATGGCATAAGCTTTCACCAACGAATGTTTGTTTATGCATTGGAATTTAAAGCGAGTCGCTCCTAAATGGTTTGGAAAGTTTAACTGGATAAGTTTCCTTTACATTACTCCTGAGACAGCGGCCCGCGCAGCCATTGTCTTTATTTATAGCTGTCATTCTAACTTCGTATAAACTGAGATATAAACAGAACACTGTTTTTCGAAGTCAATTTCAAACCTGCGAGAGTGATTCCCTGGATAATTGGATATGCAGGTACCTTAACTCATTAACTCCCTTCACCTTATTTACGTTTAGCTAATTAAACTTAATTAAAAGGATATTTGTATATTATACGTACGAAGCAAGAGCAAACACTTTCACCGTTTGGTTGAAAAATAAATTGTAACCTTCACGAAAACTACATGGCGTCCCAAAACTGAAATGCCAAAACTTTCACACATAAACAAAACTGTGTTGGTGAAAGTTTGGCATCGATATCACAGATTCTCGTATCGAGAACAGACGAGTGTCCCTGACCGTCACGCCCTGAGCAAACAAACAAAGGAATAAGAATTTCTGCGTTTCTCAAACGAAATGTAGGTAGAGGACTTCTTGGCAAGATGCCACACGACAACCTACAAACACAGATCCGAAGCAACTAATAGGTTTTATGAGATAACAGCAGTCATCATACTGATCGTATTCTTTTACTACAAAAAAGCAAATTTTATGTTACCTAACCCAAAGAGGAAACGAATGTAAAAATATCCGACGATATTGTTCTCGGCACTTTGCGTTTTTGTATCACTTAAACTAATTTAAATAATGTCTTCCCAAGCGATATCTGAACGTCCTTCTGAGAGAAAATGCTAAATAAACGCAGTAAGTAAATGAAAGTTATTTCGTGATATTAAATCTGTGCCGGATGAATTTAAATCTAAATTGCGTGGATATAAGAGATAACTTTAACGTAAGCTATACTATACTTATTATTTTTCATATTATGGATTTTCTTTCGTAAGATAAATTATACTTTAATTTTAAATACGAAAATAGCCCTGTTTCTCTGTCTCTCTGTCTGTTTGTTAGATTTTGTGCCCGGGTACAACGCGAGCGATGCCACGAGTGGAAGTTAATAATAATATTAATCATATAAAGTGTCGTAGCACTGTGCCGTAGCACATTATAATCAAGTAGTCTACGCCGTAGCATTAATTCGTAGCACAGCACTTGACGAATATGAATGGATGAACTTGGATGGCAATAATATAATTAAGAATAGCATTCCTAATTATTGCTATCTAAGTTCATCAATTCATATACCCTGTTCTACGAATTAAGGCTACGGCGTAGACTAATTGGTTATAATGTGCTACGGCAAGAAACAATTCAGTAATTTTCAAAAACTTAAGTTTACCAATAAATAATTAAAATGAATAATTTACCAATTATCAAAGCATAGATTCGAAAATAATGAACTTTTTCACAAAGCATAATACCATTGTATGAAATTCGAAAGAAATATACTGTTGTAGTTCAGGCCGCGACTCATTACCAGCCTGCCCGTACCTCCAGAGTACCTACTGCACAGTGCCGGGGGCAACACCGTGAGCTAGTTTTCCGCTTGCTCTTTCACTCCAATTATAATTAACGGATAATGAATGAGGCCCTAACCCATTGAAACTTCGACAATTACTGCATGAAATTAATAGTGGTTTCACTGGTTTGAAACGCTAAGAAAACCTATTGATGCTATGTCGATTTATATGCCTTGTTGTTTTAATGGGGGTAGGTACCACGACTTTTGCTAAAACGGTCATGAATCAAGTCCCGGTAGAGCACCAATAGATTTTTCTATTCAAAAATGTACGTGCGGTTGTGAATGCCCTTGAATTTGCCAGCTCCGAACTTACCAACCATATGGGTACAGCTGACTAGGCTGAGAGGATGGTACATGAGCTGGGTATTGGGCAAATAAACTACATCTTAACATCATAACATTCTAGGCACGACAAAACCTTGTAAGTAATTCACAAGTTCCACCAGACCTGTATTAATCATTAAGTTGTACTGAATGTCCTACGATGGAAAAAGACAAAACACTAAATATTTCCCACGAATAAGATAAATACGCAAGCAAGTACATACAGATTTTTTTTTTTTTTATGCTCAGGTTTGGTCAGTTGCGTACCGTTGACAAAGCTCTGGATTGGACAAAAAAGGTAACACATAACCTTATCTTACAGGGCGCTTTATTTATGGAGTGGGTCCTATTTTGCGTACATTTTTAATTTGGACAAATTTATAAGCGAATATATTATTCCGCGCCCGAAGTATTTTTATAGCCAGAGCTTTTACAGAGATCGCAGGTGGTGCGTAATTTATAGATGCTGTTACAATCATTATCATCATCAGCCTGTAGAAGTCCACTGCTGGACATAGGCCTCCCCATGACGAACGGTCTTGAGCGTTCTCCATCCACAGACTTCCCGCAACCTTCACAATGTCGTCGGTCCATCGGGTGGGGGACCTTCCAACACTGCGTCACCCGGTTCGTGCTGTTACAATCGCATGCGCTGTAATAGATAGTGTTTTCAAATAATGGCAAGATTTGTTTTGTTATGTTGGGTCATTGAAAAATGTATAGGCACCAAACCGCGATTTGCGAAGAACAGGCGTAGCTTCACCTTGTTTCTAAGAAGTGATCCTTGTGATTATATTAAAATAAACACCTTTTGAATTTTAAAAGTTCAACTGACCATTTTAGATCTGTAAAAAGTTTTGCTTCAAATAACCACGTGAAGAGGAAAGTAGTTGACCTTCCCAAAAATAATTCCATAGACAAAGACAGAAATTTATTCACTAACTTGGCACACAATATAGAAGCAAGAAACAGTTATAAATAGGAACAAAAAAAGGGAACAAAGATAGACAGGTAACACACAAAAACTTAATAAAATAACACGTGAAATGTTATTGTGCGTCATAGCAGCAAAAAGGTCTCGTCTCAGCATAAATGCCTTACCACTGAGGAGAAGTAAAGCGCTGGTATACGAAACCAATATTTATCACTTGACCTTGTGAGACTACTTCTTTGTGTTGTGTAATTTACAAAAGACCACCCTTAATAAAAATAGAATTTCATGTTATGAGCTCCGCAAAATATGCCGTTACATAAAAGGTACACTAGTAAACAGTTCCAAGGGCTGAGAAAGCTCATAATACCTATTCGTACTTCTAAGCTAAACGCGCTCCGACCTCATATTATTTTCTTTTGAATGTCACCGCTGCTGAGCCGGTGACGTCTATGGAGTATGTTTACTGTCCCTTCCTTGTAGAGCCTATTTAAACCAAGTCTGACGGAATACAAGTTTTATTTTGTAACACGGCTTCTAGTTTTTTACCGACATCAAAACAGGAAAACGTCAAATTCAGCGGGTACGTATTACCAGCTTCCGCCCACCAAGTAAAAAAAATCGAAATATCAGTCTCCGTAAATTATTAAGGCACGTTCAAACGGGATTTCAGAATTAAAGTGAATTTTATGTTTGACATTTGAGGGCGTGCGATAGCGATAACGATATCGCAAGCCCCTAAAAGTCAAACTCAAAATGGATAGTTTTGAAACGAATTTTAGATGACAAATCACAAAGCCGTTTCAACACGGCTTTATTGTTTCGATGTTTATATACATATACATTTTGTACATAAAATTAAATACCTTCTTCACATAATGCTACAAACAATCATACGTTTTATTTGGGTTAATAGAGAGATATTTGTTATTCTGTAAGGGTACAAAGTAGTTGCAAGTAGACGAATCCATCATCTTTTTTTTTATACAACTGAAGTGGCAAACAAGCATACGGCCCATTTTTTGGTAAGCGGTTACTGTACCCTATGAGCGCTTGCATTACCAGAGGCATCACGAACGCGTTGCCGACCCCGAACCCCCTAAAGAGCTCTGGCAACCTTACTCACCGCAGGAACACAACACTATTTGCAACAAATAATGTTGTTTGGCTGCGATCTTCTGTAAGGCGGAGTAGTAACTAGCTTTTCTGTTACGGGTATTCGTACAAATCATATTTTATCGTAAAAAATAAAGAACTGCTTTATCCCGGTAAAATACATATAGTCTGTTCGTAAATCTAGTCATAAATAAGTAATGTAGGTGTCTAAAGGTAATGGGGTTGGTACTCGTGTAAATTAATTATACCTAGTGAGTAGTGGGCGTGTTCTTCGTAGCAAATCAATTTATTTTATTTGATTAGGTAGATACTTGAAAGTTACTTCACGAAACGACTTGTACTTATGTTTGTTGCCTGATTCGTCACCTAGTTTTTATGACGTTTCAAAGTGATCCTAGTGATTTTATTGAAATAAAAGCCTTTTGACTTGACTTATCGAGCCGATAAAGTTAGTGAGAGATAATAAACAAGACGGTCAGACTATATTCAAATTCAATTCAAAAGGTGTTTATTTCAATAAAATCACTATGATCACTCAAAACTAAGTAGTTTAAGAATAAGTATTCTGTACTATCATCATGCTGAATACGGGATCAACATCGGATCAATCCCTAAACAAAAGAATTGCCCCTTTGAAAGAATGAAGAATAAGCCCCTTTTGGGATAGAATAAATTTATATGAAATACTTTGTATATCAGTCTTATAGAAAGGCTAGATATAAAAATCCGCGCAAATCATTGAGTCCCGAATCGCCTCAATGATTTGCGCGCTCATCCACATATCGAAAACTATTTATTTGACATCGTATTCCAAATGGTAAGTCAAGAGACACTTGATATTTTGCGTCAAATGTAAGTACCTAATCCGACAGATGAGTGGAGTCGTAAATACGGCGAGATTAATCAGAGGGCTTAACACGGGTTTTTAGCACTATCAAAACTGTCGTATAATGTTTGTAAAGAAAATTAAATAAAGGACGTAAAGGATTTAATATTGATTAAAACATCAATATTTATTATTCATTTAATTGAATCAAAATCCACAGTTAGCATTAGTTACATAAAATAGTAGCAATGCTTAGCATGTATCGACGTGAGAACTCATTGATAGCTTTTGTTAGTTACTCAGTTTCATAATTTTGTGGCAAAATCGCGGTCGATTTGATAGCGGCAAAGTCTCGCAAATTCGCAATTGAAGGATGTTCTGTTAATACCTGGGTCGGGTGAGACGGAAGCGCGGCCTTGTCCTACTGCGAGGGTCGTCTAAATATAGCCCGCTCCTGCCACGACAAATCTATACTACAGTATGTCATCTTCGACAGACCTCCAACTTCCGGACACAAACGCATATAGGTAAGTCGATAAAGGCTCTGCAGAGTATCATCAATACTCACGACTATTTTAGACAGGCAACTTGCTGTAAACACTTAAACAAAATCGCTTGATGGAATAACTAAAGGAATGCGCTCGGTAACAAAGCCTCAAAAGGTAGACGTAGGTAGGTACACTATAAATATTATAGTAAAAATATCGAAAATAACGCCGATAAATTGTAGATTTGGTGATTCTTACTCTATCCTCTCTGGGGCAGTAAGTTCCTGAAACCAAGGGTGAAATATTCGACTAACTTATTGTAATAAGTTTATAACTCAGTTCGAGCACCAACGAAAGACTTTGGATGTACTGTATTCTCCATTTCTCGTGCCAAGCTCTCTGCACCGTCAATGGCAGTCCTTTTGAGAGCAGTACAGAAAGGTACTGCACTGATGTAAATACCAAGCGTGGATGTAGCATCGATTCAAAGGTGGAAATGATCGCAGTAAGCCAGAATAGTTGTCTATCTAGGTGAAATTGACAATATACCAAGCATATTAGGTACCTACAATATTTCAAGGTAACTTGTAAACCTTGAAAAGTTGCAACTGCAAATTGATCTGGTTCATGTTTAATTTCTAGAGTATTGAAGCTAATTTTGCATGCTCTTGTTTCTATCTTGAATTGCTATTGCACCATTTGGTAAAAGTGTTTTTGATGCTTATAGCTTACCCCACAAAGGATTTTATAATTAAAATCTAATGGCTCAACTGTTTCTTGTGTATTTTGTAAATATTAACTTGTATTAGTTTTAAGTTTCATTCTGTAAATAAAATTTATTTTTGTTAATATTTATATAATATGATGAATAAATAAATAATACCCGACAGTCACATACATAGTCCTGACCTTACACTAGGATTCCCTCTGTCGTGACCACACACGTGTCGTACACCCAGACCCGGAACAATTATTTACATTCAAACATTTGTTCCGCAGCGGGAATTGAACACGCACCTCTAGCATCTCAGACCAGCACTCGCCCCCTACGCCACTGAGGTCGTAATACCTATAATATTCGACTGGCCTCATAGCTCAGTTAGTAGTAACTCTGCCTTCTGCGCTAGAGGTCGCGGGTTCGATCCCCGCACTGGACAAACATTTGTGTGATAAACACAGATGTTTGTTCTGTGTCTGGGTGTTAAATATTTATCTATTATATATATATCAGTCTCTGGTACCCATAGTACAGGCTATGCCTAGTTTGGGTGTTTCAGTTGACCGTGCGAATATGTACGGAATATTTATTTATATATATATTTATATTAAAAAACTAAAACCCGACTACGCAAAAACTAACTGAAAAGTATGAAACTAGATTGTTAACGCCGAAAATAAATTTGCTGTACAGTCAATGATGATTATAAGCTTGTTTATTTCAAAACAAGCTTATAAGTTGTTAAGAGATCACATTTTGCCTACAGAAGAGCATAATAGTAGGTATATCAACCTAGTCTATAACATTAGTACCTACACCTGCGTAAACTCTTATCACTACTCTCTATCCTTATTTGAATAACTTTATTTTGCGCGCTATAAATAGTCAGTATGCTATTTCCCAGTTCTTGCTGCAAAATAAACGAGCGTTAATGAGCCGCATCAAGGAAAAAAAAGGTTTCTTTATAGTTACTGGGTATAAAAAGATCTAAATGAGGCCACAGAGAATGCAAAATGAAAAGTCGCAATTGCCCAGGCTTTCCGCAGGCCATAGCAAATTAAAAGCAACTACACTATATTACTGATAATGAATAATTTAATATCTGCCTGATAATTTAAAAAAGTGTCCTCTTTTGCTATCCATTAAAAGGCATTCTAGTTACCGAGAATTATTAATTTTATGGTTGAAGTATTTTTTTAAAACACTCGTTTCACTTTACTTTAATTTTCTTCCACATGTCCAAGACAATGAAGATCAGTATTGCCGGTCCAACCATTCACGTACTCGTAGGTTTGAAACTAATCCTGGAACACTGTTATCAGAGATAATATTCATTTAGAATTTCTGTAACATTTGATTTAAACTGCCCATTCATTCATTCAAATAATACTTATTTACTAGGTATATGAGTAAGTACGAGTACCTGCCGTATTTTTGTTATACGTGAAAATTCCATATGAAGATAAAAAATATATTCTCAAGTAGGTACTCGGAAAGATAAGGTCCATCTTCATTCACTATATATTCCGTGGCCAATGATCCGGACGAGGATGAAATTATTCTTGTAGAGTGGCCGCCGTACCGGCACAAATAGGATATCTTCAGAATTCTCAAGCAGATACCTAGTTTTATCTAAGGCCTACTTACACCGTACAATTTACTTGCTTGCTGCATACAAGAAAGTTAAAGCAATAGTTAACATGCATCTTTATCTTCTGTGTATACCTTTTTTTTTTTGGTGTATACAAATGGGTGTCAGTGAATAATAGATCGCATGTTAACACTTGCTTTGCTATTATTACGCACAGTTAATTGCGTTCAGTTATTTTCATTTTTCATGCAAGAAACTTGCATGGTGTAAATGGGCCTTAATACTCAGAAGACCTATCATAAAGAAATATGGTATTATTTTTGGTTCAACTATCTTCGGACAGAGACTTGTATCTCGAAGGTCGTCAAAACATAGGTGCTACGAGTATGCCCTCATAATTATTCTTTATGATTTTCCCAGTAGTAAAATTGGTCCATGAGTCTAGGACGGGTTTATCATTCCAGCCGTCGTCGGTAAGCCACTGCTGAATATCGGCCTCCCCCGCAGATTTCCAAAGCGACTTCCTATCATGTGGGAGGAATTTGACCACGCTGGGCGTGTGGGTTGGCGAGCGCAGTTAGAGCTTGCGTTGTTAAAATACGCTGCTGCTCATCCACTAGCTTTTTTTTCGTTTTCGCCTCTTACAACATCTAAGGGTAGGGGATATGGAGAGGCCTATTCTTTAGCCGGGGCCACCACTGCCAACAGGGTTACATCATATTATTTCGTTGGGTATTTCATTAGTTTAGCGCCCATATGAACCATGATTGATGAATTTTCGGCGTAATTTGTTCTCCAGACGGCATGCGGCGTGTGCCAAGTTTAACTGATTAGGTGACGAAGCAACTTGTCTCTGGGCGTTGTATTTAATTTCATAATTAATAGCTGACGTCATAAAATAATTATTGTTTTATATTACATACGAGACCGACGACTGACGACCTCAGTGGCGGAGCGGGCGAGTGTCCGTCGGTATTGTGGTACCACGGTGCTCGTAGTTTCTGATACCCACTACTCAGGGAATCCTAGTGTGGGGTCAGGACTATGTATGTGACTGTTGGGTGCGATTTATATAGTTATTTAAAAATGTGGAGTTTCTGCCTTTTATCTATAATGAGACTTTTTAAAATCACTCTGATTTGGCATCAAATGCTGGTTACAAAGGTGTTCCGGAATATAGACCCTTTTCCGTCACATATAGGTTTTGACAACGTTTTAAAAGTTAAAGATTAAGAGAGATAAATCTAGGATGGTTGGTTCCTCGGAAACATGCATAAATCTAACACAAGCCCGTGAAACTATATATAAACAGAAACTTCGCATAGCTTGTTCTCGCCAACCCCATTGAGTTCGGGACGTTAGATGCAATAGAGCCAATAACTGCTTGCTATTGTTATGCAAACCATACAATGCCATATGGCATGTTTAGCTGGCTTACTACTATTCCGGTTCAAATATATGGCCTTAAACTGATTTCTGCACTGTTTTGATACGATTTCGAATAATAAATAGAATTAGTCAACTTACGTCACGAAACCAAAACGCTATACGTTATAAGGGATAAAAAAATATGAATAAAAGCTCTCAGATAAACTACGGTAAGCCGTCGTTTACAAAATATTAAAGTCATAATATTAGTACACCGGATAAAAAGTCCCAGATTGCAAACTAATGGCATATGCTTTGTTATTATAAGTTTTTTTTAAAGGACATTATTATTATTTTAAGGATTATGATAGTCTTTCGTAGCTAGTCATTTTTATTGTAGCTTGGTTTCCTCGATACAGGCTAAGCCTTGTGAGGAAACCACTAGATATTTCTACTGTCACTATATAGTTCTCTGCAAAGTACCTCATTATTATAGTACTGATTTAGATAAGTTTAACTCTGTATGTTTGTTTTTAATTTCTTCGAGAGCAAACCTCTTTGAAAATCGGTTTCGATTTCTTACGAAACTATTCAGGGACTGCCAAGTCCGCACAATTGCACGCCATTTGCAACGATATTATGCTTTTTGCTTTCAGTATTTTCAGTTTGTTGGCAATATCACCGAAACGCGCCCAGATGGCCGACTCTACCCACAGAACAGCCAAAACTGTTACTTTTTGCTATTTTCTGGCTCTGCCTAACCTATTATGGTGATCAATTTGAATAGGATATTAGGCGGAAGTAAAGGGTTATATAAAACGTAACCAAATAACTAATGTTTCATGTATATTCTAAAAATGAATGTGGAAGAATGGACTTTGCATGTTTTTTAAAGTTTAAATATAAAATTCCAAAAATCACGCTAGCCTTGTAGCATGTTAACTTTTAATCCTAATGCTGTGGATTTGAATTCCGGTCATGCCCTATAGATTTTCAATACGAAAAATGCAACTGTAATTTTTTTTTTAATGGAAACCGATTAATATTGTTATAAGCAGCGATTGAGTTGCAAAATTCATACATCAAATTTTAACTGGGGCACTGTCATCGCCGCAAATACAGGCGGTTACTGTAACCGTTGGTTATGATGCCAATTATTGTATGAAAACATGTGTCAAAAACAACCGGTTAAATGACAAAGTCGATAAACGGCCTAATAGTGTGTAAGGTGAACACTAGCCTAAGTAGAGGCATATCTAAAACCTCCACTAAACAATGGAGGGAGCGTTAACGTTCCACAAGAACAGTGGAGTAGTTTTAGATAAGACGATCTCTACTGCAAAATGGGGACATGTGCCTAGTAATGTTTGACTTCCCCTTATATATCTTCAAAGACAGCTCATGGAGATCTGAGAGGATGTCTGCCTCTGTCTACAGTCGTGAGCCCATTTAAATGTAAATTTTCCTTGCTGTAGAAATACCTTTGTAAAATGTATGTAAAAGCTCCGACTCCATTACGGAGTGCCGCCGAGGTAATATGCTGTAACTCAGCCCCGCAGTCATACCTTTTCTGAGAGCAGTTCGCTTTCTTTGCGTTCTTTTCGTTTAATTTGTTCATTTTAACTCAATTAAAATGTTATGAAAGGAATAATTCTTGTAAAAGTGGACCGTTGAGTTATAACATTGTTGAACATTTGCAGATTACTTTCAGAAGTTTTAATGTACGCCTAAAGTAGAAGATTTAAAGCGGGTATACGGGATACCCGCTTTCAATCTTCTACTTCAAGCCGTGTTCAAACGGCGTGCGATATGTCATCTGGAATTTATTTCAAAATAATCTATAACTCTACTGAATAAAGTCAATTTTGAGTTTATCTTTATGGACCTTGCAATATCGTACGCCCTCAAATGTCTAACTCAAAATTGACTTTCGTAGTCGTAAGGATTATTTTGGAAACAAATTAGACTGATTCATTGAACTGATTTGACTCCACAACAGCAGATTTTTGCAAAGTCTTTTCAATGAAATTAAAAATGAATTTACAAAAGTCGTAGAACTAACATTATAAGCTAATAACATTATTTGTTTCAAATAGTGTTGTGTTCCTGCGGTGAGTAAGGTTGCCAGAGCTCTTTAGGGGGGGAGGGGTTCGGCAGGCAACGCATTAGCAATGCTCCAGGTGTTGCTGATGTCAATAGGCGACGGTAACCACTTACCATCAGGTGGGCCGTAAGCCTCTTTGCCTCCGTATAAAATAAAAAAATAACGGGCTTATTTTACAATAAGCCTGTTTCGGGGTATTTTACATATTACGAATCACCTTGTACATGACCGTATTATTAAGGTGAGAGGCTTTCTTGGTACACCTCACGTGTATATTGGAATTATATCCGTCTATTGGATTATGCTAGTAACCTACATAGGTTTACAGTTGGCTATTTTAAAATCATATAAATAAAATGCACTAAATGGTTCGTTCGTTAGTAACTTAAAGTACTATCATAAGTGATTAGAAGTGATCCAAGTGTTCTAAGCCAACATTCAAGATTCTTGTACCATGTTTTGATTAAACGAATGCCAAGACCATTTTGCAAAAATTTGCATATTGACGGTTCGGTTTCAATTTCTCAGTCGTAAAAAATTTTGCGCGTTTCTTTGCTGAGAAGGTTACTTCATCGTAAAGTAAACTTAATGCATGCAGTGGGTACAATAACATTTTCCATTTTTTGACTTGAACGCAATAACCACCCGTCGTCGGGTCACCTATATTCCAGTAAAATATTCTAGTAAAATAATGACGAAAGCAAACATTTTGCCGTAACACAATTTTCGCTTCAATTAGCACCGCAGTAATTAATAAACTTGTTTGCCGATTCCGCCGCTTCGCGAGAGCTTCATAAATATAGCAAAATAATCTCAATTCTATCCTACTAATATTCATCATCATCATCATTTCAGCCGTATGACGTCCACTGCTGAACATGGCCTCCCCCACAGACAGCGCAAATTCCTTATCATGTGGGGGGATTTGCCCATACTCACCACGCTGGGCATGCGGGTTGGCGAGCGCAGTTAGAGCTATCGTTGTTAAAATGAGGGACGCTGCTGCCCGTCCCCTAGCTTTTTTCCCTTAGTCGCCTTCTACGACATCCGCGGATAGGTAGATATGGAGGGGCCTATTCTTCAGCCGGGGCCACCACGGCCAACTAATATTATACCACAGGATTACCTAGTTCAGGCTCCTATGTAATATCTACCTATATGTAAAAATGACCATTAACCTGTAAATTTTTGTGTACCTTATCAATCTTATGAATAAATTATTTTATTTATTTATTATTTATAAATGCGAAAGTTTATAATCATGTACCTAACGACCTCGGTGGCCTAGCGGGCCGTCTGAGACGCAAGGGGTGCGGGTTCGATTCCCGCTGCGGGACAAATGTTTGCATGATCTGAAAATGTTTTCCGGGTCTGGGTTTGCGGTCAGGAATATGTATATGACTGTTGGGTGTTATTATTGTGATTGTTTTTTTTTAATTAATGAAACAAAATCCACAGCTCTTAGATAATATGGTACAACTTAACTAATTCACTTTACTTAAAGCCAATAAAGGGTTTAATTTTTTTAGCTAATACATTTACTAATTACGACCGTCACTATTTATTATATGTGTGTTATGATATGTGTGAGGATAATGTGAGGATGTAAGAATGTGATGAGTGAGGATGTGAAGATGTTTGTGACTCTTTCTCGCCGCAACCACTGAACGAATGAATTGGAATAATATAACATTATTATATTATTAAAGCCTTTTATTAATCCATTGAATATTAAAATAAATATTAAATATAAGTATAGATTTATGATAATTCACTATAATACTTTTTTTTTTTTTATGTTTTTTTTTTTTTTATTTTTATTTTTAATTCATGCTTTTAGTTATTATTATTATTATTTTCCTTAAATTAAATTATTCTTCATTCTATGTACATATCTATCAGTAGGTTTCTATTTTCATTCAAGGATCTCCGAGTAAAGGCCTCCTCCAAATTGTTCCATCTCTTCCTGTCTGTAGCTATCTTTTTCCACTCCGCGCCCGCTGTTTCTTTGATTTCATCTTCCCACCTCTCTAGTGGTCTACCTCTTTTTCGTTTACCAGGTGGGCCACGCCATGCGGTTACGAGTTTTGTCCATTTCTTTTCACCCATTCTAGCCACATGGCCGGCCCACTTCCATTTAAGTTTTCGGCAATGATGTAGAGCATCAATAACTTTTGTCTTTTTTCTAATATTTATGTTTCTATGTCTTTGTTTTCTTTTTATGCTTAAAATGCTTCTTTCCATTGCTCTTTGGGTTGTTTGGATCTTGTTAGTCGTGAATTTATTGAATAATATAACATATGTGCTACTTTTTATCAATGTACCACGCGAACGAAGCCACGGGTGGAAACATCATGAATAAGTTCCTTATTCCACAAACGCCTCGTAACTTTGCAAGTCCCCATGGAGTTGTGGGAACACAAATAAAATATTTAAGAACTTTACTCACAAGGTGAGACGCGGTAGGCGGGCGAAGTGAAGCCATGCGTCTCCAACGTTGCGTATACAAGGTGATTCATAATAGGTATGTATACCATCCCGAAAGGGGCTTGTTCTTTCAACTATAAGAAAGAATATTAGCGGGGGAAATATTGAAACAAAATAGTTTTCCTTCAGATTTTTTCCCTATTTTTACGAAATTAACTGTATTTTGTATTTTTATCATCTTTACAAGTATTTATTAAACGTACGATAAATTCGACGTCTAGATTAGGTGCTACCTAAAACAGCTTAATAATTGAGTTTGAACTGATTTCACCCCAAACCAGTTGAAATTTTTTCAAAGACAATGAAAAAATTTCAACAATTAGGGCGGGTGCGGCGGCAGATTCGGCCGAGGATCTCAAAAGGCGCAAATATGTTAGTCTTGATAGGGCTTACATATTTGAGCCTTTTGGGGTTGAGACCCTGGGTCCCTGGGGAAACGGGGCCCTCCGGGTTTTCAAAAAGATATCAGGACGTCTGATCGAAGCGACGCGTGACCCGAGAGCTGGCTCTTATTTGGTCCAGCGCATTAGCATTGCCATCCAGCGTGGCAATTCCGCCAGCGTCTTGGGGACGCTTCCGACTGGTAGTGATCTGGATCAGTTGAGCTATCTATAGATCGTTTGTAACGGTCTTTAGATGGCTCAACTGTTTCTTGTGTATTTTGTAAATATTAACTTGTATTAGTTTTAAGTTTCTTTATGAAAAATGTTGAATATTCAAAAGTAGTACAAAATTTATTGTCAATTGGGTGTAAAATAATAACTTTTCGGGATAGCATACATATTATGAATCACCTTGTATAATGGGATGCTAAGGATATTGGTGCGTTATCGGAACCGGCAGTTAAACCACTTGCCGACGACGTCGATCGTTTCCGTGTTGTGCACAAAATAAATCTTCTCATGACGAGAACACGCGACAGTCGTAACTTGTCAACATTATTTATTGACAATCTAGCGTGACTGAACTATAGGAGCTTGATGATATTATTTGTAGAGCTGAAATTGGATGTTATTTATAAAATATTATCGTAATAAATGGCCGTGGTGGCCCCGGCAGAAGAATAGGCCCCTCCATTTCTACCTATCCGCGGATGTCGTAAGAGGCGACTAAGGGAAAAAAGCTAGGGGATGGGCAGCAGCGTCCCTCATTTAAACAACGATAGCTCTAACTGCGCTCGCCAACCCGCATGCCCAGCGTGGTGAGTATGGGCAAATCCCCCCACATGATAAAGAATTCGCTCTGTCTGTGGGGGAGGCCATGTTCAGCAGTGGACGTCATACGGCTGAAATGATGAATGATGATGATCGTAATAAATTAGGTGCATAAGCTACAGGTTTATAAGAATAACACCGAACATTCACACATAGTCCTGCCCTGTCGTGGGTATCAGAAACTACGAATACCATGGTACTACAACACCCAGACGCGGAACAATTATTTGCAGATGATACAAGCGTTTGTCCCGCAGCGGGAATCGAACCCGGTGCGGGTTAGGTTAGCGTCTTGCGTCTCAGACAAGTACTCGACCGCTGCCCTACCGAGGTCATCAATACAATTTTGATAATATATGTACATTTATCGTCACACAAACACAGTAAAGCCCGTGTAACGTACTCTACGTGGAATATTCGATCTCCCGTGAACATAAAGCGTGACTGCGAATAACGTGATCTTGGTGATTCTAATAAAGATCCCGTCTCCGGCAAGAGCGGAACGTCATTGCGCCATTCAGACCCATGCGAACGTACCGTCAACTAGTTTTATTTGTAGACCACTAAAGAACCTTTCACTGCGTGATAAAATCCGAAAAAAAAAAACCGAGGAAATCCGTAGAATAACCGACATAGCTTTCAGAATTAGCAGGTTGAAGTGGCAGTGGGCCGGCCATATAGCTCGCAGAACCGACAACCGCAGGGGAACAAAGGTTCTCAAGTGGCGACCACGAACCGGACGACGCAGTGTTGGAAGGCCCCCCACCCGATGGACCGACGACATTGTGAAGGTTGCGGGAAGTCGGTGGATGGAGAAGGCTCAAGACCGTTCGTCATGGCACTCTTTGGGGGAGGCCTATGTTCGGCAGTGGACTTCATCAGGCTGATGATCATGAAAGAACCTTAACAAACCAAGTCGATTATTGTCGTCAGCTTTTTTTTGAGATCTCGTTAACAATATATCTTTAAATTGTACCATTGCTAACTGACTTTTATTTTGCACCAGCTTCAGCTGGCGGCTTCGGTCGCGTGGTACCCGGACAAAAATTTGCCTAATTTTACTCTACGGCACTTTACCATATCCATGCCGCCATTAAAGTTTAATTCTTTAACTTACACATACAACATTACATTTTACTAAATGGAAGTAGGTTCTTCAAACAATGTGTTCTTAAACTATTACAGTAAGGTATTAACGATGTTGTGTTAATAATACCTTTATCTAGACGTTGTTTTGTTTGAGTTACTAGCCCTAAGTAGAGACTTGTATGAAAATGCGAGGACTATAACTCTTACCCTATCGATTGATGGTTATAACTTAGGCAGTTAGGCAGATATCGATAATGTGCCTACCTGCCTTAGTTCTCTCTTGTATAGGCCAAACTAAACCTACTTATTTATACAGTACATGTAGGATAACTGGGCATATACAAGAGACATGTTACCGCCCACTGATAGCTACACGAGAATCTACAGTATTCAATTTTCGTGTTCTCGTAGTTGGTCATCCAATCACACCCACAACAAGTATTATGGGATTATAAGAATGGGTAGAGCCTTCAATTTTAAGTAACTTTATCCTAAATCATACCTGAATCTACCTAAATATGCATTTTCCCTCGCTGTACAAAAGTTACCTCCATATTTTGCTTTAAAATGAGTTCAAGTTAGTACTGCGCGATGTGACAACAACAATAAATAAACTCCGATAAATTGCACACGACACGTAGAATGTAGTGCAGTCGACACGGGCCTTATCATTACTTTGTCTTACAGGTATGTATGTACTCTGTAATCATTATTTTCTTTTTTTCTCTTTCGGCCTGGCTATGGTATCTTAGGCCTTACTTCCATGTCTTGCGTATATTTTTTATTTCATTAGGTAGGTACTTTTTAATGTTTGTTTCTTCGTTATTAGTCATACACAAGTTACAAGTTAGGTCGTCAGGTTCAGTTTTAGTAAGATATGATGATGGCTTTTTTACTCAAACTTGGAGGGACCTTTTGACGCCAACCGGAAAAATTACGATACACGCAACAATTTTATTTCACTTCACTTGTGCGCAATCAAACAAATCTAATCAAACAATGTTACGAAAACACCACTATAATTACCACACAATATTATTCCACTGAACACTAGCTTTGTAAAATATATTGAGAGCATTAAATCGCTTTGCAAGTTCCCGTCAAAAATTCACATCATCATCATCAGTCTGTAGAGGTCCATTGCTGGAGAATGCCTCCCAAAAGAGTTCCAAGGTACTATAAAAAAAACAAAAAAAATTACAAAAAGAAGCAGAACATATTTTCTTCATATTACTGTTTCTTCTTTCATTTACAAACGCCGAAATCCCGATACACCTGTTCAGCGTAACCAATTTACCTACTCCTGCCTTGTTTCAAGTTCAAAGTACGGTTATATAAAAATAATTTATATAGACTCGTTTTCGGTTTCGGCAATCCCATCGCATAACAATAAGCGGTATCTTTCTAGACAACACGTCCAAATCTATCCTATATCTCCTATCCTATACCTATGTCTTTCCGCTTATCCGCATAGGGCACAGGTGCGGCTGACCTATAGGTACGCAACGAATGCTTACGTAAAAGATTGGTAGCATTATTTTGCAGTTCCATTCTGTTTTGTATTGTAAATGTATTTGGGTCGAAGTTTACGTAAAAGCTTGTCTGAGTTTGGCGTTACACAAATACTTTTATAGTGTATCTTCATTTCAGTGTAGTTATATTTTCACTCGCCACACCTAACATCATACTGACTTATTTTTAACGCAATAACTGGTGCAACGACATAGTTATCGTCGAAGTAGTGAGGAAATTATAGGCGTGAGTGTTTTCAAGAGGTAATAATATAATATACAACTTAATATGACTCCGCTATAAGTTGTTTCACTTCCAAACCCCAGCGCCCCGCTTTTGTAACATTACATAGTTTTTGTTTTTTATTTTCAAATTTCTTCTCATTATTAGAGGAGACCTCGTATGTTAGCCTCACGGCGATTTAGAATACGGGCATATAGTAAGCAGATGATTGATAACTAAATCGTTAATACCAGATTAATTCATGATTCGTTAAATTAATATACCTACCTACACCATGGCATGTTTTAGAAATATAGCAATGAGGCAAACTTCAGACCTCGACCACAAGACAGTATATTTTACAACACACAAACCAGAAACCGCAACATTAGACCACAAATTACGCGAATATTCTTTTTAATTTTTTTGTTCATAATGAAATACTTTCAGGAGAGTTTCTTCATCGGACCGTGAAGTGGAAAGAGATTAGAAAAGGTTCTGATCATCAGGACAGACGCTATACAAAAGAATACTTAGATTATTTCAACTCAATTCTTTTTTTTTTATTAACTGAGCTGCCTACCTTTCTTCGAAAATATTAGTTACTAGCTTACACCCGCGGCTTCACTCGCGTGGAACACGGATTCAAAGTACACTATATGTTATTCCAGGCTATTTACTACGTTTATGTATGCCGAATTGCATTCCAATCCGGTCAGTGGTTGTGGCGAGAAAGAGTAATAAACATTTCCACATCCGCACATCTTAGCATCTATACAAACTTTCGCATTTATAATATTAGAGGGATCAAGAAACCTGAAATATGAATTCATAAAGATCAGAATTAGCGTGTTTTATTCAATAGACAGTCGGTAGTCCTTCCGCGTAGTCTCAAACTCTCGTCAGTAATATGGGCGGATGTCAAAATAATAAAACTAGACCTTTTAGACACAGGAGCGTCAATATGACTAAATATAGTTCCTCGAATGTTATCCAACCGCTTACGAGTATGTGACATTACAACTAATTTTTTGGATTTTGTTCTGCACGTATGATTCTACGATTATCACAGAGCTAACGTTAAACTTTCGCTAAGAACTCTTGCGCTTATGGTTCGGGAAAAATAGGAAGCCTTTATATAATAATATGTCATAAATAATTATATAAATAGCTAGAAGTTTTCCTTTTCTGATTTGAGGGTAAAGAACTCCACAAACTCATAACTTACCAACTTAGGCACATCATAAATATGACATAAATATACAAATACCCAGAAGAGTTCAGTCTCTGATTTTAGGGTAGGTATAACTCAAAAAAACTAATAATTTGCCAACTTAGGCACATCAGTGAAGTACCAATTTATTCTCAGCTCTGGAGAGGCATCGTCGGTTTACGAGTTAGTTTATGGCTGCTCGGTTTGTAAACAGAAAGCAATAAAACTAAAATGTAATTCGCGAAGTTGTAGAACTGCGTTACCAATATACGAAATCTGGATGTATGAAAAAGCTCAGTGCATAAAATAAGCGTTATTTACTACAACTGGCGACATAAACGCCTAAAGGGGCGATGTTATAAGTTAATTACGTTTCTGGTCACGAACTCGTAATGTGTCAGGACGTGTAAACTGAGCGGCTATCGTGCATTCCAAATGCCGATTCAAGTCGAATAATATTAACGCCTTTTTGATTTATAGATAGAGCCATAAAAACTTTTTAGAAAGATAAAAAAAAACATTTACGTACAGGCCAATTGGCCACCGAAATTATGAAAAAAAAATGATTTATGTAAAAAAAAACATCGTTACCATGGACTTACAACTAGCTACCAATCGCGTAATTTTTCTGAATTTTGACTTCATTGCATTTTGCACAACAAATTTATCAAGTTCCACTACGGCTGAGTTTTATAGTCTTATATCCAAGAGTTTTATATCCAAAAAAAATATATAAATAGTACATAAAAATAAACGTATGTATTCATTCAGGTTTTTAGTACATAAATTCATTTTCTATGCATGAGTTTATTATACCGCGACAACGACAAGACATTAGGTACATGGTGCGTGTTGTGTTAATTGACTTCACTCAACTTCAGCCATTTTGCATACCTAGCCCTACCAGGACAAACCTATGACGTGGCAGTTTGCTTTGAAAGCGAATGTGGTTTAAAATGTTTTGATGCGGTAATGGCGTGTGTTCCGAGCTCAATTAAACAACAAAAGTTGACAAGGCACCGACAGGGGGTAGAATTTAATTTGGTTTCATGAAATCAGTCGTGACATGCTGATTTATTGCGCGCATTGATCACGCATCAGTATAGAGTTGGCCAACAATTTTGATTGGGAATTCGATAAAAATCGAGACAACTCGACAATAAAATTACTATCCAGCAGATAAAACTGAAAGTCTCGAACTGATGACTGCGGGTTACGATACGAAACTCTGAACAGCCTGTCGTGGTGAGATATTGGTCTGACTGACGACGCAAGACCTAAAACTTTTGAGACATGTCTAGCATCCTACGCGGAATTCTTAACGATTAGTTTATTTTAGTAATTGAACTTTACATTAGTTAATCCTTTATAAACCAACAACCGATTAGGGGCAACAACCGACATGGCTAGCGGTGGCGTAGCGGGCGAGTGCCCGTCTGAGACGCATGTGAGTTTCAATTCCCGCTGCGGGACAAATGTTTGCATGAGCTGCAAATATTTGTTCCGGGTCTGGGTGTTGTGGTATGTACATGGTACTGGTAGTATCTTATACCGTTAAGCGTTTAAAGTAAATGACTTTAGGTACCTACATTATTTCATCTATATTGCGCGAGTAGCTAGACAAATGATAGGGCAGCTTTTTGCGGGATTACCCGTTTATTCGAAAACGATAACTAGTTTGTTTTTGGTTGAACTTTTGGTTTAAAATCAAAAGAACTACTTACGAAATTTCTGTCCACCATTTTCAGGTATTTGCTGTAAAGGTTATTTCAAATCTGGCTCCGAAGGTTTAGTTATTCAAATCATGGCTATTCGCCAACACATTGTGATACACAACCCCACCCAATCTGAACAGCTAATCCAATCATACAAAACATTGGCCTGAATCGAAGCGCTAGAATACCTACCAATAATCCAAAATGATTGCGGAAGGTGTGCAAATCGCGTCGAGTCACATTTTGGTCGTTTATTAATCTCATTTAAGCTCGATTGCGGCTCAAATCGGCCGCGAGAGATTTGCCAGAATTTATGTAATTCAAATAGCAACGATATATCTGTCCTCCAGTACCTAAACATTGAAGGAAGTGCTGACGCAAACGCAGTGGAGGGGAGTTCAGATTAGGATTATAAGTACGATTTCTACCTTCACACCAGATATACCTATAGTAAAACGAAAGAGACCTCACGATTTCTATCTAGATTTTCTACAAAATCATAAGAAGTTTTATACATAAATCAACTTGAATCCCAAATCATAGTGTTATTATATTCGAAAAGTTTAAGTTATCAGATAATTTTGCTAGCACCTGTATATATACTACACCTATAAGCCCAACGTTCAGGAATTTAATATCTTGAATGCCGCTCGGTCCGCCAATGTTGCCAAGAAAATTGCAATAAATTATACAAAGATAGTGAATTAATTACCTAATCAAATTAGCGGTAAAGTAGCGAACAGGTGGGTAGGGGAAAGCTTCTAAGCTCAGCGGTATTTTAATATCTAGGAATAGTTTTAGGGTTCTGTACCACAACAGGAGAAAACGGATGACTTATGGAATCACTTTGTTGTCCGTTTATCTGTCTGTCAAGACCCTTTTCTCAGGAACGGCTCTAGGCAAAATTGAATATTAAATTTTTCCTAAATATAAAGATCTGTGAGCCTAAAGTGCCGTAAAAAACAAGCTTCTATAAGCTTCTAAGCTTTTCAATAAAAAGACTAAATTTTATACCAAAAGTAGACCATGAATGTCTAATTTTTGTACAGATATGCAATAATTATAATCCTCTCTTAGAGGTTAACTCCAGTAATCCCACAATTCTGAAATATTGAATGCCTTTATAATTAAAATAGAGGAAAAATCTAAGAGCTAAACCTTAGGAGTTTTGGCTCTTTCAGCCGTGAAGTTTGTCGGGAAAGGTGTCTGAAACTCGAAAGTGCTTAACAATTTCGAAATAATTTACACATTGTAGGTTTTGCGGCCAAGAAATACATCTAGCTGAGGTTAATATTTTAAAACGTGTGGACATTATGAGAAAAAGTTATATTTGCATTGAATATCATAAAGTGAACTACGCAAGCGTCTGCAAAATATAAGTTTGTCATTTAGTCAATGTGATCTCGATTTTCTGACCCAGTAAATGGTACGGAAGCTTCAGGGCGAGAGTACTACTCGCACTTGACCGCCATTATTTTTAAAGTTTCACTTGATATATAACACATTGATAGGTTCATATACTATAGATATCGTAGACATCCGCTCCAAAGCATTAGATTAAATTTCAAGATAACATAGGTATTGCAAATTTTCGCAATTTTTAATGTTGGTTGGATAATCACAAAGATTGTGATCGTTTCCCCAAGAACCCAAGTAAATGAGTTTGTGCCAGTTTATTGTCTGCCCTAAGGCGCCCTCCATAGATTTGCTACTGCTATCATATATATCAGCGAGCGATAGCTTAGACACCATGAAAATAAGTTTTGCTTTGTTCCAGGTAGAGCAATAGAGCGAGTGTGCGGTGCGAGCGCAGACGGCACGGCCATGGTGGAGTCGGCACGATCACTCCTCACGGCCGTCACTCGGGTTCTATTGCTGGCAGATATGGTGGTGGTGCGGCAACTACTACTAGCCAAGGATAAGGTAATACCTTGTCATATCACAAAAATAAATGTTGTAGTATAGAGAGCATCTTAAAGACGACAATGGCCATAATTTTAGATGGGTTGCAATTCTCAAGTTTCTTGAGAACAATAGCTGAAACAATTATCATAATCGTGTCTCGTAATGTAGCTGCAAGTTTTACAAGACCGTTTTCAACCTGCACCAGTTTCTGCACATATGAAACTATATTTTAGTAGGTACTTGAAAACTTGATCGTACTTAGAAGTTTGTAGAAACTTTAGTGAATGCGTTTACTTGGCAATGGATACCGCAGGTGGCGCGTTCCCTGGATCGGCTGGAGTCGGTGTCAAACTTCGCGGAGTTCGTACGAGCCTTCACGGAGTTCGGAGGCAGTATGGTCGAGTTGGCGAGGCTCACTGCGGAGCGGAGAGCAGACCTCCGTGACGAGCGCCGGAGAGCACAAGTCGCCGCTGCTAGAAACGTCCTCGAACGCTCAACGCTAATGCTCCTCACCTCATCAAAAGTAAGAAACTTTCTAAAGCCACTGCACTTGTCAAAAACATTCGGTCTCCAACAATGGGGACTGTTGATTAAATTATTCCCATTTGACTCGAACTTCGAACTTGCGTAACAGCTTAATTGAACTTAATTACAATTCTCGGGAATAGCAAAAGTGGACATTTCGCAGTATACGATTCGTTGCTAAATTAAAGTCTTGACCTGGCCGAGGGAGTGTTATTAACACGAATGAATTGCAATAAATTTAGAATCCGGGTGTCGGGTGGTCCCGGCCCTCGTGTGAATTAGCGCCGCCAGTGGCCCACTGCCGGGCGCTGGCCGCTCCTATCAATTATGTAGGTATCAAGCAAATTCAGGACCGCACTCCGTTGTTTGTGACATCACACTTTATGGCCACATCCCGGCACCATTATTGGTTTTTATTAACAATTCACAGGTAGAAAAACGCAATTTAGCCTTTTGCGTTTATCGTAAAGGTTTAAACGATGAAACCATGAAAATGTTATGGTTTTAATCTTTAGAGCAGAATATGAATATTAATTTGATTCATTGCCCGTGGTCCGGTTCAGTTGTCCGGTCGACCGGACTACGGAAAAAATATATCTTCCATAGTACAGTTGACCGGACTAGGGAAGATTTTTTTTACTTGATTAATTCGGTTATTTATTACCAACGTTCGTTTGTCGTGACATTGAATCCCAATAGACGGGAATACGAACTCGGGCTCTAGTGATTGGAAGGCCAACTACACTAACAGCCACTATGCCGACAACTTTCCAATTAGAATAAGACAATAATATTTGAGTAGCCTCAAACATTATACTGAAAACAAAATTGTACATAAGCCTCAGTGATAGCACTTTTACGTCAAATTCAGAGGGATTTAGAAACGGAATTTGTTGCGTGTTGAACGAAGTTTGTGAAGCGATGCCATCTCGGTTAGCAAAGCGAGCAAATATTCCGCGTCCTAATCTACTTAGTTAATGGGCCCATATATTCTCTCGTTTAGGAACACACTGCACTGCAAAATTTAAATTTATTGTAATATGGTTTTTGTTCTTAGAACTGTGCCCAATTTTGTAGAAATTCATGTATGAGCATTTGATTTGCGGCATGCAATTTTTCAAAGTGTTTTCGAGGGTCACATAACTGACATGTGTGAACAATTGTTACTTGGCTGGCTCGGGCGGGTGGGCGACTACAATCTCAGCAATTTGTCAGCGTTTCCGGGGCAAGAGCGTGCCTTCAATTTTACTTCCCTCGCTGCCACGAGCCATGTTTTTTGCTTTTGCGACTCTCTTTCGGATTTATTGACCCGTATTTTTGAAATTGTAAAGTCAGTTGGTAAGACAACTTTAAATAGCACTTGGCTCCTCTAGACTACATGATTTATGCGTTTCATCATCCTAAATAAGTTTAGATAGATAGCAAAATAGCACTGGTTGAGTGGTAGTAGTGATCCCACCTTATTATCGAAAGGTCGTGGCTTCCATTCCCGTTCGTTTATCAATAAAGCATGAATCAATTTGTAAATTTTTAACCCAGTCCATCATAGATAAACCAATCGATGCATCACGAGACTGGCACGTAGGTAATGCTGCTACTTCTTATTACTAGGTACGTAGGACATTATATAAAAAAGGTGTCGATTAACCATTATCAGACGTTTTAAACTTTATAGTGGTGGTCATCTCATTAGAAACACCTACCTGGGTTTATATTTTTATTGCAAATTCCCTTTCGAACTAATTTTTAACGTATCATTGAGTGTTCCTACGTATTAAAATCGATGTATCGGATATTATATTGCATTGTTATACCATTTTAATAACAGAAAACAACGGTTGTTTTTCTAAAACTGAAAGTTATATTAATAACAAAATAAAAAACGAGATACAAACCGGACAACTAATTAGAAACACCAAAAAAATCATTACTTAAATCATTTTTAATTTGAACAAAACCCCAATAGTTTTGAAAAATACTAAAAATACTACATCCTTAGACAATTAGTATTTGGTAGGGTAGCCTTTTATATCAATAACAGCTTTGCAGCGACGCGGCATTGATTCAATCAATTTATAACAAGTTTCTACAGGAATACTTCTCCAAGCGTCTTCAAATGCACTGTTAAGTCCATGAATATTAGTAACGTGTTTCTGCGACAGGTTGGTCTTTATAGTGTGCCACAAATTTTCTATGGGATTTAAATCCGGACTATTGGCAGGCCACTCTAATACTGTCACGGATTGTTCTGTAAGAAACGCTTTAACGCTGTGTGCTGTGTGCTTTGGGTCGTTGTCATGCTGAAATATCCAAGTTACTGGCAAATTTTCCTCGGAATATGGAATCATTGTCTCTTCCAAGATCTTTTTGTATTGATATTGATCCATTTTCCCTTCAATCTTTCTCACGGGACCAATCCCGTACCCTGAGAAACATCCCCACACCATTACATTTCCACCACCGTGCTTAACTGTCTTTTTAGTGTACTTGTTATTCAAAACCTCGTTTATTGGTCGTCGTACATATCGTTTTCCATCGGAATTAATCAAATTAATTTTAGTTTCATCAAAAACAAAACTTTTTTCCATTGATGAATAGTCCAACTGCCATATTTGCGAGCGAATGCTAGACGATTTTCTCTATGTTGCCTGGTTAGTAGTGGTACTTTTCTAGCGATCCTTCCTAACAATTTTCCTTCAACCAACCGTCTACGAACTTTAGTGGACACGTGTCGAGGATCGTCTTCTGAAAATACCTCATTTCTTATAACATTAGATCCTTTAAAGGGGTCCGCCTTAGCTAATCGAAGCATAAGCCTGTCTTCTTGAACTGTAGTCTTCCTGGGCCGAAGTTTTCTTGGCACGTTATCTGATGTTCCATGTAGTTTGAAATGTGCGAGGGCGTTAAATATCATCTTTACGGAACATTCCAAATAATCGGCGATCTTTCTGTAACTCCATTTTTGTTTTAAATGAAAATTCACTATAATTTTTCTCGTTGCTGCATCACAGCTCTTATTTTTACCCATTTTTAATAAAACAACAATAAATAGTAACTTTTCGTAATGAGTTAGAAATGGCGGCAATATTTACAATGTGATTGACAATTGTGAGAATTGTATTTCAGTTTAAAAAATCTAATTTCGAACCAAGTCATACAATGTTTCTAATTAGTTGTCCATTCTGCCAGTCCTAACGATATTGGTACTTTTTGTTTCACTGATATTTATTTTTATTGTCGTCTTGGTTGTCAAATATTATTGCTTGTAATTAAACTAGAGATATTAAAGTACATTGTAAAGTAGTGAAAAAAAAAATTACCTCCTATTAAATGCTATAATAATGTTAGTTACTTTATAAAAATGTCAGGTGACTAGGTGTTTCTAATTAGATGACCACCACTGTAGGTAACGTCAGGTAAAACTTGCGGCAAGACTTGTCTCAGGTTCCAACCGGTCTTATGAGCCGTCTATCAAACTTTATTATGCCACGTAAACGTCGGATTGCGTGGCTGACTGCGTGGGTAGCCGCGAGAACGGGGAAACCGCAACATGTTTATTTAGAATCCTTTGTTTAACCGATAAATGCCACCTGTGAGGAAAAGTAAGGCTTTTCTGAGTATAAGCATTGATGAACCCGGCTTAACAATTTGAAATAGAGAAAAGGGTCAGAATTAGTTAAGTAACACGTGTCAGTAGTGGGTAAGGTCGTACTTGATTGTTTCTATAATAATAATTTAAAAAAATATTGTCCCCTATTCAATTTTTGGAACGTCAAACAGACCCCAACCAGTGATACCTGCCTACTTTTGCCACTCAAGACATTGCCACCATATAGACGTTTTAATATGCCGACGTTCTGCGAACTACGTCTTTTTCCTTGATAGACTTTCTGATACGGAGCGACAATTTATACTACTTATTAGTTCCTATCTATCTGTCAAGACAACGGCAAACGATTCTACAATATGATTCACTATCAAAGGGGCTTATTGTTTGCCAGAGCTCTTTAGGGGGGAGGGGTTCGGGATCGGCAACGCGTGCGTGATGCCTCTGGTATTGCTTGCATTCATAGGCTGCGGTACCCGCTTACCAACAGGTGGGCCGTATGATTGCTTGGCAACTTAGTTGTATAAAAAAATATGTTGGTATAAATAGTTGTCTGCAAAGTACCTCAAAACTGTAGCATTAATTAAGATAAAGTTAGTCTGTATATTTTTGCAGTAAATAAATATTTTTTCATTTCATTTCATTTCATATATTGTTGTGTTCCACAGACGTGTATGCGGCACCCGGGCAGCGCATCGGCCCGGGAGAACCGCGACACAGTGTTCTGCCAGATGCGCCGCGCAATGGACCTCATCCACTACGTGGTACGCGACGGCCTGCCCGGCCACGACGAGCACACGCATGAGGTTAGACTCAACATCAAAAAAAAAAACAAATTTAGAAAAACCCCAACGCTAATGTCTTATTATTATAATGCTATTATAATATACACATGTGGAAAATATGAGAGATTAGAGCCCAGTGGTTGCTCCTGTTAGTCAAAGTCAAAAAGTCAAAAGGCATTTATTTCAATAAAATCACTAGGATCACTTTGAAACGTCTTAGAAACTAGGTGAAGCTATGCCTGTTCCTCGCGACCAAGCCTAGAAGAATCAGACAACAAACACGGCTTGGTGCCTATCATTTTTTTCGATGATCCTTTTTCACAAAATGGAATTTAAAGCTTCAGTGTGGTGCCGATCGAACTAGGTGAGGCTCAAAAGAAAAGTTATCTAATTATAATCCCTAATAAATAAGAGCTTATAAAAATGTGAAAAAAAAGAAGACAAATGTGAGCTTCAACAAATGATCTAAGGGCAGCACACGCTACACTTGATGAAATATGTACCTAATGCTTCTATAAAATTGAATAATACTTAAAATATGATGCAAGCAAAAACTGTAAAGACACTGCAAAATGGCATTTTAGCTGTCGAGGGGCAGAGCGACTTCAGGCCATGCGGTTTTATCATTTATTCCCACTAGTCCTACTTACCAGTTCCACCTCAGAACTTGAAGACTTAAAATAGTTAGTCTAGTGTTACTGTTCTCTTTTGTTAACTAATTGTTCTTTTAATGTTGCTGAAAAGTTACAACTCCGCAATTTCGCCCACTTGCCCTAGGTATACTTTACAGTACAATGACACGAGTGAACATAAGTGGTGCCGCTGGAGAAGAGCACTCCAGACGCGCGCGATATTATAACAAAAATCTTATTTCGAAAAATATATGGGAAGAAGACCAAGAATAAGTTATACGAGCCAGATAAAAGAGAAGATTGCCGTCGTGTCGTATACGGAGGTGAAGGAGCTCGCATTGGCAAGATCAGATTGAGGGAATTGCATCAGTACACCGACAAGAGCTCTTAAACTTAATAATACATTTACTATTTAAAAGATCTATAAAAGTTAGTCTGTTTCCCTTCTACTTTTGGTAGTTCTCTGGGACCCAAACAACGGCTAACCACACTGTCCTCATTCAAACCAGTATTTACGGACAAATTCAAATGGCACGTATTTGGCAAAGCTCAAACTCGAAACAACATTTTTAAAACACGAATGTTACTTTTTACTTGCTGTGGTGTAAGCCTACCGAAAATTTATAAAAAGGCATTTCTGATTTATGTTCTTTAGAAGATTCGACTTTGATGATTTCAGCCTTTGCCTAGCAAGTGAGACACGGCTAAAAGACGATTTACAAAACTTTACGGCCAGTGGACATTTTCAAAGTTAGTGTCTATGTTCATGTCACCACTAACTAAACAAGTTACGGGTTTTAAGGCAAGCGCACACTGGTATTATGTTGCGTTCCGCCGTGTCGGTCTTTATCACCTAGATAACGACTGACGCTGATGACGACTGACGGCGCGGATCGCAACATATCTTCCGCTACACATTGAGAATCAACGCTGTGTAACTGTGGACGCTACTCACAACAAGAGGGTTAGTCACGCAGAATATTGACATAGTAACAATCTCGTTTTGCGGCACAAACGCGGGTCACGAATGTTGGAATTTTGATTGAATAAAAGCATACAAACCCAAATATATGGTGATTACGCATCCTCGTTTCAAGGTTTATAGTACTTTTTTTCAACAATGTGATGCGATGTTTTGTGTACTGTGAACCGTATAAATATGAGGGTTGCTTGCAACATCGTCATGTATTACACAGGCACAGGGTTGGCACGTTGCCATTCAAGATAAGGTTAGGTTGCCGCCCTCGCACCCTTGACTCTTCGTTGTCTCAATCTATGATCGGCATCATAAGGCCAAAGTTCATGGTTTTTGACGTCCCTAATTAAAATGACCTGCAAAACTTTCGTGCTATTTTTTATGTTATTAGACTTGAACTTTTACCCAAACCTAAATTTACAGCCAATGCGTTTATGTTTTATTTAATTTGAGGCACTCAGAAACTATGAATATTTTTTTATGAGGTAGGTAAACATAAATAAGTCACTGATTTATTTTTAACATCAAATAGTATTCACGCGCAATAAATTGGTACCAATGTGATTTAAAAAATCTTGATATCTAGTAACGTGCAAACAGGGAATGTATGTACACGGGTAAAAGTACCTATATCTATGGTTCCACCAAGCCACTGTGGGGCAAGGACACTAGGCGAGAGGAGGTAGGGCACAGCGAGATTTTCTCGTTCTGAATTGGAGCAGCCCGCCTAGGGAGGTACCTCCGCCTTACAGAAGATCGCAGCCAAATAACATTATTTGTTTCAAATAGTGTTGTGTTCCTGTGGTGAGTAGGGTTGCCAGAGCTCTTTAGGGGGGAAGGGGGTTCGGGGTCGGCAACGCGTGCGTGATGCCTCTGGTATTGCAAGCGCTCATAGGCTACGGTAACCGCTTACCATCAGGTGGGCCGTAAGCTAGTTTGCCACCTCTGTTGTATAAAAAAAAAAAAGGCACTTGCTCCCCATGCCCAAACCCCTGAAGCCAATCCTAGCTACGCCGATGCCTATAACATGAGTATTACGCTTAGACACCGGAGTGGCTTCGCAACACAAACAGAGTGCAGAGAGCCTAGGAAACGCAATATAACTACGAGTATGTGCGCGCCTACACCAGACTTCGACATTATTACCTATAAACGGTCTCATTTTGCGTTTTTTCCACTTCGCTTTGTCTAGTTACGTTAGGCTCATTGTTTACTTGCTGCTGCAGCTTTAACGACGACAATTTTTATACCGCCTTATTTCTGCCTATTGCGGTAAGTATGTATAGAACAATATCTTCCGGTAGATTGAGTACCTGGTAAACGCAGTTTTACAATCATTTGATAGTGTGCATCACGGATCCTCTATAGTTAAAAGTTTTCTTTTCTTGGTAGAGTCCGGCTAAGTTACGAGTTGCATCGACCGCAGACTAGATAAGGATCATATTGCTATCGTGATGGGCAAAGCCTCAACTTCAACATGGATATCCGCTTCAGTGACATTCGTTACACTGTTAGATAGTGTAACTAAACTAAAATAGATAGATAGATAAGATAGATAGATAAATCATTTATTCGACACACACAAATACAGCACAGACAGAGATAAAAACAATCGGAAGAAACAACAGTAGGTTACAATCACTATAAACAATCAGCTTAGGCACTTAGTAGGTAGGTAGGCTAACAGTGAACTTAAAAACAAAAAAACATTAATAAACTACACATTAACAGAAAAGAAAAAACAGAAAAGCAGGCGCCTAACCCACCTATAAAGTGGGTGCCAACTGGTGATACCTACTTATGGCGAGAAATGTCTACGCTGCAGTGGCATGGGTCAAAAAGGTCCTATCTCAGCTTATTGCTGCTCCGCCGAGGCGTAGCAGCGCTGGTTTTCAGATAGGACCTGTGGAGTAAGACCTCACGATCGCAGGGACATTACCTACCCTAGACTCTCACTAGAGTGGGAAGGGTGTCACTCCGGTACTAGTAACGCGCAAGTGTGTTTTTAGATAATTAATATAGCATAAATAAATAACAGGTAATAAAATAATATTTAAAAGGATATGATAGATTGATGATTTGAAGAAAAAATAAATAAATGTAAAGTAATTAAATGTAGGTAAATGTGTGCAAATGAAATAAAATTAAGTAATAAAATAGAAAAATTGATCATAATTTAAATTGTGAGTAGGTAGGTGTAGGTACTAAAACAATTTGAAATTTGTAAAATTCGAAAAATACTGATATTTAAAACCTCTTGCATGCCAGGCAGCAACAGTTTCTATTGTAATTGTAAACATTTGTATTCTTTTCATAAATGTTGTATCAAATTAAGTTATAGCACGAAGAAGTACAAAGGTAAGCACGATAACGTAGGTAGTTTAAACTATACAGGGTTGGTTTTTAAATGCGCTAAACCCCAGATACCTATACTTTTTTTTATAAATTGATATAAAACAAAAAAAAAACATATTTTTATTGTTGTATGAGATTATTAGGAATTAAATTGTCGATGTCAGCAAGTTAAATATTGAGAGAGATATTTTTTAGACAAAAATAAAGTATACATACATAATGTAATCAAACCTAATCAAAAGGTGTTTATTTCAATGAAATCACTAGGATCACTTTGAAAGCGACGCCGATTCCTCGCGACCACTATTTATGTCAAAAAAATAAATTCTTAGTACTTTCAATTCTGAACAAACTATTTTCAGGGTTTGCGCATTTTACAAATAACCCTTTATAGTCTGTCTCTACTATCTGATTCTGTCCCGCAGTCTCTACTTAAATTTCCATGCATAAATCAAGTTTTTCTTTTCTTGTAGTTGAAACCTTTCTCGGATAGTCATGAACAGGTACAAATTTAAAGGGCAGGTAGAAAAGCCTTAACTTTATGTACAAATAAATGTATTGTACAAATGCAATAGAATAAAGTATGCTTCGTTTTAAAATCTTTTCTGATTCCGCATTTGTAGTGTACGTTGCTTCCACATATATTGGTTGTAAGGTTTTGTTAAAATTAGCCAAGTGAAAGAACAGCCAATTTAGACTAATGTGTAGTGTCGTTTGCTCGTCTTCGCTTCAAAGTTTCCTATCCTGTATCTACATTTTGTCCTTTCCAGTTTTAATACAATTCAGTCGTATATAATAATTTCATTTCATTCATGGCGAGGAAGCACTAAGGCAAACACATTTAGGCGGGTAGCTGTTAGTTTCAATAAGTTCAAGTTTAAATTATTTCACCAGTTTTGCTACCAACCACGCTCTGAAACGCTAAAATAAGCTTTTGCCAAGCTTATCGCAGATGCTGAAGAGGTAAGATATACAACCACAGAGAAAAGAAGCCTCGCGTCCGGGGTCTTTCGCATGGGGTCCAGTAAATAAAGGTCTGTTTAAAATGAAAAATAAAATATAAGAGTTTAATATAAATGAGTAATGAGGCAGTTAGTACAACCTGTACAAACTGCCTCATTACTAATTTATATTTAACTTGTTTTACATTTTCATGGTTATGTACTTGATACGATGTAAAACAAACACAGCACTTACCAAGACTGTATTTTTAAGACACATTTATTTACTATACTAATCGGTTTAACAACAGTTAGGCTAGGTTAGCTTTTTTTTCTGTACATGTTTGTATTAGGTTTTATAGTATTTCTTTACGTAAACACCTATTCTTTCCATAAACTTGTCATAAGTATTCTTATGAAAATTAAGTTTCCCGAATAGATCCTTTAGAACTAAACATTTCGATCCTGGTTGTTCGTGGTGGTTCAAACTTTATTTTATTCATTGCAATACACATATTTCTCATTCAGGCAGCCCAATGGGAAGCGGGTACAGCGCTAGGCGCCCTCCGAGGTCTGACGTCACAGGTGCGCGCGGCAAGAGCAAGAGGCGGGGCTGACGCAGCCAGAAGACGTGCGCTCGCGTCCACTCTAAGAGCACTAGTAGAACGAACACACGACTTCACGGACTCGGCGTATACGTCACACGAATATCGGCAGAGGATACTATCACTAGCGGAAAGAATAGCCTACGAATTGGAGAGGCTAGTGTCCGTCGCTGTTTCCCTCGTAAGTTAAATAAATATTTCTAGAACGAAAGTCCTTCTAGTGCAGCGTATCACACACAACAGGCGTGAACACAGAAAGAGCACTAAAGTATGTGGAACGAACTAGTAGATAGGTACTTTCTGTTCCTCCTTTTTCGTTCTATTAAGAACAGAAATTGGTCGAATTGAGAAATTAGCGTGTTCAATGGAACGTAGGTAATTGCAGAATAAAATATTTTATTTTCTATTCTATTTTATAAAATTTGCAACATGGTTTTAAGGCAGCTTATAGAAATAAGCTGCCTTAAAACCATGTTGCAAATTATTGGATCGATTATAATTGGCCTGTAGTTCTTCTGCAAGCAACGGCTTCCCCTTGACCTCTCCATTTGTTTTCTTTGTTGTTTCGTAGTAATAACTGTATTCTATAGGAACTGTAATTTTCAGACTACTGCGGTTGTTATGGTTTCTCAACATTTTTGTTCTCCGTTTCTGTTTCTAAATAAAAGTTATTTTTATTTTAATTTGATTAGTGGTTCGCTGTCTGACCCCTGTAATTTGGCCTCACTGTTGTATTCCAGGAAGAGCAAGGCACCAGTGGCAGCGGTGCAGCTCTAGAGAGCGCGTGCGCCGGCGCAACGAGCGCGGCCAGCGAGCTAGAGCGCGCGCTGGTGATGGCCGCTCGCGACCAGGCGCGCGACCTCGCCCCCCTGGCGGAGGAGGCCAAGCGCCTCGCCGCCGACCTTTCGCACATAGGTAACCCACCACGGATATTAGGTACACGTCGCTTGGTTGTGGAGTGAGAATCTTGTGCGATAGATGCGGGAAGCTCTGAATGCTGAGTGTTCTTCAAAGGGCCACGGCTAAAAAAAGCACTGGATGCTAAAAAAGCTTCCCGGTACTGAAAGTCCGAGCTGCATATTTATAAACGGCCTCGGGTAATTGTATGCTTTATAAGTATTTGTCCTAGACAGAATTAATCTTTTTCTCTATGATTTCTTTTAGATGCGAACTGTAAGAAATAAATGCGCACTTTGAAAGCTACTCTTAGGTGCATCAGAATTTCAGAGACAGATTGCTGTCGCATCCACCGCACAAAGTGATCCCTCCCATAATCCTTTAAAAGTAGCCGTTGCCCAAACATGGCCGACAATGAACCACCACCTGATTACAGCTAGTTCCTGCGGCGAGAGAGAATCAGAGAGACTGCACAATATAGCCAGCCGGCTTCACGAACAGTTAGAACACATAATAGAGGTAAGTTTAGTCTTGAGCGTTTCCGAAACTGGATCATTTTCTAATACGTGTGATATTACAGGTATGTAAACTGCTGAGGCATATAGCGATGTCTGAGACGCTTCAAGTGAGTGCTAAGTTCGCGGAGATCAACCTAAGGATATACGGGCCTCAAGTGGTGACGGCTGCGAGAACGCTGGCGGCCCATCAAGGCAGTGCAGCGGCGAGGGAGAACCTGGATGTGTTCGTGGACATGTGGGCGTGGCTTCTGGCGGACGCGGCGCGGTTAGCGAGGGAACTCCTCAACTTGACGGATGACAGACCCGATAAACAGCAGTATAGCAGTTTACCCAGGCCGGGGGTGAGTTCATTTCGACTTTTGCTTTGTAAATGGATGTTCATTTTATAAGATTTTTTTAGTCTTTTCATTTTTCCTCGTCGGTATTTTTCCTGATCAGCCCGTTTGCCAACAGATGGGTAGGCGAGTTATAGAAACGTGCATAGTTATAGCCTGTCCAATAACTTTTGACAAGCTATGTTTTTAGTGTATTATCTACGCCGTAGATCATTGTAGCATGTCCTCATAATGTTTAACATTCTATATATTCTGACGTAACAAGAGCTACGCCGTAGACCGTTATAGCCCATTGCTATCTCGAGCCTAACGGACGATAGGCGTGACCTATAACTTTCAAAAATCGTTGATTAATTGTATTAGTAGTATGTAGGAGGAAGATTTTCATCTGCAATTTTCATTCCAGAAACATGGTACAACAAGTAAACCGCTGAAAGCGGTTCGTCTGGATTCCGACGAGCAAGCGAAGATTGCAAAATCGGGTCTGGAGATGAAAATGATGTCCTCTGAGATGGACGCCGAGACTGAAAAATGGCAGGGTGCGGCCGCAGACGAAAACAACGATATTGTGAAGAGGTACTTCGCAACCTTCTACAAATTAGTTTAAAGGAAGGAACTCGAAAATATATTCAACTCACACATTTTTCCGATTTCAGGGCAAAAAATATGTCTTCCATGGCCTTCGCGATGTATCAGTTCACGAAAGGTGAGGGCCGACTAAATACTACGCAAGACCTCTTCACACAAGCAGAATATTTTGCGGAAGAAGCGAATAGACTTTACAAAATAGTAAGACAATTTTCATATCAGGTAAGGAAATCACATCTCCCGGTACATTTCATTCGCGAAGTCATATCAAATTAAAATGGTATTATTTTGTTTTCAGGTTCCCGCGGGAACGACGAAAAAAGAACTGTTGGAGCATTTAGATAAGGTTCCAACTTACGTGCAACAGTTACAGTTCACGGTTAAGGAGCCGACCGTAGGTCGCGCAGCCACCTTCAGCAAAGTAGATAACGTTATTCAGGAAACGAAACATCTCATGAACGTCATCAGCAAAGTTGTGACTACGTGCTTCGACTGCGCAAACAAGGTGACCACTCTATTTCTAATAACTTTAAAAGCATTTTTTCTTAAGATCTTTCAAGCAACACATCGCACATTTTTAATATTAGTAAATTATCTAGGAATTATAAAGAATTTAGTGCATTGGAACGTAATGTTCCTTAGGTACCATTGCCGTGGGAGGCGAGTGTGGGAGTGGTAAAAAGGCACCCGAGTGTTGCACCTGTTAAGTACTTTACAGATTATATTTCATTCGTGATTGTTAGACTTTCGGGACGAGGGTGAAACGTGTGATCAATAAGGCTTATTCTTGGTTCCTAGTTTAAACCAGTTACTTCATATTTAAATCGGACCGTCATTGCACGAGGCCATAAACCAAGGATAACTCTTTTAGTCCTTTAGAAACTAGTTTGAAATAGAAATAGAGGTTATTGAGAGACTTTTGAGGTCCCGTTTTGGTTTTTTTACCTATATTTTATTTGTTTGTTTCTGTTTTTTCTTCCCACGCACCGGGTTCCCTCCACTCCAGGGTCTTATACCGCTGGAAAATGCGATAAACAAATCATCAGTGAATACCAGGCACGACTCGGTCTGTCTCTATATTGCACTATCATGTGTACTTCCCTATATTTATGTATTTCTGTGTGTACCTTCGTTTGTAGTATATACAGCATGTACTGTGTATCATGTCCATACAGATATCTAGTTTACTTCAAGGATATCTCCATAATCCATTTACATCTATTACTCGTACCAATATGTTTGCTAATTCAATAAATGGATACTATAAATTCTGCATCCCGCAGCATAAACAGCTAGCTATCTACATAAAATTTGCTGTGGCAAGCTACAATCTGTAATATGTAGGTAAATGTATCTACAATATATAATATTAGTGGATACCTCAATCCCGTCTTTTCACATATTTTTGAGCCATAATTATATATTTATTTACGCTTTATGTTTTGGTCCTTTTTCGTTTATTGATTGCGTATTTTCAGTATTCCCTGTGTATGCCTGAGAGAGTCCCTATGCATTGGAAGCCAAATTTACAAGCAGCATCCACATATAAAAGTGAAAATAGTGTATTGAATGGTTGAAGTAGGTATTTAATGTGGATTTGAATTGAACATTAACTCTCTAATCAGTTTGTGTACATATTATCTAATAACATACAAACTGACAAACAAAATAATTTTATAAGACAGCTGTGTTTTAACTTAGCGTAGAATTGTTTGATGGCGTAACCTATAGCTAATTTGAATGTTGTTGATGTGTGTTGCAATGGTTAATTATTATTGATCTAGATTAGTATATGTGTGGTATAAACGTATTGTTACTCTCATCCAAGCTTCCTCTATACCTATAAAAAAATTGCGGTCCTTTGTATCTCCCCATGAGAATTGTGCCTATACATGAAATACTCAGTAATAATACTCATAGAACCATTATATTCAAATCCTATGTCACAACATGCTTTGTGTTAACAACTATGCATGGTGTTGTCTTGATCCAAGATAGTCCCATAAATTGACCGCTTTGAGAGTCTGATAGTCAGTTTGGAATGTAGCAGCCAGTGTGTACTGAAACTATTCCATCGTGAGATATGTGACGTGGTGTTTTATGATACAGTACAAATTGGACTTCACGGGTCTGTCGGCGGGCGCGGGCGCGGGCGGCGGGCGCGGTGGCGCGCGGGAGGAGGACGGCGGGGCAGGGGTCGGGGGGGACGCCAAGCCGGGGGGAAGCAGCTCCGACACGGCCATGTGACAGTACGGCATGGGCCGGCGCGGCAAGGGCGACGCGCGCCGGACCAGGGTCAGCTTCCTCTTGTTTTAAAGACTAACGTCTTGGAACAAATCGTCGCCTCGCGTCGGGAGGGCGGTACTCATCTGGGTTATGCATAAAGCTGAGGGAATTACCTACTATACAAGGTGGTCATAGTATGGATGCTATCCCGGCAATAAAATTTGTTCTACGACTTTTGGAAATTCGTAATTTTTCATTGAAAACACCCTGTGGAAAAATCAGCTGTTTTAGTGACAAATCAGCTCTATCTCAATTATTCAGCTGTTTAGGTTAGGCAGTTATAATGATTTAAAACTTCACGTACGTTTAATAATTACAAATGAAGATGATTAAAGTACCAAAACCAGCAAATTTTAAAAAGTTCGGGAAACAGTTTGGTTTTCTTCGCTGCTATTCTTTCTTTTTGTTAATAGAATGAGCCCCATATTATGAATCACTTTGTAAAGGCTTTGTTTACTAATTCTCCATTTGGGTTAAAGCACAGTTTGTCTGCACATAAGGACTTCCACCATACGGATGTCGTGGTGGGGCAGTACAGCTAAGGCAATATCGTTGGAAAACAAAAGAAATTTAAAGAAAGAGTTAAAGAGTTCCTTCTTTTAGAGAAAATTGTTCCTTTAAATTATAGATCATAGCAGAGTTCAGAATATTATTATATCCTGAAGCTTGAAGCTCATGAATAACAGACAACAAAAGGCAATCTGACGGACAAATATTTGCAGAAATGATTCGGTGTTCGCGATAGAAAAGTGAAAGAAACCAATGGATTCAAAACAACGAATTCTTCCAACAGTTTTATGCATATTGAGATCGATGCAAGCCCTGGGGATCACACGCATCTGCGATTACTCCGCCACTAATGGCAGGCGAGTAGACGTTCATGCATGTGATACTTGACCACCGACTAGTAACGCTGCCAATCTGTTCATCAAACGCAAAATACGCATTTAAATGGCATTTAGCTACTTTTGAATGGATTGCAGTGAGTAAATTAAGATGGACATTACGATATAGGTACAGAAGTAAGTTTCGGCGGAGCACTTGCGACACACAAAGCGTCTTTACCTCTTACGATGATTTAATATTAGGCAGCAATCGGCGACGCATTTGGCTGTGGGTACTTAGATAATTAATAATATATTGTGTAATGAAAAACTTGTTACAATAACGCCTTAAAAAACACCACGAAGTCACACTTTACATAGTGTTCCATTTATATAAATAGGTAGAGTCTTAAACAGTTGTTACAATATTTAACGCGAACATTGCCTCGAATAGTGTGATAAATTATGAAAAGAAAATCGTACAATAATTAAATAAATACTTGTTACACTTGCATAATGTTACACATTGTTACATTGGTCGTAAACAATACAGAGAAGCCTATTTTTTTAAGTTACCCTCTCATTATGCCCTAGTGATAAGTACCTTTAGTAGTAAACCTACACCTACTTGTATCTACTGCCTTTATTGTCTTCTCATCCTGTTTCTATAGTTTACACCTAAGTATTTGTTTCCAAACGCACCCTATCGCACTCTCCGTGGCCCTGTTGCACTTTATTTTGCACGTTTCGCTTTTCACTTTCTTTTGGCATCGATTTGAAGACGGTGGTCGTCACCCGAACACGCTACGTCTACATTACCTACATAATAACGACACAGTGTTACTCTTGCATTCGATGTTGCTGCATTACCTACTAGCCGTATCTATTCAACGATTTCGTGTACATACATTAGTTTATCTGTCATACACTTACAACTAAATCACTTCGAACGCGGCAAGTGCATTGCATGATTGTGAAACGGGAAATTTAGATGTGTGTTGCATGTGTGTTAACGTGAAATCGTAATGGATGTCGTACGTCATCTTTCGACGGCAGGATGTTTAACGTTAAGATGAGGGAAATTGACCTTGGTGGATGCTTCAGCAACTCCCAATCGCCCTGCAAGGCAGTGTTATAAGACCTTTGAGACGTCAGCGACACAGACTGTGGGCAAGCTTTTGTTGTGCCTACATTATCATGGGTGTAACCAGAGTACCTTATACAATATTTAACATACCCACCAGGTTAAGTAATTGAAGAAACGGTATTATTACAGAAGCTAATGTTTTCTTCCAGTAAAATATTTGCAGAACAAACAGACATACATTCCAAATAATGGCAGGTATTAAAAAAATAGACATAACGTATATTCAAAATGGTTACACCTATAGGTACTATACATGCATGATAAATATTTATGGCTGCTGGCCTTTTATGTGAGCAATCATGGCGTGGCATGTCCATCGTATTGCTGATGAACTTAGCTATGTAGGTAATCAAACAGGCAATAAAGAACATATCAATTTAAGTAGGTTAAATTGTACCTGCTACAGAGATGCGACCAAGTCGTTATAGTACGTAAGTTATGAGTCTCACATGCCTTTAAGACACTTGGCAAGCTTGCAACGCAGAGGTTTAGATACTGCTTGGTATAAAGCTGTGGCTCGATGCCAACACATTGGAATTATACTTGATTCAATGACTGGGTAATATTTAAATATATCTGGAAACTCTTTTTCGCTAGTTCTTAATTTTTTGTGTTTATGTAGGCTAAGTAAAGCACTACCTCACTGCTGAATATCTTGAACTTCAAATACTTTTACCACAAACGTTTCTGTGTTATGTACTAGAAGCACGTAGTCAATGACACGTTCCAATTCTAAATAAGGACCTCTTGCTTGACGCCACATTGCTACCTCTCGCTCATACGAAGATGCCTATCGTCTGTGCTCGAACTATCCTCTACAATCGGTCTTTATAACACTTCACTTGCTTTATTAACTAGTTCACTCTTGTGTCTAACATCGTTGGCTTTTATAATGTAGATAAGAAATTGTTAATTCGAACTTTACCTATTCTGATCGCCTTTCTAGATGTAACTTCCTCAATATAAGTCAGTTTCAATTGTAAGAATTAGTTAGAATAGTTTTAAATTATGATATGACTAATGTAAAGAGCTTCGTAAAGCTTTATAATGAAGAGTTGTGAATCGAACTTGTGGCCACGTAACGTTAGATTCGATGATTAGTATAAAACTGCTTTGACTGTTTATAATATCAATATAAATATAATTTTTGTCGTTTCATCTCAATAAATAAAACTTAAGCTGTAACTTAGTCTTCTATAAGATGATGTGCGTAGTTTTATGGCCTTTTATTTAAAATGCGTCAATCTCAAGTTTATAAGCAAATCGGCTAAGCAAAGCCAATAATTCAGTCAAAACTTTTATTCTTGTTAACATCGTAGAGATACACCTTCTCTCTTATATTCTTCTTGTCTTTCAAAATATATTTTTATATTAGATGTGCTCCAAACTCAGTTAAATGGCGCAGAAGCTGAAACTAAAATCGAAAGCCTAATGATATTAAAGTACAATAATAGGTAAATAAAGAACGCTAAGATACAAAATTGAGTTACAAAAATACTTATGATTTTAGAATTTCTATGTACCTATATTCGCATTAGGAAATAAAGGAACAATATTTTTACATAATGCAGTAAACTAGGTATTGTTATACAATTCAATTCAATTACAGGTCCGAGATAGACATAATTGGCTCAGAGAATCTTGCAAACAAATTATTTTTATCTTACCAGGCTAAATTGTTGGCAGTGCCAAATGGCAAACACCCACACTACTTGGACTCCTTTATCTCCTAATTGTTTGATGTTACCTAAACCTTGAGCCCTTATTCATTATTTCTCACTAACTTTATCGGCTTGATAAATGCCTCTACCTTATGCTTACTAATAAAAGGACAGGGCGAGATTTATAGAGCGAATGAAGTTAGTGACTGATTATGAATAAGAGGGATATAGTTTATAGCTGTAACACTGAAATAGTACCTACAGTTTCTGAAAATGGCCATAAAATTGAATTGTATGATGACCAAAAAAATATTTAGAGATACATTATACAATTATCAATACCCATTGTGCCTACTCCATAATATCAACAAAAGAGCCTATATTTAATCAAAGTGTTATTGAGTAGGTACTTACCTGAATAGGCAATAATAATGATGCAAAATTATTATTCCGTTAGACCATAAAAGGCAAAATTAACCTGAATAACTTGCAGTCAGTGCATTAAAATAATTAATAGATAGGTACTTACTATTTTATTGGCTAGCATATACGTAGTATTAGCTATACAGTAATTTGTGATATTAAATTGAGAATTCTAGTACAACGTCCTTTGATTTCAAGTTTTTAGAGTAATTAATTAACTTTAGATTGACATAAAAGAACACCATTAATGTATTTAGGCATAGAGAATGCATTGTTTGGGCAAAGGAAGAAACAGAAAGGACGTACTCTTTACCGACTATCCTTCCTTCATTAGAAAAAAATAGAAGATATGTAGTATATCTTCTAATGAAGGAAAATCGGTAAAGATATAAATCTCTACCACTCTTATTTATTACCCTTTGAAATCTTACTAAACTTGATAAAACAAACCCTCTTTTACATAATCAGTCAATAGTCTTTTTCTAACAGTAGGCAAACAAAAGAAAGGGCGAACATCATTTTATCGAGTCGATAAAGTGAATGAGTTTTTCTGAATAAGGGTTAAATATTAATAGTAGAGATCCGCTCTTCGAACTGCGACTGGTTAGTACAGAGAGTAAAAATAAACGAAAATAAAATTCGTGTAGTTAGTGGGGTGGTTGGGAATATATCAAAATATGTTGGTTGAGTAAGAAAGTGAGTCGAGTAATATTTTTAAGGGAAGATTCCAAATATTCTCTTATCGCTTATCTTATCTCTTATCGCTTCGTTACAACTTGAAAAGCTTCCTTACAGACCCGCAGTCATATTTTGCATATCTACCTATTTAATTCTTCTTAGACTAGAGTAGGTGTTTAATCTTGAGCGGGAACTATCAATCAATCCCACGTCAATTCTCACTAGTTCGTCTAAATGTGAAAGAGACTAATGGGTGAACTAATGGGAAAAATCCACCAAAGATTTACTTTTTAATTTTGACAAGTTCAAGGGAACTATGGAAACTATGTCCCCTATTCGCAATCATTTTAATAACGGCTGCTAGAAACATAGCATGTTAGATGGATGGATATAAACGAACCAAGGTAATTCTTATAATAGTTTATGTAGGTAGCCTAAATCAAATCCTAAAGTGTGGTGCAAAGTACTATTTTGTATTACCTACTGCTAAATGTTATTGTTCTCTTGAATGTAATTTTATAAATAACGACCCTGAAGGACTAAAACCCCGTTATGAAATAGGTTTTGTAAATAAGTTACTTAAATAGTCTATTCGATTGTTTTAGTAGTGTCATCAAATATTTTAAATCGATTGAAATGTTACTTTGTGTAAAGTTTGTATCGTCGAGGAAGTGTTGTGATTGTTATCATATAATTAAAGTTGCATTTTCATTAAAATAAGTAGAAGTATATTTTCCATAGCGCTGCCAAAGATATTTAATATTATCTAGATGTAGTAATGTTGTTTACATACAGAATATTTTGAGGTTGTTCGTGAATTTATGAATTGTATTTTGATGTGATCGGCGAATGTAATAACACTGTGTATGTGATTTAATGAATCACCAAATAAAAACAAAATATATAAAAAAACGTTTTTTTTCCTTTATCACCTTGTTGTGACATTGTTGCATTGATTAAGTACCTTTTTTTATAACGCCTAAAAGTTAAATACATAGTCCTCAACCCACATTAGGTCGTATCGACTACTTATTCCATGTGTCGTGGGTATCAGAAACTACGAGTAACCATGGTACCGCAACCGTATGGTACCAGATCCGACAGCGGCAATCGAACCCGCGCCTCTTGCGTCTCAGACGGGCAACCCGCTACGCCACAGAGATGGTCACCTACTGATACTTTTGAAATTATTAGCTATAGCTAGCTTAGCTATAGCCACGCGGTTCGCAGGTTTATCTACCTACAGTTATATTATTTTTTGTTGAAAGTTGTTTACCTTACAATCTCTAAACACGCTTTAAAGAAAAAAACAAGTGTTTAGAATTTTGGTACTTACTGATTTATTGTTAGATGCAGGTTAATGAATACACAATACTATTTCCTTCTATGCTGCACACGCTACTCGTTGAAATAAAACAAAGTGTATCCTATATATTACGTATTTATTTATAATCAAAGGTACAATATATTACATCGCCACAACTCGAATTCTCTCCCAACATTCATCACATGACCATAGAATGACTAAGCAAAAGATCAGTATGGTAAAATGGGCCAAAGCCATACACAAAATACAAAAACTAAGCATAACCTAACTACCCTAATGTAATGCGGAAGTCAATACTGCAGTTTATAAAATAATACAAATTGTTCCATGGTATGCAGGTAAAATAAAGATTATGCATATTTTGACGAGTAAGTGTAAATATAATATCCCGTTGATACAATAGTTATTAAACTAAAAATATTTACATAAAACAAATGGGATTGTCAAGCTGTACCTACTTATAGCTAGGTAAAGATGAAGATATATCAATGTTCTCATAGAGAGATAAAAGAAATTAGAGTTACAAGTGTTATATTATATGCCTAATGTGATTAAAAAACACAGCGATTCTTACATTATTTATTAAATCCTTGCTAGTTGAGAGATCGCGTACTCATTCCCTTATACTGAAAAACTCTAAAAACTAGCTAAGGGCTAGGTTTTTCTATTTCACAACTGAGCTATGAGCATACTTTAATATCACTAAGCAACAAACGCCGTGCCACTTCCAACAATATGACGGAGCACGCACCAATTAAGCCGTTAATGTTGGTATTTTTTAGGATATAGAAGTCAAAAATATATCTTATTTGACCCACGTTAAAATTTAGAATAGTGTATCTAATGCAATAATTTCTGAATCACTACAATTATCTCCCTCTACTTAAATATAACGTAGATATAACAGAAAATAAAAGTTCGAATAGACGAAAAAGTCGTTCACTAGACTTGACTATGCTATATTTATCAGTAAAGATCCCGATGACTATTTTAGTAATAACTCTTCTTTGAGCTGAACGTTAACCTTGCAGTTTCTATCTAGCTAGAAGACTACCATAATAATTCTGAATAGAATTAATCTTAAATACAATCGAGTTCAGACACATCTTCGATTAAAGCAGATCATTAAAAGCTATTTGGCAACTTTATGGACGTAAACGTCGAATCATAAGCTGTGTAATGTTTGTGCTGTATCCATTGCTGAGGTCACAATACATGACCCCTAGTGTGATAGTAATACGTTATAAAAATGTCTTAAAAAGTTTTGGGGAACAAAAATTATACAAAATTAGGCCTCACTTATAAAATATAAAATGCCTTGTCATGGAGAAAAATCTCATAAATAAATTCATACAAAAGTTCACTTAGAGAAGTGTCATACGAACGGTTATAGTGTTTCACGTTCTGTAGTCTTAATTTAATCGTTGTTCCATTACTCTATATTTCTATAATAAGTAATAATATTAGGTGCGATGATTGCGGGCAGAAGCCCCTAAATAACTATTCCGGTCGCAACACTCTTAAAAGACCAATCTGGAAATTACATAAAAGAATCATAAAAATCATTTCAGTTAACAGTTGATAGAAATAATAGGAAACTTAAAACTAAATATAAATTAAACAGGTATTATTTTACAATCCATTATTTATCAAGATGGCCTTTAAATGTTTGCATCCACCTATCCGCGAAAACACCGCACACTACGCATTTCGTGACGATTGATTTACGTGACACGCATGATTCACATGAACAGTAATTACCAATAGTTAGAGATCTGGCTTGATTTCTATTAAACCCGAAACCGTTCCTTAACGCACATCCGGCGCGGATAAGTGGATGCAAGCCTTTGAAATACATAAATAAATAATAGTTGACTTTTCCAGACTACTGTTATGTTTTAAGAAGTACACAGTACAGGAAGTAAAGGCGCATCGAGACAAATTTATAGGACATAATTATATTTACAAAAGAAAACCTTTCGCCCAGAATAAACATTGTTATAGCGAGACAATTTTTGAAACGAGGAACACTAGTAAGTGACACGAACAAGTAATTTGCACACAGTCAGTTGCGGTACAGAAGACATAAAGCAATTTCAATGATCGGATACAATCAACGACAAGTAGATGTATTTGAATTATCTTATTTAAAGCGCTTTTTATGGCCTTTTCTCCATAACGAATACAACTACACGTGGGTGATTGCACACAAATAATTAACACACTTCAAATACTAAACATGGCACTTCAACCCCAAGTAAAGGTAAACAGATGGATAGATTTTCCCAAGTAATGTCATCAGCAGTATTATTATTATTATTATACACTGCTGATATTATATTGCCAGTTATGGTAAAATATAGACAATGTTTCTCATCTCTTACACGATATGTACAGACCTATTTGTCCAAGCTAATTTTCTATTTGCAATTATGCATTTGTACGAGTAAAAGTGAGACTATATTGAACAGTCGAAGATACTGCTCATCTATCTTGTTTATTTATTCGTCCGATACCACAATGCCTGGCCGTAAATAGAAACAACGGTAAGAACAGTTAAGAATGCAAATCATCGATCGAAACTTTTATTAAAACGATCATAATATTCTAATGCCGTTATGACTTAGCCCGTCCATACACGGCGCTACTCAAAAGGAAAGCGTTACAAACTGTAGTTCCTTATAAGTAGCCTGACTGTCGTAGCACTAGTATTTCAATGGCGGTCCGTCCACGACGCTACTCAAAGGAACGCGTTTGTAACTAGTCACCTGGCGACTCGACATGCTAGCCGCGAGGCGACTGGTTTCGAGAAACTGTTGAAAAAAACAATCAAAAAGTAATGTTATGTGATTCTGAAGTCTATGTGACTGGAGAAGTAATAATTCCATGTCATAGCTTGTATTATCACTAGTCATGTTAATTATTTTCGTTTTCAAAACTTTGTTTACATAAAATAGTGACTGAGATTCAGGAAATTCAAGTAGCGTCGTGGACGAGTCACAGTTTCCAATCAGTCCGCAACTCTAGTTTCTAATGAGTTCCGTCAGTTTTGCGTAGCGTCGTGGACGAAAGGGCTTAGTGAAAACTCGCGTAACTACGAAGTAATAGGAATAAAAGCCTATTTGTACTCGTTTAGTTCGATGCGACTGTTTGCTCGATCTCGATGTCGATCGATGATCTGGCGGTGACGAAACACAAGTTAGTCACGCGCGAACAACGGTGGGTGCGAGGCCGACGAGGTGTTCGATTATTTAGAACAAACCTTTCTTTTTCTTGTCCTTCTTCTCCTTGCCGTCAACGGTCCTGAAAAACACAGGTAATTTGTGTTAGATAAGGTATAAGTAGAACAAATCACATAGAAATGACAGGCGCAGACGAGGTGGTGTTGTCGTCTTGCCGTTCCATTCAGATTTCATACAAATCGACAGAATGCCAGCACGTCAGTGCCAGACGTTTCAGTGTGGTTTGCACCTAATTAAGATCGAACAAATGACTCTCCCACACTCCACCCGATATTCTAGCTATAAAACAGATAAATTACTATGTTCTTGCCTAGTTTTCCCACATTTCCAATAAAAGTCCAAACACGCGCTTCTCCGCCTATACAGGGTGATACATAATTTTGTATGCAAGTATTTGTATGTTGTATTTCCAAAAATCGTAAACACCCAATTGGGTGTAGAATAAGCCCTTTTCGGGATAGCATACATATTATAAATAACCTTATAGAGCGCACTGCCTATCATCGCGCTCATTTTTGGCCGGATTTTAATGCTGATAATGACAGATGCAGAAGCACGTAACCGTGCTATTATTTGGTCCCATTTGGACTTGTTCATTCAGATTTTTTTACTGTACTTTTTGACTGGCCTCATAGCTCAGTTGGTAGTAACTCTGCCTTCTGCGCTAGAGGGTGCGGGTTCGATTCCCGCACAGGACAAACATTTGTGTGATGAATACAGATGTTTGTTCTGTGTCTGGGTGTTAAATATTTATCTATTATGTATATCAGTCTCTGGTACCCATAGTACAGGCTAAGCCTAGTTTGGGATCAGTTGACCATGTGTGATATGTCCGGAATATTTATTTATTTATTTATTATTTAGTTACTCCTTCTAATTCTAATTCTAAACGGTTAGACCTGCACTGACTTCCCGCTGTGGGGCGTTTTGTGCATTGTCCCCCTATGCTAACCCTACCCCAGCCAGCCCAGCTCCTTAAAATACTTACTCCTTGCTGTTGGCCTCGAGTGAGCGGCGACGCAGATCGTCCAACGAGAGTCCAGTCTCGCGCTCCCACGCCGCCCGCTCCGCCTGGAGCGCGCGCTGCCTGTCCTCGAGCTCACGTGACTGCGCCTCGAGCGCGCGCCGCGTGCCTTCGTGCCGCCGCGCCAACTCCGCCTCGGACTCCTTGAGCTTGGCGCGTTTCTCGCGTACTTTCATCTCGAACACCTGGGACGTGAATTCAATAAAACGTCAACAGCCGCCTTTACACGGCGCTTTACGTGCGAGCGATCGGACTCATCGTACTTTTTATGTTGCACGCTCCAAAGGCGCAGTCAGTTACAGATTTTCTTTTCTACATAATACCGTACGGCGTAGGTACGCATAAACCTAATTTTTTTTTTTTTAATATCCCAAAATAATCGACTCCGACGGTAATCGAACCCGCTAGATACGGGGATGTGCTAAGCAACTGCGCCACCACCGAGTATGTTATACGGAGGCAAACAGGCTTACGGCCCACCTGATGATAAGTGGTTACCGTCGCCTATTGACATCAGCAACACCTGGAGCATTGCAAATGCGTTGCCTGCCGAACCCCTCCCCCCCTAAAGAGCTCTGGCAACCTTAATCACCGCAGGAACACAACACTACCTATTTGAAACAAATAATGTTATTTGGCTGCGATCTTCTGTAAGGCGGAGGTACCTCCCCAGGCGGGCTGCTCCAATTTAGAGCGAGAAAATCTCGCTGTGCCCTACCTCTCGGAAAAACCTCGGCTCGAATCCGCCATGGGTGTCAATTATGTTGCGTATTATCCAAAACTTGGCAGTTCTAATACTATCGGTGCCTTGTTATAACACTCCATAAGGTAGGACAGAAATATTCTATAAATGAAATATACTTGAGTGTACCTGTTCCATTTCGCTTTCCATCTTTTTCATTTTAAGATCGTGTTCTCGTTTTTCTTCCTCCATCTGAGCCAAAGGATTCCTGCGAACAAATTGATTATTTACAACATTGTTCTTTATGTACTTAAAATGTTTCAGTGTATTTATAAATTCGAAAACCTCGAATTATAGGTTGTACGCTCCGAAAATTAAGTAAAGGCAAAATTTTACAGGCTTCTAATAGGATAAAAACAAAAACCACATTCACATACCTTTGAAAACCCTCAAATCCACTATAACTTTTCATTCAACACAGTAAAACTAATGTAATCGATAAAACATCTACCGTAATGGCTATGAAACCAACAAACAAAGCTAAGCTCAAATACACCGAACCGCGCTAATTAACCACACATGTACAGTCTGCGCGCGTCGCGCATATAGACAAGGCAAATTGTTATAAGTAGTCTGTTGCATGACAAAGTAAAAGTTATACGAGCTTTTGTATGGGAAAACACTAATGAAATTAACGATGGTATACTTTATTATGCAACCGTATTATTATTTTTCAAAGCGTAAAAGCTAAATTAATAAAGCAGAGTCTTTAGAAGATTACAAGCAGATTGAGTCTATGAAAAACCTGAAATAATGAATTTGATTGAATGAAAATGGTTTATGAAGTAGTTCAATTTTGAAAATGTGGGAAACTCTGATATTTAATGAAGGAAAAGTGAATGATGTAACAATGTAACACAAAATTATGGTGAAATCTTCAACTCAAAAGCGTCTTACTTTCAACTCTACTGCTCTGAATTTACCATTTAAAAACAGTAAGTCACTTTCTGTCGAAGAGTTAGTAGAGAAACGGACGGACTTACCACACGGTCATGAAACTGTTCATCAGTCCTTGCGGGCACAAACTGAACACCAACACAACCATAGTTAACAGGTGGCTGTGTGCGTGAACACACACACAGCAGCAAAAGTAACAGTTCGACAAAATATACAAAAAAAATTGTAATCTTTATAAAACGAATCCTTACAAAAACAAGAGTTGCAAACTTGCAAATAGCTCTTGGGTCGTTTGTCTGGATCTAATAATTTACTGCAAAGGTAATTTTGCTGTTTTCAGGGACGCCATGATACGACAGAAAGGTAATTATAGAATTTAATTATACAAAAAACACAATGTTCTTTGTCCTTACTGTGTGAGCTAAAAGTACAAACGTGTTTCGATTTTAAAATCTTCATATGGCTTTATTTATGCAAAACTGTTAACAACAGCGCCTGTTCATGAAGTTTATTAGCATCCGAGACGATCAGACTACCAATGGCTCCATGTAAATCAAAACAAACAATAGCCGGAGTGCGAATGCGATGCGAATGTGCAATCTGCCTACTCTCGTAAATAGAATGCTGTCATCGAGCCGATAAATAATGGAGAATAAACTGTTACTAATGCCGCTGTAAAAGCGCGTGAACTGTAAGTTATTATGACAAATGGCACAAATCGTGGATTCGTCGTGGAGTCGTCCATTGATCTCGTGATGTTTAGCAACTTTTGAACCCCCAATTGGATACATGGTGAGGTTTTATACTAAACCACACCTACCCAAAATCATATGTATTTTATTGTTACAACGTAAAACCATAATTTTTATTCAGAAATTTTAGCTTTTCGGTTTAAAAATCACGTTCATATTTAACGAACACACCCCGCCTCACCCCTTGTGATATTTCGTGATCTTTCTGTATTACCTTCCCCCCCCCCCCTTTCAAGCCTCACATGATTAATGGAAGACCCCTTCAAAAATAATTGTAATATGTATTTACGAAGAATCCCGACAAAATTACAATGTTATCAATGATTTCATTTCTGCATGCCCAAGCACAGAACATTCAAGATATTAGAAGAATGTTGTATGCAGCTAACATATAACATGACACAAATAAACTAAAACTCTGTAGCAAAGGCGACAGATAGAGAAAGTTCATAGAAGGTGACCAGACACGCAGCAATGAACAATTAGGAAATCAGTTGGAAGATTAGATAATGTTAATTATTGTAGTGATTTGATAAAATAAGTCTGGTCACCTTAAAGCGGTGACAACAGTAATAGACAAACAAAACTAAAGTAACTTTAGTAAAATTCGAGACCAACCCTGTCTACTCGGGCTGTTATTATTATTTAACCATGCCTAATGCCCGGTTCCTATATTCAAAAACGATCCGTATTTATTACAAAAATCACGGCTTAAGCGTATAAAGAAGCGATTCGGGACGGGTTGGGAATTTGACAACGTATTATAAAGATGCTCTTTGATTGACACCGAGATGAGCTTGTGAAACTCAAAATCCGACTCGTCTTTGTGTTATTAAAGTAAGGTAGTAAACGCCTACAGATACCGATAGGTAAAATATAGGAACCGGGCATGAATTGTTATGTGACAAAAATTTATCCACTACCACCTAAAAAACAAATGACCACACACAAACAAGACCAGCAGTTTTGTGAGTTCGAAACCAAAACAGTGTGACATATAAAGAGACATAAATACAGGAATAGGTCTACAAATCCAGATGGTAGCGGATAAACTACGCGTCCCAAGTTAGTTACTTTAAAAACAAATCTGCAAGATTAGTTTAACGAAGTCGCTTTCAAACGTCACATTTGGACGTGTCCCCGACTACCCCCCTTTTACATCATCAAGATTCTGTGGTAATCATAACATACTCAGCACATTTGTTTCTAAGATTCCTAGGTTTTTTAGATGTCTATTATATATTGGTAGGTACTTATTTAAAAATAAATAAGTAAAAATTAGATATTAAAAAAAATCTGGCCCTATTTATTTATTTATTAAATCCCTCTTTGAGATATTTTCAAACTTGGGAAACTCATATCAACCTAATTCATGAATGGGTTTTGTATCGAAATTATAAAATTAACCTCTAATTTGCCAGAGAGGATCAACATAGCCCAATTAGATTATAGCAAGGCAAAAACGTGAAAGCAACTTCAGTCGTAACACGAACGATTCCTTAATCGTTGTTATTCATGAGATTGGGTTGTATTCATATTCAAAATGAAATAAAATGATTAGTATGTTCAAAGCCTAGTCTGCATTTTGCACCATAGTTTTCACTCTCAATCGAGAGCGTTATAACACATCTATAGGGCATCCGAAACAGTACCTCTAGCGGACCAAAGCGCATCTATTGCGTCGACATAACAGCATACGTTGTGTACGGATTTGTTGCTCTGTATTTTCATATGGAACTGAGTTCACTAGATCGGGAAAATTCGAACCGGACGTCTCAGTATTTTGATCGAGATCTGCTACCCAAAATTATACAACCAGTGGGATATGAACCCGCATCTTCGCCTAGAATCGGCAATGTAATATTGCCGATAATGTAATATATATGAAAATATTGTTTGTAATTGTTTAACCATGTTAATTGTGTGTGTCTGTGGTGCCAAATATTTTTTTTATCTATCTATCTATCAATGCGATCCAACAACGCCAAGTTCGGATGACGCTGGCTTCAAAAATCGTGGGCAGATGAAATAATTTTATCGGTTCAGCACCGTCACCTACCGTAACCAATGCGACGTAAGATTGTTTGACACTAAAGTTGTATTAAAATAATACAAATAATGTGAATCACGCTCACGAGTGGTGGAAAGTAGTCGACTCGCAGTCGATTCCGGAATTATGTGAAAAGTCATACTTGTTCGAGTTGATCCTGTGCGGCTTGCCGTCATCAGAGAGGCCGGCGAGCTTGCGGCAGCGGTAGTTCTCGTAGTGCACGGAGCTGGTGACGTCCTTCAGGTCCTGAAGGTGCGTCCGGATCACCATGTTGCGGAGCGCCAGGAAATCGCAGTGCTCGAGGTTCTCCACTGGAATTGTAAGTACGCGTGTGAAGTTGGCCATATAGCTCGCAGAACCGACAACAGTTGGGGAGTAAAGGTTCTCGAATGCCGACCACGAACCGAGCGACGCAGTGTTGGAAGGCCCCCCACCCGATGGACCGACGACATTGTGAAGGTTGCGGGAAGTCGGTGGATGGAAAAGGCTCGAGACCGTTCGTCGTGGAACTCTTTGGGGAAGGCCTTTGTTCAGCAGTGGACTTATACAGGTTGATGATGCTGATGATTTGTGAAGTTTTCGTCGTCGTGGGTCCTCGATCATGAAGAAATATTGCCATTCAAATGCAAAATGTTCAGCAATATTTTAAAGGATTTTGAACCATAAATCTTTGTGATTGTCAACTCACGTCACAGCCCAAACGAAACCTATGATTTGTACGGTCCCTGGGTTATGGTTTACGCAGACACATCGCCGCAGCAGGTCTATCGGGTTATCGCGATAGCGAACCAAGACAATTGCCATAAAATGAAACTAATTCAATTACACTAAACCTTCAGGCTGGATGGTTAAATGCGATGGTTAAACGCGAGTAAAGCGCGCGGGTCAAGCTACTAGTAGTTTATAATATGAGTGTGATTACGTTACAGCTTCTAAAGTAACCAAGAGGGTGAAGTAATCAGAAGTATCGATTTCAACCGTGAGTTGTGTAGTTTTTCCCTGTTTACAGTAACGTTCGTCGATTCCCTTTGGGATATATTCGCCCTCGGTCTTGATAAATAATCACGTTATCCTCGACCACAAAAAGGGAATTCGAGAAGCCAGGTTTGTGTGGTATCGATTTGTTCCCGGATTTGATTTAAATTTGATTTGTTCTCAGCCGGGCAGTCAGTCGCTATGCCGCTTGATGCTTGCCTTATATTTTAAATAATATTTATATAAGCATTAAGTAGATATTTCATAAGTGCAGCGTGTGCTGCCCTGAGAACATTTGCTGAAGCTCACCATTTGTCTACTTTCCTTTTTTATAAGCTTAATACCTGATTATTTTTTCTTTTGAGCCCCCCACCTTGTTCGAACGGTTCACTGAAGCTCTGCATCCCATTTTGTGAAAAAGGAATTAATGATAGGCACCAAGCCGTGTTCGTTGCCTGATTCTTCTAGGCTAGGTCGCGAGGAATACGCTTAGCTTCAACTAGTTTCTAAAACGTTTCAAAGTGGTCCTAGTGATTTTATTCAAATAAGCACCTTTTGATTTTAACTTTAACGCTACCGAGGTCAAAAACAAATCCAATGTATTTGTTTAGTATGTACATACCTTCAGCGATTCCCCAAGGGTACTTGCGCCCCCGAATGCGGCGTCCATCCTGCTCGATGACGGTATTGGCGCCGACCACAGCGAACGGCACGCGTGTACGTAACGCTTTGGTGGCGTCCGCCCCTTCGCCTTCCTCGCCTGTGCTCTCCGGGAAATCGTAGATCTTAATCTTGTGCTGCGCTATTTCTTTCATTATCTGAAAAATTATAACACCAATTATTATGCGCGCTTGGAACGTCCCACATAATCAAGTACCACGCGCTTCACCTCGTGACTAGGACTAGTAATAGCGCGGAGGAAAGAACGCAACCAAGCACAATCCATTGTCAAAATATTAACTTTAGACACTCTTACCCGATTGCCAGTGGAGCCCCCTCAAGAAGCAAGAAGATATCTTGGAAAGGTAGACAGAAGCACGTCCAAAAACTACATGTTTAAGACACCGATTGCCTTGTTTTCCATGTAGGTTATTCGTGGGATGGTTATCATTTTTTATTAGATTATGTTGTGTGCAGTTTACCCAGTAAATTGACTTGTAATAGGTGCATAGCACCTTAAAAGCTCGCAGAATTAGTATTAGTCTACTATTCAAAAGTAAAAACGCAATTTTCACACTGATGCCATGGCATCTTATTTCCGTTCAAATGCAAGCGTAACAGCACAATTTTACACGAATTGGAACAACAAATCATTGCGACTGTCACCACCTTAACAAAATCGCAAAGTCGATAGTACGGGACAAAGTCAGAAGTCAACCAAGCTTACAACTTCGCAAGTTCAATAGACGCAAGATTTGGGAGGAGGTAGGGCAAGGAGGAGATAGGGCACAGCGAGATTTTCTCGCTCTAAATTGGAGCAGCCCGCCTGGAGGTACCTCCGCCTTACAGAAGATCGCAGCCAAATAACATTATTTGTTTTAATAGTGTTGTGTTCTTACGGTGACTAAGGTTTCCTGTGCTCTTTAGGGGGGTGAGGGGTTCGTCAGGCAGCGTCCAATGCTCCATCCATTAGCAAAGTCCCATTTGTAAAAGTACCTGGTCTTTGAAGTCCTTGCATTCCTCGGGCGTCATGGTGTCAGCTTTAGCGATGACTGGTATGATGTTGACTTTATCACCGAGCCGCTGCATGAACTCTACATCGAGGGGCTTGAGACCGTGCCCGCTCGGCGCTATGAAGTATAAGCAGCAATGCACGCGCGTATCCGGCGGTGCAGCCTTGCGGGCTACCCGGGATTCCGCATTCAGGAACTCTTCATACTTTGACTCAACGAAGTCGATGATCGGCTGCCAACTGGAATAAAGAACAGATGTGGTTAATAATTGGTTAATAAATTATTCATAAATATTTGTTTTGTTTAGACTTCAGACAAAACTACGTTTAATGTACCTACAATTAAAGACGCTACAAACATTCTTCACTCCGTTTTGGGTTTTTAATCGTAGCCTCAAATACTTTAAGTACGTAAACTAAGTACATACAGTTTTTTTGTGAGAAAAATCGATTACTAGTAATTATAGGTTGACGACCTCGGTGGCGCAGCGGGCAAGTTCCCGTTTGAGATGTAAGGGATGCGGGTTCGATTCCCGCTGCGAGACAAATGTTTGAATTATCTGTCAATATGTGGTCTAGGTGTTGTGTCGTGCGACACAGGGAATCCTAGTGTGGGGTCAGGACTACTTATGTGACTGTTGAGTGTGTTATTTATTGATTTATGCAACTTTTTATATTATGTAGTTTAAACTACGTATGTACGATAAAAAATCACAGAAGATAATGTGAAATTTTGTTTGTATGTTGATGGCTTAAACAGTGGAACCTTAACCTGCTGTCATATCACTCTTACGATAACAGCTAAAGTGCAGTCACACAACATAGTATAGGAATCTACTGACAATTCGTAATTGGCTCAATTCTAAGTCATTTACCGGGAGCGCAATCAATTGCAATCAAATCGTACTAACCAATTGCTGTTATCGACCGCGTCCCCAAAGCCGGGCGTGTCGACAATCGTTAGAGTGAGGTTGACGCCATTTTCCTTCAGCAGCACAACACTGGTTTCAACGCCGACTGTTTTCTTCACTCGTAGCGACGGTCCCGGGTGCTTGTCCTTATCATAAACCTCAGTCAGGAACAATGAGTTTATAAGCGTCGACTTGCCCAATCCAGTCTCGCCTGCAATTAGAGTAAAAGGTCAGTTGCTATCTCTGTTGATTTCCTGTGGCAAAGTCCGTATTGGATTTATGGTGGAAAGATGAATGTGTTTTAATGATTGCTCGATTAGAGAGGCGTCTGTTTCGGGAATAACAAAAACCAACAAAAAAACATTATCCATTGAGACTAAAGTTGTCTCATCAATTATGAAACTTAATGAGGAAAGTTTTCATAGAAAGCTATAAGTAAATTCAAAGCGCAATTTATCCTCTCAGCTAGAGTTAGTCTGCTCAACTCAGTTGGTCAAATTCTGAAGAAAAACGTCTTAGTAATAAAGTATTGCTTACCTACAACCATTAACGTGAATTCAAATCCTTTCTTGACCGCTTTCCTGTACACTTGGTTTGGTAGATTCGCGAATCCGACATATCCATCTAGTTCTTTGGTTTTTGGCTTTTCTATCTTAGGTAGTTCGGGTTTTGGTGCAACTGGTGGGTGGTCAGGTTTCTGGAAGGGTTCAATAAACAAGTTAATTTATCATTCATAAATAACAAAGCGGGTACAAAGACATCGAGTTAACGGCATTATCTTACACTACATGAGTGATCATTGTTTTGATATTTGAACAATGTTTTATTATGAGATAGCATACTATTCATCACACAAAGATATACATATGTAGATGAAGACGTATTATAACCGGACTATTTGTGTGGCAAATGTCGCAACAGCTAACCGAAACAAGGATAAATGTATGAATGTTTTAGATGATTAGTTAATTATATTATAACGTCATTTACACAAATAGCGGTCATAGAACCAATTTCAAATGTAGTGTGTAATTTTATGTTGTAGGTAATTAGTGTTTTGTTAATAAATAAAACCCAACAGTCACATACATAGTCCTGACCCCACACTAGGATTCCCTGTGTCGTGGGTATCAGAAACTACGAGTACCATGGTACCACACCACCCAGACCCGGAACAAATGTGTAAAGATCATGCAATAATTTGTCCCGCAGCGGGATTCGAACACGCACCCTCGCTTCTCAGACGGGCACACACCCGCTGCGCCTCCGAGGTCGTCTAGGTTAATACTTACCTTGTATTTAATACAAAATTGTAAGGTTTTCTTTGACCTCATAAATAACTCTGACTATAGTGATGCCTTCGCCAGCGATACTGATAGTGGATAGGAGTTTCGACTAAAATTGGTCAAATATTGTTGTCTAGTCTAGACACCATAAACAAAATACAATACTTTTCACGTTCATATTAAGATAACACCAAGAAAGGGTCGTTGTAACTGATTCCGAGGGCAATGGGTAGCACGTAGGTATATTATCTAAGTAACGCCCTATCCACTCAATGCTGCATTGTTATGGGCCTCGTTGCACGCCATTATTTCCGTTTTTGCGCCAATCGAGTCCAGTGACTTACCACCGTTTGCGTTAACGATCTCTCGATTAGCCACCTTTACATCGCGCGGTAAAGCGCGTACGTACAAAAGCATCTATTATCGTCTCACCTTTATAATGTTCTCTGTACTCCTGAGAACAGATCCAGGCGGCCCCGATGACGGTACAGGCGGTGCCGAGTTCGCCGGCGGCGCGGTGTTCGGTAGCTTCGGGGCATTGTCCACTGACGCGCTGTTGCTTAACTTCGCATTCTGCGCGGTGCCGTTCGCTTCGTGGTGGTTGTCGATTGCATCGGGTAAGGTTGCTGAGCGTTTGGAGAGGGCATCTTTCAGCGCGGTCGGTGGAGCGGGCGGTGCCGAAATCGGCGGCCCGGTTGAGCCCACACCGCTCACCGTGTCCGACTTGAAGAACAGCTCGCGTTTACTTTGTAACTGAAATGAAAGAAATCAATATAAAACTCTTAACTGACTGATAAATGAAATTTGTAGGGGTGCACTAAAAAGGGATTCCCGAAACTATCTAACAAGGGGGTTTTGGAAATAACATCACGCAAACAAAGTCGCGGCGATTTCCACTAGTACCTTATAAAGACACACAAATTTGCAAAAAATAGGCTACTCTAATAGGTGATTTTTTGTAGAGTGACACCAGTCGAATGAATGTTACCTAGTTACCTAGGTTTACTAACACTATCATCATCAAACAAACTTCATCCGTAACTAAGCTTAGCGTGGCTTGGCTTGAGATACAATCAATGAGCATGTTGGCAAAAACTATACACGTATATCGTACTCAGTAATAGGAGTCACTAACGAGACTCCCGCTGCGGGAAGACATAAATTCACTCTCCAATGACGAGAAGCTATGGTTGTACGAAGAATTAATACTACCTATCTATACCTAGGTAAATATATACTTTGCAGAAGGCCGTGTCGTACAGTTACCGCTATAAGCTGTATGTATGTGAATGCCGGTCTAGCCGGCTCCGGTCTACGGCGTAAGATGACTCACCGATAGGCAACAATTCAGAGGATCATAACAATAGATAAAATTAATTCAATAAAAAAAGATGTCCACTTGGATTGCAATAAATCTGGAATCGTGGTCACAGAATTGCAGGTAGATCATAGCCTATTATTTTCCAAACATGTACGTCAAGAGACGCAACATAGTTTCACAGTAAAACGAGCACACGTGCTAATTACGCACTGTTGTTGGAGCGCATACAGCAAAGTATAAAGTAAGTAAACTGCCAATAACTAGTAATTACCCATGTGGTGTGGGTGCGAAGAATGAAAGCGGTGATTCATACGGAACTCGGTACACCGCTCGTCATTGCACACGTGAATTGGATGCACATTCCCTTGCAATAACGATTCCAAAATTGTACGTTAACGTGCTAATGAACTCGAAAGCTGTTATAGTATGTAGTACTGCCTACGTAAAACAATGAATTTTAAATAATCCGTATACAAAAGAATGCCCGTGCCCTGAGGCAAATCAGAGACTATCTGGAGAGGATGATTAATGCGGCTGTTCTTATTTCTCCAGCTTATTCAAGTGTCAAGCAGGCCATAATAATACAAACAAAATAATATCGCAGGCACCCATTTTAGACACAAGGTAACATTCCTATAACGAGGTGGTAAATATTTATCGAATTAAATAGTCTAGCACTAGAAAGTCTGTAGTACATGTATGCAAAATTTCAAACATGCATGCTTGTCTAGGTTTACCGAAGTGCGACGACCGTATAAAGCAGCGACGTTTGATTCTATAAATATCAACAACTATGCAACGTCTACTAGGCATAATAACATTAACCTTAAACTTAGATAGAAAATCCTAAATACATCTACTGTGGTTGATAGATAGAATCCGTAAAGTACCATTTCTTTCCTAACACAGCACCAATCGGAAGATCTCACTGACATCTCATTTAGTTGACAGCTCATGCGCACGCAATTATAGTATCTTCGACACATGGCGTATCCCCTAGGAATGCATTTCACTAAATTATGCACCCATTCGGTGAAGTTATATAACCACACATATCAGAACACAACACTTAATAAGCACACGACCTAATTAGCGACCTATTTTCTCTTCAGAATGTCAATGAGATCACTCCTCAAGAAGGTAAATGGGGTTACGTGACAAGTACCAATGGCTAAGTGAATGAGTACGATACAAAGCATCGTCATCCGGCAAGTGTTTACCAGAGCACGGACGTTACAGTGCACAACGTAAATAATCAAAACGCTTCAACATCGAAGAGGAATTCGTTTGTTTCCAAAGGAAATGCATAATTATACAACATCATTACATTACATCCATACCTTTGAAAGCTACGTCTGATTTTGATGTTGTGCGAACGAAAGGAGAAGGGAATAAGTAGCAGTACTTACGTAAACATCTGAATCCTGCCGAACAACCTTATTCTTTCGCTTTTTCAAACTCATCCGTTTCTTCAGAGAATTGAAAACTTGATCACATTGCATGATAGCACTAATTAAAGATTTTTCAATCACTTTTGCAAAATTATTCGATCGTAAATATCATGGTCCTTGTTTTGTTAAACTCAAACACGAATTGAACGATGAATTAAAACCCTTTGCAGGAAAATATATTATGGGAAATGTTACTGTCGACATGGACAGTGTTTAGTCAACTGAATCACAATATAGTCATTAACTGCAAAAGATGAAATCATTGTCATACTATTAACTCAATGACTAATATCCAGTAGACTGCAATAATGTACCTACCGCATTTATAGTAGCTAAACATTCAACTAATGTACGGGAAGTATGATAAAAAGTAGCTATTAAAAATTAAAAAGTGAAACATTGACACTAATTCAGATTCTAATTATAATTGGGGGTGGTTAGACCTGCACTGACTTCCCGCTGTGGGGTGTTTTGTGCATTGTCCCCCTATGCTAACCCTACCCCAGCCAGACTAGCTCCTTAAAATAGCAAAGCAGGACTTTGGGTCGTTGGTAACATTCTCTCAGTATCCCTGTATGCGGCGGTGTCTGGGAGCCGCTCCCGAGCACAGCCCCCAGACCCAATGTGGTCCTGGCCTCTTCCGTGGCTGCACAGTGCAAAATTACGTGCTCTACTGTTTCTTCTCCCTGTAGGCAGCCCCGACATAATCCGCTGTCAGTAGCCCCTGTCTTGTACAGGTGATGGTTTAATTCACAGTGACCTGTGGCACCAACATTCGCAGGTCCTCGCGTTTCATCTTTATTATAGTGTTGGTGGACTTCTTGTCTGGGCCCGGAAGCATGAATTTCGTATGCTTACAAGTCCTTTCTGCTTTCCCAGAGCTTCTGGTGCTCTTTTTCAAAGTGTACTCTTAGTCTGTTTTTGATTTCCATCGTTGGTGGATTTGATAGGCTCTTGTCCGCTTCTGTAGGAATAAGTTTTGCTCCTTCTTTTGCCAGGACGTCAGCCCTGTTGTTGCCTAGGTTTGTGCTATGACTCATGATGATTGTCCATTTGATGAGCATTCTATGATTCACACTTAGTTGTTGGAGTGCATTATGACATTCCAGTATCGATTTGGACCTGGTGTCTGGTCTTCGAAGAGCATTTATAAGGGCAGCACTATCTGTTGTAAAGATAAGTTATTGGGTGCGTGCTAGAGCTGTCCCTGTTTCCGGCACAGACTTTAATGATGTCAGTATATCTTTGGCCGCCAGGTGTAGACCTATAGTTTCGGGTTGGAAAGCTGTGGTGGTTGTGCTGAGTGGCTGAGCCTTAGAGAGTCCTATTTCAGGTCAGTAAAAACAACAGCCCCAGCACAGTGGGTAGCCCAGATGAAGAACTTGAGATACCTTCGGGCTCCGAAGTCACCACTTCGTACGATTTGTTGACCAAATAAGAAGAGGCGATTCTGTCCGTGCCCGGTAGGGCCTCCGGAATGACTTTTGTCGCCTTATCAAGTATCTTGCAATGATATGTTGTTCTGTTGTCACCTTGTCATTGGTTAGTGGATTTTATTCTTAGTGCTGCTGCCATCGTTTCCTGCTGTATGTGCAGCTGAAGTGGTACCAGCCCCAGTATGACATCGAGTGCCGCCGATGGAGTAGATTTTGTGCACCCACTTGCGAGAGAGCATGCTAGCCTTTGGACCTGTTGTAGCCTGTTGATAGCAGTAGCTAGGATAGTGCGGGGCCACCAGACTACAGCGCCATAGATGAGCACCGGTCTAACCATGACTTTGCACATCCAGAGACACAGCTTAGGTTTTAATCCCTAGTCTTTGCCCACGGCACGAGTGTACATTGACACTCCTGAATATATTTTAAACCGTATGGTAAAAGAGACAGTAAGTAGACACAGCAATTACACGAATCATTGCATTACAACAATGGCACATTATTCAGAACTTCCAATCACCAGGCGTCAACGATCAAAGCTACAATTCAGGCTCGGCTCATTTGGCCTTTTGTGCATTTGCATTTGATAGCTTTTGTAACTTATAAGACTTATAACAATCGAATCCCAAATACACTGAATAGCACATTATATAATACTTTTTATGGGTATCGATGACGCTGACTTTTTATGGGTCGATGACACGATCAGGTATGCAATAGCTGATGAGGACCGTTGAGGAACCGTCAGACTGAAACTCTTAATATGAGCATCTATTTGGTGCCTAGCTTACTGCATAAGAACAGCGATTATATTGATTTACCATGTTTTAGCAAATAAACTAATTTCATTTCATTTAATTTAGTTTTACTTATCGCGCTTTATTTAGCACTCGACTCGCACTTGACTTTAAGGCTGAATACAAAGCAAACACGAAACAATTCAGAAGTCAACATGGCAATCTGGGTCCTCAACACTTTCAACTTACAAAATCAGAAGTATAATTGCAATACTTGGGCATTGGCGCCAAGCTGTTGAGACATGACTCGACAACGAGAAAACGCGGTTCTCCTGTGTGAGTCATTGTCGCCTCATAATGTTCTTGAAAATGAGATGGCATCCAAAGTTTATTAAAAATAAGAAAGAGACAGTTATGTACGATGCAGATTAATGGTCGAAACCAAACAAAACGACGACAGTTATTTTCAATTGCAACTATTTCACAACATATCCAATGACGATAATTTGGGTCGCTTGTTGGTTTACTCAGCCTGGGTACTTTCTCTGCGCGATCTGTTGAGAATCATTATAATTCGCTCATTGTTTTATACACCAATTTAGCCCATAATGGTGGCTGGCTATCCGATACTTATTTTCAAGATTTCATTAAGTGAAATAAATTAATACCCTATTCCTATGGAGAAGAGGAAAGTAGAGAAAGTCATGAAGAGAATATTTAGAACGTGATAAGATAAATAAGCTAAAGGGTTTCCAATCACATTTTATTAAGTATTGTTGAGACGGTAATCATTGTCTTTACTTATTTGCAAGTAAAATGAGCAGCTATTCCGAATGCATATGAATACCCTTGAGGACTGGCTTTGGTGCGAGGCGCGATAGTTTATAGAGGTAGTTTCCCTCCGGCCAATCAAGCAAACAAATTACTGCACTCCGTAATGAGGAGATAAATTACTCACAACCTTCAGTTGCAATCGTATCATTGCTACAGTAGTTTATTAGGTACCTACATTCGTAATCGTATCCACGGTTTATTGTAGTTACGCGATCGATTTAATTCACCTATAACTTTATTTTTGGCGTAGACAGGTATAAAATTATGTGACCTACCTACTTTAATCTCGTGGCTACTCGTTTTTAGGCATATTTATGAACGATTAGTTCTGTTAATATTAATAAGACAGACCCCACACTCGGAATCAATGTGTCGTGGGTATCAGAAACAACGAGTACCGTGAAAATCTAAGTTAAAGGCTTTAGAACGTCGTGACGCCTAAAGGTAGTTTAATTTCGTAATAAATAGATCGCACGGGCCTACGCTCCTCGAGAATTACGGTTTTATTAATCTTCAACTACGAACACCGCATGTTTCAACAGTGGGCGTAAGATCTGTTAAGCGTAGGCAAACCAGAGTTGAGAAGAATGAACACTGAATCTTGAAAAGAAGACCAAGCTTGTAACTTACAAGTTGTAAGTACGCCCACAACATGTAAGTAAGATTCATATGTAACGAAATGTAGAAGACGCAATGACACAAATCTGCTCCACGCTCAAATCTCTTTGCTGTTTTGGAAAATTTACAGCATTTGTAATAGAACGTGATTTTACGTGATACATGTTACGCGCAGACATCAATTTATCGTAGAAAAATGAATTTACGATTGGAAAGAATTGCCCCACTCGATAGGTAGCTCGTTATCAACAATGAAACCGCGCGTCTGCTACCATCCGCGTCTGTTGTCTCATTCCCATATGTGAAATTACTATTCGCGAACACAATGGTAGCGGGTTTTTGTTACCAACTAGGTACTCCGAAAGCGTGCTATTATTCGTGCAATATCGTCGGTGAATTACACGTAATAGAAAAGTAAAATCATTGTTTACTGGAGACTGGAGAGCGTAGGATGAATACTATGAAACAGAATTTAATTTATAAGTTAAAGTCCAGTTTCTAAGGAATCGAGCTGAATAGATTGCTCCTTGTTCTTACTGAATTATTCATGCAGCAGCGTGATGCGAAGACAAGTCTGGCAAGTTTAGAAGATACATAAACAGCATAACATTAAACCAAAGGATACAAGGATCGAGGATGCACGTCCATGCTCAATGTACGTTTCTCCTTATTTGTCCGAAACAACTTTTTACCACAGAAAACTTTCATGAGTTCATAATGATGGCGGAACGCAATGAACAGGATTTTAACTTTGGCTGTCAGTTTATCAAAATTAATTCATACCTCAGTTTATCCATAAGAGCAAACAACACGACCTTTGAATGACCATGAACTGTATTGAGGTTAAATTAATTGTCACAAATTGGCTCGGTGAGTAAGTACAAACTATTGCGTTTGCATAATGATTCAATTAAAATATAGTAGGGGCTGCTTCACTCCGGATTTACAGCTTTGATATCCCTTCATTAATTTCATGATTTATCTCGAGATCCTTTCTTTAATAAACCAGTGCAGTGTCTCCAATTTTACTTCATTCGACAATGATCTGATCTATGAAATTGTCTATTGGGTAATAGTGGACCAAACCAACATCTCGACAAATTTCGACAAATCTACAACTATTACTGGTTCTCAAAAACAGAAAAGTAATTATACACTATAATAAAGATAAATTAGTTTGTTTGTATGTAGGGGATAATCTCTGGAACTTCTGATCCGATTTTGATAATCCTTTTACCCATAGAAACTACACCATGTTACATAGTAGGTACCTACCTTATACTTGGTACCACGCGAAGGGAGTGAATGCTAGTTATATAGCTATAGTTTTGACCATTCAAATACAAATTGATATGTTCAAATAAAAATAGAACAGAAATGTCTCACTAGAAAAGGAAACATCTGCGACGACAGAAGTGGCGCATATAGCAAGTTGCCGCGGCGATATTTTAGGATGAAACGACTATTTAAAATGTCTTAAATTCTTTTACAGTTTCATGCTCTCGAGTTCCACGTTACATTTAAATGCTACTCATTCATAAAATCACGCTTGTTTCCAGAGGGGTAGGCAGAAACAACGACTTTCCATGCGTGTAGCTAGGCTAATTTAAATTACCTGACTAATATGTGTAAATATTTTTGTGACAATAAATTACGTCAATATGTTGGTAACAACGGGCCGTAGGTATGCTTGTTTGCCATCCTAGATGAATAAAAGATACTTGAGTTTTTTTGTATATTTATGAAGTTAAAGTAACTTTTGTGACATAGATCATAACAGAGAGAGGTCATCACGAGCGTGCCTTGTGCATAGGGAAGGGAGGGGCCGGTAGAAACATTTATTTCATAGATAGTGTATCAAGCTAAGGCGCCAACTGCGATTGTGGCTTACGTATGCTATAGTATGAGTCAACGACCCAGCACCGAGGATTAGGAAATTGATACTTTAATTTGTACTTTGTTCTGCTAAAGGAAGTCGATCCGATACATGACCTTTTCTCATTAACATTTCGTAAGCACTTCGCCAAGCTTGTTTAAAACTTACGATATTTGAATCAAAAAGAGTTTTGTTAACCAACTTTAATGCCTCGATTGCCCGTATTACTACTAGCAGTACTACCAGTAGTAACACGGGCTATAACACCTTCCCGTATTTTACTACATATTAGTACAAGCCCAGTAGTGAGATAAGGTTTTACACATTTTTTACCCATGTTATGTCAGTCCATTCATATTTTGTGAGGCCTGCCTCTACTCCTTCATTCATATTCATCACTCTTCTTGTAACATGACTTTTATCCCTTCCATGACATGTTCATACCACGCCAACTTGTTGCTCCTCATATTTTCACTGACTCACTGACGCTTCCAAACTTCCTGTAATGTATCCACTTCAAACTCAACATTCGCAGTTCTGTTGCAAGCACTTTTCCATCATCTACAATTTTGGTAGACCAGATCTATACAATACGAAAGGCCTTGTAAATCTTGTAGATTCATCCACGGATCTCATGTTTTTCCTAAGACCTTTCGCAATTTCATTTCTCCGGCGTTCATTCTGTTCTTGACGTCCTGTGACATTCCAGTCTATCTCTGCTCTTAGCTATCTGTATTAGATCCTATTTCAACCTGAGTGTGAGTCAAACCTTTGTTGCACTACCTGGTGCTCTCCCTCCACTCCAGAACTTTTCGACCCCAACAACTGAAGTTTAGTCCACCGAGGTATCTCTTTTGCTAGATCTGTTATTTTTACCTACCTGCTGTTGTAAAATAACTAAACTTACTAATTACTCTGAATAATAGTCGGCTAAGTATTTATTACTTACTTAAGCTGTGAATACCTGACAGTGATCTGAATACAGGTGTGTAACAACAATGAACGATGGTCAAATAACGATGTACATAAAATGAACAAGCTGAGTAGGACCAAAGGCTTTATTTAAATACAAACGATTACAAAAACTTGTTTATTCACCTCAGCCTTCCTGCGCAGGGATAAGTTCCTCCAGATATCCCGGGGACTTGTCCATCCAACTTTGGATTTATCAGCGATACTGTCCGCGACATTACTGGAGCACCTAGTTAATTTATTCTGCTGCCCATTGCCGTTAGATAACGCTCGATTTGCCATTCTGAACGCATCCAACTATACAATGTACCACAGCTGAATCTAGATGTAAGGAACGCTCACAAACTTCGCACTGTGCTTGGCACGATTCTCACACACATCCACGGCAACTTGTTGAGCATTTTCAATTACAAAAAAATACAAAACTGTCGTTCACATGCATACCGCATTAGTTCTGTGTTCAACTTTACGTCCTTTTACTTTTCTTATTGCACTCACTGGTATCGTTTTTATTCAGTTTGATAGAGATTTTTAAAATATTGTTTATATTACATCCATTTGAGAAGTAAAGCGTCACACAGGTTTTATTTAGTAACAAGTTAACTGTCGCAATAAGAAGCACCATTCACGACTGTTGTCAGTTTGAGGTTAAGTTACAAGCGATACCGGCTAGCGGCTGCCGGTTGGCGGGGCAACACAAGCGCAGTTTCGGGGCCGTCTTACACGGGGCGAAACCCATTTTGTCCAAGGATATATGAATGCCTTTAATATATTATTTTCATCAATATTTACGATCTGATTCCAAGATTCGTCTAATTTCAAAAAGAAATGAGGCAAAGGGTTCTAATATAACTGCGTGTTAGAAGAAACGAATAAAAACCGAGACACTACTCTCGGTGTTAGAAGAGATCTTTCACCACTTCAGCGAAAAGAAGCCGAAACCGAAGAGTTTACTTACGGCATCCCATTTAAAAGACTTCAACGCGCACTTTTTTTTATCTTGAATATACTAGTGGTTCGCCCCGAAACTGGTTGGTGCTTCGATTATCGCAACTGTAAAATGGCATCATTAGCAACTAATATCTTATCTTACCTGAACTAGGTACATAGTAATTGAAACTTTACGAAATTGAGCTCACGTTATATTGGAATTTAGTGATACTGGTTTTAAATCATACTAATTTCCATTGTAACTTAAAACCATAATGACCTCGAATAAAAATAAAAAATGTTTTTAATGTATGAACAAAGCTCTTTCATATAACACCCCACTTCATGTATTTGTATAACTTTTTTTATACCCCCTATTGAACCCCAATATCTCACCAACCCCTTGGCTCATTTAACTGATATGCTCACCAGCAAATCTTGATAGTACAAAACGTTGACCTGGTAATTTTTGTTTCATTAATTAAATAAAAATTCAATGCAGATCGGATTTACGGCTCGAAAGTTATGATCTAACAAATGTACATACAAATATCAATGCCTTGCCTGTTTGATAGATCTTCGCTAGCATCGCTCACTGGATCGAATAAGATTGACAACAAAGCACAACCCATATAACTATGTAAACGTATAACAACCCGAACCGAAAAGAGGACTGTAGAAACTATACAAAATTTGGTGCTACATGAATGAGAGGCATTTTTTTAGGACAATACTTTATAATGAACTAACTTAAAAAGCAATACGTGTAGAAACGGCCGCGTTAACTCAGGTACAACGGAGTTAATTATATCTATATCTATATAGACGCAAAAGGATCCAGCCCGTCACACTCATGCCCACCAGACACACAAAAGTAAGGGCCAATCGCACCAAAGAAAACAAACTAAACGCTGGATAAAGGCAAAATGAATCTTAATACGAGTGAGTTAAAGCTGCAAACGTATTATTCTTTTAATAGAGTATAACCTTTTTGTACGACGAGAGTAACAATGCAGAAGAACGTGCCCCAACCGCTTTTGCCAGTCGGTGAAAAATATTAAAACAAAAAAAATGGTCAATGAAGTCATTTCGAATTTGTACAATAAACTTGTAAGTTATCAAAGGCTTCTGTAATAACTTGTATTATGAAACGAAATATTTTCCAGTAAGAATATGAGTTTCTGACAAAGAGTTGTTCTTATCTCCAACTTTCTCGACACAGCTGGCGATAATGTTCCGTTGATAACAATTCCTAGAACTCGGAGATCTTTAAATAGAATTGAGACCTTTTTAGATATGATGCATGGTTACTGTACTTGAGCACCGCACAAACAGGCTTTGAGAATAACATCCGATTCATTTGGTTGAAATAAATATAAGGGTGTGTTGGATAGATATGAATAGTTTACTAGTCTATCAGACGTAGTCGTAGAAATAACAAGTTAAGGTCTCCATTAATGTTTTATGTAGTATTTTGATGTTCCGAGAATTTCAGGTCAGGGTGCGACCGTGAAACAGTTAATGTCTGTTTAGTGAATTCGACATATGCGAGCAGAATGGCCGCCGCGGCATCGTTAGGTTATTTTTAACCCTGTAGGCATGGGGTCAGTCACCCGCACACCCTCCCGCAACTGAACCAGTCCTATCACATGAGGAACTGCGTGGGAATATGGTGGAATGCCATGTCCTTAGTCCTTACTACAAAAGGACAAAAAGTCTATCGGCAAAAACACTGCAGACGCACTAGATGGTCTCAATTCAACCTCGAGTCACGACACCGCCGCTGATGATTCAAGATAGTGACTAAGCAGATTTTTTACTCCACGTGCTCTAATGTTTTATCATTATCATCCGAATGCTATGCCATCCGCATTTTTTTGTGCAAAATAGACCATCGAAGAATGAGTAGGTAACTAAAATATTCGTCATTTAAAATCAAGACCCCGCCCGCCTCTTCGATTTTAGGTACATTTCAGTAACAATTTTAGTAATGACTTCCGCAATTGGTATCATTAAAGCATACTATAATGTCTACTACAGCAATAATGTCACGGTAATTATTTTTTGACGTCTAGAAGGTAAATAAAAGAGTAAGTAACTAAGCTAAAATACTCTTTGAAATAGCTAAAGTTACTTTCTACTTATCAGTTTCTGTCACAGTGCCGATGACCTCCAGACTTGGATGCCGGTATTTTCTTTAAAATTTAAAACGAAGCTGAATTCTAAGCTCGAGATACTATATTATTAATCAAGTAACAAGATACACCTGATACGAATAGAATTGTTTTATGTAAGTAATACAACACTTGACTCAATGTGGTTATTGCATCGGTGTAGCAGAATGTAAACAAACCGTATCCACGCATAGGCTGTATTCATATTACAACCTTAATCGTGATAAACATCATTCACATGATGTAGAACATTGCTGTAATTGTAAGCGTTTACATCCTATACAGTTCGATAAGTGTAGTTCATATGACTCCTTGAACATTCTGAACATAGAAAGAAAGTTAATAAGTCGATTCCTGTCTACCATTTTAAAAGATTCGTAGGAATAATTTTAACGTTCATTACATGCCTACTAAACACAAATACAACACTCCGGTGAGTTGGAGGGTTGCACTCGGCGCATTAAAACATCGCTGTATCCCTTTTCGGGGTTGCGTTAGGGGATTCGTTTGAGGGTGCACGAGACATATGGGTAGGGGACTCACTGTGGCAGTATCGGTGAGGGTCACGGTAGCCGAGGTGGGCCCGCCGTTGGCAGGCGTATTGATAATCAACCCGGTTGACACCTGATTATTCGCACTTTGCTCTATAATTCTCTGACGAAGAGCTAATCTTTCGAGGCTAGCCAGTCGGTGCGATCCACCCGTGCCATCCCTGTCGCGTTCCCGTAGACCAGTTGTAGTACTGCCAGCACTGAAAGACCCACTGTATTTTGGCAACGTCGGTGGCGGAACAGGTCTAGCAGCACCACCCCGGCCGAGCAGGGAACCACTGGAAGTATAAGCGTAGCTGCTGGGAGTTCCAAGGGTGGCGGTTCGTGGTGCGGCGCCAATACCATTCAAGGCACCATTGGTCCCATTTACGGCGGCGCCATTCACCGTCGTAGTGGTTGCGTTCATCTCCTCAAGTTGTTTTCCGTCATGCGAATGTTAGAACACAATCACGCACTGAGTCACACTACTATACAATCACGATTTCGAGCGATTGGAGTAGGAGCGTTCAAGCCGGGTGCCCGTCGGAGGCGGTTTGACAGCTCGCGCGGTGCAGACGAAGGCGCGCGGGCGGAGTCGCCGGCCGCCCCGCACTCGACGCCGCCGTCGTCACCACGCGACCCCTCTAGATTTCTGGATTATTGCAATACGACTACGACCCGGCGCGACGGGAGGGTTGAAAATGCGCTGTTGCAATTTTATTTTCAAGGTCAACACATGAATTACACTTGTGGTCCTATTTTTGGTGGCTGTTCTGAATCTGGCCATAGGTTATAGAATCTTTTTTATTTTCAGCAGGCCTTCTACTTTCTTTGTTTGAGTATAGATTAGTTATGCAGAAGAAAACAATAAATCTGCCACGAGTGGCAGTGTGCATTAATTTGTGATGGGTACATGCACGGAATAAATACTACGCATTTTTGAATTAGTTTTATAGGCTAGTTAAGCAATACATTAGCCTATAGCGACAGACGATCACGTACGACAATATTCGCTAAACTATCAACAAGTAGATAGCGCTACGGGCGAGCCAAAGGAAGTGACAAGACAAGACGGCTAGTTCATCGGCCTGGATCCAATGTATTGTCAAGGCGACCACAGGATAGCTATTTAGCGGAAGTACTTATATGGCATCAGAGAAGTATTGTATCACAAAATATATTTGACGGCACACTTGGCATAGGAATTGCTGCAACGAAATCGTTTTAAAAGCTTTACAAAAAAAATGGTATTCCGAAGGTACCTATATTCCGTTGGTGTTCATTTGGAAAAAATGGAACCCTTATCACTTTGTCGTCCGTTTGTCTGTATGTCTGTCAAGACCCTTTTTAACGGCTAGTATCAACTTAAATTTTAAACAAAAATCTGTGAGCTTATAGTGCCGTAAAAATCAAGCTTCTAACTCGATGCATTAGAAATGTATGGCAATGAATGTCAAATTTCCATATGGATATGGACATAATGAAAAATCTCTAGGGTACTCTAGTAATCTCAAAATTGGAATGCTAAGAGTATTTGCTATTAGCTTTGTGATACAAATAAAGGAAAATGTCTAAAATTGAGGAATTACAACTTATTTAACCTTATAATGGCATAGTGAATAAAACACGAGACAAGGCTCTAAGTATTTCAAAATAATTTACGAATCGAAGGTTTTGCGGCCACGAAATATGTCTAGCTCAGATTAATATTCCAAATCCTATTACGAGACAAACGTATTAAATATTTTCCGTGAATTAAATACCTACAGTGAACTACGCGAGCAACCGCAAAATATAAGTCTATCACTTCATACACCTGGGATTTAGATTTTCCTACCATGTTTAATGGTACGGTCCTCAAGAGCACGAGTCCTACTCGCACATGACAGTCTTTAATAGAAGAAAATACTTTTAATAAGGTTTGAAAAAAAAACTTATTATTTAAAAAAGTTAGTATTTTGAGCACGTGTATGTCTCATGTGGCAGTAATTCCCGGCATCGACCGACTCGCTACCGCGCAGGCGCGCCGACACCCTTGATCTGCCATGTCTGCAACCCCATAGAATGGTGGTGGTTAGCGTGCGTGCATCGCACATTCATAGCCGGCGCGTGACGGCTTGTTGAATGTAACTTTCTTTGAATGAACGTCTTGCTGAAAGTAATCAGGCTCATTAAATGGCCTCAAAACTTCCAACTTTCTTACTTTTAATTATGCTTAAAGAATTTGATAACTTAAAAATCAGCAATAAGTGTATAAAGCAATTTCATTTATTAGGTCATTCGGTATATTGAGTAGAAAGTGAGTAAACTCGATTTTCAGGTCCACTTGGTTGAACTGCAAGATGTTACCCACAAGATTACGTCGCGATAAATACCATTTCGTATGTTAAAAGCTACGAAACCGCTTAAGTATTTGCTTGCTATATGGACTTTAGAAAAAGAATATAATAGAATAAGTTAAAAAGTTGAGCAAAAATCAACGCTTTTTCACCATGTTAACCATGTGAAAGTAAATGTCCTTTAATGTTTACTAACGCCATCTAACGCAGGACAGTCAAGCCAACTGGTACGCATGCATGACGCTTCGTGTAGCAATCTTGGAAATGCATTCATCATAGGTGGCGCCAGTTTACCACACGTTTTCTGCAGTCTTACTCGTCGCATTGGCGTACAAAGAAACCTCACAGATCAGTTCTGTATTCTCAGACATAAACTTGAACCTAATATTGGCTACCTACAGCTTTTATAATCATTTCTATACATTTTGTGGAATGTTATGGTAACTTATGCAACAAAAAGTACGTACGTAATAAGGGGGGCAAAATTCATGAGCTAATAAGTCTCATTTTCCAAATTACCCTCATCCTTGATGAAAACTCTTCATAAGCAAGAACGAGATACAATTTCAGTAACTGTCCCAATTTACCTTTGAGTGTTCAAAGAAAGTTTGTTGAACTGTAAACATGTTGAAAGATATTATAAAGATGTGAACCTACGGTCTACGCATACCAGTAAAACATTACAGAGAAACGTAAACATAACTTCAGACGTGTAATCAAAGCTATGTTTAGAAACGGTAACTTTCAAATAAGGGTGAAACGCCGCAGAAACCAGGGACTTGGCGTAAAGAAGCGGGAACATTCTTTGCAATATTCTGAGTGCCTGCAGCTGAAGTCAGACGAAGTATGCGTCTACAATTACATAGATATGAGTATGTAAGTATTTCAAACAAGTAGCGTGCGTTCCACTCATTGTAACGAAGCTAATTCGAAACATATGACGATGGACTCCGCATTCAATTCGCTGGATTCATAAAGTAATTTATTTATATTGTGCACTGATGTTTTCGTTCGCTGCTACGGACAAGTGCCTCTTCAGTTCGGAGAAAACAGCAAACACATAACTTCAGACTCCTTATTAGGGTGCTCAGGGCCAGGGGTTCCACAGTCATGCAGCTCACTCCAGTACAGTTATCTACAAGGACCACATACTTCGAAGTGATAAGACTAGTAACAAGTCAATAATACGTGTGGACATTAGCTGTGATAACTATTTAGGTTGGTAATTAGTGGTTACCAATAAATGTACATATAGATAGTTGTTGCCTTGATGCTTTGCTTGCTTTTTGTGTCACTGGTTCGTTCTTGGTCATCCAGTACCTATTAGGTCAATGACTAAGTTGAGGTATGGTGGCCCGAAAAGGGCCTATGACGTAAAAAGCGTTTGTGAAAGGATAAAAGTGCGCCTCGTAGAGGCTCCTTTAGTGCACATGTCACATGTCTTCGAATTTTTAGATTCTAGTACATGCCGGTGTGCGCTAAACTAATGCTCTCATACCGTGAAGGAAAATATCGTGAGGAATATTGGAAAATCCATTGGTGCACGACCGGGATTCGAACTACCACCAATCCACCAGTGCTTTCAGTTTATGATAAATAGAGCTTACTGGGGAACACACGGATGACCCGAAAATTCATAAACTTTGTAGGGATGTAGCTACGAGTATGTAGAGTCGCTCATCCTAGTAATATCCTACTAATATTACAAATGCGAAAGTGTGAGGAAGTTTGGTTGTTTGTGGTTGGAAACAAAAAAATGGATTAACTAAGGATTTATTGAGATAAAAAAATAATCCTTTTTTCTGGCTCATACACATGACTTAAATGATGTTATTAACTCCTCCACTCCATGAGACCTACCAGCGCATGTCTCAGGGGTCGGCAACGCGTGCGTGATGCCTAGGGTATTGCTAGCGTCCATAGGCTACGGAAACCACTTACCAACAGGTGGGCCGTGCTTATTTGCTTATTTTTATAAAAAACTCTACATACCCACAAAGTTAAATTTTCGCCAGTGTCCCTTGTTAGTAGATATTATGTATATATATATATATATATATATATATATATTAGCAAAACTTAAAAAATATTCTTACTATGGATGTTGTTGACGTCAAGCCGTGACCCTGAGATTGGATAGCATCCAAGTCCGTGAAGGCTAGTTTCAATGCCTTGTTTGTAGTAGTTTTTAGAAGTGGTAAAAGAACAATAAATAACTGGTGATTTATCACCGTGCACAAATATACGATTGGCGAACGTGCTTCTAAGCTAAACAGGCACGTGCGCTACAGGCAGTGTTTCTAAAACAATCCTCATTAAGCTAAATATTTGTACCAAACTCAACCTGGATAGTTAATTTGAAATCCAATTAACAACAGCTTGATATCAAGAGCCTTGAGTTTCGAAATACGACAAAAAGCATCCCACAGGTGAACGGCTCTACAATGCACAACACATTTATATTAATAATGCGAATATGCTTGAACATCCTACACGAGTATGTGATAAATGTTTGGGATGATTTGTTAAATATCTCAACCCACGAAGCAACATTCAGTTGCTGACAAATATAACTTATCGTGAACAACATACAATTTAAGTAATGATTTTACTAATGTAGTAACGTAACACTACAAAGTAATTACTAGTTTAAGTTCGGTCAAAATACATCGAGTAGAAGTCATCGATTACTTCACAATAAATGTAGTGACTTATAGTAATTAAGTAAAGTGAGCCATGTAGGAACGGTGACTCATTCATACAAGTAGGCTTGGTCAGTAAGACTATACATATTATAGAGGTAAGTCATTTTACTGGTACCTACAATGTTAGAACAATGATAAAAGCTAGGCGTTTAGTCTTTCTACGACATGAATCATACAATTGTTGTTTGGGAAATGATTAATGGTGGTACTTAGCCAATGTTCGGATTATTATACGATACTCGTTGGTTCTATGATGGAAAGAGTAATCTACCAAAATAATTATCAACCACGATGAAAACAATTCCTGATTTTTCAGGAATACCGGAAAAAACGGATACCTATAATATTAATATATTTGGACAACTAACATCGGTTTGCTTATTTAATAACGGTATAAATTGATTCGAGAAATACAAATCAACAATAATTTTATTCATTTTAAAGGATACTACCAGTATAGTAAGTGCTATAGGGAAAACAGCAGCATAAAAGTAGCGGTGCGTCATTTAGCTAAAATTGGAATATCTTTCAATTGTATTGGTCTCTATTTTGATCTCAGTGTAATGAAACTAGGGAGCCTTGTTTCTTTTGATTTCCAAACAATTTAGATGCGAGTAAAAAAAATATATACATTACACAATGAAATTATCTGAGTGTAGTCAAAATATTTGTAGAATTCTTATTAGGACACTAAGACGTACCTGTTCGGTGCTTGGGCTGTTATTAATTGGTTTGTATCGAGATAACACTGGTCTATTCCTCGATCGATTCAACGGAGTGTCCGATAAAGACGTCATTGTCAATCACAGGGGAATTGGAGACACTTTCACAGAGTTTTTGAATGAAAGAATCGCAATAAATAAAACGTAGGATAGAACTGTAAAATGAACATCCATCGAGCGTTCAGGAGGAAAACATACTGTTACAATTACTGCAATATGGGGCGCTAGCTGCTAGCAAACACGATACCACATTTTTCCGTCGACAAATCACATCCGGAGAGCAGAGCGAAGCCCGTGCGGGTGATTCAACTGATTACAAACCACTTTCAGTTACACCACTAATAATTTTAAATGGTTTTGATAACTGCAAAGTATTTTTGTCTTTATAAACAAAAAGATTTAGTCAAAAGACAATAGAAAGCTGAACATCCATGATGCAAATAAGGACTACTTATGTTTCTATAATAGACCAGTCACCCAAATAAGGATAGCTAACAGATGAGGCGAATGGAGAACGCACATTAGCGAAGGAAACTAAAAGTTTAGATGGATTTCCAGTTAATATACGTCTTGTTATTTACGCGAATACACAATGCAACGACCGTTCCACGATTACAAATTCGCTAACTGAAACAATAAAACAATTCGCGCGTCGTGGATAGCTCGCGATCGTCACTGCATACTGGGGCGATATGCAAGTGACACCGGCGACGAGGACGACCGTAGGGAGTTCGGTATCGGTGTCATGGTGTTCGGTGGTCGACACTCCGCAGGCACAGTCGCCCGAGGGCCGAATAGCGGTCGCGAATTCCTACGCGTTATTCAAACGACGCACGCAACGTATACGTGCTCAGTAGACAAATTGTCCAGGCGACCTAATAAACTCCAACTAGATATCAGTTTATTGCATGTATGATACCAATGCATAATATCATTGTAGGTAGGTACTCTATTGTAATGTAACTGTAGGTCGACGACGCCTATTAGTTTCCATACTAAACTTACCTATCTTATTAACGACCCAGACTTTTTACAGGATTAAAGTTAATTACTGAGAAAAGAAGAAACTCACCGCTGAATTAGATGATGTTGACAAAGCAGCACATGGAACAAAATACATTTAATTAACTGATATGTTATTCATTCGTTAAGCTCAAGCTGTAAAGAAAAGTAAGAACCTGTTAAAAAAAACATACATCTTATTCCTTTGAAAAAATGTCAACATACCCAGACAAGGTAGACAACATGTACCTACGTCTTCGAGACTATCTGTGCTCACATAATCTACTTCCATTAACGAATTTTGACCACCTCCTGTTTATTTTTGTACATGTACGATTTAAATATTCCAAAAGACACGCAAGCTCGAGTTAGCATTTCAAAGTGAACTCTTGCTGTGTGTTGGTCAACGCACGAATCAGTGATTCACTATCTAGGCTTGTGTATGCTAGTATTGTTTTTAGCCACGATTGTTTGCAATCAATGTCGATCAAAGCAATATTGATCAGTAAATAAAAAATAAATATAACAATGATTGCCATTATATTGATGCAGAAGTTTTTTTCACGTTAGAACAGAGTATCATATGCAGCCATCAGAATTGATACTACGATGTAAATCAAAACAAATCAATAATATCTTCTAATGTTAGAGCTTCGTATTTACAAAATTTATTTATTTATTTATTTTTTGGAGAACCAACAGCTTTGTTACATTTGATTGAACATTTGATTAGCTTTAGAGAGCCAATTATAGGTTCTCACGAATAGAAATATATTAAAATACTTGTTTTGTCTCCACTTGAAGATAAATCTACACGTGGCATGGTTGTTATTATTTAGCGCAACTATATGTTTTTTGGCAAGTGACTATAGGGAACTAATTCAATCTTGTTATAAAAATCTTACATGACTGACTCGAACTCTCCATAGTTTCCATTGTATGCAAACACAAAAAAAATCTTGTCTTCACAATTTTGCATTTACAATCAAGTAGAAATCATGTGTCTCTCGTAACAAATATTACATGTTAGGAGACAATCACCGCACTTTCCAAGCTAATCCGTAACATTGAACGAGTCACAAATTCACAATAAACTGTACATCGACCCGGTTACAAATAAATGTTGATAAGTCACAAAGTTTATTTACAATGAGAGAAAACGACGTAAACGTGTGAGTCGGTGTTTACGTATGAGATGCGTTTAGCGGAGAGCAAGCGGAGTGCGCGGACCTCGACGGGTACTGAGCTGGCAGAGGCGGTAAAGCACGTACAATTGCACTAGAAGCTATTTCAATACATGCAGAGAATTCGCAACTCGGCGGATTCCGCGCGGTCGGTGTGGCCGACGGCTGTGCAGTGTCCCATGCCCTCGGAGGTCAACCTTCTTCTTATAGCACTAGGCCTTATTAAAAGCGGACATGAAGGATTCTTTATAACTATACGATGTAAAATAGCTAAACGGACATCGTCGGCATTGCTCTAGCAAAACTAACTACAGGTTTTTCTATTTCAAAGCGAATGATATTTCATAAATTCACTTGGAGGCATGAAGGAACAACTGATAGATATAAAGTTTAAAAAAGACATATTTTTGAGAATGTTTATGCTTATAAACCTGCGGAGGATGATGGTTGAACCATGGTACAAGACAAATTAACATTTCAACAAAACTGCTGAGGAAAAGGTCATATTAATTAATGATGACAAGGCGCTGTATGCAATTTAAATCATTAATTAATTTCTCGAGGACTTTTATCGCTCTTGTATCAATTATGTATAGCAAATTCTTCGGTATGAAATACGAATCGATCTTTACGAAGCACTTTTAGAAAACCTACTAACATCTCGTCAGTGGGTTCGGTTCCGCATGTGGAGGTACAAGCACTTTTAGAAAACCTGTTAACATCTCGTCAGTGGGTTCGGTTCCGCATGTGGAGGTACATGGTGATTCTAAAATGTATACTATCCCAATAGGGGCTTATTCTTTAACAACAAAAAAGAATATCAAAAAACAAAATACAATTTAAAAAAATCTGTTCTTTTTTCCCGAACTTTTTCAATATACCTAGGTGTTTCTGGTCTTTTTATCATTATTGCCAATTGGGTGTAGAATAATCCCCTTTCGGGATACTACACATATTATGGATCGCCTGGCATTATCCTATATGACGGATTCCTACATTATGAGAGGCGAATAAATAACTGAATAGAATGATGGATCAGCTGTATGGAATACATAAAGGGTATGAACTAAGTGTATGAACACTTTTAAGCCCTCTTTGGACAAATAGGTATATGATAAATTTATGTGAAATCAGCATCATAACCGGTTCAGTAGTTTTCAAATAATAGCTACGACATTCAGAAACAAATAAAATAGAACTTAACTTATAATGAGATTTAATTTACCTACTTACTGCATCTTGGTGTTCTGATCAAAAGTCTAAAGCCGAATTCAAACGACGTGAGATATGTCATCTGAAATGTATTTCAAAATGATTCTTTCATCTACCGAATAAAGTCAATTTTCAGTTTTCTGTCTTTTAGAGGCTTGCGATAATTATCGTTGAGCTATATCGTACGCCCTCAAATATCAAACTCAAAATTTAATTTCACCAATAGACGTACTTAAGGATTTTTTTTATTTTTTTAAACATAGGTAGATGACGTATTGTACGCCGTTTGAACACGGCTTGAGCCATAACAACACACGCTCGTAAGTGTAGACTAAGCACAGCTCGAGCATTCTTCTGCTGTTCAATTAATATCGTCCTTAACAATCGAGCAAACAAGGGCGATATTTATGAATTGGTAGAGAAATGCTATCTAGAGCAGTTTTTCGTCGGGTCTACGCTTTCCCTAAGGGTCAATTCACACTGAGATGTCAACGGCCGGCAAAGGCTAGCTCGGTATACTTCGGTTTAAGGATTCATCTCACTGTGGTTTAGGAACATTGAATAGATACAAAATATATTTTAAGTTTAACAAAGTACCTACAGGAGAGGTAATGAACGACAGAAAAAAAAAGTGAAACACTAACATTTTATTGTATAACGAACAAGACAATATTCTATATTTTTTGGATGTTTTAGCTGTTTTTTATTTTTTTTGTCTGACCGTACAAACATCTTAGATAAATGCAGGTTGTGGATAGACATTAGATACAATTTTGGGCGGAAGGCGAAATACTTTTTTTTTTAAATGCGTTGCGAAGGCGAATCCTATGTTGGGTTGAAACTGAAATGAAATATTAGTGGAATGAAAATTCGGGATGAAACCGAATTAATCGCTAGCGCAGCATCGCGCGGATGCGAGCCTTGTTCTAGCTTCACAAGCGAAACTGTGCCTTTTATACTAAGGATAAAATTGAAATGCTACGAACAATTTTGCAACTGAAACTATTCGCCGCTTCGCTGCCGTCCTCTGCCATCTCAGTGCGAATTGACCCTTAGTAGATAATAGGTAGTGGCACGAAAGTGAGGAACGGTGTCGATTACAGGTACCGTGGTCAGTTTACGCGTGAGGGCGCAGGTCCCAGGATGAGGTCGCACGCTCGCTGAACACAACACAATACTTCGCGCTGAGATAGTGTACCTACTATGAGACTGTACTCATGTTACCTTGTGAGCACCACACTAATATAATAAATGCGAAAGCAACACTGTCTCTCCGTCTGTCTGTGAACCGATTTCGGTTAAATTTGTTATTTGTTAACTTTCAGACACATGGCTTAAATTAATTCAAAGCCTTGTGTCTCAAAGGATTCTCTACAATTCTCTTAAAAAGCAAGGAAAATTACAAACTGTCCCATCTATTGGAATTAACGCCCATTCTTTGCTACCAAACGTTTTAGACCTTTTTAAACCTAGACTCAAAAAAGTTATTGTGGCTTAGGTACATATAAAATTTAAGTACATCATCATCATTTCAGCCGTTCGACGTCAACTGCTGAACATGGCTTCCCCCACAGACAGAGCAAATTTCTTATCATATGGGGGGATTTGCCCATACCACACTGGGCAAAGTCAAAGTCAAAAGGCATTTATTTCAATAAAATCACTAGGATCACTTTGAAACGTCTTAGAAACTAGGTGAAGCTATGCCTGTTCCTCGCGACCAAGCCTAGAAGAATGCGGGCATGCAGGTGGCGAGCGCAGTTAGAGCTATTGTTGTTAAAATGAGGGATGCTGCTGCCCATCCCCTAGCTTTCTTCCCTTAGTCGCCTCTTACGCCATCCGCGGATAGGTAGATATGGAGGGGCCTATTCTTCAGCCCGGGCCACCATGGCCAACTAGAAGTACATCATGCGCTGACTTTTTCTTAGATTTGTTGAACTAATATTTTATTTTCATGTACATACATCCAATCATGTACAGCTTGGTGCCTACAATTTTTTTTTAAATTTCATGGAGACTTTGAGTAGGTAAATCTGAGTTGGATTCTTCGGTTGACCTCTTTGTCGAAGTTGGACCTACATAGTCAGCCTACCTAGCTTGATTGGTGGCTCCTTTGGGGGGCCAGTTCAGCGGACAGCGAGTAACCACCTGCCTTATCACTTTTAGATGTATGAGAATTGGCATGTGCCCTTTTCCATGCCATTGCTCAGAAATCCCAGAATACATTCCTTAGGTAAGAATCACAGAATATCGTAAAACTATATCATTCATAATCATTTTCAATAGTTAACACCTCATTTGTTCATCCAAATGTTTATATCAACCAATTTACTAAGTAATTCTACTCAAAAGGGCCTCTTACCATTAGCTTCTCCCCTGTAATGCTCAAAGGTGTAAAGCCTATGTTGTGTTGTTCATAAAATTAATGTTAAATAGGTAATAAAAAGCCCCATTATTGCTCCAATAAAGGCCCAGGCCTAGCTCTGACAGAAAATAATAATGAATAAATTAGTGAATTATTAATAAATGAGTTATTATTTGTGCCGGTCGATGCATGCTTATCAAGAACATAGTACCTAGGAGTATAAACGATTAGCTTTTGGTTATCAGATAGAAACCTGTAACGATTATTTTGAACAAAGCCAAACACAATGGCGCGATTTTATCAATAGTAACAAAAACATGCAATTAATTGATAATATTTAGCACAGTTTTACCTGATCTCTGCATACTGTTAGAATAAAAACACTTTTTCAAATTACAAACATAATCTCGCGATACCACGAATTTCCTTCACTTCACTTCAATCAATCAATCAGTCAAGTTCATTCATTTTTTCATCATCAAACTGTCAAGCGTGCAAGCTCTCACTCGCAGTCAGTGCTGCCGGCTACATACGCTTTTATCTGTGTAGTATCTTTTGCAAAAAGTATGTAGTAAATCTAGCACATTTTTGAGGTGAAAAATATCTAAATAAATATACCATATATCTATATAAATATACCAGCAACTTTTTATTGAAGGAGAAGATATAGGTAATAATAAATAATAAAGAAAATAAAAATTAGTACGACGTTTTTCATTGAAAATCTGCTGTTTAGGGTCAAATCAGTACAAACTCTTCAGCTGTTTTATCAATCAGTGGTAACAATATTGATGTCGAAACAACTAAATTGAAAATACGAAAAAAAGCTCCTTTCGGTTTTGTAAACCAGATAATAGGTACTAGAAAAAAAAAGCAATTAAAAAAAAATAAGTTAGCTAATAGCTAGTATAGCTAATGGCGAATATGGGGATGCAAAAATTGTTGGATCTAACAATAAAATTGCTAAGTTGGCATCAGTGCTTCACTTCAACTCATTCATTCAATCGCTAGGCGCGGTGCACTCCACTCACAGCCAGCTAGTCCCCCCGCCCGCCTTTACCCGCTCAAGGATTGGGTCGGTCGACTAAAAATTGATTTTTTGAAAATTATTGCCAGCCTAGACTAACTACAATTCTTATTAGAAGGTCGTTGTTGCCAGCTAAATAAAATTTCTAGCAGCGGCCTTGTGTTGCCGAAGCGAAGCTCTGACAATATAGTTAAAATAATATTGTAGTCTTTCGCTCCGATCTCCAAAATTTTTGGCCAGAACCGGGTCTTCTCTTAAATAAAGTTAAATCTCATTCTAATTCCGAACATTTTTATAACCAATCATTATCAATACAATCGTCTCGAGGCGAGAGGGTAGGCTATAAGGTAGGCTCCCTAATAATTCATTGGTATGGTAGAGACCCAACGTACGAAAAAGAGACGTTTCATCAATATATGGAGCCTGGGCCTGCACTGTGTACACTACTCTAAAATATAGCTAAGCAATAAAGTAAACGTATTTAATTGGTTATTTTATTTAAATTGACTTCGTTCTAAGGTACATTAAGATTTTCTTCGACAAAGAGCAACACACAGCACTACAAAAATATGGCGGATGGACGTGCGTGAAATGTCATTTTGACAACCTACATTTATCTGACAAAACAAAAAGTGTACGTCAGGGCAGCAGGAACACCGACATTAGACGGGAGCTTCTGGACTTCTGACCATGCTATCATTTAGTGATGAATTTGTCATTTATTTGTACCTATTTGACAGAGTTTGTACCGCTGTAGTTTAAGATATTTTGCGAATTAACAGTTTCCTGCTGGCTTGACGTCAACGCAGCAGGAACAATTCTGTCCCGGGTAAATCGCTGCACATTTGATTAAACTAAGTATGCCATCATTTAGTGCCTAATTTGTCATGTCTACCTACCATTTGTCATCAATTTTGGTTCAGTAGAAGCGAAGATATCGCGACAATTAGTTTTGCCATTGCGGACCTGAAGTAAGTGATCTCTTCCGGTACAAGTATTTTCACTTGATTAATCGTTAGCCGCATGCCCAGCGTGGTGAGTATGGGCAAATCCCCCCACATGATTAGAAATTTGCTCTATCTGGCCATGTTCAGCAGTGGACGTCGAACGACTGAAATGAGGAATCGTTAGCCGTAGCTTATTTCCCAAACTGAGACAGATCAATGGATTGTGCAGAAACTATTCTTTCGGGTAGTAATCAAGTCTTATCGATTACAACTGTATTTCTTCCAATATACACAATCTGCAGTTTGTTAGCAATACGGACGCCATTTTGTAGTTCGTATCTAAGAAAAATTAATTTACCTTGACGCTTGACATGGAAGGTTTTCAATCAAATAGCTGGCCAATAAACATAAGGGTAATAGTTTTGATATTAGCTTTTAACCAAAACGATGAAGAAACAGTACTAATATTAACTATTTCTTACTCTTACTTCCTTTCCAAGAAATAATGACATTATGTTATATTACTTAGCTTTAAACTTCACCTGTCGCACTCAAGATAAAATGTATATATGTAGTGTAGGTAATTTGTGCATGTACCAACTGGTCGGAAAAATGTGGACATAAAATTCCATTAATATCCTACTACTTTATCGGCTTTTTCACCACCATGTTGCATGAAAAATTCCTAAATAAACAAGAATGGAAGTTCTGAAGATTTTTGAGCTAATAAGTAGTCGCAGAGTTAACCAGCTCTGACTACGAGATGGATGGTCGGATGGAGTTGGCGAAATTGTAAGGTTAGGTGCAGAGTTAAATTATAAGGTTAATCAGCTGAATAACGTAACCGATTTCGATGAAACTCATATATGTACTTTTTATCACGTGAGTGAAGCCGCGGGCGCAAGCTTTAAAGTATTTAGGTACCTAATTAAGTATTTTAACAGCCTTGTAATTACCATAATAAAAACTTGGCTTAGTTAAGGGTTAAAGGCCTTTTCAGCCTAAACTAAGCAACATTGGTGGACAATCCACATATATATTATCAAATAGTAGCCGTCTGTCTTACTAGGGAACATTGCAATTCGTCTTATTTATTCTTAAACTTGTTTTGTCGTGGGGCATACTATTTATTTGAGATTTGTATTTGTTTCGGGTGATGTTAAACCAAATCTAAACTATAAACTTATTACGATATTATTGTAAAAATGAGCTCAAGCAGTGAGGAAATTGATGTGCGTCAAGAGCTAAAAAGAATTCGTTGGCGACAATTCCGTGAAGAATGGCTTTCTGTAATTTTGCTGTAATCGATTTTGAAATCTGCTGCATTTTTTTTAGAAACTACCGTATTTTTTAACGGGCAACACTGTAATTTTCCTTTTGGGATCTGGAAGCACTGCTGTGATCACACCACAGATCACCAGATTCTACTTTTGTTTTGGTTGGATTCGATCGATCGAATCCATAGAGTAATTTTGTATATGTTGTACACCCTGATCGCATCCACAGAGTACTTTTGTATGTCTTCGAATCTAACGCAATAACAAAGGAATTAAATTACAATAATATTAGTTAGTGCCAGCAGCCATCGTGTCCTGCCTGTTGCTGTTCGACGTATTGCAAAGTCAAGAAAACCATTATGAGTTTATGGGAAAAGTTTCGACCAGGGTCGGTAAAGTTGCTTCAGCTGGTTGCAAACTACAACAAAATAAATAATAAACAGCATAGGAAACGCATACTCTCAAAGGTAACTTAGTAGGTAGGTAAAAATGTTTCTGATCTCTTGTTTTGCTTGCTTGCTTGCAAGTGACAACAGTGACGAAGACACGACAAGTTTCACTGATTCTTTCTTGGTCAACCTGTAATAGGTCAGTGACCAGGTTGAGATATGGTTGTCCTGAAAAGTGCCTATGTTTATTTTGTATTCTGAGCTATGACCATTGGTGAAAGAATCAGTGTAGTGAAAGGATTAAAGTGCGCCTCTTCTAGGCTCCTTTCGTGCATAATAGTTATAACGTTTGTTATACACGATGCTTACTGATATTGTTGAAAAACATCTTTTTTTGAAACAAGATTTCTCGGGGTTGTGCGGGCGCACGGTGCCTCGGTCGAACGCGCCTCGGTGCGGAGCCATGCGGCGTCGGTAAAGCGCGCGTGCTCAAAGACGCGTTCGGTGGGGACGGTAGTGCGTGACGGTAGGCTGATGGCTCCGAATGGCTCGGCTTGCCTTGCGAGCCCCGCCTCGATGTTTCCGGTAAACTACGAGGCTGCCTCGCGAGCCAGCCTCGGCCGAACCGCTCGCCCGAATGTGGGCTCGCGAGCTTATTCGCCCGGTGGAGGCGCGGCTTATATCTGTAAGCATCAAAACAACAAGTTAACATTATAATATTTTTCGTTGCAAATGCAACATAGTTCAACTTTGCAAATATTATAAAATATACTTCTGGTTGAAATGTGGCCTCAAAGATGTCTGAAGTAACATCATAGCTTGGAAGATTAGTGAATGAAGCAAAGCACAGTCAGGAAATGGACGGCGAACCGGTATTGGCAGTTAAAGCTGGCTCTAATATAATAGGCACTTTGTTTAGGAGTGGCCAACTCCCATCATCAGAGTTGGCCACTCCTAAACAAGGATGTGTTTTTATTTTTCATTTTATATCATGGGATTTTTCTCATAGTTATTTAGATTAATCAATAGCATCCCATTTTCTGATGCCATTGTATCTGACACTAATGTTGCATTCCCTTTTATTGCTGGTAGCACATATAAAAGATAGTTATCAAATAAACATGGTAAAAGGGTGTGCTAAAATATACTTAAACATATTTTTTTTGTACCTACAGCCATCTCAAATTACAAGCGTTTTTGCTTTTGTGGCTAGCTATGCATTTATATGGCCCATGAAGAAAACAAAGCAACTGACTAATGACAAGACTATAGACAAAGCACAAGCAGCCATACAGAACGCAGATAATTTATTTGAAAATGGACATTATGAGGACAGCTATGAAGTACTCTCTGATTTAAATGTAAGTAATTAGACCTGACAAGCAAGTCCGGGATTATTACGCAATTAACATATCCATGGCAATAGCATCTAATTCTAATCGGGGGTGGTTAGACCTGCACTGACTTCCCGCTGTGGGGTGTTTTGTGCATTGTCCCCCAATGCTAACCCTACCCCAGCCAGCCCAGCTCCTTAAAATAGCAAAGCAGGACTTTGGGTTGTTGGTATCATTCTCTCAGTATCCCTATATGCAGGGGCTACTGACAGCGGATTATGTCGGGGCTGCCTACAGAAGAAACTATTTATAAGATTAGAATTAGAATCCCTGTATGCGGCGGTGTCCGGAGCCGCTTCCGAGCACGGCCCGCAGATCCGATGTGGTCCTGGCCTCTTCCGCGGCTGCACATATCATGGCAATAGCATAGTATAGCTATGGCCCTGGTAACATCACATCACCATGGCAACTAAACTGCATTTAAGAAATAATTTTAGTGAATAACCCCAGACTCGCCGCCCTGCTCCATAAACTGAGTCGGTGTAACATAATATTGAGGGGGCTTCTCATGATGCTTACTTGATCTGCCTCTGTGCTGTTAATGTATACAAAAAAAATGTTAAAAGAACACTTTGATTTCAGGAAGTAGATAATGTGGAAATCCAGTGGCGATTAGTTCGAGCGCTATACAACATGTCAAAAGAATCAAAATATGACAGCAAACATAGGAAAGACTTTGTGTACCAAGCTTACGATATCATAACGAAATTATTAACGCACCACTCTGATCATAATGTTGTTCACAAATGGTATGCTCTAATACTTGATGCTAAAAGTTCTTATGGAGGTATCAAAGAGAGGATACAACAGCTGGAGAATGTAAAGAAACACATGGATGTGAGTTACTATTTTATTTTTTAATCAATTAGAGCAGGGAGGGCCCTTCATGCAGTCTGTCCAAGGAAGTACTGCCATCTTGCATCTAAATTCTGTTGCCAATCAGCAATGCTTGCAACGCTGTTTTCCAGTTTAAATGGTGAGGTTAGCCAGTGAAATTAAAGGCACATGAGACAGGGTTGTCAATGTGTGCGTGATGCCTCTTGTAATGCCACTTATCAAATGAAAAATTTTGATATACTTGTAGTTGATAGTATTTCACTGTACACTAAACCATTGCATTTTCTTTCCCAGCTGGCCGTGACGATGAATCCAGAAGATGCAACCAGTTTACATATGTTGGGGGAGTGGTGCTATCAAATCACAGAGATGCCATGGCACCAGAGGAAGATAGCAGAAGTTCTATTTGCCTCTCCACCACATTCCACTTATGAGGATGCTCTTGAATATTTTTTAAAAGCAGAAGCTGCTGAACCTAGGTTCTACTCTATGAACTTGCTTAGAATCGGAAACTGCTATTTGAAATTGGAAAAGGATGATCAGGCGAAGTATTATCTTAAACTAGCTGCAAGTTACCCTGCCAAGTCTAATGATGATCACAGGGCAAATAAGGAAGCTACAGAATTGTTAAAGAAAATCAAATAGGTATAACACCCATGTACCTATAAGGTATTCATACTTTAGCCTAAGCAAACCTTGTCTTGTTCTATGCATCTAAAAAAGTAAGAGAAGCTGGAAAAAAAGGCCTTGTCTGATGAAATTAACTTTTCACCCAAGTCCTGCCTAAATTAATCACAAAAGTAAAGAAGGCATGCATGGCTTTTGAAATGTCATCACAACATCATACATGGCTTCCACTTCCACTTCTGGTGAGTGCGTGGCGTAGTACCTTTTTGAGAGTAAAAGGTACGCACCCTGCTCAAAACGCTCTCGATCTTTAGAATAGGTACCCTATAATAAGCATTACTATTTTTATGAATGTGATTTTATTAATTTTATATACTTAAAAGGAAATAAAAAGCACATGGTGATATTGTGTTAATAAGTTTCGCATTTTATTAAATACTAGTTAGTTTTTAAAGTGGTTCATTCAAATGCTACTCTAATGAATAACAGAAGTCTGCGCATTTTAGGTTGGATAAAGATTTTGTAATTGAACGTAACAGTATCTTAAATCTTTTTGGTAGTAGTAAGTAGGTACATACATTTTTTATTAGGCTTAACTTTCTTTATGTTCTTTTTGTGAGTGAACATTCCTAATTTCCCAACCTACAAATCCGTCTACAACGCCATCTATCAGAAGTAGCTGTAAATAAAATAACAAAACATGAATGAATGACTAGCTGCACAGATAACATAATACTATACTCTAGCTGAAAGAATGAGAATATTTTGGCAGACTCGTAAACCGAGATAACATACTCAAAGACTGCTATGGATGTTAGACGTTCTTGACTTTGACTTAACAATCTTGCTTGACATAGTTGATTTGACTTTAGTAGGTAGCTGTCGTCAGTATCGTTGCAGTTTGAATTTTGCTCGTAATTTTAGATTTTAGATGATCAAAAAAAAAACCAGCTGCTGAAGGGCCTAGAAAAGTGGTTGGTCCGTCTTTTATTTCTCAAATTCATGCATTGTTTGCAGAGAGATTAATGCCACTAGGTGCGCTACTGTTAGTATAGTTTTTTGAACCGTTTCTTGACTTGTTTGGTAAATCAATCGAAACACAGGAATTATGGAATCATCCAGCATGGAAGATGTAAGCGACGATGAAATACACTTTGGAAAGATTACAATCAAAGAAATTAAAAAAATATTGTGTAACCGTCAAGGACCAAGTAAAACGTAAGTAAGAAATTATTTAGGTAAGTAGGTATAAAATCAATTACCTGCAAAAGTAACTATTTATTCTGTCAAACGAAAGGTTGTCTTGTAGAGATAGCTATAAGACCGCCCTTACCCTAGTATATTTGCAATGCAATTTACCTAAGGTTTTAGTAGGTAGGTATGCCTTAAACTCGGTGGGTAATTTTTATAGTACCTACCTATGTTTTCTGACAAACGAAAGTTTTGATCTTTAGAAATTGAGCTTTATTTATGATACAGCATATAAGCATTTAGCAGATCACTTCAAGCCAAATACGCCCTTACATTGGCCAGTGGAACTTTTGGTGATCATACTCTGTACTTACCTACATTTGATTACAGTTGCAGGTCCAAAAATGTTTGCTACAAAAATGATCTTGAGTCTAGTTTGAGGCTTATTGAAACACATTCACAGCCTAACTTGAGATCTAACACAGCTGATAGTCCAGTCTTCTCACCAACACTTGGTTCGCCAACTCAGAATCGAATCTCTGATGAAAGTTTTATCCAAATGGAAAACATGGTTTCTAAACTGTGCATGTCACCTAGAAACTCTGGTAATTTGGAGCTTAATAATACATTAGAAGTTATTGACTATATTCTGAACCATGGACCAAAGAATAACACACAAGACCCTGTGGAAAAACAAAATGAAAATGTTAATGAAAGTCCAAAAGTTTGTTCTCCATTACAAATAAGTCCTAAAAAGATCACATCTACATCTGTAAAGGAAACTGTCAAAATTACTGAAAAGACAGATGGCTCTCAAAATTATTTAACACCAACAAAAAGTGTGGTAAAGAAGACCCTCAATGAATTTGTTACTCCATCGTCAAGCAGTGTAACATCTAAAACGCATGTGTTCAAGACTCCGGCTAATCCATCAGCTCTGAAGAAACCATCTACTCCAAGAATGACACCAGGCAGAACAAATGCTTACCAACACATTACTAGTCCGATTGCATCATACATTAAGAATTGCCCTCAAGCTCCATTGGTAAAAGATGTGCATCCTAAGAAGCCACTACCAGGGGCTTCATCTATTCCAAAGCTTGTAAGAAACCTGTCACATGGTAAAATACAAATGAATAAAAATAAAGAAAACATCAACTTACCTTCTGTTGCCTATAAAAGTGCTAAGAAGACTAAAGTGGTAAGCAAAATTGCTCTTTTCTGTAATCTACTAGCATGTAGACATCGTTTCAGATCCATGTGATATCTTTTAGGATTGGGGGGTAGAAAGAGGCACATTTTGTTTGACACATCCCCACATTTTGCAGTACAAAGCATTGCATAGTATAATTATTGTTGCTTGCTTGTCATGTCACTGATTCTTTCTTGGTCATCCTGTATTAGGTCAGTGACCAGGTTTGGGTATGGTGGTCCTGAAAAGGGCCTATGACCATCGGTGAAAGAATCAGTGTAGTCAAAGGATTAAGGTGCGTCTCTTAGAGGCTCCTTTCGTGCACATGTCACATGTCTTTAAATTTTTAGGTTCAAGGACATGCCGGTTTCATCACAATGTTTTCCTTCAACGTTAGAGAGCACTAGTATAGCGCACATCAATTTTCCGAACGGGGAAAATCCATTAGTGCACGACAGGGATTCGAACCCACGACCCGTGGATCGGAAAGTGGGGCTACTACCACCACTCCACCAGTGCTCTCATATAATTGCAATTAATGCTAGTTTTTTAACCGAGCGACGCCAAAAAAGGAGAGGGGGTTATAATTTTTTTTATAGAATTCATTTCATATTCATTTTTTCAGGTGCAATTACCAGATGAGAACAAATTACCCCAAAGTCAATGGGTGAAGAAAATCACATCATCTTATCCGAGACCAACAGTTATGAAACATGAAAACAGAGAAATGAATCCTGTCAAAAAACGTTTACTCTCACATCAAGAAGACAGTTTCGCAAATCTGTCTTGCCATCAAGCAGAAGTATCACTTTGCACTCAAAAAACTGCTTTCAAGTCTACTAATAAACATTAATTTGTAAATTGTTACCTATACTGTGATTAAGTTAACTCTGATCTATAAAATAAACTTTGTAATTTCATAATTTGATTGTTTAGCAACTTTTGTATAGTTATAATACCTACCTAAAACAAAATAAGGTGCACATTCGAAAAGAAAAAATAATAATCATCTTTTTAAAGCTTTTTATTGTGTGAATTAGAATATTTCACAAACACAACTACAGTATAATATTCGAAAACTTTATATCATTGAAATAATCAGTTATCTACGCATTTTCTTTCGACCCTTGTTATTCAAGTCTGGTTAAAGTTGATGTAAGCAGCTATGATTTGGCGTTCTTACTTTGAGAAGAAAACGGCATAGAATACCTATTAAAAACCAGGAAAAACTTACGCCAACATTTTAAAGGGTTTATAATAATTAAGACGGACATTACCGATACACAAATCTACGTTGCAGCACAGCCAAAGTGATGAACGTCTAAAAGCAATCTAAACATAGATAAAAAGTTCATCTTTATGACAATTGAAGCATAATCGGAGGGAGGTCTTACATTATAGGTAACCCCCTTATTCTTAATCACTCGCTAATTGCCCGCGTCTTTGTTTTTTTTATTGTTAGGGGATAGGGCGAGACTTTTCGAGCCTAAAAAGTTAGTGACTGATTATCATGAATAAGTGGGTAAATTACCTTCCAACCTAATAATCGCCAGACTCGTTACTTTGGCTGTAACTACCTAATACATAAAAGTATAATTTTGGTATCAAACAAACCAAATATATATTTTCAATTAAAATCAGATCAATTAAAATTCAACTGTAAATTGAAATATTTCTCTAGAAAAGAGCCAGTTTCCCCAATCTTACATGGAACCCTCAATAATATTGACTAGGATTACTTAAATGCTTCATAAAAAACATAATTTAACGAATACCTAAAGATGTCCCTCAATAATCATAATCTAGCTAGAACCTAACAGTAGATATTTGAGATGTTTCCTAACTTGTCAGGTTAACTGAACAGAACAGTTTTTGATGACATTCTGATGATCACACAAACACTCCACTTTTGTGCGTAGGCATTGAAAAACCGGGGCGATTGAGATATTTCATATTGATACACGCATGACATACCTAGAAGGGTTCCGCAGCTTAATGGGGAAAAATAATGGATACTTTATCATGTTTTGTGTCACACAACTATTACTTATTCAGTAGGTATACAACAAACTAGGTATATGAAAATTAAATGCATTCCAGAAGTGGAGTAGGTATAAAGCTCGTCACTGCACATATAAAAAGCTGCTTTTGTATGCGCCACACGTAGCTTGCGAGCCGCTACGAGCGCGGATACCACCTACGGCTGTTGTGGCAGAAATTTTCTAGGGTGGAGACCACGCACCACGGCACCACGATTGAAAAGCGCAGCGTAGGACGGCCACTCACTAGATGGAAAAAACGCCCTCATAAAATTTGCTGGCAATAGTTAGGTATAGGCAGGCACAAGATCTCTGGATGGGGAGGCCTATGCTCAGAAAAAAACCCTAAATAAGTAGCTTTTTATATGGGCAATGTGTTATACGATGCGACAATCATGGAGGTAGATCTTATATAACCAAATATCTGGATCATATTGGTGAGATAGACTTATAGAACAAGAACACGAGCTTTTTTAAAATGAATTTAACAGCATAGCATAATGATAACTATCTTAGAAACTGCACACGCTCAAAATATACTTTTGTAGCATGTTGCAATCAAATGCGATCTGCGAGTACATAGGAACTTATTAGTAATTTTTCTAAAAGTAAAACTCCAAAAACAAAATTGAAAGGTACTAAACCTGTCTATCTCATTAGTTTGACTCATCCCTGTACCGTTCAATAAAAATCGGATAATAACTAGTAAGGTAAAAAGTCATTAGGCTATAATTTATCAAAATAGTTGCATTAAGTATTATAAGTCACGATGGTCATAAAAATCAATTTCAAGGCTTATATAGGCGTATTTTTATCAGCGCCTTAATATTAATAACAATTATTGGTATAGTACTTACAATATAATAAATCAGTATAAAAGTAATCAAACACTTTGTGCAAGACACTCAAAACTATGTAACAAGTCGAGTCTTAATAAAATTAGAGATTCAAATTAGAAAAAACATTATAAAAGTTGTTAATAAAAAAAATATAAAAATCACTTAACTAAATAACCATCTTAAATTATTATTTCTTAAATCTAATTATACTGTTTCATAAGATATAATCATAAATTGAACAACAAACATCCTCGGATTTCTCCTTTCGCATTTAATTTAGTAGGATGCAGAGCATTTGTTAGTTGTACTTTTAATGTTTGTGTGAAATGTGAGCAGGACAGAAAACACACACATATCCTTCTTAGAAATGAACCATAATGTGTTCCGACCGTAGACCGAGAATAACATAGACGTCACGTTAAAAAACAATACCAAGAAAGAAAAGGATAGAAATATATGAAACGACGTATGAGTAAAGGAGAGAGAACTGTTATCTTCCATCACTGTCTGCGTATGCCCTTTGGGTTAGTGTGAAAAAGTGCAGTAATTACTAATTTACTAACTAATATTTTTGTGTGCCTGGTGAAGCAGGTGTAGAATTCATCTGGTAACATGGTACGTTGCAGTATACCGGTAAGTACCGTTTTTGTTTATATTTGCAATTAAAACTTTATGCTGGAAAAGGATCTGGCTATATAATTGAACACGTTATTATTTATTTAGTTTTCCAATGCTTAAATCATTACCATATCTTCAAATTTTAAAATTTATGATTGGTTATGATAAGCCTAGAGCCTCATGCCTAGAGCCACGCACAAAAATAGGTATCCATTTCAAATTGGCTGGATTATAGAACTTTCATCTTGCTCGGGTATACGCGCTAGCCGGGTCTATATTATACTCTGTTTACGGTTCCGACAGTCAGTTCTGTCTGACTCGCTCCCACGTTTTACACAACGAGTGTTTAGTACCAACCTTACTTACTTTTGGAAAGGCCTGAAATTACCAAACCACACTATGAGGCTCAGAGTGTAAGTTAAGGTATTGCTGTATACCATTTACATACTTATGGTATACAGAATCGTCCTACTATGAAAAACTGCGCTAACACTCGTGCAATTTGCAATCGATAATACGATTGGGGTAGAAATTCGTGCTAAGCGTCAGTTATTACTTGGTTTATATAAGAGAAGTGTTTGATATTATATGCTATGATGGCACACACTCATAGATTCACCCATTTTTTAACTCTCAGCAAAGAAGATGTTTCATAAATGTATGGAACTTGGTACTGCACTGTGTACACTGCTCTATAATATAGCCAAGCAATAAAGTAAACGTTTTTAATTGCTTATTTTCTTTAAATTGACTTATTTTTAAAGTACTTCAAGACTTCTTACGACAATGAGAGCAACACAACGCTTCAACATACCAGAAGATTGTATTTTTCTTGTAATTTCCTATATTTTCACCATTCACAGAATGAAACAACTCCTTTGCACTATTGAGAAAAAAAAAGATTTTTGTTAGCTCTATTTCGGATAGGATCGGTAGGATGCTAGTTCGAGTTTCAATATACACGAGGACATCCGTTAACGATTATTCCCTGAAACAAATTTCAAAACAGATTATAGCCAATTGGAATATTACGTACTTGCTTATAGATAATTTGTTCATAATTAATTATAGTTACTAATTATAGTTTTCTTCATATTCAATAGTTAACAGTACAGACAAAGATAAGTAACTTCCTGTTTTTACAGCATGCCAGGACGATCCGATTCTTTGTTACCTTGTTTTTCGAAGAACATGAAATCCTGAAACAAGACGAAACATATTTAAAAATTGGTAGGTATGTTTTTTTTATGTTAAAATATAACGCACTGGGGACAGTACTGGAGATGAACCAACCACCTGATGGTAAGCGGTATCCACCAGATGTATTTACCAACTAGGATGCGGCTAACATGACATTGCATTGCATCCTGAGACCGAGACGACCCCCGTATCTTTATCTAGAATTGGTAATGCGATACCAACTACGCCATAGTACGAATGATGCTGGCGCCAAAAACATTCCTGCACAGTGTCTACAACCAAGTATATTGTTTTATTCATGTTTTATTCACGTAACAATATTCCTTAGGTAAGGCGTTATGTGGACACTAGTTGCATATTTGGTTATGTTACTTACTGTTAGGATAAGTATATCATTGACGAGAGGTGGCGCTCTTGCTATAACTTTCTTAAATGTTTTTTTATTTTAATTTTATAGTGAAAGCAACACTGGTGGATACCATTAAATTTTAATCATACCCAAAATTTACGAACCTGCGGTATTCGAACCCGCATATTCCGCTAGACTCGGAAATGCGATACCACTAAGCCATGGAACGAATAACGCTGACTGAACAACAAATATCCAAACATCCTCAAAAACTTTCGCATTTAGAATATTAGTAGGGAGGATTGAAAAACCCGTGTATTATATCAATGAAACTTACGATCAGGAAGCAGGCTCCAAGCAGAACTGCTTTTATCTTCACGTCCAGATCCATTGGGAAGGATATTCCGAACATGTCTGCGTCAGTAAACGCCTCGCGCGCCAGTCCCGACCATTGCTTCTTTATCACGCCCACTTTCCTCTCGCCGTCACTTGAGAATATCTGGAAGGTATTAGTAAAAACTGAAATGACAAAGGAGATTGACAAAAATCGGCTAAACTTTTTTTTTTTTTTAATACAAAATAGGCTAACGTTTGACCACAATCTCACCTGATGTTAAGTAATGATGTGGTCTACGGTGTAGCACGTTTGCCTAGAAGAAACCTATTCACTCTGGTCTTAAAGACACCCAAATTATAGGTATTCGGAAACACAGACGCCGGCAACGAGTTCCACTCTTTGGCTGTCCGCATTATAAAGGTAGGCGCAAGGCGCTTGGTGCGGCAAGGTGGTATATCAACCATGAACGGATGTCGCGTGTCCGTGCGTCTGGTTGTCCGATGATGGAATGGGGATGGGGGGACTAAATTAAAGAGTTCAATTGCACACTCTCCGAAATGTATTCTATAAAAGACCGATAGGCTGGCTACTCGGCGACGATGATCGAGGCTCAGAAGCTTAGACTCAACTAAGTCATCATTACCTATGAGTCTTTTGGCTCGTCTTTCTATGGTTTCGAGGGCCTCAAGCTGGTATTTGGCTGAACCGTCCCAAAGGTGTGAACAGTACTCCATACACGACCGGACTTATGCTTGGTACAGATTAAGGAGCTGTCGGTGTGAAGTACTGCCTCACCTTCGACAGTATGCCCAGCTTTTTTGCGGCTGTCTTGGTCCTGGACTCAATGAAAGCGCCAAAGTTGAGCTTAGGAGTAAGTGAGAACCCTAGAAGCTCAAGCTGGTTAGATATCGGTATAGATACATCTCGGAAAGTGGGAGTTAGATGGAATTGACTCCTCTTAGCGGAAAATAGCTTGCTGGCTGTCTAGGCCGTTAAGTGTTTAGGCAAATATATACGGAAGAACCGGTCCATCCTCGTCCCCCACGCCCGCACCCGAAAAGCACCACTTGGCTGTCGAGCTCACGACGAGACACGTCCGCCGATCCTCTGATTTTACTAATTTTTTACTTAAATCTAAATTGTATAATTGTTAGCTTTCTATTAAAAGCACATTACTACTGAACCTGGGAGTTTACCAGAAGCAGCTTTCCCTATCCTCAACACTGGCAGTACCTACTAGTGACACTTTCTTAGTCACCCTGCATTATGTCAGTTACCAGGTTCAGGTGGACCGTTGGTTGGTGCAAGAAACAGTGTGGTGGGAAAAAGAGGCTTCTTTCGTGCACATGTCTTCGAATTTTTATTTTCTACGATGCATGACAGTTTCCTCACGATGTTATCATTCAACGTATGAGTGCACTAGTATTCAAAATACTCGCATTGAATTTCACTTTACCGCACATAGTGCGCTTCTAGAGGAGCTTCTAGATTCTCTATAGGAGCGCCTTTCGTGCAAATTTCACACATGTCTTCGAATTTTAGTTTCCTCACGATGATATCATTTACCGTTCGAGAATACTAGTATTTAAAACACTCACATTGAATTTCACATCCCCGCACATAGAGAAGGTGCAGAAAGGCCCCTTGATCCTTAGCACGACGTCTCCGAGTGAGTTTTTGATGACGTAGCTCGGTTTGCAGATCGACCATTCTTGTTCGATAGAGCCGATGACAGTACCAGGGGGCGAGGATACCTCCATGGACTGTAGCCAGCAAGGACATAAGCAGGAGTCGCAGGCTAGCGGCCGGCTAAGATGGATCACCTGGAAAGTTTTAGTAAGCTCATGTCTTTTTTGTGTTTTTAAAGGCACGCGCACATCGCCCATTATGCCGCGCTAACATTGTGTGCGCCTCGACACGACAGACGTAAGCCTCAAATCTTATTTCCTTTATTAGGTAACTAGAATAATAATAAGTTAACGTTTGCCTTGACAGTGGATAATTTGACCGCTTTTTATAAATGTCGGTATTTCCTTTTCGCATAATACTCGAGCTGTTTCAGATGCGTCGAATCCCTTTCACTTAGGTTTTGCTTTAGATAACCTTTTATTTATAGAAATACTAGCTTTCGCAACGGCTTCGCTCTCGTGGTAGGTACCTACATAAAAGCCTATAGGTATGCTATTATTTAAGTCCAGAACTTTATCTATTCCAAGTTTCAACGAAATCGGTTCAGCCGTTACGGCGTTTTTGCACAACAAACATCCACACAAACTTTCGCATTTATAATATAAGTAGGATAGTAGGATTCAATGTAGGCATACCAACTATTTAATATTTGCTTTAAATAACTGTAGTAATTTAAATTATACAAACTAAATAGTAGCGATAAAATTGTGCTAGCATTGGGTGTTTGCAAATAAAGAGCCTTCATAAGATAAAATGAAGTAATCTATATCTCGGTTATGTACCTATAAGTTTGCATCTTAGATAATAGTATATTATCTAAGGTTTGCATCTCACGTCGATGTTGGTAGGTAAAAAAAACTGACTTCAGGGGACTTCTAGAGGGTTCTGTGGCGTTTCCGTCATTGTGTGGGTAGTTATAGAAACAAATGTATTATGTACCTACCGCCGCCTGTAATAAAGATTAATTCTGTCTGCTTCTGAACTACGGTGTTTCATTGTGCTCCCTAAAAGACACAATGTTTTCCACACTGACAAAATAGACTTTATAGAGGATCTTTGTGGATTCGAATCCCGGCTGTGCGCAAATAGATTTTTCTATTCGAAAAATGTATGTGCGCATTAGAAGCAATGTAGATAATTATGATCATAATAGACTAATTTCTCTACCTCATTTCTAAAATTGTCGTATATCTTCATGTCGAACGGACGTATAGGACCACAGCACATTCTGGTGCAGCAATCGTTGTCTTCAAGAGCGTAGTAGACCTTCTGGCCGACGCTATTCTTCACGGTATACTTATTGTTCGTCTCGAAGCCAACGAAAGCCTCTAGCAATTCTACTTTCTGGTGAACTAGCAACTGATCAATCATAGAAAGGTACTCCAAACCTGGAGGGCAGTTGCTGAGCCCTTGAGGAATAGTCATCCATCCACCTGGAAGAAAAAAAAATAGGTTCACGCACAGATTTAATCTCCAAGCATGGTAGAAATTCCGAGATTTCCAGGCACTGAGATGTATGAGTGTAGTCATTTAGTATTTGATGACCTCGGTGGCGCAGCGGGTGTGTGCCTGTCTGAGACGTATGTTGTGCGGGTTCGATTCCCGCTGCGACAAATATTTCATGATTTGCAAATATTTGTTCCAGTTCTGGGTGTTTTGTTACCATGGTATTCGTAGTTTCTTATACCCACGACACAGGGAATCCTAGTGTGGGGTCCTAGAGTTGGGTTGTTATTTATTATTATATTTATATGAGCCGTAGGACGTCCTCTCCTGAACATAAGTTTCCCCAAAGATCCACCGATCGGTTTGCACCCAGTGGCTCCCACCCAGCAACCTGTATTATATCGTCTTTTCATCTAGTTTGAGGGCGTCCGAAGCTGCGCTTTCCAGTGCGTGGTGTCCACTTCAGAACCTTTCTGCCCCAACGGCCATCGGTTTTCCGAACTATGTGCCCCGTCAACTGCCCAACTTCAATTCTGATGAATACTACTACCACGAAATATACTCACAAATGCACATGAAGGTACTCATTGCGTTGAACACAAACTAGCTCAAACAAATATGAACAACACTCACAAATAGACATTGAGCAATTAATACCTATAATATCAAGATAATTAAGCACTTTAAAGATGGATTTGAGATAATATGTTTGTTAGTAAATCCCTTCCACCAAGCTGTGATCTATAGGAAACATCAACCTCATTTCCTCATCAGTGAGAAACCGATCGTAACCGCTGTGTTTAGACTTAAATATGCGCCTGTATACACGGATAAAACTTCTCTTAGCACTAGCCACACTCAATGTCTCTAAAAGAATACGTTTATCTTTCACATTTATGTTCGCACGTTTTTTCGCAAGGTAATGTTTGATTTTGGACCACTTAACAACTATTATTTTATTATTTTTAATTGTTTCCTCATTAAATGGCTCAAATTGAAATTTAGAGTCACATCCACCGTTTAGCATAGTGTAAAAATTTATCAATAGTTGGCAATAACAAAAAACACACTTAAATGGATTGGAAATTCAATCAAGAATGAGAAAGAAGCCCAATGGCAATGATAAGGAGAATTGAATTGTAAATAAAGCACCTAATCAGCACACTTGAACCAACTGTCAGGGCGTCAAAGTATAAACAGCATTATTATCTGAGTAAGAAGTCATTAGCTTCGTCTTCAATGCACGACAATAACAAGACACAAATTGATAGAAATTATGCAAATAAAACGCGCGAGCTCCTTTTATGTAGTAAATGATAATAAATTCTTATTCTTATATTCTACATAACAACCATACTAGACCGGTCCCTTAAGTTCAAGGAACCCTTTCAGATTTTAGGATTTGATTTCCAGGGGTGACCGAGCCCTTATTTTTCTTTGCCTAGAAGACATATCAGGTCATCTTGCCATCAAAAATGTTATGTGATTGTTTTGCTAACTACTTACATTATTTTAAGAAACATCTTTCTGGCGTTATACTGGCGGTATCTGACCTGGGGCTTGGGGTCCCGGCTGCTGCATAACTGGTCCTGCCCCAGGATAGCCCGGAGCATAACCTGGCTGATAACCTGGTTGGAATCCAGGCTGCACCCCAGGTTGGAATCCAGGTTGCATGCCTGGTTGGAAACCTGGCTGCATGCCTGGTTGGAAACCTGGTTGCATGCCAGGCATTGGCATTGGTTGAGCACCAGGTGGCGCCATCGGCGCCGGCGGTCCAGGCGGCGGCCCTGGATAGCCGGAAGAAGGATGAGGGTATCCCGACTGACTCGGATAACCTTCATTCAGCTTCACATCTTCGTACCCTTGAGAACCAGGGAAGTTTGGCGAGTAGGGCATCGGTTTGTGCGACATGGTGATGCCTGGAAAGAATTGGGTACATTTAAGTAGGTAACTATTATTTATATTATTATTTCACTGGAAAAAAAGTATCTCCTTAGAATAAAAAACTATTCTATATCACTAGTTTTATTAAGAATAATAATAATATAAAAACTGTAGTGTGTTGAAGTCTTGTTAGTTAGATTTAATTTGAAGGTAACCAACATCATTAGATTCATAACAGATGCTCATAGCAGATGATTGGGCAACATTCCAAAATCCACTCTCTGCTGACTTTTTTTAGGGTGTGATTCATAAAATAAATGAAAAAAGACACCTAAGTACATAGGTACCTACATAATAAAACAATAATCTACCAATGTGTACCTAACTAGTGTAGATAGCAAAATGTTCTGAGTTGTTGAATGACCTTGCTTTTGGCAAATTAAGCAGTATGAATGGAAATCATTGGACATGGTAGGTATAATGAATGATACTCATATTATTACTCATTTCTTCAAAAATCTTGACAATAGCTTGGGCTTAAAAGCATTTAGGTGCTTGAAATTTGTCAGGTGAAAAGTACTCTGTGGGTAGGTACCTGACAAATTGTTAGTGTGCTAGATGTTTGTTTGTCCATAAATTCATAATTCAAATTCTTTCACTTAAAAAATAAAGCAATTATCAATAAAAAAGTTTATTTAGCCTATAAAGCCAATATTTAGGCCGCCAGCAGAGGCTGGTACACAGAATAACTTCAGTATTTTATATATTTCTTTGTCATTACTAGGATGGTGATTGGTGGCCAATGAGGATATAACTAACGCGGCGCCAGTGAGCGGCGGGCGGTGGGCGCGGTTCTTCAGATCTAGGTTCTACTTACCTATGTTTCACGGAAGCAAGAGTATCGGCTAAATCTCACTAACTCAAACGTCTTGCAAGTCTTGTCACACAGGCCCTGCCATGACGTTTTATTGCCATGCCATTCAAATGCAAGCTATCAGCATTAATTTATACGAATTTTTAAGCCATACATCTTTGAGACTGTCAACTTACGTCACTGACTAAACAAAATCGCCTATGCGGATTGTACTGGGTTGGTTGGTTTCTGGACTTTCTGGATCAGCTGGGATACGGTGTCTTTTACATAAAGCTGAAAATCTTTAAAAATAGGCAATAAATGCTGAGTTATATACGTAATCAGTCATAATTTAAAAGAAGCGGAACGAAACGAAGCCAGCCACAACCAGCCAGCTAAAACTTTGTTTGATTGTGTTTGATTGATTTTGAAGATTGTTTGTTTTGTACATCAGTTTTGACATTCATTTTGACACTGACAGACAGTGTTAGTTTTCTTAAACGTTGTTATTGTTGTAGACAGAGTTAAAAAAAAAGCCGAGTTGGGTCCACAATCTATAATTTTGCCATGTAGATAAAATCAGAAGAAAAAAACCGTAGATAGAAATAATTAAGTATAACAACATGTAATAGCGGCTCCTTTTGAACATAAGGTATGTATTTATGTAATCCATTTCGATAACATCAACAAAACAAGAAGCAAACTTTGTTGTACCTACTCAAAGATCTACTAGGTGATTGTATCCGAACGAAATTCAATGCTGACAAGCATCAAAATAAATAAAGTATTGTCGGTTAGTGTTGCCAAAAAAATCACATATCCATAATTTCAAGTGAAGATGGAAAAATAATAAGGTCTGATGTTCTTTTAATAACAAATCGAATCGGGCAGTGAGTACTTAGAAATGAGTGCCACTGCGCGATTAAGCTGTCTAAAAAATGTTTTCTGTATTTTTTTCCTTTAAGTCATAAATACAAATTGATTCATAATATGTATACTTTCCCGAAAAGGGCGTAATCTACACCCAATTCCAATAGAATTTGGCAATAAAGTTTTGGATATTCAACTATTCTCATTGAAAAAAAACTACACAGTAAAAATCTGCTGTTTTGGGGTCAAATCAGTTCAAACTCAATTATTCAGCTGTTCAGGGTAGCGATCTTGATGTCGATCTTCGTGTTTGTTTTAGAGAATTTTCACATTTCATACCTTTTTTTTTACAGCACCGTAGACGCATAAAAGTAGTATATGTTATTCCAGGCTATTTACTTTACATAAATCATTCCAATTTCGTTCAGTCGTTACGGTGAGAAAGAGTTTCATCTTCACATTCTCACATAGGTAGTTACATCTTTACAAAATCTCGCATTTACAATAGGTACTTGTGGCAAGTGGGGAATCGTGGATAATAGTGGAATATAAAATTCTGTCGTTCTGTCGCAAAGCCGTGGGCGGAAGCAAGTTCAAAATATTTAAATTGTATAGTTGTACATCTATAATAATATTTAGTATTTTTCAAACTTTCGCCATCAGTATACACTTGTGTATGTTTAATTTTGGCCAAGAAAACGAGTCACAAGACCGAGACCACTCAACCATAGAACACTAATATCCTTACACCACAGAACACTAATATCCTTACGGACAACGTGGTATTTTTTTCTGAATCGGAATATAAAAGAAAAAGGCGCGCGTTTATTTTAAAAAATATTGTGGTTTTTTCTTAGACTCATGGTAGCTTTTTGGGACAATTTTACGTAACTGCTGGCAATACTCATATCCGGTAGGGAGTTTAATTTCATTCACCACACCAACCAACCAATCAAACCAAACCAACCAATGCGTGCGTGCAATGGTGCATTGACCAACCTGCTGCTGCCGATTTCAAGCAGTGAGCACCTCAGTTGAATTTATGTTTGCTTCCGCGTTTGTATCTTTGGAGTAATCGCCATCATCGCGATGCAATCACAGTTGTTTTGCCACTCGTCAAACTAAAATGGCGTCGCTGTTTATCAATTAGTTGGCTTGCTCTATGTGAACGTTACTCAGTGATATCGCATCCGAGTCCGAGTGAGTCATAAACCAACATAGCAATGACATTTTTATAGCACTCAGTGTGAATACGTTTCTAAAACGTCGTGTGGAAGACTCGCAAGTGTGATTTACGGAACACAATAATGCGCGAATTCAAAGTGGTCGTGCTGGGTTCGGGTGGGGTCGGAAAGAGTGCTTTGACTGTGCAATTTGTGTCCGGATGTTTCATGGAAAAATATGATCCCACGATAGAGGATTTCTATAGGAAAGAAATAGAAGTGGACAATTCACCATGTGTATTAGAAATATTGGATACTGCCGGTACAGAACAATTCGCATCTATGCGGGATCTGTACATAAAGAACGGGCAAGGATTCGTCGTAGTCTACTCACTAACAAACCACCAGACGTTTCAAGACATCAAGCCCATGAAGGAGCTGATAACGCGCGTGAAAGGTTCCGAGCGCGTGCCCATCCTGCTGGTGGGCAACAAGGCGGACTTGGAGCACCAGCGCGAGGTCTCCCACGCGGAGGGCTCCGCGCTCGCGCAGATGTGGGGCTGCCCCTTCAAGGAGGCCTCGGCGAAGAGCCGTACCAACGTCAACGAAATGTTCGCCGAAATCGTGCGCGAAATGAACGTTAGCCCCGAAAAAGACAAGACAAAATATTGTTGTTGTACAGTGCTTTAATATTTAGGAGTGTAATGTGGCATTTATTTCTCGTAAGACTGCAAGGGCGAGGCGGGAGTGCCTCGGCCCGACGCCGGCGACGCCCGGCGCCCGGGCCGGTGCCGGCGGGGCCCGGTGGCGGCTGCGAAGCGCGTCATATCACGTTGTTAATATCTTTGATACATACCATTGTCCAAACGAGGTGCTTTATCTTATATTTTCATACTCTAGTACTGGTAGATACTCCCGCACTTACAGTTGTCTTATGTTAAAAGAACAAAATATTCAGTTGAAGTGTACATACATACTCCATATGAGCATCATCAGCTTGGTTTTGTTTGAGTTGAATCAGAGGAGCGAGCATGAGCCGCCTCCGTGAACAACAATGTGTAATGTATAAATAATTATTAGTCAAGTTTGTAAATAATTTCATGAGATTAATGTGGAGGGACAAGGAGGATGTAGAGAATATAAAGCCATCCAATATGCAATAACTTTATATGATTGTGTAGAATGGAATGCGATGAGTAAGAGTTTACATCTAAGTCATGTCGCAGATCGTGTTTTATTGTGTAAATTATGTTTATATGAAAAATCAATAATCAAAGAACAGTAAGATTTGTCAGTTGCGTGATTGTGTTTTAAATCTACCAGGATTTGTGATAATACAATATAACAAAGTATAATAAAAGTTTTAAGTGGGAGATTAAACAGTGAAGTTTTATTCATCGGATCAAAAGGTAAATTTTCCTTTTTGTCTTTTTATTCATTAGAGTACATAATAATGCTCCTACTATTTATCTTGTAGATTTGAATGTCACCATTATTTTGTTTGAAAAACATTACATGAAAACTATAGGTATCATACACAAAATACATATTTGATTGAGAATAAAGTCTACTGCTCTAAAGTTACCTAAAACTTTCAAAATATCAATAGCCTCAGCATTGATATAAAACTGTTATAATTATTATCATTGATTGTGAGGATTATTATAAGGCCGCATTGATGCAAATTTTTCAGATAAATTTTTCATGATACGTAACAATTTTAATCTAGAAATCGGTACCTACCTAATGTAGAATTATTTATAATTGTCAAGCATGTACAATGTGCATAGCATTCCAATGGGGTATTTGAGCGTGCACTATCATTAGACATGCATATTATTAGATGCATGACAATGCAAGTGGCATCACTGCATTTTGCCAACCATAATCCTTAAATCATAGCCTTCAATGTATTTAATACAATAATTCAATCATCCAAGAGTTCATATATTAATTTTGTTCTAAAAATAACTATTGGAGGTGAATCAAATATTTGAAATGGTAGTTAAGCATAGGTTAATATAGAACTTGCCTAGGAACTGGTTTAGTTACCTAGATACCTCGCACTGAATTTAAGTATGGTCAGCTGTACTGTAGGTACCTCTAGGTACTTACTTATTTGGGTTATGTTCTTCTTTACATTGCATTTCATACCTAATTTAATGAATTTGGAGAATGGGTAGGTAGTTAATTATTAGGAAAATATTATGTACCTACTTATGTTGTGTTTTTGTGAGTCACCATTTCAATACTAATAAGTAGGTAGGTATGTACCTATATAAATTATAGCGCGGTTCATAGATGTCTAGCTAGTTATATATTATATTGATGTGGATTCTTTGGGTGCATTTTCCTAAGAATTACTACTTAAGAATGTACGGTCTATATGTAGGTAAGTATAGTGAAACATCCTACAGCAGCAGTAGTTAGGTACCTACCTAATCAGGGCATGTTCCTGATTGAGCTAAGATAGGTACGTACTATTTTATCTATTAGAAACCATTTTTTCTGTACTGTAGGTATCCTATCTCTCATCGCATGTAAGTAATTGCGAATTACACACACACACACACATGTAGGTATGGTACCTATAACCCGTGTTTATTCGTCCGAATGTTGTAACGGGACCTCTATCTGGCCGCGTGCAAACGGTAGCCAGCTCAGCTGTTGGACCGTGACGTACAGTACGCAACCATCCTCGTTTTCTACATGCTTTTATTGCAATAATATTCACATGAAAACACGATTTCTCTATTCATAAACTTGTTCAGCGGTTTTGTGATAGGTTTGAAATCGTGAAACGTGCTCCTAGATCGCATAAGCCAGTGCAGTAAGATAGGTATCGCAGATAGATAAATTCAAATACCAGTTGTTAATGTCACTATAGGTCACCTATCGATTTGGCTATCGCGCTGAACGTTGCTTAACATAGGCGATCTATTACGAAAGGAAGCCTTAACTCATAACAATAAAACTTCCAAAGAAAATGCAAAATCAAAAAGAGTTAAACTGAGAAAGGAGTTGTTAAACTGGAAAATGGGCTAGACCGCGACTGATCGACCACAATACTGGTTGAGGAAACAAGAACATAAGGATAAACCCAAAAGACAGCCGAAAAATGGAAAAAGTTACCGGTGTACGATGTTCCCCGGTGAACTCATTTAGTATGAGATAAAGTTCATCACAATCTATCAGTTCAATGACTTCATGCCCTTTTCGTCATACTCGTAGGTAGGTACATACAAGGCCTTCCGCTCTGTTAGTTGACATAATTCTCACCTAGCAGTCATTTTGCATAAAATACCCATTTGAAAACAAAAAACCCTATAAACTTAGCTAGCTTTGTCTTGTAGCATGTATGTTGATAGAACCTAACCTACCTACCTTAAAACAAACTTCGGTTACATTAACCTTGTTATGGAATTTCAAAATACCTATGGTGCAAGGCGACACGTTAAATGAGTAAAACCACAGGGGTGTTCGCAAATAAGGTTTATAACAAAACGATCGCAGACAGCGGTATAAACCGACAACCCCCTGGGTTCTGGTATTGATTTCATTACACAAAGGGAAATATATAGTTTCCCCCTGCCTGTCTGGCCGTCATACACCTGAATTTTCAATGCAAATCAATGACTATTCGAGATTCCTTTGGGATTCATGTTATTAGTTTTGTCTGCGGAATATCTATCTCTTTTGTTTGTTTCTGTTTCTCTATTTGGCTTTTGGTGCGTCTTCACACAACGATTGAGACAGAGTTTTATCAATAAATTCTGATCATTATCCGAGTGAATGTGTGTGAATTAGTAGAGGAAGGGGTGGTAATTTGGAACCCTACTTTGTTTTTTGAGTATTTAAAAAAAACTATTTGATTAATTATCTCGAAAAGTGGCTTTATTTACTTAACAATTCATTAACTTTTATTCAGGAACGAATTAACAAAATAAAACCACCCATTATAAGAAATAATTAGCTTTATTGAAAAAATGAAAAAAATGTGTTTGGAGCTCTGGTGCTGGTATTATGGAACCCGGGTTCCAAATTACAAGTATGGAATAAATTTACTTACAAAAATCACAAATATAATATTCTGCGTCGCATCCTGAGCATTCACTATGTGCCCACAACCCACATGATTGGCACTGAATCCAAAAAATGCAACAAGCGTCATCTAGGTTTGTGGGCTGGGCATGCACGGTAGCATCTTCTGACACTATAGTACCACCTGAAGAAATAGATGATTCAGAATCCGAAGAGGTAGATTCCTGGCTGTTTGGAGGAGTTCTAGAAGAGTTTGCTATTCTTTGCCTACCACGAGCTTTTCCACGAGCTTTTCCTCGGCCTCTTCCTCTCTGCGCCATAGACTTAATTGATTCCTCAAGTTGCTTTTGTAAGGAGATCCAGTCAATAAAGTAGCGGCAGATGATTTGCTGATGATTTTTTTTCTCTTACTGCTTTTACGGCTTGAATCATACTGTTCCTGGTCCAATTTTTTCTTTTCGCCTTCGGCTTTGGTGACAATTGAATTCGAGGCATGACCGAAACCAAGAAAAAGTGATGTTAAATGCATTGCGGGTAATTTGGAACCGGTTCCATAATACCCGCACCTATGGGGTTCCAAATTCAAAACTTACTATGTTAGCAAATAATCAAGAAAACTATAGGGTAGTCAAAATAAACCTTAAAACTTACCTATGTCAATATGAACTTTATGCGTATACACTTCCTTTAACACACACTGTATTAGTTTTATACTAAAACAAAAACCTTTGGCAATACTAGCAAATTAGACAAAAAAACTTTTGCGAGTGATGTAAAATTTCAACTTTGTGTGACAGGTTCAAACTCGTTGCAATTTGGCGCTAGTGGCGGTGAATACATTCTATGATATCAGTTTAACGTAATTACATAGTTTTTTAACAGATGCCGCTGTCTGTTTCTAAGATATTAAGGGGTTCCAAATTATCAGCTAGTTCCATATTACCACCCCTTCCTCTACAGGTAAAGGGCCTTTGAGTCGACAGGTACTCGACCGTTTTCAATGGGTATTTTTGGTAGACATCTGTCACCACCATTCCAACGTTGCTCGCTAGGACCGAGTCTACTCTGCATAATAATAGAGCGCACTTGAGCTTGCAACTGGTTTCTTCTTTCATAATGTAATCAAGTCGCATTGTTGGTCAGTCTCACCGCAAGACTTTGAATCTGCGAAACACAAACTCATGTAATTATCTTATTTACCTACTCACTATACGAAGATGAATCATATCCCACATCAAATTCATCATACTATCTACGTGTATCGTTATTGATAGGTGAATTTTATAATGATGTAGAAACGGTAGGTAACCTAAGATAATTATTTGCCAAGTTGGTAAGATTTGAGTTACTTACAACTGTTAAAATCGAATACCAATGTGGCAGGTTGAAATACGCTCCATGGGCATGCAAGGTCTCGCTTGGAATAGAAGCGAGTTTGAGTCTCCCGCGCACCTCGCTACTGCGTGTGGGGCGTCTATAAATACTCTACTAACATGCGTTAAATGTCTGTACCATACCATACTACTATTACTTATTGAGCAATACAAAAACGCAAATGCTTGAAACAGCAACACAGAACCACAACAATCAAATCTCCTGGCTTTATACATTTACAACAGCCCTTAGCTCGAATTAATTTGCAACAGAATGCATAAGTTAAATACGGTAGAGTTGGTTACCTACATTAATAGCGCAGTTGTTTACACAAGTTCTACGACATGTATGGTCGGTTGCTCTGCTAAGTTCTCATGATTGGAACGTTCATAGGGAAACAATCAATGCGCAGTTTTTAGTATTCGTTTTACAGTGTGTTACTCCTAATTGCTTTCATTTCACACGCATTTATTGCATACATGCGTCAGTTATCTTGGCTGATATTCCGACGAAGCTTCGTAATTAGCGTAGGAAGGTGGGTTCGAGCATCTGTAAGACGTGGTCAAACAAAGAAACACGTCAGGCGTTACGTGACTCCTAGTGCACGCATTGTGTTGTGCAAGCCTGCAATGCGTGTAGGCAGAAACTGCTTTGTCTCCTAACATGGCCGGTGCCATCACTACCACCGCATAACTGCTGTGCCAGACTCTTTGGCGCAGTAGGCAACAATGGATCATCTTGGCATCATCGTTTCTACACGCCAAGAAACTAGAAATAGCAATTCTTTAAGTGTGTTGGTATTTTCCTGTTGTAATTGCGTTGAACGTCATGTTTAATCTGTGTCACTAGGCTCCTAACAACTTCCCAGAGCAGTTGCAAGATCCTCGTTGCGCAAGCGCACCTTGACTTGCATTAGTTATAGGTACCTACTTGCATGTGTAGGTATTTATATGCGTCCAGCAGTAAGCACGCAGTCATTATGGTGCGGATCGTCAATAATAACGTCAAAGCATCTCCCTAAACCGTTAAGAATTATGACACACAGTTAAACGTCTTAGGTTAGATAATAGACCTAGTTTTATGTAAGGTAGGTAAGTAGGTAAGTGTTGTTCTGACAACTAACTAACGTAAGTTTTATGGCCGCTATAAACAAGAGTATCTATCAAAGCATCTGACGTGGGAGTTCCTTTCACAGCTTACACCAATATGATAGTGTCAGATTACACCGATGACAAATTTTGCAAACAAAAAGCGTAATTTGGGACGCCTTGAACACGACATTTCTCAGCAATTGGAGAAGCTCCTTGGACGTATTACACAATAGTCACTTTTGTCGTGGGGAAGACGTTTGGGATGAATGGCATTTTATTGGATGGGATGAGCAACACGTGCTCCGACTCCGAGCTCCGCGCCGGCCACAATAACAAGATGAGAGACGGCCATTGTTCCGTCGCCCCTCAACCCCTGGGATGAGACACGTGGTGAACAGGTTTCAGTTTCTCTAACTTCCGCCAGGAAAACCTTAGCAAGCATCATCCCGCTTATCGAAATTCTCAACTAATTAGTGTGGATAAAATCTAATTATGAAGAAAATTCAAGCGCGTCTTCACCGCAAAAAAATCCCAAATGGCATAGGTAATGTGACCTCGATTTTTTGCAGCCTCATACAGAGAAATAATTTCATATAATGACCTAATGTAGCACCAACAAGTCGTAGCGAGCGAAGTAGAGTAGGTAGAGTCCGTTAGCGATATTATTTGTTTGGTATGAGAATTAGGATACATAAAAGTAGGTGTGTCTTGTTTTTCCGCGGAATACATACATAATCAATGACAATCCAATTCCAAACACAGATATCCCCTAACTTCAAATCTCTCTATTTTGAAATAAACTTATTTCAAAATAGAGAACATATGTACAACTGTACAACTGTTTAACTGTATTATACAACTGTATGGAAACTAAAGTGCTATTGGACTGGCTCAACGCAAAACAATAAATAGATATACTAGATTATCTACGTATACTAGGTACCTAGCTAAGAATAGCAGGAATTGTACACCTAAATGTTGATAATGTTGTAACTTGTAGTAGTTTAAATAATCTGTGCATGCATATAATCTGCTCATACAGACTCATTAACATTATCTTTCATAATACTAGGCATAACTTGTGACATGGCGATAAACATTAACAGTACCTACCTACCATAGGTACCTACTGCACATGAGTTGCAAATGTAAAACCTGTCCGTTGCAAAATGAAACAACGGAATGAGTAGGCGAGATGATATTACTCATCATATGTTATCGAATTCCCTTTGCTTTGTGTCTCCAATATGGGGCCAATGTAGGCCCACTTATATCATGGTAGTTGTTTTACTACTTAGCTACTGCACAGAATAATAAATAATAGACCTATAGACAGGCCGCATCCGTTCGGGAAGGTCGACGGACCGCACCCGATTATTGATAGCTGAATTGAATTAGAATTTTTGAACTTTTCGACTCTGTCTGCTTTTTAACTGTTCTGTGCCTAGAAACAACTAAGTGGGTCTCATCAGACAACATCCCCCCTTCCAATTTATAAATAAATAAACGTAAGTAGTATTTAGTAAAGGACAATGCAATTTTATGGTCCAAAATATATTTAAAAAATACAAGATAGTACGGAAATCAATCCTATGGCAAACGATGGACCAGATCGTAAGGAGAAACTTTTACTATTACACCAAAAAATTCAAACAAACCCAATGTTGAAGGTGAATTAATATTTCTGTTCTCCTGGAGACGATTATTGATTCCCTTTATTATTGTAAGTTATTTGATACCACAAAAGCAACAAATATTACTATTACTATAAAAAAATTTGGTCTAAACCCCATAAAACGATTTGCATTAACCTCTAAGACTGTCCTTTACCTACCAAGCGGTGGGCTTCCTTTACCAACATGAAACGTTCACATCAACTCTGCAAAATTGTCCCGTCATCATTGCGAAGATAGAATCGACTCCATCAGTTGCTTGATTGAATATCTAATGAGAATGACTCAGTAACGGCTAGAAACGATTTCATAGTTGTTAGACAGCATAACCGTTCTATTATAATTTTCGACATTTTGCTTACGCAATATTTCAATTTACGTTCCGAAATATCAGAGACTGAACTGAATTGATGACTGCAAACGTTGGGTACAGTAAGATCATCATTTTGACCGGCCTCATAGCTCAGATGGTCAGTGGCGGATTTCAGCAGTGGCGGATTTGCAGTCTTGGCCGCTCCTTTCTCAGCACCCATCATTATAGGCTAGGTACATAATGAATTTACTTTATTGCCAACTTTATATAAATCAAAATCAGAAACGACGAACTCTGTTCGAAGTATTAAGTCTATGGAGCAGCCTTTTAAATATTTAGGTACTTTGCATTTGATTTATTTCTTGCTATCATCAGTGATTTTTTTTGTCACGTTTTTCCGCCCCTAATATCTGGCCGCCCTAGGCCCGGGCCTACTGGGCCTTAGGGCAAATCCGCCACTGCAGATGGTACTAACTCTGCCTTCATTTGTGTGATGAACACAGATGTTTGCTCTGTGTCTGGGTGATATTTATCTATTATGTACCTATATCAGTCTCTGGTACCCATAGTACAGGCTATGCCTAGTTTGGGATCAGTTGACCGTGTATGCTATGTCCGGAATATTTATATAGGTATTTATTATTTATTGTTATAAAAATGGTAAGTCAGTACCTGCCTACTACTACGGTAGACTGTTCGTAAAGTGATGGACGGGTGGGCATAGGTACTGGTATGACACAGGTACCGTCTATTATTTCATGCCTAGGTAGCGAGCGGCTCAGAGGCGTGTGTATTCTGTAGCAGGACTAGCAGGTACAAAAGTGGTGGTACTTTTCTTTGAAACAAAATTCAATCGGTCAAGTGTTGCATCGAACGTTATTAAAGAAACTTATATGTATTTATATACTTACCTATTAAAGTTCCTAACATAGTAAGGCAGGTATGTGTAACAAACACTCATCAAAGTGAAACCATGCCGAATTTTATATCACGGCCCGACGTTTTACAGTTCTATTTGTTTAAATATAGAAATATGTTAGGTAGGTATATAGAACAACAGTTCGCGTGCGTGAATTACTTGGAGGGTAGGTAGGTATTACTCTAACATGCAATGTCGATACAAATTACCTACCTGCTAAATAAAACATACAAAAGTGAAACTCGTTAGCTCGTAGTGCTCGTTGGCTTTTTGATCGTTGGGCAAAGTGCACGTGTGATTAATGAATTGAGAGCACCTCGAATTACCTACACCTTTCTTAGTTACCTACACCTACTAATTCTAATTCAGCGTTTGGGAAACTTCGTCATATCTTCTCGTCGCAGATACCGCAGAGCCTCAAGACAAAAGTGTACAATCAGTGCGTGTTGCCAGTGATGACATATGGCACTGAGATTTGGTCGCTAACTATTGGCCTTATACACAAGCTCAAAGTCGCCCAACGGGCTATGGAGAGAGCTATGCTCGGAGTTTCGCTGCGTGATAAAATCCGAAATGAGGAAATCCGTAGAAGAACCAAGGTTACCGACATAGCTTTCAGAATTAGCAGGTTGAAGTGGCAGTGGGCCGGCCATATAGCTCGCAGAACCGACAACCGTTGGGGAACAAAGGTTCTCGAGTGGCGACCACGAACCGGACGACGCAGTGTTGGAAGGCCCCCCACCCGATGGACCGACGACATTGTTAAGGTTGCGGGAAGTCGGTGGATGGAAAAGGCTCAAGACCGTTCGTCATGGAACTCTTTGGGGGAGGCCTATGTTCAGCAGTGGACTTCATCAGGCTGATGATGATGATGATGATGATGACTAATTCTAAAGACAGAACATCAATGGAGCAAACAACAACCCCACAGCTATCTACGAGTATGCTCCTTCTATCCACTATCATACACAAAAGCTACTGACTGCATAACTTTCGGAATAATGATATGAATTTAGAGAAGTAGAGTTTCATCCCTCTTCTATGAGCTCCCCTAAGCCTCATATCTTTTCAGTGTGAAGGGGATATTGAGGGAAGTATTCAAAAATAATAAAAAGACAGCAAAGAAAATACACATTCTGATGGCTTTTCGGTGAGTGAAAATTTCACTCCACTATACCACACATAACATAATACTATAGGTACTAGTAACTATACCAAAATCAGGTGATTTGAGAAAGTACGGTTTTTTTTAAATAAATTAAATGAAAATATTGATGTTTTTTCGCTAATGTTATTTCTTTTCGATGATTGAATAACCCCCTTTCGGGATGGCTGGCATACTTATTATGAATCACCTTGAATAATGTAAAAAAAAACAACTTATTTAGTTCTTGGCAAAAGTGACTAAAGAAAGGTTCATTTCATAAGCTACGAGTACCTATATGAGTTGGTACCTACTTATTACCAAATTACTGATTATCAGCAAATATTATTGAGATGGTGCCCGACCTGAGGTTCCGCCGTCATATTATAAACGTGTGCGCTAAATCCTTCAGAAACTTGGGTTTCATTATTCGGCAGAGTGTGAATTTTAAGAACATCTATGTTATTAAAGTTATATTCAATGCCCTCGTTAGGAGTCACCTAGAAACGAACGCCATCATATAGAATCCCCATGAAGCGAAGTACAAACTCATGGTGGAAAAGATCCAAACCAAATTTACACGCTTCCTTTACCTAAAATAATATGGAGTCTATCCGTACTACCTATTTATGTACCCGAGTCTGTTCGTCCTAGGTATGGTAGGGTACTGCAGGCTGTCGGTACGGAGAGACATGGCGCTGGTAAAGTACATGGTGCGCGTGCTCCGCGGAGAGCTGCACCAGCCAGCGGTGCTGGTGGCGCTGCGGCTGCGCGCGCCCAACGACTGGCTGGCCTCATAGCTCAGTTGGTAGTAACTCTGCCTTCTGCGCTAGAGGTCGCGGGTTCGATTCCCGCTCTGGACAAACACAGTACCAGCACAGTAACTGGATTAGTACCTATCTAATTGTACCTATTTATTAAATGTTAAGTTAGTAACCTACTAATAAAATATGGCATCGCCTTAGGGATAAAAAAAAACCTGTTATGATGCTATACTGTATTCTAAATAAGTAAATAAATAAATTATAAACCTGCTAGATCATGATCCGGATATAATTATATTAGCCCACCTTTCAAGATAAGATACGACTCATACATATTTCGGCCCAGTATCTTCATAATAAACCCTGTTTTAGAAATAACGAAGGGAACTTGCAGAAATTGCTAAGCTCATTCATAAAACATGCACCCGGACGCACGTGGCGACCCGAGGGCGAGGGAGGCATTATCCTTCCTTTAAAAAAGTTTATCTTCTGGCTTCCCCGTACCTTTTGTGATGGTGCGCGATAATTGCTTTGTCAAAAATCTTAGTCTCCATAACTCGTTTTCGGGACTTGGTGCTTTGCCAATTTCCTTGCGCACTCACCGCTGAGTTCAATGTCGACGACGCGAATCTTTGTTGTTTGCCGAGATTTAAAAACAACCATGGAGAAGTGTATGATTTTCTCTCAATACCTGCCGTCTGTCTCAGAAAACCAGTGTTTTCTAGTAGATGTTTGTAACAAAGGTCACTGGGAAGTGGCACAACTGTTTTTACTGTTATGTATCTGCCGTCGAATCGAGCGAAAGGTATCATCATAGTGCTGCGTTCCCCGGTGAAATCTCACAACCTAAGAAATCTCACATACCTACTGTTCACAAAAAATTGCAGATTGAGGTTTTAAATTATGAAGCTCAGTCAGCTAGTAGCTCAGCTCAGAGTTTGTGAGTTTTTAGCCACGATTACTGCAGGGCAGATAGCAAGTTGATCAAATAAACTAAAACATTGATGGTTTATTCTAACAGGATAGAAATATGAGACGATCTATATATTTATTACTTACCAATCAGCGTTATTTCCCTGATCGAAGCTGTTGAATCGCACACTATTGTCAGTCCTGAACCTATGAGTCCGAGCTATTTTAAGCTGCGTAGGTACTATCTGTTGTTTCCTTGCTCACATTTTGTGGTTACCCATAGGAACATATTGAATTCAGATTTGTAGGTACACACACATACTGAGGTACTCGTAGGTAGAAGTTTCAGAGCTGATATAACTAGTAAATATTTTATCTTATAGTGAACGCCTGACTGAATAAACATTTCAGTTTAGGAAACTTTACATTTTCAAGGGCACCGTGAGCCTGCAAGTTAGACGCTCCAAACTCTCCAAAGTAGGTAAGTATTTTCATAATATCTTCACTAAAATACCTAGGCAGGCACCTGAGTTTAGCATGAATTTCAGTAGGTAGGTGCAAATGAACGTTATGCAAGGCCGGCGCTAATAGACGGAAGAAGAGCAATTTGGATGATAATTATAATCAATTTGTAAGCGGGTCGTGGCGAACCATTTGCCAGCTCCACGACTGCGGTAACAGGCTATTTGCCGGGCCTGAAAATGCGATCACCATCATGACCCTCCCTACTAAATAGGCCTATTCCAATTTTCTTCTGAAGTTAGCAAAAATCACAGGGTTTGTGTGATATTTCATCTGTTATGGCAGCATCTGTAAGACTGTAAGGCTGCCGTTGATATTCCCCCAGGAGGATCTACCTGCTTCTTGTTGTTTAATTTTCTACCTACAACACTAATTGATTTTAATCTCGAGAGATATGTACCTTACTTAGCTAATCAGGACCTGAGTTGGAGCCGGCTGCGTGCAGGTTGAGGGTTTACAATCGCACTTTATTACTTTTTAATATTTTCACACAATATCGGTAGCACAATGGCTATTTTTAAACCTTCCTAGGTAAAATCGTTGTCCTCAATGCATTTGCTGTGTGAATTGTCACCAGTTTGTGCAATCAACAACTACATTATTTATTTCTTTATTCTTTAAAACATTATCCCTTAAAAAGTGCACTTGCTAGAGAATACGATGCACCTGTGACCTTATCGGCACTGATTACCTACATATACCTATTATGAACACAAAGATGGTTTACATTAATTTGAATTACAAATTAGTTGTTCGGGTCAGGGGTTCCATTCCCGAAAATAGTATTTTTTTTCACATCGTCAGACAAGTGAAGTTTATTACATACAGTCAAAATGAATGAGGTGAGACAAGATGAAGTAAGTATTGTTCTACGTGATGAGCCTATGGAAATAAATATCTAAGTATGTCGAAATAGGTCTGGTTAAATAGAGAGGATGTCCCAATTCCTTACTGTGTAAGATAAATATGTGTTTTTTAAATACCTACCTACTAAATTAGAAAATAATCATAGTCTCTAAGAGAATAGAGTGTTAAAAGAATTTACTGTCGAACTCGAAACGTGTTGTGCATGCAGGTAAGTGGGTAAGGTGCATGCTGTATTTCTTTATCGACAATCAGATTTACGTAAGCAAAGGTCTGGCTTATCATCAGCGGCGACGACGTGACGCCACGTAGAAAGCGATTTCAAGAACACTTGCGCAAGATAACCTCTTGGTTCCATTTCATTGACAACATTGAGAGAAAACCGATACAATTAAACACGATTATATTCCATTAGCGATGTCTAATAAACTGGGTGTAATGCATCAAGCAGTGCTACAAATGATTCATAGAATGTGGTTTAAGCGAAGCGGACTTTTAAAGAATATCACGATTGAGCTCTACATAGGTACATATGTAGGTCCTATCTATTTTTGCAAAATTTATAACGATGACTTACTTTTTAATTTAGCATGTTTTAGGCTACAATTGATTGTGCATTACCACTTTTGATCAGTGATTTTTTAGTACTACTTACATACTCAAGGAAGTAGCTTTTGAAATGAGCCCGGTAGACTTTAAACTAAGTATGAAGTCTACGTAGTAACGGACGTCTTATGAAGAGTATCACCTCCCTCACCCATTAAACGAGTTTAGTAATTTTGTTGTTAAGCCACACATCCAAACTCATTCGTTCTCATATGGACCGACCTCTTTAGGACGGGAGCGCAGGCGCACAGGTTGTAGCTGTGACTCATACGCGGTGATTGGGCCATCCGGCTCTCACAGCCGTCTCAACTCTTTAACTAGACTTGTCTTTTACTTTTTCTGTTTTTATGGTAAGCTCTTGCACTGCAAGAAACCTGATATAGTGATGTGAGAAAGTACTTTTACCTCTCATCAGGCACTTACAGTAGTTGTCAAGTTATCGATAGAAATAATCACAGAACTAAAGTGAAATTAGCTCACGTATCTTGCCAATAATTGCCAAGGTATTATTGACACTAGTCGTGACAGTGACTTTGAGCGGCTCATCCATATTCACGACGTTTTTATCCATGCTTTAAACAGTTTCAATACGAGCTATAATGATCAAAGATTCGAGGTGAGACGTTGTATTGAGAAACAGAACTGCTAATGTAAAGTGATGAGAGACATTTTTGCGTGCGTGCGGCCTGACTGCTTCCTTCGCTTATTTTCGTTTTTGCTCTTCAGATCCCTGCTAAGTGCAAATGCAAATGGCCCTTGTCTCGTTTACAAAGATGTTTTTATTCACTCGACTGGCTTTAATAAACAGCCTACTGATTCTTAGAAAAGTAGCGGTGGAACAAGTTGAGCAAGGCATAAGCTTGGCTATTCATTGACTTTGTAACGTTTCGACGACTTTATTTTCATCGCGGTGATCTCTTTACGCTTACGTGGTGTTGTTTACATATTTTACCACTTCATTTTATCGCATTATGGGTATTAGTAGGATAATAGTAGGTTAATAGGTATTCGATATGGTTTCACTGAATACTTCATAGACAACGGCTTCTGTAACGTAGTGGAAACAATAGTCCAACACAATTCGGATATTTCGGGTGGTCTTCCAAAGTAGTCACATTGTACTTTGTAGGCACCGGCTATAATAATTATGTATTGTGTACGTTGTTGATAGTGAGCTTCAATAGGTAACCTACCTACTTATTCTAACTCTAATACTAGCAACGCCTGAACTCTGAAAGATTTTTTTTTAAATAAGAAGTCCGAATTCTGTAGCCTTTGTTGCTAAATCTGCTATCAACGTTTCCACATGACAACTTCGAGTCTTTTGAACATTATCATCTAATCCGATGATTTATCGCTAACCACAGCAGGTTCTTAAACATAACTCAAAGCTTTACATAGAGTTAGCGCTGACAAGATAAATTCCTTTTAGCGACACCTTTCTAATTGCTTCACCCTTATAAATTCCGTAATTAGAATAAACAGTGAGTTTATATCTAAGCAAACGCATATAAAGTAGCAATAACGAGAGACGGCTTCCCTGATACTAATCAGAAAGTGTTGCGTAGGAGGATTTTCGCCGATCGGCCTACGTGTTTGGATCAGTAAGGTGAGTTGTTGACCTGCTTGCACCCTCCCGTCAAACCGGTCCGGAGGCCGGCTGAGACGGGGCGGAGTCCCGGCCCCCTCCTCGCTCTCGATAATAAAACAATAACAATCAAAATTAAACTAAAAATAGTCACGCCAACTGTCAGCAAGTAGACGAGACAAGTTTTATGGTGTAACCTTGAAGAGTTACGTACGGCGAATAGTCAGAATCATAGAGTAATTTTGTATATACGTCAGAATCAAATTAGACTTTTCATATTCGTATTCTCTAATGTTTGGCGTTGGTTTACACCAGTGGTCCCCAAACTCTTTTGCCTCGTAGACCTATTGGCTTTTTTGTCGGTTAGGCGTAGACCCCCCCAACCTAAATTCACATAAATGAAATATTAGCTATATTGCATTTTTGCAAATTCATCAACTTAATTTTTTAATCAGATTGTCTTCTAACTGTAGTGAGGTATTATTATAGATCCACTATCGCTGCATCTCGTAGACCCCCATCGGCATCTCATACCCCGAATATTTTTTTCACTCTCGTAGACCCCTGGGGGTCGATATAGACCACTTTGGGAATCACTGGTTTACACAAATAAATTTTCCTCAACATTAACCCCGTTGGGGCACTACAATAGCGATCTAAATATTTATTTGTAGGTATCATATTAAAGTACGATGAACAAATTTAATCGAAAAACAATTAAAAAAATACTATGCTGGCTAAACAGTAGGTATTCCAAAAAATTGTTATGATGCTTTTAACTAAAGCATCATGATGCTAGGTGCACCTAATGTGCTGTAATAAAAGGGTTGGATAGATAAGATCGGATCGAATGCTTCTTTGCACAAATTCAGTTTTCGTTTACGATGGGATACGTTATTGAAAGCCTAAACAAATAAACCTTTAAGTTTATTTAGTTTGTTGTGTAGTCTAACATCCCTTTCGATCGTCCCTATAACAAGATGTAATCCACGCTTAACTGCCTTTCTAAAAATTCTTTAGTTATGCACGCTATTTGATTGAACGATTACTATAGATCACTTCGATACCTACGGTACTAAACATTAATGTAACGTTTATTGTAGTAGTGCTATTGCGTTAGCAAATGGTAATGAAGTTCGCTATTATGCGGATGATTTTACCAATTTTAGCGACATCTGAAGTTTTACAGACATGAAAAGGAAGAAACTAAGGTCTTGAAGTTGCTAAGATTGTTAAAATTACGAACTTTATCAATCAAATTCATGAAACAAAATAAATCAATTTAAAAGTTACGAACTTCATTGCCACAACTGTCACTTACACAAGTGCACCACTGGTCTTCAAAGGGGCTGTTTTCAAGATTGTAGGTACATAGTAACTCTCATTTCTACAGAAGCCTAGCCTAGTTAGAGGCCGATTAGAATGTTGCCTGATTATTTCTTATCAATATGACACGATAACAGACAGTTCGTTGATACCCACTCAATTCTCTATCAGCGTTTATGTCGGTCTACGATTGATGGTGGTAGTGAATTTATATTCATTATGTTAAGTACTCTTTTCCGTTTAAACCTTTCACATGTAATATAGATCAACCTCAGGGTTGAGGCTGGGTAACCGAAAACGACCAATGACACAGAGAAGCTAGTAAATGTTTACATGACATGAGCTAGGTTAACGAGAGATTATAATCTGTCCCGTTAGTGGGTAGGTGGTTATCTCTGAGATAGGCGCGAGGCAATTATCCTGGAGCGCGTTGGATGGCTGCGCCGGCGCACGCAGCCAAATGATGCACGACACGAATAATAAACCTAGCCACTTCCTGCCGAGCGATAAGCTCGTATGGTCGGTGTCACTACAACATGACAAACAATTTGAAATGAGCTGTATTATTTTGGCTTTAGATTCAATATGCCGCATCCTTTTCAGCTGAAGATGTCCACGTTTGACTTGCTATGGGGAACTACTACATTGAAGCCACTCTATCGACTGTCTTCCGGCAAAATGGCACAGGCTCAGATTGCTAGTAACTGAATCTCATAACGTGATTAATCGATGCCAACCAAACAGAGTAAAATTGACAATTGTCATCATCATTATTATCTTGAGTCTTCATAAGTCCATTTAAGGAGGTACGTAGGCCTCTCCCAGCTTCTTCCATGCCTGGCCGCTCCCTTCACCATCCAATCACGGCCCCTTTTAGATCGCTTACCCATCGCTTTGGCGGCCTGCGGCCTTGTGGTCTGGTGTTTGCACACGGTTTATATTCAAAGATGCTTCTCGTCCATCTTCTTTGGGTTATTCTCGCGATATGGACCGCTCTCTATTTCTTTTCAGCCAATTCTATAAAAACATCTTTAACCTTCGTTTTCACCGTATCCACTCGTCAATTGTCTATTTTTCACATTGCTCTAATCAAATACGATCGCACGCGTGTGTCTCATATTCACACTATCTAGTAGGACCTTAAAGGTCGTTGTAGTGAAACTTCTGTACCAAAACAACTATTATTTCTATACATAGGGTTGCCATAATTATCTCGTATTGATACGGAAATTTTGAGTTTTTAATATGTCTTAACATTTAGCTAAATAGCTGAATCAGGGCAAGCCGGAAAATTTTATGTTTTAGACGTGATAAGAGCAGTAGAAATTTAGGTAGTAATCCTACTTCCTACTAACCTACTATATAATATTACAAATGCGAAAGTTTATGAGGATGTTTGGATGTTAAGAAGTTTTGATGTTTGTAGTTCAATCACGGCTCAAACGATTTCGTTGAAACTTGGAATAGATAGAGTTCTTTACCTAGAATAGTATATAGGCTTTTTATGTAGATACCACGCGAGCGAAACCGCGGGCGGAACCTAGTGAGTATTAAAAGCGAGTGAACTGAGAAAATTTGTGTTTTGGATGCGAAAAGATTTCTGGAAATCTAGTCAAATGAGTTATTAGGTATAACAACGAGGGATAAGTCACCGTGTCCCAGCGCCAGCGCTGCAGCGGCCCGCAGATGGCGGGTCTTTGTTATCGTCCTGTCATAATGAGGTTTGTTTAACATTCTGAATAATTTATTTATCAGATTGGGCGCAAGTTTTTAAAATACAGAACGACACAGTCTTATCCCGCATATACGGGACCTTTCCCATATATATAACGGACGTATGGAAACCCTATTTATACAATAGTACACTGTCATCACAAGACGCACACAAGCAGACCTGTCACAACTAATATACATACGTTATGGTATGGCCGCACATTACTTGGAAGCAAGTGGTATGGACAATAGGTGTACTTTGTCTAGGTACGTGCTAGCAATGGTGTTTTATTTTTGCAGGCCTGTTGGATGTTTCATACATAATCTAGCTGGGTTTATATTACCTCCAATGAGAAGCCTATGTAGTGGCCTAATGTGAGGACAAGTAATTTGCCATTCCACGTAGACTACGTAGAGCTCTAGCTCTACAATTTTAGCTCTACTATTTTATTGTATTCCAACGGGGGAGCCTATACTCTTCGACACAGGTTATCCTAGTGTGGAGTTTAGAGATCCTACCTATCCCTTGATTTGTATAATTTGATTAGGAATGTTTAACATAATTTGCTCATTACTAATGAGGCGGTAAGGTAGGTGCCTATGTAGTTTTGACAGTAGTGTGGGGTTAAAGCTATGTTCGTACTTACCTTTGCCTATAAATAACTGCATATAAACCTACAGACCTAATGTGTTAAATCCTACCTACCTACTAAGAATTTTTGTACAAAATTGTATGTTTTCTATAAACGGTATTATTATTATTATAGTATTATAGTAACGACGCCTCATAGCTCAGTTGGTAGTAACTCTGCCTTCTGCGCTAGAGGTCGCGGGTTCGCACTGGACATATATTTGTGACTAACACAGATGTTTGTTCTGTGTCTGGGTGTTAAATATATATCTATTATGTATATCAGTCTCTGGTACCCATAGTACAGGCTTTGCCTAGTTTGAGATCAGTTGACCGTGTGTGATAATATGCCAGGATTATAAAAAAAAAAAAAAGTAACAGGCATACAATCCGAGAGACAAGCCGATAAAGAAGGACTAGGTTTGTGGTACCTATATTTCTTTGAATCATTTACAATAGGGAAATAAAAATAATTAAAAAACGTAAATAAAATAAAGATTATTACTGTCGGTAGCGGCAACCATTTATCAACCAACCTCTTCGCTATCATAATATCGTCACTATTTATTTGTACTGTACTTACCTAAATATTTAGCATTTGTGAGTCAATGTCTTTATCAACTCAAGCGAGAGGCGTTCAACAGCTCTACTACCTACCACAGAAACATAATATAGATACTTCGATAAAAAATATAGGTTTAAAGAACTTTATTCTCATACAAACACAGGGTTTACTTAAAATAAGATACATAATGAGCGATTATATCTAAGTTTTACAATATTCTAGCCTCTGGTACCTAACCTAAATTATAACTAGTTAATTAACATTAAAAATGAAGTGTACTATGAGTATACTTAGTATAGCTTCTCTTCGCAATGTCATGAAAACTGGTGTTTATGTTGTAAAACCTATGCATATATTTGAGGAAGGCCTGCTAAACTTCGCTCATTTTCAATCGGTCAAGTGCAAGACACGCTTGCCCAGTCAGGGTTCCGTACCAGAACATTATAATCAAACAATATAGAATCTATATTGTTTGATGATAATATTCTGGTAAGGATGGGTTCTTAAACTATGTGCCACAACGGACCAATTTCAGAATTTTTATAATGCCACGGACCCCCGCTGGCAAATAATATGTTGGAAAAATAACTAATTAAAAATGTTACTTACGTTGAAATTGCTAAATATAACATAGAAATAGCTAATTAGATGGATGCTGTTGTTTGGCGTCAATGAGTGCTTTAAATTGTGGGATCGTCTTCGATAAGGCAAGGCGCATGTCATCATTGACGTTCAATCGTTTGCGATTTTTTGTTTTCATCAACACTAGAGCTGAAAACCGTTTGTTCTGAGTGAAAACCATACCTCACAAAAAAACGTTGTAGCAAAAGGATTATTACGGACCCCTTGGGGGTCCATGGACCCCACTTTAAGAAACCCTGATATAGATATACCTTATATTCAAATAGCTTCAATAATGCTAGACATACTCTAAGATCATCAGGCGGTAAGATCCTTGAAGATAATGAAATGCTTGCATTCATAACCATTAATAAATTTAAAGTCAGCAATATTATGGGTCACATTGCAAGTTAATTTGAAGTGACACACGCTCTACACGAGAACGAAATCGCAGCCAAAGGAAGCGAGATTAGATAACGTGTGAGTCAGATGGTTGTTGGAAGACCGTATACATCGACATTTATCTAACCAATGATGATTAATAGGTAGGTACCTTGCTCGATCCGTATGCTTGTTTGCCAACTCAGTAGTACAAAAAAAAAGTGAACCACAACAATGGACCTCGGCTGGCGACGGTATCTGGGTAAGCGACGAGATCCACGGGGTCAAATTCCGGTCGTGCACCAATAAACTAAATAAATAAAATAAACATATTTTATTTTGGACTACTTAGATCCATAATTTGTTAGTAACATAATGAACAACCAATTAATTTTATGTGCGCTGTACTAGTGCTCTCAAACGGTGGAGGAAAACATAAAAACCGTCAAAATATGTTGCAAATCCACGAATGTTCAAACAGCAATATGATAATAGGTAGGTATGTCATATAGGTAATTGGTTTTTCAAAATTACCTTACCTCTACTGAGCAAAGTCAATTTAGAGTTTGATATTTAGGACAGTGCGATGTAGCTCAACGATTTCGCAAGCTCCTAAAAGTCAAACTCAAAATTAACTTTATTCAGACAGCGTAAGGATCATTTTAAATAAATTTGAGATGACATATCGTAGTCCGTTTGAACACGGTTTGGTTCCAATACAACGTAATTGTTGACGCAGAAGATCTCTACCTCATACAGACATACTGCTACCGTCTACTCTAGAACCATCATCTTTACGATACGATCCCTTCATCCTTTGTGCCTGATTATTCAATAACGATAATGTTGTTGGTCTATTATCTTACCTCTCTATTTGCCTTGGAAGCTCATTATGCTTCACGTCATAAGTTGACTCATTAGGTCCTCAGTAATGCGTTGAATGGTAAACGACACAATTCTCGGAATTGTAACTGAGTAAACGAAGGAATTCATTGTATTTAATAACGATTGCGGAAGCAAGTTTTGTCAAGTCAATCTGCCCCTCATTTCGGTGGTATACTGCGAATGTAATACCGATATATGAGAATCATTGATACATACAATCTTAGCAATGTTCAAAACTTGGTTATGTCCTGAATGGGCGAGCGAAGCGAGCGAAGATCTCTCAAACAACTCGGACGAATCGGCGTTGTTTATGTATTTATATGTTTATAAGTAAGAATATAATTTTCGAACCTTCAATCCGATCTGCATCGAATTCAGTAGGTCAACAGGTTGTAGGTACTATCAAGATTTACTGGTAAGATAACAAATATACCTACAAGAAGGTGGGTGTCATATAAAAGAGCTTTGTTCATACATTCCACAACGTTTTTAATTTTGATATTAGGCCACATGGTTTTTGAGATACGAAAATAAGTAGGTACTAAGAACTTTAGAAAACTAGAGTGTAACGTGAGGTGGTAAAAGTAAAGTAAAGCAAAAATGTTTTTATTCATAAAGGTCTTAACATACATAAGGTGCTACTTATACAACGAAATATACCAAAAAATATATAGATGTATAAATATTGTAGATACAATGAAGTGCACACCACTATTTGGTAAAGTTTCAATGACTTTGTGGTTCAGGTAATTATAAATTAGAACATGCAAAGATGCGATCTAAAAGTTAATATTCATTGTACCACAACGGTCATCGAGGAACCAACTTTTACCGGAAATCGCGAGATCTTAGTTCGGGGCGAACCACTAGTTATAAATGAATCAGAAATATTTACGTATTAAAAGCCAAAAACCCCAAGGAAAGGAAAAATAATTATATTTCCTTAATTCAGTTCAGTTCAGTTGAAGTGGCAGTGGGAGGAGCACGTAGCCCAGAGACAGTCGATGGGGCAGAAAGGTTCAAGAGAACCCCCCCCCCCCCCACTAGATGGAAAGATGACCTAGAAAAGGTTGCTGGGAGCGGTTGGGTGCAGGCCGCATGAGATCGATCGCTCTGGAAATCTATGGGGGAGGCCTATGTTCAACAGTGAACATCCTATGGTTGAAATGATGATGAATTCAAGAAGATAGGTAGAGTCAATAATCACTACTTACATAAAATAATGTAGATAATGGCATTGCCGTATTCAGGGTTCCGAAGTCCGACTAGGAACCCATAATAAAGTTTAATATCTTAATATCTGTCCGATGAGTCAGAGCCGTTTTACTCGCAGACATCTAGTACCTACCTATAAAGATTTTATAATTATGGTTATACTATATATATATATATATATATATATATAATTTACGACTTTATGATGCCTAGCCTCGGCCTATGCCTAGTCGATGCGGGTGGCTTTAAATTGAAGAATATCACCGGTGGTACATTTCCAAAAACCGAGCTTATTATGCGGGCCATTGATTAGTTGTTATTACACACACAGGAATTTTTGATTTACAAAAAGATATGAGCTGAAGATTGGTACTACCAAATCAGAGTGTATTCCATTCAAAATCTTTATATGCTTAGCTTAGGTTACATTGCAGTGCAAAATCAAGTTCAAAATGTTTTCTTATACAAATAAATTACATAGCAACATAATAACATACCTTTTTACATAGTAAAAAATATAAAATATATGTTATACGTAAAATTACGAATTAAAATCAATTATAACACTGATAAAATGAATAGCAAGAAGGTATTTGTTCCATGACACAGTCATAATCATCATCATCATCAGCCTGATGAAGTCCACTGATGAACATAGGCCTCCCCCAAAGAGTGCCATGACGAACGGTCTTGAACCTTCTCCATCCACTGACTTCCCGCAACCTTCACAATGTCATCGGTCCATCGGGTGGGGGGGCCTTCCAACACTGCGTCGGTCGTCTTGTTCGTGGTCGCAACTCGAGAACCTTTGTTCCCCAACGGTTGTCGGTTCTGCGAGCTATATGGCCGGCCCACTGCCACTTCAACCTGCTATTTTTTTAACGTGCATATTTCCTCATTTCGGAGTTATCACGCACACATGAGTCATAATCATGAACTCAATAATACAAATAATTATGTTGTTAACTTGTTATTGTTTTAGTTTTCCTGTTGAAGCTGAAGTAAGCCTAGTCCCTTTGCCCTGTAGTAGGTTGGTATGTATTAATAGTTGGCATGCAGAATATTACCCACCATTTTTCCTGCTTTTAACCGTATCTCTTGAAGCTTTTTGGAATCGTTGTCTGTCGTACTGTCATCCGCACTTCTAAACTGATTCCTAGACAATCAATGCAGAAATGTATAACAAAATGTAGGTAAATGAATAAAGTATGCAGGTAATAAAATTATAAATAAAATAGGGGTTCAATTTGAAATGGCTAAAAATAATTTACAGTTAGATACATATCTTGTATCCTAAAACACTAGATGTTCGTTAGGAAACATGTCACTCACTTTTGATTACTGTTAATACTTTTGTTGTACGCACATAATTATTTATGTTACTACCTAGTTCTAATCTGTGTTTTATAATTATTATTTTTACTTTTGGTTGTAATGTGTTTGTGCGTCGAAATAAAAAAAAAAAAAAAAAATATATTTAAATGGGTTTATCAAAAGTGAGGTCAGCGGATTGTAAATTTTGAAAATGAAGCAACCCGTTCAATTGAACTCTCTTCCGAAAGTTATAGTTTGTAGATGTTAAATATACGCGGTAGCGTACGAAGTAGCGATTTTCGTAAAAAACAATCTTGACCTTTTCGAGGAATTTGCAATTGGAAGTCGATCTGAGGGTAGATTACGCATTGTACCAAGCAGAACAAAGCTGCTACATGCAAGTGTTTTCTGTATGGCACCGAAACTTTACAACAAAATTCCAAAATTGATTCGTGAATTGTCCAGTAACCATTTTAGGAACGGACTTAATGATTTTTTAATTGCCAAGGCATATTATACTGTAAATGAATTTTTAAATGACCTTACTATTGTTTAGCATAGTTATTGACCTAATTAAATTGACTCACTTAATTATTTTTCTGACATAATACTCGCATTTACCTACTTTTTTATTACCAAAAAAATTTTTTTTTAGATGTTTATTAACTTTTGACGATGTAATAAAAGCAGATAACTAAATTAATGCATGCTTTAATAATTGAAACGTTAATTAAATGTTTGTACGCCCAAGTGGCAGAATCTAGTGATCTAGACTAGTCCTATGAACTGACTGTTAAATGTACCTGATTCACAAACAATAAATGAATTACTGAATTACTGAATATACCTACTTACTTTAAAAAATATACTTTTGTTTGTTATTTATTTATGGATTTATCAGCAAAAACTTAAAATATAACCCTTACATTAGAGCTTATCAGTAGTTATCAGCCAAAATCGAAAAACAAAAATAAATTACACCCAACAGTCACATACATAGTCATGACTCATGACCCATGCAATTTCCCATACGAATAGGTAGTCATTTTTCCTAATTTCAAGCTAGCGTTCAGATTTTGAGAGCATACCATTTTTTTAGTGTAGGCAAACATTCAATATGCCTCAAACGAGGAAGGCACAGGATTTTAATATGAATGATATTTTACAAGCATATTGTAATTTTCCATAGACAGGGAAAACTGAGACCAATGAATGTTAAACCTATGTAGGTAAACCTCTAACCCACTGGTTATGTTTTCCTTTGTTTCTTGTAAGGCTTGTTAGAACTGGGTTCCTTGCTACCAACATAACAGGACATTCTAACGATAGGTATAGAAAAACGTGCCCAGAACAACAGAATTGGATAATCCGTTCAATAGGAACCCGACCCAGTTTGGTCAAGCGACCTTGCCTCCACTGATAAGGCCAAATTATTTATTGTTTCAGCGAGATAGGCTGACGTTAACGAGCCGAGTGACACCATGTCACTGGCTGAGCAACAGTGCATTGCAAATTCGGCAATTGTGCCATAGAATAAGGGTACGAACGTAAGAACAGGTTTGGTCGCCTGCCGGGCCGTAACGAGGACGCGATGACACATGTCTAACGGTAATTCGATTTTTACACGGGCCATGCGCGTGCGTGCACTTCATACAAAAGGAAAATATACTAAGTATGTACCTATTTGAGCATTAAATATGTCAAGTAAGCACCACCAGCTCAGTTAAACAGGCCGCTAATAAAAATATCTATCTAAATCGCCTCTCACAAATCGAATGCCAGCACTCACTTTTTAGCGTAATTAGTGACTAGCTGGCAGATGTTTAGATCAAGTGGATAGTTACACCTCATGGCCTCATTGTTACTTATATTGTAAGCTCTACATGATTTAGGAAAAGACGAAATGCATTAAAACCAACGCGTCACTCAGCTTCCCCGAAAAGCTCAATGAATGTGATTTTGGAACGATACAAATCACTGAATATTCATATGCTGTCGTCACGTAGCTGGTTTATATTTTCCAACGATTATCCAATACTTCTCGATTCCAGTCATACGGACCGTTATGCAAATTGGCTAATGCGAAAAAACCAGTGTGACTCGATGTCGATGGAGGAAGCTCAATTCGCAAAGCTGCAGCTAGTATATTATTATATTATCTGTGGCTATAGGTACCTAAGTAGGCAGCACTTTCTCCGCACGGGGTTAAGGTGGAGATGTCGGCTGGAGATACTTTTCAACATTTAGAAGTATGACTAACGTATTAATCTTTGGCTTGGTTTAATAAGGAATGACCTATCTGGACCTATTGCAATGGCGTCTGGTAATCTGTCATGTAACAGTGTCGTCGCCAGTGTTGCAAGCTGCGCGGGCGCATTGATCTGCACAATAACATTATACATGCATGTCGAGGGCTTTCAATTGATATATTTTCAAAACCGGTCGGCGTTTTCATAACATGCTCCGTATGACTCGATCTGGAACGACTGATGTAGACTGTGGTCTATTTAAAAACTGAACAAGTTTCAATAGCATAACGACCATGAGCAACATGCATGATCCCTTTAATTACAGCCAGGCTAGTGTTTATTTCGCTCATGATCAAGAACATTTGATTGGCATCACGCCGGTAAACCATTGCTACTCACTCAGTAAATACGCAAACAGAGCTCTATACCTAACTGCAATCGCCTGAATTGACAAGTTGCATTGTGCACGCACATTGCAAGTGCTTGGAGTTGAGTGGTTCAGAGATAGTATCATAGGCGCGTGCGTGGAGCGGTGTCCCACTTCAGCGAACCGACTCGAAGGCCAGAAGTCAATTTGGGGCGAAGCCGCCGGCTGCAGGCGCCATCATAAGTAAATGTCAGGCCCACTGTCTCCAGCAATAATGTTGCATAATTAAATATATTGAGGCAATGCACGATAAAGGACTCGGGAAAAAGACTTGTTTGTGAAAGAAAACATTGTGTTCGCCCACGGTGTTTAAATATTCTATTCGCAGTTGTTGATTGATGGAAAAACATGTTCTCGCTCCAGCGGCAGATTCTAAGATGTGTTGCAACATTGATTGATTTATCCACTGGTTTCGTATTTGCACTGGTATTTCTAGCACCATCACAGCAGGCAGGTCTAACGTAAATTGATTGACACGCTTTTTAACTGACTAGAGCTCGCGTGGCGTGTATTTTGAGCGTAATGGGCGCACTGACGTACTAAACCATTTAGGCGGACGTGGGAAGCACTGCGAAATCCTCGCGTTTGCCGCTAAATAGTTGTATGGCACATTTGGATGATGTTGCTTATACCGCGAATTATTTATTGCATGAAATATATTAACCAAATTCAAACCTTGACTGAATAAACGGTCCTGCGCGTAAGTGCGAGCACAATAGATTTGGAATGTGTCAGTTGCAAAATAAATGATATAAAAATCTCACGGTGCATGATTTCTTTCATTAAAGTCGCGATATTGTATATTATCAACAAAGGTCGTCTCGAACGAAAACAAAAAGAACGTAGAGAGTCATTGTGTCGGAACAAAGCGTGTGAACCCCGAGTTGAAAGTGTGCGTCTGACAGCGCTGAGCTGAATGTGGAACCAGATACCTACTGTTTAAATGATACTGTCAAGTTACACAATGCAGTAAGATGGTGCAGATGTTGATTGGCATAAAACACTGAAGTGTCCACATAGCGGACAAGTTGCAAGTGTGAAGTCGTAACAAGTGAGTTAGGAAGGCGTTGCTATCGACTTGTCTGAGCAGCTGCGACTTGTCATCACTCAACATTGCGCTTGGAGCTATTTCCATATTTATGGCTGTTATTCGGTTGCCAGCAATCTTGTATAACGTAAGGTGCTGGATAATAGGTTCATATCAATAGCGAGCCGGTTCTGGCTACTGATTTTAATCATATAAATTACGCTACAGAAATATTTAACAGTAGCTGCTGCCTACCGCTTCGTTCGCGCGGTACCCGGATTAAAAGATGCTTTATGTCCTTCCTCGGGAGCTTAAGCTATCTCCGTACCACATTTCCGCAGAATCGGTTTAGCCGTTTAGTCGTAAAAATCTAATAAACGGACAGAGAGACAGAGTTCTTTCGCATTTATTATAAATACTCACTTCCGCCCACGGCTTCGCTCGCGTGGTACCTACAAGGATAAAAAGTAACCTATGAGCTATTCTAGACTATAATCAATCTCTGTGCCTAATTTCATTCAATCCGTTCTGCCGTTCTTGCGTGTTTGAGTAACAAACATTCATCCATCCAAACTTTCGCAAATATAATAGATAAATAGCACAGACAATATACGTAGTAGTTTTTTTTATATTTTTAAGTACCTATTATCGTGATGTTTTTTTTTTAATTTCATTCATTTAACTTAACAATGGTAGCCGCTAAAATCTCACATGTGACACAACACATCACCTGAAGAGATTGCCATAAAGGTTCATTGGGCAGGACCACCACAGCATTTGCATAAACCCCGCTCGTGGCGAACCCTGAATGGATTGCATTGCATGCACGGTAATGCTTGTATACCTACTGTGTAGGAGTTCACAAAAGGGCTTTTGTGAACCATTTTTGGTGCAAAATATGATCTAATATCACTATAAATTGTCATTGAATGTTTGATTAAATTTTAATTAGCTAATCTGAAAATAGTTGAAAACATAACAAAAGTAATCTTTTGAGAGAATTCAAGAGTTGCGGATAGCGAAGAATCAACAAAACAGGTTTATTTCTGTATCTTCAAAGCTTTATCCCTTCAGTAGCAAAGGAACGTAAACAGAAGAATAATCTTTGAAGCACCTACCTATTTGCCATCAAAATATAAGAAAATGTAGGTTGATGTATTTATTTGAGTAGACCATGAGTAGATATTTATTTATATTTGGCAACGGCCGCTGTTTTCACATCTGGTTCAAACTGTAGGGTACGTCCGAATATTGAATGTAACCCACATTAGGCTTGTTTCGTTTGATTTCCATTTATTTGTAATCTCTGTTTATTTTCGAGGGCGTGTGTTTAGCCTGTAAGATTGCTATTGTAGTTTGCAGATGGTAGTTTAGACAGCTGCGATATTGGGTCATGTGAAAGTTCAAATGTGTGGAGTGTATCGGCGAGCGGGACTGGCTCGAGCCGCGGCTCGTAACGAGGGCTGAACTGGAGTAGTGGGACGGATTAGGATAAACCGAGTCAATGGCCGGGTCACGTGGCTATTTGCGTACCACTCCTTTCGCGGCCCGGGCAGACGCCCCTCTCCTTCCGTTCCCTTGTTTAAACTACCCGCAACGGACTAATTTTGGTAACTAATCTGTTTAATGATAGAGTCGTTTCGGGAAACGTTTTGTTTGCAAAGAAATTGTTTTATCTGTTTATTGTGAAGTCGTTGCTTATGGCTATCATAATGGACTATTGGTTATTAGTTCCAGTCGGTCTTTATTATTTTCTGCATGAACAATGCATTTAGATAAGCGGCCGACATTCTGCAATGTTTACATAAATTGCAAATACTAATTATTTGAATTAATTTCGTATGACAACAATCTCAACAATATTTTAGACTTATGTGATAGGCGATAGCATATGTTAACTAAATGCCTGTGTAGTTTCATTTCGCACAACAGTGTGAATCATTTTATTAGCTCTATATCTGCTGTTGGAATTAGGCGTTGTTCCAGTATGATTAATTATCTAGTTTATGAGGCGGCAATTATTAGGTAGAGAGCGCCAGCCGCCGGCCCCCCACACCCAGACAGGCACTCTTACAAACAAAGTTCGTTAGTGCGTAGTACAGTTTGTGTTTACCTACTGCAATACAAGCCTACAAGGTGATTCATAATAAGTACTATTGTATACTATCCCGAAAGGGGCTCAGCAAACTCTTCAGCTGTTTTAGGTAGTATTCTTAATGACGAACTTCTCGTACGTTTAATATTATTAACTAGATTGATAAAAAGTCCAAAAACAGCATATTTGAAAAAGTTCGAGAAAATATGAAAAAAATGAATATTTTGATTTGTTTTCGCTAAAATTCTTTCATTTTGTTCCTAGAATAAGCATCATTTTCGGGACGTATACATATTATTAATCACCTTGTACAGCATACGTGTATTTGAACGAACACCCAACACCAAAACGAGGGGTGAAGGTTTGCATTGGATGTTACAAACATCCAATGCAAACCTTCACCCCTATCGCGTTATTTTTGCTCTCATTGGCAGCCCGTCACAATTATCGAAATATTCCGAATACTTTACTTTCTGGTTTATACGTATTAGACATCAGTTTCAACTCCTACTCTGGCGTATATAGGTCATATACCTAAATATATTATTTGCAGTGGTTGAGCTGTTATTAAAGCAAATAGAAAGAGGCTCATGTTTGTCGCTGATTCGTTATCGATTTCCGCCAGATTACCGCCTCAATATCTAGGTTAAGTTAAAAATAACAGAATACCAACCGCCTTGAAATAGAATAATAGGGCACCTGTAGATAAAGGGGTCGGCGACCTGTGAGACAAAGAACTCTTTCAAATCTGGTAGACGATGATACGGCGGTATCGGATAAGAAGTTTTAGAAAGGATTCCGTAAGATAATTTTAAACTTTCAATTCAAACGGGCAACAGAGTGAATGTATGGATATTAGACTAGGTACTGGTTTTTGGAATGTAGCCCAGTACCCTGCCACACAAAGAAACCAAAACAATTTTGTCAAAGTTATATAGGTCCATCTCAATCCGCGATATATCCTTGATAGAGAATTATTTTCCAAATGATCCATAGCTCTACTATATAAAGGCAATTTTGAATTCGACAGTTGAGGGTAGGTATGTATTTGTAGCTCAATATCGCAACCTCTTAAAAATCTCAAAACTCAGAGACTAGCTTTTCTCAGCAGACGTAAGGGTCATTTTAAAATATTTTTGAAGAATTTAGGTAAATTACCTAAAGCCCTAGTTTCTTAAAATCACGGACCCGGTGGCCGTGATTTTAAGAAACTAAACGTCAAAGAATATACTCATAACTATGTACCGACTTCAATACAAGAAAACTGGCCCCGAAAGTAAACGGTAGCCTAGCTATATAAAAGTCGTGACTACATTCGACACAGAGAACATTAATTACCATGCTAAGAGATGATGAATGTAGTGTAGCGTCGATGTCGCCATTCTATTGTAAGCTGATAATCTGTAATTGTCTCAAATTCTCGCTTACCAGGAAGCTTTCACTAAGCACCACAAGTGTCGAGTGGTACGTAATTAGTTGTAGCGTTTGTGTAGAGTTGTTTATTAAGTCTGTGTTGGATAAGGCAATTCTCAACAGCCTTGTGAGGCCAGCTTCCTTTTCTGTCGATAATCGCCTGTTTAGCATGTTTTACTTTATAATTGCCGACATCTCGCCTAATTGAGATGGTAATTATTTATTTTATTATAGTTATGTATAGGTATTGAATGGAATGTAAAAATAACGTTTATCACTGATTCCTGGCAATACGTAGGTACAAAGTTTCCAAGTGATCCTAGTGATTTTATTGAAATAAATGCCTTTTGACTTTGACTTTGACTTTGACTAAGTTTGCGACTCGCGTCTTATGGTCACTTCTAGGGAGAACAAGAAAAAATAAGGACCATAGCATCATACATAAGCAAGTAAGTTCTTTCTTGGTTACAATGGATCAGGTTAGTGATCAGGTTGCTAAAACATCCTACTAATATTAAAAACGCGAAAGTTTGTAAGTATGGATGGATGGATGTTTGTTACCTACTCTTTAACGTAAAAACTACTGAATGGATTTTAATGAAACTTAAATAAAAATAAACTGTCCTTAACTTAAATTTTCCAAAATATGACTACGAGCTACTCGATATACTAATCCTGCGCAGACGAAGTCGCGGACACCAGCTAGTAAAATATAATTATTGCTTCATTGCGTGTAATATACCAGTGTGGTGTTGGTCATTTAATTACTCACAGGTACTTACCTCCTTCTTCTTCGAAAGGTAGGTCATTACCACTGAGAATGAGTAGGCACTAGGCACTGACATGACGTGGTAAACAACGACAAATACCGCAAAATTAAATTTTATAGTAATACTATTAGCTGAATATGACAATAAGAAATTCCTTTATTTCGCAGAAACCCAGAGAGGAATATTGCCTTTTCAGAAAGATCTGGTAGAAATAAACAAGGGCCATGCACATTGCAATTTGATTCAATAAATTCAGATTGGAATATGCAAGTGTGGCGATAAAGCTGCTGCGCGCGTAGGCAGTTAGTTACCTACCTTAGCTAGGTTACCTATCCTGTGTTCGCGCTGCGAGGACTGACACCCGTCGTGGAATGTTGATAGACTAGTCGAAGACTAGAACAATGGCGAACTTAGCTCCTGTTAATAGCAGCTGCCGATCGAGTCTTGGGTAATTTGAGCTTTGATGCGAAATTAGAGATCATGCAGATAGGTTGGTACCTTTGGGCTAAGCGAAGGATGTTACAGGTAGGTATATCAGTGAAGAATATTAGTGAATTTATTATAAAAACGAGAGACTGCCAGTATTGGCAGATATTATAATACTTACTTCGGAATATGGGCTCGTAACAGGGAGGTGATTGTTTCGCAATTAGCATATTGCCTCATTGGTTTAAAAATATGAATATTGCTGTGCATTGGGGCGTCGTACACTCTATATGGTTTTAACCGGAGAGTGGGCGGCTGGCGACCGTGAGCGTCGGTTGCACGATTAGCCGACTAGCAGCCGGCAGCCTCGCTTGCTTGCGACACTGTACCTACATAAATAATCGCCTATTATACTTACAATATCCTTGTTCAATCCACGATCATGATGTGCAAGCAGCGAACTGAAGAATTGGCCCGCTAATGTCCGACGTCGTTACGTCAGTGACACCGCACATTCATTTACCATACCGAAACGGACGGTCGTTGCATCAACTACTGGTTATGCGAAACGCAAACAGTTTCAGACTTCTCATCTGATAAAAATGTCCAGATTGCGCTTATACACAGTTCTCGGTAAGGTGTGGGTGGGTATTAGATGCCTACGCTATGCACATTATATGCGGTTGAACGACACGAAAACCTAGTGAGAAGTCATAAATAAGTTGGTGCATCGAGCACTTGTCTGCGTGCATCGTCCCAGATTTGAAATAGTGCGTCGCACTACAGTTGCGTATTGTGCGAGGGTCGCGGCGGAGCGGGGTGAACGCTCTGCCGGGAGTCGTCGACACGGGCCAAGATAATTACTGTCGCTGAGTCGTCCCTGCTCCCTCCGTGCCCTCTAACCAGCTGCACTAAGTGATCTAACTCTAGCACTACAGTGCTAAGCCTGTTAATTGAAACACTTCTGCCAGCCTAGGCCTTGACCATTTGTGACCGATGAAAGTGGTCGTATTCGTAAACCATTTACATGCCTCCATTCAAAATAAATCCTAGAATCTACATACTAAGGTAATCTACCTGCCTGACTGTATTTTCATATTATTTTCAGAGCAAAAGTTATATTTCTAGGAAGTAAGTTTATCTATTTTACTTAGAAGATATCAGGACGTCTGATCGAAGCGACGCGTGACCCGAGAGCTGGCTCTTATTTGGCCCAGCGAATTAGCATTGCCATCCAGCGTGGCAATTCCGCCAGCGTCTTGGGGACGCTTCCGACTGGTAGTGATCTGGATCAGTTGAGCTATCTATAGATCGTTTGTAACGGTCCTTAGATGGCTCAACTGTTTCTTGTGTATTTTGTAAATATTAACTTGTATTAGTTTTACTAAGTATATCCTGTCCATCCAAAGGTTGCCTGGTAGAGATCGCTTTTAGCGATAAGGCCGCCCATTGTCACACCTTTTTTTTAATAGTTTTTTTTCCTGGTTTGTGTATTTTCTTTTGGTGTGCAATAAAGTTATACAAGGTGATTCATAATATGTATTCCATCCCGAAAGGGGCTTATTCTACAACCAATTTGCAGTAAAGTTTGTTCTACGACTTTAGAAAATTCTACATTTTTCATTGATAAAACTCTATGCAAAAATCAGCTGTTTTGGGGTCAAATCAGGTCAAACTCAATGAATCAGCCGTTTTAGGTAGCAATCTTGTTTCCGAACTTCTTGTACGTTTCGTCAATACACCAAAAATAGCTAATTTGAAAAAGTTTTTGAAAAAAAAAATAATAAATTGTTTTTTTTTCCGCTTATATTATTTATTTTTGTTGATAGAATAACCTCCTTTCGGGATGGCATACATGTTATGAATCACCTTGTATTCTATTCTCTTCTATTTTGCCTATTCGATCGATAGTACAAATGTAATGCTCACAGTAGGCTAACGATACTTATTACGCTTGGTTTGACCTTGAGTTTCATGTTGAGGCGTTAAATATTAGTCAGTGTAGTGATCCCTGGAGTGTGATGAACTAGTTCACAACTGACCTGTACTTAGGAATAAGTCTATGGGCAATTTATATTAATCTGAAAACGTCAGCGACATTCAGCGTCAACCATCGATGGAGAAACTATGCAGAACACGACATCTGGCTGCTCTACCATGCAAAACGAATCACGGTCGATTTCTTCACACAAAATGGCAATGATTCGTCTGTTACCTGTGAGTGATCACTCGAACATAAATTTATAATTCTTGATTATTTTAAATTGTAATTAATTATTTGTTTTATTGTGCAACTGTACTGGGATGCTTAGTGTGGATATGGGTCACGAAATGTTTCTGCCATTACCTATATGGATGGACTCTTATTGAAAATAAGTAAATAGGTATACAAGATGATTCATAATATCCCGAAAGGGTTTATTCTAAATTTATTCTCGAAATTCTACATTTTTTTTATTGAAAAAACACTATGCCAAAATCATTTGTTCTTCATCTCCGTGAGCGAAATTTAGAAATGGTATTTTTATTCATTGATATTTTTTCACACACACGTAAGACATCATTTAAAAGAGCCTAAGAGCCTAAAATTCTGTCTTATATTTATCTCTAGATATTTTTAGCTTCCATCAATGTCAACCAGCGTTGTCTTGAATGTAGTCGCAATTAAAGTCTGTTCGGATTAATTGAGTTGGGGCCCTTTTGTTGTCGCTTTCCAGTTTACACAACTATGTCAGCTGACACGACACGACTCGAAAGCCATCAGATGCAGATGTACATATACATATATATATGAGAACTTCTATTAATTACTTGTGTTGTTCACTATTCATTCGGATTATTATTCATAGAAACGGTTAAGTTATATTGCCGCAAAACACTTACATATAGGTACATTATAGGGTATAACTTCTTCATCATCAGGTTCATACTCTTATCTTGGTACCTAATTTATTGTCGTCACTTTGTACTTTATTGCAAAAAATATTACATTTTAGGCTAAAGCAGGGCTCAATGCCTGGGCATTTTCTGCCAGCCAACCAATGAGCTAATGTAGAGATGGTAGTTGGCGTGCGACATAATTATAAAAACACAAGGATTTAAAAGCTAGGCTTGATGTAGTTACATCTTAATAAATATTTTGGTAGTAACATTATGAAAACCTGTTTATCATTGTCTAAGGTTGATTTAGAAAATGCTTGCGTGTCATTCTTTTAATCCACTCTTTCGAGTCAGCTTTTTTGGTATTATATGGGTTGTAGAATAGAATAATTGGTTGTAGGTACTTAGACTAAGCTCCTTTCGGAATATGCGAAGCGTCTCTGCTTCAAGTCTAGCAAAATTTGTGTTCCTGTCTCAGCTTTTTGGTACTCCTATACATATAGGTCGTATTTTACAACCGATGTGAACGAAACTGTAAAACGGGTTCTGTGACTTTATAATTTTTTTTGTCTTCCGGGATTTTAGATTGGAGAAGTACTTGAGGATTTTGAGTTTTATAAACAAACAGTGAAATTAGTTATGTTTCATTTTCCATTTCATTCAACGATAGAATTCCAGTGAATGTCCAAAAGGAAGTTGTAAATAGACGGTCTCCGTCCGTGAACTGATTAATTATTATTGCTCCATCAAACAAAACCCTTCAAAGTGAACGACTGAGCGGCCTAAATTGATTTCGGGCAATGTTTTCAAAACTCCGCTTTAAACTTGGAACAAGTTCATAATTTTATGTTTCCTGAATTGAAAAGTTTCAAAATCATAACAGTTACCTAGTCCCTAGACTTATGCCCGTATCTTTTTTAGGCATGAGTTTTGAAGGATGTTTCTAAAGGAATTTGACAGTATTTTCAACGAAATTTAAGACAGTGATGTCAATCCTGGGATTAGTCCCATATGTATTTATTTACTCTCTCTCCTCACACTGACATCAGCCAAATGTCTTTTATTGAATATTTTCAGAATGGTTAACGTGTTCATATGACGTGCGATATTTCATCTAAAATGCATTTGAAAATGATCCTTATCTGTACTTGATAAGGTGAACTTTGAATTTGACATTTGAGGACGTACGATATCGCAAGCCCCCTTAAGGTCGTACTCAAAATTTACATTATTCAGTAGATATAAGGATCATTTTGAAATATATTTAGATGACAATATCGCACGTTGTATGAATACGGCGTAAAAATCCTAGCCCTAGAAGTACGATAATTTAAATTTTGTAATTAGTTACCACCTACAATCTCCCTGGGTATTATAAATCTGAAAAATTACACTTCAAATTGTTTATAAAATGACGAACAGGATCGTCCAACTAGGTGAACAGCGTGGTTGGTCGGTTGGTAATAGACGAATTGGTTTTATATATGCCATTTAACGAAGCTGCCGGACTAACATGTGATCCATGGACTTATGCAGGACATGGCTCAGAGTATTCACGAATAGGTATCAATGCCGTATCAACTTCTTGCTTTATATTCAATACCATAGATACTAAATTCTGTACCTCAAACTGATTGTGTCCGAGTTGGTTTACTATCTATTTATTTTGTATGTTTTTGTTTGCACTGAACTGAAAATCAGCGCTGTTAAACCAACCAGCACATGCTTAGGCTTATACATGGCAGCGCACTCCACGCACATACCTTTACACTAACGTTCTTTCTGTCCACTGCTTTGTTTTTTTTTGTATTATTGTGTATCTTACTGTTGTTCTTGTTGTTGTGTACAGTTTAAATGATTTTCTATTCTATTCTGTCTATTCAATTCTTTATAAACTTTTTTTTGAAAATTAATAAGCTGTCTTATCAGATCCAAAAAAAATAACTTTAAATTCAATAGACTAGTCAGGTCATGACTTTGGTCCGGTATTTCTGGGCGGCCGGTTTCCCCTCCGATAGCGACGAGAGGGCCAAAAGGCGCAGAGGATAATGGAACTGGCGTCCGATGGGATTTAAAATAATAGGTCGTGAGACCACGTCCACGTCATCCGTCTATTTACGCGTGTCAATATGGAACGACGCGTATCTAATACAGCGTCCATTACACGCTTGCTCACGCGTCGAATGCCATGATGGTCTGGATAGAATTCCTAATTTCATTGGCAGGATCATAGTCGAATTCGATAAATCCGGAGAAACTCCCAGATTGACTCTTAAATAGTTAAAAGTAATCGATTATAAATCAGGCATACTTTTATTTATAAAATAAACTATTTTAATATTGATTTCATATTTTGAGTGAGTGATCGATTATTTTTATATTTTTCTAAAAGACTTTACAGCCAATTATTCGTTGGGACATATCATTATGTAGGTTGGAACCAGACACCAGATAATATGAGATGTGTTAAAGAAAAAAAGCCTATTTTTGCTTTTGATTCAAAGACGCAAAGTTTTGGTTTATGCCGCAATATTCAAATAGTAGACATAGGTACATATTGCTTGTGGAATGCAGAAAATATGAAATGCACATACATTTAATATTTTCTGCATTCCACAAGCAATATGTACTATGTCTCGTAGAAAATTTTCTGTCTCAATTATTGGAAAAATCGTCACTCCTCAGTTCGTAGAAAAATGGAAAATCCTTGTCCTTTCCATTGCATCGCACCGAGGCGTCCCGCGACGCCGCCTCCTCACCGATCACGTCATCAGTTAAATAACATTTGTGTGGGTGAAAGGTCCAAACCGCATTGGCGCAAATGCCCAGGAACCAAATTATGATTTTTAAAACTGCTTACCCTAACTTATCCAAGTTATTTGAGAGATCTTCGCTCGCTCGATTTAAAATACCTGGGTCAAAAAACTAAATAAAGCAGAGGTTTTTGCTACAAGTTATGTTTGTTGGTATATTTTTTATATTACATATAAAAATATATACAAATACTTATACTAAATAAATATACAAATACTAATACTATATATTACTTATACTATACATATTTTTTATATGTACAATAGTAGATATAAGCATCAAAGCGCTTTTTGGTTATTGATTTATTGACTAACTAGAATTGCCTTGAATGTCCAGTGTGTTTGATTATCTATACATATAAATATAAGGCTTATAATAAAGTAAATGTTGTCCCTTCTATTTGGCTTGATTTGCTTACATACGCGGTCCCCTTTAATTTATTCTTTACGGAAAGTTTCTTTCATACTCGGAGCGTCTGCAAGGAAAGTTTATCTTGCGTAAATATCTTTCGGCGGAAATATGAGATCGTGATATGGTTACTTCTACTTCGGATTTAATAATATTTGCGATGAAATATGTGTTCATATAGGGTAGTAGAGGAAGTCGTCTTATTAGAGAGAGGTGGATTTTGATTAGTGTTTGTAGGATTTGATTATACAAGACTCTATCGATGATCAATAAAACAGTACATATCATTGGTCAGCGGGGGCAGTGGAACGGTCATTTGGGGCCAGTCTTCTTTGAACTCGGTGACTCGCAGCTTGCGTCCTGTCATTGTGATACTTGTGACGCAACCGCGCGTGACCATGACATCAGCTTCAACATAGCTTGCCGCTACGGCTGCGACACTTCATGATGAATGGTTTACGTTTCTAATTCACTAGCTGACCCACCCGCTACTTTGTCCGCGTGTTCAAGTGTGTCCCTACCTTCCACAGGCTTCTTGACAAGAGTCATGTCATGATAGGAAGAGCTGTTAAGTATACTTGAATCGTGTGTACAGAAGCCTCAGGGCGCGAGCCCTACTATCACGTCCCTTCAAAATCCCTTACTGCAAAATAGATTTTCTAAAAATTGACTCTACAATCTCGGTATTTACCGAGATAATAATAATGAATTATTATTTAACAACGATGGCTCTAACTGCGCTCGCTGACCCGCATGCCCAGCGTGGTGAGTATGGGCAAATCCCCCCACATGATAAGGAATTTGCTCTGTCTGTGGGGGAGGCCATGTTCAGCAGTGGACGTCAAACGGCTGAAATGATGATGATGATGAATAATTAATAAATTATTGTGTGGTGAAGCCACGGCGGACTAAATAAGCGCGCAGGAGTCAAAGATTAGAAAAAGACCTAAGCCAAGCAGCGATTTTTCATTCGACTTGATTTACAAATATTGAGTTTTCGTAATGAAATGTTATTTATATGACAATAAAATATAGCCTATGCATGTTACACAGGGATAGTATAGCTGTCTTTTACACGCAGTGAAATTATTTTTAGAATCGGTTTAATAGTTTCAGAGATTACCCCTAAATACAAACAAACAAACAAATTTTACCTCTTTATAATATTAGTACTTATTAGAAAACACTTATGCGAAATATGCGCTAGTAAACTTCCGTGTAAACATAAACAGAGCATGACAATTCGGATAGAATCCTAACATTCAAGTAACCTGCTGACAATGAATCACGAGTGACGACTCCGACGAGTGATGCCATCAGCAGACTGAAGTGCTTGAAGAATGGGTTCTGTCTGTGAATAATTGAATACTGAGTTTGTATCATCACATCATTTAGTTCTTTATAAATTCCGGCTTTTAATCTAGATATAAAAATTTAAGAAATATTTATAAACATTTTTGCTTCTGTTGACTAAAGCTAAAAATAAACACTTATGGTAAAACAAGTATATTGCATGATGTTAATATCAAAAATGTTATCAAAAAAAAAAGTAAAGTAACCGGGGTGAGTGGGTTATCAAATAGAAGATAATAAGATTTCAAATGTTATTAAAAGTATTTAATTAACTTGAAAACTATGTGATTTAATTAAAAAAATACCTTAAAAAATATCTTACCTTCCTCTTATTTTCAGGGTGATACAAAAAAAAATAAGGTTGCGGGAAGTCGGTGGATGGAAAGGGCTCAAGACCGTTCGTCGTGGAACTCTTTGGGGGAGGCCTATGTCCAGCAGTGGACTTCTACAGGTTGTTGATGATGATGATGATGATGACAAAAAATATATAAAAGGGAATTGTGGAGGTTTTTGTATTTATTCATCCATTATCCATGATAAATAAAACTACGTTCCTTACATTTAAAGTTTTCAAGATAACAATAAATTCCGATTTTATTTTCTTTACACGTTATTTGGTTCCTATTTCCCAAATAGATGCAATAGGCACAGGTCACTACATGGGAAAATTTCATTTTTATGATGTATAATATTTTCAAATTCTGCACTTGGCGAATTTATAACTGAATGGTGTGCACTATAATTTGGGAACGAAATAGGGTTTGAAATTATTTTATGTACCTAATTAGTGGTATTAAAATTATATCTTTAAGGCATCGCTTCATAACGGATCTTGGGATCCATAAAAACGAGAGATAAAAAAGTAATAAATAGGCCAAGCGCGTGTTGTCCGCGCACAGTGAAGGCTTCCGTAGTCAGTTCGGCTTAGTTAATCCATATCTCCTTTTACGACATGACACGTTATGTAGTTGTGATTGAAACACGTAACCTCCTAATATTTTTGAAAGACCTATTCAACGACACCTCACACGAGGTGTCGTTACCGTTAGGCGTCACCATTATGTATAACCGTGCAAAATTTCAGCATGATAGCACTAGCGAGTCTTGACAAAATGGAACCGAAGGTGGACAGACGGTCTTGGCGAAACTACAGTTTCTAGTCAGACTTCGGTACCCTAAAAACGGGCAAGGATCGAAGCAATACCCTTGCGTTGCTAAGATGTCTGCAGGTAGATGCGTTTTTTGTACCATCTGACGTGAATCTACATAGTAGGTATAGTAACTGAGAAGGAAATTTCAATGCTGATGAGAAAAATAATCTACTCTACATACTAATAATGAGGAAAAGGCACTGATTATAACAAAATTATAAGAAGGTGCTATGTATAGTATAAGCCAAGACCCAAATCGGGTCAGTGAGCCAGCGAAGTATACGTGACAAGTCGATGATAAAATTGTAGATAAGTATAGACACTATATCAGTATAGACACTACCTTATATTGGTAGGTGCATCCAAATAAAGCCGACATCAAACGGCATGCGATACATCTTTGATATGTCATAAAATTCTTTTCAAGATGATTCATACGTCTACTGACCAAAGTCAACTTTGAGTTTGACATTAGGCGGGCACGTCTGCGATAGCGATACGATACTCAACGATTTTGCAAGCTCCTAAAAGTCATTTATCATTTGTGGTACTGTGTTTTTAATGTATATTTTTATCTTAGTCTTAGTAACATTCATATATGATTTGTAAGAAAATTGTGATTGAATAAATGAAATGAAATATCGCACGCTATTTGAACACAGCTTAAGATATCACTAACTCGATCACGATTCACAAACGGAATACTTGAATATTTTTTCTCCAGCTATAAAATATGTCATTGCAAGAGATAGGCATAAAAACTGACGAAATTGTAATTTGTGATTACGTTCTAGAAATCCGTTGATTTATGTGCATAGCAAAATGTACGCTGCATCAATCATACATCGGATTAATAATGTTATAAGTGATGTAATAATCCTACATGTTAAACGCAATGATCTAGTAATGCTGCCAACATATACATAGTTATAAACTTATATAATTTGGATGTTTGTCATAGGCAGCCGCAGGCGACAGTAAACAGTCTTATCGGAGACTAGCCCAATGTGTAGAGCAGGGCAATTGACCCTAATATCCGATGACACCCTATTATCGTTGCTTCGACATTATACAGAAAATGATATCTCAGTACCTATTTAATTTTTAGACATTCTATACAACGCATTTTTGCTATACAAGGTGATAAATAACATGTATGCTATCCGTAAAGGGGTTTATTTTACACCCAATTGGCAATAGAGTTTGTTCTACGACTTTTGGAAATTCGACATTTTTTATTGAAATAACACTACGCAAAATCTGTTGTTTTGGGGTCAAATCAGTTCAAAGTCGTTATTCAGATTGTCTGTACTATTATGTACCTACAATCTGAATAATCCTAATTATTATTCTTGTATGTTAAGTCAGCCAAGAGATTGTTAAGATGTAGAGGTCCAAAAGGGGGTTTAAAAAATAATAATAATACATTAAGTTGCCATATGAGAGTTTATTCATACTTTGTTCATACATTCCTTTGTTCAAACAATTTTTATTTTTGATTCTAGGCCATATGGTTTCTAAGATTTAACGAAAAAAGTAACATTTGCGAACAAATATAAAGGGAGCTTCCATTTGGTAAAGTTTCAATTAGTTCGTAGTTGAGATCAGATTGGATATTAGTTAGAAAACGTGCTGGAGATGTGATTTTCTAAGTTTATCTCAATTATGCCTCTACGATCATCGAAGCACGAACTTTTCCGAGACCTCAGTTTGGGTTGGGTAAAATAAAAATGACTTTGTCAAAACTAATAATAGATCTCAAACTTCTACAATTTCGTCGGTATGATTAATTGACTGATATAAAGCAGGGTTAGAACGCTTGCTATGTTTGACGTGAAGGAATATATCGATCGACCCTGGCTTTGTTAGAAGCCAGCCCTTTAATAGATACCGTTCGTTTTTATAGCGGACATGCGGTGCATGTAAAATATTTCTACGCCGCCCGTAAGGTTGATTATCAGCGCTAAAGCAGCAAGCTATCAATAGGTTATTTCGATTAAAATAATAAAAAACAAAACATTTTTTCTGGATTTATCCAACCATGACCATTTGCATCATAATGTTTCTTCACACAAGATTTAACAGATGATGTGGTGTGAGCTATAACAAAGACCGTTACAAATTCATAAACCTTTCCGAGGCCTTGATTGGCTAACATTGTGTGAACTTGCTTCTTATTTCTTGTACAAAAATAATTATTTGTGTTATGACCATCAGACTTGGCCATCAGACCGTCAAAATTACAAGTTCAATACGTTTCATTGAAACTAGTGGGTGCCCGTGGCTTCGCTCGCTCATTATCTGGATAAAAATAGTCTATGTCCTAGGGCTTATGCTATCTCCATACCATTTTTTAACAAGATCGGTTCTGCCGTTTCGTCGTGAAAACGTTTCAATAAAAACAGAGAGAAAGAGTTACTTTCGCATTTATAATAAGTAACCTGAGAAAAAAGTTATTTAAAAGTCACGCAATTTTTTTTGCAATTCTCTTTAATATAAATCCACGGACTGTTATCTATTACTATTAGAAACAACTGACTCACTCACTGGCTGACATAAAAGACAACGCTCAGCCTATACCGCTGGTCATAGAGTGCGTATAAATTAGTGCGTAGTGCTATACCTACTAATAATGGAATTTTGAAAATTCACGTCCCGAGGGGTTCGAAAATGGAGGATTAGTGAAAATGTTCGAAAAATATTAAATTTACTTTGGAAGTAGAACCTTGAACTTTTCGTTACACGCTGATTCCTCAATTAATAAAATGATCAAATACGGCTTTCATCATTTTTTAAACTTTCCTGTACACAGGTTACTTTGATTTCCAAAATAATATATTTATATAGCGTTTTTCTTTTTAGATAGATAGATAGATATACAAATCATTTATTTTTTTAGTCCAACTCACATTTATTTCGCACGCACGCTTCAGTTCTTGAGTGTCAAATATTTGTAAACCCCAAGGTCAAAATGCTAGGTCTCATTTTGACCATTTATTGTGTGATATTTTACGATAATTTAATGATGATGTCTGATGATAGAAAAAGCGAACTCCCCAACGAGTTAAGTAGAATAGTAGTGTTAGGGTCAATAATCCATAATAGAGTCTGTAGTAGGGTCTTTTATATTGTTTTCATTAAATGTTTAACGGAAGATGACAATATAGATGATGATGATCACATTTATAATAATACCTACATTAGTGCTAGGACAATCCTTTCCATCACTGTATCATGCATTTGGATTGAAATAAACAGTTTCTTTGTTCATTATCACGGGTAGAGCGTAGAATTAATTAATTTATGTGAGTAGTGTAAGTACAAAATCAATCACGACATTGGATAGAGTACATTATACAGATACACCCCTATATTTACAGCTGTGGAGACATCGCCCGGGCGGAAGTGGGTCGAAGAGAGAACGTTTATCGCAGGCGGCCCAGTCCAGTATCACAGGAAACGGTGGTCAACATGGCCACTGCAACTAAATTAGACGGGTTGCTGGTGCTTTTTTAATTCATGATTATTGTGTATTTTTTGCCCCAGTTCTGGGCCTCGCGATGTTCGGTAAAAGTTGGTGCTTTGATGATCGTTGAGGCAAAATTAATATAAACTTTGAAAATTGCACCTTCGTCATCTTACGCCTTACCTGACCATATTATATTCTCTATTAACTAGAGAATACTATTAATTACTCTTCAAATCTAGAGTGAATAAGTTCCTTCTGGTAAAGCGTGCTCCATCTTAGGCCACATCTCACTTGCAAAAGTGAGCTGGTGGTCAAACGCCTAACCATCTCCAATAAATAAAATAAAAAAACTAATCGTTGGTACCTACACGAGGTTATTGAAACTTTACCAAATAAGAGCTCACGTTTTATTGTTTTTTTTAATATTACATTTATCTACATCTGCGTCTACATTATTTTGAAGCATACGTTACACAACATTTTATATTTACATAATTATGATACAAAAAAGGGTTTATTAAGATAGCTACCGAATTGTGAAGATATAGGTAAAGCTAGGAACCTATATGAAACATACCGCCTATATAGATAGATAGACATATAAAATTGCTTTTGGCTGAGACCTGATTCGAAACACAGAAAAAAGTTTTGAGTAATGACTGACCCACTCTATTCCTTTTCCACTCAGCAATGACCGTGATCACGTGGTACTAAGTATTTCATTCACCTGCGTTTTTCGCAGTATCCACTCACTTCTCATCCTCGTGCATCCTAATTATTCTTTAGTTTAGGAGGTTACTCGCGCGGTAATAAATAATGTGGAAAACTGACTTCGTGGCTCTGTCACTTTTCACCTTGGTCTACTCGCACAAACTTCAATTAGACTTTATTTATTATAAATCACAAGGCTTGCCTGCCTTTTTTGAATCGTCTTAAATCTAACTTCTCGTGCGGAAGTTCAAAAGATTTCCAGCACGGCCATTTACCAGGTTGTCTGTTGTATGTCAGTCAGCAACTCAGTACGTAACGTACAGCATTTATATTTGGCACTCCCGACCGAGACACAATATCGGTCACTTTGGAAATCTATGGAGGAGGCCTATGTTCAGTAGTGGACGTCCTGAGGCTGAAATCATGATTATGATGAATGTTGACTCACGCACGGCCGATACTACTACATGATTGAATAATAATAGTCATCATAAGCCTTGTTTCAGATTATATCGCGTAGTGAAACTGTCCGAGCATATGATAGCTCTCCATAGCCCGTTGTGCGACTTAAGCTTGTGCATGAGGCCAATAGCTAGCGACTAAGCCTCAGTGCCATATATCATCACTGGCAACACGCACTGATTGTAGAGTTTCACCTTGAGGCTCTGTGGTATCAGCGACGAGAAGATATGACGAAGTTCCCCAAACGCTGCCCATCCGAGTAGGATTCGTCGTTGGAATAATATCCTAATATTATTCGTTTGACCACGAAATACTATGCTTCCGCGTTCGACTAGTCCCAAACTGAAATCACGTCACGTGCCATTGCTATAAACTTTAATGCCATTTTTTGTTTGTTTAATAGATGGACTTTGAATTTGTTGAGATGGTTGACATTTATCACTAGATATTTATAAAAGCCATGTAGCCTTGTACCTATCTTTGATTTATTTTGTAGTCAGTTTTATAAAAAAATAAAAAAAAAATTTATTCTTTAGCTGCTTCAACAGATGAGATGCTTATCTATAGGCATAGATTTCCGGAATCGAAATAGGTCTCAGGCAGAGCCCTGTTTTACAAATCCTCAGATAATTCTATAAAAGTATTCCTCCTCTCTTCATAATTACAGTTATAGTTCTGGTCTTATTACGATGTAATTTAATTTCATCTTAACTACAATTTTTATCGCTCCTGCGGGCAAGAGCGAGTGGAAAGCATTAAACACTAACGAGGGGTCAGAGGCTGCAGCGTTTACGTAGTACATTTTATGATTTATAATGATGGTTGGTAAACATGGCAGGTTACTTATCGGCCGCTCGGGTTCTTCACCCCTGCTTAGTATGTACTGCGTGTGCTGACCCTAATGATCATTTCAATAGCTTATGAATGTAATGGGATTCCGATTCCAACGAATATCTGCAAATACTTGGGCCGGGGTCGGGCATGCTCAGATTCCCAAAGAGCGGCTCAGATTTATTTAGAAGACGTGGTGATTAGGCTTTATGTCGTCGACCTTCATAAAGAGAAGCACAAATGTTCTAGTTTTTCGGTTCTGTATATCTGGAATTTCGACGAATTCGTCGTTTACGAATACCTGATTTTAGAAGCGTGTATTTATGTTGTGAAATTGCGTTATTGCTTTGTACACAATAAGTAATAACCTTTTCGATGAAATTCTGATTCATCAGTCGAAACCGTCAATGCAGTGACTATACTAATTTTATTGAATATTTAAAAGCGATTCAGGGAAGTCTGCGACTCTGTGAGTGATAATAAAGAATAATACGTACTTAATGTTCGAAGAGAATTGTGGTTATGATTACTTACATGCTAATAAATATAAAAGTGAAGCATGATTGATATATCGTTGGCATTCACATTAAAATAACAATAGTTTGATTTACAGCACACAATATTTGCACCAGGGTCTTATCTCTGTGATTGATGCTTCCATAGCGAGCATGTGCGGTGCGACACTGATACTGCAGTAATGAGCAGGATGTTACTATCACTTGAATCATTTTGCAAAAGTCCAATGAACTGTGAATTTACAAATATAAGTCTAACTTCGTGTTTTCGTCATAATCAAATTATCGTCAGAGAACCTTGAGTTTATTTCAGATTGGAGTGTGTTTATTTTTACCCAATCATCAATACCTATATACAAGGTGATTCATAAATGTATGTTATCCCGAAAGGGGCTCATTGTACATCCAATTAGTGTGTATAGTACGTAACGTACCTAATCTATAGTGGCAATAAAGAGGGTTCTACGGCTTTTGGAAATTCTTCAATTTGGATCTCGATCTTGCATGAACTAAACTTTTACCAGCTTTGATAACTTACCATGCGTCTTTTAAAATCACGGAGAGGTTTCTTTGATAACTTTATAGATTAGGAAAATTAACTTGTGTACAAAATAAAGATCGATGGTCTATCCATGCCTACTGCACACATTGCTTGGTGATAAATAAATCCTAATTTACAAATAGTCTAATAAGCAAAATACCCAAAACGTGAAATGACTAGGCACATGCCGAAAATCTAAACAAAAAATGAATTAAATTTCTGAGCATTCTGAGGCCTATGAAGAAGTTTATCTAAAGGAATTTTCATCTACTCATTTATGTCTAAGAAGTTTAGGTAATGTGTAAAATTTTTGTATTTAGGCATTTTGCTTCAGACGATTTGAAAGTGAGAGTTTCTGATCAAGAAGAAAAATATTGAGATCACTGGTAGTCTCGTGGCTTTAAATATGAACTGACCACAATTTATTAGCATGTTCGAAGGGCCGAGCCCGAGAATGCGCGCCGGATGGCCATAGCGCGCGCCTCCGCAGACGTGCACCGCTTTGCAAGTAGCCATTCTCTATACAATCATTATCATTGTCTGTGTTCTGTTATACGAATTGTTGTAATCATACACAAGACTATGTCAAATGCAAGTATATTTATCCTTTATTTTTATTTATTATATTTATATTTTAGTAATCTAGGATTCACAATTTACTTATCGTTTAATATAGGCTAGATGTATATATGTCGTACTTGAACCAATTTGAATCCACATTTTGTATTCCACTCGCTTAAAAGTAACATTGTGCGAGTATCCTTGTTCCTTGTTATTTACCCTTTCTATCGGTATCATAAAATTACAGTTTTATTTCATATAGCTGGTTCGAGACCCGGCTTAGCAAGCGACTTTTTTAAAATGTCGTATTACTAAGGAAAGTCTTAACTAAGTAAAACTTCGATATATAAAGTACATACCTACTTGTATACTGGCTACTCTACTCCTCTATGTATACTGGCCTTAGGAGGGAAATACTTTATACCTTTATATTTATTGCTAAGGAAGTGGCATACAGTTCTGGCCGATACATACATTGTCTCATTGTCAAGACGACGCTTCTAATTCAATGAGGACGCACTCAATAAATAGGTCCTAGATTACAACAGTCGTATTATTCACTTGACATCGCCTTTGGTAGACGCAGCAACAGACGATGTTGTGGAATGCGTAAGCGTACGGTGCGGCGCGGTCGTACCAGGCGGATGAATCAACTGCTGAAGTGACGTCACCTGGTTAATATTCCTGGTCAGCTCTTGATTCTTATTCCTTCTTCTTTCTCGCTCCTGCGTCATTTTCAAGCTGTGGTTACTAAGTATTTATTTTTATATCTTCCAGATTCTAATGGATAAAGTCTGATTCCAAATTTCATTTATCAATGAAACAATATATCTTATAGCACCCAGAGCAGAGAGAATGACTTCAGCTAAGAAAAATTTGAGACGAACCTAGATTAGAGAAACCTACTCGTTGACATTGTTATAGGTAAACTCAGCTAAACTATATTATTGAAACAATGTCTGGTTTCCTTCTGCACGTGTTATTCTATCACCTTCGGTCGGTGGATACAATTACGTATCAGTAAAATGCTCTTCATTTAATTCTTCATTTCTTGCGTTATTACACAACTAAGCTAGTTAATAAAAAGTCAAACACTGTACGATTTCCTAAAACCTTGGCTCCAAACCATCGCAATGATAACATCGTTAATGAAAACTGACCTCTCAACGTCCGACCTAGTTATTAATTACCACGTTCCAATAGCAACAAGTTGTTGTTTTTCTGAAGTAGTTACTGCTGAGATTCACCCAGTATGCCTTACAGTAGTGCAGTACAGGATCAATTTAATACAAAAGTCCCTGATTTTACACATACCTACACACTTATTTACAAACGTATGGAATCAGGAAACGTTGGAATTGACGCAAATACCTTCCTACTGCAAAATATCTGTTTTCTGAGACTGACTGAAACTTTGAGGTCAATATCTCTATAATTAAATTGAAAGTAAAGGATATTATAGGTAGGTATCTAAATAGCAATAATTTATTGTTTCCACTCAGTTTGAAACAGAGATCTGGCTTAGGGTTTATATAGGTAGAGTTCTCTCCCATTTAATCATCACCTAACTGGGTGAAATCATTTACCTACGGGTACACGCAAAAATAATAATGTAATATAAATAAATAAAAGCTGAAATATATTCCAAAATGATCTACGGATTAAAGTCAATTTTGAGTTTGACTTTTAGGGTCGCTACGTTCGCTCTCAAATGTCCAACTCAAAATTGACTTTCATTATTAGGCGTGAGGATCATTTAGAAATAAGTTTTAAACATATATTAGATGACATATCGCATGCAGTTTGAACACGGCTTCATTCTTGTAAGTTTATTGGTCTGTAACGCAAATTGCAGACTTGTAGTGCACGCATACTCACTGATGATATCTCTGATGTTCACGCAATAACTGCGGGAAATCGCACTTCAATTCGTGACAATAGACCTACATAGTAAAGTGACTCAGATCGTAGAAACTTATAGAGTGCACGGCATACATTTTTTTATCCGGTTAACGTGGTCAGTATATCGCTATTAGGTATTTCATAAATAAGAGTTAACATAGAGGTAGTTTACATAGTATAATCTACTGCATGACAGAGATAAACATGCTAAATTCGTAAACTCTGGGCAACGCAAGGCAAGACTTTGGGCTCGCTGCCATTTCCCGATAAGCAACCCACCGCACCGCGCTGCAATGGAACCAATGCAAACTTTTGCTTATTACACATAGATATTACAATATTAAATAATGCATTTGATCTTGTATTTATTTACCCGACAATTTCCTACTCTCAAAGTGTTGTTTCTGGATATACGTCTTATAGAGTGTGTATTTTTGAATGAGAAGAATACTTTAGTACGGCGTAGAAAATAAAATAGACCTTCATTAATTTATCTAAGTATATTACTGTATATTACTTCTGGGTTCGATTCCCGCACTGGACAAACATTTGTGACTAACACAGATGTTTGTTCTGTGTCTGGGTGTTAAATATATATCTATTATGTATATCAGTCTCTGGTACCCATAGTACAGGTTATGCCTAGTTTGGGATCAGTTGATCGTGTGAATATGTCCGGAATATTTATTATTTATTATTATTATTACTTATATTATTACATTATCGAAGCGACGCGTGACCCGAGAGCTGGCTCTCATTTGGCCCAGCGCATTAGCATTGCCATCCAGCGTGGCAATTCCGCCAGCGTCTTGGGGACGCTTCCGACTGGTAGTGATCTGGATCAGTTGAGCTATCTATAGATCGTTTGTCGGTCTTTAGATGGCTCAACTGTTTCTTGTGTATTTTATAAATATTAACTTGTATTAGTTTTAAGTTTCTTTCTGTAAATAAAATAAAAAAAAGTATATTACTAGTAATATTACTAGTATTTATTTATCTATACTTTATCTAAGCAATAATACAGTGTACTTTAAAAGGCCTAAAAAGAAGGTATAGACAGAGATGGACGATGATGACATAAATCTTCAATGCACAAAAATAAAAACAAATATGTGGTTCTATGGTGCGAGGGGCGACTTATGTAGATACTAGAACTAAGATGAATAGAGTCCCAAATAATACCAACTGCCAACCATCATAAATGTTTGGGTGAATAATAGTAAAAGTTTTGTCATTCATTTAGATTTCTATTGAATTTGTATCCGATAGTTTGTTGAAATAGTTTCTCCTATTGCCTTTGTCGCTGGTATTTGAAATACCTATATATTTTTTTATTATTCTTCCATGTTACTTTCTTTCGCTCATGTTACTTTTTTTGTTGATAGAATAATCCCCTTTCGGGATAGTATACTAGTAATGGAACACGTAAATGTAAATAGGTAGGAACATGCCTACTCAATAATTATTAAATCCGATCAATGCTTTGTTTAGATAGGTACATATTTATGACATCAACTCAAGTACATTACCGTATCAGGTTAACCTACCTACTCGTAGTATATGTATTGTCTATTTTTGTACTTATCTATAAACTTGCATGTACATAACTATTTTAATAAATATGTTATTTAGTGTCCCTCGCTGTGTACACATTTTATATGTACAGCAAATAATAATTTTCAATTAATTTTGCCTCTTCTTTTCATCTTTTCAGTGCAGTCCAAGGATGGATAAGGTAACCTGGTAGAGGTTCCGGCCGTCCGTTGTATTGGCTCATATGTGTAAAATTGTTATATGTTAATAATAATCCGTGTGTTCATCAATAAATTAATATTAATTATCTATGCTATCAATCCATTCGTAGGTTGTCACATTAGAGATAATTGATTCAGCTGGCCATGTGGCGAGCCATGTTCACGAATTCCATAATCTCAACATCGCTGACCTTGGCCTTGCTATATCACCAGATAACATAGCAAGTTTCAGAATGAACAATTTAGACATGCTAACACGAATTGAGAAAAACTTGTATTTCTATCGGAAACGTTTTGGCCTTCGATAGTAGGTGCTTATACTTAATTTTTTTGATTTGGCAACCATTATTATCCCACCACTAATATTATCAATACAATTTTTTTTAAAGATTTGGATATGTAGGTAGGTATGTGTGAATATGATGATGTTTGTAACTCTTTCATGCCGCAACCACTGAACGGATTGGAATTAAATGTGGAATCTAGAATTCTATATTAAAATCCGTCGCTATTTTGAGGAAAGATTATTTTCAAAAAGGGAAATTCTTAGCAGTTCTTAGGTAACTATTTCAAAATCAGTTCTATTCAGAGACATCATAACAAGGTGGACGATGGAAACTAAATATTTCCCAAGGATCACCAAGGTGAACAAAGGTTAGCCGTTGTAAAAAAGACTTTCAACGGTTCACCCAGGTGGTCTCAAGGAGGTGGACGATGGGTATGAACTCTCAAAAATGGTTATGTCTCAATCATTAGAATTCGATGGCCCACTTGTTCTTACCCGTCTTCCATTTGAGCCAGTATTCACATAGAACCAACTGTAGGATCAAAGCTCAAAGTCGCCCAACGGGCTATGGAGAGAGCTATGCTCGAAGTTTCGCTGCGTGATAAAATCCGAAATGAGGAAATCCGTAGAAGAATCAAGGTTACCGACATGGCTTTCAGAATTAGCAGGTTGAAGTGGCATTGGGTAGGCCATATAGCTCGCAGAACCGACAACCGTTGGGGAACAAAGGTTCTCGAGTGGCGACCACGAACCGGACGACGCAGTGTTGGAAGGCCCCCCACCCGATGGACCCACGACATTGTTAAGGTTGCGGGAAGTCGACCGTTCATCATGGAACTCTTTGGGGGAGGCCTATGTTCAGCAGTGGACTTCATCAGGCTGATGATGATGATGATGAACTGAAGGATCTAGTTCACATAGAGTTACCTCTACCTTGCTATGTTGCTATAAACTCGTAGCAAGTTGGATACAATATTTATTTATTCCGTAATGATAAAGATCATGTTGCATCAACCGCGACACCAGTTTTGCGGTTCCAGTGTTCAATTTCAAATGTAAAGTCAAGGTTTCATTCTAATGAGTTGTTATAGCGTAAAGCATGAATAGAAAAGACCTTCGTTCCAATGAATCGTCCGCAGTGTGACGTAGGCTTTTCAATGCCTCCACCGAAAACACGAAATAATGTAGGTACCTACTTAATTACACCAAATAAAGGCTTTTAGAAATATTTATTCACAGGGTTATTTGTAAAATGCGAAAATCCTCCGACACCCCGTCTGATTTACTTATTCTACTTATTTATTTACTCAACCGATTTAGTTGAAACTTGGAATATAAATCTTTACTTAGCATGTAGGCTACTTTTTTGTAGGTACCACGCGAGCGAAGCTGCTGGCGGAAACTAGTTTATCATAAAAAGAAAAATGTTTCCCAAATTTATATAAAGAGATGATAAGTATACTATCCCGAAAGTGGAAACTAGGTAACCCTAACTCTATATTAGTGCTTAGATAGAGTATATACAAGGTGATTCATAATATGTATGCCATCCCGAATAGAGGCGTATTCTACACCCAATTGGCAATAAAGTTTGTTCTACGACTTTTGGAAATTGGAAATTTTTCATTGAAAAAACTCTATGCGAAAATCAGCTGTTTTGGGGTCAAATCAGGTCAAACTCAATGAATCAGCTGTTTTCGGTTGCAATCTTGATTCTGAACTTCTTGTACGTTAGTTATTAGTTCTAAAGATGATAAAAATACCAAACACAGTTAATTTGAGGAAGTTTTTGAAAAAATATATTTTTTTTCGCTAAAATTATTTATTTTCGTTGATAGAATAACCCCCTTTCGGGATGGAATACATGTTATTAATCACCTTGTATAGATATATATATATTTTTTAAATTAATTTTTATTAAACTTAATTTAAAAAATAAAAAATATTATTATTATTAAGTCATTTATTTCAGGCAACACAGCAAATTACATGTACAAATACAGGGCCCATAGATAATAATAATTAAATCGGGCAGTTGAAATCTACTTCGAACGCTGATGTAGACTAATTTTTATTTTGCAAGGAGAGTCATCATTTTCCGCTCCTCTTCACTTTACCATACTCTCAACAATACGATAGGATAGCATTATCACGTTTATCACTATCCATATCTTTACGAAACATCTCTAGGTCTCTGTTACTTATAGCACTGAGTTCTTGATAATATTTGACAAAGTAAGATAAAGAATTAACTACCTACTAGGTACTACTACTAGGTACATCTTCCGGATTAGGCCTTGCTATAACTATTCTAGATGATTTACACAGCGTCAGGTGGAACTATTGTAATGGACTTTGTAGTGCTTGGGACATGTTTTTAAATGGAGTACACTTGCCCCGCACTTATACCATCCACTCAGCCCAGTCGGCTCTAACCACAGGAAAGACATGGTCAATACCTGCGAGGCTGGGTAAGCCACGGGTTTCCTCACGATGTTTTCCTTTACCGATTTGAGTACGTGTGTATGCGCACATAATTTTTTCGAATAGAAAAATCTATTGGTTTATTAACGGGATTCGAACACACGACGGATCAAAAGTTGAGGTACCTCCTACTAGGCCAACACTATTTATTTATTGAGGAAAACCAACAGCTATAGTTAATTTAAATAAATACTACAATAGCATCACAAAGCCAATAACAGGTTTTCGCTAATAGATATATTATAGCAATATAAATGAGAACGCTTGCTATAACACTACATAAAGTATACCTAGGTTGCATGCTACTAAGGCATATATATATACTAGTTCAACTGAACATCTTCCTAAAAATTGGTAAAACATGTGGTTAAGTACCTACTCATCCACCCAGAGCAACATAGCTCGAAGCAAAACACAGGCCGTGCTACGAGTATTTGCAGTTTCAGTGAACTTTTTAATTAGCACGCTACGTTTGTCAAAGCTGGAAAATGATTGAGAATATTCCCAACATGGCTGTTGACGGTACCGTACGCATAGGAGGCGTGGGATGGAGAAACGCTGACGGCGTTGCTAGCTCCTAGAGTTTTGGTAGGTACGTATCTTAGTAAGTATATAATGATGAATTGTTGCGTTGAACGGTTGCGTTTTAAATGATTTTTTTATACTTGAACCAGTACTGAGAAAGTCGACTTCAAATTTTATGAGTTTCCATTGTTCTTATTGTATCTCGAACCTTTTCTCAACTTTTCGAATAACATAAAATAACCCAATAAATAGTCCTAAGTTTCACAGTTGCACCATTATTCGTCCTAGTTTGTAGGTTCCTTCCTACCCTTCCGAACTCCCTACTATCGACTACAATTGACTAAGTATTTATTTGCTGTAACATACTACAATTTTATATAACAGTTGGGTATGTTGATCAGGCTCTTCACCTTTTCCACGATTGAAATAACGGACATTGCCAGCTCGTGATGCTGATGATAATATTACTGGGCGAAGTGACCAATAAAAGCAACTCATTCGAGCAAAATACTTCACCAACCAGACTAGCGGTGGACCTCCTTACTTTGACCACAGCAATGTGCTCTGACGTCCGTACTCCAAGTGTAGTCTATACGAAAGACCAACTCAACCACGCCACAACTTTGTTCAAACGAGTCTGCCGTGCTGAGACTTGGACGGACGAACAAAAAGGCCAACAAAGTGCCCGCAACCTTTTGTTGCTTACCTTTGTAAACTGTAACTATCCGACGTCCCTGAGGAAAAACAATAACCTAAAGTGTACAGTCGGATACAAAACTCAGTTGTAACTGAACGAAGTAATTGGACCTCAGGGCATCGGCGACATTGTTTGAACTTGTGCTGAGTATTAATTAGTTTGGATCCCGCCGGGACGAGGTAACTTCGAATACAAAAGTGAAAGCAAACGGATTCTTTGATTGTCTAGGAAATTAACTTTCTGTGTTGAAGAAAAAGCAGTATTGTTTTTTTTTAATTGCGGTTTTATTAGTCCCCTTTATCCACGCAAAAATTACCTATTGCGGAACCGAATAAAATAAATACTTCCTATAAGCTAATCGAACTTCAAACTTCAACTTTAATATTAATTTATTTATTCATTGACATTTCTAGGATAATTTTGAAATCAAGTTGAATTTACTCCTGTTCCTCGCGACTAAGCTTAGGATATACGGACAAGAAACCACGGTTGGTTTTTTGTTATTAATCCTTTTCCCTTTTATAATCGTTGGAGAATATTTAGTACGAAGCATTTGCCATCAAAATATGTAGTATCTAGGATATTTTGTAGTAAGATTTTTCACAGAGTTGTCATTTAATTAAGTTTTTTAATTGTTTAAAACTATAATTATATTGAATTGTTAAAACAATTAGTAATAAAACCAAAGGCATTTAGTTCACAACCATAGAGATTGCATTGCTACATCGTCAAAGTTATTCTGTCTTCGTCGGTCGCCGCTTGTTGCATATGGACTTCGGAACCCTGAAATGTCCAAATTGGACCAGCCCTTAACGAAGCAAATGGTGTCGGTACCTACCTAAAATAAACGCACTAATAAATGACTCCCACTTTATAAGAAAGACGGTTTTAAAGAAAATTATGACAAAATCAAGAAACACATAAAATCGGGCCCAGTTTTGAATATAAATATGGTCAATGGCCACTATGCTCTTAGTCATACCGAAAGAATTATTCAAATGTTTACTACATGAGTCATCGATGCACAATAGTACCTGTATTATGACATGTTTGTACATTATGGCCAGGACTGTAGGACTAGCACAAAAGCATGCTTTTGTGGTAGGTAGTAGTTACTTTAGCTGGCATGCTTTTGTGCTGTGCTGTGCAGTAGGTACTGGCAAGTGCGTGCTACTAGCGTCATCTTAGGCCACATCTCACTTGCAAAAGTGAGATGGTGGTCAAACGCCTAACCATCACAAAGAAAAAAAAAAAACAGAGGTTCCGCAAGGCGCTGGCATTCCTGTACTACGTAACACCACCCCCGTCTACATAAGCATGCTAGGAGATAGACAACCCTTGGATAGTCCTTGAGCGGGAGTGTGATTCTCGTGGCTTTCATGGCGCTTCAACTTTCCCTGAAACTGGTCTATTATTACGTTTCACGACCAGAAAACGGCCAGCAGATAACACTAAGTACATGGGGGAAGTAATAACATAGGTACTTAGAACTAAAGCTATGGCCTATGTGTGAACTAACCATCAATTAAGTCCTCCCTTGCAAGAGGTGCACATGAGGGAAATTTCATATATCCCCTCACGACATTTTAAGCATACGAGCAAAGTAGAAGCAGACTTGGCGCCTTTGATGACGATCATAGCAACGTCCTATGTGTCGTTCAAACATGGTTTAGCTAGATAGCTCCTACCTATACAACTCATATTACAAACCAACTCTTGTTTTGCTATAACGTTTTTGAAAATTAACTAGGTTGTAGTAATTCTGAAATATATTCACCAGCTTCCGGTTTTATATTCGTATTGAATAAAATAAAATAAATATATAACTACCTATAATAATGAATAAAAAATTTAAGGTTTAAGGGAATTTTGAAGGTATCTTTCCATATTTACACTGATGGTATTCTTGGTGAGTGGAATTTGGAAGGGAAATATCAAGTATTCATAAAATCGATAGCAATTCGGATGAAAATAAGTGAGGTATTTATTGTAGTAGTATTATAATGTAGGTATGTATGTTTATCATTTTAGGTGTTTTATAGGTAAATAGTATTTTTGTAATTAATGTTATTTACTTTTAACCATATTTATTTAGGTACACGAACCTACAACTATGTACGAAATGATGGGTTTCCCTCATCCGAACTCGGGGTTGCTTTGGCTCTTATAGCCTCGTTTAGCGCCGACAATACCGTGAAATACTTGGTTTCGCAGTCAGCAACATCCTCACTATCCTGATCATCGAGCGCAAGAATTTGTTTATTGTAACCCTCGTACTCACTAAAGATCTCTGAAACCCTTGATCTCTTAGCTTGTAATGTTGACAATGTGCTTAAAACTACATCCTGCTCGTTATGCACGAATTGTAAAAGTCTAGTGAGGGATGCCTTGGCATAACCTCGGGAGGCCTTATATTGCTTGAGAGCTGTTTTTTCATCAGACATCTTGTGAAAAATGTTCGCTAATCCTTATTTTACACTTATATTTATCGCCTAAAGCACGAGTAATTTTATCACTTTGCACAGAAAATTGCACCGATTCCGAATTGAGTAGCGTCGTTCAGTCGCTCGCGGTGTCGCACTTCGTTGTATGACAAAATGGCGGCGCCTGGGCACGATGCGTTCTGCTACTAGGGTGGCCGGGTGTTATCGATACTATTACGTACGATAAAATTTCTGCGAATTCCCTCGCCTCGAATAAAATCGCTTGTCTTGATTGCTGAGCACGATTCCTCTTAAATCGCGTGCTGGTTGCAGCTGATCAAAAAATTATGTATTGCTGTTCACTCACTTTTCGGTCTGAAAACCTGACCTTTGCCGCGTCCGTGGAGAAGAAATACTGTCTGGATCCCTCCTCTTGTCGCAGGACGAAATTGTAGCAAGGTTATCGCAGGTTCCAGTCTCGATCGCAGCACTCGTGGGAGACTTTTTTCGCAGGCTAACCTGAGCCCCTCGTGTTCCTTGTAATCACCAAACCTTTTTCGTTGTCGAAGGACCATATGTAGGGTTGCCTGTTAGGTCTTGGGTTGGCTGGTTCAGGGTTGGATTGGTGATGAGTGGAAACAAGGGCTGAAGCGGTCACATCAATTTATTTTCTTATTACTTGTCGGCCATATTAGCAAGAGGAAGTCTTGCCAACAACAAACTTATATAAACATTAATGTTGGGATGCCAACACCCTCTATAATCACTCTCAAAGTTTCTCTTTTTGTACATACCTTTATTTTTGCTGTAATCTGTGCTTTCTTGTGTACAATAAAGAATAAAGAAATAATACCAGTAATAAACTAAATAAATGCTTTGTAAAGAACAAGTTATAACAATTATATATATCGCAGTGTAAGTATGTGTTATGTATATTAATCCCCATCCGGTTCGTTCTACTGTTTGCATCGCAGAGGCGGGATTTTGAAGACCTTGCAGACATCTCTCTTGAAGTGGTCATCTCCAACCTCCACGCCGTTGATCAGGATATGCGGGACAGTCTTGAAGGCTGCTTTCTTGCTCTCATCGCCATATATCTTGAGCAGTTCCGAACCCTTGGCACCTTTGGCACACTCTTTAATGGGCGTAGAGTCAATGCTCATGGATGTTCCACACTGAAATAAGACTTATGTAGGTATTTATACTAATATAGGACTAGCATCCGCCCGCGGCCCCGGTCGCGTGGTACCGAGATAAAAAGTAGCCTAGATATATGCTTTTTTAGGTAAACAACTCTATCTAATTTTTATTATGATAATAATAAATTGATTTGAATCTATTCCAAGTTTCATTGAAATCGGCTGAGCCGTTACGGCGTGATTGAACCACAAACATCCTCACAAACATTCGCATTTATAATATTAGTAGGAAAGTAGGATATATCCTATCCTATTATAGGAAGTAGGATCGGATAGTAGGATAAATTAGTTATAAAGACCGGAGCACAGAACACAGCTAATTTGAAACTGTAATATTTTGATTTATCTTCTCTTTGAGATATCACTGGTTTTACTAAGTTCGGTAATTAGAGTATGATTTATAATATTATTTGGACTATCTTGCAATCCCTACAGCAAATTCTCGTTAAAACGGCACTAAATCGTTGATTAAAATGCTCGTAAAAAATACCACATCAGCAGCAGCATCATCCGAGCCCTTTCCATGCGAGAGGTCCATCAAGCAGGAGTTGTAGAGCACAGCTAGAGTAATGTTCTGCAGCGCATCGATTGCGCACGCATGGAGCTTGTTCCCGTAGCACTCTGCGGGGCCATGCTGGCAGATGAACGAGTAGTTGCCGCCTCCGTTGTCCACAGTCTGAAATAACACAGCCCTGAAGAAACTTTACCTAGTGGGTTTATCTGCAATGCTTAGAGTTTACTTACTTACTTTTATTAAAAATTTGAGGTCCTAGATTTCATATAAATACGGACGAAGTCGCGGTAACAGCTTGTGTATTATAAAATAATAACACCCAACAGTCACATACATACATATTCCCCACACTAGGATTCACTGTGTAGTGTGTATCAGAAACTACGAGTGCCATGGTACCACATCACCAAGACCCAGAACAACTATTTAAAGATCATGCAAACATTTGTTCCGCAGCGGGAATCGAACCCCTTGCAACTCAGACGGGCAATCGTCTTCTGCACCACCGAGATCGTCAAATGTCGAATCGTGATCGAATAAGTGAATCAGTTTGTTATTCTTTGGCCGTGGTGGCCCCGGCTAAAGAATAGGCCCCTCCATATCTCTATCCACGGATGTCGTCTAAGAGGCGACTAAGGGAAAAAAGCTAGGGGATGGGCAGCAGCGTCCCTCATTTTAACAACGATAGCTCTAACTGCGCTCGCCAACCCGCATGCCCAGCGTGGTGAGTATGGGCAAATCCCCCCACATGATAAGGAATTTGCTCTGTCTGTGGGGGAGGCCATGTTCAGCAGTGGACATCGAACGGCTGAAATGATGATGAAGTGAATTAAAAAAATGTTCTCACCCTAGCTTTACCGTACGGATACAAGTGTATGTCCAAGTGCGAGCCCAGCTCAAGAACAGTTTGCTTGAAGGCTGTTGTGTCGAAATTTCTACAGTCCGGACACAGGCACTCGTAGTACAACTGGATTTTGACCAAATCGTCGGCAAGGCTTGCCTAAGAATAAAATGTTTAGTTGGGCATAATATAATACATAAGTACTTAAGTAAACTATGGCCCCTGGCTGGGCGCCGTTACGTAACCATCCTCATCAATCTGAAGAAGTGGACAGTTGGACATAAGTTTACCTAAAGAATGCCACGACGAATGGTCTTGTGCCTTCTCCATCTACCGACTTCCCGCAATTTCGGTCCATTCGGGCCCTTCCAACACTGCGTGGTTCGGTTCGTGGTCGCCATTGCCACTGCCGCAAAAAAATCTGTGGCTCTAGAAAGCTATGGGCCATGTTCAGCTGTGGACGTTCTGCGGCTGATATGATGATGATGGTGAACTAAACACAGTACGTGTATCACTTACGGCAGGTAGATGTTAAAACTAATTAGTCGAATATTTCTACTATATTGTCTTTGGTAGGTACCCAGATCAATTTAACACCTAAAAAACAAACCCACCTTATCGGTTGTAGCGGACTCGTTTGCTGAAGTTGTTTCCACAATCAGAATTGGACGTTTGTCCACAAACTTGTTAGTTTCCACATCTGAAAGCAAATTAATAAGCGGAGTTTTTTTTATGAACAGTTTTTAACTTTTTAATAAAAAAAAACACTTAACTAAAGGGCAGTAATTGTACAGCTCGCTAAAACTATGTTAGCCTCTTTCTTTTCTTTATCTTCTATGTCTTTACCGTTAAAAGGGACAGGGTAGGTTATGGAGCAGATACACTTAGAGACTTATTATTATAATAGGGCAAAATTGTACAGTTCACTTACCCTGGCTTCTAGTGAGGATTGAGTTAGCCAAAACAAAGATAAACAACACTAAAAACTTAGGACTCATTGTTATCAGTTGACTTAATCCAAGCGAGCCACAAGGCAGAGTAACACAAGACGTAGAATCGCCTATTATTTAAGACCAGTGGGCAGTGATTGATAACAGACTGTACATAGAGTTATTATAAAGTAGGTAGGTTTAGTTAGTCATCTATCTTGTGTAAATATCTATAAACCTATACAACACAGGTTTGGCAAAAATAATGGGCATCAAGGGTCTTAAGTATATCTTTTGGAGTTGTTGCACGATTTGATTCGATAAGTTACTTTGAAAAAAGTTTTTAGAGTTAGATCTTGTTTTTTTAGTAGTATTAAACTTATGAAATCAGGCTTTGCGATGTCTGATAAAAGTTGGTGCTTCAATTATCGTTGGGGCACAATTAAGATAAACTTCGAAAATCGCATACGTATCATGTTCTAACTAATATCCAATCTTACCTTAACTGCGAAGACACCCCACTTATAATATATTTGTACTACTTTTTTAAGCCCCCTTTATCTTAGAACCCCTTTGCCAATTTAACTGAGGGTCTTACCAGCAAATTTTTATAGTGCAACCTCATGACCTAAATTCCATGCTGATCGGATCAAAGGTTCGAAAGTTATGCTCAAACAAATATACTACGCAGATTCGTCCAATTTGTTTGAGAAATCTTTGCTCGCTTTGCGCGCTCGTTAAATAAGTAAAGCAAAATTACAAAACTTTTTCAACAATATAATATAGGTAATTTTAAAAATACCTCGAAATGTGTATGAAATTCATTATTGTAATGATGACATGGGGTTGGGACCACTTGCCCTAACGACCCTTCAGCTAAGTAAACTATTGATTCTCAATGCTGCTGCTGCATTATCTAGCATTTGTTACATGAATAAAACAATGTTGTTATACTGAATAATAAATATACTGTAATATATATATAAAACCCAACATACAGATACATAGTTCTGACCCTACCCACACCGTGAATGCATTGATTTAACAGAAAAAAAGTCTACAGATAATAGAGCATTTCTTTTAGTAAAGCCTGCATTGGGGAGGTGGGATTCTGAATGCTTTGCAGACATCTCTTTTGAAGTGCTCCGTCTCGACTGGAATACCGTTGACTAACACTGTAGGGACTGTCTTGAAGCCAGCCTGCTTGCTCTCATCACCGTAGTGTTTGAGGAGTTGAGATCCTCTGTCGCTTTTGGCGCACTGTTTGATAGCCCCAGAGTTTACGTACAAGGATCTTCCGCACTAAAACACAAAATGAGAAATTTTGTTTCGTTTGTTATGTTACGTTACCATTGAAGTAGGTACTTATAAATAAATAAAATAATAAATATTCCGGACATATCACACACGGTCAACTGATCCCAAACTAGGCATAGCCTGTACTATGGGTACCAGAGACTGATATATATAATAGATAAATATTTTAACACCCAGACACAGAACAAACATCTGTGTTTATCACACAAATGTTTGTCCAGCGCGAGGATCGAACCCGCGACCTCTAGCGCAGAAGGCAGAGTTACTACTAACTGAGCTATGAGGCCAGTCTTATATTATGTTGTACATTCAACCAGTTTGATTTGTAAGTAGGCCACTGTAGAATCTTTTATCAGACATCTAAACATCCTCACAAACTTTCGCGTTTATAATATTAGTAGGATTACTAGCTTGCGCCCGCGGCTTCGCTCGCGTGGTACCTTGATAAAAAGTAGCCCATATGCTAAAAAAAAAAATGTAAAATCAAGACGGTCATGTGCGAGAACCCGCGCCCTGAAGGTGTCGTACCATTACGCGGGTCAGAAAATCAAACTTCCAAGTGTAGGAAGTGAATAACTTATTTATCGCGCTCGCGTAGTTCATTGTTTAATACTGGCCGCAAATATAAAAAAGCTCTTAGCATTCCAAATTTTATAATTGTGAGGTAACTAGGAGTACCTACCCCAGAGCTTTTTATTTTTTGCCATTTCCATACAAAAGTTAGACATTCATTGCCATATCTTTTTAATGCTCATTGCTCAATCAATGCTAGAAACCTGATTTTTATAGGGCTCATGGATCCTGGCAATGGCCCATGCTCAGAATACAGAGTTTTTTTCTGTATTCTGAGGGCCCATGGTATAAATTTTCGCCGTTTCTGAGAAAAGGGGTCTTGACAGACAGACAGACGAACAACAAAGTGATCCTATGAGGGTTCCGTTTTTTCCAAATGAGGTACGGAATTTTAGGGTTCCGTTCCTCATATGGAAAAAAAGGAACCCGTATAGGATCACTTTGTTATAGGCTTACCTACCCTAAAATTTTACCATATAATACGATGATCCTGCGAATGGTCCAGGAAAAAAGGAAAACATGTGCCGGAACCTGGTACATAGGTATTGGAGATAACCTCTCCAGATATGATTAAGCTCAAGTACCTAAGCTCTTCTGTAAAGGTCAGTTCTAATTTTATTCTGTGGTAAAGGTGTATAGAACCACTGAGTTCCAAATTCTAATTGCAAGTCAAATAATTACCACATCAGCCGCAGCATCATCGGAGCCTTGACCCCCTTGTGAATAGTCCATCAAGCACGAGTTGAAGAGCACAGCCGTTGTCATGTTCTGCAGGACATCGATTGCACATGCGTGGAGTTTATTACCATAGGTCTCAGCTGGACCATGCTGGCTTTTGAACTCGTAGCCACCGTAGCCGTTGTATAAAGTCTGAAGTCCAAAATATATGAAAAATTTGGATTATTCAAAATCGATACTCAATAGGGTGACGTTGGTGGAGTAGAGCTTTACATGAAGATTTAAATTTCTTGTAAGTACTATACTAGATTTTACACTAAACTATACCAACAGCACTTCATGGGAAGGGGGAATTGGAAAAGTAGGTATAACTGTGGAAAAACACGTCAGGTCAGTTCTCTACGGTATTAGCGTAGCGGACGATTGCATAGCTGAGACGCAAGACGAGAGGATTCGATCCCCGTGGCTGAATTATTAATTGTTTACATGATATCTCTTATCGATATCTCTAGCGTCTGGGTCGCACCCATACCGGTACATGTTGGGATCGATGCCATTCAAGTTGTAGACCACTTCGTCTATTTTGTTCAGACGATTCAATAGTTCCAACTTCGACAAAGAGGTCAACCGACGAATTCAAACGGATGCAGCATTTGGGAAACTTCAATACATACTTTATTTACACAAAGAAACTTAAAATTAATACAAGTTAATATTTACAAAATACACAAGAAACAGTTGAGCCATCTAAAGACCGTTACAAACGATCTATAGATAGCTCAACTGATCCAGATCACTACCAGTCGGAAGCGTCCCCAAGACGCTGGCGGAATTGCCACGCTGGATAGCAATGCTAATGCGCTGGGCCAAATAAGAGCCAGCTCTCGGGTCACGCGTCGCTTCGATCAGACGTCCTGATACCTATCAAGACTAACATATTTGCGCCTTTTGAGATCTTCAATATAAATTTTCTTCTCGCACATACCGCAAAGCCTCAATGCGAAAGTCAGTGCGTGTTGCCAATTATGGCATAGGGCACTGAGACTTGTTTGATGATGATGAAGTCGGAATTCTGAATAACAAGGACCGTATATACTCGTACCTGTGTACAACATACCTGAGCATTACCATAGGGATACAGTTGGATGTCCAGATAAGGGCCCAGTTCGAGGACAGTTTGCTTGAATGTGGTCGTATCGAATTGTCTACAAGCCGGGCATAAGGCTTCGTAGTAAAGCTGGATCGAAACTTTTTCGTTTCCATAGCCGTAGCCTGCCTGAAATGATGATATAATAATACAAATACGATTTTTAGACCCCCTTTCCTACTGTTACTAAAAATCCATTGCCACAATAATTTTACCTGACCAGTGGGGACAGACCAATTTATCACATTTGGGCCATAGATTCCGAAGTTGGTATCTGAAAATTTAATTTTACCTGATAATGACATTTTTATTACTTAAACATTATTTTATTCAAAAAGTGAATAATAAAAATTTCTAATATAATAATAATTCACTTACACTGGCCATTTGTATGGATTGTGAAACACAAAACACAGCTAAACACAAATAAAGTAGTGCGATGCATTTTTATTTTCTAGCATGACCCTACCCTAAAGGGAAACTAGACAGAAGTAATAAAAGCACTGAAACTTTTATAATTTATATCTTATGATAACAAATTTTGTTATTAAAATCTCTAAAGTCTATTGTTTAACAACGATGTGCTGAGCGTTAATAAATATTATTATAAAACCATAAAAGATTCGATTAGCGATTAAAAAATCCATGGTTGGATAGACGCTCACGCGTGTACTACCGAATGCACAGGCAGTAGCTACAAGTAGTTAGAAACTCTAAAAAACATTACCCTTCTTCCTTCTCAGCAGTCGGGTAAAAATGACATATCACATTCCTTGGAACTAAAGTTTATTTGAGTTTACTTATAAGTTAAACTCAAAATAAACTTTATTCAGCAGAAGTAAGGATAATTTTTAAATAAAACTAGCTGGTGCCCGCGACTTCGTCTGCGCAGGATTAGTAATTCGAGTAGCTTATATTAGCGTGGCATAGATTTTTCCTACTTGACACGTATCGTCATATTTTGGACAATTCACACAATGTATTTATAAATTGTAGGCTATGTATTATTCTGATGTATAAGCTATATTATTGTGAAGTTTCAAATCCATTCAGTAGTTTTTACGTGAAAGAGTATCAAACATCCCTCCATCCATCCATCCATAAATAAAATCACACACAATAAAATCGTGCCCTGGCGTATCGGGGTTGTCAAATATATTAACCAAAAGCTAGAATGAGTAAATAACAAGAAAACCTTTAGTATTCGATTGGTAACCACAAACCGGGCGACACAGTGTTGGAAGGTCCCCCACCCGATGAACCGACGACATTGTTATAGTTGGCCAAAAAAGTTCCACGACGAACGGTCTTGAGCCTTTTCCATCCACCGACTTCCCGCAACTTTAACAATGTCGTTGGTTCATCGGTTATGTGACCTATGTGCTGCAGCAGTGGACTTCTGATAGAAGGCTGATGACTATGAGGATGATGAATCACTAGAAGTAGGTTTATACTTTTAAAGGACCTTTTTTTTATTATTAAAGTCAGTAACAAGGTTACAAGTACGTAGGTACCTATTATTTTTTGCACGGCGGTGGTGGATTCTTGAAGACTGCACAGACCGCCTTCTTGAAATCATCCTCATCAAGCTCCTTGCCGTTGATTAAAATATAAGGCACGTGTGGGAAGCCAACTTTTTTGCTGATTTGACCGTAGTAATTGAGGAGGTCTGAGCCTTTGTCACCTTTAGCGCATGCAATTATTGGCTTTGAGTCGATATTCATGGAAATTCCACACTGTAACAACAAAAATGTATGCCATGTTTTTGTTCGATCGTAAATAGATATTTTATGCATTTGATGAATAAGTAAATGCTTTACAAGGCTCAAAAAAGGATCGGTATGAATCACATAAACATCCAAATCATGCTGATGAGAAAAGCTAAGTGGAGGGGGTCGACGAACACATGATAATATGAACGAACTGCATATTATATACGAACATGTAAGATCTTTCTAATATGTGGTTTGAAACAACCATTTGTCGAATTTCCAATAACTCTCTTACATCATGGAATGGCTTAAATTAATAAAGTATCGAATTGTAGGAACAAGTGAAATAATTGTTGCTGTTGTTCAAATATTACAAATAAATAGGACAAATATTAGAACAACAGAGAGAACCAGATTTTAGGCATGAGTACCTTGGCAGCAGCTTTATCGTCGGATCCCGAACCGTCTTCCGCCATCATACAAGCATTGTAGGAGATAGCTAGAGTCAGGTTCTTTAGGTAGTCGATAGCGCACGCGTGAAGCATGTTTCCGTAGCACTCACTGGGACCGTGCTGGCAGGTAAACACATATTTGCCGTTCACTGTTGTAGTCTGAAAGATTATTTAATTGCCAATTACGAGTATGTTCCTATGGGGCCTACTTTCAGCAACAAATTACAACAAATTAGATAGGTAGTTAGTAATAGAGACGCTTGTTGAATGAATCGCGGTCTTATCTCTAAAAAGCGATCCCTTCCAGACAACCTTAGGATGCAGTTAGTGTAAGTAAGATTAAAGCCCATCAGGGCGAACTTAAAAACAAAAATAATAGATACAATGAATTATACAACAGTGGAATGAAATATAACGTACCTAAATACTATAACTAAATAGCATAGTTATATTAAATACATAATAATTTATATTATAAATATTATAACTTGTATACTATAACTTTTTAAAGTTTTAAAAGCTTGTATTATTTAGAATGGCTCTGAGTGCGAGTGAAGAAAAACATCCACAGCGCTTTATTGTTTTTTTACAAATGAAATGTCAAACTCAAAATTGACTTTACCCAGTAGAGGGAACAGAACTTTTTGAAACAAATTAAATATGATTTAACAAGGTTATATTTCAAGCCGTTTGAACATGGCCCAACTGCACCCAAATGAAGGTACCTACCTAATTTCATTTATTTACTCACTTTTGCGTTGCCATACGGATACACCCCAATATCCAGGTAATTGTGCAATGCCTGAACAGTCGGTGCGAACTGAGTCGTGTCGAACTTTCTGCAGCCAGGACACATGCATTCATAGTACAATTTAACTTGTACTATATCTTGATCACCGCCGAACTGAAAACATATTAGTGGATGTAAGTATTTTTAACCGACGCCAAATAAGGAGGACGTTATCAATTCGCTTTGCTCTATGTTTATTTGTTTGTAGATGATTACGTCCGAATGTTCCGTTTTCAATGGTGTTTTCACCATCATATAGGGCATAGTCTCGAGGTGGTAGGACGATTGTATCGATATCGCATTAGTAGAATCTTCATAAAAGTTAAAATACTAGATCATCATCATTTCAGCCGTACGACATCCACTGCTGAACATGGCCTCCCCACAAACAGAGCGAATTCCTATCATGTGGGGGGATTTGCCCATACTCACCACGCTGGGCAAGCGGGTTGACGAGCGCAGTTAGAGCTATCGTTGTTAAAATGAGGGACGCTGCTGCCCATCCCCTAGTTTTTTTCCCTTAGTCGCCTCTTACGACATCCGCGGATAGGTAGATATGGAGGGGCCTATTCTTCAACCGGGGCCACCCCGGCCATAGAAAAGTGCTTTCAGAAAAAAAAACAAGTTCCTTTTTCTGGTGCCTCGTTCCCAATGGGTGTCGGTGATTTTTTTGTTTTATATATTATATGATTCTGCCTAAACGATCATCGAAGCACCATGTTTTACCGGAGATTGCGATATCTCAGTTCGGGGCTAACCACTAGTTAAGATAGGAACATCATTTTTGACCGTTAAAAATATTTTACACCTCAACGATTTGGACTTCCTCCACACTGTTGGTTTGTATATCATGATCACCTGCTGAAACTACTGTGTAGATATCTGAAAATAAATGAGCCAAGTATGAGTAAGGTAAAATCACGGGTCAAGGATTCCGTAGTTACGGGGTCCAATCTTATATTTCCTGAGACTGGGATATTTTATTTATTTATACATAAAGGCACTTTTCACGCCCAATTGACGGAGTACTCTAAGGTGGTTTCGCTCGTTGGCTCTAGCTAGCCAACTCTTCTTTACTGCTCTTTTTACTCTACAGCACAAAATTTGCGCAGAAGTGGAATAGTCATAGATGTAGGTAGGTAGATATTTTAGTAACTGTGTTCAGATATAAATAAAATTATTGACTGTCTTGTGCAGAAGGTGGGAACGATGAAAAGGAGAAAAGAAGAAGGCAAGAGAGAACTAGTAAGCGCAGAGAAGCAAATTTCTATCCCTGACGAAATTTCTGAATTGTCATGTACTTGCTACAAAAGCTGGGTATGCCAATTTTTATGTAGAAGATAACTTACTCCGCTCATCGTTCGCCTCGATGAAACTAATAAAGATATGGAAAATAATGACATAAGTATTATAAATCATTATTGCTATTGACGTTTATTTCGCTGAATTATGCGTAAATAACTAAACATCAAGAAATAGGCTACGCGGTTATATTATTGATATGAGCTATGCCGAAGCGATAACAGAATATCCTACTAATATTATAAATGTGAATGTTTGTGAGGATGTTTGGATGTTTGTTGTTCAATCACGCTTTAACGGCTCTACCGATTTCTTTGAAATTTGGAATAGATAAAGTTCTTTACCTAGAATAGCATATAGGCTACTTTTTATGTAGGTACCACGCGATCGAAGCTGCGGGCGGAAGCTAGTATGTCATAATTCAAATACCTAAGTTTATTTTATAAAATGTTCAGATTTAGATAAAACAATGGACAGTTAGCCTGTAATGGGGCCACAGAGAGCATTAAATTACAAGGTTAAATAGTTATGATATTTTACTTTAATGTTACTTAACTATATATTATTTTGTAGGTAGCTAATTCCAAAGGTACGTAACAACTTAAATAGTCATACAACTACGTAAAAACGGTGGCCGTCATATGAAGGCGTAAAAAAGAAGAATTGATTTTCAAAATGTCATTGAAATGATTAGACTGTTCTTTTTGCGTGTATTTGAAATTAACAGGTGCACTAACGCATACCTATAAAAGTAATTTTGCCATATTGTGTGAGTTAAGCTCACACGACGACAAGGGCAAAATTCGTGAGTTTTAATAATAATTCGAATGACGACCGCGGTGAATTATGAATAAAAAAGCTTAAAATGACAGGAAAATTGTTTTATTTTCCAGGAAATAAAATTTAATTTAAAAATCCTCAATTGTTAAAATTTTCTTTCCTGGTAAACTCAAAGGTTAGGTGAAATAAGCGTGCGAAATATTAATCTGCACGTGTATTGCGAACGAGATGTTTGTATTGAATCTTCTTCTTGTCATGTCACTGATTCCTTCCTGGACATTCTGTAATAGGTCAGTGACCAGGTTGAGGTATGGTGGCCCTGAAAAGGGCCTATGACCGCCGATGAAAGAATCAGTGTAGTTCTTAGAGGCTCCTTTCGTGCACATGTCACATATGTCTTCGAATTTTCAGGCATGCCGGTTTCCTCATTTCCTCCGAATTTCCTTCATCGTTTGAGAGCACTAGCATAGCGCACATACATTTTCCGAATGGAAAATCCATTGGTGCACGACAGGTTTCGAACCCACCACCTGTGGATCGGAAGGCGGGGCCACTACCACCCCTAAAACAACGATATTTTTGTATTGACTGAGAGCAGAGGGCTTAGTCTACATATTTCACCAAAACCGAGTTGCTTCGTTACTCACAATCGAGCTCACTTTAACGTTTAGGTCGATCAAACGACTTAGGTTCTCACTCTAGTCTATTGGACATAGAATTCCTATCGAATGCTCGATATTCGATGAGATCCATCGACTGAACCGAACCGATATTTTGGATTTAGAAGGTTGGTAAAAAATTAAGAAACAACAAAACTCTATGATATTTTATGCTTGAAAGTGTGAAAAACTGTCAATGTCATGTTAAATGTGTCAAATTCTATGTCATTTTTTATGTTTATTTCTCTTTCTTTCCTTTTTCTCGCAAATTTTACCGGCTTTCAATACATTACATAGGTATCTAACATTTAGGTTGGTTTTATACAATAAAAAACGAATAAAAAGGTCAGTCAATACAAAAATATCGTTCGCTACTTGAAGCGGTTGGCTCCGACTGATGAACTGCCCGTGTGCTGGTGGCCGCACTAACTCTCATTGCTGTTACTGTCTTCTATAAGGCGGAGGTACCTCCGCCTTATAGAAGATCGCAGCCAAATAACATTATTTGTTTCAAATAGTGTTGTGTTCCTGCGGTGAGTAAGGTTGCCAGAGCTCTTTAGGGGGGAAGGGGGTTCGGGGTCGGCAACGCGTGCGTGATGCCTCTGGTATTGCAAGCACTCATAGGCTACGGTAACCGCTTACCATCAGGTGGGCCGTAAGCTTGTTTGCCACCTCTGTTGAATAAAAAAAAAAAAAAAAAAGTTCATACTCATAGTAAAGTTCTAGGAGCCTGGGGAGTAGAACATCAATTAGCGACATATCTTTCTGTACAATATAAGGTTTCCATACCACGTAGGTAAAGGAGCTATTAATTTCTTGTATCTTTTGCAAGTGATTAGTAAAGAACTAAGCTGGAGTTTTGTATCGCAATACTAATTTCAATCATAAAGCTGCTAATTGAAGATCTATTTTGGTTACTTGGTAGCTCTCAATCAGGGTCGAATTTATTTACTTATATCGTTCTATACATGGGTCTGGAACTACATGAGTAAAAGCAAAAATTAGTTATTGATAGTGAATTACTTTGTAGTAGGTAATGCAAAGCTTAATAAAGTTTAAGGAAGTAAAGGAGCTCGCATTGGAAAGATCAGAATGGAGGAAATTGCACCATTACACAGACAAGAGCTAAGCTCTTAAATCATAAAGTAAGAATGCAAAGCTGAAAATGCTACACAGTCATTGAGTCAATTTTGGATATACAGGAAAGCCGCTACGTGCCGGCTACGACGGCTCTCGGCTGGCATTTATTTGATGAACGAGCGATGCCTTTGTTTGCACAACAGGCGAATTTCGTCTCGCTACGGACCACAACATTTCTAGTTCCGAAACTGAGCACCTGACACTGATGAAAAACTTGTAAAATGAGTTATATTTGTTATAATTTACCATGTTGAAAGAGCAAAGTCACTCCTGGAAAAACGGATACAATATTTTTATGTTTCGACATATAAGCCGGGTTAGCCTAGTGGAAGGTACCCCGACATGCGATAACACTTGCTAGTGGAAAATCTGGACTTTGCTTACACCCGAGAATGGTGAGGTTTTATTAAGTTTTATGAAGTAAACACTAATACGTAGGTAGGTATGTATAGGTAGGTGTGACTACATAAACATACCTCTACAAAATTTGAAAATATCTATACGCACAGACCTATTATAGCTAATAGGTATATTATATATAATCAGTGACACGACAAGAAGAAGAAGAAGAAGCTAGCAAGTTTATTATTTAATAAACACATATTATTTCTTGCAAAGCTTCCAACTCATCTAAAGTGTAGAGGCAGACGGTGAAAGATGCAGCCTGAAATCTGAAAATCCTACAGGCGACTACACAATTAAATATCGGTTTCCGCTTTATTGCCTTTGAAATAGAGTTTATTTTATCACTTTATGTGCTATAATAGAAAAGTCATGTATTTATAACGTTGGGAGACTTGGGACTAGCTGCGGCTTTGTTACCTCACATATTACTTTTCCAGACGTAGCGATATCTACTTTGTACTTTAGAAGAAAATTCAATATCGTCATAGGTGATTCCGTGGTCGTTGTGAGTGAATTTAAGATGTTTCCCATCCAGACCTTATTGAATTTTTTAAACAATACACAGCGTATTGAAACTTGAATTGAAGAAATGATACTTTGAGTAGCAGAGATGAGCAGTGGAAAAAACCGTTAGAGGATGACGTGATGAAATTTTTATTGTTTACTGATAATTCTATGCATATTTTGTATCTTTCTGCCATCATCGTAGACCGTAGTACTTTATTAGTAGACCGTTATTAAATTAACCTATCTGATTCTAAAATTGGAGTTTTCTATTTCACAATCATAACTATTATAAACTCAAGTCCCATTTCTCTAACGGAAGACCAGTGCAGGTTGTTTACAATCTGCACTTGCTGAGTTTTTGAAGCAGGGTAACCTATTTAATTTATTATTAATCTTATCCTCCTCTTTTAGGGTTCCGTACCTCATTTGGAAAAACGGAACCCACTTCACTCTGTTGTCCGTCTGTCTGTCTGTCCGTCTGTCAAGACCCTTTTTCTCAGAAACGGCTAAAGGTATCAACTTGATATTCTATTTATACCATCTATTAAGGTCTGTGGGCTTATGGTGCCGTATAAAAATCAAAGCTCTAGCTTAATGTATTAGAAAGATATGACAACCCCGATAGATAAAAACCTCTAGGGTACTTCCAGTTACCTCACAATTCTGAAATTTGGAATGCTAGCTTTTGTAACACAATTAAAGGGAAAAGTCTGAAATTGAGGAATTTTGAAGTTTTTTAGGAAACAAAGTTATATTTGCGGTCAATGTCATACAATGATTATGTGAGCGACCGCAAATATAAGTTTGTCAATACCTACACTCTACCTACCTACCTAGAATTTTTATTTTCTGACTATGGCCACTGGTGCACGACCGGGTTTCGAACCCACAACCAATGGTACGGAACCCTTAAGGCGCGAGTTCTCACACTTGACCGTCTTTATTTATTTTACTATATCTTAATTGCAATTTGTAATGTTGTTGCAAACAAATATATTTTAATTTCATTTCAATTTCTTCAAATTCTCAACTTTTACACCATCCAGGTACATTTCGGCAAGTCACAAAAAAAAACATTAAAACCCTCTCGAGCATTGGAATCCACAGACGTCGTTCGCTGCGCTTCCTATTTACCCCTAATGAGATTTGGTCCCAGCCCTCCCGTCTGATTACAAGCAGCTAATAACGAGGTTTTAAATTCTATCCGAAGAAATTCAGCTTCAAAAACATTCCATAAACGAATAAAATTGATTTTACACACAAATTGGAACGCGCTTGCACTGGAAATTGAATTTCAAACGTGATCTATCGTGATTTTAGTCGAGTTCACTTATTCCCGGACGATAAGCATACAAGGAACTAAAACCAACGCAAATTCACTTACTCCTGCAGATTTCTGATTTGAATTTCATATTTTTAAACTTTTTTTTGTAGATTTTTTTCTGTGGGAATCCGCCATCTTTGATAACTATACATAACAATTTCATAAGACCTGTCGTATTGTATGGATCTGAGTGTTGGGCTGCCAAAGGGACGGATGAAAGAAGATTGCACGCAGTGGAGATGCGAATGTTAAGATGGATGTGTGGAGTGACCAGAATGGATAAGATAAGGAATGAGTATATAAGAGGAAGTTTGAAAGTGGCGCCAGTGACGGAAAAGCTGAGGAGTAATCGGTTAGCTTGGTATGGGCATGTCATGAGGAGGGAAGAATGTCATGTGACAAGAAGAGTGTTAGATATGAATGTGGATGAAGAAGAAGAAATGGAAGAAGAATACATGTTGTGCCGACCCCACATGATGTGGGATAAGGGCAGGAAGATGATGATGTACTTAAAGTAAGTACCTACCCTCACTTTGAGAATATAATCTAATGTGACTACTCGCGTTGAATATCATTCAGTGAAACGGTTTTACTTTCGCCGGCAATTTTATAGCATGTTTTTTTTTTGCATGCCTTACACGTAGCTTCTACTCTCAGAATGTTTAAATACCTAGATTTCAATATTAACTTGAATGAAAACCGGAAAAACATTGAAAAGCACGGGCAGGTGGTCGGCGTAGCTGTTTATTTATCTGCAGTGAAATGAAAAATTGAAGTGAATGAATTCTTTCCCGTAGCAGCACGGAAACTAGCACCGAATGTAGTCTGTATAATTCTTAAATTGTAGCTATTATGTTGGTTCATTTTTCAGCAGTTCTCAAAAAGGTGAGATTTATTAAACGAAAGTTAATTTATTCGTATTAAATAAAGTTCAGTGAATTAAGCTTTGAAGTGGTTTCTTCAATACACCAATTTTGTTGTTGAAAAAGATTTTATGTATTACTAGCTGTTATCCGCGATTTCGTTCGCATTCATTAAAATTGTCACAAGTTTATGGTAAGGTAGTACTGAGCCGTCATTTTCTAAATTGTGAAATGTCTATATCTTATTGCAGGCGACTGTACATGTAACGGAAGACTACGGAAGACACACTTCCGTACGAGAAAATGCTAATATACAGCTATATATAAAGGTGCCAGTCGAAATCAACAACTCACTACGATCAACTTTTTTATGCAATTCGTCGAGGCATGTAAACGGGGCGCGGCGGTAGTAAATTATCGTAGCCACGTGTGGGTTCCCACGGTGTCCGGGAATTAATATCTCATAGGAGGGTTTCCCTATCCACGTAAAGTCGTTAAATAATTATTTGGACCGGCCCTCTCACAGGCTTTTGCCATAGATTAACTAGTGGTTCGCACCAAACTGAGACCTCGCAATGTCTGAAAAAAGTCGGTCCTTCGATGATCGTTGAGCTTTGAATCGCATCAACCCACTATTATTTATATATATATTAGTATATATAATCACCTAGCCGATTTCGGCTACAGTGACTTAGACTTTGGACTATATCAAGTTTAGGGGCCTTGATGTTTAGCCCTTAAGTGACTGGCGTACCCAATTTTTGCCGTGAACGTGCGGTCACAGGTAGCGCGTCAGGGTACCGTTCACATAATTGTAGTGTATTTTGGAGGGCGGCCTTGCTTTTAGTTGGTCTCGCTTAAGGTCTAGTTCTCGCCTCCTTGCCTCCTCGAAAGCATATACCTTCTCCTGCACGATCTTACCTGAACTACGAAGTCATTGAAACTTTACCAAATGGAACGTTATATTACTTTTTTTGTATCTCTAAAATGATATGGCTCTGAATAAAAATAAAAATCTTTTTCGAATGTGTGAACAAATTTATTTCATTTGACACTTCGTGTTAATATTTTTTTTAAATTCGCATGTTTACTCTCATTCATTTGGTCTTACCAATTTCTTGGCCAATTTAACTCATACCTATTCTTACGAGCGAGTAAGTTTCGAACTGTTGTCCCATTCCATGAAGATCGGATTGATGGTTAAAGGAGGAGGTAGGGCACAGCGAGATTTTCTCGCTCTAAATTGGAGCAGCCCGCCTGGGGAGGTACCTCCGCCTTACAGAAGATCGCAGCCAAATAACATTATTTGTTTCAAATAGTGTTGTGTTTCTGCGGTGAGTAAGGTTGCCAGAGCTCTTTAGGGGGGGAGGGGTTCGGCAGGCAACGCATTAGCAATGCTCCAGGTGTTGCTGATGTCAGTAGGCGACGGTAACCACTTACCAACAGGAGGGCCGTAAGCCTGTTTGCCTCCGTATAACATAAAAAAAAAATACTCTAATTGCTGTTTTTTTTGACAACTATCATAAAAAATTCAGTCGCATTTTTATTAGTACTTAGTCGTTAGTTAAATAGTTATTTAGATTAGGTTAGTATATATATTTAGGGTTATTTCTTAATTTGTTATAACAAATACTAATTACCTACATACAATCATACAACGCCGATTCATCCAAAATGTTTGAGAGATCTTCGCTCACTTCACGCGCTTGACCAACTATAGTTACCTACCTTTGCCTTTCATTCGTTTTTTTTTACCGGAGTACCCTAGTTTTCCACATGCAGTTTTTACGCTATTAAAAAATTTTTAATCATCAGGAAAAATATGCTGAGCTTTTCTCGGACCGGATTTCTCGGAGTATTTTTTCGCAATTTTTCAGCAAATTGAATTGCAATTTGCAGTATATTTTTGATACGCGAACAGCTTTTAGCGTGAAATTTGCTAACATAGTTTCACTCGGGCTTCATTCCATTCTCTCATCGCCGAGTATATCTGAGTCAGGTCAAACAGTGCCCGGCCTTTGTTTTCAACCTACTATCGACCTTTATTTTTGAGCTTTATCTTTTGCTTTTCAGCACAGGAATTAAAGTTTTATGGGTATTCTATTTTAGTGAAATCAGCAGCTTTGTTTGAAAATGCATTTTCATTGCTATTGTTCACACTATTTAACTGAGGATTTTACTTTTGTCCCTGGATTTTTTTGGTCGTATTTAATCGTTGAAATAATTTCGAGATAATTTTACAGCCATTGCGTTGAAAATAATTTCAGTCTAATGTCTGTAACGGGATCTGTAATCGAGAATTTATTATATTTTTAAGGCTAAACTAATCTAGTGAAGTAGTGAAATGAAAAGATCACTTCACTAAGAATGCGAAGGTGAGGCTCAGTTTAAAGAACGAAACAAAGAAAGAAAGAAAATATTTTATTTATCGCCATATAATGCAGAAAATAAAATATAAACTTAAATTATACTTAGGTAGTATACTACACAGTAATGTGACGATGTACTACACAGTTTACGATGCAGTCACTGAGAGTTTATATAAGTTTTTTTTAAAGTATGTATCTAATTTCTAGACCTAACTAATTTACTTTTCGTTAGCGTTATTTATTTAATCAGAAAACAGATTTATCAATGATACCGAATAACATAAAGTTTATTGACAAATTTTATCGGCCAAACGAATGCGCTTTCATCGGCCACACTGCGAATGTGATTTTCCTTGGTATTCTTAGCCATTATCTAAATATTTTTCACTCAACTCACTCACATAAGACTGACTTTTTTGAATTTTCCCTATGTATTTCACTCAAGAAGATTAAAGATAAGACCCATAGAATGCCAAGGCCCAATTCCTTAAGATAGCGAAGACGCGCCTCCGAATGAATTTGCCGAAAATTCACAACACTAGCGGCTCAGTTCTGTGAAATAGGTTTCATTATTTGTGTTGTTAGGACGCCGAACACGTTTTAAGAAAACGATTCATCAGGGATTCCTTTCCCAATGACGTGCTAAAATGAGATTCCTGTATTATCCTAACCCTTACTAAGATCATTTTAGATAGACTCGCTTGGCTGGTGCTGCCAATACTCGTCACTATGAGAATGAATCCTATAGGTCGGTACATCAGTTCTTAGCCTAGACTTACTAAATAAAGACGGTCAAGTGTTCCAATGGCATACGATATGTCCTTGATGTGTAAATCATTTCGTTTCAAAATCAGCCCTATATATTTTTTTTCTTTTTCGTATCAAAACAAAGTCAATTTTGAGTTTGACATTTGGGGGTGTATGTACGATATCGCTCAACGATATCGCAATTAACTTTAGTCAGAAGTAGAAAAGATCATTTAAAAATAAATTTAAGATGACATATCGCACGCAGTTTAAACACGGCTTAAATAAAGAGCTTCTGAATAATTTATTTTTATTCATACCCTGAAAAAATCAATACTGATTAAGTAAATTGTAGACAACAATGAAAATATTCGGCAGAGTTGGGCGTGGGTGGTCTATTTATCTGTGTCCGCCCAAAACAATTTATTTTACAACTAACTTCCACCACCATCAAGATTGCTATCGAAAACAGCTGAATAATTGAATAAGAACTGATTTGCCCTAAAAACAGCTGTTTTTTAGTGTTTTTTAAAGAAAAATTATGACTTTTCATAAGTCGCAGAACAAACATGATAGGGCGTAGAATACGCTCCTTTCGGGATAGTATACATAATTATGTATCACCTTGTGTGTATAACCAAGTCCTGTGCGAGGGATCCAACATTTTCCCGTCAATTTACGGCTCGTATCTGATACAAGCTAATATATTACAGTATGGGAAGGGAGGCTGAGATTGCACTATTACACGCGTTTTTATTAGAGTAAACATACTTGGAGTAAACATACCAGGGTACTCGAGACGGAATTAGAATAACAATTTACATGAGTGGGCTGGAATTATCATATCTAAGCTATTTCGGTTGTTTGTCTATAAGCTTTTAGTTTTCTCGTGGAGATTTACTTTAATTTGGTTTCGTATATAGGCATTTGTCTGTTTGTGCAGTTTATTATACCATGTAGCAGTGTTCAAACGGCATGCGATGCATGTCATATAAAATTCGTTTCAAATTTATCCATAACTCTACTGAAAAAAGTCAATTTTGAGTTTGACATTTGGGGTGTGCCATATAGCTCAGCAAGCTACCTAAAGCCAAACTCAAAATTCGTTTTATTCAGAAGACGTAAGGATCACTTTCAAATAATATTTTAGTAATGTGACATTCATAATCTTGACTTTTTTAATAATATAATATGTATGACATGATAATAAATTGCTATGTTTACTATATTTTAAAGGTGTAAAATTCTAATTGTTATAGACATGTATTATTCTAATTTTGTAAAACAACTTTTGCATGCTAGTTCATAGTAAAATGTGCTGATCTCATTATTATAATGTAAAAGAGCTACTGTAACCACATTTTCGCAAATAAACAAATACAATACAATACAATACATTTTATATAACACATCGTACGCCGTTTAGACGTGGCTTGTAAAGGAAGAAATAACTGAGAGAGGTCTGTAGCAATTGTAGCACTTGCTACAGACCTCTGAGGCAGGAGTCGACTTTTACATGAGTTATCGAAGGCCCAAGGCAAGGCACGTAGTGGGTAGCTCGCCCGACGCCGCGCCGCCGGAGAGTTTCGTCTCGTCGACTGCAAAAAATGCCTGTGTTTTTATGACTATTTTCACCCCCTTAAAGAAGGGTGCAAGGGTGTGCGACACGAGGAAATGTTTACGCGTACGAATGTAGCTACAATTTGTAGGCATGTATGTATACATTACTGGTTGACGGGGTCGCTGAACTTGATTTTGGCGTACCAATATAGCTGAGAGAAAAGATCTGATACAGTTTATCGCCCACCGCGCTGTCGCCCATCTATTCAAATTACCGCCTTTGCACGTTAGAAAAACTCAACCTTTACTAACTTTAAAGATTACAGTACTATCGTACACAATTGAGGTGAAAATTAAGTCTGAGTAAACCAGGGTGCTACCAAAACACCTGCTTGAAAAGCCTTTTAAATTAATAATTCATAATTTACTTACACGCGCAAAATATTTTCCGAAACATTGCAAGAGAAAGCCCACAGAAGCGGTTTTAAAGCCCCCGTTAAATTATGGCCCAGCAACAAAACGAGCCAAAATAGGCCACATTTGTAAACAAAAGCAGGCAGTCCCGCGCCGAGACGCCTCATGAAGCAATTCAATGCCCTTTTCACATGAATGAGGAGTCAGACGTTGCCGTGGAACGATAAATGTCTACCAACATCTGAATGTGCAATATGTTAAAGCACATGGGTCGCTTTGTGCTTACTTACCCACTTGTAGTACTTACAGAGGTACACGCTACAGTTATTGTAGCAAGGATACAGCTAAGATGGCAAACAAGCATACGGCCCACCTTTGTTAAGAGGTTACCGTAGTCTCTGAGCGCTTGCAATACCAGAGACATCACGCACGCGTTGCCGACCCCGAATCCCTCCCCCCGTAAAGAGTTCTGACAACCTTACTCACCGCAGGAACACAACACTATTTGAAACAAATAATGTGCGTAAGCGTGCTCCATCTTAGGCCACATCTCACTTGCAAAAGTGAGTTGGTGGCCAAACGCCTTTCCATTATCAATAAAAAAAAATGTTATTTGGCTACGATCTTCTGTAAGGCGGAGGTACCTCCCCAGGTGGGCTGCTCTAATTTAGAGCGAGAAAATCTCGCTGTGCCCTCCCTCCTCCAAAATATTGTGTGCACGGAAAACCAGCAATCTGCTTTCCACGTGATTGCATTCATTGATCTTCTCATCCCAAAGGATTCGCTTCGCGTGAAACAAAACATACATTTTCCTAATTTGCTCACATCACTTCTGGGAAGTAGGTATTTCAATTTTCATTTGTGGTTTTTCCTCTCGCGTTGCAGTGTAATTTTGAACATGTGTTTCACTGCGTGGTTTCCCTTCGAAATATCCATGCTTATTGGATTTTCTACCTCTCTACCCTATCGTGTTCTTAATTTGAACACATCTAAAGTCTTGAGGGTCGAGAGTACTAATATGAATGATTTCTGCTTTCTCAGAAAACTCACTCACGGATAAAATAGTGCTGAATTATTATCAGACTAGCTGACCCGTTGCGTTGTTAAAAATGCGGGAAGTCGGTGGATGGAAAAGGCTCAAGCACGTTAATCGTGGAACTCTTTGGGGGAGGCCTATGTTCAGCAGTGGACTTCTACAGGTTGTTGATCATGATGATGAGCTGACCCGCCCGCAACTTCGCCCGTTTGTCTACCTTGACTCTTGTCACTTCATACACTTGAGATCTTGATTGTTCGTCCCCGTGCTACTCACTAATTCGTATTGAAGCCTCAGGGTGCGAACCCGACTCGCACTTGACAGTCTTTATTTCAAAATGGATTTTTTTCCTAAAAATGAACTGTCAAACAACGGTAAACTATCAATTATTCTGTGGTAAAGCCACGGACTAAATTAGCGCGCAGTTGGTTGGAATGAAAAGTTATTGTTATAAAAATAAAATATAACTATGTCACACAAATCGGTTTAGTAGTTCCAGACATTACCCCCTACAAATAATCAAATTTTACCTCTTTATAATATTTGTATAGATGAGTCAGTTCATTGCCTCCTATTTTCAACCTTCATCGAAAGCTTAGAGTGCATTCATCCAATCGATCGTCCTTCCAGACGGGTCACAAGGACACTTCCTCGCTGGGTGAACGGCGCGGCGTCGTCTGGAGCGTTGGACTACGCTTTTGCAGTAGTCACGGCTGAGGGCAAAGTCCTGTGGCTACCAAGAAAAAGCCATTTAGATGGAACCAACTGGAAAACCTCAGCAGAAAAGGTACCTATGAAGATAAAAAATAGCCTATATGCTATTCTAGACTATAATCCATCTCTAACCAAATTTAATCTAAATCCGTTCGGGCGTGATTGAACCACAAACATCCAAACATCTAAACATCCTCACAAACTTTGGCATTTATAATATTAGTAGGATCACCATGAACAAAGATGATTGTTTTTGTTAAATTAAGTTTTTGTTGTTAAGGTTTAATTATTTTATGATTTTTGAATAGTTTTTTCTCAATAACCGCAAAACGCACAGTTTGATTTTTATGACATAGATACCTTGAGCATTTTATTTACGTAAATCCAAGACAGAAACGCGATTGGTAAAACTTTTCTCAATAGATTTATTTTTGAAAGTTGGGTCCTCTGCAACAGTTCGAAAATATTCTGAGACTATCTAACAAAAATAACTTTTTTTTAAATATTTTGTTATACAATAGCATTGGGTACCTAAATCCAAGACACTTTTAAAAAAAAATAGATAATTTTTGAGTTAATCGATATTTTCTTATAATTCGCTTACGTCGATTACTTTCGAGCGCCTTCTAACGCTTGATATCTCTTTCCGCATTCAATTACAGTACATAGCGCTGTCACTTTCTTCACTCCGCCCACTCGACAATTTATTATGATTTTTGTATCCTTAAGTCAGCATTATATTTCGCAGCTTAATTCGACGCGATTTTCTTCTTTAACATGTTGTAGCTGAGTCCTAGGCATTGGCTTCACACACAGATTTTTTAGAGACAATAAGGAAAACAAAAAATAGACTGTGGCAATACTAAGGTAGTTTTCCCCACAAATCTCACTCGGCGTTACTTCATTCTGTGTTCTGTGTGCAAAGGCTTCGCACTTCACTAGTACTTACTTCTACCTCAATCCAGACAAGAAAAAGTGAAAAATGAGCAAGAGGAAAAGAAATGCGTCCGAAGAAATTCAACAGAAAGTACGAAAACGTCATCGAATCATATCTTCTTCATCGTCAGAAGACGAATTAACAAACCGTAAGTTTACGAAATTACCCACATACTTTATTGTTAACATTGTTTCGAAATTGATTTTATCAATTTGTGATGCGAGCAACCAGCGGGGTTGTCTCTGTCACGTTGGAACTTGCTAACAAAAATAAAGTGATGCGATTCAACCAGCGGGGTTGTTATCCATCACGTCTATCTAATAGCGCACAGTTCAGCGGGAACTGTGCCTACATACCTACCTACTTCACATTCGACACATATTTTGTGTTAGACAAACTCAATGTTTGTTATTGATATGAACAACAAGCAAGGTTGGATTACGTTACGCTTGACCGCGCATAGTCCAGCGGGGACTATGTCAGTCTACCCTCATTTATAATTTTTGTTAAAATCTTAACTAGATATTTGGGTAATGGTATGGTGGTATTTACTTCATCATTATCATCATCAGTCCACTGCTGGACATAGGCCGTCCTCAATACACGCCCGGTGTTCGGCACTTCTCATCCACTTACTGCCCGCCGCCTATATTTGCGCCGCGGTATATATCTACGAAATATATTTCAGGTCACAATGATGAAGAAATTTTGCAAGGCACTCATGAACTAACTCCAAAACCATATTCTGAGGATGTCTTAGAAGAGGATTCTCTATGTACTTCCACAAATGAGACCGAAACTTTGGACGACGAAATTCTTGCCCTACTGGGCGATGCTCCCAAAACCGACACTGCTTTGGGTAAACCAATTCACAAGGACATTGCTGCTAGGTGGAATGAAATTATTATAGAAGGCTTACCGAAGGACGTCAAAGAAAAACTATTGAAAGAGTACCTTACACCGTCAAACTGTGAAATGATTCTGGCACCAAAACTGAATGCTGAAACTAAAGCAGCGATTACTGAAAATCTTGTTAAGCGCGATAACATTTTGGAGACAAAACAAAACCAGATCGGTTCGGCGCTAGCTGCATTATCACAAGCTGTTGATAGCATCTTAGAAAAAGATTTTTCACCACGAAAACTGCTAAAACCTATAAGCGATGCATGCCGCATCCTTTGTGACAGCCATTACAATGAAACGAAAACGCGTAGACATTTCATAATTTCATCAATAAATAGCGACATGAAAGAAACAATGTCAGATACAATCCGAGATAAATACCTATTCGGTGAAAATGTCAGCGAAAAATTAAAATCGGCTAAAACCATCAAGAAATCCGGAACCGATTTAAAACAAGCAAAAGCAGCCGCTTTTACTACGTTCCGCAACCAAAAATTTAATAAAAATAATTTTATTAAATATAAAAATCAAAGCCAGACAAACTGGAGGGCCCTGCAACGGAAACCAACGGGCAAAGCCGATGCAGGGTCACGCACAGCCCAGTACCAGTTTCAACGAACCATCAACACGAGGAGTGGCTTTCAACGTCGGGAAGCCGGAGATCGGTCACCGCTGCCACCGCCGCCGCCGCCACGCCAACGCTGTCGCAGGCGCCCGTAGAGGTATGTTTTGCTGGACGTCTACAACATTTTTTACAAAAATGGTTGCAAATTACTGATGACCCAGTCGTTTTATCATGGATCCAGGGATATAAGATTCCTTTCTCATCAGAGCCTATTGATTATATTAAACCTAAATTTACCCCTAAAACGTCACAAGAACGTCTTGAATTTGACAGTGAAATTAACTCACTTTTACAAATAAATGCCATCTCGAAATGTACACCTGATGACCAGCAATTTTTGTCGTCTATATTTTTAGTACCTAAACCAAACGGTACCAAACGTTTCATATTAAACTTAAAGCGTTTAAATAAATTTGTAATTACTCAGCATTTCAAAATGGAAGACTATAGAACTGTTTCTAAAATAATAACAAAAGGTTGCTACATGGCTACAATTGATATGAAAGACGCATATTTCTTAACGCCAGTACATAATATTTACAAAAAATATCTACGATTTATTTATAACGATATTTTATTTGAATTTAATTGTTTACCATTTGGTTTATGTACATGTCCTTATGTATTCACGAAAATTTTGAAACCTGTGATGGAATTTTTAAGGTCTAGAAATATGATTACTGTTATTTATTTGGACGATATAATTTGCATAGGAAATTCATTTGAAGAATGCAAAAATAACGTAGAATCAACACTCAAAATACTAGAACAATTAGGTTTTATCATAAATTATGAAAAAAGCTGTCTGATCCCTAACAAAAGATGTAAATATCTTGGTTTTGTGTTTGACTCGGTAAATATGTGTTTAGAACTACCAGAAACAAAGAAGGCAAAAATCACAGAAAGTGTTAAATTTTTCATGAAAAAACAAATCGTGGGTTAATTATTGTAAGCAAAATTGTTATGATTACATGATTGGTTCAGTTTCAGTTATAATAGATTTTTTAACTGATTGTTATCAAAAAGGTGCTAAATATGGCACACTTAATTCACATAAATCGGCACTACACTTTGTTTTTCCGAAAACTTTGAATGATGATGATTTAAAACGATTTATGAAAGGCATATTTAGACTAAGACCACCTGCTCCTAGATATAACGTTACTTGGGATCCTAATGTCGTTTTAAACTATTTGGGTAAAAAATGGCCAAATGATCAGCTTAGTCTAGAAATGTTGGCTAAAAAGACACTTACCTTACTAGCCCTTGTAACGGCCCATCGCGTACAAACCCTTTCATTTATAAATATTAACAACGTCATACTTCAAGAAACTAACATCCTTATAACAATACCAGACTTGATAAAAACTTCCCGAGTAAATTCTTTACAACCTTTATTAAATTTACCTTTTTATGACAAAAAACCTGAAATATGTCCGGCTAGAGCTTTATTGGAATACATAAATAAAACAAAATCACTGCGTAATTCATCAAATAGCTTGTTTATTTCATATAGAAAACCTTTTTCTAAAGTTACCTCACAGACTCTTAGCAATTGGATCAAAAGTACGCTTACTGAAAGTGGTGTGGACACATCAATATTCACGGCTCACAGTACTCGCCACTCATCCACCTCTTACGCCAGCAGGCTCGGGGTCAGCCTGGAGGTAATACGTAAAACTGCTGGTTGGTCAGAATCATCCAAGGTTTTCGCAAAGTTTTATAATAAAGAATTAATTGATGATCCAAATCAGTTTGCCAATACAATTTTGTCAAATACATTATAAATAACTAAAAATAAGATTATAAAAATTATTTCATTATTTATCAATAAAACAGTCTTTCGCTACTTTTGTTCTCTTTTATTTTGATTATATTCGGCTCTAAACATCCTACAACATGTTAAAGAAGAAAATCGCGTCGAATTAAGCTGCGAAATATAATTAATGATCAAATGAACTTACCTGTACGTGAAGTTCGATCATTATTATATGAGCAGCTTAATTCGACGCGATAATAATAACCCTCCCAAAAAGTATATCCCAACCCAAAAATAAGTTAATAGAAAAAAGTAGCTATATTAAGACACAAAATAGGCATAATACCCAAGATGCAATTAAGTAGGTAGGTAAGAAAGTTTTTAGGTGTCTGCTTTAAACAAAAATGAAGTAACGCCGAGTGAGATTTGTGGGGAAAACTACCTTAGTATTGCCACAGTCTATTTTTTGTTTTCCTTATTGTCTCTAAAAAATCTGTGTGTGAAGCCAATGCCTAGGACTCAGCTACAACATGTTAAAGAAGAAAATCGCGTCGAATTAAGCTGCTCATATAATAATGATCGAACTTCACGTACAGGTAAGTTCATTTGATCATTAATTATAATGAATCACCGAGTATGTTCCATAAATCGATCGACCTTACAGAGAGGGCACAAGGGCACTTCCTCGCTGGGTGAACGTCTCATGTGCCTCGCCCCGCCGCCGCCGCCGCCGGGGGCGAAGTCCTGCAGGTCGACGCGCAATGTCGTAAGGTTATTCAACGGGTTCAATCACCCTATGTAATTGGGCACATCTGTTTCTTCAATGATTCCATTCATCCGCCGATTAGCAGAAGGGTTGCTGATAACGAGAACACTTATTTAGCGAGGTTTTAAATTAGAGTTTGCTGTAACAGAACGTTGATTTCTATCGTTTGTTGAAAGTTGCTTGTGAGCAATCGAATTGGAAACAAATTGTTGGACTCCAGAACACATTTATGTATTTTACAAAATCCATTGCGTTTTGAGAGCACTGGTGGAGTGGTCGTAGTGGTCCCGTCTTTCGATACACAGGTCGTGGGTTCGAATCCCGGTCGTGCACCAATGGATTTTCCATTCGGAAAAATTGCTCTAAAACGGTGAAGAAAATGGCATGTCCTAGAGTTTAAAAATTCGAAGACATGAGACATGTTACCGACGGTCATAAGCTCTTTTTAGGGCCCATGATGACCAAGGATAACCAAGAAATAAGTCAGTGACACGACAAGCAAGCAAGCGATCCTTCAAGGCTCTATTTAAAACGCAACTCTGCGTTTTATAGCTTTTTCATTTGACCATGACCAGGTTTCCCGACCGAGTGTGCATAACATGCGCTGAATAGATCTCTTCATACTTTGAGGCGATGAAAGGCGTTCTGCAAACGAGCTTGGATGTGCCTAGAAACAAATGCACATCTTTACGTACCTATGTTAAATTTACTTCAACACAGCTGAGCTATTTTGTAAATATTAGAACTCGTAGGTACTAGAATTCACTCAAGTGACAGAACTCACTTCGAAAGTCACGTCAGTGAGGCGCCACAGGCGTTTTCGAGTTCTACAGACTACGAAATTTACCGCAGATTCAGCTCTTCGAGGTTCGAAAATTGTCTTTATAGAATGCGCCTAGGTACTGGTGTCCAAATTGTGTTTTGATTAGTATACTAACTTAACTTGCTGTGGCAAAAAATGCATCTAGTCTCATCTCGACCCTATTCCAATCTCGACCCCCTCCTCCTCCCTCGGAAGAAGAAAAGGCGCTGCGGGTTTAGTTTGGAATTCCCAACTCCCCTTACTCCGTGGGTTTTACTAACTTAACAATACAGTTTTCCAGTTCGGAGTTGTTCATCCGTTTCATAACAAATACCTAGGTAGTTTCGTCAACTATAGTCAAACAAAATTTGCACGATTAATTGTGAACTGAAAAGCTCCATATAGTTTGCAACAGGAATGTGCGCTAAACAGCGAGTAAAAGTTGGTACTTCGATGCACGAGATAAACTTTGTAAATCGCATCTTAAGCATGTTCTAACGAATATCCAAACTTTAGCAAATGGAAACTCACGTTTATTGTCAAATTATTTAAGTTGTATATCAAAGGCCGTGGTGGCCCCGGCTAAAGAATAGGCCTCTCCATATCTACCTATCCGCGGATGTCGTAAGAGGCGACTAAGGGAAAAAAGCTAGGGGATGGGCAGCAGCGTCCCTCATTTTAACAACGATAGCTCTAACTGCGCTCGCCAACCCGCATGCCCAGCGTGGTGAGTATGGGCAAATCCCCCCACATGATAAGGAATTCGCTCTGTCTGTGGGGGAGGCCATGTTCAGCAGTGGACGTCGTACGGCTGAAATGATGATGATGATGATGATATCAAAAACATACAAAAAAATCCTTTTGGAATGTATTAACAAAGCTCTTGTACTTGTTGTGACTTCATTTATTTGTATAGGTATTTTTTTTAAATTACCTTTTTGAACCAAGCTAAGCATCATCCATGCACGCTTCGCTCGCTCGATCAATTACAACTAGGCACTAGGCACTAGGCAAGCACGTATTCTAATACGTGCTTGCATTTTCTTTGCATTCACCTCTTTCGCCACTTTGTTTTACAAAACCTGCTTGAGGGGTGATTTTCCCTCACATGTTCATGCTTTTCCACAAGAAGTCAGTGGAAATAATAACTCGGTGTACATAATGCGTGTCACACGCGATCTATTATTACGACAAAACTCATTATTCCTAAAGCTGTTGGTTATTCAGGGGATATTAGCTGACCACAATGGGAGTTTTAAACTACTCTGTGAAAGTTCAGAGTTATTGTGAAAATGTTCCATAGCCCACTAAAAGTTTACTTAGAGTTGTGATACCTACCCACCTACAGGTATCTATATGCCCGAGGTTACCAAATAGCTGGAACTTTGGAAACTACTCTATATTACGATAGGGTAACTCACAGCATAGAGAAAACATGACTACAAGCTATTAAGCCTGGTATTTTTATGCGTTATAATTTTTTGCACAATTCAGACTGACAGACTGAAATTATTTTGAAAGCAATTACTGTCTTTTTTTTAATAAGATAGTCCCTAAATTGTGTGTGTGTGTGTGTGTGTAAGTGGCACTTTCACTCAAGTCGAATTTAAATATTCTTCAAAAATTAAAATATGAAAACACTTTTGATATTTTTCGACAGAGGGGTGTGTAACTTATGTTTCGCATTTCAAAAATCAATTGTACAGTCTCTCCCCTTTGAAAACGGTGAAACATCATGAGGAAACCAGTAAGCGGCGATGAGCTTACTATCTGTCACGTTTTAATACTCACTACTGTATAATGTGGGCATGTGCAAATATTTGGACATGCCTCTGACATGACCATTAGAATCTTTGAGGATCAGCGACTGGAGATCTGTTACATTATATTTTTTCTTTTTCTACCCCGTTTAGGAAGCCATGCCAATATTTATCTACCCAATTATTACGGCTGAAACAGATTTTCTTTTTAATTCAGACTTGTACAGAGGTACATTTTTCTTTTACTTGATAACGAGCTTCACAATTTGCAGCAAAAGCGTTCTCGACAAAGAACTTTAGCTGTTGCCCTTTATTGTCTGTTACTGTTCGAGGTACTTTTTCTTCGAAGCGAGGCGTCTCGGGGCAGACACAAAGTGAGTGCCTGGATAAGGTACTTAGAGATACACTAACAAATAGCAGCGTCGGATTCAGTTCCTAAACTTCGATGTGATAATATTTTTTTTATACTACCTGCTCGTCAATGGCATATTATGTGTCATGCAAACCTTTCCTAAAGTAAGTCATTACAGCCCTACGGTCTAGCCGGGTCATAATGTTGTACTGAATTTCATTATTTCCCATGGGACATAATGTGATTTGAATTTGGAATGCAACCCATGTAGTCGTGCTTGATCGAGGTTGGTTTCAAAAATGTTTGGGTGCAATGAGATTTTATTCTAATTAGGCTGTATGTTACCATTTTCTTTGCACTGCTTACAAATTAAAAAAAAGAAAAACATGAAAACTTTTTTCGAAATTCATTTTCACCCGCGTACGAAGAAGGATTTATTCGAATGTCGAACTGACCACTACAGAATAGACTACAAAAAAAGAAAAAAAGGCGCCAAGCACTCAAACTGCTGTGCTGTTATCTACACCGAAATTCAGTTTCGATTCAAATAAACTTCTAAAAAATGTCAAGTAACGACGACAGTGATTTTGATTCGACTCCAGAATGCATACAATCTGATGCCTCTGGTAAAGTTGGAAACTTACTTCCAGAAAAATCATTTCTTTCTACTTAACAGTCATTGTTTTCAATTGCCTCGCAGAAAGTATAAAAAGTAGAGTATGCATCGTGGGCTTAAATGTGTATTTGTCTTGGGCGATCTTGAACTCCTCGTACTCAGGATTCTTGCCTTAACACCCTCGCTCCGCTCGGGTGTTAACCATAGAATCCCTCGTTCTCGGGGTTCAAGATAGCGCCCTTGACATAATACACTACTTTAAGCCCTTGTTGCATAATCTACTATTAAGCAATTACTTATAAAAAATTAACATTAAACATTGTCTGCAGAGTAGGAAGCTCCCTAGTACTATCCAACCTGCATGGAATTTAGTAGGTCAAATGGTTGTATTATCAAGATTCGCTGGTAAGAATAAGAGTTAAATCGGTTAAGGAGTTTCTAAGATATAGGTAGGACTCCAATAGGGGTATATAAATATACGTTCCTACATGAAGTGGAGTTTCATATGAGCTTTTATCATAAATTCCAAAACTATTTTAGGCCTTTAACTGGAAATCGCGAGATCTCAGTTCGGGGTGAACCTCTGGTATTTATTAGTTCTATTAACTTCCAAAGCAAATCCATATCTGCAGTTCCTAGACGGTATAATTGGCGAGCGGATCAATGCGCTCGTGCAGAAAAACGCGAACTGTCCGAGAAAACGTCAGTGCCTGAGCCTTGTAAAATAATTATTGTGGTCCCTAGCATTGAACGCAAAAGCGCACGCCAATTTAAGTGCGCATTCATTGCTACGACTAATTCTAATTCTTGTAAGCGGCCATGGGCTTGCAACCTGTCACATATGAGATACTAACTACTGCAAAATGTGGGCATATGTCAAAATGTTTGGACGTGCCTCTGACTACCCCGTGCCTTTGATAACACCAAGTATCTGGTCGCCTGGAGATCTGAGAGGTTGTCTACCATGGTTGGGGATAAAAGTCGTAAGCATATTTCTTCTTTTTTCTTTTTCAATTTCGCTTTCAATGTCTCTTGTTTCTCCCTAAACTCCAGTTTTTGACCTACCTATGATTATGATGATGTAGAAGTATAGTATTTACAGCACAAGTAATTAAAAGCTAGTGAGACTGTGAAACAACAAGCAAGCAAAAAAACCCTATGCAATAAAGCGAATCCCGGTTGTGCAGTTTGACACTGCTCTCTGTAGCTATTCAATCTAACAGCAGGCAAATTGTCTGCGCAGGACGGAAATGTGCGATGGACGTTCGTGGATGGTGCGCCGCAACCGCGGCTTGGCGGATACAATGTCTCGCAGTGTAGGGATATCTGAATAATAGGTGTATAGGTATGCCTTATCCGGCATTGATAGTGATATTGTTGTTCGTTGGGGCAGAACGCTCGGGGTAGGCAACGCTGCGGCTACGGTAACAACTTACCAACAGGTGGGCCGTAAGCTTGTTTGCCACTTTAGTTGTTTAAATAAAAAATATGTATGCAATCCTAATCGGCAATAAAGTGTGTTGTACAACTTTTGGAAATTCGAAATATTTCATTCTCATTCATTCTCTGTGGCTGGGAGCCGTTGGGTGATGATGATGATGATGATGACCTGTTAACATCCAAGGTATGTAGGTGGCTCGAATAATAACTATCAACCAATCTTTTGATAAGTAATGTTAAGTAAATTAGGTCCATAACATTGTAAGTACTTTTAGTACTGGACATACTTACTATTACTAATTTATTTAATCTAATTCTGGATCCTTCTGTTATTTACTTTTGCATTATTATTTGACTTTGCACGCAAGAGCAACGACGCCCTGCCGTCATACAGTGAAAACTACATAGTACGGAGGGCAGTCACTTGAATGCAGCTTTATCATAGTTTGCAAATTTGCCTCGCGATAGGAGACTTGTTTGAATAAAAAAAAAAAAAAAAAGACTAGTGTTCAGGCGCGCACACACACACACACACACACACACTACACATAAAAACTATGTTAACGTAGGTATTCCTAAATCCTAATCCTTCTTTACTTACTTAATTCTAATAACTATGTACTACGGAAGAGCGAGACTCTCTAACACAGGTATATCTATACTAAAAAGAGGGTCCCAAACCCATGAAATGTAACTTAGATTAAGTTTACTGAGAAATAAATAAAAAAAAATGTATCTACACACAAGCACGCGTAAAACTGCCTAGCTAAGGCATATAATTATGCATTTGCAATAAACAGAAAAGGAACGAGATGCAGCTGGAGCCATGCTCTGAATTCTGACTCTGGTTGTCGAATAATGATGCGTGCAAAACAGCCTCATTTGTGGAGGGAATCCAGATAATAAGCTCCGTTCCTATAATTGTACAGCTCTACGAAATAAATTACTAGGCTGGTACGCCATTTCATGCCATCCTTCAAAGCACAAATTGCATGTTAACTAAGTATTATCTTTACTGTAACCGACTGCGTAATTTTATGCATGAACTTATAAATAAATCAAAATATTTTTGCCACGCAAAATGAAATTTATTTTAAAGCTATTCTTCGGGGAGGTGAGGTGAAAAATCCATCTCAGTAAAGTGGATAATCCCTCAACCACAGTACTACGTCATCTTGGCGTTGAATTGAAATATAATGCCTGTAGTAAGGATGGATAGGTTCCCAACCAATTTTCCTCGGAAAATTCGCAATAAATCATAGTTCAAACCTACCTACGCTACGTTAGGATATATTTTAACGAGTCGTTGTGATTTTATGGGTCATAATACCTACTTAAGAGCTTTTTAGAGTTGACGGTCAAGTGCGAGAACTCGCGCCCTGAGGCTTCAGTACCACAGTAGTACCTACAAGGGTCAGAAAACAAAATTCCAAGTGTAGGAAGTGACAAACTATTTATTTATACGAATTTTAGACTATTTCCTTAATTTAATTCACAAAAGCTCTCGTATTTGCGGAAACTGGAGTACCTGCCTACCTACTCTAGAGGTTTTTGAAATGGCAAAAATCATTTCAATACAAAAGTTAGACATTCATTAATTTCTATTTTTAATCCACTGTGCTTGATTTTTATACGGATTCTATAAGCTCATAGACCATAAATTACAAGTTGATACGTTTAGCCGTTTCTGAGATAAAGGGTCCTGACGGACAACAAACAAATCCTATAAGTGTATCGTTTTTTCCAAATGAGGTAAGTATGGAAACCTAAAAATTTATCAATTTATCAATCAGTTTATCGCATAATCTTTGGAATTGGAAGTCTTTCAACCCACTTACATAGTACCTACCTACCTCTTTTCTCGATTTTCAAACGAAGTTGATCAAAACCACTCCGGTAACATTCCGTCTGTTTTCTTCATAACTTCGGAAAGTTTTTGTTTGAGTTATAAAACCGATTGAAATAACAGACTACAGCCTTAATCCGTAAAATTCATCGACTCTGAAGACCTTTCGATGTCTTTCACTGCAAATCCGGGGCGTTCGCAAGCTAAGTCCCGCCATTTTTATGACTTCCTTGAAATATTTTCCTTCCTTATTAAATTATGCAAAGTTCTTTGCTGAAAAAGGCTAATCTTGCACAAGTAGGTACCTATGTAATAAATTATTTATTTCTATAATACAAAGAAATCTTCAATCCCTGATATGCTGGTTTTTGGTTAAATTGAGCCTCTAGTAGGTACTTAGTGGCGGATTTACACATTTCCCAAGTAGGTATAGCTTAGTTTAACCATAGAATATAATTATTTAGAAGTTGAATAGTACAATTAATAAGAAGAGGGAATGTAATTGGAAAGATGCCTTTGATTTTTAATCTGATAGACATAAAAAAAATCGGTCCCCAAAGCCGGCCCTAAAATACACCACTGTAGGTACCATACTTATTTCCTAATTGGAACCTATTCTATCCGAATCCCAATAAAAATACAGCTATCCGTTCCCACAAGCCCCATGTTGAATATTTCACGCAGATTCATTTTTAATGATAAAAGGAAAGGGCAGAAAGGTTTGGACACGCACGACACAATTAGCTTTTTCTCTCCCTATGTTTACACCTTTTAGGGAAGGTGTAATCTTGTTACGTCTGAATTACCTACAATGAGAGCCTGGTAGATTTATGGTTAGTTAGTTTTAATTTTAAAGGTGGAGTCTGTTGCTGTCTTGGTTTTGGGAATTACCGAATCCCCTCATTTTAACTATCCAATTAGCGTTAAGTTTTAACTATCCCTTTGAAACAAAATGGATAAATTATCGATTAAAAACGACTGCTTTACTTGTTTTGCCGTTCCGGGAGACAAAACTACGGGAGTGTTAGCCGATTGCCCCCACAGGTATAAGTGGAAAAACATGACCAATATCAAAATGAAGGACAGCGGCGTCGGGGTCGGCCGCGAAAACGCTGGCGGAAAGACCTTGATGTGCTCGAGACGAATGAGAATTTTGAGAAACCGACGCATAGGTAAGTGGAAAGAATTGGCTGGACAAAGGGTCCCAGCAGTGGGAAGAAATAGGATAATAAAAAAACTAGTTAAAGCATCTAAGAAAGCGAGAAAGTTTCTTTAAAATCGTAGCAAAGGAGTTAGCAACAGTGTTGTGTATTTTTAAAGGCACCAGTTCGTGACTGTCGAGGCTTCTAGCGGCTGTCGGCTCGAAGTCATGAAAAGGAAACACGTCCACCGATCCTTTTTATAGCCGGCTGCTGGATAATGTGCCTGGAGGTAGTGCTTTAAGGTGTTAAGGAGGATGTGTGTGTAGTGTTTACTGTTTACATAGCACACACGCACTATTTAGGTTGATAACAGAGCATTACAAGAATTAAAAGGAGCTTAGGTGTAATCAAACAATGTTTCTTGAAAATCTATGTAAGAATGTAAGCTTTTTGGGGTTCCTCATTTGAGAAAAAAACAGAACCCTTAAAGGATCATTTTTTTCTCCGTCTGTCTGTCTGTCTGCCAAGACCCTTTTTCTCAGAGACCGCTATGTGTATCAACTAGAAATTTTTACTAACTATTAGGGTCCGTGAGCTTACAGTGCCGTATAAAAATCATCTTATGCCTAACTTTTGTATGGAAATGGCAAAAATGAAAAACCTGAAAAACTACTGGAAGTTTAGTTACCTCACAATTCTGAAATTTGGAAAGCTAAGAGCTTTTGTGTCATAAATAAAGGAAAAAGTCTAAAATTTTAGTTCCGTATAACAGCTCTTGACTCCATCGTCAGATTAGCTCGTTGTCACCTTACTGCTGTATTTTAACCTTTAGGTTACGTAATAACAATGAGAGAATAACAATCGACACGAAATTACACTTTTTGTAAAACTTTGTTGAAATGAAAAAATGAAATGATATAGGTTTATTTTGACGAACACAGAAAGAAGACAGGAAGAAATAAAACAATAGATATTAAGATATTTTTTTTACGAAACTGAAGACCGACTTCAAATTCCTGAATATTTACAAAATTAATATCAACCTCTTCTTTTTGTTATCAACCTCTTTGCGTTTTGCTTACCTACTGATGACACTGGCCACCTACACTTTCGAATAAAAAACAAAAGTAAGTATGACAGCCATTCATCATCAATAATAACTCTTACGGTACTGACTAACTGATTGATAATCAAACGTAGTGGTTTTATTCTCTTTGAAAATCAACGCAGAGCCTAACCAAAATCCTAAGAGCAGGGTAGCTTCCTTGTTGAAACGTATGGGTGCACAGAAAGGAATACCCGACACACATCCCCTAAGGTTAAAGTTTATGTAAAAATAGCAGCAACCGAACGAAGTCGCCATACCATACCATCGTCGACAAAAAAAAATCGGCAAGTCGTGATTTCAAGAGATGATGACGTTTTTTTAAGTTTTACGGGACAAGTAGCAATTCCTCATCAATTAAATTAATATGGGACCACCCCGGGATCATACTCTATACACCAGCGAAAGAATTATCAAAATCGGCTTAGTATTGGCGTAGATATAGAGTAACATACACTCAAAAAAAAAATTAAAAAAATGCCGACTTGAGAACCTCCTCCTTTTTGAAGTCGGTTATAAACAGGGAAACAAAAGACAGGACAGCAACATAAAAGTATTTACCCAGGTATAAATAACTAACTCAGGTAGGGGCACATCTGTGATTCCACGATCAACGCACAGCCCAAACCGCTGAAGCTAAAAACCTGAAATTTGGACAGTAGCTGCCTTATATGCCAAACACATCCACTAAGGAGGGATTTTCAAAATATCAACCTAAGTGGGTGAAAAGGGGTTAAAACGTTTGTATGAAAAGTCGTATTCCTTGAACCTACTGATTTGAAACTAACTGAAAATAATGTATGATAAAAATAAGGAAAAACAGTATTTTTAGATTTTCAAAACAACACATTAAAAGGGTGTAATGAGATGTCAAAGTTTGTATGGGAGAATCATAACGCATGGAGAGATTTATCTGAAACTTGGTACAAATACTCATAAAGTCAAATAATGATATACGGACTTGAGGGTTTTTCAAAAATGCTCCTAAAAGGGGGATAAATAAGGAGTGTAAAGATCTGTTTTTAAATATTCTATTATAAGTGAGTCTAAAAAACTCCCGGAAAGGGTGAAATGGGGTGTTAAAGTTTGTATGGGCACCTTTTGACACGTCCTGCGATTACCTCCAAACTTGGTATAAACTCTACAACGAATAACGAAACACATACTTTAGTGTTTATCTCACACTGCCTCTTGAAGGCTGTAAAGGGGTGTCAAAGTTTGTATGGGAAAACGAAACGCGTGAAGAGATTTTTCTGAAACTTGGTGCAAATACTCATAAGTCAAATAATGAAATACGTATTTGAGGGTTTTTCAAAACTGCCCCTTTTTATCAAGATACCACGCGAGCAAAGCCGCGGGCGTACGCTAGTAATAAATAATTATAACTATGCAACCTACTTAACAAATTATAAAATACTAGGTACCTACTAAAATGCGGAAGTTTATTTTACCTATTTCATATTTATATACTTATTAGCATCCCGTGCCGTTGTTGTGCTAGAAACGTGCAGACAATGCAATTCATATAATAGGTAAGCTGGGCACTCGAAAGCGCTTAGCAAAACTTAAAATGAAAACTTCAGATGTAGTACTTGTACCTGCTCTCAATGCCGGAATACGTATATAACTAAACCCTTATAGTCCAAGTAGTATAAGTCCGCAGCCGTGGAAGCGGAATTGATAGAGCGCACCGCACTGCCGAGTGTATGTACCACGGAATATAGAAAACCAGCCGGAAGGTCCAATAAAAGGCTTCTGTAAGAAGACCGTGCCCATACGATAGGTACCGATAGATTCAAATGAGACCTACTAAGATCTAATAGTTCAATAGATAAGGACATGTGAACGAAAAGAGTTGCACTGATCCATTCTCGACATTTTTCTGTCTTTTTTTACTTCTGACCTGGTAAAGGACCTACGTAACTGATTTGTTCTGCCTCCTTTTCCGGGGCATTATAATACCTGAGCATTGATTACCCCTACTGAGTAGCAATCCCATGTTTTGCATCTTAACTCTATGATAAATCGTTGCGTATACCTACGGCCTTTAGATTCCCTCTTTAAAAAGCTTTGTAGATGTAACATTATGGTTTGCCTGAGGGATCTTCGCGTTTAAAAAATATAGGTAACGAAGAAATAATCATCAATCTTTTACTAAGCATGGTGTACGTAACCTACAGTTTGCAAACATTTTGATAAAATCCAGAATCATGTTTGGTAAATGGTAATTTCCTTCTTCGATACTTTTCCTTCAAAAATGAACTTTTATCTCCAAGGTGGGTTCCGCTGCAGAACAAATCAGGTTCCGCACAATATCCGAAGTGTCGGTCGTCGCGGCGAACGAAGGCCCCGTTTGCCATTTACATTTTTAGTACTTCCGTGTTGAAGAGTTACTGTTGTAGACGGTTGGTCGCACAAATCAATGTAATGTGCTGAACCTAAGCAATCTATGAGGAGCATGTCTAGACGAACCTCTCTGGCCGAACCTTAATTAATAAAATCAATGTGAATGCGATGCATGGCATCGGTCTTATAACGCCGTTAGAGGTAGATAGATTTTGTAGAACCTACAACTAAAGTGAACTTACATTGCATTAGTTAGTTAGTATTAGTTAGTATTTCTTAGTTCCATGTTATTTTGGCTAAGATCTGATGAAAGTCTTCGCAGAAATAGAACAAAGCTATACCTACCAAATTTGAAGTCGGTCTTTATAACTTTATTATTTTTAACTTTATAACAACTTCAAAACAAAACTTGTCAGTTTGGAACAAGCAATCTTCTAGATTTTGCCGTGGTGGCCCCTAAGGAATAGGTCCCTCCATTTCTACCCGTGGATGTGTAAGAGGCGACTCAGGGAAACAAAGCTAGGGGATGGGCAGCAGCGTTAGCTTTATCTGCACTCGCCAACCCGCATGCCCAGCTTGGCGAGTACAGGTCCCCCGAATGATTGTTTGTAGAAATATATGGTACAGGCCTAGGTTCAGCAGTGGCCATCCTACGGCTTATAATTATGATGACGATGATTCTTCTAGAACACATTGAGATCTGTTACAGCCAAATCTATGGACAATCTTCTTTCAAGAAAACGATTGAGTAGGTATACAAGAAAATGAGCAATTTCAACTTATCAGATTCATAGTTCAATTACCCTTGTTTACGAAGTTATTTCGTACGTGAGCCTCTTTATGAATGGAGGGTGTAGCGACCGCGCCGCGTCGGGCGCCAACCCTGCTCCGTTGCTAGGCAACGCATCCCTCGCAAGACACCCGTTTGACCCTGGAGGTCACTCATCCCAATGCCCCTTGAAGCTCTAGACATTTGTTTGCTGATAATATCTGGTGTACTTACACCTGAAGATTAAACTAACCTACGACCTAGTAAGTATTCGATGTCAAATTAATAATAATAATTGGAAATTATATAGGTAGGTAGGTATTATATTAATAGAGTGTGACAGAGTGACAGAATATCAAATCAAATTAATTATTTATAAGCTAAAGTAATAATACCTAAATAATATAATGTTGTCAAAAAGACTGGTTTGTGACATCTATTGACACTTTCTTGTATGATTAAGACGTAGTTGTTCTAGATTTACATACATCTCGTAGTTAATAAAGTTTTACATAGATGGCAGCTAGATCGAAGTCAGTCAACGTCAGACTGCAAATTGTCGTAAGTTTTAACTTTATGACCAATTTTTAATTGAAATATTTAAATATCCATAGATTGATTTATTTATAACTGCCAAAGCGCGCGTTCTTTTTTAAAACCCTTCAGTGTATTGAAGATAGAGAAAAACTTTCTATAAATTCTAATAAATTCGCTAGATGGCGCTAGCTGTTATAAAAATGAATTGCTTGACTAAACTTTACCTTCATTCCAAAGGGATAACATACCATGATAGATAAGGGTACCTGAAATGAATTGTTTATCTATTATTTTCAGTTTTAACTATATAATTTAGACATAATTCTACATAAAGTATGTTATTATTAAATTTGACTCTTGCATCATGTGACGAGGTGGCCGAGTGGTTAAGGCGTTGGACTGCTAATCCAATGTGCTCTGCACGCGTGGGTTCGAATCCCATCCTCGTCGTAGTTTTTGCATTGATTTTACTATTATTATATGTCAATAGTTATGTCACTTCAATTTAGGATTATTTTTTTATAAATTATGGACTTATATTATTCTGTCAAATGATTAAGATTGCATAAAGTGTAATGTTGTCCTAACTATTACATAATGAGAAACAGTGACAGGTATAAATTAAAAAAAATGATTAAATCTCAGCAGCCTATAAAAGCACCATATGAGGTTTCTCTTGTTCTTAAAGTTTTTGTCATAATCTTTCGCAAGTGGAGTAGCCCTAGAGTAGATTGTACCACTAGTATTTTTAGAAAATTGTGAATTAGCTGAGCATACCGGTTTCACTTAGGTAATCAGGTGTTATCATTGTAATCGTAGCTGAAAACAGATTGTGCAGGTAGGTCGGTATAGCGTGTGGCTATCATTCGTCGTGAATTATCTAGACCTGCTTTCCACTATCTTATCAAGGCACCGTACTGGTTCCCTTTAGTTTACAAGTTTGGTTCAGGTATTTGCTGTACGCGCGAACGTGCGAATGCGAAACAACACACGTTATTGTGGATATGTAGTGATTCTGTAGTGAAATTGGTGTAATTTTGTACTGAATAAGTATTGACTGTAATAGTGCTGTGAAAAAAAATAAGTTAAGACTGAAATATTTCGAATGTAAGTTTCCTACGGTTTACACAATGAGTCATCTCGTGACATCGATTTTTGGGATATCTACCTTCACATATTTATATGTTAATACCAACCAATGGCCTTAATTAGGATTTTTTTAAGAGTGGGTAATTTCGAATGTAAGCCTCCGCCCGCAGCTTCGCTCGCATGGTACCTGGATAATAAGTAGCCTGTATGCTATTCTAAATAAAGAACTTTATATATTTCAAGATCTATCGAAATCGGATGAGCCGTTAAACATCTAAACATTCTCACAAACTTTCGCATTTATAATATTAGTAGGATTATGCTATAATACCTACTGCTTCAGTTTCATTTTCATTGTTTATTAGACGTGAATCACACTAAGCGGTCACTTTTATCTGACATTATCCTTATCAAAACTAGAACGAACTAACAATGAGTTGGGCAACCTTCTAATATTGTATCCAATTTTATTTGCTTACTGATAAGTAACCTTAATAATTCAGCAATAGATTACTTTATACTTATTATTTGCCCTTTATACCTCCTACTGTGGTGGCCGTGGTGGCTCCGGCTGAAGAATAGGCCCCTCCATATCTACCTATCCGCGGATGTCGTAAGAGGCGACTAAGGGAAAAAAGCTAGGGGATGGGCAGCAGCGTCCCTCATTTTAACAACGATAGCTCTAACTGCGCTCGCCAACCCGCATGCCCAGCGTGGTGAGTATGGGCAAATCCCCCGACTTGATAAGGAATTCGCTCTGTCTGTGGGGGAGGCCATGTTCAGTAGTGGACGTCGTACGGCTGAAATGATGATGATGATGATGATACCTCCTACTAATGGAGGTGTAAAAAGTGACTTCGCGATTGAAGTATTCGTTTAAAGGTTTAAACCAAACGAACATAGAGATTTCTTTCTTATGCTTTTTCATTCCTTCTTTCTTTCTTTTAAACGCAGACAAAACAACGAAAGAATGCTCTACGTCTGTTCACACTAAAATAATTTGATAGTGTGGGGATAGAATAAGCATTCGCTCGTCTGCTGTTAATCGGCCTTATAAGGATCTATGAAAAGAAGACCCTTCTGTGAGTCTTTATCATTTATTATGTCATAAAGACGTAAGACGTACCTAAAAATCTTTTCAAAATAAATTTTGACTTATATGACACATAGCACGCCGTTCGATTGAGTATATAGTTATATAGTTCCCGTTACTAATTTAAGTACCATTTGCTATTGCATAGATACTTTAGCATCGTTGTAGCTTTGAGATCTCTTTTTATTACCCAATAAAAATCCAATAAATCTTTGAGGAAAAACGGACTGAGTTAATTCTAAAAAGTGTAAGATAAATAAATAGGCTCACGACTTAAAAGCAGTTATTATGCTGGGATAAATATTTTGTATCCAACTTAATTAAGAAATGTTTAATGCTGAATAAACAGGAAATACCTATTTATCTAGCCGACTAACAAGAAACCCAAGAAACACTCATAATTTTCACGAATCGTCTACGGATTTCCATGCCCTCGGCCGCACCCGTTACTGATAAAAGAAAATACCTTTCGTACCTCGTAATCGATATTGTTTATCGCAACATTACACATAGGTGTTTGAATAATGGATAGATGAACCTAGTACTATGCTTGATACAACAGTCGGGACAGTCGGGACAAAACGTCTCAACACCGAATAAAAACAATTTTTGTTCCATACATTCATTAGAATATTTTTGTGTACCGGTAAGCAACATGCGTTCTATGGTCTGTGAACAACAGCGAGTCTTTCATCATCAGAATTTCCACTTTGACAAAGCGAATAAAAACAAATTAAATAATATTCCACAGATAAACAGCCAATATGTATTGGCTACCACTCCTAATGGCCTTAGCTGGCTGTACACACGCGCAATTGACTGCCCAGACCAGCGTAGCCCCTGAACTGAGAGAGTGCTACCTAGACCCTCTGCTAGTGAATAGGAACAACCTACCTCCTTCGACGATACAAGTCCTGATCGACATGATCCAAAAGATCGAGGATAACCCGGATGTGAACGTAGACTTGAGGCAGCTGTCTGCTTTATTACTGCACACGTGAGTTTGACTTCTAAATAATACTGTAATGATCGGTCCCGAATGAAAAAAAAACTTAAAATAGAGCAACTGAGCTAGTAAGCACTGAATACAAGAAAATAAAGAAACGAGGCGATTCTTATAATATTTGCATATCAGTCTTAAAGATTTTCTCATACTTGCAAATTGTGACCTAAATTCGGCGATACAAAAGACATGAACGCGCTAAGCAGTTATGAATTTTGATTACTTTTAAAATCCTCATCTTATTGTTCTTGCATTTAGATGATCTTATTAGGAGGTTACTTTTTGACATAACCTAAGAACCAAATAATTATTTGAATGTGTTTTCCAGATATCGACAGGACGGTATTGAGTACCATCATCCAGAAATAGCGATGGTATCTACATCTAACGTACTTCCCTATGCACCCACCTTCCACTCGTTCCATCGACACCGACTTCTGCTGACAAGGCTAATCCCCAGCAACCTGCAAGTGCTGGCAAACAAAACTTTAAACTCATCTTTGAAGGTATGTTTAGTTGTTTACTGCCTTCATTCATAGTCTGCTTGGAGTTTGACATGATTTTATTGCGCTTTTGTTTGTAATATTTTAAATTTTTGGAAAACTTGCATGTTCGTCTGCCTTGCTTCTCGCCGCACGTGATTTGATTTGATTTGTTGATTGATGATTAGACTTGTACGGACCCACTTTGTTTTGAATATTTTTAAAATAAGACTCCCAAATTAAAAAAAAATTGTGTAATGTCGTTTTATAGGACGTTGGACGTTTTTTTGTATGATTAGCAATGCCTTTACGAGGAAAACTAAAACCCAACTACGCTTATGGTAAAAAAACGTTTCACAATGTTTTTACACTCCATTTGTTATAGAGTTCTTCTATTTAGCTTTTATTTTTTTCGTTTACTGTTTTAAATGTGTATATTGTATATATTATTTTATATTTCCTCTAGTTCAGGAGAGCCAAACCGCGAGAAACCCTTAATAAATAGTTTACCATCAGGTATTAAAGAAAACTGAAATGTTTCAGTGTGCCATTCACCACATGCTTTCAACAACTGTGGACGCACGAGTTCGAGGTGATGAGAACAGCTGCAATCAGCTCTCCCAGTACCGTGGCTTGAGGACTGCGCGCTCTGTCAATGACGATGTCGAAATCTTGGACCTGGCACAAATGTTAGTAGCAAAGAGCCGCTTTAAATATTTAATCGTGAATGGAGGATGTTATGAAGTGTATCGAATATGTTTTTCACAGAAAATCTGCAACCCACGGCAACATGCGCCAGTATGACCCAAAAGATGATGTAGAGTACTCAAATTACGGTCGCGGAAAGTCGGAAAAGCAGTTGCTGGGAGACAGCCAGTGCCCATTGTTGGACGGTGTGGTCTTCACTGACTGGGGCGAGGTCTCTGCGGGCAACGTTATAGCTGGCATCGCTGCAGGTGCTCAGCCGCAGCAAGTTCCAGTGGTGGAACTAGCGAAGGGGTCTGTCATGAATTACAATAATGTACAGCAGACCGTCAATTCCATTTACCCAGCCACACTGTCAGGTATGATTTAGTTTAAAAACACATAGCGAGCAAAATAGTTTCGGGACAATGTCTGTCCAGTCCTAATAAATTCAAAATCTTATCTATCTCTTGTGAATTGCAGGTGATTTGGCAGAAGCTGTCCTTATTCAAGGAACAGAGAGAGGAAGCCCTACGATTTCCGTCGGCACATCAGGTAACTGGAACAGCAGCCACGCCCAAAGGCACTACATGCTGCACAGCAGAGTCAACGTTGAAATGACAGATCCTGAAATTCGCGGAGACATCGATGGTTTCGTTTTGGGAAGCACAATAGCCAACACCCTTAGCAGCTACAGCTCTTTGCGATTATCGCAACTACTAGACATGTACTATTCCTCCAGGGTAAGAACCGCTTGAAATATAAAAGTAGCTTATAGCGAGAGTGAAAAAGAGACGTTGCGGCCTATTTGTGCTGTTATAATATGAGTGTTTTATTATATTCTTCGATTCTAGAACGGTGTTTTTAATGCGGACTTACGAGCGTGCAATCGTAGAACCCTGAGTCAGCAGTATATTTCAAACCCAAACTTAGTGAGCGAAACCTATGCTTTTGCGGCTGCTTTGGATACAAACATGCCTCTACGTGGTACCATCATTGGTGGCCTTGAGTCCCTGGTCAACAGTGCTGTCGATAACTTTCAGTCATATACCAGTGAGTTCATTATTTTCCGCTAACACTGTTCGCAGCTTTTGGCCTACCTGATAATGATATTAAATTTAGATAAATACGTTCCAGGTAGCAATTTACATGAGCTAAGCTGCGAAGAAACCAAGGACTTCAGGCTTAAGACAAACCTTTACATAGTCCTCGACTCGAGTTGGCAATATACAGCTGTGTACCCAGCTATCGCATACCTCTTGGATTCTATTGAAGTCGGCAAATTCGGATCCAGTGCAACATTACTCAACGCGTTTGATGGCAGTATTGTGGTTAACACCACATTCTCTCAGGCTGACTTCCACTCTGAGTACACGCTATTGAAGCATCAAGCCAGTAAGTACCTAAAGATAATCATAAAGCAAAACCCCACCGAAAAAAATCAATGGTATGGTAATTCAATGTTTTTTTGTGTAGGCATTGTCTCTTGGCACTATCTTGATAGATCACTTTCTTTTCTTTCAGTGCAAACTGGCGTCAATCTTCAAACCAGTATGACAAACATACGTATCCTAATGCAGGAGTCCCTCAGAAACGAATCTCTGAGGAACTACGTAGGTGGAAACTCGACGGTGCTACTGTACCTGCTCAATACCAATATACAAAACAACGACGCTGTTTGGGAACAAGCAAGGCAGCTCAACGATACCGTTCCAGGTAGGTACGAACCCTGGTAATAGAGAAGGTATACTGATGATAATAAGAAGAATTGAAATAAAATACTGTATAAAATACCGACGCCGTGGTGACCCTGGCTGAAGAATAGGTCCCTCCATATCTTCCTAACCATGGTAAGAGGCGACTAAGGGTAAAATGCTAGGGCTGCAGCCTATAATAACAACGAGAGCTCTAACTGGCAAATTCCCCCCTCCCCGCGGACGTCCAGAGCGACTTCCTATCATGTGAAAGGAAGTCGCTCTGGAAATCTGTGAGGGAAGCCGATGTTCAACAGTGGACTTCCAACGGTTTTATTGATGATGATGATGACTGTATAACTTAGTAAGTAGGTACCTATACTGCTTTTCAAATCTGTATTGATGCTGAGGTACCATTTTTATGTACCTACCTACTCATCATCATCATCATCATCAGCCTGTAGAAGTCCACTGCTGGACATAGGCCTCCCCTAAAGAGTTCCACGACGAACGGTCTTGAGCCTTCTCCATCCACCGACTTCCCGCAACCTTCACAATGTCGTCGGTCCATCGGGTGGGGGGCCTTCCAACACTGCGTCGCCCGGTTCGTGGTCGCCATTCGAGAACCTTTACTCCCCAACGGTTATCGGTTCTGCGAGCTATATGGCCTGCCCACTGCCACCTACCTACTATTTTTTTCATTTTTTCCAGATTTGAGAATAATCTTCGCAACAGCAACGAATCAATTCGACAATCTATGGAACCTCGTGCGCGATGTGCACAATGACATCAAGACAGTGGCTTTAACATCAACTGGAACCGGTGTTGAGATAGTAATGAATCCAGTACTAGAAAGAATTCAACAAGGTAAGTTTTATTTATGGCTTTGAGCCTATTAGACTATCTCCATACCAAATTCAGAAGAATTCATCCAAGCTGTTCATTAGTTTAGTCGTAAAAACGTTACAAATTAGTAGTCAGAGAGACAGATTAACTTTAGCATTGATCGTATTTATTATTGAGAACGTGTGCAGTGTGGTGTGAGACTGGCTTCAAAGATTCCATAAAATTGTACGACTAAATAAAATGCGATTTTGTTACAGTCGGCAGAAGAGTTGTCAACCCAGTCTGCGGCTCTCAGTTCGTAGCGGCTTCTTCAGGAACTCGGCAATTCGAAGACTTCGTAGAACCCGGCTATATAAACTATTATGCTATCAGCGCCAACTATTTCTTTGATCAAAACGACAACAGAAAAGTGAGGATCTCAAGAAGTAGTTCTGGAGTTGGTAGTCTTGTGATCTGTCATTCACGATCTGTGGTCCAACCAAGGTGCGTTCATAGGTTCACAATTTTACAAGTTCCTACTTACCAACATTTTACCACCACCTGGTAAAATGTTGGTAAGTATCTACTTGATAACCCCATCGATGGCCTAATTTTAAATCTGAAATTTTGGTTACCCTCAGAGGCCCGAGTCCGTTATGTTATGAGGAGGAGGTAGGGCACAGCGAGATTTTCTCGTTCTGAATTGGAGCAGCCCGCCTGGAGAGGTACCTCCGCCTTACAGAAAATCGCAGCCAAATAGCATTATTTGTTTCAAATAGTGTTGTGTTCCTGCGATGAGTAAGGTTGCCAGAGCTCTTTAGGGGTGGGGGGGTTCGGGGCGGCAACGCGTGCGTAATGCCTCTGGTATTGCAATCGCTAATAGGCTACGGTAACCGCTTACCAACAGGTGGGCAGCAAGCTCGTTTGCCACCTCAGTTGTATAAAAAAAAAAAAAATGTTCGTGAGTTACTCACTTGTCAGCGTGATAAGTGAATAGCTTACCGATGGTGTCACCTAAAGCGCCCCTACAAAAACCGACAAGCTAATTCTCTATTCACCACTCACCGCTGACTAGTGAGACGGCTCATTTACATACGGACTCGCTACTCAGCTCTGTCCGTTTTTCACTCAATAAGTAATACAAATTACCTAGCAATGGCTAATCTGCCTTGAATGGGTAGCATCGAAAACATTGTTTATCTTCTTGGTTGCAGAGACAACTTCACTCTTATCGGCATGGAAGAGAACGCGATCACTTGCGAAACCATAGCCACCAGCGGCAACATTGAAGTAGGCCTGCAGAACCCCTGCGACGGACATGCTACCATCAACTCTTGTCCTCCCCTGTACATGTCGGTGCAGTCAAACACCGGCGGATCAGCTGCTTCCACTGCTGTATGCACAGGTGAATCTCAAGTTGCTTGCTTGTTATGTCACTGATCCTTTTTGGTTATCCTGCTTTAAGGTCAGTAAGCAGTTCGAGGTTTGGTGGCACTGAAAAAGGCCAATGACCTTTGGTGATAGAACCAGTGTGGTGAAAAGATTAAAGTACCTACATCACGTCACGATATGTCTTCCAATTCTTAGTTTCTACGACATGCCGGTTTCTTCACCGTTTGAGAGCACTATTAAAGCGCACGTAAATTTTCCGAACGGAATATCCATTGGATCATAATAATTTTATTATACCTAACTATATAGGTATTTATATTTATATAATTTATATATTTTCTTTTCAGAAAATTCAGTGTGCAGATTTCCGTACAACGTCAGATATCAAGTGCAGATCGAGGAGTTTGGGTGCTTCAGTGGAGCCGGCAGTATTGGAGCTAGCCTTGCGTTCATACTCTTTGCTTTCTTAGTTAGCTTCCTTAGAAATCTTTAGTTAATTAGTTATTTATGTAACTTGTACCTACTACTAGGTAAGTAGGTAGGTACTAAGTGCCCGTTGTACATTTTGTAGTCCCTACCGATTATTTTTAACACGTTTTATAAGAGTTTGTTTTATTAGTTGTAAGCAGAATGACAACGATTACATACCGTTTACAGAACATTCTTTGCTCACATACAATTCAAGTGCTGCATCAAGAAGGGTCAGTACGGAGACGCCTGATTTGTTTAATAGTACCTACCTACAATAGAGAAATTCGGTCGAAGGAACCATGTCGTCGATTTTAGAGATAATTTAACTGCATCTAAAACGTTTCAGAAATAGTCTACGCGACTTTACAGCATTTTATTGTGAGATGGGTTTTTCATCAACGAACAAAATGTCTCCATCTCGCATAGTTGCAGAGTTCCCCATACTAGCCCTTCTTGATGTATCAACCTGTACGTATATGATTAGGCCACGCTTCTCTACCGTAGGTACGCTAAACCATTTAGGGTATTTTAATCTCTACCTTATGCAGTTGAGGATTTTAGTTTAGATACTAGAGTATTCCTTAGTAGTATGTGGATACTAGATAAGCCACACTAGATTGAGAGACGTCGTTCTTGTTAAAGATAATATGGTACGAAATCTATGGGGAGGCCTATCGTCAGCATTATTAGACATCCTGCGGCTGAAATGATGAAGTAGGTAGGTACTTAGGGGCCTAGGTAATAGGTAAAAGTAATAAACACCCAAGAGGTATGCATAATTTTGTTTGTAAGTAGCTCTTGGGTGTTTATTACATAAACAGGTACTTACATATTTATTTTAAAGAAGATCATACGTAATGAAGGCACTTATGTACCTACTATAGTCAGGACACAGACTAGGGAGATACTACGTAGAGTACGTATAGTATTATCTTATCTGTGGTAAAGAGTAGGTAAGCCCCTTCGTCCATGACGCTACGCAAAAGTGACGGAACTCATTAGAAACTAGAGTTGCGGACTGATTGGAAACTCTGACTCGTTCACGACGCTACTGGAATTTCCTGAAACTCAGTCACTCAGTACACGATTTTATGTAAACAAAGTTTTGAAAACGAAAATAATTAACATGACTAGTGATAATTCGAGCGATGACATGGAATTATAACTTCTCCAGTCACATAGACGTCAGAATCACATAAAATTACTTTTTATTCGTTCATTTTTCAACAGTTTCTCGAAACCAGTTGCCTGGCGACCAGCATGTCGAGTCGCCAGGAGACTAGTTACAAACGCGTTCCTTTTGAGTAGCGCCGTGGACGGACGCGCATTGAAATACTAGTGCAATCGCAGTCAGACTACTCATAAGTGACTACAGTTTCAGTCGCGTTCCTTTTGAGTCGCGCCGTGGACGAAGGGGCTAAGTGTGAAATGGTGGTCAAAAGCCTAAACAATAAAAAAAAAAAAAAAAAAAAACAACATAGCGACAAAATGCTGCCTGGATTTTTAGGGACGTTGTGTATGGGAGTTGTTAATTTCCGACACTTTTGTGAAAGAAAGTAATTTCTCTAAGGCATTGAATAGCAATATATATAGGGTTTTTATGTAAGGGGTTAGTATGTTTCGTGTGTATTGAATGCGAACTCAGTCAGGGTCGGCTTCTTTTATCTATGGTTGCGACATTACTTATTTTGACGTTGACAATCTATTGATATTATGTCACTATTAAAAGTCAAGTCAAACTGACACTTCCTTTCCATCCATCCTTCAGTTTTTTTTTTGTTTACGTTCATTAATTACATACACCAATAAATCGTGAAATCTAAAAGAAACGAACTTTAACATGTCCGGAGAGGATTGCGATGCTCTAGACCGAGGCGACAATGATGGACAGAAGCCCGACAAGATGTTTACATTGAAAAAGTGGAATGCAGTTGCTATGTGGAGCTGGGACGTTGAATGCGATACCTGTGCTATTTGTCGCGTCCAAGTAATGGGTAAGTTCTTGGACATACTTATTATCGGTAGTCTAACGTACTAAGCTCAGAATGAACTGTGTCCTATTTAGGGAGCTCCCTCAGAATACATATTTCGTTAGCGTAGAACTCACTAAGCTCAGAATGAACCGCCTTCGGAGCTCCCGACCAGAGCGGCACTATTGTGTAAGCTTTCCTAATGGGAATGACATTCGCAACTTTGAGAATTTATAGGTACCTATATTGATTTTAATACCGTCATCTGAAAGATATAAAAAACGAAGGGAAGGAAGTTGAGGTCAAGAAAATTTCCCTTGTTTATATACGTTTTCATACCTATTGCTTAGAATATAAAAATCATAATCAAAGTTTTTATCAACACAATGGCACCACAGTATTGTCCGATGAACTGTGTTCTTGATCTGATGCTGACCACAGGCAAAGCCCCCACAGGCAGTGATATAATAATGGTAGTATAGGTAATATAGGTAGATACCTACCTACTAGGTATTTTTAATTCAATTAGCAAATTTAAAAAAATATATGAAACGGAAGCTCTTTTTAACGAAAAAATATCAAGGTTGATTTCTTGCCCATATTTTCAAGGTGTGCTCGCAAAGAACCATAATGTACACTTCAGAAAAAGAAAAAAGTCTAACTTCTTTGCAAGAACAAGTGTAAATTCAACTACCTATGTGTAGTTCTATGTAAGACATCTCAAAATGATCCTTGTCATTTAATAATACAAAATTTTTCTTCTTCAATCATTTTTGTCAAGAAAAATCTGGGAACTGGAACTGGGAAACAAGGAAACTACCCATGTACCCTTTTGTAAAATCAAAAGAGTACACAAAAAAAATCCTTGGCCTTATAACTATAGATGTTTAATATCAGTACGAAGTACGTAGTATGAAGCATGCGGCAAGGCAGTTAGTTCTTTAGAGCAAGAGCCTGAAGCGCTGAAGCTATGCACTCAAAGTCAAAGTCAAAGGTTTTTATTTCAATAAAATCACTATGATCACTATGTCTTAGAAACTAGGTGAAGCTATGCCTGTTCTTCGCGACCAAGCCTAGAAGAATCAGGCAACAAACACAGCTTAGGGCCTATCATTTTTTTCGATGATCATTGTTTTTTTTTTTCTCGTTTAGGTACCTGATCCAAATACAGTTTATTTTATTAATTACATACAGAAAACAAAAAATATAAACATGGTATCATTTTAAATAATTTATTTACTATTCAAAGTGTCTGGTTTCTAAGTTCTAATATGTTGTTATTAAATAAATTAGTAAGGAAACACACACAATCTTAAAGCTACTTGCAAATCTTCACTACTTCGCTAATGAAAATTAAATAAATTAATAAAAAATACTCATACAATATGCTTGGAATATGGCAAGCTAAAATTTAGTAAAATAAGAACGTACAGAATAAGTTCTGTTCATTCTTAATTTATCAATCGAATTAGGGTAAAACTTAGGTTTTACTATAATTATAATCTCGAGTTTTGCATGAACTTATAATTTACTAAATTTGAGTTAGCGTCAGTGCCAATGTGCTGATTCTGTTTTATGTACATAAACTAACTTTTATTTTACTTAAACTTATTTGTCTACTATTGCGTAGAAAAAACAAGGACGGCGATAATTTTTGGGCTGTCAAATTACGTTTAAATCGTTTTTCGGAATCTATAGCAATTAATACAGAAATAAACGATGATAAAGTGCTCCCTCACCGGGAGCATTCGCCTGTAATGTAACGTTTAGATTATATTATGAATATTACGCTACGCATCCGCGACAAGTGATGCGCATTGATCTAACAAGTTGTATCAAAATATTACAGAGTGTATTGTACAGATTGTGCACTGTAATGCACGGTTCTCCTCCCTCAATGATATAATGTAATGTTACATTACAGACGAATGCTCACGGTAAGGGAGCATCAGATAGTTCACTTCTTAACAGTAGATAATTCTGCACACATGATTTTTTTTCTACAAAAAGTGTAAGATATATTCTATAATAAAACTTGATTGTTGTTAATCTGTTTGAAATAAATAATATAAGGAAATTTTATAATCTCTAATTACCTAGCTATGAAAAAAATTCTAACAACCATTTGGTAAAGGCTTAATGTTCGCAATAGAACTCAATCGTCTCGTTCTAGTGACACCTTCCCTGCCAGTCATCTTGTTCTCAATTTGCTCAAGACTTTTGCCGCGTGTTTCTGGTACGCAAATCACTACAAAAAATAACCCCACAAAACATATGCAGCCAAATAACCAAAATGTCCCAGCCGGGCCAATGCCATCTATAATATTATGAAACGTCTTGGTCACTGTAAACGTACACAGCCAATTGAAAGCGGTGCAAATTGATGCAGCGTTTCCCCTTATTTTCGCTGGTAAAATTTCACCCATCATCAGCCACGGAATTGGACCAAACGCCAATGAAAATCCTAACAAATAAGTCATCAGGCAAGCCAGCGGTATCCAACCTAGATTTGACACGTCTAATTTTAAATCTGTCTGTACATAGAAGAAGGTGCCTAGCATAACCAGTGTTATGGTCATGGTCACCGAAGAGATATACAGCAGCACCTTACGTCCAGCCCTGTCGATGATTGCTGTGGCCAGAAAAGTCGATACAAAGTTAACGACGCCCACGATAATGGTTGATAATTTTTCATCTACCGAGCTTCCTGACATGTGAAATATTTTAACAGTGTAAAATATCACCGCGTTTATGCCTGATAACTGCTGGAAGGTCATTAGGCCTAAACAAATTAAAATAGCTTTCATGTATTTCATGCTAAAAAGTTCCCCAATTGTTATATTATCAGAAGCCGTTTGTGCATCGGAGAATGCAATGTCGCGCAGTTCACTATCGACCTTAGCATTCTTTCCCCGCAGCCACTGCAGTGCTTTACGGGCTTCGGCTTCTCGCCCGCGCGATATGTACCATCTAGGAGTTTCAGGAATCATTAACATCAAAATGAAAAACGGAATCGGCAAAGTTGCACCCAGATACGCTAGTTGGGACCAATCGAGATATTTACCTGCTAAGTAGCAAATTAAAATGCCAATGTTTCCTATCGCCGTAGGAAACAATCCCAGAGTACCCCTAACTTCTGGTTGAATAGTTTCTCCAAGATACACCGGAAATGCGAGTGATCCTACTCCGACACACAGACCGCATATGACGCGTCCTAAAAGTACTAAGTGGACGATCTTTGCACTGGCAATGATGATCCAGGCTATGAAAAACGGCGGTGCAATGAATAAAATAGTTCTCCTTCGTCCTATGTAGTCGACTAGTGGTCCACCGATCAATCCGCCGGCCAACGCTGCTAAAGGCATCAGGCTCCCAATCCAGCTGGCCTTAAAGAAAAGAAAAAGTACCCATGTTTACTTAATCTTATAAAGAAGGACAACATCAATTTTATACACAGTTCATTATAAATTTATTTCAATGCGATGAGTACCTACCTGTTCTTCCGAAACTTCTATGACATCGCTATCTTCCATGGAAGCGAGAGCCGGTGACGTATATGCTGATGAGAATCCAACGATCATAGAACCCATTGACACCGCAACGGCTGCCAATACCTGGAACCGAACATTTTTGCTTAAACTCAATTTAAACATATTCACGAACGGATTTACTCCCAACTGTAATACAAATTTCAAGTGGATAAAATATAATTATCAATATTCTTTGATTTCATAATGAATGTTACATAATATTTTGTCGTAATCTGAAACATCACGTATTGTGTTCAAATGTTTTTATTTTGAAACAAGCCTCTCAATAAGATGGGCAATTTAAACTCGTGACGTTATTTGCCGGGAGGTGTGTGCTGCCAGCCTACTATTAATTTAAGAAATCATTGACTCTGATTGTGTCCACTTACTCCTCGTCACAATAAATAAAAATTAATTGTTACTCGAGCAACACATTCAAAAGCTGTACGTTTAGTTATAAAAAATGATATTCGTGTTGCTTGCTCGTGAACTTGAATCATCCATCATGTCAGGGTGATGTATTTAATGCAATGCCATGTGGGTTCTAAGCATGCAGCCTTTGATCAATAATTATAATCATGTGGGCAATTATGTTCATACATCAGGCTCAAGAGCGTTCGTCGTGGAACTCTTTGGGGGAGGCCTATGTCCAGCAGTGGACTTCTACAGGCTGATGATGATGATGATGATTGCGGGCAATGATACTAAATTGCAGTTCTACGTAAACCATGAGATGAATTAGTCAAATATTATGGGTTTTAACATGACAATAAAATTCTACGATCATACGCATAAGGCCTAATTTCTTCCTGCTAGTTTTTGAATAAATAAATAACTACGGTCAAGTGCGAGAACTCGCGCCCTGAGGCTTTCGTACCATTGGTCGTGGGTTCGACTCCCGGTCGTGCACCAATGGATTTATAAAAATTAATAAAAATTCTAAGTGTAGGAATTGACAAACTTAAATTTGCGGTCGCTCACGTAGTCATTGTATGACATTGACCGCAAATATTACTTTGTTTCTTTAAAGCTCTTAGCATTCCAAATTTCAGAATTGTGAGGTAACTGGAAGTACCCTAGAGGTTTTTGATTTTTGCCATTTCCATACAAAAATGATACATTTATTGCCATATCTTTTTAATGCCACAGACCTTAATAGGTGATATAAATTTCAGTTGATACCTTGAGCCGTTTCTGAGAAAAAGGGTCTTGACAGACGGACAACAAAGTGATCCTATAAGGGTTCCGTTTTTTCCAAATGAGGTACGGAACCCTAAAAATATTTTTTGCTGTCACTATCGTTACTATTTTGTTAATAATAATATGCATTATTAAAAATGCTTAAAATTCCACTCGTGCCGTTCGCGTCGGCATTAAAAATGCATAAAAGTATGCAACAATTAAAATTATCGTAAAACTTACGTAAAATTGTATAGTTGTTTGTGATTCCGAAGTAGGCAAAATGTCTTTTATTTACTAACTAGCATCCGCCCATAGTTACTCTTGCGTGGTTCCCGGATGAAAGTAGTCTTTATGTTATTTTATTCCAGGTTATTTACTACATTACATTCCTCATTCCAATTCGTTACGTGCTTACGGTGTTTATCAATATCTATATCCCATCTTACCTGAACTGCGATTTCGTTGAAACTTTACCAAAGGGGAACTCAAATTATATTGGTATTCAAATTTTACTATTTTCGTTGTATCTCAAAAACCATAGGACCTAGAATAAAAATAAAAATCGTTTGGCAATGTATAAACGAAGGATATGACACCACACTACAGTATTTGTAGGTATGTATTTCTTTTTTTTTATATCCCCCTATTGGACCCCTGAATCTTAAAAACCCTTTGGCCGATTTAACTCATATTCTTACCAGCAAAACATGTTGACCTACTAAATTCCATGCAGTTAGGATTGGCGTTTCGAAAGTTATGCTCTGCATGCTGCGCTGTATGCTGCAAACATACAACACCGATTCGTCCAAGTTGTTTGAAAGATCTTGCTCGCTTCGCTCGTTCACGCAATGATCTTGTAAATAAGCACATTGGCAATGGCGAGGCTGGCAATATGCATCCATGATTATTTTAGTTCTACCTAATAATAATTCGATAAAGCAATATTAAATTCGATCGTAACTGAAGTAAAAACTTCCTAGTTGAATAAAGATTTCACGGAAAAACAATTTTGTACGTAGGTAGTTTCATCATTTGATAAGGTAACATACCATGAAAATTCCGACCGCATCGATCAAAAAAATACTCTATTCTTTATTCTACACAAGAAATAATAAAATTAACAAAAGTTATAATTTAAATAAGTATGTACAAAGGCGAGCTTAACCCTAAAAAGAGCTTTCTTCCACTAAACCTTTGAGACTGATTGAAATACAAAGTGATTCATAATATGTTTGCCATATAGACTGCTTTTTATCTAGGTACCACGCAAGCGAAGCCGTGGGCGCAAGCTAGTTATAAAAATGGCAAAAAGAACAGAAATAGCTAATTTGAAAAGTTTTTGTAATTTTTTATCTTATTATTTGTTCTTGTTGTTTATAAGCCCTTTACAGGATAGATAGTATAATACAATGAATCGCCTTGTAGAGGAAAGTTCGTCAAATCATTGCATTTTTTATAGTCCTATAATCCAAAATTCGGTTTGTTTTATGTACTGTTTTATCAAAAGATATCAAAGATCCATGTTTGGTTGGCGTAGCGATGGTCAAGCCATCAGAGGATGATGAACCTAATGACCAGATGGGTTTCAATTGCCAACGAGTAATTCTGGCCAATCGCATTTCATGCCTAATTTCTTCAATTTGATAATCAAACATAAATTAACAAGTCAAAGCTTGAATTGAAAATGAAATAGTGATCGGTATGTATAAAATACCTGCGAAAATTTATATTTGGGCTTCTCTTATTGAACGGTTTGGAATTAAATTTAGCATGTATGTAGTAAATAGCCCGGAATAACATATAGGCTACTTTTTATCCGGGTACCACGCAAGCGAAGCCGCAGATGGAAGCTAGACAATCATAAATTAACAAGTTAAAGCTTGAATTGAATATTTCTAACTGAAACAGTCGTAGGAGTTTAGTCGTCGCACTTTAATCCTTTCATTTCACTGATTCTTTCACCGACGGTCATAGTCCCTTTTCAGGGCCACCATACCACAACTTGATCACTGATCAAATACGACCAAGAAAGAAACAGTGACACGACAGGCAAGCAAGAGTCATCGGCATTAACAAAATAGGTACCTGCGAAAATGTGTATTTGGGCTCTTCATATTCACTGCTCCTCGCGTGTATGCTGTAATGCGTGTCCGCTCTCATTAGAACCTTCATCTTGATTTCAAGACTGTCTATGTACAACTGTATGAAACTTCACTGCACAACTATTGAACACATGCAGAAACCGTCATGCACCGCCAACCGTGTACCCGACATAGGCTACTGAAGAAATGAGTGTTTCGCCGTGCAAGATTCCATTTATATGGGGACAATTGATTGGTTTTCGAGGCTGTATATTCAAAACACTCCTGAAACTTGCCGGCGGAGTCTAGTGTGATATTAACTACCTACCAGCTAATACCAATTTTCGAAGGTTTTCAATTCTATGTAGAGTTGAAAACCGTTGATTCATCATCCATTGAAATAGAGTTAGTAGTTAGTGTAGTGTGTAGAAAAACAAAATAAACTCGAGAAAAAAAATGTGTTTAATAAAATACCTTCCTAGATCTAGGTCTCGCGGCTTCGCTCGCATGCGCATGGTACAAGTTACCTTTATGTTATTCCTGCATATAAACTAGGTACCTGCCTTATTCCTATTCGTTCGGTGACGGCGTGATTTAGTAGCAAACATACAAACTTTCGCATATTTATAGTAAAATATGGAATAAAAGGAGATCTGATATCTATCATACTTTTACTGTAAAAAAGCCTATACTTTTACTGTATGATAGATATCAGATCTCCAGGCGTTCAGATCCTTGAAGAAGTATAAGGAGTGTTGTCAGAGGTACGTCCATACATTTGGCATAAGCCCACATTTTGCAGTAGTGAGTATTCCATTCGTGACAGGTTGCAAACCCATCGCTGTCGCAAGAAGAATACTTACTGGTTTCCTCACGATGTTTACCTTCTACAAGTGCAACTACATTTTTCGATAAACTCATTGCACTACGGGGCTCAACACCCATCATTCATAATAGTATTAGTAAGATAGGATAAGGTATAGAAAAATTTTAAATATCATTAATTTATTAATTAAAAATATCATAATAACCACCGAAATTAGCTGATCAGCGAACACTTGACAGTAACTACTTTTGGTATACTTAATGGTAATAAAAGTAAACTGTTAACTTTACGGCTTCGAGTTGCGGCTATATTCGTTTTTAACTCAATCCAACAATGCGATGATTGCTCTTCTTTCGATTCGGTCCTCGGTATCACACTTTCATCTAACTCAGAGCATTTCCTTGGGTTTTTATAACCCTGGGTATATTTAATTTTAATTAATTAATTAATATCTTTATTTCAGGCTACTTGACATATTACACAAACATGAGTAATATGCCATGGCCCATATTAATAAATACCTTACAGACTAACATACATTATAATATTAAACTTAAATAACTACACCACATCTAGAGTCAGGGACTTTCTTGATCGTGAGCGCCTCCCTGTAGCGACGGTAGACAACTCCAGCTGACCAAAATTCGGGCGCGAGGAACACCTCTTTGTACTTGGCAGCTACCTGGAGCACGTAGGACTTGAAGTTAGTCGCCCTACTCGACTCCAGGCGTTTCAGGCCATGTACAAGAACCTCTGGAGCTGGACTGATCCGACGACGGGCTCTTTCTTCCACATACCGGAGAACACTCTCCCCAGTAGTATTCGGATCCAATCGGGAGATGTAGATCCCGATGGTCGGTTCTACGACCTCCAGTGACAGCGGAGATCGGGGGGCGGTCCCGCGTTGTTATATATAACCCTTTTAAAGATTGCCCTCAATCATTATTAGCTACTCACAACACAGGGAATCCTAGTGTGAGAGCTAGTGTCCATAAGCCCTTAACTTCTTACACCGATTAACATACTACTGAACTAATGGTACTAGGTTCCTACTTACCTTTATCGCATAGAGTATAATTAATATAATCTACGTAACCCTTGTCAAACTCAAACTTCTCACAACTCAGGGTATCCTAGTGTGAGAGCTTGTAAGCAACGTACCTACTTTAATAGGGCCTAGACTAAGCTATCATTGTACACAAAAAAATTTAATACATAAAACTTAATTATTATTATTGTTATAATTGCCACCAAGTCAACTCCTGGTTCGTCTAAATTCTGATGTTTATCAGCTGTTATTTTATAACAGCCTCTTATCCTCAAATATTACCCTCTTATTCATAATCAGTCACTATCTGCTCGATAAATCTCGCCCTGTCTTTTTCTAACAGTAAACAAAAGAAAGGGGCGGACATACATTCTTTTATCAAGCCGATATAGTTAGTGAGTGATTATGAATAAGGGGATTAGTATTACTCTAAGTGAGGGTTAACGTGGGTCGTCCAGCAGCGAGGTGGGCAGACGATATCGCAAGCATCGCGGGCCGCAACTTGAGGCTTGCACAGAATAGAGCAGAATGGCACATGCAAAAGGATGCATATACCCTGCAGTGGGTGAAGTCAGGCTGTGGATGATGATGACGAGGGAATATGTCTTAGCTGCTGCAACAAGTTATAGGTACTGGAAAATAAGCTTTTCATTCTTCAACCAGTAGGTACCTACCTACTTAGTACTTCTAAAAGCTAGTTAATGAGTTAGGTAAGTTAGTTTGTTTATAGTTAGTGAACCGTCTTAGATTATGATAAACATGTTGTTGTAGCTACAATCGTTATGCTCGTAGCACATGTTGCGAATGTTTACTGACTCTACATCCGTGCTATGGAAAATATTCCTTTTTCAATTGCTTCATCGAATATTATAGACACTATGTACAATATAATTGTTTGATTCAATGGGGACTGATACCCGAGATCAAAGTATTTAGGTCAGGCTATCGACCATTTGCATTTATAATTACTTAAGTAGTAAAAAGAAAACGAAAGCAATATGCTCAGGACTTTAATCCCCAAGACTGGTAGACATCCATCATCTCTGGCCGAGACATCAAAATCATCATTGTTGTCTTTGATTATTAAATCGATACCAGCCAATAAGTGGAAAATTACAGTAAAACAGGAAGTTTGAATCCATCACACCAAACTAAAGCCTTCTACAATTTCATATCACCTTCCGATCAGATCCTTGAAGACGTCTAAGGGGCAGAGGCATGTCCGTACATTTGGCACATGCCCACATTTTGTAGTAGTGAGCCCGTCACGTATTTCATACGTGACGGGCTGCAAGCTCAAGAATATTTACGGGCTTCCTGACGATGTTTTTCTTCACCGTTTTAATCACGTGCGCACTAAAATTTTTCGATTAGAAAAACTAATTGGTTATTTCCATTATTTCACTTGGTTATTTCCACCAATTCAAAATATTTGTCTCACCCTATGTGACGGAACAGTTCAACTGAAGTTACACAGTTTAGTCCCAACAGTCAATTATAGTACCTACAGTTAACAATATAATTTATGTTTTACTTTCGTTTGCGTTTGAAAACTAAACAAAAATTACCTCGTCCTACGTATCTCAGACGTACTTCTACGTAGACCTTCATTAGATCTTCACAAGTCCGAAATCCCACACGCTCACGTTCTATATATTCAACGCTGTTCGTTGGTAAGCGCATCACTTGAGAACGGCTGGACCGATTTGGCAGATTTTTTAAGGCAGGTTTTTAATGAAATAAATATTGGAAAAGTTAGCGGGAAATTGGAAAATTCGGGAAAAACTGAAAGTAAATTAATAATATGGGATTTTTTGAACGATGGATATGCGTATGATTTTTTTCGCATTGTTTACACATTTCCAATAGCTTTTCACAAATTCGCAAAACGATCATAAACTAATGTACTTATTGCAATTTGGACTAGTATTTATTTAAAAGTAAGTTTAATTGGCAATAATCGACATGTTTTGACATAATTTGATGAAATAAAAAACGTGACAGTGTATTTACCTACCTAGTATCTAACAAATATTAATATCGCGTTGTGACTTACTATTTAATACAATCTTAACCCGTCTTATAGGTCAGCGATAACAGCAGTCAAGCAGACCCTTATTCTATGAATTGTCAGTTGTCAATAAAACTAGACTAGAGCAATAATATTATTGGAGATCACTTGGATATTATGCATTGCAATCTATTTATTCATATGAATTTACAGTATATTCTATAAAACAAATATATTCACTCATGTCTTAAGTTTTAGAGGAACCATCTCACATAATAAAAGAAACAGAGTTCCTACATATCTTATTATAAATAAATAAATTATGTGTTTTTTGTCTTAGTCGATGTTACAAACCTGCGTAGTATTAACGTACCTACCTACCTAAGATTCCACGCGAGTGAAACCGCGGGGGTATAGCTAGTCCTCTTATAAAGATAATGATAATTTAGGATAAATAAAAGCACGCCATACTCTGTTTCAAATAATATTTATATTGTTTCAAGTTTTAATAAAAAATAACAATCAAATAAATTATGACTCCGTAATATACGAAATCTTTTCAATAAAATCTTAAAATAATTTCTATAAATAAATCACTTAAAAATAAACATTTGGTGTAAATATCTAAACTAATCGTTATCTTGTCATGATCAACATAGAATTTATACAAGTAACAGATCCATATTATATTACGTAAAATATAAATATTTTACCGATATACCGATAAAATTACAGATTTAGTATTAAAGATTAGTACAGGTTTAGTACTTAGTATTCGCTCGTATTCTTAAATATTGAATCAAGACTCAAGCAAAACTGACAAAATATCTGTGGTTGTTTATGGATTAACTCACGCATGAGTTTGATTTTAGAGTACGGGCCTGAGTGATGCATTGCTAAACAAACACAACTACAACTCCTAAGAACTCTCCTTCATCTCTATAATGCCAATACGAAATTATTTTAATTAAATAATCATAACGTACACCTATAGACAACTGTGAGATTCCGTCTGACATAAAGGAGAATTGCGCACGTTTTTACTTCAAAGAACTAAAAAAAAGCTTGAATAGATATACTTTGAAGTTAAAAAACAACGCTACTTTATAATCGAGGAACTTCCATAGAAATAACGGCATAAATCTACATTCATAGGAACTATCGGCAAAAATTTGTTTTCTAATATCTAATTTTACTATATTTACATTTTATAATTAAACTATGGCTAGGCTACATTCCCAATCAGTCTTCAGTCTACACCAAAAATTCAGCGTTTCACCTCTTATATAAACTTAAAATCACACGATCTATTCTGCACTTCGTTCGGAATGTTCGTCTTCTTGTCGGTTAGGTACATCAGCTTGCTCCTGAAGCTTAGCAAGGGTTGTTGTGAGGTAGCTTGCTAATGGCCCGCACTTTTCCTGAGCCACCTGTCAATTTCTTTTCAATTTCTTCCAAGCTTTTTCCTCGTGTCTCTGGCACGAAAAATATGACGAATAATAATCCAAAAAAACAAATGACGGCAAACAGCCAAAAGGTGCCATATAGATCGATTGTAGCAATAATATTATGGAATGTCTTTGTGACAATGAAAGTGCATGCCCAGTTGAAACCGGTCGCAACAGATGCAGCGGTGCCTCTGATCTTGGAAGGTAGAATTTCTCCCAGCATAAGCCACGGAATAGGACCGAAACCGATGGAGAAACCCAACACGTAGATGACGAGACAAGCCAGTGGCAGCCACCCGCATGAGCTGACGTCAACTGTGGTTGTCTTCAAGTAGAAGTAGGCTCCCAATGTCGCTAAGGTAATAATCATGGAAACTGAAGACGCATACAGTAGTATTTTACGCCCCAAACGGTCAATGAAAGCTGTCGCAATAAAAGTTGAAAAAAAATTAACAACCCCAATAATAATGCTACACAGATTCTCATCGAGAGTACTCCCAGACATCTTGAAAATTGATGTAGCGTAGAATATCACAGCATTTATCCCACTCAATTGTTGGAAAAACATCAAACCTAGTGATATTAGTATGGCAGGGAGGTATTTCATGGAGAACAAAATCCTGATAGCATTTCCTCCCGTTCTGTCTGACTCTGTCTGTGAGTGTGTAAGGTCACGCATTTCTCTATCTATGTTGATGTCCTTGCCTCTTAGCCATTGCAAAGATTTGCGCGCTTCCTCTGCGCGTTTTTTGGTCACATACCATCTTGGTGTTTCTGGCACGACAAGCATCAGTAAAAAGAATGGTACTGATAGAGCAGCACCGAAAAATGCCAACTTAGACCAGTCCATTAAACTGCCAACGAAGAACGCCAGTAGAATTCCAGTGTTACCAAATGCAGTCGGTAGTAATCCTAATGCGCCGCGCACTTCAGGTTGTATTGTTTCTCCGAGGTAAACCGGGAAGGCCAATGATGCAACACCAACGCAAAGCCCACAAAGAATTCGACCAGCGAAAATCATAAACACCTTGGGCGCATTCGCTATCAGCATCCAGCCGAGGAAAAATGGAAAAGCCGTCATAATGATAGTGCGCCGCCGGCCTAAATATTCAATCAGAGGTCCTCCTGAAATGCCCCCTACTAGAGCGGCCAAGGGCATTAGTCCGCCGACCCAAGTTTTCTGAAAATAAAAAAATAATTTAAACAAAAATGTATTTACAGGTTACCCCAGATGAAGTTGCATAATTTATATGTATAGAATACAAAGGGAACTACACGGAATCTCAAAAACTAGAACATTTGAATGGGTATTCTGCTTATCACTGGCATTCAGGCAAGAAAATGTGAACCTAGTAGGTACTTGATTATGATTTACTAAACATATTTTGAAACTCACCTCTTCTTCGGTGATATCCAAAGTTTTGTTCATGCCAGGTAAAGCCGGGGAAGTGTAGCCCGAGGAGAAGCCCACTATCAACGAGCCCATGGATACTGCAAATGCAGCTAGCAACTGTGAATAATAACGGGATTATTAATTATAACGAAAAAAAGTTTGGCAAGCATTGTCAAATCTAACCTGATATCTAATCGTATTTTTCATTCGTGTCGTACTCGTATAAAACAGGTCATGTATTTTTTTGAAAGTCTGGTTATACGTATTCACACTAAGCTTTTACGGTAAGCTCTGGGGTTGCTTGGGGTGGTTCAGTCTTATATGTAGAGCGCTCCCATACTTTAAACATGGATTATGTACATACGAGTTCTAAGTAGAAAGGTTACCACTTACTATGCTTACTATTGAACATGTATACAAGGGCACAATAATGGCAATATTTTAAAGTGGGTGAATATGATTAAATGTAACTTACTTGTTGTTTATATTGAATTTTATGAGAGTATTTATTAAAATTAAATATGTTTGGAACTAACATCGCTGTATGAGTAACTCAACCGAAATCCGCACGTTTAACGAGTAATCGCGACTCGCACTCGAACAATTAGCTTTTAGTGCTCTTTTTACATCTCATTGAGTCTTATCGCAACACGTGGATTTAACTATTCAATGGTTTTTCGCGAATGGTAAGAGTGTTTAGAGAAAATGGTTTAAAGAATAATTGATCTTACCTGTGTCCAAATAAAGATCTTCTGCTTGGTGGGTGCATACTGAGTATCCCCATTGATCGAGTAATCCGCTTTGACTTTGCTGTCCGAGCCCAACTGGTTCACGTAGGGGATGGAATTGCGCAAATTCTCATCCTTAGCACTCTTGATTTCCATCTCCATCTTGTATTTGAATTCGTTTCCTAAGCTGACTTGACGAAGTTGTTGGAAATGACGGCGAGTCTTTTCGAAATCCTCGCGATCCTGTTCGTCTTCGCTGCTACTTTCGGTGGTAACGTTTTCCGGGATGGCGGCGTAGTTGGGGGCGAGGGTGCCTTGTGAGCCGCAAGAGGTGGCGAGAGATGTGCAAGTCGTCGACGCCGACAGTGTTGCTCGCGACGGTACCCGTGCGTACTTAGGCCCTCGTGCCCGATACAGCCGCTCCTCGTCGTCTTGTCCTCGGCGAGTTTGCTCGCTCCCGCCCTGGAATAGACAAATACACACGCTTAATACACAAATATATTTAGCAGTAGTCGCTTTGTTGTGTAAAAACTTGGGACCTAATTTGTCGGATTCACACCACGTTATTAGTACCTAAAACTGAGTGTTAACTCGAGCGCACTGGACATTTGATACTGAAGGAGTCGTCCGCAAACACACCCCATTTATTATATCCGCTATCGAATGTGCGTAAGTCAGTAGAAACGATAAGAGTCTTGAACTAAGGGAGTCGGAGGTCAGATCAAGACACACACACATTGCTCGCTTATTGACCACGCTCTATCATACAGACACTGCATGTTCGATAACCAACTGATGATATCCGTAATGCCCTGTGCTAAACCCTGAACCTGTATTCACACATGGCCATATCCTGTATTCACCACTTCACGGAGGCACTGTTTTTCGCGGGGTTTTTTAAATAACAAAAGTTTGTCGACCATTATTTCAGTCCGCAACGCGTTCTTGATGTTATCCTGTGTTATCGGACGACTGTCTATTTGTTATAATGATGTGAACAATATTTTAGTACATACTTAGTTTTACCTAACGAAGCTCCTGATTTTTAACTTTTACCATTCCTGAACTTTTACCAGTCATCGCGGGATCTCAGTTCAGGGTGAACCACTAGTATTATAAATGTCAAAGTTTTTGAGGATGTTTGGGTGTTTGTGGTTCAATCACGCCGTAACCGTTCAACAGATTTTATTGAAACTTGGAATAGATAGAGTTCTTTACCAAGATTAGCATATCTAGGGACCACGTGAGCGAAGCTGCGGGCACAAGTTAACTATAATAAGAAAAGTACCAGCTTCTACTCACCGAAATTTCATTTTCAAACGTGTTGTAATATTTGTATTTACTGTGCCTTCGTACTTTCATTTGAAAAACTGAAAACTCGAGATTTAATTTGTTTTTTTTTTGTTGTTTACGTTTAATTGTCAAAAACAAGTAAACATTAAAATTGACAGATATCGCTTAGTTCAGAAATTGAAAATAAAATCGCTTTAAAAAAATAATTGTCCATGGTTCATGGTTCTACGACTTCTTAAAAAGATTTGGTCCAGTTCTTAAAGTTATATAGTTTTAGTGTAGATCAATTAACTAATAACATGACGGAGGCAGTAATTATATTTGCATTGGTATATTACATATCTAACGGAGAGAAAATATTTCCAGTCATTAGTTTACTGATTGAGACATCCTTGCAATCAATCCTACTAATATTATAAATGCGAAAGTTTGTGAGGCTGTTTGGATGTTTGTTAATCAATCACGCCGTAACGGCTCAACCGATTTCGTTGAAACTTGAAATAAAAAGAGTTATTTACCTAGAATGGCATATAGGCCACTTTTTATATAGGTACCACGCGACCGAAACCGTGGGCGGAAACTAGTATTATATAAAACGCTTCCGCTACTGACTGAATGACTGTCAATAAACGCACAGCCTAAATTAACGTATTAGGAACCCGAAATTTAGAGAGTAAGAAAGGAGTTCAACCCATAAGTGAGCTGCAGCTGGCATTGAAGTTTGTTAAAATATCTTCACGTGGACGAAGTCGCTTTTCACTAGTTCTGCATAAGTTGAGCTTAAGTCATGATGCGGACGGTACTCAGCTTAAGCTTCTATTTTTTTGTCTCTATAGTCATTAGCCACAATGGTTGATTATGCTTGTTTAGTTTCATGTTTTCGTGATTATCTTAACAATCCCCACTATCATCGTTCTTTAATTTCAAACACATTTTCATATATTTTTTAAATGTATTTTCATAGGATTTAAATTTTTCCATGTAAGTACGAATGTGTAATCGAACTGACCCTGATAACGTCGTTGTGGGAAGGGTAAAAGTCCATATGCAAAGACGTACGAGGGTGGAACTGCCCGTTACTTGATTTATTGTTGTCGTTTGTTTCCCCAGCCAGAACAAAAATAGAAAAGTTCGTTTGCCTTGTTGTTATATCTAATACCTACTATCCTACTTCTTCTGATTACTTTTACCTACCTACTTAAATATTATGAATGCGAATGTTTGTTATGATGTCTTTGTATGTTTAGATATTTGTGGTTCAATCACTCCACAATTCAGATAAACTTTGCTATAGAAATAGTATATTGCCTGGAATAGCATAAAGGCTACTTATATCTTATAATTATTGATATATTAACTAGATAAATTGATATTATTTAACTAGTTCTAGGTACCTACATTGTGTGCCTCGAGTTTATAACACTGGTACCTATATGCTAAGGGACCACAAGTGCGGACAGTCGCCATAAAGATTACGCTTTAATAATCGTAACGGAATCCTAAAAATATTGCGAATCTGTGTGCAGTTTGATGAGAGCTTTTTGAAAGATTTTTATTATCGTTTATCTAGGTCATTATCGTTTGAGGAAATGGGCAAAAACAAAAATTGGAATCCTAATCAATCGGCATCGAAATGTGATGGGGATGGCATTGCAATCTGTCCTATAAAGAATGCTAAATAAATACCTAAAGGTGCATTACAAAACTGTTGACTGTTGTGTGTTATTTACTTATATGCTTCACATTAATCTGAGATTTTTAAATGTATGCTTCGAAAGCCAAATTATAAGGTCTATCATTATAATAACATAAAACATCGGCCTTATGCTGCCATCTAGTAACCTTATCAAGAATCTCAAAGCTACTGTAGATCAAGAGCCATCTACCGGAAGCTCGCAGAAGTAATTCATTATGAAAAGGTTGGACTGCAAAAAGTTTACATTTCCGACCTTCTGTAACGCTAGCATCGCTCTTACTGTCTGAAATATAATACTAACTCTTAGAATACTGTTAATAATTATAATTTAAGGGTTTAAAGGTTCATATTTTTTTAGGATTTTATTTTGGGTAGAATATCTTTGGAGAAGCTTTTCACTTTTTAAAAGCATAACTATTTTTTGTTAAAAATTAAAAACAAGTTAAATATTTTTAAATAATAAAGGATAATAACCATTTCCGGCATGGCTTAATCGACCTTGCAAGGTCTTCTGGATAAAAAGCCGGTATGAATGCCATACTACGTTCAAAATTATTACGGCTTTAATTTTTTATTACGAGCTAAAGCAGTCATTCTCGTTTCGATTTAACACCTACATATTGCGACGTTGTTAGTCTACTGTAGATTGTGTGAGGTTGCCAAGCAACCCTCAGCTTTGAATGCGTTTATTGGTAGGGGCCGGTCACACACCTTTGGTTAAAAAATATCACAGACGTTCTGCGAAAACATTTGAAAAGGTCAAGCAAGCTCGTCTATATGTGTGTCCTCTATTTTTGCCTTGCGTACACTAAGGAAATAGCAAATTAATAACTTACCCTTTCGACGGAGAGCTGCTTGAGGTATCCCATGATTTTCCCCATAGCGTTGGGATTGTTCTTATTGAAGCTCATCTTGATGCCTCCACTTGGAAGTCGAAAAATTCAATCAAGGAACGTCAAAATGATAATGTCTATGAAGAACAACACTTGTAATAACGGTATTTTTCCCAAACTTTAATTGTTCCTTATAATCCAGGTTCGCGAACGTTACCGGTAGGCAGCGTACATCGCTCGGTCAGTGCTGAGGATGCAAGGCTGTTCTACTTGTGAGTGCTATGCCAAAGCCGCGATTGACATAGTTTGCTGACACTTTATTTACGCAATTTGTTGTACTGTTCACTCAAAAACATTCGAAATATTTTGAGTATTCCCGCTGTTATCCTGCAAGGGTGCACAACATTCAATATTTGTAAACGCAACGAAATTTTGGCAGCGCGAACCGAGGTTTCAGAGCTCAAGTTATCTATTGAAACTTGCAGATGGCAGCGCCGAGTTTTATATAGGAGGTTGCCTGCGGTGGCGGCGCCGACGGCCCCCGCACGCCTCGCCCCGTGCTGTTATCGGTATAGGTTGCGCTATTTCATGTGTGCGTACAACAACTCTGTGTGAGTTTCAGGTGCACACACACAGTCATTCCGTCGACGACGTCGGATTGCACCTGAATTACTTTGAATATTTGTTAAATTATTAGCGTTTGAACTTTTAAGAATGTACGTATGTGATGTAGACTTACTTGTATAAAATGTTACCATCATACTTTGTTGGATCGTCATGGTTAAATCTGAAACAACAATTTTTAAAGAATTACTATACCTACTTCATATTATTGATCGAGCGAGCGAAGCTCTCTCAAACAACTAGGACAAATCGGCGCTCTATGTTTATTTGTTAGAGCTAAACTTTCGAACCGTAAATCGGATCTGCATGAAATGTTTGCAGTAGGTCAACAGGTTATACTATCAAGATTTGCTGGTAGGAATACGAATTAAATCAGCCAAGGGGTTGCTAGGGGTCCAACGGGGGTTAAAAAAATATATTCAGAAACATGAAGTGGGGTGTCATATGAAAAAGCTTTGTTCATACATTCCAAAACAGTTTTATTATTATTCTAGGCCATAGATTTTTGTGATACATCGTAAATAATATATTTTTAAAACCAATGTTTTGCGAGCACCCATTTGATAATAGTTTCAACAACTTCGTAATTCAGGTAAGATTGGTTATTTTTCGTAAGAACGCTGAAGGTGCAATTTTCAAAGTTTATCTTATTTGTTCACAAGTTTTACCAGACATCGCGAGATCTCAGTTCGGGCGAACTACTAGTTAATATATACTTTAATTATTTTATTACATCACCATCGTAAAACTTGCGAATTAGGTAAATGCTTACCTGATATACGATATATAGTAACGTTAGTAACGTTACTACAACTCCTCAATCTGAAGCTCTCCCCAAACACGCCAAGAATTGAATAAAGCTAAAATATATGTTAAAACTTTCAAATAGCAATCCATAGTACCTACTTACCTGTGCCTACCCCGGGTAACAAGCGTGAATTTTTACTTTTGTATTCAGTCGAACGTATGTTATGTGTTTCAGGAAAAAAAAATATTGAATCTTTGTGACAAAAATAGTATATAGAAATGTGACGATCCACAGTAACACAATATCCGCATTTGTAAAATACTATCTTCCGTCCGCGGCTTCGCGTGGTTCGTACGAGGATAAAAAGTAGCCTTTTTGCTATGCCAAAATTCATCAAGATCAGTTCAGCCCTTCTGGCGTGATTGAGTAACAAACATTCATCCATCCAAACTTTCGCATTTATGATATTAGTAGGAATATGCTATTAAAAGAAAATGAATAACAAATGTCGAAAATATTTGCAAACCTGAAGAAAAAATGGAATTTATGACGCGTTTCACGATTTATTGTTCAGCATCGATACAAAACTGTTGTGTGCAAGTGTTTTATTGTTAGCGTACTAATAGACCGGTACACCCTTGCAAGTAGTAGGAGGAGGTAGGGCACAGCGATATTTTCTCGTTCTGAATTAGAGCAGCTCGCCAGGGGAGGTACCTCCGCCTTACAGAAGATCGCAGCCAAATAACATTATTTGTTTCAAATAGTGTTGTGTTCCTGCGATGAGTAAGGTTGCCAGAGCTCTTTAGGGGTGGGGGGTTCGGGGTCGTCAACGCGTGCGTGATGCCTCTGGTATTGCAATCGCTTATAGGCTACGGTAACCGCTTAACAACAGATGGGCCGTATGCTTGTTCTCCAACTCAGTTGTATAAAAAAATAATAATTTAAGATTATTATGTTTTGTTTTCATTTGAAATATGTGAATCTCTCATAAAAAATAAAAAAACCCAGCCCCAGAACTTTGAAAAGGGACAGGCAATTCTTTTAGGAATTAGATGCACTCTAACAAGAGGTTTATGAACATACTCATTCAAATTGAGTATCACAGTTTGTATGAAAAATCTTTATATTTACTTGGAAGTTTTACAATTGCGTACCCAGGGCGGGTCAGCTAATTGATAGATTTAGGTACCTCATATATTTACCGGTTTTCTTTGAGAATCGGTTCAATATCCAAAAATTACAACATAGTCAGTACCTACAAAGTCTGAACTCTGACCGCACTACTGCGTCTTCTTAGGCTATTTATACGTTGTCGCTCATATTTTTTTTATTGTATCTTATGCTATATTCAAATACAATTTTTCACATGCATGCCTCGACTGAAATTCAAAAAGTTTATCAGGTGACGTTTTGCGCAGAAAGCTTTGGCGCCACGGTAATGTAAACGACCTTGTCTGCCCTTCCTCTACCCACTACGTCGGAGGGTGTGTCATCCTTGAGAGTTCGACGTGGTTCGACGTCTTGTGAATGAGTAGGCTCGCTGGCCGACACACCCCCACTCAGGCGATAACGCGCTTGACGTTCTGTTACGTTCTTTTCCTCGTGACTCGACCAGAATAGTTTCATATGACCTTTACGCTAATCAACTACAGGAAAACAAAAGTGAATGGATGTTTTTTTTTCTCTACATTTAATACTAGCTTCCGCCCGTGGCTTCGCTCGCATGGTACCTACATAAAAAGTAGCCTATATGCTATTCCAGACTATAATCTAGCTCTGTACCAAATTTCATCCAAATCCGTTCGGCCGTTTGGGCGTGATTGAACAACAAACATCTAAACATCCTCACAAACTTTCGCATTTATAATATTATATATAGTAGGATTAGCAGTTTAACAAAAAACTATCGTAATATTTCATTGTCAATGATCAATTCCATTTGGTTTGCATGTGCCTCGTTGATATAATCGTTGATATAAATTATTATTAAAGGTGATTTGGTTGAATTTGTTACATTGACGTCAATCATGTTTTTATTGGCTCAGGAATGAAGACTAATAACCGAACCGAAATGCACCAATTGTGTACAGTAGCGTTTTCATAAATATACGTACCAATCATACAGTCAATAACCTAGAGCAGAAATAGTCAAAAGTGATGAAAATGCTACACGAGGCGCGTCTGCTTGGCTGCGGTTTTGCGGGTTATACAGTAGGCTGTACCCAGGCACGTGCTTAGAAGATACAGTGTTAGTAAAAATTGTATTATATGAAGTGGAAGTGGTATTGCAACTTCATTCACCAATATTGATTTTTATTAATCTTTATTGTCAATTATGTCCTAATTTTAATTCAACTAAGACCATACTGAAGTTCAGTATACCCCTTGATCAATTAACCTATACGTGTCTTTCCTTGCACAGTGTGTCACGTGTCCAATCACATGTCACATCCACTAAAACGCATCTCTTTCTTATTTCTTATCTACATAGGTAGTTCATGTGTTTTGCGTGTATAGAAATGTATATTTACTTCGCATGCGGCATGAGTAGAGGCAAAACAATTGTAGGCGGGTCTCGCACGTCACTAACCATAGATCATTCAATAGTAAGTAGGATAAACTACAAACAAACAATTTTGTGTTACACACTCTGACTTGCGTAATTAATTGAATTGGATCCATATTGGATCTATATAATTAGTTGTCGTGGTGGCCCCGCTGAAGAATAGGCCCCCATTACTACCCGTGGATGTCGTAAGAGGCGACTTTACTTTTTTTTTGTCCAATAGCTTTATCCAACCAGCACGCCCAACCAACGTGGTGAGTATGGGCAAATCCCCCAAAATGATTGTTTGGGTGCAGGCCGTACAAGGTCGGTCGCGCTGGAAATATATGGGACAGGCGCCTATGTTCTGCAGTGGACGTCCTACGGCTGAAATGATGAATTAGAGATCGCTTTGAGAAAATTAAAAAAAACTGTCATTGTCATTACCATTTCAATACACATTCACTTCACATTCAACTAATTTCAAGTCAAGGTTGTGTTTGACGTAGAGTAATTGCTTAGTATCGTAATTACATTACCTGTCAAACATAAACCTGAGTTCCTAGTTTTTAAAACGTTTTTTTTTTGTTTACTTTCTGGATTGATAACATTTAAAATACGCAATTGTAAGTCATTAGGTATCGTCGCACATCGGTACTTTGGTAGATAAAGGTATTTCTAGCTCAAAGAAAGCGCTATCATGTAATGAGTCACTAAAATCATAAGAACTTTCAGACTGTAACACGTTATCAGCGATAAGACTTGGCTACCGGCGCGGCCCACCAGTCGCATCACCCCAAACATGTCCCATAGAATATTCCAGTGTTTTCTATCACTCACTGCCATGACCTACACCATGCATTATAATAACGAATGGGCGCGTGTCTGGAGTCACGTGCGCTTCGCAACCGTCTGCTGCCGGTGATCCCTAAAGCTGTGCCCCGCCCTCAAATACACACACACACACACACACAAATACACGAAGTAGGTACATCAAAAGCTTTCGTGTTATGACGGTCGGACGCGTCATAGATGATTCACAAAAAATCCGAGCCACCGCGCCTAATAGATAAAAGTAGAACGTTATGTCTAGTAGTTCTTCTTGCATCATTACAGTTATTATCCTGAATATCGCAATATAACTCCCTGGTTTTAGTATGATAAAGGAAAAACAACTTCGACATGATGTTAGTTTAGTAAAAGTTTTCTAGAGAATAGCCTAGCTAGCTTTGAATTAATATAAAATTTGTTAATTATACAAGGTGATTCATAATATTTATGTACAAGGGGGTTATTCTACACCCAATTGGCTTTAAAGTTTGTGCTACGACTTTTGGAAATTCGACATACCTACGTATATAATTAAACATAATTCCGCAATATCCCAATTTTTTCGCCACCGCCGTACTTCTCCATGGATGCTGACTAAATCGTTTCATTGAAAAACCCACATAAACCGTTAATTTACGTCACGGTCATGGAGCTTCACTTCAGAGAAGTCATCAACTATCAGACCACGTGACTGGCTCACACAGCTATACCCCAGCACTTGTACAAATACACGTCCCTTCGTGTAATGCGCAAGTCCCAAAGTCAAAAAAGTCAATGGAATATTACTAGCAAGAAACGGCCGCGCGGGCCCTTGCTTGGCCAACCAACAGTGAACAGTCTCGAATGTTCTTGGAATGCGCGATGCTCGTGGTTCGCTCGCTGAACGCCGTTCGTTGCATTCCGTTCGTTAATGATGGTGGAAATCGTCTCCAGTGCAGCGTCTTACTTCAAATTCTTCAATTTATAGCGCAACCATTTATTCAACAACCTATGCATGGAAACTTTGATGCATTGTGTAAATGTTAGATTGCACTTCATCTTTATAACTTTTTAAAAGATAACAATAATTATAATCTCATACAGACGCGAATGTGTCACGCTTCTGATCCAAGTGGGAGTGTCCTATCTTATCAGCAATGAATCGGAAAGATATCAGTTAAAAATTTCCATCGCGAATGAAAGTTACGACACTGGCAGTGAATTATGGAAAGCTTACTGAGAAGTAGGTACTTATATACCTACTTGTTCATAACAGCCGGCTTTTATGGTAATAAGCGTTGCATTATCGTCGCAATAAACCATATCCAAACCCAAATGAACTGGTAATCCCACATTGAAAATGTATCTTAAAAAATTATGGCCGAAATGATTTTTATCACACGTAATATATAAATACTGGAAGTAACATGCTAGCGCTATAAAACTACGTACATTAGTCGCTTCTAGATGTCTGAAGTTTATAGAATCGATAGTCTACGTCCTTGGACACTAACCTGGGGCATAGATTAAATATTAGTTACTGCGTTTGCGGTAACTGGCAGGTGGTGTCTGGAGCGATCGATACCCTCTACCCGCGCTACCTCATCAAAGATTCAATAGAAAATACAATGTATTTCTATTCATATGTATTTTTTATTGTATTTTTTTTCTATAAAAAAAACTTATACCCAGTTTTTTTCCAGAATTCATATGAATAGTCAATCATATTAATAGGTAGGTAGATATTGCTATGGCCACGTGAATAACCTGAACATATTTAAAATATGACAAGCATACAAACGATAGTGATATGAAACGACCAATACAATGCGACTGCCTGAGAAAACATTTTTTCTCGTATGCTCATGAGCACACTGTTTGAGCCGTGCAATTTACACTATTCCATAACTCAATCTTATTGAGCATGATATAACACGTGCTCAAGATACAATAAAGAAGAGAAGCCCCATGAAGAAACGATCCTGAAAATAGGTACATACACTATAAGACTATTCGCAATTAGCCACCTGATGCTTCCAAAAACCACTTAAACGAGAGGATTCGACTAAACCCATAATCGCTATCGCTAGGGACCCAGAATAGCCACTTTTACCAAAATATCGGAAAGATGACGTAATAAGGTAGAGCGATGACACTGATTGATGCTAACAGGTTAGTGAGTGGTAAACAGCGTCCTTGGTCACAGAATAATTAATATTAACTACAAGCCCTCTGTTGCAAAATCGAAGGTACACGAACGGTGTTATTTTACCTGACCGGTCATAACACGATGATTGGGTAAAGGTTTCGGCTGTAACTTTGCAGTGCCCTTTCGAGTTATTGTTCGTTCCCTCTTGTTAGCAGCATTGCATGTAATCATAATTTCAGCCGTAGGTCGTCTGCCTGCCTTCCCATAGATTTCCAGAGCGACCGATTTTGTACGGCTTACGCCCAAGTTCAACTAACACATTGCATGTGCCTGGGAATATTCGATAATACTAATAATTACAACTTATTATCAAACCAACAAACCAACCAACGTTTGTACACTTATATCCATATTAAAACGTGAAAGTGTATTTTCAACCCTTTATAAAGGGTTGAAAAGACCTATATTCGATTACAGCTTTATCTGATAGCCCCTTTATCAGATAAATCCGTAATCTAAGTAGGTAAGCAATCGAGCAAAAAATCTTCACGATTACTTAATTAATTCTAAGGTTGTTTCTTACATTGGTCTTTTCTGTGTGTTCTTATGTGTGCCAAATAAATAATATTCTATTCTATAAACATGTGCATTGCTTAAACAATGATCCTGATTACTATGCTATGGCGCAGTAGGACTATCTAATCCCATAACAATACTTATCATGTACCTACAGTATGGTAAGGATGGTACTGCGCAGAATTTATACCTCAAGTATGATAAAGCTTTAGAGCTTCATTAGTGAAATAAACTTTTTCAATTATTTTGCACATCGTAAGCGTCATTGCTTGATAGTTATTACAAAAACTTGATTAAAAGAAAGTAAATTCTAGATGTCCCGCTACTCGGTGCCGCCGGCGTCTGCGGCGGTAATGAGTGGAGTCCATCACGCACGCGAGTGGTCCGGCGAGGGTGGCGCCACTCGCCAGAATGACCTTATCTCTCATTACTTGTTTATGGTACATTCCTACATTTGTGGATTGCGGAATGTTTATAAAACCACCATAAATGAACTAATAATGCATTAATCACGCCAGGATATCTTGATTCGATTCTGTCAAATATTTGAATGGTGATCACACTACCAGTAGAGGCCGCCAAGCCGCATTTTTGCTAAGAAGGCTTGCTTCTGTATGCATTATACAATTCAATTCCCCAATGTCGTGCGTCTCATCCATACATAGTCATGAACGTGGCTATCGATGCGTGTGAGAGAGCCAAATATATATTCGTCGGTTCCCAATGTAGTACCTACTCGTACCAAGGTTTCGATGGAAAAGTACTGGAAGAAAAGTGCGCGAAACAACAACGGTCCACTGACGCATCAGAAGTCCGAAACCTTTTGTCAACACGATCAGATAGATAATTACCTAATATTTTAAAATATGTGGCCGTAACCGCAACCGCACCTTTTGAGCTTTTAAAAAATTATAAGACCATATATAAAATGCTTTTCAATAGGTCTTGTGATTCTTAGGAAAACTTGTTTTTCCAAACGCAATTGACTCACTCGCTTGACAAGTGCATATTTTCAATAAATGTAAAAAAATATGTTCCTTTCAATAAATCATGACTTTTTGGACTACAGAAAGGTGTAGTACTTCTGAAAAACCTGAATAATTCAACAAACACAGAAGCACTTACCCACACATCCTCAATTTTTGTAATATTTACGCATTCACATTCACAAGTGTACATTGTACACATGCAACAAGCTAGGGATGTGTGGAAGTGTAAATCAAGTGCCTTCATCAGTAATTCGTGCGCAAGCGCATGTCATGTTTAGCGCGTGGTATCAATAATGTACAATAAATTTCCAAAGAGCGTGTTGGACCACGCACTGTGCAGACTTCCGAAGTCAGTAGGTATGGCTTAGTTAGTTTATACCTTAAACACGAAATGCCATCGACGCGCCATTTAGTTATGATTGCAAGAACGAAAGAATTTATGAGTTGTAGGTTACCAAACCGAATTCTACTCGTAAACTTGAAAAGGCTTATTCCAGAATTCCCTGCGCAGGGCATTTTTAGACAATTTTTTCCAGAAATCCCCTTCGCCATTTATTCACATTTACTTTTGTCTTTATTTTGTTAACCATTATTATCGATGGAACAAAAACAAAATCTTGTATTCTTTAAAATATCACAGAACCTCTGTTTACTCGTTTACTTTGCAAGTACTCATAAGCGCAACGTTAAACCTAAAAGTATGGCCATGGCTGATAGTTCCATCCATTCCAGCTGATAGGCCAAGTGGTGCTGGTGGTGAACTAGTGAATATCAATAAAAATAAATCTATGATACTTCAACGCGGTGGATATCAATATAGTGTCAAAATAAGAATGGTTCTATTCTTTGGGAATGGCTCTGGAATTCTGGATCAATTGAGCTATCTAGATTGTTTGCAACATAATCGTTGTAATTTGCTTTCTTTAATTAAAGAGTTTAGTTTAAATATAATGGAATATTCCATGCCAACAAAAGTGAAAGTTGTTTAATATTGTACACTTTAGCTACGTCGAAAAGTGATGTGTGATTTTTAAAAAGCAACCCAACTAGATGGGATTAATGTTATTTTTTATCACTAGCTTGTCCATCCAAACTTGTAAAAATTTGCCCCTTATCAACGCTATTTAAATTAAAGCAGTTCTTAAAATTATCCCTGTCTCGGGTTGTCATTACGCAATAATGAGAGATGGCAATACGTTTTATTTATCCTTTGATGTATTTTTATAAATAAGACCATTGATATTTAAAATTCCTTGAAAAGAGTGTCAAAAACTTTAAAGGCAGCAGACTAATGTACTTAACAAGTTAGAATAAATAATGACAATTACATAATAAGCATAAATATTCAACCATGTGGAGTCCGCCCACGTACTCGTATCTCGATGTTATTTATAAATGTCACACTAATCTATTTTAGACATTTGGTGCAAGGCAGACGGGAGCAATCACCTCATAGCTAGCGGCAAATCACACCGTCTCTTCACGATCTGGCACATGCTACTGCCGACGACGTTTCTCGAATATACCTACTGACGATCTATTTATAGTCTTTCCATTGGATTAGCATCGAAGCGCACGCTCTGCACGAACACGAAGCGTCGCGTTGGCGTCGTCGGCGTCAGCATCGGCGATGTCTGCATTTACGTATTAACCAAAGGGGTGCGTCCTCAGCTTTCGAATTTTACATCGGCATTTTAAAACACTTTTATCTTAACCTAGTTCAGAAAATTCAACAAAACTGTTTAATTGCCATGTGAAAAAAAGCTAACCTGGTGTTAACCGCAAATATGTGTTAACTTCTAAATACCATTGGCGTTCTAAATGTTAATTTCACCAAAATGTAGGGAAAGCCATTGCCTTCAATATGTTGGCAAGTTCAATCCCGAAAAAACTGCGCTGTGCCGACGGTGTTAAAGCAGAAAAGCAGCATGCGTGGAGTGGAGGTGTTCTAGATCCCTAGCTAATAAATTTCCAAAATTCAATTAATAATAAGTTCATGCGACAGTTTTTCGAAGGTAAATTTAACTACACGCGAGCTGAGTCGCGATCATTAATAATATTAAAAACGTGTTCAAACGGCGTGCTATATTTCATGTGAAATGGATTTCAAGATGATCCTCACATCTACCGAATAAAGACAATTTTGACTTTGACTTTTAGGGGCTTGCGATATCGTTGAGCTGTAGTTATAGTACCTACGCCCTCAAATGTCAAATTCAAAATTGTCTTTCATTAGTACCTAGACGTAATGATCTTATTGAACTAAATTTTAAACAACATTAGGTGGCATATCATATCACGCGCCGTTTGAACAAGGCTTAATGCTTTGCAACATATGCTTCTAAATAGGCGCATAAATTCACGTGTCTTTTGTAGATTGTTAGTCGTCGTTAGGACTGCAATAAAACTATTAGTCGCAGCTTGATAATTAGTTACGATTTTGCACTAGGTTAATAACTCAGATATAGTTCCTTTAGTTGGTATGTTATTTTTCTCTTTATAGCAAAGTGAAGCAAATAATTATTTGATTCTTCGAAGCAAGTTTTAATCGTGTTATAAACGAGGTCAATTTACGTTTGTTCCTCGTGTCCAAGTCTGACAATTATGTAAAACTAATTAATTCTACTGCCATTACTTTGTGTTGACAAAACGAAGCTACACAAAATGTGACCAAAGTATTAAAAATGCTCAAAAATGATAAAAAAAATGTGTTGCTCTAATTAGGTATACTTTTAAACAGTTTTATTATTATACAAGCTTCCGCCCGCGGCTTCGCTCGCGTGGTACTTATCAAGATAATATGCTATTCCAGACTATAATCTATATCTGTTCGAAATTTCATCCAAATCCGTTTCGCGGTTATGTCGTGATTGATCCACAAACATCCAAACATCCTCACAAACTTTCACATTTATAATATTAAGTAGGATAATTCTTTATTTAGGTGAAAATGCTTGTATTTCTATACTAAATGATTTAAATATAAATATTTCTCTTGTGTTGTAAGCAAAACAAAAGACAAATATTTATATTTAAATCATCATAATCAAGAAATCTTTTGGTTTCCTCTAAAACTTGTAAGTAAACATCCATCTACGTTTCCAAGTAAACTGAAGTCAGGGTCAAAATTCCTAAAAAGAACTGGTGTTTCTTTCGAAATAGCAATGACGGCATTACTTAGTAACTGGCCCCCAATGCTACTAATACAATGGCTTCTAAATGACAATGGTTCAATGGCAAAATGGCCACTTTTGACACTTTTGGTGTTCTGCTATTACAGTCGTATATCAATGGCAGTCATTGTTTTCGCAATGAAATCAAAGAAATGAAGGTGGTGACAATCGTAACTGAATCATAATGGTGCGATCATTATCATGCGATTATCATTTTCAAGTCATTCAATTAGTAGAATTGGGGGCCTGATGTACGTTCGATGGATAAGCATGAGCGTATAATTTCCTGCATACAATTTTTCAAAATTTTCAATCACATCTCTCTTGCGTTTGTTGATCATGTAAACTCTATATAAGCTAATCAGTATTTTATCCTACTAATATAATAAATGCGAAAGTTTGTGAAGATGTTTAGATGTTTGTGGTTCAATCACGACAATCATTTGGTACAGAGATAGATTATAGTCTGGAAAAGCACATAGGCTACTGATTATGTAGGTACCAAGCGAAGCCGCAGGCAGATACAAGTATAAAATATATTACAAAATATGGTAATCTATGGGGGAGGCTTATGTTCAGCATTGGACGTCCTACGGCTGAAATGATGATAATACAAAATTGCATTACTGAGTTATTAATACCAATGGGGGACGCAAACAGGCTTTCACTGGGATCAATTTCGCAATAAATTTCTATTATATACAAGTACTGCAAACATACTATATGCTAACAAATAGGCAAGTAAGTACCTACTTCGCCTAGTTTGTGACATTCATGTTTAATGAAATCTATGAGGTATCTTCAAAAACGAGTAGAAAGTTTGAGTATATCATCCGTAACCTCTGTGTTTCAAAGATATCTACTACAAATATGTTAGGAATTAGGAAACTATACTTTTAATAGTCTTAAAAAAGAAAGATCTCGCCATGTATGGCTTTCTAGTGATTTTATCATCAATATATTACAAGTTTTGTAATATATTGATGATCAATTCACCTCAACATTAAATACTACATTTATGAGCACTACCATGGTCCAATGTACTACACTATAATCTTCATAGTGCAAATATACATTGCCGGTCAAATAGCATTTGCTTCCTCCAATATTTGATATGGACCTTGCTACAAGTTTTTGTACATTATAATGTAAGTACACGTAAATTGAATTTCAGGCTGTTCATCATATTACCATGTAAGATTGTTTGAATTGAATTATCACTACGCTAAAATATCTGTTTTTAAAAAACCCATTTTAATAAGATCTTTGATTTTACATTACCGAGAATTCATAATATCGCTTGTAGGTAATGTTGTCGGAGACTTTTACAAAAATGAAAGAAACAAATACCTATAGTGTTAGAAATAACGCAGATTGTCAATACGTTTGATTTGATAAAATCTCATTTCCTATATGTAAATGAAAATAAAGTACTTAGATCAGATATACTAAGCTGATGGTCCTATGCAACAAGGTTGTTGGCCATCGCATCGTTTCAATGGTCCGCATTTGCAAATTGGAAGGTCAACATGGTGAATTGAAAAGGTGTCAAATTGCGTCTTTACGTGCCCCGGCGCAGGCACATAAAGCGATCTGTGATTGAATTTGATTGGAGGCGGTGCCACACTCATTAATATTTATTTGTTCGTTTTATTTCAGACTATTCAAATTAACCACACCCTCTTTTTGTTTGCTGTTTGGTCGAAAAAAGTCTATCGGTGACAACTTGTCAAGCATCAAAAAGCTTATTAAAATTTTATTGTTTCTTTTATTTTTTTAATTTCTGAAAACGCCTTCACGTGACGATACTCATGCCTATCGCAACGCCCGGCGCCGCCATTGCGAACAAATGTTTATTTCGAGATTTCTCGTTGAGCGAGTAAAATTTTGACGGTGCAATTTGATTGATAACCTTAAAATTCGAAGACATGTGATATATTGTGCGCACGAAAGGAGCCTCTATGAGGCGCACTTTAATCCTTTCACTACACTGATTCTTTCATCGACGGTATGTGCTTTTCAGGGCCACCATACCTCAACCTGTTCATTGACCCAATATAGGGTGACCAAGAAAGAATCAGTTACACGACAAAAAAAAAGAAGTTATGAAGTTTAAAAAAGTTCCAACCTTCCCCCGTACCATCAACTTTGCAATTTTGTTTAGTCGGTGGCGATAGTTGTTAATCTCACAGATTTATGGTTCAAATTCGTGTAAAATTGCACGGGCTGGCTCGAATTTAAATGGCAATAAGACGGCATTGGTAAACATTAAAAACATAGAACCTTGAATGACTAATTCTTGTGAAATTACTTTAATGAAAAGCGCGTGGAAAAATCTGCATATGCAATGAATGGAAATGGAAAATCTCCAGTTAGTTAATTTCTGCTAAATCGCCCTCCACAAAGGATAGCACAGTATTATTGGAATGTTAATTTCAATTCTCATGGTCAACTTTAACTCTACCTATATGTCTCGGTGGAGCATTGCGCGCGCGACGCGATGCCATATAGCACACGAAATAAGTTGTGTCGCGTCTTTGATCCTATGTCACCAAAGGCAGCCACAATAAAACCAGATGGAAATTTTCAGATATGTACAATCAGAATTTTATTTAATCGTAAACTTTATCTATAGACTCAACCAAAATTCAGACTGTGGTGAAGTTGTATTGAGTTGCATGCGATTCAGGGCTTTTTGAATGAATAATATCTCTTTTCTTTCCCCCCAAGATATATTCCACTATCTCGCTCTTATAATTACAACTGTCTCTTTCTCTGCAGGGGTAGCTCTCCCTTCATTTATTGTACTCTTCCCTGTATTTATATCCACCAAACTCTAGTTCAAAATAACTATGTGAATAATCTGTGGTGGTAGTCACAGATAGCGCACAGGTGATTTTGGTATTATTGGTACAATTGTGACTATAATTAGTAGATAATTATGTAAACTGCTTGTTATTTCCAGGTCACTTTTTTCGATTCTACCAGCAGCTAACTAACAAATAACATTAGCTACATATTTTGAACAGTCACGACCTCTTGATCAATCTTGGTGGAATCCTAGTGTTGGGTCTGGACTATGTGTCAACAAGTGTCTTGTTTTTGTATGTGAGAGTTTTAATGATTTTGGATCGTCAGTGTCGTTGTTTTGGCGGTGACGTGACGTGTTGACAGTCACGACACGGTTAACAATTGAATAAAACTCAAGTGGATACGGCGATACGGCTGACAAAACACGGGCCTCTCGTCTCGACCGCCTCAACCGATTGAGTCTCAAAGTATATTATGTGATTTCAGCCCTATCTAAATGTAATATAGTTGAGTTTCGATTGTTTAGCGAATAAGACACTTCACCGCCACTAAGCACGTTTCCGCACTGGCCCTTGTGGTTAACAATCGTGTAAAATAGCCAATTCTTCAACCGAAATAATAAACAAAATATTAATAATTATTTATCCGACCTTGTTCAAACTACCTTTAGCCTTTTAATAAGTTTAAAACGAATTATGAAACGTCCAAAAAGTGCGACATCAATATAGCTACTTTTATCAGTCAATAAATGATTATTGAACAGATTTAACCGCGAAACAGCTGATTTTTGCATCCTGTTTTTTCAATAAAAAATCTCGAAAGACAAACGTAAAAATGAAAAAGTCTTAGAACAAACTTTATTGCCAGGGAATAAGCCCTTTTCGGGATATATTAATATTATGAATAACCTGGTACATGCAGAAATATTTAAATAACAACAGGTGTTCAAAAGACTAAAGATTTTGCATACAGTTTGAACAAGTTTTTGGTTTTTATTATAGTCTTTGTAACCATTGTGGGTGTGTCGCTATTTGCAGCCAATGATAAAAACATCTTATTTTTCAGTTTCATTGGCATTAACGAGTATTATTAATAATATTTCATTCTGATGTCATTTCTGCTAATAATAATAAATACCTATGTTATGTACCTATAGCATACAACAATATTGTCCGCACTTTTGTTGCCCTAGAAAATGTAGGTAAATGTTATTCGAAAAGAGTGATTAGTTTGAAGATGTGGTGCAAGGTTTCCTGAAAATAAGTTAAAAACGAAAGCATTTTTAGTTTACGAAAAAAATGTTTAGCTATTGGCTTGAGCTGAGCACCCTTGGAAATGGTACTATTGACTAGGCTAGGTACTTTTAATGGCCTGATTATAATTATAGTAAAGAAACAAGATTTTTTACTTCCAGGTCATTCAATCTAAGAAAGCAGATTTTCTGTCTCTTTACCTAATAGTTTTAGTGATTAATCAAAAGGCTTTCGTCTGATCTTAGCTTGTTTTTATAAACACGATAAAGTTTAAATGGATTAAGATGAATTAGACAGAGAGTAACGATCTTATCCAATACCTACGTAGTCCGCGTGTAAGTCACCACATTCAAAGTTCATCACTCTATCTTGATTATGATAAGATCATACCCCAATTTATACTAATCAGCCAATAAAGATACCTCAGTGTAGTGGTGGTAGTGACAAATTCTTTGTTGACTTCGTTTCTTTGCTTTCCGTTTATCTCAGTCTGGTTCTACGTCTATTGTGCAAAATAAGGCTTTGGTCGTATGACAGCTTTTAGTTCTTCCGATATGTCTAGTGTCTGTGGTGGGTTTTGATCATTTTGGCAGGACAATAATTGCGCGAATTTGTTCCATAATACCGAACAGGATTTGGAAATGAAAAATCTATCACCTTTGAAGAGATCGGTTTTATTCATAAGCATTTTATTCTTTACGAGAAAATAAACGAGCCCTAACTAGGTCTTTCTTTTCCTATAAACATTGCAAATAATAGTTGTTTATTGAGATTTGACTTCTACTCGTGGATGTCGTAAGAGGCGACTAAGGGGAAAAATCAAAAGGGGATGTCAGCGTTTCCTGTTACTAAAAAGCTTTATCTGCGCTCGCCAACCCAGAGATTTTCCCAACTATGGGCAAATCTCCCCAAATGAGACCGCACAAAAGCGGTCGCTATGGCAGAGGCCTATGTTCAGCAGTTGACGTCCTACTGCTGAAATGATGATGAATAACATAATTATTCTAGAACATAGTGTTCACTTAAGTTACTGTGGCAGCTACTGTAAACGTGGCCTTACTACGACGGAGCACGGAGCATTAAACTTCCCTTGCGTCAATCAGGGTTAGCATAATTAACAGCGCAAGTCAGTCTAGGGAACTATGACAAGGTTTCTCAACTCGATCATAATCTGTATCGTGTCTTTGTTCTCAGATGCTTGTCTGCGGTGCCAAGGAGAAAGCAAGAAGGATTCGTACGGCAAGCAAGACTGCGTTGTGGTTTGGGGAGAGTGCAACCATAGCTTCCACTTCTGCTGCATGTCGCTTTGGGTGAAGCAGAACAACCGGTGCCCGCTCTGCCAACAGGAGTGGTCCATACAGCGCATGGGGAAGTGATAAAGATCTGATACTGTAAGCAAACTCATTATTAAACTGGTTAAGAGCTGGAGTGAGTTTCATTTCGACATCTGCAAACAATGCAGTTTATTTGTTTCTTTAATGTGTTAGGGAAATACTAAAGATATTATAATATCCCGAATTCCTACGCAAGCGGGGTTGGATCACGCGACCCTTTCCTAGATACAAGAATGATCTTGAATCAACTGAGCTAGGTACGAAATCGACACCTCGCCTTAAGACAATCTTCGGGATGATCTTCGGCTCCATGTGCCGATATCTAGGGGAGGCTCGCCATCTCCAGAATGCCAGCTTTCTAGTAAAGCTACTACAACATACGGCATCGAAATGGTTCAGTCATTTTTGAGCTACTTTGCCTAGTAAAATAACCTAATTACACCCATCTAGTGAATCTATAAAAAATCACTATATATTTATGTTTTGTTTCAACTGCACTATAATTTGCAATAAGTTATGTAACGCGAGCCAATAATTGCTGCATTCAATGGAAATTAATCGTACGATGTGCGTTCACTATGTTAATTTTTTTCTATAAATAGTTAGGTTGCGTACTCACAGATGCCATAGTAAGTGGCTGTAGGACATTGACTGAATTTCCATGAGGATAGAAGGTTGAGACGATAAGCAGGTAAAAATGCAAACTTTCCATACAAAAGCATTCCTCCATTTCCTAACTAGACATCACAACACAAAATAACCGACCCTGTAAATTGCTTAAATCAAAGCAAAAATAATTAGTACATAAAATTCCATTATCCAGGGCAATAAGGGATTGCATTTGTATGAAAATAGCGAATACTGGCCCCTACTTCCGATCGTGGTTTCAAATTCCGGCCGTTCGCCAATGGATTTTCCATCAGGAAAAAGAGACGTTTCATCAATATATGGAGCTTGGGCCTGCACTGTGTACACTACTCTAAAGTATGGCTAAGCAATAAAGTAAACGCATATAATTGGTTATTTTATTTAATTTGACTTCTTTCTAAGGTACATTAAGATTTTCTTCGGCAAATAGAGCAACACACAGCGCTACAATAATATGGCGGATGGACGTGCGTGAAATGTCATTTTGACAACCTACATTTATCTGACAAAACAAAAACATCAAATCAAACAATATGACATGAAAAATATGTCAGTGTCGTGTCAAACGCCAATTATAAACCAACATGGCGGCCTTCAAATAGTGTTCACATAGTAAAAAACTTACCAGAAGAACTATTCTTGTACCATCGCATTTGACTTCAAATAAATGAAATTGTATTTTTCTTGTAATCTCCTATTTTTTCCAAATTTTTCTATGTAGTGTACATGGACCAGGCCCAGAATGAAATGGCTCCTTTATGTGCGCTATACTAGTGCTCTCAAATGGTGAAAGAAAACATCTTTAGGAAACCAAGACATGTGACATATGCAGGAAAGGAGCCTCTAAGAGGCGCACTTTAATCCTTTCACTACACAGATTTTTTCACCGACAGTCATAGGTCCTTTCCAGGGCCACCATACCTCTGGTGGTCACTGACCTAATACAGAACCAAGAAAGAATCAGTGACACGACAAGAAAGCAAGCCCTATTAATCTACCTGAAACGTATGAATGATGTAGCCCATTATTGGATTGAATGAAATATAGAGTTCTTAATCACAGAGTCGCAGAAAAATAAAAAATACGATAATAAGGTCATAGAATAAACTCATCCTGTGTTCAACATAAAGTTTGCTTGTTAACTTTGTAGATCGCTAACACTAATGACTGCTATTAATCACAAGTGCAAACATAGTTATTCACTGTTTATCACACCCTGTGTAAGTTTACTTTTGTAAAGGAAAATTACCCACTTTGTGAACCATATCATCATTTGAGCCTAGTATAAACACCAGGCCACTCTCCTATGTTCGCGGTCTTAATATTTTTATTTTAAACTCAACCAATGTGTTGACCCGTAGCTTTGAGAATTTCATCTTCGAGGCGAGAAAGAGTAATTTTGCAATCATCATCATAAACATTTCGGCTGTAGGACGTCCACTGTTGAACATTGGCCCACAGATTTCCAGAGCGAATTCCTATCATGTGGGTTGACACATGATAGAGCGCAGCGCAGTTAGAGTTTATCTTTGCGAAAATAGGGGAAGCTGCCCATCCCCTAGCTTTTTTCCCTAAGTCGCCTCTTACGACATTGACTGCAATTTTCAAATACGTAAAAGCTGGCGTTTGTATTAACAATAATGTATTGGTATTCATGATTATCATGTGCACCTATCTATTTTCCCTCTTTTTGAGATGTTCAATTCACGTTGGTATACGCATCTGAAGATAAAAATCAAAATTTCAATTCACGTTGGTATACGCATCTGAAGATAGAAATATTTAGAAGCAATGTCGCTAGTCTAGCTATTCGGCCCATACGATAATACAGTCAGCATCGGTAGTTGATTAATTTTTCAGAATTTCGATAATGTTGTCATTGGGACTAATACTATGCAATAATAATTATTATTATTATAAAAATAAATTTATTGTACATACGTGAATATAATGGCGTCATTCATTTCATTATGACATTCAAACTTCTTTGATGCATCAACGCATTATTGATTTGGAGCTTTCGGCCTTACTGCATTATGAGTGTTCCTAGAATTGAGTTCCATATTAAAATTCGCCACTGTACTTATATTCCTGCAATTAATGATTATGAATTGGTTTTTCATCATAATATCTACCGTAAAGTCGTATTACATTGTCCCAAAATTTTGTTTGTTTTTCTTATTTGTTCAATATTTCTGATGTTCATATCACCTCAATAATTACATCATTTAAAAATCAACTAATCATTATTATTCTTAGCTTACAGATAAGTAGTTATCACTTTATTCGTCTAATTCAGGTACAGTGAAGCAGCCCTTTTTCATGAATTTGGGGGGATTCATGTTTGGGGGTTTTGATCATGTTCAAGCATTCTTCCTTAAAATACTCGGTGTACCGCCGGCTTTCTGGTCAACTTTTATACCTGGAAGGCATGTTTGTCACTTCCTGATGATGGTTCTTTGAAAAGCTTACCTGTAAAAAAGACAAATTTTGAAGAAAATAACGGTTACGTGTACACATTTATTGTTCTACTTTGGCCCAGGGTTAAAGTAATACAAAATGCAGGGCTAAAGAAGGACCAAACTATATTTTTTTTTTTTTTTGTAAATAATTATTTAAATTGATTAAACATTACTATAAACATGGTCCCAAATATATTCTACACACTATAAAATACGATTCAACAAGCATACTTACCGAAAAACACCTCCTCAGATAAAAGTTTGCAGTACCTACTAAGTTTTGGTGAAAATCTAACTAGTACTTACCGGCCTCAATAACCACACAACACCGGCAAGTAAAAAACTGCTTTACCGACAAGCTAGTGATGCCACCTACCAACTGTAGCACTAACTTTTTCGATATAAGCCGATTTAACAGCATAGCGGGTAGTTCAAACTTTTTCCAAGTTTGATCCAAAGTTATGCCGCAGGAAACCGTAACATTTCATAAAAAAAACTGCATTTATGTTCGTTTCAAAGTATTTTTCTATATTTTTAAAATTGTCTTTAATAAAAACATTTCAATAGATATTTATTTATTTTTCATTCATTTACCCTCTTTTTATACCTACTCAATCGAACAGAAATGCAGTTTTATTTATGAAATTTTACATTGTTTTTCTTGCATAAAAATCAACAATATCCTTACCTTACATGCTTAAATTATTAAACAGATCAACAGTGATATAGCTTTATTCTATCCTTTTGATCAGAACCTGCGACATGCAAAAGTATTTGCGGTTGGTTAATATTAAGCTATGACAGTTTTACTTTAAACCTTTCGCCTAGACGTAAAATATTTTTCCCGAAATTTCCCGAAATACCCGGGAATTCCCGGTTCCCTATGTGAAGCTTCCCGGTATTCCCGGTTCCTTAAAAACTACCCGATTCTGCAATCCCTAGTAGGTACCCAAAGATCTGTAAGTGTTGCCTTGGGTTTTATCAAAAAAATTAGCTACTGCACGCGGCTTCGCACTCGCGTTTACCGGATATAAGTAGCATACACTCCTGACTTCATCATCAGATCAGCTCCCTGTTACTATAAAATTGTATTGTCATCGGATCTCTACACGTATGCAATGTTTCAGCTCAATCATTCATGCATTAATAAGTTACCTTATACTCTTACACCCTATCGCACCCCCTTTTAGTTTATAATTATTTTTTCTGTAGTTTTCTGCTATTCGGGGCGGAGAGTCGGAGACAAATCTAACAAAAAAAGGATCATAAAAATCGGTCCAGCCGTTCTTCAATTATAAATGGAGTAACTAACCCGACTTTGTTTTATAAATAAAGATTCAACTGTTTTTCAACTTTTGCTATTTTAAGAAGGGCGTGCCGAGAATATTTCTAAGTATTTATTGGTCTCTGAGGGTTGATTATCGACCCAAGACACGCTATCTTTCCTACCTATTATGGTATACTGGTCTCTATAATTGTATTGCAGTGCAGGTTATTTATAGATACTTTTATTGGAATAGTAAATACATTACCCTCTTATGGGATACAGATTTTTGCTTCTATTACATTGTATAAACTTCACTGAGGATGTGGTTTCATTCAACGGTCAACCTTCGTTCAACCGACTTGAACTTTGAGGTCGAGATATAGTCTATAATTATTTTAACATTTTCTACCTTTCAAAATAGAATAAGCAAAAAACGCATTAACGCTTAAATACATTTATGAAACAGCAACTACCTTTTGTAGGTATATTTTTTTTCCTTCAAGCGTAAATAATTAGGCTATTCTTATAATGTCATGCCAGTTCAATTTGCCTCATTACCCTAAAGTAGAGAATATCATAATATAATATTAGCACTGACATTCAAACTACAATTAATTTCAACAAATTTGTTAACCCCGAAAAAGTCATTAACTTCCGTCTTTACCTATAGGTATGTAGGTACCTTATTTATATTAGGTATGTCATTGTGTTTTGCGTAGGTAAGTCAAGATAGAATCAATCATGGTTATTAAAATCAATGTCGAATCAATAAGAACAATTTTATAACGTTGAATTATTTTTTAAACGACGCATTTCCATCAATAAACGATCACGATCACGATCAGAATTTTCCAACTACATGATAGCTAACAAATAGGTAGGTAGGTAAGTGCATACTGTAGTACGTATAATACCTTTACCTACACTGTAATCGTATGCAATCAAATCTTTGTGTGTCAAGGAACCGCAATAAAAATTCGTAATGTAAAAACTGCGCTACCTACCACTCACTTGCATCGTCACAAACAACATAAAACGAAAAAGAAGGCATTTTCCCTGATTAAAAGAACTTAACTAGGTTAATATTGCCAATTTGCTAGTAGGTAGGTCGGTTACCTAAGCTAGAACCTATGTAAATAATAACGGTATTTTCGATCGAGCGAGAGAAGTGAGCGAAGGTCTCTCAAACAACTTGGACTAATCGGCGTTGTATATCTGTATATTTGTATTAGCATAATCAATCCGATCTGCATGGAATTTAGTGGTCAACACTCAACAGACGTGCTATCAAGTTTTGCTAGTAAGAATGTGAATTAAATTGGCCAAGAGGTTGATATGATATAAGGGTCCAACAGGAGAGGATGTAGAAAAATGATGGTTAGTTTTTTGAATTTATTAGGTCAAAAAGAAGTTTTCAACGTTTTCATAAATACTCTCGATGGTTTTTGGGGGGGGGGGGGGGGGTTCAGCAGGCAACGCATTAGCAATGCTCCAGGTGTTGCTAATGTCAATAGGCGACGGTAACCACTTACCATCAGGAGGGCCGTAAGCCTGTTTGCCTCCGTATAACATAAAAAAAAATTTATATAAATATTTCTTCTCGTGTTTGGGTTCTTATCTTACTGTACCTAGTTTAGGCCGCGTTAGAGCGGCAGAAATTTAAAACTCAGCGATTCGAGGTGCTAATCTTTTTACAGACGGAGCTTTAAGTATCAGACGATTTTAGTTCCTAAATAATCTATTGTTCGTCCAAATGGCTAACTTCACGGTTCATGTTAAGATGCCTAGATCCTTCGGTCGAACTGTAATCGGTACTTTCGTCTTGCTCGGCTAAAAAACAAAGGAAGATACAATAAATCAGCTCTTCCCTTAAAATATAGTTGGGAGTGTTGTAACTGAAAGTGGGCATTCATAATTGACTCGCCATTAGCCATGCCCGACGCTTATCACATCAGTTAATAGCTCGGCACGTTGCTGATAACGATACTGAACCCACGATTATCAAGTACTACTTTGTTTAAAATGTATTAGCTGATGTTTATCACCCGCTCGCTAATGCGTCGCAGAACCTTTTGACTGGATGATGCCGCGGCCCGTAGCGCAGGTATATGCTTTGTCGGTCGATCATTCCCAAAACGCGTCAAAATGTTTCCCGTAGAAAAATTTAATTAAGTATATATAACATAAATATCTAGATTTTCCCAACCGCATCCATACGATTTAGTAGTTAGTTACGTACAGTCAACAACAATTCGCGACGTTTTCCATTTTCGATGATTTGATATAAGATTCAAAATGTAAATATAATGATTCACGAGATACGTGAAATGGAATAACTTTACAACCATACCCAGTTACGCCTGCCTGATCAAATAGTCGTTGCTATCTTACGCTTAATTTTCTGACTGTACCTAGAAAAATTCGGATGCAAGCGTAGGTAAATGAATATTTTATCAATAGGGATTAGGGATTCAATGTATAAGTAATTTTTTTCAAAAATAAATAACGGGTGCGGTTGATAAAGACGCGCTTCGATTTATCGAAATTTTCATCTAAAAACAACCTTTCAGAATTCCAAATACGCGTGCAAAGTTGTAAGAACTGACGAGTTGATGTCATCGACAATATTGGGGCTTTTGGTAGAGGGTTACTGTTGACATAAATAATATAGGTACAACGAGCGTTGCTTAAACAGAACACAAATAATTACCTACGTAGCTCGTTAATCTTTTAATCAATCAGTAAAGACTTCAATGAAGATGCAAATTGAAAATTAATGTTAATAATTGAACATCTAGGGCGCTCTGTAAAGCTTGGCGCCAGACTAGTACTGGGTACGTATATAACTATATGTCATTTGAAATGATCTATAATATACCTACGTCTTATTACTAAAGTAAATTTTTAGTTTGACTTTTAGGAGCTTGCGATATCGTCTTGAACTCAAAACAGACTTTTTTCAGTAGAGGTCTACCTCTACTAAAAAATCTCATATATTCATTTCATAATGATCCGTTCTAACGGATCATTATGAAATGAATTTTATATGATATATAGGTGTCAATGACATATCGTAAAACGTTTGAACACGGCTTTATTGTTAATTTCAAAACGTTGTAGGTATGTAGATAATTTTATTTGAAGACAAATATTGTCTTTGGCACGAAATAAAACTGTCTCTGACACGATTTCATGTCGATTCTATTTTTGCATTATCACTAAGTTATATACACTACCTATGTTATTTAATTTGAAAACTCTAAAATTATTGGCTTCCTTGTAATTACCATCTATTCTTCTAGGCTAGAAACAGGCGTTGCTTCCCCTAGTTTCTAAGACGTTTTAAAGCGACCCTAGTGATTTTATTGCAATAAACACTTTAAGAAAAGGCAACATTATTATAGCTGTCAAATTAAGTAAAGACTAAGTTAATGCAACAACAGAATCAATACCAATATCTTTTGAAAGAGAGCTGCTCTGCCAAAGTTGACAAGCATACAATACAGTGGAATTCAAAAGGTAAAGATTTCTTGCTTACTTCAGGATAGGTAGGTAATTCGTTTTAAATATTTCTGACGCAAAACAGCATCGCGTGATCACTGTTTACAATTTAAAGCCTATCTAAGGAAACGTCCGCAATATTAATTCAGCAAACATCACGTGCGCTAAGATACAGCCGTTTCAAGACCTCGTTTTCATTAAAAATACATTTCTGCCTAAATGTTAGTTGGTAAGCATTTTCTGTATCTTTAGTTCCTGGTTTTTTCTTGTTAGTTCAGCGACTTGGACGCTTGTATTGTGGCATTTCAAACGAGAACACGTTTCGCCACACCCGGCCAGGCCTCCGGCGCGAGCCAATCGCGATGCTCCACCGCAAACAATCGGTTTGTTACTTCTAGCTTGGTATCGATGCAGCGGACTACAGACAACCTTGGGGGAAATAAATGTTGCGTCAGGTAACGCTGATAATGACCAATTATCTTGGAGAACGATAATAAGATCGTGATCTAATCGAATTCCTATGAATTGCCGAATCATTTTCAAGCACGTTAAAAGAATCCCGCACATTTGAAGGACATTATTGCGCAATTTTTATTTGATGTGATCACAATATTATGTTATTGCAAATAGAAAATCGTACTTAGGTATTTTACTTTCTATTCGTTCGATGCGGGCTAAGTATCTTCTCGAAAGTAAGTAAGCACTTAAGCCCGTTTGCACCAAACTTTTAGTTCATGCATATCTCTAGGATACACTTAGCGATTTCTTTTTGTATGGAAAGACATAGAATTGCTATAGGCGAGTCCCGGGTCCTAAAACTAAGCTTGGTGACGGTTATTCTTCCTACTTTTGAGCTTCAATTTCATCACCATCAGCACAAAGGGTTCGAAATGAGCAAAGTGTTTTTGCTGCTCTGCATGCATATATTGTATCACATAATTAATATGTGTCTGCTCCACGAATTCTACAAACACCAAACAAAATGATTCAGAATCTGTACTCTAGCATTTCTCCTGAACTTATGTTATTTATAGAATATTTACCGTGCCCATCGTCGAAAACAACACAACACGGGATCAGGTTCCCAGCCGAACGACAAAGTTCAGTGATTAGCTCAGAGCAGAAAATTTCAAATGCCTCATCCACTTGCTACTAGCATAGGTAGGGCTAGGCATAGGTATAGGTTAACACTAGTCTTTAAAGAAGCACCTCATAGGTATGGTACAGTTATTTTCCAAAGTAGGAAGAATGAGATAATCGTTGGTTCAGAGAATTTTCCAGATTGATTCACGCTTTTGGAAAATGAATCATACCTACCTTGGTATTTGTTCCGGTCATGAAACTTGTTTTTGCATCGAGAACATTCGACGAGCAATGTATCCTTAAAGCACATTGACATAATGACGTTTTTGTGGGTGTAGTCGGGTGTGACGTGGTGTAGTTGAGGTACGTGTGAATTCTCCCTTAGTGACGCACTTTAATCCTTTCACTACACTGATTCTTTCACCGACGGTCATAGGCCCTCTTCAGGCCATAGCTAAACCTGGTCACTGACCTAATACAGGATGAACGAACACTGCCATTGAAGTATCGTGGCCAAAAATAGAATCAGTTTTGCAGTATTTATTCAGTCTGCCCTTAACACTATCCCAGCTGTAACTTTCCACTCGGTTGGTATAGGTATAATAAGCCGATGTTTATGAAACAAAACGCCAAAGTGTCGTCGAGTCGCCAACACAGAACAGTAGATACCTATGCAATTCGACCGAGAAAATTCTAGGGGTTTGACAGCATTCGCACGGAAAATCGTTCGTTTATCTTCGACGGTTTTGTTTACAGAATAACAAGTGTCTGGACGTTGTCGTCGTTAAAATTACTGAGTTCAGTCAGTATTCAACATCAGAAATTATTCTATACTATCTTGCGATCGCGGCTTCGCTCGCGTGGTACCTCGATAGCCCAAAAATTCATATTTTTATGAAGAAAAAGAATCCATGTGCCTATTGTAATGTTTCCTATAGCTAACTTGATAATGAATATTGCTTATTGGTATAAAAAATCAAATGTTTCCGTGGTATACGTACCCAGATTTATTTTAAAAATTTACTATAGGATGTTTTAAGTTTACAGTCTTTCGTCTAAAATAAAAATTTGCGATGCTCGAAAAGAGTGAATAAGTTTTTAAGTGCCATATTCATAGCTTTAAGACCTCTGTAACACTTTTCCTACAAATAAACATCTTGAATCTTGAATCCAATCATTCGGGTTCTTTTACATATTAAAAATATGAGACCGTTTCTGCGTTCGGCATATTTTGTAGGTAATTGACGACATTATATTTCATGGCTTATCTCTACTTACAAGTAATCATTCTGGTACATTCATACCTATCAGGAATGTAGGTAATAAATACTTAATTATGGCTGCACAGGTCTTCTACTACGGTCACCTACTCTAGTGGAAAATGGTAAAGCTTACACTACTTATACCCATTTAGGGTAAACTACATAATATACTTCGAAGCCTAGAATTATGTCATCGAAACGGCAACTCCGTCCACTTGCGTTTGCATTCGGATCTCCTCCCGTACAAAACACGCTCCAATATTGAGATGACATCCAATGATCAGCTTCGAGACATGCGATGATATTAGTTTGATCCTTCAAGCGCAAGTATCTAGTTCAACTGGATATTTTCTCTGATAATCGTTAGAAATTACAGTTTCGCTGGAGCTGTCTCGGTTTAATTATAACCACTTGCTGGCGCTAATGATGCCTGATGGGAATTTGTTTGTTGCCACTTTAAAGGCAATCGGAAAATTCCGCTCTCCACTTGATCGGCAAGAATTAGGTATGTCCATCGAATTCTTTATTAGTTAGGTACTATTGGGGACCGACGAGCGTGGGGACCGCTCTGCCGATTGCAGATCGCTTCTTTTTCTTGTCGTGTCACTGATTCTTTCTTGGTCTGTATGAGGTCAGTGACCAGGTTGAGGTATGGTGGTCCTGAAAACGGCCTATGACCGTCGATGAAAGAAACAGTGTAGTGAAAGGATTAATGCGTCTTCTTAGAGGCTCCTTTCGTGTTTCTTTCCTATCTTTGGAAATACAGCTATCATTAGCATAATTAGCTATCATTTTTTTCGTTTTATTTTAACTGGCTGTATGGTGAAGGAATGCTCTGACTGGTCTCCTCAAGGACGGGAGAGGCATGTTTCCGATCACCAGGTGCAGGTAACCTATAGATCGGAAACATGCCACTCTAAAGAGACTCATAGTTCATTATTGGTACCTAGATATCGTAATCTTCAATGATAGTTACCTACTAAGGAAGTTTGTGGGAAAGAGCACAGACAAAATACGATCTTTAACAAACTTCTTAAAAATATTTAACAGGAATGTCATGGACGTCGGAGATACAATTAAAATATGGTTCAATTTACCTAATTCCAGTCTAATTTTAAAACAAATGTGTCTAACCTATGCAGATGTAGGTACAGACAAGGAAATGCACAAGGCTTAATTTATGTAAGTATTTGTGTTGGATCAGCAACTCGCAATCTGACATCATATTTTGAGCACTGTAAGAAGGTATTTTTTGTTATTTGCTGACTAGAGTTAGGCATAAGTCACACCACACATCTAGTGCTGGTTTGATATTACCTAATAGGTAATGTCAGCACAGAAGTGATAAACATAAAATGTACCATGAAGGTGCCATGCTCTGGTAGATTACATAAGGCATACTTTTACAGCAATTTCTCAGAATAAAATTAAAAAGTAATATGGTATAGGACTAGGTAAGTAGGAATTATTAAATTATTACAAAAGGTTACGTTATTTGCTCAATAAAACTACCATCAGTAAATTTCTAATGAATAGGCATAGGATTGAGAAAAAACTTAAAAACCTTTAGCTTTTTGGTTTTATAATCTAGTGGTAGGTATTTGAGAAAACCCTAGACTGAGTTCAATGACGTCAGTGATTAGAAAGTTGTAACTACGTTGACTTGGTCATGTCGAGTAATAACCCACCGTGTAGGTAGAACGGGTGGGAGGTGTGACTGCGCCGCGCGTACGCGGTTTGCAACACGCACACCACACCGCTGCCATTTTGAATGTGTGCCACACATTAGCTTTAAATTCCATTTTGTGAAAAAGGATCATCGAAAAAAATGATAGGCACCAAGCCGTGTTTGTTGCCTGATTCTTCTAGGCTTGGTCGCGAGGAACAGGCATAGCTTCACCTAGTTTCTAAGACGTTTCAAAGTGATCCTAGTGATTTTATTGAAATAAATGCCTTTTGACTTTGACTTTGACTTTGACACGCAAGCCCCCAGACTCAGACAGCACATACACACTATTGCATCAGCCAAATAGTACTTCAGTGCTACAGCTAAATTTGGACATTATCGCTCCAATTTGTTGTTACAACAATATTTTCTTGCTAATTATTTCCTTCAAACGACCTTGCTTTAGAGCCGTGTTAACCAAGTGGAAAATACCTCTCGACTTTCGATCTGAAGGGTCGAGTCCCGGTCATGCCAATGAATTGTCGAAAAGTTTATAGGAAAAACGTGAGGAAACCCGCGGCTTAGTCAGTTCCGCACGTATTGATTATGTCTTTCCTGTGGATATGGCCGACTAGGCTGAGAGGATGGCATAAGTGCTGGGCAAGCCTACTTCATCTAAACATGTCCCAGGCACTACAGCGTCCTGTAAGTGGGTAAAAAGTTCCACCTGTCGCTGTATTAAATCATCTAGATAGATGTTATAAGGCCTTACCTACTAATATGATTGTCTTGCCTACACTGAATAGAACAAATAGGGCACTGAATTGACTGAATTTACATCATCGCCATTTATATAATCCAAAACAAAGTTCAAATAAACGGTCAAAGTGCTAGTGCCTTTTGGACCGAATATTCAAAATCAGTTCCAGTTTATTTCTATGTAAATTCGATTAGGTATACTTATTTATCTTTATGACGTATTGGGTGCTGGCAAAACCCGATTGGCTGGTTGTACCAAGCCCCCAGCCGACACGTCATTTCATAGCGATAACAGTGTCGCTCTCGTGACTTACCTGCATACCCAGACTCATTAAATTCTATTATTCTTTACGAGAATACGAACTGAACAGGTTTGCAGAACACTCAAATCTTGACGACCTTGAAGCCACAGAATTTCTCAATGCTTTTGAAAAATTGCCAGCTGCAAGAACGATGATTCTTGCGTAATTAAATTTTGTCTAGCTGTGTAAAAGTCTGTTCCTAGAACTAACTCTTACTAGCGGCGGAAAGCCTCAAGAGGCGGAAATATTCGTCCCTTGGCGACAGATTCATATTTTTGCCTTTTGGGCTTGAAACCCTTTGGCCGTGGGGCTCAGAGGCGTGGCTTTTATTCGATGCACTATCTACTATAGGAGGCTTGTAAATGAGACCAATGACCAAAGGGTTGCTTTCCTCGGACAAAGGATCAGTATATTCAGTATAGCGGTCCAACGAGGTAACTTCGCCAGCCTTTTGGGCACACTGCCTGTGGTTGGTGATCTGAATGCTGTTTTCTACTTGTACTCGTAGAAAACTGAGTTCATTCCTAGAATTGATACTTATTTTTTATTATTGTGATAATGTATTTTTAAGTGAAAACTTTACCATTTAATTATATTAATTGAAACATATTCTTGATTACAATGCAATTAATTTTCATTACATAGCAATGACACAAGATCAGCTAAACACGTGCCCAGCCCAATTCAGCAATTACGTAATACCTATATTTTATGTGGTTAGTTAGTTTTGCTTTTGTAACTAGGCTCGATATTTACCTACTGGAAATATACATGAACAAATAAAGGTACATACCTACATAATAATTCAATCCAGGGAAATCCACAACCGAATTATAAGTTTATGAGGAAAACAACAGCCCCCAACAGCCATTACCTACTTTTTAGGGACCGTCACTTACACAATATCAGTAATATTATTGTTTCTCTTCTCGTAGCGTAACTGTTTGAACTATGGTTTATGATAAAACAAACTTGCGCCGCGGTTTTGCTTGCGTGGTACCTAGATTGCCAGGGGCATTGTTTCGTCCACCCTATATGGGTACCTACCAAAGCGCTCTCCTAAGATCAAAGAGAATATCGTCGTTTTAAGAAGACGCCTTCTAATTTATTAGTATTTTCAGTTTTTTTTAATGCAGTGAGACACGTGTAACCTTCAGCGAGTATTACCTACGGCCGTGGCCACGATGCTGACGAACCAAATAAAATATTTAGCTATGAATGGTAGCAAGCATAGAGCTAATTTGGAAGTTTTATTTTTTACGTAAGTACATAAAATACCTACAATAGTAGGTACTCTGTGGGACCTACCTACTTATAATTTGGTGACTGGCAACACTACAATCAACACGTTTCCGATATAACCAAATATTAGTAGTAAGTATTTAAAGAAAATAGAATAAAAATGCAATAACCTATCGGTGCAAACACGGCTTTTTTTTTAAGTCCTAATTTTTAGCCCTCCCGAAAAAAATCAGAGCCACTGTCTGCTTTTGACCCTACGAAATGAATTCGAATACCAACCAAGTAGGTCATAGGTGCCAAAGTTATCAATGTTATCATCATCCAAGTAATATTTTTTCAAACCTAGTTTAAATGGAAAAAACGCACAAAGAGATTCACGTTAGGTATAAAACATTTTTATGTAAAGTTCATTAGCATAATGCGCTTGCGCATGCTTCCTGCATCATTGACGTCACGGCTTTACAAACATTAAAACATCTTGTTTTGAAGGTAGGTACGCTAACTAAATATGTACAATCGTTACTTGATTGGCCGACTGACAATGAAACCCGTGGCCCAAACAAGCATAATTCACAATAGATACGAGTTAATCTTTCGATTCGATATGTAGGTAATGTCAAATATTAGCCAATCAACATTAAAAGATGTCGCAAGGTAGGTCTCTAGGTAGAGTTCTTTCTTTCTGACTTTAACCAACATAAAAAATAAACAAATTCCTAATCCCAATTATAAATACGAAAGATTGTGAGGATATTTTTTGGCCGTAGCGGCTCAACCAGTTTTGATGAAACTTAGAATAGAGTTATTTATCTAGAATAGCTTATTGAATAATTTTCTTTATAATTCTAATACTTTTAATTTAATATCTAGGTACCACGCGAGCAAAACCGCGGGCGCAAGCTAGTTAAGAATAAGTCTCACAAGAACATTACCAATTCTACCGACCGACATATCTAAGCACCACAAGACAATTTCAGGTTTTCAAAGGTTATCAAGTTACAAGTGGACTTGCCCGTGAAGTCTGGCCTATTTTAGCAGACGAAAACGTGATTTTTCAAAATGGCGCTTAACGACATGTAAAGGATGTCTCAGCAGAAGGGATGTCAATGATCGTCTTAGTTTGAAAAGGTTAACTGACAATCTTGTTGACTGTACGTTATCTAACAGTTTTTTGTGGGCCAAATAATGTGTAGGATAGACCTACCTTGGCACCTACACAAGGTATTGGCACAAATTCAAGAAAAAGCCAGGAGAATACATAAACAATTCTAATGACGGATGTGACATGACAACGCTCACGCACAACCCACAGAACGAGGGTCAATTATTGGTTAAAAAAGTTCACGAAACTTTAAAATGGACGCTCATTAATTTACATCAAAGATGATTTGCGTCAGCCAGCGTCGCCAACTCATGAAACTTTTGAGATTCGCCTGAAGGTCACTGGATGACTTCACTACCGCAAATAATCATCATCAACCTGAAGAAGTCCACTGCTGGACACAGGTCTCCCCCAAAAAGTTCCATGGCGAACGGTCGTGAGCCTTGTCCATCCACCGACATCCAGACACTTTCAAAAAGCCGTCCGGCTATCGGGTCGGGCGGGGGTCTTCCAATACTCGCCCGGTTTGTGGTCGCCATTCGAGAACCTTTACTCCCCAACGGCTGTCGGTTCTGCGAGCTATATGGCCTGCACATTGCCACTTCAACTTGCTAATTCTGAGAGGTACGTCGGTGACCTTGGTTCTCACACTCCCTTACTCAGAGCATAACTCTCTTCATAGCTTTTTTTTTTTTTTTTATTTATAATAGCGAGGCTTTGTAAAGGTTTAAGGGGTTCCAAATATGGTCTGCTCTCTATATAATAGGCTCTGATGCTCCATCCACCGCACTGAACCAGCGTAGCGGGCTCAAACAATATGATAAAGGCGGCTTATTTCAGCAGTGGACTTCTACAGGCTGATGATGATCATGATGATGATGAAAAACAAGGCCTCCTTCCATAAAACTTTACCGACTGGATTATTCCCTAGAAAATATAATTTGCAAATACTTAAATGCTGAAAATAGCCTACTCGTTTTTAATCCAATTCACGAACCAGAATTTGCATAGCTACTAATGAGTTACAACAAAATTGTATGATAAAAAAACATAGTTGATGGAAATACAGGCAGTTAGGTTGTTATTAGACCAATCACTTTGTGACCTCTAGGCTTCACACAAGCAAGCCTTCAGGCACACAGCCGCGGAAAAACAGAGGCGTGTTTCGTATACGTGCACAAACTGGAAATAGGAATGCAGAAAGCACACAGGGATAATGTTGTTGTGTGCTCCATACTATTCACTTGAGATGGCGCCAGCTGACACGTAACTCGACGTCTTGGACACACACCTTTATAAGCGAAACTCCTTTACCTACCTACTGAACCTGTCTGACGTAGTAGGCTAACTAGCTGAAACATAATTAATTTTAGATCAGTCTACTCAGGCTCAGGTAGGATGAAATTAAATAATAATTTGAAGGTTTTTTATAAATTTCTAGATAGAGACAGGTGATTCAAACTTCCATATTTATTTATTCATTAAAGTCTGATGGATCATCTTGAAACGACTTAAAATATTATTTAGTCGATTTTACGCCGTTCTAGCCAAACCTAGAAGAGGTGCAGACACAAAACTAGGACTTGGTTATTTTCTAATGATCCTTTTATTAACTTTATTAATAATCGAGTTAGAGCATTATCATCAGTCCCAAAGCTTTTTTGTTATCTAAATAATCGGATATTATAGAATAAGATTATCACATTTTTTTTTACAATTTAATGTGTTTGTGAATACATCAATATTTATTTAGGTATGTACCAAATAGAAGACAGTTGTTATCAGTAGTGAAACTCTCCGCTGTGTAGGTACAGTTACCTACCTCTTGCTTACTAATAATACCAAAGCTAATACACGTATTGTTACTACTTACTATTATTATAGTAATTTCGCCCCGAACTGAGATCTGGCGCGATGTCTGGTAAAAGTTGGTGCTTCGATGATCGTTGTGGCACAAAATCGCACCTTTAGCTTGTTCTAACTTACAACCAATCATAAAGTTATGCTCTAACATAACATATAAACATACAACGCCGATTCGTTCTAGTTTATAAGATACGGGAGGTAGGGCACAGCGAGATTCTCTCGCTCTAAATTGGAGCAGCACGCCTGGGGAGGTACCTCCGCCTTACAGAAGATCGCAGTCAAATAACATTATTAGTTTTAAATAGTGTTGAGTTCCTGCGGTGAGTAAGGTTGCCAGAGCTCTTTAGGAGGGGGGGGGGGGGTTCGGCAGGCAACGCATTAGCAATGCTCCAGGTGTTGCTGATGTCAATAGGCGACGGTAACCACTTACCATCAGGTGGGCCTGATTGCCTCCGTATAACATAAAAATAATAATAATAGTTGTTTGAGAGATGTTCGCTCACTCGATCAATTAAAATGATAGTAGAGCCACACCTATCTTTTCGGGATTATACAAGTCTACATATACTTAATTCAAGCACAAAATTGCTTGATTGTATTGTTGTTTTATTGAAATCTTTGAAATCTGTGACGCTGACACTTTTTCGGGCAGAAAGAAGTGTATGCACTGTGTATGTACTGCTATTTGCACTTAACCGTGATGTATGTGTTTGTACACTTATTTCAAAAGGTATTTTCGAGCTATCGCTAAATGATCGTGTATTTACACTAATAACTTCCACGAACTAATCTGGCTTATACTAGACCTAGCTGCTTACGATTGGTCAATTCCTATTGCACTAGTGAGAGGTCAGCCACGGTCACATAGCGTTTTTTTTGTTTAAGACAATACGAGCCCTCTTATTAACTATCGGCTCGATAACTCTCACCCTGTTCTCTTACTACATTCCATATCATGACATACTTTTATTTTATCAAGCCGATAAAGTTAGTAGGTGATTATGAAAAGAGTAGGGAGTATTTCTTTTCTTTTTGTACAAGTACTGTATAATACACAACAGGTATACTGTATTGAACATGCAAAAATAAAACATATCTAAGTAGATACAAAGATAAAAACCTTGTATATGTTATTGCAAAAATTCAAAAAGATTGTTTGACCCCGACGTGATTTGAACACGCAACCTTCTGATCTGGAGTCAGACGCGCTACCGTTGCGCCACGGAGTCGATGATAAACAGTTCGAAATAATAGAATACTACTTCATACCTCATGTACATAACTAAATGAAATTAAATGAAAAATCTAAAAATAAATCTTGAATAAAAATATGTAATAAGTAAGTACCGTATCATTCGTACAATATCTTATTTTTATTTTTGTCCGTTCATTGTACCTAATTCGATACATAAGTATGTACTTGAGTAATTTAGTAGATGATTGTTAACTGTCCAAACTCTATGTAACTAACATTCCTGAGTTATTTAGAATTAAATTATGCAAACAATTTATTTTATTATACAAAATTCAGACACTTTAGTACGGTTGCGCCCTCTATTGGCGCATAAAGTAACTGGCTATCTAACTAAAGTTTGATACAGTTACCAGTCCGAGGGAACAGATGACTCGGAAGTCAGAAGCAAATTCAGCGTTATTTTGTGAAGTTGCGCGCTTAACATTTGTAATTTCAAGCTCTTATTATCCGCCCCTGTGGCCTAATGGATAAGGCATCGGCCTCCTAAGCCGGGGATTGTGGGTTCGAGTCCCACCAGGGGTAAAATACTTTTAGCATTTTAAAACTAGTCCTTTTTTATATTAGTGTATTTATTACGAAAAGTATTATAATAAATATTTTTATGAAAACAGACGGTGATAAAGAAGTTCCTGATCCTTGAAGTGGCAAACATCTGAGTCCTGAGTGTTGTATGTAGTAACCGACTTGATTTGGAAAACGGCAATCGTTGTCTGTAAAATAATTGAGTTATTTATTAAATTTATCTTAATAAGTAGGTACCTAGTTATTTTTTTATAGACAGTAACAAAATTAGAAGTTATACAAATATTGAAAACTATTTTACAAAATACATAAGAAAAAGTTGAACTATCGAACCGTTGCAAACGATCTATAGATACCTCAATTGATCCAGATCACTACCAGTCGGAAGCGTCCCCAAGACGCTGGCGAATTGCCACGCTGAATTGCAATGCTATACGTTACGTTAATGCTTTACGTTGTTGGGGTAAATAGGAGCCAGCCCTCGGGTCACGCATCGCTTCAACCATATTGTTTTGAAAACCAGGAGGGTCCCGCTTTCCCACGGTGACAAACCCCAAAAGGCTCAAGTATGTTAGCCCTAACGTGACTTACATATTTGCGCCTTTTGAGACTCTTAGCCAAATCAGCCAACCTGTCCTAACAAATGTCCTCGGAATATTTGCGCGCTAGAAGTATGTAGTTCGTTTTACTTATTTATCAGATTAAATCGGATTTCATTGCGTCGGTCTGACATATTATACCATTTATATACGAACTGAAACTTTAATTTTATTGGTATTCTTGAAACTACTTGAAACTTGAAGCATGTATTACACCAAAGCAGAGCAGACTGTATCACTATAACAATTATTTATTATACTAAAGTACGTTTACAAAAGGATGTGACTGGTATTTTCGACCACTTACTCATCGGCGCCGTGGCTTAGTTGGTTAAAGCGCCTGTCTAGTAAACAGGAGATCACGAGTTCGAATCTCGTCGGGGCCTAACCAAGTTGTGTGGTTTAAATTTTTGTTACCTTTTTTTTCATATTATGTATACAATTTGTACATTATATAAATAATAATTAATTCTTATAAGGTAACTGACTATTAATCTGTGATTAATATTTTTTAACGAGAATCAGCAACTACTGTACGGATTTTAATGCAAGTTGGCATTGGGACCACTGGCACTGCGGTTTCAAATTTAGATTATTTTTCATCCCGAGAAACAAAAGTGTTCCCGCGGGAGAGTTATAGTACCTATCTACTATAACTCTCCCGCGGGAGAGTTCCTATGAACTTCTTGTTGTGTGTGTCTGATTTTTCCTTGTTCATCCTGCATTGGTCATTGACCAGGTTCAGGTATGGTGGCCCTAAAAAGGGCGTATGACCGTCGGTAAAAGAATCAGTTTGGTGAAAGGATTAAAGTGAGCCTTTAGCCTTTCCTTTTATGCACAACACTTATGAGCATAAGCAAAGTCGCGCTGCCCTCCGTTAACCCTCAAATGGTCAATTTTTTGTAACTGTTCGTATGACTTTTATAGAGTGATACAGTTAAAATTTCTCCATCTTTGTATCTAACAACCATTTTATATTCATTATATTTCATAGGTCGAGAGAATTAAAAACTTAGGTCTTAACTTCGTTTTTTTAGAAATAACTATTGAACGTTCTATGGTTTTTTTCTCAAACACAACTCTTTGGGCGTAACGTAACGGCTTTTAACACAGGGCAGTGAGGGAAGGTCAGTTAGTTTGCAATATAAATAGTTACTTACGTGCACAAATATTTGCAGTAGATACAGCTGTGGCAATGAAATGGGCCGGGGGACAAAAATCTGGAGACGGACATGGGGTAGTCAGATTGAAAGCATGTTGGTCTCTTTCAGCGATGATTTGGCAGGTGTGGGACACATCGGCCCCTCGCCACATGCACACCATCAGCTGTCCTTGACCATCGTTGCGAAACTAAAATAAAAGTCATATATGTGAAGTTAGCAAGAAGGTACAAAATAATTCATTTTTTATACTTCCATTCGATTGTACCCAATTGTACCGTTTTTTATTTTGTTTGTACACTAAAGAGGTAGGAGATAGGGGGTTTGAAAATTTGGTCAGCCAGAACCATAAATAAACAATATTTTTAACTAAGTAAGGTGACTTAAATATTATCGTTTGTACCGGCTAAAATTCATCGGTTTTGACTAGTTATCCTCAATAATGATAATTTTGTAATTTGTATACAGCTAACATATAATTCTTTTGCATTTTTATCTCTCGCATAAAATAAAACCTTGAATAATAAAATTAGGTAGGTACCTAATTCTCTAATACAATTGTGGTACCTAATTAAATTAACGATATATTAAGCAAAATGAGCATTGCATAATTTACATTCAATGTGTGGATTCTAATGATTAAAATAATATCGAAGTTCTTGCAGTCAAGTTATTTTAAAATTCAGCGTCACTAATATTTTAGAGGTCACTGGTTTTTTATAATTTTCGGTTGAGGCAATGGACGCTCATGCAGCAATATGGTAATGATGATCGCAATTATAAGGATGATTTTATCAATTTTAGTTATTTAGCATCTGAAGTTTTTCAAACATGGAAAGGAAGAAGCTAAGGTCTTGAAGTTTTCCCTTGTCAAGTTTGGAATGTTGCTCGACAAAAGTCCTGAATTTAGGTCAATAAATATCTACAATAAAATTCCTGACATTATTAAAAAAGAGCTAAAAGACTCCGTATTCCATAACAAATTAAAAAATCTACTCTTAAATAAATGCTATTACTCGGTGGAAGAATTCCTATCTGATAAGCTAGTGTAATAAATAAACGACTGACGAAATCATAAATAGATACCTAGCTTAACCGGAATTGTTTTTATCCAATGCTATTTTTGACTGTTTATACTATACTGTTATTTGACATTTAATGAATAAGTTACCAATTATTATTATTATTTAAATGTATGTAAAACAAGACATTTGCAGTGCCCTACAGGGTACATGTACTTACTTAAGCTACCCTTACACCTAAGCTGTATCCATGTACATGTTGGCAATAAATGAATATGTTAAGATTGTTAAAATTACGATCTTCATTACCATTACGCTAACACAATTGCACTACCGGTTCACATTATGAGGGACTAGGGCATATCTTTTTTCCTGAAATTAGGTATATGAATTTCCTACATACCTGCACTTGCACCAAAGATTGTTGCCTCAAATAAAAAGGGTGTATTCTGTACGTAGTCTGCTGGTTTGGTATAACAAAGTCTTCGTACTCGACTTGGTCGAACTCGGTGCCGTTGAAAGGGCATTGGGCGCCGAATACTCTAGTGGGAATAGTGCTTTTGACCAAATATGTGTCTATAGTGTCTATTATATCCACCACGCTTGTTGAAGGAGTCTGAAAAAAGGTTATTTGTTTTAAAGTTATAACATGATTTTATAAATCCTACTAATATCCTACTATCCTACTAATGCCTCCCTAAGAATAGGCCCCTCCATATCTACCTATCCGCGGATGTCGTAAGAGGCGACTAAGGGAAAAAAACTAGAGGATGGGCAGCAGCGTCCCTCATTTTAACAACGATAGCTCCAACTGCGCTCGCCAACCCGCATGCCCTGCGTGGTGAGTATGGGCAAATCCCCCCACATGATAGGAATTCGCTCTGTCTGTGGGGGAGGCCATGTTCAGCAGTGGACGTCGTACGGCTGAAATGATGATGATGATGATGATGATCCTACTAATAGTATAAATGCGAAAGTTTGTGAGGTTGTTTGTGGTTCAAGACCTTAATAGTTGGTATAGAACGTACCTTTATTTAATAAAATTGGGTACGCAAGCCACTATAGAGCGTATATAAGAGCAGAACAACAGAGCCTTCAAGATTAAATTAAGAGTAACCAGAATAAAACAGTCGCCATGGCCGAAATCGGCTAGGAGATCATCATCATCATCAGTTGGTATACATTTTAAGTTGATACCTTTAGCCGTTTCTGCGAAAAAGGGTCTTGACAGACACACAGACAGATAGACGGACATCAAAGTGATCCTATAAGGGTTCCGTTTTTTCCAAATGAGGTACAGAACACTAAAAAGGGGGCAAATATTTAACTGCCTATACTTGCGAAGTGTGTTTTAAATCCGCCACTGCATACAGTAACAAACTAACCTGTAGAAACAGTTCAGAATAGTCCAAATACTCGTTATTGATATTCTGAAAGTCGGTTAGCTCGGTAGCAACATACGCGAAGTAAACATCGAAGTAGCTATTTCTCAACAACAACATGAGATCTCTGACCCTCTCCATTTCAGTATCAGTGGAGCGATCGCTAGGACTTATTATAAGGACAACGGTACTGTAACCAGCACTCGCTTTATCTTCTATTTCTCGCATGGTTTTGTTCTGAGAGTGCTGAATTATGGTAGACATTACTGTGGGCATGTTTATACGGGTTGGCCCTGCAACAAAGAAAGGGCTATCTTCAGGAATTTTCAATATTTTCCTGTTTAAAAAAACCCTTGGTTACCTAATATGACTATTTTGTGAAAATAAATAAATACCAAACAGTCACGTACTAGTTCTGACCGCACCACACTGGATATTTAATAAATGAGAAAGCAGAAATTACTCACATTCATCTGTAAAGTTGGAGATGTGAGCGAACAGCGTGGTCAAGTTGTTCGTAGGCGGTACAATCCATGCCCCGGTGTTGCCTTGGAGCAACGATATTGTGCTGCGCTGCATATTTACGTCTAAAGCACCTCCAATCCATCTGAGAACAGTGAAAATCACAATGTACTTCTTTGTTTTGCTAATCACGAGCAGGGGAGAGCAAGATAGCGAATGGGCAGCAGCATTCCATTTAAACAACAATAGCTTTATCTGTGCTCGACAACCCGCATGCCCAGCATGGCAAGTAGGGGCAAATACCCCCAAATGATGTTTCTGGATATCAGATGTTTGTTCTGCGTCTGGGTGTTAAATATTTATGTATTATGTTTATCAGTCTCTGGTACCCAAAGTACAGGCAATGCCTAGTTTGGGATCAGTTGACCGTGTGAATATGTCCGGAATATTTATTTATTTATTCATCTATGGGGAGGCCTTTATTCAGCAGTGGACGTTATACGACTAAAATGATGATAATAAATCACGCAGGAGGGCTCTTTGTGACTCGAACGAATCCTACTTATATTATAAATGAGAAAGTTTGTGAGGATGTTTGTAGAGCCTAGGCCCTACAAACCCCATAGCAAATAAATCAATAAATATTCCGGACGGTATATAACATAGCCCTGACACTAGTGTCAGGGCTATGTTATATACCTACGTGACTGTTGAAATTTAGCAATAGTGAAGTGTTTTCTATTTGTTTTTTCAGCAACTTACGACAAAAATTGCTCCACATCATACCCCTTCCAGGAGCCATCGGTGGCGACCACTAGGTCGATGACAGGAACGCTGTAGCTCACTTGGCAAGCTTTATGAGACTGTCTTAGGAGAGTAGCTGAATAAAACAGTAAATTATTAACAAAATGAAATAGTTAGGCTAACGAGTTCGTTCTTTAGGTATCCTCTCAGATCTCTAGGACCGGGTTACTCTGAGGCACGCACGTCTAGACACGTCACGTCGCTTAGTATTTATCTACGAGATCGAATCAGAAATTAGGAGATCCGTAGACAAGCTAAGGTCAAGCACATTGCCCAGAGGATAAGCAAGTTAAAGTGGCAGTGGGAGAACTTTAATTATAATAAGTTAAGTTTTCTGGACCACGGAAGGTCAATACCCACATCGGAATTCCTTAAGATATCTGCTAATTTCGATAGAGTAGCTATTTCCTAAAGGTTTCCTGTGTTTTAGATGTGGTGCTGGAGAAGAATAGAATCTCTCTTTATTTGGATCATATACATGAGCCAAATAAAGACAAGGTCGCTGTCACGTCATTTATAGTGGTCAAGGAGGCTGCCATGGAACGTGACAAATAGAGAGGGAGCAGTTACACCGACGAGAGCGTAGCTCTTAAATGCTAAGAAGGTATTTCCCATGGATGTTCTTGAATTTCATCCTACTAGGTAAGTAAAGAACTAAATTACCTACGGTGACACGTAAAAGGGCACATAATCTGATTCTTTCAATGTACATTGAATACTTACAAACATAACCAGAAAAGGCTTCCACAGCAGCATTAGTTATTCTCTGCATCTCCTCCACGGGAATATACACCGTAATCTGCCGCAAAGACAGCACGTGAGCGAACCGCGTTGTTTCAGTGAAAAAATCCGTAGTTTTGAACAAGTCAGTGTAGAGGTGCTGTCTGTTGCACGCTTTAACTTCGGGGTCGAAGGATACCCCTCCGTGGGAGTAATACATCTCGATTATCTGTGATAGGCGGAGTGAACGACGTTGCTCCACCCATTTAGGCACGTACTGTGCTAGAATAAGACCTGTGAGCAATAAATATTTGTCCGTAAGAATTAGGGAAAAGGTGTATAATTTAAATGAACCGTAATTTAAAGGACATTCAACCTAATTCTTATGTAAAAGCGTTTACGACGATACGAGAGATACTCAAGATATTCAGCCTTTTATTGTTTCGAGAGTTTATAAGATCGATCGCTCTGAAAATCTATGGGGGAGGTCTATGTTCAGCAGTGGATGTAGATGATTAAGGTTACTTGCCATCAATGCCCGCTAATATCTCCGCATCAGTGAGATGCCAGTCGATGACAGAGCTGTTCTGAGGAAAGATATAATGCTGCCTGGGTAGCAGGGTATCGTTCCAACGGTTATTGCTTCCCACAGTCATCCTTTGTGAGACTGACCCTACCCTCGGACCCTGGTTTACAACCACCTCTGCTAGATCCCCTGGAAACCATAATATTGTGTGATATAATTGCAACTACCTTGTATATTATGTATCTATATTTCAGAATAATGTCACATCTGTGTATGTTTTTGTTTGGTAATGTGGCATCATTTTGAAAATTATGAAATGTACACAATTTAGTGCAAGCGACTGTACGTTTCGATGAAATCTTGCAAGTGCATTTTGACAGTGTTCCCGTTGTACCCATCACTGAGCTGAAACTGCATACCCTCAAGTTCCGATGACAAAACAATATTAGGCCAGCGAGCTCATCTTATGATGGAGCCATGCGCTCTTCTGCTGAACTCCTCAGTGAATAACAGCAAATTATCCGTGTTTTGCCTCATTTTATTCAGCTTGATGTTCCTATTGTTACTGCAGTAATAGCCATCGTATTTTTTTACAAAACGCTTGTTTTGATGTTTTTGACGCAAAAAACCTATCAGACTCTGGTCTTAGATCGCATAACGAGTGTGATATTGCTTTTAGTTCCTCACTATATTAATAGGATGTAGTAGTGTGGTCACGTGATGTAATATAAACTTACCGGCTAGTGTCGCCACCCAAACATTACCAATATCAGCGACTTCAACCTGTCTCTGCACTGTAGTATTGAGCGTCTCGATTTCATCGTACCACTCTTGCATAGCGTTAGCCATCAGCGGTTCTGCTACATCCTCCTTAAATATATTTGCGTTTAGTATTTCCGTGACCGGCACCCGTTGCGGTTCCAGAGACGCGGCAATAGCTGCCATTAGAGTACCGGGGGATATAGTTCCCCAGTCGGTTTGCACTACACCCTCTTCTATGGGACATCTACTGTGAATTCTGTGAGGAGTCATAATGGCCATATTTAATTTTTTTCTGCCTAATTATAGTAGGTACTTTAAAAATCGACGTGAAATGTTTGTAAACATGAAATTCTCTTGCTTAGTGTTGGTTTTAATTTACAGAATTTATATCATATTGAAGTGATCACAAATCTACAATAAATGCAAATTGTGTACAATAACCAACGAACGCCAAAAAATACAATTTTAGGTTAAATATGGGCGGTTTGTTTACGAACATTTCACATCTAATTTGGCTGAAGTATATAAGTACTAAACTAAAGTAAATTCTTCTGAGGGCCGAGTGCGAGTCCTTTGAGCAAGTGTTACCTAATAAGAGATCGAGCGTGTAGACAAATTGAGTTGCAAAAATGGCCAACGTTAGAGACACATTTTAGTTTCCATTGATAAGACTGTTCACGAAGCATCGCGGAAAACTTGCACTAGGTTGATAGATAATGGTTTTTCATTTATTACACTTGGCATTACGATGAGCACCTATTTGAACTCATGCAGATAAATTGTCAACGACTTGCTTACGCAATAAAAACTTAAGTTACACGAGAAAAGAAGGTTACCTAGATTACCTACTAGCGGTTTCTTTCGGCGCTACGTAGTGTGATTTCAGTCGTATTCCAAAGAAAATATGGTTGGGTCTCAATTGTATAGCGAATCAATCGCTTCAACTATGCAAGAATTTGTAATTAGGTACTCAGAACTCTCAATTGATAAATTGTTTTTGTTGTTCCCACTGCTGCTGGTACGTAAAAGTACCTATGCTAACCTGCTACTGCTTGCCGTTTCCATATTCTGCATCTGTTCAGCCGACAAAGGGCATACAGTACTCTCGTCTCCCCTCTCCCACTGCCTGACCGCCGAGCTCAGCATCATGTGAAGCAGGCATTTCTCATGCAGCGTCAGTATTTCATCGACGTCTAGGAGATTCTGACTGGGTAGGAACAAGTCCATGAGGAGCTTGTACTTGTGGAATTGGAAGGCGGACGCTCGGTAGGGTAGGACGAACTCGGTTTCGACTGCATTGGCGGATGAATGCTCGATGCCGTCTAGTCGGAGGCTGGAAAGACACAACTGGCAATGATATTTTTAATATGACCTACTTATTAGACCTTTAAGATATTAAATAAAAAGATTCAGCCTGGATTCAAAACCGGGACTCTCCCGTTGAAATTTTTTAGGATGTTGCTCGGCATTCGACACTTCGAGACGAGGAACATAATATCAAAGAATGGCGATCGGAAGCCGAGTCGACTCGGTGGTGCAGTGGTCAGTGGTATAACCGTAACTAGGGGAGGATCGCGGTTCGATTACTGCCCGAGTCGAAAATTTTTAGGGATTCAAATCTTTGCCTTTACTAGCTAGAGGTAGGTACTCAGATAAACAATCGCGCAGTGGAAGCGTGCTGGGCCCATAGCCTAATGGGCTTTTGGTAAATAAAACCAGAAACACATAGATAACATTTAGAAGAACAATTTGTTTGTACAATTCACATGGAGAACTGAGAGGATAAGTTTGACAGACACTAAAATAATATTTTCAAAAATCCGTTATCCGTTAGTGTGGGTAACAGTCACATTAGGGGAAATTTACGCTATTACATATGTTTCAACTCAATTCAAAAAGGTAGTAATAAATAAATGCGGAACTTCTTTCTAGGTTAATCCCCCCCTCTAGTACCCGTAGATAACTATTTTAAGTTATAATGCCATGAATGACGCTACACAGTTATTTTGAGTTGTAACATTTCCTAGTTCCTGCACATTAAGTGATAAGAATAGATATTCTAGCTACTGGAGCTCAGTTCAGTCAGCTAATAGAGCCGGCATGCATGCAAATTATCTAGTTATCAATGTTGTAATTTACATAATTCAGTAACAACTACCCACTTTACTGCTGAAACGATTTACATAATTACCTTTTAAGTAAAGCAGTGCTGAGTAGCCTCAAGTCTAGCTGGGAGTTTAGCTCAATTTTTTTTACCAAAGACAAGTAGACGTCGAGACGGCGCGGTGCCTTCAGGTCCGGTGCTCCGGTGCGGTAACAATCCAGCAAGTGTACTGGTATGCTTGGCAATACCACACTTTCTGAAACTAGAAACACACAACCATTAAGCCGTGATAACTATGTCATTAAAAATGTATTAAAAAAAAAGTAAATAACAAACGTAGGCTAGGCTTAACAACGACACTAGGATTCCCTGTGTCGTGGATAAAAGAAATACGAGTCCAATGGTATCACACCCCCAGTCCCTAGCTGAAAAGTAAAGAGATAGTAAGCTTCTTCTTCTTCTTGTCGTGTCACTGGTTTTTTCTTGGTCATCCTGTCTTTGATCAGTGACCAGGTTGAGGTATGGTGGCCCTGAAAAGGGCCTATGACCGTCGATGAAAGAATCAGTGTAGTGAAATGATTAAAGTGCGCCTCTTAGAGGCTCCTTTCGTGCACATGTCACATGTCTTCGAATTTTTAGGTTCTAGGACATGCCGGTTTCCTCACGATGTTTTCCTTCACCGTTTGAGAGCACTAGCATAGCGCACATACATTTTCCGAATGGAAAATCCATTGGTGCACGACAGGTTTCGAACTCACGACCTGTGGATCGGAAGGCGGGGCCACTACCACCCCTCCAACAGTGCTCTCTAATAAGCTAAGCTAAGGTTCTCAGAAACATTGAACACAAGAATGTACTAATGTTTAATAGAAATTATCACATTCAGGACAAACATTATGAAAAATTGTTAACAACAATTTTATAAAGCTAATAAAGAGATAGATAATACTTACATGCTACTATGGTGGAAAGGCAACAAAGTAATGATAACGTTTTAGTCATCATCACAGCAGGTTTTCAGTGAAAATCTCAATTTTTCACAATTCACTTCTCCATTTTCAGTAACACCATAAAACAACACAATGCGTGAATGCGGTAAGGAGTGCTACATACAATATAGATCAGTGCGTACTGATAAGATAGTAGATAATGAATCACTTTGCACGAAGTTGCGATATACAAATTAAACTAACTAGAGATTAGAAACTCAGGGAATTAATAAAATAAGAGAATAAAAAATACTCGCGTTTATTGACAACTCAAGCGCATTTAGAAACAGTTAGATATAATAAAATTATCTTAACTTTGGAAATTGTAGCATTAATTATTAAAAATAAGAATGTCTCAGTCAAGGAAATTACCTTCTGGTGCTAAAGCCGTATTCAAAGGGCGTGCAATATGTCACATAAAATTTATTTGAAAATTAACTTTACATCTTTTGATTAAAATTAATTTTGCGTTAAGGTTTTTTAATCACTTTTGAGCTATTACGCACACCCTCAAATGTCAAACTACAATTGACTTTATTTAATATATGTAAAGCTCTTTTTGAAACGAACTTTATATGCCATATCGCATGCAGTTTGAATAGATTGCCAACCTAGGCCACTGTTATTCAACATATAAACGGGCGATTTTCGTAATGCAACCAAAAGTTACAATGAAAGCGAATGTAAGTCATATGATATAAAGTTGGTCTGGTTAAAATAATCAGGTAGCCCTTTGGACGGCCATTTGTTGGCGATTTAGCCGTGACTAATACAACTATTGGCCGTGGTGGCCCCGGCTGAAGAATAGGCCCCTTTCATATCTACCTATTCGCGGATATCGCAAGAGGCGACTAAGGGAAAAAAGCTAGGGGATGGGCAGCAGCGTCTCCTATTTTAACAACGATAGCTCTAACTGCGCTTACCAACCCGCATGCCCAGCGTGGTGAGTATGGGCAAATCCCCCCATATGATAAGGAATTCGCTCTGTCTGTGGGGGAGGCCATGTTCAGCAGTGGACGTCATACGGCTAAAATGATGATGATGAATACAACTATTGTGTAACATTTTTCTCCCAAAATACATAAACTTAATTTGATTATAATGATGTTATGTACGGTAAGAACATTTTCACACAACGCGACACGACGAAACAACACGACAAATGATGGGGAAGAAAACGTTTAAAAAAACTTTCTTTTTACACAGGAAAGATCGGGCGGCCAGTGCGATAGGCCATTCGGAATGTAGTCTGTCGTGACGATGACGATGACGATAGTGACGTGACGATGACGATAGTGTCGTCGTGACGATGACGATAGTGTCGCGGCTATGACGATAGTGCCGTGCAGTGTGAAAACGGTCTAACGGACTCAAACACAACCCTGAAATACTGCTTGTCTGTACCTAATAGTTAGTTTGCTATGGTAACAATTGGCCAATAATTCCTAGCAGTAGTAAAACTTTATATTAACTATGTACACTATCACTAATTTAAAATATTTGTTCGGTTTCGCCCATACATCTGGGCTTTCTATGGAAATATATAAATGCCATTTTTACAAATATTATAAAATCTTAAAATTGTCGACTCAGATGGGAATCGAACCAGCAACCCTCTTCTAGATACTTCGGCGTGTCGAGCCGATGAACATCCCAAAGAATTTCGACCGGACGTCCAGTTCAGCGCATTCCCGTCTCTGGGGTAGTCACGGTTTCGATTCACACCTGAATCGAAAATTTATGAGCTCCTCAGTGTGAGTAAACACTTAAAAAAATACTAAATTAACATTGTGTGCAATACTTGTATTCTGTTAAGTCAGCACGCACCAGGCGCAGAGGAAAGTTCTCAAATTGATTTACCTACAAGCCACAGTGCCTAAAAACTGTGATCCACTGGGATGACAGTTTTTAGGCAGTTTTAGGTTCTAAGCCTTAGAACCTAAAAACTATAAGAAAAATAGACCTTAGATTCTAAGGTCTATTTTTCTTTAAATCATGGCGCGTGCTTTAACACAGTTATTCAATACAAGGTGATTCATAACATTTAAATCATCCCTCAATCAATATTTTTGTTTATCTGTGAAGAATATTAAATATTCATATTAAAATGTATAAACATTACAATTAAATATACATAATTATTTTTAACAAACTTTCTTAAGTTAGCTGTTTATAGTATTATTATCATCTTTATGACTAATCACTAATCCTACCAGAAGTTCAGCATCAAGATTACTACCTTAAACAGCTGATTTTTGCATTTTTAATAAAAAAAATTCGAATTCACTAAACTTGTAGAACAAACTTTATTGCCAATTGTAGAATAAGCCATTACGGGATAGCATACATGTTTAGTATTATGAATCACCTTGTATAACAGTAGATAAGTAAGTAATCAACTTACATTAGCATTGCCATCCAGCGTGGCAATTCCGCCAGCGTCTAGGGACGCTTCCGACTGGTAGTGATCTGGATCAGTTGAGCTATCTATAGATCGTTTGTAACGGTCTTTAGATGGCTCAACTGTTTCTTGTATGTAAATAAAGATTAGTAACTCACAATAGAATACTATCGTAGAACTAATTTGGCTGGTTTCCCGTCCACTAGCCGCGACGAACCGTGTTTGAGGGTGAATTCTCTCTTAATGTACGCGAAGAGTACATCAGTGATCAGGAATATTTGAGCAGTCGCGAAAGAGAGTGTCACGCCGAAGAAGAAATTAGCGTTTGCTGAGCCAGAGTAGATCCACAGGTGCCATACAGTGGGTCCCAGGGCTGAGGTAATGATGAAGGCACATCCCACTATGAACTTTTGCTGCATAACTGAAAACAGAAGAGAAAACACACTTAAAGCATTATTATTGAACTTATGGCACCTACCTAATTTATGTATGTAAAGCATTATCCCTGCCTGGCAATTGTAATTGGCTTCAACTGTCAAAATCATATTGTGTAGCTTAACACAATTGCCAGTGCACTAATGCACGCACGCACTAAGGGCACATTATCCTGCAATATTCTCACGGCAATGCCTGGGAATCAATACTTCTACATTACGAGTAGATGCATAGTCTATGTGTATCAACAAATTAGTACAAACAAACTGATTTGACACCTAATACACAGTTAGAGCACTGGTGGAGGGGTGGTAGTGCCTTCCGACCCACAGGTCGTGGGCTCGAAACCTGTTGTGCACAAATGGATTTTACACTCGGAAAATTTATGTGCGCTATGCCAGTGCTCTCAAACGGTGAAGGAAACCGTCATGTCCTAGAACCCTAAAATTCGAAGACATGTGCACAAGAGGAGCATTTAAGAGGCATACTTTAATGCTTTCACTGCACTGATTCTTTCATCAACGGTCATATGCCCTTTTCAGGGCCACCATACCTCAACCTGGTCACTGACCTAATACAGGATCACCAAGAGAAAATCAGTGACATGACAAGAAGAAGAAGTACAAACTTACATGAAAACAAATGCTTCCACATTGGCAGCAGTGCCAGGTAAAATCCCACATCACCAACACAAGGATATGACCGGAATATAGTTGACAGGGCTATCAACACTGTTGCAAGTAATACCGGCTCCTTCTTAAACCTCAGGGTCAGTGGCACTATGTACAGTGCTAACGCATTGATTTGGAATGCACATACGAAGAGCAGTCGGAAGTGTTCAAACATTTCTGTGAAGAAGTACCAGAATAGTCCTATATTGGGCTTCAGGTCTGGCACGGACAATCTGAAATTAAAAAAATAATAATTAGTTCTTAAAGAGGCTAATTAAATTAAATTGCACTAAGAATGACACACAGTAGCCCAGGCACAGATAACCCATGTTATTATGCATACAATACAATAGCTAGCGATACTACTAGCTGTATATATGTGCTAGTGATATATGCTAGAGATGATATGACTAGCTTCTGCATGTAGCTCCGCTCATGTGTCGCCGAATAAAAAGTGTCTACTCTATGTTCTATTCCAAGACCTAAGAATAGCTATTGATAAGAAAATCTATTCAGCGGTTACAACCAAGCATCAGAGCTTAGTTTTATCAAACTTACTTACATAGATACACAAACTTTTATTCATTGAAATCACATAAATCATTAAATCTAGTTGAACATCTTAAATCTAGTTGAACAGGCCTGTAATGTGTTTATCAAAATCCATTAAGTGGTTACACAGCTACAAACTAACACACAAACTATTATAGGATGGAGTAGGTATTCAATAAACTTGTAACAATATATACTCACATAAATCCGTAGGTGTTGTACACATAGTCATAGGAACCATCCATCATAAACGCAGAAATGTAAATCAAGAACCCCCAGCTCAGCACGAATGCGAGGAGAGTTTTGATGTATGAACACTTGTTGCATCCCTCGTGCACGTCCGCCAACAGTATTGCAATTGGTACAATAAGCAGAACGGGGTACAGTGCCTGGTGTGTCGCCAACGCAATAAACACACATGCTATCAGTCTATGCCCATTCGATGCACCCCACAGTGATGTAGCCACCAACAGATTCTGTACAACCGTCGTCGTCATCCCAACACAATTTAACACAGAATATGGATTGAACAAGTAAATAGACAAAACATAGTCCGATGCCTCATCCAACTGAACATCATTCAGTAGCATCTCTTTGGATTCCTCAGAAATATCCTTCATCTGATTCTCTTGAGATGTTTTCAGTATCCGGACGAATGCTTTAGAAGTTTTATACAGCAAATGAGCTGTAAGCAAGTCCAGTAGGGTAAACAAGAGAGGTAACAGGTATGGTACATTTTTCATCAGGAAATGAAAGAATATCAGCATGATCGGCGATTCATGAAAGGAGTCGCCTTCGTAAGGGTTTATTTTGCGGTCATAGAGGTATACCCCCTCGACTAACCTCCTCCATGAGTTCAGAGGCGTTGCAATCTCGACCCGGTTCGATATCGTTTGCCAATAATCAATGTGGATCAACCAGTATCTCACGAAACCGGCTACTAAATACTTCACAAATGCACCCATTTTCGTTTCTTTACAAACGTATCGTATCAAATAATCTATGCCATCATTTTAGATTTTATTCTATTTTGTAGTAATCAAATCAAATATACTCCCAACTTGACAAACCAAACCAAATCAACCTATGAAAAAAAAACGAGCAAATCAGCAAATGTGGCCAACTGCTTTTTTTTTTACCCCACTACGTTGCCAGAATTAAGAAAATGTTAAATTAGCACGACCTTTGGACAATTTACAATTCATTTTGTGCTTAGACGGTTCGTTCCTAATGAAAGACGTTTGTATGCCTTTCTATGATTGTATTGACTATTTCGTAGAATTTAGTGATAGCGCTATCTATGGAAGAATCATTTAGGACGGGTGACCAATCACAGCTGTTGATTTCATCTGCTACAGCTTCGAAATCAGTTTTTTGTCTCCAACGTGGGCTTTGTTTACTAAGCTTAGAACCTAGACATAAACCAGAGATAACAATATCATGATCAGTTATCGATGATCTACACACTAGACCGGCTGATTTAGAGTTGGATTTTATGAATATGTGGTCGTAACACGCCTTTGATCTTGTCGGTGTTGTGATAGCGGGGAGTAAGCTATGCGAGGCCATGAGACACAGGTAATCTGGCACATGATTTTTAGATGGCTGGCAGATATCTATATTTAAGTCACCAGTTACAAGAACGATTGGTTTGTTTTTCAATGTGGTTAGGACGCAATCTAGTGAGTCTATCAGAGGCTCGATAGAAGTAGTAGAAGGAGAACGGTATATACCTAATACAGCTATGTTTTCGTTGATAGTTATCAGCATGCTGTCTGCATCTTTTATAGTTGGATGAGAGACAACTGTATTGTATATTTTTTTTACATAGGTAACGACCCCACCATTTTTATTCTTTTGAGTCAACAAGCGAAATGCACTGTAGCCTGGTAAACAATCTATTATGGAGTCCTCGGATAACCAACATTCGGTTAAGACAATGACGTCTATATCTGAGTCGAGGCGCTGCAGTGATATAGCAAGCTTATAAAAGTTACACTGGATGCTTCTAATATTAAATGAAATAATTTTAAAATTAAAATTATAAGAAGATAAAAATTTCGGCATAACTCGGGAGAATCGAAGGAATGACATTCAATCAATACTGTTTCGTCTATTTCGTTAGATACACTAAGTAAAGCCATATTGATAAAATTTGATTTTTTCCAAGATGAATTTCAATGAGCAGACTATCATTCTTAGTACTGACATAATAAGTAATGTTTTTTAAAGTAGTTTTGATTTTTGCGCGGTGTGAGTGTGTGCTTAGGATGTGATGTAAGTGTATTTGTGAAGTGTGTGAATTTGTGTGTTGGTTGCCAAAGTCCATTTGATTTAAAACTAAAAAAACAAAATGAAAGAAACATAAATATAAATGTCGATTTACTTAAATATAAATGTCGATTTACTTACGAGAAGTCTATTCCTTTAAAGTCGAATACCGTTTTACAAGATGTTTGTTTCAGCCATATAATCTGCCCGTTTCTTCGGTAAAATTACACTAGCTGGCAGCATTATAATATGTTGACATTGACATTAGTAATATTTTTGACAGTATACAGTCATAGTTCCGTTTATCCAACAGGACCAGTGACAGTCATAAATTTAGTGCTAAATTAGTGCCTGTAACATAGAACTTTTGCTGCGATACAACACGCAGAAGGCACCTCGCTGTAATGTTTTGTCTCATTCTCACTCGCGAGAGCGGTAGGCGTTGGGGTGTTGTGGGATGGGGAAGCAAATTCCACGCTGGGGTAAAGTTGATTTTTCGAACGAGCTATTTTCAAGACACCGATTTTCAAGCCGTTGTGCAGGAGAATAATGTAGATAAAGATAAATAACACCCAACAGTCACATACATGGTCTTGACCCCACACTAGGATTCCCTGTGTCGTGGGCATCAGAAACTACGAGTGGCAGGGTACCACAGCACCCAGACCCGGAACTAACATTTGCAGATATTGCAAATATTTATCCCGCAGCGGGAATCGAACCCCTTGCGTCTCAAACGGGGACTCGCCCGCTGCGCCACTGAAGTCGTCAATAAATAGAACTATACAATACTATCATAGGTAACAAAATAAAACCAATTATAATTTGAACATTTCGTATATTGTAAATAAATCTACCAATAGCGCCTATCACCACGCCACGTTCGGCGCAGAATACCGGTAACTTTATTTCTGTAGACCTACACTGAAATAATAATTATGTATTACCATCCTAGGAGCCTATAGGCAAGATTTCATCGTAGGGGAATTTCATGAAGAGATTGTTTGCGATACGGATTCCGGTTTGGTTCCAGTTAGCCTGAGCGTATGGCACCAGCTCATTGTACAGCAACGGCCAGTTTGCATTCATAAAACTGGTGCCCAAGTCAGCTGTAGGCAATAAAAAAAAATGTTATTTAAAACATACATTGTAGGCAAGGAGTACATAAGCCTCCTTTAATTCCAAAACGAAATTCTTCTATTTCTACAATAATCTTCTAATTCTAAAACTTAATACGATAGTTTGTGAGGATGTTTGGATGTTAGTGGTCCAATCACGGCGTAACGATTCAAACGATTTCGATGAAACTTTGAATAGATCGAGTACCTACCTAACCAAGAATAGCATATCATGCATATGCACACAACCAGCAGGTAGGTATGAAAAGGGTTACATGCTCATAAAAAAACTAGTGCTTGCTTACATAACCATTGTCATATGACATTACCTGCTATTATTAGTAAATAGTTACTAATGATTATGTGTGTTCGTAACCCGTACTAATACAACATTACTAATAATTTTTATAGTAATTTGATTGTAATCTGTTTTGTGAATTTAATAAATAAATAAATAAACATAACACCCAACAGTCCCACACTAGGATTCCCTGTGTCGTGGGTATCAGAAACTAAGAGTAGCATGATACCACAACACCCAGACCCGGAACAAATATTTGCAGATCATGCAAACATTTTTCCCGCAGCGGAAATCGAACCCGCACCCCTTGCGTCTCAGACGGGCACTTGCCCGCTGCACCACCGAGGTGCTAGTATCAAACCAAAGTATTAAGCAAATCATGCGGTTTATGACCATCTGACATTACCATTAAGCAAGTGTAGGTACTTACTCCACTCTCTGCTGTCTGGGTTGGTGTTCGATAAATGTGTGACCATATTCTCGACGTTAGGCCTCATGTATACCGAGTAGATTTTGATGAAGGTGTTCGAGTCAACATTCACGAGGGTTCCATCCAGTTTCCAAGTCCACTTGAGTCCAGCTGAAAACGAATATTTATAAAGCCATTAATCTCCCAGTTGGGCACAATTCAAATTACCTACATACAATTTTAATACATTTACATTTCAAATAGCTCTTATGAAATTATTATTGAATTCATTAACAAAATAGTATTGCATTGTTCGGATCGCTCCTCGCCTATATCAGTTATAAATATTTAATTTTCTACTGCTTTTTTCACGCCCAAGATACAACATTTTCTCAGCTCGCTCCGCTCGCCAATCTCTGCTGCTCTTTTCAAGGTCAAAATACAAAAATTTCTAGGCCCGCTACGCTTGCCATTGTAATCTAACGCAGTCCATTCATCTCTTCGTCGGCCTGCTTCTACTCTTGTATCCATATATCCTCATATTTATCATTCTTAATTCATGGCTTTTTCCCTTCGCAGAACATGCTCACACCACGCTAACCTATTAATTACGAGTAGCTACTATTTGTCTGCTCTGTCACAAAGTAGTTCTAGGTTCGGCTGTTCTGTGGAAAATACCCACCAAATCCAACATGCACAAACATTAATTTTTGGAGGAGGTAGGGCACAGCGAGATTTTCTCGCTCTAAATTGGAGCAGCCCGCCTGGGGAGATAACTCCGCCTTACAGAAGAACGCAGCCATTCCATACAGAAGATTGTTGTTTCAAATAATGTTGTGTTCCTGCGGTGAGTAAGGTTGCCAGAGCTGTTTAGGGGGGAGGGGTTCGGCAGGCATTGCATTAGCAATGCTCCAGGTGTTGCTGATGTCAATAGGCGACGGTAACCACTTATCATCAGGATGGCCGTAAGCCTGTTTGCCTCCGTATAACATAAATAGCGATACTTGCAAAATACACCATTCGATCTCTTACCAGCAGCGCAGCGTCACCTTATCAGAGAAAGCAAACTTGTCGAGCTTAAATCTTAAGAGATTTCTTCCAACAAAACTTCAGTGAAGGACTTACTGTAAGAGAGTTGGGAAAACTTACTCATGGTGACGTTGAACCCTCCGTTAGCAGCGATTTTCAGAGCGTTGTATTGGCCTGCTCCTTTGTAGGATCCCTCGACGAAAACTTTGTCAGCTGTCAGATCAATTTCAATGAGTAGCTGATCGTCGTCCGCCTTTACTCTGAAAGCAACAACAGATATTAATTTTACAATATCCGAAAAATTTCCGCGACTCTTCAGTCGACTCCTCGTCTTGGTCAAAATCTTTGGGTTGTTCTTTGGCTCGAAGCGCCGATAACCTTTAGATGAAACTTTGCAGTTATAAAGTCAGCTGCTCAGTTTGTTACTCAGTTTGTCGATCGATTCCCGTCTAAGTCGAATATTTTTGGGATATTATAAAATTCTTAGGATTTCATTTAGTGTAGGGCTAACAAATAAAGATTTTGGCATATCCCTCTTTACTGAGTAAAGCCACGTTAAGAACGATCAAAGTCCACTTCCAAGAAGAAAGAAGAAGAGAAGTTAGAAGTAGGCTTTAATCCCTAGACTTTAATCCCTAAGCATGAAATTCTACTCGCATGATCTTCAAGCAATCCTTAAAGATGCCTAAATGAGGTAGTCAGAGACACGTCCAAATTATGTAACATGTTGCAAGCCTACGATATTTTTTTGGGATAAAAAAAATCAAAGCTAATTTCCAAGTGGACATCAAAATACGGGTTGAACAAGTACTATATTGTAAAAGTTGAAATACAAAGCATTGCAGTAGGTATTTGCATGCGTGGTTTCAATGTTCAAAATTAAATTTATGTTGTGTTTACTCAAATGGTAGGTACCAGCGTATTTAAGCGGACGCAAATATAATTAATTACAATATACCGAATTATTGTTTCCCAAAACGTAGTAGGTGTTTACTTTCGATGTGACGTGTTAGGCATGTAGGTAAACATTCATTGGTTAAATTCAATCCCGCTTTACCGTAGGTACCTACTATTGAAATTATATTCAAGTTATATCAAAGTAAATCAAACTGCAAGAATGTCTTAATATCAAATAACATCATGTTCCTGCCCTCATCCCACATCATGTGGGGTCGGCACAACATGTATTCTTCTTCCATTTCCCCCTATCAGTCGTCATCTCAGCACTCACTCCTTTCTTAACCATATCCAAATTCACACCAATTTTAAAAATACTTTCTACTATCTTTGATAATCAAAATTTCTATTAAACATCTTAAATTTTTTGAATCGAATTTTGCAAATTCTCCCACACTTTACCAAATTGTAAGGTTAAAAAATATTTTTGGAAAGCGTGGTGGGAAAAGCATTATAAAAATCTCAATTAAAATAGGGTTTATCTAAGGGTGATTTCCTAATCTATCCATCCTAAGGAGCAGTGGCGGATTTGCCCTAAGGCCCAGTATGCCCGGGCCTAGGGCGGCCAGATATCATAAATTGTCGTAGAAAATCTCATCATCTCGGAATATATTTACAAATTAGTAGCTATTACCTATAGTCAATTAAATTTCTGATTTCGATTTAAAGTAAATTAATTATGTACCCTTAGGTAATATATTATCTAAGTATGTACCTAGTCTAATGATGGGTGCTGAGAAAGCGGCGGCACATGGCCTGGGGCCTAGAGCGGCCAAGACTGCAAATCCGCCACTGCTAAGGAGGCTTGTAGATTTCAAATAATATTGTTTCATTTGCATCTTAAATCTACATTAGGCACTTCCAGATTCGTATATCCTATAGCATAAAAAAAATACTGTCCCCAAACCCACAAACACAAATCATCAGAGTTTCCCAGGTAAGAAATTAAAGAAGGTAGGTAGGTACTTATCTACTTACTACGAAATATAAGATTTTCCACGCAAATTTAAACTATGCTCCGTTCGAATCCATACTAATATTATAAATACGAAAGTAACTCTGTTTGTTTATTTGTTACCTCATCGATTAAATGGCTGAACGGATCGTAATGAAATTTGGCAAGGAGATAGATTATATCCTGGGGAAGGACATAGGCATCTCTTGTCTCAAAATATAATCTTGGTCGGGGGTGAAATAGGGGTTGTATGTTTGTATGGGCAATCAATAATTCCTCAGGATCCGAAAATTCATATATAGGCTTTTGGTAAGAAATAAAGAAATACTTGTTTTAGCATTTTCGTAAAATAATCCCTAAAGGGGGCTAAGTAGGGGGTGAAAATTATTTTGAATGCCGACGACGTCGCAGGTCACAGCTAGTACACAATAAATTCCATTCAGTATTTTTCCTTATCTGTAATTTAGTTTAGAAAACCAAGATGTCGCCACAAAAAAAAATTCAGTGTCACGATTCAGGCTACGGAACTTTCGGCTTGGCAAATTTTTATAACAATAGGATGCATAGGTACCAACCTTGCGTCCAGAACCGTTGCATCCTTTAAACCTGCGACGTAAATATTTTTCATGTGCAACTTTGCTTTTATCTGTAACAACAAAATAAACTTGATTAAAAATACACAAAAATAATAAACACTGTAAAAAAAAATACAAACTATCGCCCGGGGCTTCGCTCGCGTGATACCTACACAAAAGCTATTTTAAGTAATCGAAATCGGTTTAGCCGTTACGGCGGGGGGTGTGATTATACCACAAACATCTTTGCCCTAACAATATTGTTATACTATCCCATAGCAACCCTACATTTTTACGTGATTTTTTTATTCACTTTTCATCACTCACCCGCGACAAGTGAGTAACTCACGAAAATTATGGAGTATGAGATCTCGTGAGTTCTCACTTTTAGACCGTGAAAAGCGGACTTATAGATTACGGGTTTTTTAGACCGCTTTTCGTGACTACATACAAAAACGGTAATCATACACTTTTCACGGTCGAAAAGTGAAAAGTGCGAACTCACGAAAACTCACACTCGGGCTACAGTATCGAGCATACCTTTGACTAGGATTTGAGTCTGAAGACGTGTTTCTAGCGTAATATGTAATGGGGTATGTATTATGTGCCCATGTCCACATAGTATTATGTGTCCCTATAAAACTTCTGACATCAGCTTTGAACAACAAACATGTCCTGAATTTAACCTTAATTTTTTGTGGTACCTACTTATACAAGGTGATTCACAATATACTGTATAAATACTAAAAGGGGCTTATTCCACAAATAATTGGCAATAAAGTGGTTTTACAAAAAAAACTATGCAAAAATAGCACATATGCTACTTTTTATTCTAGTACGTACAACGCGAGCGAAGCCGCGGGCTGAAGCTAGTAAGTTATAATGATAATAAAAATTCCTAAAAAGCTGATGTAAAAAAGTTAAGGTTTTTTTTTATTTTCGTTACCTAGGTAGGTAGGTACTTCTTTTTGTTTATAAAATAAGATCCTTTTGTGATAAGCTACATACAGACCTCGCACATACATATTTTTATAGTCGTATATTGGAAACATCTTATTAAGATATTGTAGAGAGGATGCTTGTCATATTTTTTTACCGTAACTGAGATACAAAACGACTCTTGAAGAGCCAGTAGAACCTCCGTAATTTGTAGATGAATAGATGCGGAAACAGATTACACTGTTGCAAAGTAATGTAATGCAATATCATTATAAATAATTATTATAATATAAGTGACTAATTAAATGAACAAGGTGTTTCAAAACATTAGGTAAACCCAAATTTAAATATAATTAGTATACCAAAGTATGTTTAATAAGAATTTTGTCGGGGTAATTTTGTGTAGGTAGGTTTAGGACAAGCCGCTGATAAACGTTTGGAACTTCGTACGTTTAATAATTAGGTACTTAAAAAGATGATAAAAATTCCAAAAACAGCCAATATTTTTTTTTATTCATTATTTCGCGGTTTTTATTTCTTCTTATTATTATTTTTTCAGTGATCAAAAATACAAAAAAAAACTGTGATGATGAACACTGAAAACTGCTTAGGTAATAGAGTAAGCCCCTTTGGAGATAGCTTAGGTACTATATTATGAATCACTCTGTATAGTGGGCGGTTAGAGTCAGCTAAATGGGGATTTTTTCCGCAAGCAATTTTTTGCCTTTATTTCAAGGCGTTCTAGGTATGACAGATTCGCATAAACGTACAATTAAACGGACGTAGATAACCTAGTAGATAGATTATGTAAGCGCAAGTTCAACATGGAGACGGCATGTATGTAAATTCATAGTTGTTCTTGACCACTATAGTGAAGAATAAGTTTGCCCTAACCCTAAGTTACTTCAATCAAGGTAGGCGAGACTAGATCAGTTCACTGCGTATTGACATTGATCGCATAATCAATAGTAGATAAATGGTTACCAATGACTTTGGCAATGACTTGACGAATCAAGAAACATTAGGCTGTACCGCCGAAGCGCCAGAAATGCGGTAATCATGTACACTATTTTAACATAGGTACCATATTTTAGAGATTTTGATATAATCTGTTAATTGCATGCTATGTTATGTTATACTTAAATTACAGCGCGTTATTAATGTTATTATCCGGACAGTGAACAAAATAATTTTAAAGCATACTAACTTCTGGTATAAAATTTATGAGATAAATTAGAGAACCGTTTTTGTAGCAATCATTTTAGAGGATCAGTAATGAATTACCTGTATAAATATATGATGATAAGCGAAATAAAGCAAGTCTTTAATGAATAGTACCTATGTACCAGTGAAACACCTTGTGTGAGCGACCTCGTTGGCTCCGTTTTGTAGGTAGTAGGTATTCATTGCTTCTCTTGCAGAAAAACAATGATATAAAATCTTTGCGGAAAAAACCTAAAGTCAAATCTTCTAATATAAAGTAATGGAACTGTACCTAGATAATAATACCCGAACATAAAACTACTTTAACTACGAGGACATTAAGTATTATTACCGAGTGGTTAAACTGGTTCACTGGTGATAAATATAATAGACCATGGGCACTACCTATGATTCTCTAACGACTTTATGTAGGCTGACACTCAAACATTCGGACTGTGATAGGTAAACCTAATCTAAAACCTACTACAGAAATGTTCCGTAACTAGTAAACATACCATAAGATATTTTTTACAAAAACTAAAAACCGACTTCAAATTCCTGAATATTTACAAAATCAATATCAACCTCTTTTTTTGTTATCAACCTCTTTGCGTTTTGCTTACCTACTGAGGATGACACTGGCCACCTAAACTTTCGAATAAAAAACAAAAGTAAGTCTGACATCCATTCATCATCAATAATAAGTAATAACTCTTACGGTACTGACTGACTGACTGTCAATCAAACGTAGTGGTTTTATTCTCCTTGAAAATAAACGCAGAGCCTAACCAAAATCCTAAGAGTATGAAATTTGCAGGGTAGCGTAACGTATGGGTGCACGGAAAGGAATTCCCGACACACGACCCCTAAGTTTAAAGTTTATGTAAAAATAGCAGCAACCGAACGAAGTCGCGGGAATTACCATACCATACCAAAGTCGATTTTTTTCGTCGACGGTGGTATGGTATGGTTATCCCCGCGTCTTCGTTCGGTTGCTGCTATTTTTAAATAAACTTTAATGTTAGGGTTTGTGTGTCGGGAATTCCTTTCTGTGCACCCATACGTTACAACATGAAGCTACCCTGCAAATTTCATACTCTTAGGATTTTGGTTAGGCTCTGCGTTGATTTTCAAAGACAATAAAACCACTACGTTTGATTTTCAGTCAGTCAGTCAGTACCGTAAGAGAATATTGATGATAAATGGATGTCATACTTACTTTTGTTTTTTATTCGAAAGTTGAGGTGGCCTGTGTCATCCTCAGCAAAACGCAAAGAGGTTGATAACAAAAAAAAGAGGTTGATATTAATCTTGTAAATATTCAGGAATTTGAAGTCTGTTTTTAGTTTTTGTAAAAAATATCTTATTATAACTTTTTTAAACGAACGAGAAGTTTGACACCAAGATTGCTGAATAATTGAGTTTGAAATTATAAGACCTAAACAGCAGATTTTTTCTGAACTTTCAAAAGTCGCAGAACTTGTTATTGCCAATTGGGTATTCAATAAGCCCTTTTCGGGATAGTATATATATGAATCACCTTGTAATAATTATGTGCAACTCTGTATACAATGTAAACTTTTCATTTGTTTGTAAATGTGACATGTACAAAAACTGTATGTAATTATAGAATACTGTTTAATGAAACTGTAAAGGTCTAAAAGCCAGTTAGTATATTGAAAATTTAAAACGGCATTAAAAAAGTCCGAAGTAGATACACAAAAACAGTTTAACAAATCTAGCATTTATAATTTTTTTGTTTTTTCATATTACTATCACGCCGTGTTGACATATGAGGACGTCCGATATAGCTCAACGATATCGCAAGCCCCTTAAACTCAAACTCAAAATTAACTTTATGTTATTTTGTTTTTACAGTAGATGTAAGGATCATTTTAAAATAAATTTTATAGGACATATCGCACGCCGTTTGACCCCGGCTATAAACGGAAAAGATTGGCATAAGTAGATACCTGTGGTCAGTGTCCACAATAACACCTCTTTTACGTCCCATTCGCGGCTGAGGTCATCACATTACCTTCCAAATAATTAAAGAAAAATATTTTAAGTTTAGTGGGCTTTTAAAATTTTATAACATTTTTTTTGTGTTTGCAAATCTAAAAATAATTAAGAGCTAGTAGGTATATTAATATAACTTTAAAACAACCTTCTCATTATTAAAAAAACACATGATTGTGATACACAAAAAAAAATAGAAAAACCGACTCATAAAAATATATTTAACACCATTGTGTTAATTGAGAGAAGTATTGCTATATCAAAAAAAAAAAGGATGTTATTGCTTATTATCATAGGTGTCATTGATTTATCTTTAGAAAAGTGTCAAGAAATCCAACAAAGAGTAGGTATTATAAACAGCCAAAAATGATATCAACAAAAAAAATTAAAAGAAAAAAAAAATTGGTCAAGGGCGTGTCGGACCAAGCACAGTGAGTGGCTTCAGAAGTCAGCTCGGCTTAGTAAGGTATCTATAATCTAGTTATGATCGCTAGGTAAAAATAATTAATTAATGTAGTAGGTATGGATATTTTTGAACCGATTGCTACTTACTCGTAATTAGCTAAAAATAATGTAAACACCTACTCAGGGTCTTAGTTAGGGCGGCTGGCGCAAACCTCAAGGGGGCGCTCTACTGTTAGAGTGCCCCCTTGAAGTTTGCGTCGAGCGGCGGCCGCCGGCTGCGGGTCTGTCTGTACCCGCGCTTATGACCTTAACCTACGAGTGTCGTAGCTATACCTACTAAAAATATTACGAGCCCAGACAAATTTTAGATTCTCACATTAAAACATGATTAATCTTACATAAAAACATGATATTTAAGTAGTACCTAGGATTCAAAAAGATTTTGACATACTGTATTAATTGACTAGTGTGAAGTTTTTGCTTGTTCAAAATTAATTGGATGGTTTTGCGCAATCCAAATAAATGAAGTTGAAAAAACTGAACCTACCTACCTATTAGACTTCAAACGGGACAAGAGAGGTGATTTAGTATAATTTAAATAGTTTGAAACACTAAATATCACATTTTAATGACTGTTATTTGTGATTTGCTCCCGTGAAAAGTTCCAACTCGCTGTACCAACTTAATACCGCAGAGCCGCAAGATAAAAGTCTATAATCAGCCCAGTGATGGCATATATAAGGCCACTGCGACTGAGAACTATATGGCCTCATACATCAAAGTCGCGCAACGGGCTATGGAGAGAGCTATGCTTGGAGTTTCTTTGTGTGATAAGATCCGAAATGAGGACTCCGTAGGAGGACCAGCGTCATCGACATAGCTCTCGGAATTTGCAAATTGAAGTGGCGGTGGGCAGGCCATAGAGCAGAACCGACAACCGTTGGGGAATAAAGGTTCTCGAATGGCGACCACGAACTGGACGTCGCGTCGCAGTGTTGTGCAGCAAATCGGATGCGTGTACGTAACGTGCGCGGGTTGGAGACGGGGAATTTTGCATATTACAGCCGCTACGTGCACGCTCACGTCACGCGCACGCATCCAGTGTGTTCCGGCCTCTAAACTACTGACTTTTACATTTAATTTATTAAGTGCCCTCAAATCATTTAAACTCTATTTCATTACAGGTAAAAACAATAATATTTTCAGAAAGAAGTATGGACGTCGGAGATATCATGAGGCAGCCGGTCTTGCTCATACATTTCGGTCGGATAAGTCTGGCATATCTTACTATAAATGGGTCCCAAATTAAAGTTCGTGACTTCACATTTATAACGGCATCCTGGAAATGTAGCTTTTCTACATTATATTAGTTGTAGGTTAGATAATGTCCCATATTGTGTCCTAAATAAAGCATAGCTAAGATAAATTATTATTATAGTTAAATAATTTACCTGATTTTTGTCATAGTCCAGTTTGAGCTCTTTCTGACGGAAGGGGTCTAATGGAGGCAATCCCAATCCCTCGATTCCATTGGCCATAGTCGATAGCCCCATTTGCACCGCTTCTACCATACAATCGTTCAAATCCACAGAGTTCCTGTCGCATACTTTGAAGTGTTCGGCTGAAAATGATACAAATATTTAAAAGGCTTCATATCAATAATTATGTTTCATAAATGAAGTTGGCACAAAAAAGAGTATAGAGTTCCGTACTCATGTATAAGTAAGTTAAACCAGTTTATATGATGTCATCATAATTTCAGCCGTAGGACGTCCACTGCTGAACATGGCTTCCCCACAGATTTCCAGAGCGGATTCCTATAATGTGGCCATCAGCCCATGCACACTACGCTGGGCACGCGGATTGGCGAGCATTTGCAAGAACTTTTGAAGCATAGACACTGTTGCCTGCACAAAGTGATAACACAATACAGATGAAGAGGTACACGGTAAGTTGAAAATGGCACAAGCTGATGATCAGGTACCTACATAATTTGCTAGATTTGGCTTTACACATCGTTATTTTGATTGAAGCATTTCAAAATAATTTGGCAAAATATTAAATGTATCATCTTATTGCAGGCGACCTACCTATGCTTCAAGAATTTTGCAATAGGTAATTTACCTACTGACTGGGTCAGCGTCGGACTGGCCATATAGTCTAGGTGGCGATTACCAGGCAGGCCCCAGCCTACGTGGGCCCGGGCTTGGCTTGCGGACTAGGTACTAGGTAGGATAGGGGTCCCGCGCAGGCTAAGTCCCAGCTCTTGCGACCTAAATGCAAACTAGATCAGATAGTTCGTTCATACAATTAGAGAGAAATGAAATAGAAATTTCGAAAATGGTTGAACCTGAGCAGGCCATCCCTTTGTTTTTTATATTCCATTATTTTCCGACAGTATCCCATCTACCAACATCCGTCTTGGACCAGGGCTTGCCACCCGTTCCCTTCCGGTCCAGTCCGACCCAGTATATAGTAAATATATATAAAAAAAAACTAATAAAATGATATAATATTTCGCTTACTGATATCAACACCGTAGCACCCAGCGATCACTGTCGCCACAAGCAGGACTTTACACACTAACCCGACCATGATAACTGATAAGTGATTCAAAATTCTTAATTAATTTTTGACAAAAAACGTATAGAATATGTTTTAATATTAATTATCACAGACACGAGTAGTACGGCCTAGCTTGCGGCATCGTTTGTCCACAAGCTACGCTGCCTCCGAGCACCGATTGCATAAAACCAAGCCCAATGTCACGTACTGGTTCTTGGAATACATAATACCAAATAATACTCATAATGCCTCGTGAATTTATGAAGTTGTCTAACAATGGTATTTTGAATTATGAACTAATAATTATACACGCCGAAGGAGGAAGTTTCCTTGGACTTAACGTCTCAAAGAGGTAGAGGTGACGTTGCTTTAGATTAGACAGTAGATAATCATAATATTCCGATGTTTACCTCTTAGCTCTTAGCTACTTATAATAGGAAGATGACACATCTACACTCATATTATAAAGTGGTAAAATTTGCTGGTTTGTTTGTTTGTAGGATAATCTCTGGAACTACTGAACCGATTCTAAAAAATATTTCACTTAATAGAAAGTTACAATAATATCCCTGTGTATCATAAGTCCAAAATATAGGCAACTTCTACCAGGATAGGTACTAGGCCAGCGAAGCCGCGGTGGTAGCTAGTTCAAAACAAAAACCTTGTACGTCAGTCAGTGCCCTCCACAGATTTGGAGGTCTAAAGTTTGAAGCTAAGAGCTCTCCCATCATGATGAACAATCCATAATGAATGAGGTTTAGGAAAGCTGTATTTCGCGTTTTTTGATTAGTAAATAAAAACTTGTATTGGTAAAACACATTATACATTCTTTAAAATAGTACGCTTTTTATTGTTCACCTTGCCAACAATTCAATCCTTAAATGTATTTTCGTGCAAAAACGTGATTTTTCTGAGGTCTGCGTCGATTCGCTCACAATGATTTGAAGACCAAATACACCAAAGAAGAATAGTTTGATTACCAAATAAGGTCATACGATTCATGCATGACCAGTGGGTACTTAAACTAATTTGATGAATTGAAAACCAAGAGGTCATTCAGGAAATTATACAAGGTTATTCATAATACGTGTGCTATCTTGAAAGTTCTACACCCAATTGCCGATAATGTTTATTCTAAGACTTTTGGAAATTCAAAATTTTGATGGAAAAAAACTTTATGCATTGTTTGGGTTAAATCATTTCTTTGGGTTAATTCAGCTGTTTTAGATACTACTCTTGACATCGAACTTCTCGTATGTTTAATTATTACTAAAAAGGAGATAAAAAAACTTGATAAAAAGACCATAAACAGCTTATTTTAAAATGTTCGGGAAAAAATCTCGGAAATACACCTACTTATGAATACATGGACTTTTTTTCCGCTATTTCCGCTAATATTCTTTCTTTTTGTTGATAGAATAACCCTCTTTCGGGAAAGTATGTACTTCGGGAAAGTATATATTAAGGATCACCTTGTAGAGAAGGCTCGAATGGGCAAATGTTTGAGTAGGTGCAGGCAAGTTATCTTGCTATACAAGAGCCTTGGAAATTCGTAGAGCAACCACGAACCACAACGCCTTAGTAAATTGTCACACCAAAGAACAGATAGTACTTATAACTATGATTGCTATAAGTAGGATTTATTTTATTTTTAACCGACTTCAAAAAGGAGGAGGTTCTCAAGTAGGCTGTATTTTTTTTATATATATTTTTTTGTGTATGTTACTCGCTATCACCGCCAATACTCAACCGATTTTGATAATTCTTTCGCTGGTGTATAGAGTATGATCCCATACTAATTTAATTCCTGAGGGATTGCTACTTGTCCCGTAAAACTTAAAAAAAATGTCATCATCTCTTGATATCACGACTTGCCGAATTTTTTTTTGTCGTCGTTTGTATGGTATGTTTATCCCCGCGACTTCGTTCGATTGCTGCCATTTTTACATAAACTTTAACCTTGGGGGTTGTGTGTCGGGAATTCATTTCTGTGCACCCATACGTAACGCTACCCTGCAAATTTCATACTCTTAGGATTTTGGTTAGGCTCTGCGTTGATTTTCAAAGAGAATAAAACCACTACGTTTGATTGTCAGGCAGTCAATCAGTAACGTAAGAGTTATTATTGATGATGAATGGATGTCATACTTACATTAGTTTTTTATTCGAAAGTGTAGGTGGCCAGTGTCATCCTCAGTAGGTAAGCAAAACGCAAAGAGGTTGATAACAAAAAAAGAGGTTTTTTTTTGAAGATTTTGAATTCGGTTTTTAGTTTTTGTTAAAAATATCTTATAGCATAGTTATTAAGCACAATAGATGATTTATCAATTTAAATTCAGTCATTTTGCTTCATTTAACAGTTATTCCTGAACTAGGTCTCATAAATATATGAATGTCTAGTGCCTACTTAGTCAAAATACTATGGGCAACTTTAATTCTCCGTAGTACAACCAGTTGGACATCACAGTTGTACCACGGGTCGGGAGCGAATAAATCAATTTCACTTCGCTTCGCTTATATGTTGATGTGAGTTGCATTAGTAAGTAGATTTTGATTTTGACAAATTACGATGGTGGTTGGCATCGTTCATTTATCACTCATCAAGAGTTCGTTAATATTTCAGTCATCATTTATTGACGTCAACAAACTGGAGCCTCAAATATGTCCATAAAAAATTAGTACTCACTCAATACATTTATTGCTTAGGATGATACAGATAACAAACTACCTCTTCTGAAAAAAGACAGATTTTTGTTTGATACATGGGTGTGCGGTATAGCTTAGCGATATCACAAGCTCCTAAAATTCAAACTCAAAATTAACTTTACTCCCAAGAAGTATGAATCATTTTAAAATAACTCGGACCACAGATCACAAAAAACCGGTAACAGCTGATAAAACTTGCTAAAATAGCAGTGGGACTTCATCCCGCATCTTCCTATTGGCTAGAAATACGTTCTTAAAAGGGATTGAAATCGTCCAACTTTGAGAAGTTGTTAATTTTGCCACGTAACGGTATAAAGTCCTAACTCATTCATTACATATTTACTAAGACAATAACATTGTGTAGACATTTGGGTCTCAATCGTGTCACTTTGTAGGTACAGCCTTATTTTTGCCTAACCGACATTAAACTGATCAACGATATTAACATAACGGTAACTTCACAAACATCTAAGATTAATGACGCTAATACCATCGTCTGCGTTTCAATCTCTCGAACACAGCAGTTCAATGTGATAGCTATTTGTAACGAAATTGCGATTATGTTTTTGCACGAGCCGGCCCCATAAATGTAAATCATTTGTCATTGGTTTGGTTCAAGCATCGGCATCATACAAATAAACAACTGTATTTTCCTGTACGTTTTATAGTCAAGTAGAACGTAGAAAGATAAAGAACGTCATTTTTTATGCTCAAAATAAAAATGTCTATATTCCTGCCTTTTAAATAATGTTTGTGCGCGAGCCGGTCCCATGAATTTAGAATAGAATAGAATAAAAGTTTATTTTCGAACAAAACATACACATTAAACATGACATAGACAAGTAATTGAAATAAAAATAAATGTGTAAGTATTGTAGTAAAATTGGCTCTGCCTCATGAGTTGGTTGACTAGCAAGCTAGCAACCAACGCTGGTCTTCCGTCAGAGCCATAGGCCATTTAAATCATTTGTCATTCGTTTTGGTTCAAACATCACCATCTTACAAATAAACAACTGTATTTTACTGTACGTTTTATAGTCAAGTAGAAAGACAAAGATAGTTAACTATTTTGCTCTAAATAAAAATGCCTTTATTCCTTCCTTTCAAACTGGATGAAGTATGAATAACGTTGTTATAGGAAGAAAACTATAACATATGTACCTAATACAAGTCAATATTTACATTACGTTAAAAATACACAAGTAACAGTTGATCTATCTAAAGAACGCTGCAAACGATCTATAGATAGCTCAATTGATCCGTTCGGAAGCGTTCCCAAGACGCTGGTGGAATTGCCATGCTGCATGAAAATGCTGATCCGTTGGGCCAATAGGAACCAGCTCTCAGGTCACGCGTCTATCGTGACGTATTCATCATTTTTCATTTATAAAACACTATACAAAAATCAGCTGTTTTGGGCTGTTTTAGGTAGCAATCATGGCGTCAAACTTCTCGTACGTTTAAAAAATAATTAAAAAGATGATAAAAAGAGCAAAACAAAGCTATAAAAGCTCGAGGAATAAATATGAAATAAAAATGTTATTTGTCTCAGAATAAGCCCATTTCGGGACAGTACGTATTATGAATCAACTTGTATTTATAATCGAATGCACCTTAAACAACTAAACTTATTTTATATAAGAGTATTTCCAAAAGCTACGCCCTTTCTGATTATAATACCTTGTTCATTAACTTTTGTTATATGATGTGATACTGATGATATTGTATTGAATTTGAATTAACAAAGCTCTTATAACTTCCCTGTCAGAGCTTTATGATCTAAGTGATTAAATGACTTGCTATAAAAATGTTGGTCAGAATCTTTCATTTATTTTCCAAAGATCGTTGACATTAGGGTCCCTAGCAGTTTTTGCTCCAGCCAGAGAATATGCAATACGTATACACTTAAAGTGTCTTAGATTGCATCAGCACTAATCCATCACGACAGAAGGAAAAAACTGGATCATATTTTTAAAGTTAATCTGTCTCTGGGACAAACCCTGACCGATTCTACCATGTCAGCAAGATGTTATTTGGTATCAGGATTTGCAGGAAGGCTGGTCAAATGACACATTCAATACGCGTAGTACCAATTACAGCGATTTTAGAGATACTGTTGTGGAGAGTAAAGTTAATAATTTACGGAGGATCGGGTAATCGCGGTATACGAATCGTCCAGAGTCGACATACCAAATCGAGTTCACAGAACATAAAGACGATAAAACCTAGCGAAAATAATGTCTAAACGTGATTTTTGCAGTTTTCACAGTGTAAATTCGACTTAACTGTTTCCAATTAAATTGTACCGATTCTGATGCAAGAAATTATGATCTGAAATCGAAAGCCATAAACGGACCTTCATTTGTAGTACCTACCGAAAAAATATGTTGCTTGCCAAAGCCCTCAATTAGGTATACGTTGTTTGAGCATCGAGGTTCATTGATCTCCCGATTCATCCTTTGTCGTGATATCGTGTGAACATGGCAAACATCTAAACCGATATGTCTCTTCGAGCGTGCACGCAGAATGATTGTCACATATTATAAAGCTTGTCTCAACTAATTTCAGTTCACAAAAGGACAAAAAAGCTCTGTTATCTTTTAAACTGAATGTGAAGCGTCAGTGTAAAAATATTATAAAGGCGCGGAGCCAAGAGATAGAAGCATTTTGCAAAGTGACTCCTTGCGGGCTGCACATTCCCGCGACGCGCAAACTCGAAATTAACCCGTTTTTGTTCGCGGGGATTAATCAGTGAATGTATTAAAACCACCTGGAAAATGCATATAGGGACTAAAATATTTATTCTCTGGATGGGGCTGCTAGCTTCGGGCTACGGAAGTGTTTCAGATGACAATTTTGAAACTGGATTTTCATCACGAGATGGGGCCTTTTACACCGAAGATGCAGTTATAATGACCGGTGAGTGAATTTCAATAAACGTAGACACTACAAGGTACTTAGTTATTGTAAGTAATTTAAAAATAACCACGACACAAGCTCTGAATTCCAGTTAGTTCAAACAATATTTAGTTACCGACTCTACGCAATTGAAAGTGAAATTATTTGTTTGTAATTTCCATTAAAGAAAAAGTTTCGATAGTAGCCCATAGCCCAGTGTTATTGTGGACAACTCTAAACAATTCACGCCACATGTGGGTATGAGGTTTTGAGGCTAGAGAAAGTAAAAATTTGCAACTAAGACGTGCTGGCTACGGCGAAAACAGGAATCATAAATAACTATTGATTTTTGTTGATTTAATATTTTTATTAAAGCATTTTAACAATTATGGTATCGATTAGTATTCGGAAGCGAAAACCAAGACCTGAGGATGAGCATAATTTCATTGGTCGTCAACCTTGCTGACCCGTGCGGACTCGGGATGTTATCTACATTCAGAAACTCATGAGCAATCATGAGTGGGTTTATACTCGGAACTAAATAAGTTAGAGATCAATTCTATGCTAATCTTCAACCGCCCACATGTCCGCGATCGAGCATATCAATCAAAACGAAAAGCATTGTCTTCTTTAAGTTCCCGGTGAGCACTCAGTATCACAATATACCACTTAGTTTTTTGTGGTACATTTCGAGGACATTAATTAGATCGGTGAAACGATATTGAGGCAGGATGATACCCCTGACATTTCCCGGCATTAGATTGCTGAACCCGGAAAGCTCATATAATGCTGTCAGCTTAGACGACAATTTACTATTGTACTTTGAAACAAATATCACAATTTAACAATGCCTGCCTACGCAGGCATTGTTAAATTTACACCATGGTGTTTTGATTTGAACATGTTTCTAGTAAACTAATCAGCAGAGAACACTATCCAGTAAAACAGAGAACTGTGAAATTAAATAACTTATTTGTATCAAGTTCAAGGTGTCTGCGGCGCGTCGGTCATCGCCGCGCGCATGTTCGCATGCCACACTCTGCTGTTCACTTGCATTAAGTACTTTTTAAGGCAAATCCCACTTTATGTTCCAAAGATAACAGTTTAAATTACTCTGTTTGTATCGAATGTTTACTCTTGCTTATTTTGTATCTAGGAACCTTTAAAGGCCGTATTTTTTCATCAGTGTCTCTGGAAATCAAGTTTAATTATTTAGATCCTGAGGTTTCAAGTTGGTTTAAGACAACTTCGCATCAATTTTATTGATCAAGGCCGTCGTTCATGTTAACATTTTTGTTTAATTAACGGGTTTGGGTAGAGTCAGCAAAATAAATGACTGGGTGTTTCCACCGTCAATCGATCGATTTGTGTGGTAGCTTTGGCTAATCGACGGGTACTGGTCGATGAGTTACCACACGATTTGATCGACGATTAATTGATTGGTTTGGAATAACATAACATGTGGATAAAATAAAATAATGTCAAAGCTTCAGAAAATGATTTATTCTTATCGGCATGCGGTACTGAGTAAGGACGAAGCCTCAATTAGATTATTTGAGTTTAGGTCATGAATCTTTTTAGCATGCCGTACAAGTGGATTCCAACGAATACGTTTCAATACTTGATGGAAACCGTTATGCACCAATCCAAAATAAATAACTTACATGTTTACGACGCATTCAATTTACAAAGGAATGTATGTTTCGTCCTTTGAATAATAATTACCAATGATTTTTAAGGTTCCGAAGTCCAACAAAGAACCCTTAGAGTTTCGCCTTGTCCGTCTGTACTTCCATCCATCTCGGTCAGTCTGTAGTCAGAGCTGTTTTAATCGCAGACTATTATAAGGTACTATCATGCGGAAAGGAGAACATTTAGGATCCATACAAAAAATATCCAGAACTGAAAGTACCGGTCAATGAAAAAAATTACCGTCGTGTTGGATCCGTTGTCCCTAACATTTGTTAATATGGCACCAAACTTTTAGGATAATTTTATTCCTTTTGCTAATAGTCGTGTTTGAATGTTCAATCTTACAGGATCTCCTAGTTTGGGTACCTTTGTTTTCCAACCAGGTCGATCGATCACATTTTATACAAAACCTGATGTACATTAGCATAAGTGAAGTTTGTTACCGAAATAAATGTATCTTATCTTTATCTTATTTTCTATACTTAGGCACTTACATTAACTTACACTAACATCAACTAAAAACAGTCAAGTTAACTGGGCAAATTAAATCGGTCGCGATTTCGCTTCGTCCTAGCCTATTGATACTTCCACATGAGCGATAGTTGCATACTTTGTTCTAGCCTAATAGAATCACAGAATTTGTCTTAGCGTTCGGCGTCTTAAATCTATTAGGAGCCAAAAATGAGTCCTAACCACTTACTAGACTATTATACCACCTAAATTGTAAAAATAAAATATTATAGTTGCATGCTTCCATCCCATTTAGAATCACCGATTTGGTCCAAGCTGAGTCCAGGACTAGGACCAACAGACGAGTACTATGCGCATGGGTTTTTGAGACGGGGCAGCAAGGGCTGGTACTATAACTGTTGTAGCTACAGGACTGTCAAGACTGTCCTTCACTTTTTGAGATATTTTGACCTGCATTCATAGACTTCGGAAAAATGTACAGTCAGCAAGAAAGCGGGCAAAACATTACACAAAAGCCTTTTTGATGCCAATCCTGTTTCTATTAAAGATCAAAAGAATTAGGCCCTTACTGTCCCACAACTCAAAAATCCACCCTGTATAATAACATGATGTATAACCATCGTATAATAAATTAAATATATTTGTTATTGCAATCATAACTACCTACTTGTAACTAGATTGCGCATCATGTCGTGTAAGGAGACATACCTAAATAAGTCGTATTGACTTCGGAACCCTCCACACTGTGCGTAATCCGACACGCCCTTGGAGAATTTATTACGAATATCGCCGATAAAGTTGAATCGAGAGCGGTAACCGAAACATGAATACGAAAACGCCCTCAAAGAGCCGTCGATGACTCCACCAAAAGAGATAGAAGTCAAATGCTTATTTACATGCTGGACCGTGGGTAAAAACTGGTTTTAGGAAACTGTATCAACATCATACTAATTATGCAGATGTTATTACGGTGCTTACACATGGTGAATGATATGACCGTTACATTGATGTTAAATGGCAGGCTCATTACGAATAGCATGGCTATACAAAGAAAATGTCTCATATCTAAATTTATTAATGCATTTTAAATTAAAACTAAAAATATATAATGGTTCTTACATATACAAGGTGATTCATAATAATGTAGGTAAACTTTTGGATTCATTTAAAAAACTCTATATAAAAATAAGCTGTTTAGCGGTCAAATCAGTTCAAACTCAATCAGCTGTTTTAAAGAAAGAAAGAAAGGAAATACATTTATTTTGGACACACAAGCACAGCACAAACTAATAAAAAAAGACACAAGGTACAGGTTACAATACAAAAGGTAGGGAGGAAACAAAACAAAAGTAGGTAGGAAGTAACAAAACTAGGGTATTCATTAGTCCGTGCCGAGGTGCATGCGTGAGCCAAAAAAGGTTCCATCTCAGCATTGATGCCGCACACGAAGTGTAGCGGCGCTGGTTTTCAGATGGAACCCTTTACGGCGACCTCACGATCGCAGTGTGCTTTATTCCTCGCGTTATTCAGTCGATGTCGGTAGGTAGGTAGGAGTGGTAGATCAAAAATAAATAAAATAAGAGTAAGTAGAACTAGAAGTAGAAGTAAAAGTATATAGGTAGGTAAGTAGGTATACAAATAGAATGATTAAGTAGTACTTAGGTAGGCAGGTTTAATTAACGAAAAACAGGTAAACAAGTAAGGTGAAGTAGGTTTTAGGTAGCAATCTTGATGCGGAACTTCTCGTAGGTACTTCTACTAATTAATTAGTTGTAAAGATTATTAAAATACCAAATCCAAATAGACTAGGTAGGTACCAAGCTGTGTTTATTGCCTGATTCTTCTAGGCTGGGTCGGTAGGAACAGCTATTAGCTTCGTCTAGTTTCTAAGACGTTTAAAAGTGATCCTAGTGATTTTAATGAAATAAACACGTTTTGACTTTGACAATGACCGAGCATGTGTCAAAGATTGGTATTTATAAGCGTATAAGCTTTAAAGCACTGCGACCAACAAAGCTAAAAAAACAGACAGCTTTAATTCCCTATATGATACCTAACCACAGAGACTAATAGCGAATAATAATTAAGGCTCAAACATTTCTTTTTATAATGATAGCGCATCAAAAAAACTTAATATCTTCCCTTGGTTTCAGCGCATGTCGGCCGTCAAAAGCGAGAAGTGTCCAACTCTACACGTGATGGAAAACAGATGCTACTGCTTCGGCCTAGACAGGTAGATAATACATCCCATATCATGTACTCAGGACATATGTATCAGGCCTGATGTCAATACTATGTATACTGTATACTGCAGCATACATAGTTAATAGCCAATAAATTATAAAACCGCGCAAATGACAAAAAAAACGAGCGCTGCCTGCCGGTGCCGCAAAAGGGATAAATAATATCAGTTCTTGAAACAGGTTCCGATATTCGCACGACGTTTTTACTCATAGTTCAGCGAATATAGCCCGATCCCCGTTCGGGTTTAGGGTTTCTGCAAGGCTCGTTATTTTTTTCAGAAAAAATATATTTTCTTAATTACTACCCCGGTTGCAAAACAAAAAAACTTACTACATAATTGGTTAGTAAACTTGGTTGTGTACTAAAGGAATTATGGACTGGATTTAGATTTCAGAGTTCCTCAAAAAGCTTACGCTAATTTTGAAAGTGCACACGTCGAGATCGAATGGGGTCGGAAAAGGGTCGCCTTAAGTAATAATCACATTAAAACAATCTCAAACTTAACAGCAAATGGAAGATGGAGCTTTTGGCATCGAATGTCAAACCACGATGGGCGAGAAAGGCTCCTGCAAGAGTTTCCGCGAGTGCTATCCTCTAGTCAAAGTGGCTGACATGTACGGCTGGGACGGATGGGTAATGGGACACTATGACACCTGTAGCTACATCAGCGCGGATAATATGGAGGTATGAATGTTCGCCTTGAAGAGGCAAACACTTGCGGCTCTCAACGTATAGTACTACGGTTAAAGTTAAGCGACTCAGATACCTTTATTTTATCTTTTATCTTCGTCTAGTTATGCACTTGCGAGAACGAAATGCCGATATGAAAGACGGGATTTCCAAAGCGCATAACATTCATCGTAGTACTGTAAAAACTTATTTTACGGACCCTAAAAATACTAAAGCGAGAACTACACTTAAAGACGTTTGAAACAGACACACGCACGCGTCTCTCTCTCTCTCTCACGGAGACCCCAACAACGTCAAAAAAGAAATGAGATCACTTCTAGGTTTCGTAGCAGCGCGTCGCGTAGCTTGGATCGCCCAAAATGTATGTGATCCCACGTGGAACGCGTATGACCAGTTTAGCCCTCGCATAACTGTATCACATATTATATCACTTAATGTGCACAGGGTCAAATATCTCCTGTCAAATAATTTAGTGTTTTTATTTTCAAGTCAGCCTTTAATGCCGTTATTTTAAAAACTTGTATAGGTGTTTGGAGTATGCTGCACAGAGCCCGTGGGCACCCCACCACAGCAAGAAGCAGATGTTCAGAGATTAGGAATCCTACCACCAGTGCCTATGCAAATACCACCATACCACTCGCAAAATGGCTACGGGTGAGACTTTTATTTTGTCTTAGGATGAGTAGTTTATAATTTTAAATCGGCAATTCAATTCGGCTTTTTTTTAGTTTCCCAGCTCGTTTTGGCATTTCGGCATCGTCACCCCTATGGGCAAATCAGGGCACGTACATCCGGCAAATACCCGCTCAGTGGCCACCCGCCATCCCGCCGCTACCGACCCATCCTCCGAATCACGCCGCACCTACGCACCCGCCGCCAATTGGTAAGATTTAAGCCTAACTAATCTTTAGATACTCTTCAGATGCGACTAGCCAATATAAAACTTGTAAAATAACTTTATAGGAGTGACTACAAAACCAACTCCGATCATCGGCAAACCTCCGTCTCAAACGACTTGGGCGACTAGACCCCCTAGTACAGCCAAACCTACTACAAAACAAGTGAGTCATTCGTGAATTCTAAAATAATCCAAAACTTCGAATTGTATAATCTTTTTTTTTTCATTTCTCAGACATGGCAAACAATGGTCCCGTCATACCCAACGAAGCCTACACAACCTGCTGTTAGTAGGTGTGGTGCCAAAAACGGACCTCAGGTAAAACTTCTACATAAGTTTTGGTAGGTAAGCGCACACAATAATTTCAAGAAATAAACCGTCCTAAGTCAAGCTCCTTGCGGCTGCGACCGGCGAGGCTACGCCCACATCTTTGAACTCCAAGCGAAAAGTTGAATAACCTTTCGCCAAGTCAAAAAAACAGGACACTTTTTCTGGGACATGTTGTTTTTAGCAAATATACTTAGGCTGCTGAACTATTAAACGACGAATTCTCTCAGGCTCCTATACACCACAATTAACCATAATTTCAGGCATACGGAGGCACCGAGTTGCAAGACGAAGAGCGTATTGTTGGCGGACACAACGCTGAGCTGAACGAGTGGCCGTGGATCGTGGCACTCTTCAACAATGGACGTCAATTCTGCGGCGGCTCACTCATGGACGACAGACACGTTCTATCAGCAGCCCATTGCGTTGCCCAGTAAGTTCCACCTCGTGATTAAAACTTTCCGTTAACTTATCCAAAACACCGAAAATCACGTGACTTTTCTTTGGTTATTTACAGTATGACATCATGGGACGTCGCTCGCCTGACTGCTAGACTTGGAGACTATAACATCCGAACCCCTGCTGAAACTCAGCATATCGAGAGGAAGATCAAGAGGGTCGTCAGGCACAGAGGTTTCGACATGCGTACTTTGGTAAATACTTAAACGAATCAGTTGAACGAACAAAAGTGAAGGGTTGGGCAGGCGACAATTACTGATTCTCGGCCGGTTCAATTCGCAAAAATGAAAATTCTCAGGATGTTTTTGATATTTTTTTTCAGTACAACGACATCGCAATCTTGACATTAGACCAGCCTGTGGCGTTTACGAAGAACATTCACCCAATTTGCCTGCCGGGAGGAAGCCGAGCTTACGCTGGAGTGGTCGCTACCGTTATCGGTTGGGGAAGTTTACGAGAGAGTAAGTAAAACCTCGTCCGTCGTGGCAGAAAGTTCTGAAGTCCACACACCGGAAAGTTCAGCGTAGGACAGACAGCCCCCAAGCAGTTAGAGCTATCGTTGTTAAAATGAGGGACGCTGCTGCCCATCTCCTAGCTTTTTTCCCGTAGTCGCCTCTTACGACGGCCGCGGATAGGTAGATATGGAGGGGCCTATTCTTCAGCCGGGGCCGCCACGGCCAAAGCAAAGAGGATTATAACATATATTATGTTATTTTAGCAAATATTCATTGTTATTCATCGCGTATCGACGATTCGAGAGTATTACAACATTCTTGGTCGCGGACCGCGTTATAAAAATTATAATCCAGACAACACGCACAAATAACACAATTATTACGCATGAGTGTGTTTTGTATGGCACCCACAATATTTAATAAAATCCCAAAATCTGTTCGAATGTTGTTTATTAGTGAATTTAAGCTCAAATTAAATGTCATTTTAGTTAAAAAAGCATATTATAGTATAAACGATGACATTAATGATAAATTTATATTTTTTTGAATTTGTAACTTAGTTATTATGTAATTTGTAATCTAATTAATATTGGTTTAAATCTTTGTATTTATAATGTTTGTATGACCGATGTCAGAATCTAGTGATCTGTACTCTAAACCTCACCATCTATCAATGTACCTAGGTTCACGAACAATAAATGAATTATGAAAATTATTATGAATTATGAAAAATAACCGATTGAATACTATAGAATGGAAAGCTATTTTCACGGCAGCTAAAGCATAGAATAAAAACATCAAATTGACTCACCGTTGTATTCTTCTAGGCGGTCCCCAGCCATCAGTTCTGCAAGAAGTATCCATCCCGATCTGGACCAACTCGGACTGTCGTCTCAAGTACGGAGCAGCGGCGCCCGGCGGCATCGTCGACCACATGATCTGCGCAGGCAAGGCCAGCATGGACTCCTGCAGTGTGAGTTGACATTAGGAATTTATTCCAGCTAGACATTGGTTGAAAAAAAATTAAAAGAAATAAGGGAGGACTACGCGTCTTTCTCTCTATCTCGAAATACCACCCTCGAACCTAAAAAAGACTAAGATCGCTGGATCGCCGTCGGGTTCATAGCAGCGCGTCGCGTAGCATGGATCAAATGTAGCTCTAAACAGTCGCCATACAAAATGTATGGGATCCGACGTACATGTGGTAGCCCTTGCAATTAGCTCACGACTGTTTTCTCCAATGATTTTAGACATCCTCTCATATCTCCAAATACTTGAAGACGTCTAAGGGCTTAGTCAGAGGACGTTAATCAAACATTAAATTTGGCACATGTTCAAATTTTGCAGTAGTGAGTACATAATAGAATTTAATTATTATTACCTTGTGCCAAAATTATTGCTGAGGCTCTTGGATTCATAATCATGATGTTATAGAGATAGCCTAAAACCTGTGAAAGGACATACTAGGCTAATTTGTATACGGGTACCGCACGAGCGAAGCCGCGGGCATCCACTAGTTTTATGTATTTTCTGCCAACAGGGTGACAGTGGCGGTCCACTGATGGTGAACGATGGCGGGTCTTGGAGCCAAGTGGGCGTAGTCTCGTGGGGTATCGGCTGCGGCAAAGGGCAATACCCGGGAGTGTATACTCGCGTCACTGCATTCCTTCCTTGGATTCAGAAGAATTCCAAGTGATTTGAAAATCCTAGTGCTTGTTCACATTGTGACGTGTTGACACAGAAATTGCCAGAATAGAAGCATCAAGAGCTATCAATGTCCCTTTATGATAACTTCAACTGTTGGTAAAGTAAGTACCAACACTCAATAACACCATTGGTGTACCTTTGAGGCAAAGATTTTGTGATATCAAGATATAAATAAACACATGTGAACAAGCTCTAACCGTAGAAATAAGTTTCGTATTAGCAATCAACGCTGCAAAATTACACGATTATTCATTGAATAATTCGAAAAACAATCACTTTGAGAAAGACAACCTGTGAAACTTGTTTTTCTCAATGGATTGATATGTATCTGTGGAAATTGTGCCAATTTAATATAAGTTTTTTACAATAAAACAATGATTTTAACGTATGTGATATTATTTCAAGTTACACGCTAGATTGAAATGGATTATGACATTTATAACGATTACAATTTACACAAGCTACAAGGAACACATTAATCTTAATTAAACAGCTCTTATTCAGTCTTTCATTATATAAAACAAGTTTGTACATGATTGTAATGCAAAATTCAAATCATTAAAATACTAGGTATATATTACTTATTTACTTTGGGATTCAATGTCTATTTTTTCGGATAAAACTATTACATTTGAAAAGCAGTATCAGTACAACCAAAACATTCATTTGGCTAGATGCGCAAAGTATGTACAGTACTACGATTGATATTAGAGATGCTTCGGCAATTTTTGTATTTCCGAAAAAAGCTAGCACGAGTTTGAAAGGCGGTAGCGCGTGCGGTTCCTTTATATGTGTCCTGTATTTGAAAGTATATAGAGCTGTTAACACTGTGTTATTTCCGATAATAGATGAAACTGACCGAGGCATCTAATTTAAATCGTATTACTGTAAATATATTATACTTAGACAAGAAACCTCATACTGAGGCATCCATCGGAAAATATTTCTGTCTAAAATTCATGACTTAGACCAAGGCAATGCCACAAATTAGCTTTACATGATCATCTAATATTTATATCATTAAAAGGAAGTACATTTTCAATTAAAGCTATAATTATTCTAAATGTCAAAGTTCGACACGTGTAGTTGCTGAAGAATATTCCGAGCTGAAACAAGAAAACAAAAATACCTACAAACGGCTTTAAAGAATACACAACACAACTATTCACTAACTAGACACAAGAACGCAATATTTGTTACTAACGGAATCGTTTAGGTGAGTTTTTTGGCTTCATAGATAGATAGATAGATAGATTAACACTTTATTGTAATCCGGACTACGCTATGCAGTGTTGGAAGTGCGGAAAGTCAGTGGATGGAAAAGGCTCAGGACCTTTCGTCGTGGCACTCTTTGGGGGAGGGGAACGCAAAGGCGTAAACTTCCATCAGGCTGATTATGATGATGATGTTTAAGCAACGCTTACGAGTGTCATAAATTAATCATCATCTTCATCTTTTCTGCCATAGGACATCCACTACTGAACATAGGCTTCCCCCATAGATTTCCGAAGCGACGGAACTTGTGGGCTTTTCTGCCAACACCGTCGATTCTATGTGCCACAGGGTGTTTTTTTTTATTGGTGATGGTTAGGCGTTTGACCACCATCTCACTTTTGCTTTTTTGTGTTGGACGCAATGCAGTACTACGTGAACCGCACCATAGTTACTGCAGCTGTATAAGGCTGCCTTTCCACCAATTATGTGTGAGGAAGCATAACGGTAAGCAAGGATCGTCCAATAAGGTTGCTTAGTCATTGCCACCAACCCAGGGTCCTTCTCCGTTACTTTAAGGAGTTGGGCTGGCTGGGGTGAGGTCAGCAGGGGGACAATGCACAATACACCCCAACGCGGGACGTCAGTGCAGATCTTATTCCCCCATTTAGAATTAGAATTAGAAGGTTGCTTAGTTTTCCTAGCCTCGCACAACGAAACTTCCTTCTTATTGTCGTGTCACTGATTCTTTATTGGTCAGTGCCCAGGTTGATGTATGGTGGCCGTGAAAAGGGCCTATGACCCTCGATGAAAGAATCAGTGTAGTGAAAGGATTAAAGTGCGCCTCATATTATAGGCTCCTTTCGTGCGAAACAATTCTATTGGTGGTTTTTTCCTCACTCGCCGTTAAGATAGCTTTTGGTAACGGTACACATACACTTTACCATGTAAGTTTGGAATTGGTAGCTCCTGTGACACATGGCCCAGATATAGCGAATGCGAGCCCTAATTTTGACATTAAAGGTTACCTTGAAAATATCCCGTGTCGTGCAAATCATCAGGCGTGGGTATAAAAGGTGGTTCCTGATTCAGTAGGTCCTCCCAGTCGACGTTTCTGAAGAGTGACATCTGACGCACCGCCGTCGCCGCCGGCCGGGCCGCGGGATCCATCGTGAGCAGGGCCTCGATAGCGCTCACTGCTGCGGAGGACAACGCCTCTTCGTCCTCGGGCCATTCTATGTCTGTAGGTCAAATGAAACATCGCACTAATCAGAGGACTGGGTGGAATGGTGGTACTTAGTATTAGTATTAAGTCAGTGACCAGGTTGTGTTTAAAGTTTTCTGTTGAAAGTCGCTGAGAAGTTCTCTTTCTGACATCTTCAGACATTCTCTTAAAGGCATCGTAGAACAACATAGAACGAACAAATAGCATTTTTAAGACCTTTAAAACACACCAGACAACTTTTCAAATTTTGGGGTCACAGGGGGAGCTGCTGGGGTTGCGGTCGAACGCAACCCCTTAAGGGGTCGCGTTTCGGCAATTCCTTTCTTAGGGCAGCCCTAGACAATCAAAAGGATCACACCATCCATATACATCTTTGATTGTTGGTGCTGTGCGTTGATTGTCCGTGAGTCAGTCAGCCGTGATTAGAATTTTTTATGTTGTTTTTTGTTATGTCCCCAATTGAAGTAGGTAACTAAGAAATTATAAGGAGAAAATTACTCACTTCTGGACAGTATGTTTTTGAAGACGGCTTGAGGTGTTTCGTCATTGAACGGAGGCACACCTGTCATGAATTCATATAGGCACACACCTAACGCCCACCAATCCACTTGAGGCCCATGTCCTTGCCTGAACAGGAAACAAAACATCAATTATTTTAGATGACGAAAAACCTTTATTTATTTTAATACAATTTATGTGGCAAAAAGCTTACGGCCCACCTGTTGGTATACCGTAGCATATGAACGCTTGCAATACCAGAGGCATCACGCACGCGTTGCCGACCCCTTAAGAAGTTCATAACGCCCATTTTGAAGAATCCCATACTAATACATGACCTAATAGTACATACAATATGAATAAAGCTTACTTTAGGAGAAGTTCAGGAGCCAAATAGTCTGGCGTGCCCAAAATCCTTTGATCTGACATTTGGTTTCCTCGCCTCACGCTTTTTGGCGTGCGATATGGTGTTTGCGCGGCTGCTAATGGCGTTTTGCATAAATCAGTAGGCGATCTGTTTGCATCCTGTAAATGTACAATCTCGATGAAATATTCATCATCATTTTCAGATCTAGGAAAACCACTGCTGAACGTAGGCCTACACCATAGATTTCCAAAGCGACCTGCACCCACTCTTAGCAACGTTTATAGGTCGTCGTTTCATCTAGTGGGGGCCGTCCGGTGCGTGGTCTAAACTCCAGAACCGTTCTGCCCTAACGGCCGTCGGTTCTCCGAGCTATGTTGTGAAGTATTGCATTATATATTTTTATTTTGGTTATACCTTGACGAATTTGACGAGCTATGCTTGGAGTTTCACTATTTGACAAAATCCATAAGAACCGTAGAAGAACCAAGGTCATAGCTTTCAGAATAAGCAAGTTTAAGTGGCAGTGGGCCGGCCTTAAAGCTCGTGGAACCGACAACCTTTGGGGAATTAAAGGTCCAAGAACCGGACGAAGAAGAAGAGTAGATAGGCCTTATGATGGAGGAAACTCTAGACTGCTTTGTCGTGGCACTCTTTCGGGGATGCTCAGAATTGGACTTCCTCAGGCTGATGATGTTGTCGATTTTAGAGCATTTTTGAATTGAAATAATAATATACCTTGCTTAGTCGTCTTGTAGGAAATATTTCGAGGCTAGTGGAAACGTGTTTGCTGAAGTTGAACGATTTTTCCTTCACGCCCGAAGACGGTTGGTCATCCTTGGGGAGGACGAAACGCGTCTCTTTTAACCGTTTCTTTGTTTCCTGGCATTTATTGTTCGACACGGGTGTGGAGAAGATAACGCCGACGTTGAAATGATGACTATCGTTTTGTGATGCCCATCTGGAATAAGACATGTTTGTTTTACGCTAGCTTTCGCCCGTGACTTCGTATGCGACTCGCGTGATACCCGGATGAAAAGAAGCATAATGTGTTTTTCTCAGACTCCTAAAATCTTCGACAAATCAAAGGCAATATCGGGGTCATTGTTGCCAATAAGACTTTCTTCTCTGTCTAATTTTGGGGCATAAAAAAAAAACAGTTCAACTTTTTTTGCGTTGCTCTAGTAACGTTAACTATAGTCAAGTTGGCAACATTGGCCCCTATAGCGCCTCTAATTGCAGGGAAGGTGCAGAGACTTCAAGGAAAGTTAGACCCAGAAAAATTTAATTTATTTTACACCATATAACCATACCTTTTCTTTAGCACTCCTTTGATCGGGTTCTTGCGTCGGTCAGGCGTAGGATGTATGGCCATCCGCTTTGGCGTGTTCTGACTCAACTCCAAAGCCATTATCTCCTGTGTTAGACCACTGTGGTTCTCTTTGGACTCTGCTAAACTGGTAACACCAGTGGGTGTGTCCCCATCGCCTTCTAGTATGCGCTTTCTTTTCTTAGCTCTAAAGCTGTAAGGAGGAAAAGATAAATATCAATCTGATGGATCATTATCAGCCTGAATAAATCCACTGCTGGACATAGGCTTCTACAAATCCAAATCCATCCACCTACTTCCCGCAAAATTCAAGTTGTACCTGGGTATTCTCTTCAAAGAATGTCCTCTACATAATGGAGAGGTTGACTGGTCATGCTGCGAATCCGACATCACAGTGGACTCTCCCATAGAGGAACCATTGGTGCTGCTCATGTCTGTAGACTTGGTGCTTCTAGAGTTTGTGCTGTTTCCAGAACTCTCGCAGGTATGATAAGAGCCTAGAGACTCTGAGCCAGAATCTTGAGACTGCAAAATAAAATATTATAAATTGCAAGAACCCCATAGCAATAAAGTTATATTTTTAATGCATCATCAGTCTATGGTCTACTTACGATGTTGTCCAAGGTAATACTCTCAGCACTCATAAATGGATGTATTCCTGACAACTGTGAGTGGTCCAATAAGGGTGAGTTTTCAAGGCCACTGACACCTTCAAAAAGGCCTCTTAGTTTGCCTGGAATATAAGAATATTTCATCATTTGGCATGGAGTTTAACATTTTAATGGAAAGGCTGACAGTGATTCAACTTAACGAGCAAAGGAAGTATCAATGAACATTGAAATACTTGCCTGTTGGGTCACTAGTTTATTCATGGTCATCATGCATTAGGTAAATGACAAGGGAGGTACGGTAGCCAACGTAACGTCAATGTCCAGAGGCCAGAGTCCGTAATTGAGAGTGAGTTACGCCAAATAGTCATAGGTTTTAGCAGGGAATCTTTTTGTGACACCATACAAAAACGGTAATCTATTCCCTTTCACTTCTCACGTAACTTAGCACTCCCTAGTCCGCCTTTTTCGTGGCCGCTACTTAAGCCAGGAATAGCGGAGCTGCCGGAAAAATGGGGCAGTCTTTGTTTGTCCTTATCATGAGGAGTTTGGACAATGACCTGCCACGCTAGTTAAGTGCGGGTGGTTGGAGTGCCAGTTGTACCACGGGCCGTTGGCGATGGCTTGGGTTCCAAAGATTGCAGATGGAACTTACACTACAATGAGCCGTTTTAACTTGAACACTCCGAATTTGAATGTGTTACCGCAAAATTGACTTTACGTTGCTAGATTATGATTGTTAATGATCCATCATGCTGCAAAACGGAAAACTTCAGAGAGTAAAAGTTAAAACTGCTCAACTTAAAAGCGCTTTGACAGTTGTGGTCATCTGATCATATCAGTGGCGTGAAGATGGCGCGCCTGCTTAGACCACAAGGCGCTCTTTGGCTTTAAGATTGTTTGATAAGTTGAATCACTGTATATTTTAATAGCAACAAAAGCGTACTAGTCTGCTTAAGTTCATCAAGAAGGTTCTCACAAGCATCTGAGGACACAGTGTGTATGGTGCTGTCCCCGCCTCCGGAACCAAAGGACAAGTGAGAGGTCAAAGAAAGCAGCTGACCAGGAGTCCTCATGTTCAGGCTTGGCGTACGGTTTACAAAGTCTGATATCTCTAAATCTGTAAAAATAATGGAAAGGTATTTAGACAGTGATACTTCAAGGTGCCGTGTCAGCATAGTGGGAGGTACCACGACTTTCGATCGGCGTGGTTTCGAATTCAAGTTGAGTACCAATTGGCATATTGTATTCGAAAAATTAAATTGTGCATTAACACATTTTTGAAACGGTGGAGGAAATCATCGGAAGTACTCTTATAAGCGGCGATGGGCTTGCAACCTGTCACATATGGAAACTCACTATACAAAATGCAGGCATGTGCACACTATAATGTTTGGACATCCCTCTAAGATGACTGATGATGCTACTAACAGTCACCCATCCATTTGGCGATCGCGCTTACTTACAGGGTCTTTTATAGAATAGAATAGAAAACGTTTATTTTATTACCAATACAATCAGACTTAAAATAACACAATACAAAAAATGAAATTCAACCTTATGGTAACAAAAATGCATTGTTGTTTAAAAATTGAAGAGTTGCTTCCCAAATGTCTTACCTCTATGAATTTCAATTTTAGACAGTCCAAAATCAGTTAGTTTTACATGTCCAGTCTTAGAAATCAGCATGTTGTCAGGCTTCACATCTCTATGCACGATGTGGTGCTTATGTAGGTAGTCTAGTGCCAAGACAACTTCTGCTATATAGAAGACAGCCATAGACTCTTCAAGGAAACCATAAACTCCTAGAAGGGACTTCATATCGCCGCCAACCATGTATTCCATGACCTGAAAAAAAATAACTTATACAAGGTGATCCATAAATGTATGGTGAAAGGTCCTGAAGGGAATTACCCAATTGAGATTAAATTTTGTTCTTAGATTTTCGGATATTCAACATTTTTAAATGCAAAAATATGATGTTTTGAGTTTAAATTCATTCAAACTCAATTATTTAGCTGTTTTATGTAGCAATTTTTTTTTTTTTGGACATAATCACACACGGTCAACTGATCCCAAACTAGGCATAGCCTGTACTATGGGTATCAGAGACTGATATACATAATAGATATATATTTAACACCCAGACACAGAACAAACATCTGTGTTAGTCACAAATGTTTGTCCAGTGCGGGAATCGAACCCGCGACCTCTAGCGCAGAAGGCAGAGTTACTACCAACTGAGCTATGAGGCCAGTCAAAAAAATATAGATGTGGAATGTCTAGATTGTTAAATAATTAAAAAAAAATGAATAGGTAATCACTTGTACATATATCTACTTCATGAGCAAAGCTGAAGGGAGCCAGTAGTATAGGTACAATATTTTACAAACACATGAAACTGCTGAGCTGAACTACCAGTAGGAAGTTTCCCAAAGACGCTAGCTGCAATGCCACGCTGGATGGCAATGAAGCCCAGATGTCTTTGCATCTGCACAGACCCAGTGTCTCAAACCAAATATATAAGCCCTTTCATACTTGCATGTAAATAATAATTTCAGCCGTAAGATATATAATTTCATCCACTGCTGAAACATAGGCCTTCCTGAATTCCAAAGCCACAAATCTTGAGCTGCCTGCACCCAATGGCTCCCATCAATCTTGAGGTTGTCTCTCTACCTAGTAGATGACTGTCCTATGCTGCACTTTATTTATTTAATCTTTATTGCACACAAAAAAACAAAGTACATAGGTGGGCTTAATGCCAAGGCATTATCTACCAGCCAGCCTGATTGGGTAGAAACAGGAGGTTGGCACTTTAGTTACATAATACTTATAATGTACTGATCTCCTCAGTCGATGGACTGATGAAATTGGGGTTGCAGGAAGTCAGTGGATGGAAAAGGCTATTCAATATAGCAATATTTGTCTTAAGCTGTTCTTTAGCCTCCCGGCTGATGTCCAGCAGTGGACTTCTGCAAGTTGATGACGATGATGATGACCTGCACTGCACTGAAGCAGTATGCTTACCAAGTAAACTGATGATGTGGACTGAAGGGAGTAATACAAATGAACACAAAATGGGCTTCTAGACAGAGCTAAGGCATTCCTCTCCGTCACTACTTGGGTCACCATGTTTTTGTTTATCATATCGGACTTTTTCATTACTTTTATAGCATACATCATCTCTTTATTGGTTTTCTTGTGCGCTAGAAACACTTTACCGAAGGCTCCGCGGCTGATAGGTTTGATGATGGTAAAATCATTTATATCCGGTAGCTGTAATACAAATCAAGGTAACTTTTAGTTATTAAGATATACATTATTAATATTATACTAAAAGAACTTGAGGGAAAAGTATTTGAAGTACCTACCTTCGTTATATTGTCATTGTGTGCATTAATTTTTTCCAATATGGTATGGCATATTGAGCTTTCATCTGCTTTCGAATCGTTATCCGCCATGGTGCAACACAAAACAATAATCTAAAATCTAAAATCGAGTTACATACTTCAAGTTTCCACTATTTTGTGTAAAACAATTTTCAAATCCAACGTTGTTTTGCGAATTCAGCCGAAATTTAGGTCTACGGTTGACAATGACATTTATTTTTCTATTTTGACTGCACGTTGGCACTTGACATTGACATCAGAAGTATACGCTGTGTGTAGGCTCTTGGCTCTTGGCCCAGCCCATAGATAGGGAGCCGCTGCCCAGCTCCAAACTGATAGTATTCAGTATTCATTAAAGCTCGGCTCCAAAATCTTTCACCCAGCTTGACCGAGCATGGCTAGGGTATGCTATACCTAAACTTAAACAGACAGCGCGCATGAACCTATCCATGCCTCCAAAAATTCCAAAATGTTTGGCCTGCCTGACCCTTGGACCATGGCCAACGTTTTTGTGGCGCGGCCACCATGACAAAAGGTCCTATTTAGGTAAAAAATGTAATGCTATAAGCTGTAATACCGAAAGTAATATGGTACCTACTATTTTTTATTAATATTTTATAATTGGTACATTTAGTTTTTTAATACATTGATGGCCTACTTTTGTGATAGTGGCGGAGCCATAACATAGGATAACCTCTAAACCCAAGAAAAACTCAACACAGAGTACTTTTTTAAGTTCCGTCAACTCAACTTTAATCATTTCGTTATCACAAAATATAGCACAATAAAAAACAGTCATGTATAACGTTAAATATTAGAAAAAACGATAAATCGAATTATTCTTCCACTCTGCAAGACGCAACACATTTGTTAAATGCTTGGACAGCTGTTGAACATACCAAAGGTTGATGGGGATTGTCTTCATAGCATTGCACTATCTGAAAAATGCATTTCAAAATAATACATATTAAAAAAGTAGCACGTTGGTTGGTGCCAACTACCAATATATGACAGAAATTATGCCCCCCTCGCTTACGCACTCGCTTTTGATTTAATAATTTGAGAGGAGCGCGCAATCTAAGTCAGAAAGATCTCTAAAATACCCACCTTAGTACGCCAGTCAAAACAAGGCTTTATTTTTTGTATCCTTTCGTGTGTTATTTTAGGTGGTTCAAATACTTCGTTCGTGCTTCTAATCTGTTTATCGTATTCAATTTCGATAATTTTGTTAATAACTTGATGCTCCTTTTTCAAATTATCAATTCTATGTGCCCAGTAATCAACTTCGTTTTCTTCTTGTGTTTCTATGCACTTGTTACTATCGGCAAAAATCAATTCTCCAGTTGACTCCTACGAAATAAAAACAAAACTCACTATCTTGTCTCGACTACTAATCTACCATATTCTTAATGATTCACGTATTGTTTCACGTTTGGTTTTTTTATAATTTTTCCTCAGATTCTGTTATCTGAGATTTTTTTATTATAACGCATTGAACTTGGCTTAGTGTACAAGCGTTGTATGTTGGTGGTGCAATTTAATTTTAATTCTATATGTGGTTTCGTATCTCGATGAAAGTGTAGATTTATGTAGTTAGTACCAAGTAGTACATACATAAGTACTTACTGTTGTAAAATCGAGTATACTTTCATCTTCTATTGATTTTGAGACGGTTATAGCAGAGTTAAGGGCGAACTTATTATCAAAACTGATACGTCTTGTGTCTTTAGTTGCTATAGTTCCCATTGTGATACACGAAATTTACATTTACAAACTAAAATAAATAATGCGAAATCTTTGGCAAGCAATTTTGTTGAATTTTAAATAATATAAGGCTTAGAGCACAAATTACAAATTTGACAGAGACAAAATGAATAAAATTAAATAGGTAGGTATGTAGATAAGTAAGGTATTGTACTAAGCGGGTATTCCGTCATACCAAGAATTCAAGACTAGTAATTTTATCTAGAAGGTAGGTACGCCGAAAGGGGCTTTCCTAATACACACAGATAATTTAGTCCAGCTCTTGACGCTCCACCTCAAAGTTATTAGATGGCTCTCCATTTGAGTACATATTTGAAGCTTATTGAAATACGCAATTCTTTTCCTCCTTCCGCCACGACGCATAGCCTTACCTACTACCGAACCACCTGACCTTAATTTAATTTCACCTACCAGCTTAAATAATATTTTCTACGTAATCCTAATCATTTAAGTACAGATATGTAGTAGGAGTAAGAACCTATGTGATGTACTTAGATATTAGTTACCTATGTTCTCTTTTTTCTCAATAAATAAAAAAATGTTCTTGCGTGTATGTAAAGTAGGGTAGATATAGGTATATTAAACCACAATAATTATATTATAAAGTTTGCACAAACATCAAAGAAAGTTGATTTAAAAAAGTGAGTATTTTATGTTTTTTTTAAATAATTGTTCCTATTGAGTAAGTTGTAAGTACCTAAACTACCTTAAAATATATATAGTTTATGTACTAATGGTAGTTCTTATAGTTGTAAACCTAAAATATAATTTTATTATAAATTTTGATGTACCAAATAAAACTTAAATATTATTTATGATTATACGTATCTTTTTCTTTTTTAATACTAAGCCCTATTGCGTTTTCTAATTCTATGTTAATTACTTAGTTACAGAAGATGATAAATACATACTAGATACCTCTCCTACAAGAAGCAAGTATAATATAGTAGAAAGGGTTGGTAGTAGTAGCCTACTACTACCGAGTTAACTGACTCCCACTCGCGGGGAAGTTAATAACATAACGCCTCATGTAAGCATGTTTTAATATTTATTCTATCATTTTTTCTAAGCTATCTGGATACTCGTTAGAAAGTCCACCTAATGGAACGCTACCTAAAGTAACATAGCGATAACGAGTAGCTATACCTATTCCATTAGTTATAATATAACAGTTAAAGTCCCCTTACCCTCTGAAAGGTGAAAAAAAACATCGTATTTTCCCCCTCAGCTTGTAACATTTTTTGTACCCAGAGCCAAAAGCGTACCTAATAATTAAATAACTTTTCACACCACTATCATCATGTAGTCAGACCCTAACTTATTTTTTATTTTAGGAACTCTAAGTACTCTAAAAGTGGCCATGGTTATGAAAAAAAATTAGTATTTGCTTCAATTAGGCGAAAGGACGCGTGGTATGTAGTAACCAGAATAAATGGACTAGATTTTTTGTGTGACGTATCACACAAAACAATATTGCGTACAATATTGTATATGTAAAGTGCACTCACAGGATATAAAATGATTGCGTGTATCGTGACTTTTCGGGTTGACGCCAAAAGGTCGGTTGGCGGAAAAGCCTAAGAAGCAATAGCCAGAACGAAAGGCAAAAAAATTGAATGACGTAAACAGAGACAGACTAAAACACGGTCTACGTCGGTCTTTCTCGGTCTACGCTACGGTCGGTCTACGTTGAATGAGGACCGTAGACCGCGGTCTACGATGAGGACTGTCAAAATTGACAAATAAAAGAAGCCAGCCACAAAATCATTAGCCCCTTCGTCCATGACGCTACGCAAAAGTGACGGAACTCATTAGAAACTAGAGTTGCGGACTGATTGGAAACTCTGACTCGTCCACGGCGCTACTGGAATTTCCTGAAACTCAGTCACTTAGTACACGATTTTATGTAAACAAAGTTTTGAAAACGAAAATAATTAACATGACTAGTGATAATTCGAGCGATGACACGGAATTATTACTTCTCCAGTCACATAGACGTCAGAATCACTTATAATTACTGTTTATTCGTTCATTTTTCACACAGTTTCTCGAAACCAGTCGCCTGGCGACCAGCATGTCGAGTCGCCAGGTGACTAGTTACAAACGCGTTCCTTTTGAGTAGCGTCGTGGACGGACGCGCATTGAAATACTAGTGCTATCGCAGTCAGGCTACTCATAAGTGACTACAGTTTCAGTCGCGTTCCTTTTTCCTGCTGGTCGCCAGGCGACTGGTTTCGAGAAACTGTTGAATAATGAACGAATAAAAAGTAATTATAAGTGATTCTGACGTCTATGTGACTGGAGAAGTAATCATTCCATGTCATCGCTCGAATTATCACTAGCCATGTTAATTATTTTCGTTTTCAAAACTTTGTTTACATAAAATCGTGTACTGAGTGACTGAGTTTCAGGAAATTCCAGTAGCGTCGTGGACGAGTCAGAGTTTCCAATCAGTCCGCAACTCTAGTTTCTAATGAGTTCCGTCACTTTTGCGTAGCGTCATGGACGAAGGGGCTTAGCCCCTTCGTCCACGGCGCGACTCAAAAGGAACGCGACTGAAACTGTAGTCACTTATGAGTAGCCTGACTGCGATAGCACTAGTATTTCAATGCGCGTCCGTCCACGGCGCTACTCAAAAGGAACGCGTTTGTAACTAGTCTCCTGGCGACTCGACATGCTGGTCGCCAGGCGACTGGTTTCGAGAAACTGTTGAAAAATGAACGAATAAAAAGTAATTATAAGTGATTCTGACGTCTATGTGACTGGAGAAGTAATAATTCCATGTCATCGCTCGAATTATCACTAGTCATGTTAATTATTTTCGTTTTCAAAACTTTGTTTACATAAAATCGTGTACTGAGTGACTGAGTTTCAGGAAATTCCAGTAGCGCCGTGGACGAGTCAGAGTTTCCAATCCGTCCGCAACTCTAGTTTCTAATGAGTTCCGTCACTTTTGCGTAGCGTCATGGACGAAGGGGCTTAGAGTCAGGACCAAAACACAGACTAGCCCTGTGTAGCTGGCAGTGGTCTTAGGAGACCCACAGCATATAAATCCGTTCGAAATAGAAAAAAATCCACAAAACAGTAGACTAGACAAAAAGTTGAGTGAGATTGATTGAGTACCTACCACAGAGTACTTTTGTATATATTTTTATTAGATTTGCTAAACTTTTGTTTGAGACAGAGTAATTTTGGTTTGAGACTTATTGTGGATTTGATAATGATAACGTATCTTGCTATGAAATAATTCAAGTGTAACGTTGTTACGAGAAGCTATCACTACCCTTCTTTGGTTATCTGTTATCTAAGGCTGGGAAAAACTGCCAAAGAAAACGAAATGTCTCTCTACGATGATCTCGATACCATCAAAGCCCGCACCACTGAAAAGGTAGCAGGATGGTCTTCTGGGATTAAACTGTTGCAATCTCAACTGCAGCTCAAAAAAGCTGCGATAACGCAACCCAAAAGAGAAGCGGCTAAACGCTCAACACAGGTAAGTGATCTATTCTGCTAAGTATTTATTTAGGAAAAGAACTTTCACATCACTTTAAGTAAACATTATTGATATAATATGTAGTAAATCGTAAATCTTTAATTTTACAAATCGATAAAAAATCTTACTACCTACTTTATAGAATGCCAAAGTATGGATGGATTGATGCATTCAATCACGCCAGAACAGATCTGGATAAAATTTGGCACAGAGCTTTAATCTATCTCTGGAATAGCACATAGGCTACTTTTTATCCTCGTAGGTATCACGCGAGCGAAGCCGAGGGCGTACGCTTTTCTATTCATAAATACCAATTATTGAAGTATGTAATTACTAGCCTGCGCCCGCGGCTTTGTTCGCGTCGTACCTAGATAGGTAATACATGTTTACTACGTTTAATACGTTTTCGGGAGTAGTCATATTACACCCAGTATATAAATAAGCCTAGCCTAGTTCCATCAAGTTTCATCAAAATCAGTTGGGCCCTTAAGGAGTGATTGAACCACAAACTTCAAAAAGTCCTCACAAACATTTATAATATCAGTAAGTTGTAATAAAAGTATCTTTTCAAAATACAAATTTATGATTAAATTTAAGCGTACGGAAAAATAGTTTTTCATATTGACATTTTGTTAGCAAGTGCATAAAGATGAAGGTAAAATGTACATTGCAGAGGTTCATTACTTAATCATCGGTGGTGCAGCGAGCAAGTGCCTGTCTGTGATACAAGGGCCACGGTGCGATTCCGATGCAGGACAAATGTTTGCATGACCTTTAAATATTTGTTCCGGGTCTGGGTGTTGTGGTACAATGGTACTCATAGTTTCTGATACCCACAACACAGGGAATCTTAGTGTGGTCAGGCAGGACTTTTTGCAACTGTAGGGTGTTTGTCAGCAAGCTCTTCCTAGTTATTGTGCGGTATGTTGAAAGATGTTACGTCTCTCTTGGCGCAGTCCTTAAAGGGAAATAAAGGTCTCCCTACGGGTGAAAGTGGATGGTGAAAGTCGTTGAAAGATGGTCAAAAACACCAGGACCAGACCTGGTTCGCCTCCCTGGCAGCCAGAGGAAAAAACGGCATGCAAGCGACACCTATCCATCAATCACATCATTCACCTGTGTGAGTTGTGGCCGCGCTGTGAGCTCACGCATCGGCTTGTACAGCCAACAGCCATCAGAGAAAGTGTTTAACCCGATCCATCTCAGACACTGCTTCAATTGTCTGTAATAGACGTAGAGGCCAATGATGATGATGATGATGAGGGTGTTTGTTAAGTATGTACCTACTTATTTTTACAGGTGTTGACTCCAGTGATAGACTTGAAAAGTAAATCAAAAGATGATGAAGAGCCAAGCATAAATGTATCAACTCCTCAGTCAAAGAACCTGACTGCTTCCCTCAGTCTAAGAGACTTTGACTGGAATGTTGCCAATGAGTATGATCCAATGTGGCCTAATGATTATGAAAAAGTAGCAAAAGGTAATATGGTAATGGTGTATGTTAGAAACACAATTTTTTAGTTTATGACCATTTTCCCTAGAATGGTAGACATCCTCTTGGATCTCCAGGCAATCAGATCCTTGAAGATGTCTAAGTGGGTAGTCAGAAGCATGTCCAAACATTTGGTACATGCCCAAATTTTGCAGTAGTAGTGTGTTGTGTATTACATATGTGACAGGTTACAAGCCCATGCTAACTAAAATATTTTGGTTCAAACCTGGTCACTCAGTGGTAACCAGGCTTGAACCCACGACCTTCGGATCCGTTGGCCTAATGGCCAACATGGCTTTAATGGAATGGTGAAATAATGAAGCCAAAAGCATTGCAAAGCAGTTGGAACTTTTTATACTTACAGTACAGGATGCTACAGTCTCTGGGACAATTATTAGATGATTCTTGCAGGAATTAATTTTGATAAATATTGCATTTTTATTTGTTACAGAGTTGCAGAACAAAAGAATTCATGAAGGTGATAGAGGAGATAGGTCTGAGAGAAAACGAAAATCAAGATTTGGGGATGAAGAGGAACTTATACCTGAAAAAACTCTCATGCCTTTGGTAATTCACCTAAATTACCTTATTACCGTTAAGATTTTATTAATTACTAGTAGCTGCACTCAGCTTCGCTTGTGCGATATCTTAATAAAAAGTGATTGTTCTGTATGTTATTCCAGGCTATTTACCAGATGCTAGATGGTATGCCAAATTTCATTTCAATCCATTCGGTGATAAGGGTATTGAGTAACAAACATCTTTAAAAAACTTTGACATTTATTAGTAGAATAAAAAACCCATTGGTGCACAACCGATTCGAACCCACGACCTTTGTATCGAAAGTACGAACCACTAGGGGTAAGAGTATAACAAAATGTATAATTATTTATTCCAGCCACCAGAAGAAGAAGAGGCTATGGAGATATCCAAACGTGCTGCTGGTGTTGCAATAGCACCACCTCCGTCACTCACAACCGAAACACCCTCCCCACCTCCAACACCTGCGCATGGGCAAAATGCGGGATTTTCCATTGGAGGTTACGGTGCTAGCTCTGTGGCTGCTAAGATCATGGCCAAGTATGGGTTCAAGGTTTGTATAGCACTTTGCCACTTTTTTATAACGTTTTTTATACAAAAGTAGCAAACGCCCCGTTAACAAAACTTTGATAAACCCGTTTACAAGGGAGTCGCCCGAGGGCCATCGTTCCTAACCTGTTAATAGAACAAACCCAATCAACAAATTGTTCCTTCTGTTAGATAACGATTCTGATAGAGGTTCTTCATTAAAGGGACAAAACCTGCTTGATGGGGTTCAGTCTCAAAGGAAGATGCCCCCCTCTTAAGGTCGTCGCCCGAAACGCGAGACTGGAACAAGTCCAAACTACGAAACTGCTAGGGTTTCACTTGCACAGTACTCTCGGGTAGGACACTCACATAGACAAGCTGTGCGCTAGGCTTGGTAGTGCCTGCTTTGCACTACGGAGGTTGGCGATGGCTGGATGCAACAGTCCATAGCACCTTGACCTACGGCGTGGAGCTGTGGTCGCTAGCCGCCCACCGCCAGCCATTATTTATAATGCAGAAACGAGCCGTACGCGCTATAATGGGTGTCCCGAGTGACGTATCGTGCAGGGAACTGTTCAAAGAATTGAATATTACGACTCTACCATCTGAGCTTATACACCAGGTAGCCCTTTTTACGCACCTGTATTTGGACTTGTTCCAGCGTCGTGGGGTGAACACGACCCGCGAGATGCGGAGTAATAGCTACTCGCACCGCCTGGTAACACCTGAACACAGACTTCAGAAATCTCAGCGATCGGTCTATGTCATGGGACCTTCCGTCTATGTATAACCGATTGCCAGTAAAGATACGTGACGCACCTTCCACGCCTGCCTTCAAAATAAGGCTAAAAAAAATTGTGACGGAATCAGTTTTCTATGACCTAGAAGAATACCTAGAGCTACCGTTAGTATAATGTATATTTATAAATACAATATTAATACTTAATTGTTAATGACATGTTACATAAGGTGTAATAAATTCTGTATTCCGTTATAATATTTACGAGAATGGTTAATGGATGAAGCAATTTTTGATGGGTTTCGGTCATATCCGGTTCTGCGCCACGGCTTACGCGCAAAGAATGTAGCAGAAAAGAATAGTTCGCATGTAGTTTAGTAAATCAATATTGCTTTCATTATTATTTTATTGTTAAGTATTTATATTTTGGAGCCATTAATTGTTTTAATGTATCTGTAGGAGGGCCAAGGCTTAGGGAAGAAAGAACAAGGCATGTCTGTGGCATTGCAAGTTGAGAAGACGTCAAAACGCGGTGGGCGAATCATCCACGAAAAAGACAGCCCTGTTGTAGTGATGCCGCCCCCTGGATTTACGATGCCAGCGCCACCTGGACCAGGTAACACAAATATCAAAATTGTATAGAGAAGCGATATTCATTAGGTATGTTAGTTGCTGCGTTCTATGGCCACACAGAACACATTATGCCTACATACACCTGACACGAAAGCTTAAGTCTTATTGCCGTTCAAAAGCAGACCTAAACACAATTGTCTGCACTATTTTACACGATTTTAAGGCATAAATCTTTGCCTAAAGACTGTCAACTTGTGACTTCGTTTCGTAAACAAAATTTTATAGAGCTTGATGGTACATACATACAATAAATTATTTACTCGCTTGAGCCCGCGGCTTCGCTCGCGTGGTACTTTTATATAAAAAGTAACCTATATGCTTCTCTCGGTAAAGAACTATATCTATGTCGAGTTTAATCGAAATCGGTTGAGCCGTTACGGCGTGATTAGGTACGTTACAAACTTTCAAAGTCAAGTCAAAAAAGATAAAAGGCATTTATTTCAATAAAATCACTAGGATCACTTTGAAACGTCTTAGAAACTAGGTGAAGCTATGCCTGTTCCTCGCGACCAAGCCTAGAAGAATCGGGCAACAAACACGGCTTGGTGCCTATCATTTTTTTCGATGATCCCTTTTCACAAAATGGAATTAAATTCGCGTTTATATGGATGTTTTCACAGTTGCAACAAGCATCTTAAACCAAAAGTAAAATAATTTTACGATTATCTGCTAAGATTACGTAGTTCGTTAAAAACCCTTGAATTCTTTTATTACAGATTCGCCAAACGCATCTTCAAATTCACCTCAATCAGGAAAACAGGAACCTTCGATTACAGAGATCATGAAATCACCTAGCAAAGTGGTCTTACTAAGAGTGAGTTTTTTGCTGCCAATCTCCAATGTTTCAACAGAAAATCGTGTCTGGTTGCGATCCGCAATCCGGCATGCAAAGGGAATAATGAATGACCATGAACAGCTTGTGGCGTAGCATCCGACCGTCACTCCTGATTATTATGTTGGCTGGCACATGTTTTGTACTACGGAAGTACTCCTGTTATGTTGGCAACAACAGCAATTCCTCTCTCTCTCTCTCTTGCTTTCGGACTTTAACACGCACGACTGAAAATATGTTTTTGACGCTCATATTTTTACTTAAAATTATCTTTTTTTTTACTTATAAAAGTGGAAAGTTCTCGGCATTTGAATTTATTGGGAGGGCTTTGGATAGGAACCCCTTCATCTTAGTAATAAATTGACTATCCTCATTTTGTTTTTATAGAACATGGTTGGACCGGGAGACGTCGATGAGGAGTTAGAGCCTGAAGTGAAAGACGAATGCAACACCAAATACGGAGATGTTATAAAAGTAATTATATTCGAACTACCTAATGCGCCGTCTGATGAAGCTGTGAGAATATTCGTAGAATTCAAGCGCATAGAGAGCGCTATAAAAGCTGTTGTCGATCTGAATGGTCGATTCTTTGGAGGGAGACAAGTAAAGGCTGGCTTCTATTGTGTAGAAAAATTTGCTGCCTTGCAATTAACAGAATAAATTATGTAAAAATAATTATGTATACCTACAATAAATATTTTTTAAGAATGCTTACTTTTTTTACCATATTATAGTAGGTATCAAAAAGTTAGTCCGATATTCATGAAAAAGGTGCAAAGATAAATAGAATTTGACTGTCGCGAGGGTTTTTAAATAGACAAAGTGGTTTTTGAAATGGACTAAAAAAATATACGGCGTCCATGAAACTGTTCGTATTCACGCATTTTATATTTGCATTTTCGTAATTCATGCTATATGGCCTGCAGACTGCCACATCAACTTGCTAATTCTGAGAGCTATGTCGGTGACCTTGGTTCTTCTACGGATTTCCTCATTTCGGATCTTATCACGTAGTGAAACTCCGAGCATAGCTCTCTCCATAGCCCGTTGCGCGACTTTGAGTTTGTATATGAGGCCTATAGTTAACGACCAAGTCTCAATGCCATGAGTCATTACTGGCAACACGCACTGATTGTAGACTTTACAAAAAAAAAATCCCTGTCAACGAATGAATTAAGATGCCTGCATCTGCCCATCAGGACCTTTGACAGCTCATAATATCATCGGATTATTTTGTTGAATTGTTTTTTTTTTGCATAAATGAGTGCTACCCCAATTCAAAATTGATTTATGATTCTGAATTTCTGTCAGTCTTGAAAGAGTCTGTGGAGTTGTTGACAAGCTGTTTCAACGATGTTGGTTCCGTCTTCGGCTGGAAGCGAACTAGGGGAATCGGCGATGGACACAGTCATCGCTCGGTATGGACGCAACGGGGAAGGGGAGCAGAATTAACGATGGGCACCGAGTACTGCGCGGCGCGTCGTGTCTCAGGGTGTGCGGTGCACTTGCGCGCCGCACCATATATTTTTAAGACGTGTAAGTATCGTGAAGCTGTACTAGGTACGCGTAGTTTGATGCGAGAACCTGGTTTAAAAACCTGGTTCCGTAAACACGAACCACCTTTAATCATCACTATAGAATGGATGTAGTCAGTCAGCTCCCGAACTATCTGTCACTGGTCCTGTTGGACTTGTGGGCAAATCCGAGTGATGTTGCTTGCTTGCTTGGTATATACAAAATTACTCTATGCTTGCTTTATTATATGTTGGAACTTGGGGATAACCTTTCATGCAGTGTTTTTAAGAATTTACGATAAAAAAAAATACTCATTATTTTACCAGAAATATACAAAGTGTGTTAAATTAGAATTCGATAGTTCATGTTTACCATTGTGTACAGCGCAGAGTGATTGTGATTAAATGTAGATGTTATTACTTTTTTGCTGATGTTCGACTTGTTGCGTGGTCAAAAGAATTAAGGCAATAAACATGGCCTTCTACTCCTGTAATCGCTATAGAACAGTTGTACTTATTCTTGTAGTACTAATAATATGGCAAGCTTTTCGTTTAATGCCAGACAATTCATCAAAACTGGCGGCAGAGGTAAGCCACTATCTGAACCACTTATCCATTGATAACGAAATAATCCACGATTTAACTACATAATAATTATATATAATATACGTATTCTATGTACCATTTTCAGACTGACATTTTAGCGCTGGAAGATGATAAATACAATAAACATAAGCAAGACAAGGTGAAAGTGAGAGTGTACTATGAAGCTCTATGCCCTGACTCCAAGCATTTCTTCTTGAAGCATCTTACGCCAGTCACAGAAAAATTATCCGAGTTCTTAGATGTAACATTAATTCCATATGGTAAAGCTTCGGTAAGTTCTTTACTTTTCATATGATGGTGTTATTTCTTTTGTTATGTACATTAACATAAACTATTAGACAGCATCAAAATTAAAGCCAACCTTGTTAATTTCTCTCTGTCTCTATGTCTATATATTTATCTCTATGACATGTCCTATTGATTATATTTTAAGGCCTTCATTCAGATGATACCTACATAAAATCATATATGCTATTCTTGGTAAAGAACTCAAGTATTCAAAATTTCATCAAAATAAGTTAAGCCGTTACAACATGATTAATTCACAAAAATCACAAACAAACATCCTCTCAAATTTTCGCATTTATAATATTAATAGGATTTACATGGTTACTTTAAATTTGGAATAGTACTTACAATAATTTGTAATGACTTAGTACAGCTAAGCCATTTTGAGAAAGATAGGCTTTTTGACAGCGTGGTTGTGCATAAAAAGAGCCTCTAAGAGGCACAGTTAAATTCTTTATCTACACTGATTCTTTCAGAGCTTTCAATTTAAGTTAGCTTAGGATAATGCAACAACACAATTGACACTGCTATTTACAATTTAAAATGCATTTGTATTTGTATTACCTATAACTCAGTTTGTACAATCCTGTTTTGCAGACTAAACAAGTAAATGGGCAGTATTTTTTTGACTGCCAGCATGGAGAGGAAGAATGCTATGCAAACAAGGTCCATGCTTGCTCTGTTGATGCAATAGGAAATATGACAACCTCAGTCAAGTTCACTGATTGTATGATTGTTGATAACATGGATCCTGATAAAGCTTTGTCAAGGGTATGTATCTTTTTACTTCTAAGGTCAGCACTGATGGAATCACAGTACCTTTGCCACCATACCGGTGGCAAAGGTACTGTGATTCACCAAACAGTTGAAATTCAATATTTTTATAATATTTTATATAATTATAAATATTATATAATATAATTTTTATATATCCCAAAAGTCTCCAAAGTCAGGTGGGTGGGATTATGACCGGCGCGGCGACCCTCCCCTAGATACGGGGATGCTCTAATCCACTAATCTGACACCTTGGCTGATGAATATCTTCCACAACTTATTTGACGAAAATTTTCGGGATGCTCCTCCGGTTGAAGCGCCGAATTTTTATATCCGAGTTTATATAATACTTTTTTTATTTCAGTGTGCAACAGAATACAACATTGATCCTGACCCAATCAGCAACTGTGCAACTCACGAGCATGGATCAAACTTACTCAAAAAGCATGGAGATGACACGCACATCCAGAAACCTACCTTCATACCTTTGATACTACTGAATGGTTCTAGAGAAAATCAGGCTGCTGTTCTGAAAAACTTACTGCTTGAGGTCTGCAAGCTTATTGACATGCCTCTACCTCCCCCGTGTTTGTGACACAAGGTAGTGAAGAAACCCAGTGCTCACTATCTTTTACAAGTGAATGAATACCAAAATAAGTACCTAAAACTATAAGAACTTGAGTGGTTAAGATGACAGTGTTAAGTATACACTCCGCATTTTGAAGTAGGCTAGCTTTTGTAGTTGAATAAGTGATTTCATATTTATGTATCTGTGGTGAAATTGGCATATCAAGTCCATCTTAAAAGGTCTAGCAAGAACTTTAATTTGGATTGTTTGCAAGAGGCTTGTGGAAATATTTTTGCTGCTCATTTTTACTTCCAAACATAGCTTTAGTTTTAGAATAAACTTACATTATAAATGTACTCAATCACACTTGATTAAATGATAATGCTTGCGAATTTAAGTATTCTTATCAAATATGTACATAACTTAGGTGTTTTGCAATGCAAGTGTATAGTACTTGTAAACTACTGTATAAGAGGCCACCTTGAAAATATTTGATAGTAACAATTCTAATCCATTAACCTCCTTCACCGTTTGGCAGCTTGAATAGTATTGGGTACATAAATTTTCCGAATGGAAAGTCCAACGGTAAACGACCGGAATTCGAACCCACGACCTTTGGATCGGAAGAGCTACTAACGATTTGTAAAAAAAAATAAGGAGCAAAACTCAAGTATGGGCCCATTTTGTTTAGGTACCTACCTAGTATCTAGTTGAAATCAATTTAGTCACAAAACCTATGTCTCTAATTAAATATTAATTAAGAATAAAAAAACTTACAAGACTAATATGAAAAGTATTATATTATGCATATTGCAACACAATGTCTATTTACTTACCTCTAAATCATAATAACTCACTAATTTATCAGCTCGATCGAAATATGTCCACCTCTTTCTTTCGTTAACTTTTAGAAAAGGATTGGGCGAGAGACGTCGAGTCGTTAAAGTTAGTGGCTAATTATGAATAAGAGAGTAGCCTATAATCTGTTTAGCCAACACTTGTAACATTGTTACACATAATATGTACCTACCTACATATTATTTATTGTATACATACACATACCTACACTTGTTTCCCAACATGTGTTTATTATTGGTTGTAGAATAAGTTATTGTGAATTTAACATACAAAGAAAAGCTTATTGGTTGTGCAAATTTATGTTCCTATTGATAACAACATTATGAGATAACAACATAAGGCTTGATTTTAACTCGTCCATATGAAATAAAATTGTTTTGTTTTTATTATCAAAAATATTTCATTTAATTTGTTCCATAAATCTACCTTGGATAAGGGTACCTATAGTAGTTGTTGGTACTTAAAGTAGGTTGTATTCTATAATTATCTTTTGTCTATGTTAATCCTTGCCGGTGAACTACAATCTTGAAATAAGGCATGGAGGTCTCTTGCTCGGGAGTAATAGTGTTCTGTGGTCTCTTGAGACAAACGTATTCATCTGGTATATACAAAATGACTATGGTATTCATACAGCGAGCGCAAAATATAAGTTTCACACTCATCATTTGCGATCTCGATTATAAAAACCCGTGCCATTACACGGCTCAGAAGCTTCTTAGGCCCGATTCCGTAATTTTCGTGAGTTAATCGCTTATCAACGGTGAATGGTGAAAAGTGAATAGCTTGCCGGTTTTTGTAGGGGCGCTTTACGTGACACCATACAAAAACGGTAAGCCATTTACTTTTCACCACTCACCGGTGACAAGTGAGTACATTATGAACTCGAGCCTCTGAGGCTCTAAGTAGTCTGCGAAATCAGTGAGTTCTCACTTTTCGACTGTGAAAAGTGTATACATAGAGTACCTACCGTTTTTGTATGGAGCACGAAAAGGGCGCCTACAACAAATACCAGTAATCTATACACTTTTCACGGTCGAAAAGTGAAAAGTGAGAACTCAATAATTTCGCAGACTAGGGCCTCAGGACGTGAGTCACTCGCGCTACGCATCGTTAGGTGCAATCGGGGGCGTGAGTCGCTACTACTGCTCACAATACACATTAAGTACCTACCTACCTATGTGGTACTTACTACATACCTAGGTACCTACTCTGGTTTAGGAACCGAGTAGACTCTGACAGCCGACAACGGAAATAACTAATTGTTCCTAATTAATTATAACGAACAATGAAAAAATAAATTAGGCACAGCCCTGCCCTACAACGGATGTTTTCATAACCCTCCTGTGAAGTGGGGTAAAAAGTAGGAATAAATTGTGAGGATCTTGCAAAACAATAGTTGGAAATGGTGTGCGCGAGAAAAAGCAGGATGCAAATGCCATTCATATTAATTAGCAAAGCGAGATGGGGCTTTTACGAAATTAGACCGTGATTTCAGTGAAGATTTATTGTTGTGTTTGAAATGCTTTCGGGGCAAAGGTAGCCATTTAGACGCAGGCAAATTGGTGTTGTCAGAGTGGGTTATAAATTGAATTGACTCGAGTCGTTGTTTGTCTTCTATGTTGAACAACGAAAAAGTAGAAAGCTTTGTTTATCTTATACCTACATTACCTACCTACTTTAGAGGTCTTAGTAGGTACCTATTGATTGCGGGCACGATTAACGAAATGAAATTGATGACGGTGTTGGAAAATCATTGTAATTTTACAGAAACTAAGTATTACCAATTTACTACTATATTGTCTGTGCTATCCTACTACCTAATACCTACTTATTATAAATGCGAAAGTTCGTGAGGATGTTTTAATGTTTGTAGTTCAATCACGCTGTAACGGCTCAATCGATTTCGTTGAAACTTGGAATATGCAGATAAAGTTCTTTACCTAGAATAGCATATAGACTACTTTTTATGTAGGTACCGCGCGAGCGTAGCCGCGGGTGGAAGCTAGTCTAGAATACATGTAATAGGGTCTTTTTCATAGTACGTACCTACGTACGTGGAACCGCTATCGAATGTCCACGTGGCTAGCAGCCCGTTGATGCTGATAGGAACGCAATAAAGCCGCTTACGCACGGTCAACTGAGGACGGAGCGGAATAGCCCCAATACCAAAAATAATTTTACGCCATCATGGTAAAGGTTACTATGGCGAGATACATTATTTATGACGTAATTTAATGTCATGATTATGGCAGTGGGCAGGCCATATACCTCGCAGAACCCACAACCGTTGAGGAATAAAGGTTCTCGAATGGCGACCACGAACCGGGCAACGTAGTGTTGGAAGCCCACCCGATGGACGGACGAGATGGCAAGTCGGTGGGTGGAGAAGGTTCAAGACCGTACGCCATGGCTCTCTTGTGGGAGAGACCTATGTCCAGCAGTTGACTTCTCCAGAATGATGATGATGAAATGATTTAAGCTATACTTGTTTCATCGATTCAATTAAAGCGTTTCATGTAGATAAATGTAGAGTTGCGAGAGCTGCTGACTGGATTCTCAGATGACTTACATGTGCAAGTTGAACCAACACGATGCTCTTGTTCATTATTGTGTATTAAATTTATTATGTAAGGAAATATTCGCCAGCTTCTGGACTAAAATCGGTCGGCTGTACGAAGCCCCGAGTCTGCTCTGCAGTTTCGTTAAGCCAATGCACAAATCTAATGGATTTTTTATGTTTTCTGAAAATGTGGGTTCGTACTACCAATATGAATAAAATTGGGAATGCCCCGTGCCAAAAGGATTTAGCTTGCCCGTTATTAAATCAGATTTATTTTTATCGTTTTATTAAAGTGAGTGAAACGGGTAACTGGTGGTTTGGTAAGTATCTAAAGTAGTTACCTACCTCTATGTAGGGTACCTACTAGGAATCGCGAGCTAATAAAGGTGTTTCGGAATATGTACAGAGAGGTCAATGTGTTCCGGACTGGTAGTGCTGTGATAGCGACCCCGCCCTAAGATCCAAAGGTCGTCGCGTTCGAATCGCGGTTGAGCACCAATGGAAATGGCTCTTGTTCTAAAAAGGAGAAGGAAAACATCGTGATGAAACCGGCGTGTCCAAAACCTAAAAAAATCGGAGACATTGACATGTGCACGAAAGTAGCCTCTATGGCCTCTACGGTGAACGGATTGAGGTGCGCCTCGGCACTTTAATCACTTTTGGTGTCGAAACGGGCTTATTATAAACCAAAATAATTTTATGGTTTTGTATTTAGCAAAGACAATAATTCGTTTGGTAGGTAGGTATTAGTATTTACCTATACCAAAATTTTCGACTCGCCATAGTTTGAATAATTTTAGGTTGTATTATGATGATCTAAGATATTAACATTTTATAACGGCCAGTACCAGATTTCTCAGGTGTACCGTCACCAATATAAAGTTAGGCGCGTTCAAGTTTAATCTGAGAGGTGAGCCGTTGTAAAAAAACTTTCCACGGTACACCCAGGTGGTCTCAGGGAGGTGGACGGTGGGTAGAACCGCAAAAATCGTCGTCAACCTTGGGGAAAATATAGGGCTATCGTCGACCTACGTGGATAAAAAGTCCATCCATCCAAACTTTCGCATTTATAATATTAGCAGGGTTAGTAGGATGTATCTTTAGCACATTCATAATCGGTAGATATATATTTACTTAGAACAGCTCTGGGTTCCAAAAATATATTTTCCTCAGCACACTGTTAACTTTTTCTACCTGCTCGCCACTCAGCAAAAGCCTGCAAAAATCGAGATATCCATACTATCTATGGCCACATTCACACAGCAAGCAGTTTGCAATCTTCAGGGGCTGAGGTTGGGTAGTTCTCCTTCGCGGTATTCATACGACTTCCTGTTTCAAAGTTCTACATCAAGCGAAGGAAATAAATAAATTTATAGGATGAGGTACATTTTTACCTAAATTTGTCCTGGTTTCTTTAGGCTTAAATTGAATTTAATTAAAAGAAAAAATCTAGAGGATTTAAAGTTTTAAAGTCGGTCAACACGACCCCGATACCTACACCTCTGAATACGGAGAAGTGTGTAGAGTCGGGAACTTTATTCAACAGCACCCTGCTTTCTAAGTAAATGTGTCTTCTCCATGGAGCGAGCCGTGTACTCATTAAAACTTTCCTCAGGCTGGGCTTGCACGTGTTTTTAATTTTTATCGAGAGCACTCGTCGTTAGGGAAGCGTGCTGCGGCTTCGGATGCTTTGATTGCGGTAATGACGTCTCTCACCTCTCTCCACTTGTCTCCTCTTACTATCTTCATGATTATTCCTTTACATGACGTAGTCTTTAATTACACGAGGATAAAATAATTATATTTATTTAAAATGAGATCTTCACTCTGAGTTATGCTTGGTTAAAAGAACTTACCTATATCGGTCTCTATACTATCCTCACTAGAAAGAAGTGTTTCTGTAAAAACAGAAAATAATCTAAAGGCTCAAATATGTAAGCCCTATCGAGATATATATTTGCGCCAGATTGATTTATTGAGATCCTCAGCTAAATCTGCCGCCGCATCTACCTTAACTGATGTCCCTGGAAGATATGACCACGCTAGTGTACCTACCTACCTAGGTGCTGTTCTCATTAACGAACATTAGAGAGACTAACACTAGATCATTGAATTGCTAGGAAATTTACCCTATTTCAGGTATTTCTGAACAGACTGACTAATACAATACAATACCTACATAAAATTCGGACAGATATGCAGCCACAAGGTTGCATCAAAACCCCTTAGCCACGGCCACTGGCGCCGCCAGCTGCCCGCGCCAGCACAAACAACTCTAATGGCTTTTTCATGTCCATTGAACAAGCCTTTTAAAACTGCGTGAGATGATCAAATGCTAAATTGTTTAGGTTTTGGTTGTTAGATATTATTTTATCCATCTGTGGCTTTCCTTGCCAGCAAGCTAAGTCGACCTAAGTCAGTATTACCTATGCCATATTCTTTCCAACAATTCTTGATAGGAAAACCTGTTGACCTACTAAATTCAATGCAAATCAGATTGACGGTTTGCAAGTTATGCTCTATCAAATAAACACACAACGCCTATTCATATAAATGGTATAAGAGGCTGAAAGTGCCAGTAAAAGTGCACGGTTTGTCGCCTGTAAGTACGTATGCCGTCTTCAAAATGATCAATAATCATTTTTGTTATTGTTGAGGCAAGCCCTCAAGAAAAAAGTAACTCGAGACATTAATTTCACAATAAAATTAATGTGTTGTAAGCTACAATGCGGCTACAATAGAGGGGCACACAAAAACGCGTAAGCTCCTTCCATTGTTCACCTCGGAAACAATGACTGTACCAAGTTTTGGGATGACTCGGGGAATTACCTTCAGATTGAATGATTAGAATTTTCCAAATTATTCAATCTGAAGGTAGGTAGGTAGGTTCTATTCCGGGTTCATACAGTTGCAAATATTAGAAAAGGGTGAATGGAAATTAAGTAGGTACATACCTAAAAGTGTAAGTAGATGTCATAATGTGAGTCACGCAGAATGATATCCTACGTCACAATTTCTAAGAAAATAAAATGCATTGTCATAGCATCGTAATTAAAATGCTAGGGCGTCACTTGCCCTGAGACTATGTATCAAAAGCCTAGGAATTAACTGATCCAATCTTCTTACTGATGATATAGAGTTGAGACGAAGGTTTGTATCTTTAATCGTTGTGAGTCGATGACAGAGGATAAATTTCGAAAAAATAATTATAGATATTTATCAGCAATTTCTATGAAAATAATGTCAGTCTGATGTCAGCGTGAGTGAAGTGAAAAATATAAGCTAACGACTACTAATATCAGGGTAATTCTACTTACCCTTCTAGAAATGTTCTACTTATACATAACATATTTTGTAATCATGAGTATGTTCATATTTATTTATTAATTAAATATTTTCAACAACAGCCTTGTCCATTAGCTTCTTAAATTTTATTTTATATTATTTATTTAGGGTATCCGTGATAACAGGGGTAACAGTGATATGATAATGATGATAACACAATACAATGTAAATATCAAGACAAGGGACTTAGGTCTACCTATGCGTACCGCTAATAAACGATACCACAGCGTGCGTTTAAAATAATTGAGCTCAACTAATAGAAAAAACTGTTATACCTACAGGGTGCAAAAATTACACAGGGTGCAAAAAAAATAACATCACGTAGTATCCTTAACATTATACCTAATAGGCTTTATCATCACAACTTTTTGAATTCAAAATTAAGAAAGTTGTGATGATAAACTATTACTATAGTAATACCTAGTTCAATGTTGGTAGGTACATCCTAAGTCTACTATCATCACAACTTTCTTAATTTTGAATTCAAAAAGTTGTGATGATGTATGGTAGGTTCATCTTAAGTCTACTCTACTATAGTAGGTAATAGTTCAATGTTGGTAGGTAGGTACTCTAGGTACATCCTAAGTCTACTCTGGTAAATAATAATATTATGTACTACGAAAACCTCAGGAAAACGTCCACTCTGACACTTATTCATTGACGATGGGAAAAGTTTCCCGTCATGATTACGGCTTGTGCGCAACAAGACCGCTAATGGGCTAATTGGCACTTGAGATAACTATTGCCTGTGTCCTCTAACTATGTTACTCGAGTTGCGTTGCGTTATAATAAAAGATGAGGTGTTGATGGAGGTTGTAGGAGCGACGGCAGCGGTGAGCCATGTTATCTACGCTGTCTGTGCTGCTTCTACTGCTAGCCGCTGCGCGCTGCGGCAAGGATAGACCAGTACGTATTGTGTCCTTCTTGGTTTTCAATCAGTCAAAAACGTCATGAAAATTGCATCAAAATCATATATGTGAAAATGGGAGCCAGTAAGAATATGCGTGGTGGTCGACTTCGCCGACAAAAGAATTGAGATCTAAATGAGTGCCAAGTTCTGCCAAGCTCTAGATTTTACTTGGCTTGTTTTTACAGGCAAACTAAATTTTTATAAGAGTAAGATATGTTGACCTTACAATATAAAAACAGTTGATTAACCAAATACCTATGGGAAAAAACTCAATTCTTTCTGTACCTAGGTATGTTTTTTCTGAAGTGCATGGGTCGGTTAGGTAGGTACCTGCATGTGCTTACAATAAGTAGTATCCTGCCGGCACACGACGACCAGTTTCATATTTTTCATCATTTCATAGATTTCTTATGGCTTTCGTCGTATTCGTCACGTGTCGTTATTATTTTGTTACTCTCCTCTCACAGAAACTAAAGCACGGACTAATAAATATTGACTCACAAGCTTATTTTATTTTTACCGATCTTAATCTTTTTGGGGAAATTAAATAAAAAACCACATGTTGATTATTTTTTCCCATGTTATTAATCATTATACTCAGGAGCAAAGAGCACGACTATCAAAGACGTTTTTGATCATAAACATTCACAAGACAGCACACCTACATTTGGAAGTAAAGCGGCAAGTGTACAAAGTCCCGTCAATTTGTCACACGCTGTAGTTTATGAAGTGAGCGCGAGGTGATGGATGGCTGCCGCCGCGCCGTTGCGGCACGCACGCGGCGTCACTATTGCTCAACGTCGCCTTCGTCTACGAGAATACCAAATGCATTGGTGACTCTGGTACTTAGCGTCAGGTATCAAAGAATGGGTACTCGTATTTGCTGGAAGTTTCCATTACAGGTTTAATTATTTAGATATAAAACGGGGCGCAGAATTTTAAAATTTATTTCTACAAATTATTCATAATACCTAGTTATGTGTCGCATATGTATAATACTTTCTTTCTAAGTCAAGGAAGAAGTCCCACGGCAATAAGCGTAACTAAAAGTATAGAAACTACGGCATAATTAATTTACTATGAAGACTACAGCGCCCCCTGGGGGACTGCTTTCGATTGATGATTATTTCGCTGTTTTATAGAGTATGATATCGAGGTGGTCCCATGAAAGTTTTCCTGAGGGATTGATACTAGTCCTATAATAGTAGTATAATAGTTTTAATTTGTAGGCAGTGCAAAGAAAATGTTAACATACAGCCTAATTAGAATAAAATCTCATTGCACCCAAACATTTTTGAAACCAACCTCGATCAAGCACAACTACATGGGTTGCATTCCAAATTCAAATCACATTATGTCCCATAGGAAATAATGAAATTCAGTACAACATTATGACCCGGCTAGACCGTAGGGCTGTTATGACTTACTTTAGGAAAGGTTTGCATGACACATAATATGGCATTGACGAGCAGGTAGTATAAAAAATTTTTTTTAGAAGGATTTATTCGAATTTCTAACTAACCACTACAGAACTGACTACAAAAAAAGAAAAAAAAGGCGCCAAGCGCTCAAACTGCTGTGCTGTTATCTACACCGAAATTCAGTTTCGATTCGAATAAACTTCTAAAAAATGTCAAGTGACGACGACAGTGATTCTGATTCGACTCCAGAATGCATACATTCTGAAGCCTCTGGTATAGTTGGAAACTTACTTCCAGAAAAATCATTTCTTTATACTTATATACAGTCATTGTTTTCAATTGCCTCGCAGAAAGTATAAAAAGTAGAGTATGCATCGCGGGCTTAAATGTGTATTTCTCTTGGGCGATCTTGAACCCAAAAAGTTCAATATAGCGCCCGAGACATAATACACTACTTTAAGCCCTTGTTGCATAATCTACTATAAAAACCTTATCATCGCTTGGAATCACGCCTTGCCGAAACAGTTTTTTTGTAGATAACGAATGAGTGTCACAAAATATTACTCGTCAAAAAGTGTGATGTTTCTATAGACTTGAATTATGTATTCCATGTTTTCAGTTCCGCGTACCTACCTATAGCTAAAGTGCGTGCTTGTTTGACGTATATCCATCCATGTATCACTCATAATGGGTAAAGAACAAGACGAGCGAAAATCCAAAATTTTTGAATGGGCTTTCACAAACAACAGTACGCCTTCATTCATCAAACTATGAGTCGGTTATTCTTTTAGTTTTTATTTAAACGTAATTATATCACGCTCAGCATGACAGATGGATCTTTAACAGCATAATGTTATTACTACTACTACTTATACTTATAAAAGTCTGATATCGTCAGCGACAATGGAAACAAACTCATACCATTTAAATGAATATTTAACATTATGACACAAGTTGATGCGGATCGGGTTGGTCTCCGCGGAATCACGACTTAATATTTTCTTTGAGAATGTTATCTTATTTTTAATATTGAAACGACTTATAGGGTGGGAAGGGGACCCTTGGGGGACTACGGTGTTCACAAAGGTAGCTGTATGAAGATACGTTAGGGAATAGAGTACAACTTATAATGCGCATAAATAAAAATATGAAAAATAGATTTGACGGCAAGTAAAGAGAATATTTTTTCTTAATATTGTATACAAGATACGACAATAAAGCTACGAAAATACACACGATGTTAGAAGTGAGTACCTACTTCTAACATCGTGTGTATTTTCGTAGCTTTATTGTCGTATCTTCATAATAAATCTGTAATAACAGTACTTGTAATTTTTTTTTTAATTGAACATTTAACAACGAACAGACAACACGTATTTTAAACTAGCTTCCACTCGCGGTTACGCTTGTATGGTTGCCGCATAGCAAGTTACCTATAGGTATGTGTATTATGCTATTCCAGGTTACGATATCTAAGTACTCTGTGTTTGATCCAATTTCCCCCGTACCATCAACTTTGTACGATTTTGTTTAGGCGGTGACGTATGTTGACAGTGTCAAAAGTTGACATCTGAATGACAATAAGCGTCATGGTAGGGCCTTCTATGCCTAATCAACTATAGTATTGTTGTAAAGACTTAAATCTGTTGGAAATACCTAGTTTGGTTTCACCACTTATCTTATATACTTTTCCAGGTATTCAGTGAAGATATCCAAGAAATAATAGACACAGTTCACAGCGATTGTGTAACAAAAACCGGGGTCTCTGAAGGTGAGTTGTTAATAGAAAATTGAATTTCACCTTTGTTCTATGTTAGCATGCGAATGACGCGAAGCAATCGGCACGGCTAAGCTCAGTGGTAGAGTTTGGAAGACATAGAAATGCCATAGATAAAAAAACGGTCATTATTTAAGTGCGACTTATTAGGGCAACTAAAAGTCAAACTCAAAATTGACTTCCTTTGGCAGACGTAAGTGCACGCAAGGAGCCTAAGAGACACACTTTAATTCCTTTCACCACACTGATTATTTCACCGACGACGGTCATATACCCTTTTCAGGGCTACCATATCTCCTCAACCTGGTCACTGACCTAATACAGGATGACTAAGGAAGAATAAGTGACACGAAAAACAGGTAGACATAAGGATCATTTTGAAATACATTTTATATAACATATCGTATGCCGTCTGAACACGGCTTAGTTGGCGAGTACTAGAACAATTATTATACATTTTAAACGAACTTGGCTACACTTCGACACACTGCTGCGTGTAAGTGTTTTACTTACGTGAGTAGGTATAGCATTGTCGTAGCTACAACACTCAGGCTGTAGCACATTCGTAGCTGTGCCAAATACCAAATCTTTCTGCAACTTTTGTCGTTAGGACCTGCCAATTCTAACGGTTCGCAATACTATTGTTTTGAAATACAATGTCTCATGTTTGCGTACATTAAAGAGTCTTTATTCCTACTTGCCCCCAGAGGATATACAGAATTGCGAAAAGGGCATATTTAAGGAAGACGAGAAATTGAAGTGCTATATGGTTTGCCTACTGGAGGAAGCGAGTCTCGTGAGTTATCTTTGTTTATTTCTCTCTCCACCCTGGCTGAGGCACGAAATTAGATACAAACAAACGTTTAATTTATTTTTAATTCTGTTTGTTTGCTTTGAATTCAAACTTTAATCATGTCTAGTAGGTACCTACCTACTTCTCTGTGTGCTCTGTTTATTTATTTACCTGTGATTTTATGTTAATATAACAGAGTTTGCAAATTTGAGATATCTAATGAAAAATATGAATTGAAGAACAATGAATGCACTGGTAATTTATTGATCGAGAGAGCGAAGCGGACGAAGATCTCTCAAAGAACTTGAGCGAATCGGCATTGAATGTTTAGTTGTTCAAGCATAACTTTTGAACCGTCAATGACTTTGCAGTTCAGATTAGATATACTTATTAGTTAGAATATGTTAAAGATGCGATTTCCAAGTTTATCTTAATTATGTCGCAACGATCAACGATGCACCAACTTTTACCAGACATCGCGTGATCTCATTTCGGGACAAACCAATATTTTATCTTAAGAAAGCACATAATTCCTATAATCACCTTAGAGCTTTCAAACCAACTTTTTACTTAGAAATTAGGTTTTTTTTTTTAGGTGGATGATGATGAAGTGGATTACGACATGTTGGTCAGTTTGATGCCTGAACACCTACAGGACAGAACGAGGGACATGCTGTATGGGTGTAAACATATGGGTGATCATTTTTCCTTCTTAACCCACCTTTTTGTTTCGATGGTTACGCTTGACATGAAGACCGCACTTCACGCACTCCTCACATCCCGCACTCCATACAATACATACGCAAATTGGCTTTGGGAGTGATGATTTTTATAAATGACCGAGATGAGATTCCGCATGGCGCTAGTCAGGGCCGTCTGTTACCCGTGAAATAAGGCGCTTGAAACCAGAATCGCACGCTTTTTAAATTAGGAAAACCAATATGGCGGCTCTAGACTCCTTCATTTCCCTAGAAGTTGCGAGCTATATCGGGCGTAGTAAAGTCCTTTTCAGGAAAGGAAAGAAGAGAAAAGGAATTTCGCATAATATATTTTTAGTTCTGTTAATTACCGAGGGACTTCTTTCGTGAAAAGGGCTCTATGCGGGAGCAAACGTATATTATATTTGTAAGTATACGGTACATTATGGTGGGTTGAAATTCGCGTTCACTACTTTATTGCACCTGTGATTTGATGTAAAGAGGTACCTAGTAATGGAGAGCTTATTCTTCAGCCGAAGCCACCACGGCGAAGCTAAAAATATATAATACAAGGTGATTCATAACATGTATACCATCCCGAAAGGGGGTTATTCTATCAATGAAAAGAAATACTATTAGCGAAAAAAAACATCAATATTGTCATCTGAATTTTTTAATTGTTTTTTTCATACTTTCTCAAATGAGCTGGTTTTTGTATTTTTATAATATTTAGAACTAATAACTAAACCTACAAGAAGTTCGGAATCAAGATTGCTACCTAAAACAGCTGATTCATTGAGTTTGATCTGATTTGACCCCAAAATAGCTGATTTTCGTATAGAGTTTTTTCAATGAAAAATGTCGAAGTTCCAGAAGTCGTAGAACAAACTTTGTTACCAATTGGGTGTAGAATAAGCCCCTTTCGGGATGGAACACATACAGGGAGTTATTCTATCAACAAAAAGAAAGAACTTTAGCAAATAAAACATATTTTACATTTTTTTTAATTCTTTTCCCGAACTTTCTCAAATTACCTGATTTTTGGTATTTTTATAATCTTTATAACTAATTACTAAACGTACGAGAAGTTTGGCATCAAGTTTGCTACCTAAAACAGTTCTAGATAGCATACCTACATATTATTAATTACCTTGCATAAACTAAAATAAATATTTTTAATTTGAAAATTAACCGCTTCTAGGCGTGCACGCTGGATGAAATAACTCAGGTCCGCGAATGTCGGAATACCTCTTCGAAAGAAATCAATGATCTCACCTATTTGTTTCTGGCACTTTCAGATACGCGGGACAAGCATGACTGTCAAAGAGCCTTTGATGTCCACAAATGCTCATATGGAAGGGATCCTGATGTAAGTATTTTTTTTAAACCAAGATATGATTATAAACTAAGGTAGATGGGAAATTGCATCAAACTTCAAACTTCAATATTAATGTATTTATTCATGAAATCGCATGGATTATACATATGTGATATGCTATCCCGTAAGGCGCTTATTCTTCACTCAATTGGCAAAAGTGTTTGTTTCACAACTTATGGAAATTCGACATTTTTCATTGAAAAAACTGATAATAAAAAATAAGCTGTTTTGGGGTCAAATCTGTTCAAACTCAATGAATCAGCTGTTTTAGGTAACAATCTTGATGCCGAATGTCTTGTACGTTTAGTAATTAGTTATTAAGATAATAAAAATAGCAAAACAGCTGATTTTAAAGTGTTCTAAAAAAATATGTAAAATGCATTGTAAATGTTATTTTTTTTAGTTATAATTCTTTAATTTTCTATATAAGATACAAGAAGGACCTTTCAGGAAATTATACCTACTCGTTACGGAACTCGTTTTATAGGTTGGTAATTATAGTTCGTAGTCGAATTTCGAAAAGACGTAGAACATTTTTTTTTGTAAATTTGCTGTGGAGTAAGCCGTTTTCGGGATAGTATACATATTATGAATCACCTTGTAGAACCATGCCTGGTTCTGAAGTCATCTAGTAGTATCTATTAGTAGAGCTCTACCTTTAAGATACCGACTCTTGGAAGTTACTTATCGTGATTGGGAACCGTAATAATACTTTAACGTCTCCAAACGAGTCTCCTCTTTTATTCATCGAGTTTCAAAGTCGTAGAAATATAAAGACATCTTAATTTTTAAGGGTCTTGTGACTTTGCACGTTAATTTAAAAGATTTCAGTAAAGTAAAATTTTATGAACGGTTGCAAGTACTAGGTACCTAAATAATATAAAGCTGCTTTTTTCTTGAAGTCCGTTAATAACAAGCTCTTTCTGTGAAGCACAGAGCCCTAGTAGCTGCCGAAGTCTACTTAACTGTTAAGATTTTTTTATAATATCGTTTTTAAATAATATCGCGTTTAAAAATGTTACTTTTGCTACTGCCGCACTAGTTAGATAACTGTGTGTTTAGACTGACGAAACATCTACACAAAACTCTTTTCTGTCATTGTATCGAACCGTGTTCTCATTGTCAAACTTTTTTTTTGTGGCTCCCACGACTTGTGCATTTGCCATTTTAATTTTATTTTTTTATAGTTTTTCTTTTTGATAAAAAATAAGGGAATACAGGATATTGTCGCACTTGTTGAAGCGAAACTTGTTTGACGTGACGACAAATATAGAGAGCGTGCATCATTCGAAATATTTCAAAATGATCCTTCTTTCTGTACTGAATAAAGTCAATTTTGAGTTTGACTTTTAGTATCTTATTGAATGGGGTGTTCAAGTTTTTATGAACTATTGCGTTAATTATTTATCTAGCGCTATTGCGTCAAATTTTATTCCTTTCAAAGAAAGATCTAAATTCTCTCTCAAGATGACTAGGAATGATGACGAGTCAGGTCAGTTTTTATCGCCAGCCAACACTGACTTTCAAATTCTAAAATTGTTGTTTTCGTTACCTACGTTGATTTAACGAATATTTATTTTATTTTTTCAGCTATATTTCTTGATGTAGGTAAGTAAGCTAGTTGTCGACAGCTGACGAGGAAAGAGGACTTTAATTTAGGTAACCTAAGAATGAATAGAAATAAAACATTTGAAAAATAAAAAGCTATTTAGTACCTACTTACTGGATCTCGAAATATTTAATTTGTTTGAGTCCCTTCATACTTTATTTCTCCTCTGCGAGAATAAAATAAATGTTCAAGGTACCTTGTAAATAAAGGCGTAATTTGCGTTAGCCGCAGGCTCCAGATCGTCTGTTTTTTTTACGAAATCTCTTTCAAATTTATTCAGATCTTGAAAGAAGTGCCTATGATCCTAAGAAATTAATTTTGGTTCACAAGAAATAAAACTCCAACGAAATTAATGTGAATTGGATTTTGAGCTCGACGCAATTTAGTTATTACTTATTACAGCACCGAAATGAATGTTTTGAGAGATGTGAGGGCTAGACCCTAATAGGGCATAGAAGGTGGTAACCCGACCTTCGATCCGAAGCTCGTGAGTTCAAATCCTGATCGAGCACCGATGGGTTCTCCTATCGAAAGTTTTAAGAAAAAACATAAAAAGGAAATATTCTGAGAGGTGGCGATGGGATTGCAAACGTATGGAATACCTTCTCACTTACTATGGGCATGTGACTAATGTAATGTTTGAACGTGTCTCTGAATACCCTCCTTATGCATATAAATCACAATGCCATTGTGAAATCGCAAAAGGCTTAACTATATGAATTCTAGGATCAGTACTAGTACAAGAATACTACTGTGTTTCGTTTGGCTGATTTCTCTGTCGGCATCTACTGGAGTAGCCGATGCACGTAGTCACCGCAGCGTCCCGTCATTACTCGCCGTGCCAAATTGCGATATCCTGCCTTTGCCGTTGAGAAGCTTGAATCCTGACAATAATTCTTTAGGTTTGAGCCCAATTAAGTAGCTTCTGCGCAACAGTAACCTAGGCTGCGGCAAATGGGACTCAACTACTCTGTACAGGTAATGTATTTGTTTCTGTACATATTACTTACCGCTTGATTTTAGTATATAGGTAGAGTTGTCAAGAATTACCTTAAAACTACATAGTTTTTATTTAACCTAATATATTTAAGTAAAATATATTGTCATTTAATTAGCGATCTCTTTCTTTGGCAAAATGTTTTCAAATGGCTATAAAGGGCCTGTCAAGCAGTGGGCAAGTGTGGCGCGGCGCCGCCAAGCCGCGCCGCCGCTCGGCCCCGGATCCCGAGCACGCTGGTCTCGCTACACTGTCCACAGTAACAAGCCACTCTTGTTTATTTTACCGCAATGAATTTCCCTTGCAATATTTTCTTCATTTTTAATTTTGAATACATTCGAGTACAATTCTCCGTGGTGGTTGTGCGCCCCCGGCAATCTCCAAATTGCCTCTTTATGTGCAGATGTTCCGACCCTCGGTTTTTCCGTCTTTTGAATGTCGTTTTGCTGTTAAATAACGTGCTCTTTTATTGTAATTGAGGTTTGTGAGTTACTTCCAACTTCTGTCTGTTATAAATTATGTTGATTTGTATTCATTTCATGATAAGACTTGCGACTATGATTTATATATATGTATAGGTTTTGGTTTCAATACAAATGTATATATTGAAACGACGTTAAGTGTCCAAATGTGCGTATAAAGTATTATAAAATTAAGTGGGTTAATAAAATTGATTTTAGGAAGTGCTACGAACAGTGCTACGCCGCTACGCCGCCACTAGCTACACTTAGAACAGAATGCGTATCTCCCCTATTCGGAATATTAATGGGCTCGCTGGTATGGCATCGTGATTTGATAATCACAAACAAACAATGCCAATTGAGAACAAACAGTTCACGGGTAATTTGTTTACTATTCCGATAAATCAAAACCAGCCAATTTCATTTCACCAACACAAATAAATCGGTATTATAATAACACATCTAATAGCCGTATGAATTATGAAAACCATAGAATCGCAATGCGATTTTAACTCTACCATTTGCCAAATATCCTTAAGTTATGGGAAAAGTTTTGCTATAATTGTTTTATGGCTTTAGTTGAAAGCTCCATTTGAGATTTTATAACTTGTGATTAAACCGTGACACTAATGGTGCACTTATGAAAACATTACCGTCACCTGAAAATTTTAGATCGGGACTCGTATCTTGAGAGTAGGTAATATTAAAGCTTAGATCGTACCTTTTCAAAAGTGAGGAACTCATGCTTACTCATATACAAATAGTCCGTCTTGTCTACAAAGAAAAATCATAGTCAATTTGTTATTCTCTACCGACGCTAAAAGAAAAGGTAACTAAAAGTCATCCCGCGACCTTATTCGGAGCCTTTACTACCGAGATTGATAAACAATCGAAAACACTATCACAGAACATTGGGTTCCTCCAATTATCTAAATAAATTGAGTTAGCCCGTGTTGCAGTGTCACGGTCCCAAAGCCGGTCCCTCAAAGGAAGCGTTATGCTGAAAGGTGTTGTTTCTGGGGCGCGCTGGAAAATGAATATTGATGACTTCATGGGCTCAGAGCTTCCAACTTATAAATTAGTTGTTGCTAAAGGACCATGCCCTTCGTACTTTCTACTTGACGACGTACATGGTGCGAGAGTTCATACATACAAGAGCGTTAATTCATAATGCTCTACCACTTGACTTTTTCTTTGTCAAATTATTGACAAAGAAAGAGTCAAGTGTAGAAGTCGTGCCCTGAGGCTTCCGTACACATGCGTTTCATTAAACGGGGTCAGAAAGTCGAAGTCCCAAATTGTGGTGGTGACAAACTTATGTTTTGCGTTCGCTCAGCTTTTCTCATAATAAAATGTGGTTTGAAATTAATCTGAGCTAGTTATACCTAGTTATACAGGTGAGTTTTTTTTCCTAAAATCTCTAATCCGAAATTCTTTCGAAGTAGTCAGAGTCCCTATCGAGTTTCAGCAAACTTCACCTGATACCTTCAGCCGCTCCTGTTTCCCTGCTCGTGGGAAACGTGAACTTTGAACGGGAATCGTGTTAATTTTCAAACTAATTTATTATTTATTTCTTTCTTCCTTTATCAAAAATAAACAGCATTATGAATGAGTCACTGTACATGTTGTGCAATAGCCGGTCCTAATCATAGGGTCAGAGGCTCCTTGTTTTTCCTTATGAGCCACCACAAATATGCTATAAAGTTACACTGTGTCTAAGTTTACTCGTTAAAAGGAACAATCCCGCCAGAGCCGAGTAAGTTGGCAACACAGAACATGAATGGGCCGGAGATGATTTGCTGAAAAATTAGCTTCTTTCATCGTTTTATTGCCCGTGTATCGTGAGCCGCTGATGAAGACTAATACGAGAGGTAATTTTGTTTGAAATGATTTATTGTCTTTATAAATTGTTTTGGTTACGCTTTTATGCTGTAATTATTTTAGTATCTAGCACTTTTTAACAGTGTTTGAAAGCCAGCAAAAATAATGAAAATTCAATTTATCTAACCTGCGGGCCTGCTTGAGCCTTTTAAAAGATCGATGTATAAGGCTTTACCAAGCTATTTTTATAATTGTAGCTAAATCTACAATTATAAAAATAACTAGGTAAAGGTTTATTCAGGATTTTATAATGTCCAAAAAAAAACAACTCACAGGGCGCAACTCGAATTGCGACGTTTCCCTAGCTACGGGGATGCGCTAACCACTGCACCGAGTCATAACAAGTCCGGTCGAAATTTTTCGGGTAATTATTGCTGTGTGTGGTAATTAGTGCTTATCATATTAAAAAAAAACCGTATTTATGAGAGCTCCAATTCAATGAGATTGTGTAACAGATGACCTCCACGAACTTATTTCAAGAAAGTGCTTCACAAGATTTGTAAGTTTTGCTCCTACAAAAATATGATAAATTTTATCGACCGCTGCGCTGAATAAAGTCAACATTTTTCAAGAAAAAGACACCTCATATTTATGATCCTAACAATGTTACGTAATAACATCCAAAATATGATGCCGATAGAGGGCGGCAGACGTGTCATCTTCACCGCCTGACCAGAAGATACAATTTATATGCTAATAGCACAAGATACCAGCCACTGATGTTGCTTCGTGTCTGTCGGAACCGGTACCTTCCTGATAGCCTCTAAAATTACTTTTGCGACCGGAATATTCATAACGAAATTGAGAATATGCACAACATATTAGCATACGCACATTATGGCTTTTTCTGACCCACTTATTAAAGCGCTGGTCACTGAAGAAAAGAGGAGTATTAACATTAGCGCACAGCAAACAAAAGGAGACGCAAGAAAACGAAATAATAATAACGTGATAAAAACCATGATATGACAAAAAGGGCCATGGTGGGATGCACTAATAACACTCCACAAAAATGAAAGCGCCTTTTGAACTTTTCGAAATAAAATAACGGCATAATCAACCAGTGAAAGCAATTTCCTTAAAAACTCATTTGAGGGAATGACCGTTTGTTTATTTATTACGAAAATTATTTTTTTCTTGCAAATTGAATCGGCTCAAAATATATAGCGGTTTATTTGTAATTGCCTGGGGGCACTCCGTCAATGAATGAGGTTGTTCTTTGAAAATCCAAGCTACCTTCATATATTACTATAAAAAAAATTAAAGAAATATAGGTAAATTAGGTTCGCTCAACGAGAAAATAAGGTCAAGTTTGTTATGGAAGCGCGTCGACTAACATTGATTGCATCTTCTAGAGTCACGATGCTCCGAATCTGTTCGGGTGGAGTAAGAAATCTGATGAGGCAATATTTAATTTTCAGTTGTGTTCAGAAAAGGACTTTATTTCAGATATTTGTTTCAAGTCAATGTATGTAATGTCGTTAACTATTGGCCTCGTACACAAGCTCAAAGTCGCGCAACGGGCTATGGAGAACCCGGATGCTCGGAGTTTCACTACGTGATAAGATCCGAAATGAGGAAACTGTAGAAGAACCGAGGTCACCGACGTATCCATATAGCTCGCAGAACCGACAAACGTATTGCAGTAAAGGTTTTCGAATAGCGACCACGAACCGGGCGACGCAGTGTTGGAAGGCTCCCTACCCGATGGACCGACGAAATTGTGAAGGTTGCGGGAAGTCGGTGGATGGAAAAGTTTGAAGACCGTTCGTCGTGGAACTCTTTAGGGGAGGCCTATGTCTAGCAGTGGACTTCTACAGGCTACAATCCTAATATAGGTATAAAATAATCCTAAAATATATTTCAAATAGCGTTGTGTTCCTGCGGTGACTAAGGTTGCCAGAGTTCTTTAGGGGGGGAGGGGTTCGGCAGGCAACGCATTAGCAATGCTCCAGGTGTTACCAAAAGGGTAGGTGGGGGGGTTTGGGGTTGACAACGCTTAGGTGTTGCCTCTGGTATTGCAAGCGTTCATAGACTACGGTAACCACTTACCAGGAGGAGGGCCGTATGAGTGCTTGCCACCTTAGTTGTATAATAATAAGATATTTTTTACAACAACTAAAAACCGACTAGAACTAACTAGAATTTGATTCATGAATATTTACAAGATTAATATCAACCTCTTTTTTTGTGAAAACCTCTTTGCGTTTTGCTTACCTACTGAGGATGACACTGGCCACCTACAATTTTGAATAAATAACAAAAGTATGACATCCATTTATAGTGCTCTCAATTTATTTTACAAAACTAGTGTTAAATTGAATAATATTGTGTAATTATGGTAGTGCGTAATATTTTTTGAGTAAGCCGCACAAGTAAAGTGAAATAGAATGATTGCGTGAATCGTCATTTTTCGAGTTGGCGCCAAGAGGTCCCTTGAGGTTTTAGTAAAATAGCCACCATCATATCTTACTAAAACTGAACTTGACTTGACTTGACGGTGACTTGAGCATTAATGACGTAAGAAAATTAACAAGAAAAAATACACGTAGGTAAGACTTGTCGGTAAGGCCTAGATGCCAACCCGAAAGGGGAAAACCTTAAAAAAAAACCATTCATCATCAATAATAACTCTTACGGTACTGACTGACTGACTGACAATCAAACGTAGTGGTTTTATTCTTATTGAAAATTAACGCAGAGCCTAACCAAAATCCTAAGAGTACCTATGCAATTTGCAGGGTAGCTTCCTTTTGTAACGTATGGGTGCACAGAAAGGAATTCCCGACATACAACCCCTAAGGTTAAAGTTTATGTGATAAGATATGTTTTACAAAAACTAAAAATCAACTTCAAATTCCTGAATATTTACAAGATTAATATCAACCTCTTTTTTTTGTTATCAACCTCTTTGCGTTTTGCTTACCTACTGAGGATGACACTGGCCACCTACACTTTCGAATAAAAAACAAAAGTAAGTATGACATTGTATCCATTCATCATCAATAATAACTCTTACTGCTGACTGACTGACTGACAATCAAAGGTAGTGGTTTTATTCTCTTTGAAAACCAACACAGAGCCTAACCAAAATCCTAAGAGTATGAAATTTGCAGGGTATGTTGTAACGTATGGGTGCACAGAAAGAAATTCCCGACACACAACCCTTAGAAGGTTAAAGTTTATGTAAAAATAGCAGCAACAGAACGAAGTCGCGGGGATAATCATACCATAACACAGTCGACAAAAAAAATCGGCAAGTCGTGATTTCAAGAGATGATGGCGTTTTTTTAAGTTTTACGGGACAAGTAGCAATCCCTCAGGAATTAAATTAATATGGGATCACTCCGGGATTATACTCTATACATCAGCGAAATAATTATCAAAATCGGTTTATTATTGGCGGAGATATCGAGTAACATAAAAAAAAAAAAAAAAAAAAAGTACAGCCGAGTTAAAAACTTCCTCCATTTTGAAGTCGGTTAAAAATAATATAAAGTAATAGTAAGTTTAGATAGTAAAATAAAGTAAAAGCTTGGTTAATGTGTACGGTTGATTTGGAGTAACTGTAGCTAACTAAGCTACTTTACCGCATCCAAAACGAATGCGAATTTTAGTGGTTCCCCAGTCGTCGCCGACCGCTGGCTAAGCCAATTAGTGTCCACTTGGGTAAACACCGGCTCGTTAGCGGGCTGTGTGTTTTATTCAATTCAATTTGCCAACTCCACGGCCACTTATTGATAGCACATAGACTCATACAGGGTGTTTAACTCTGTTGGAAACGTTCCTTTTGGATCCGTTGACGGAGATCCGTAAGTCTGTTAGATCCAGGATTTTGACTCATTGCCCGTGGTCCGGTTCAGTTGTCCGGTCAACCGGACTACGGAAAAAATATATTTTCCATAGTACAGTTGATCGGACTACGGAAGATTTTTTTTCTATCGTAGTCCGGTTGACCGGACCACGGAAGATCTTTAAGAATAGGACATTTCATAAGGCATCATTGGTATAAAGCGGTTTTACGGTATACTACCTACGTATACAAGGTGATTCATAATATCTATGCTATAGCAAAAGGAGCTTATGCTACACAAAATTGGCAATAAAGTTTGTTCTACGCCTTTTAAAAATTCGTCATCTTTCATTGAAAAAACTCTGTGTAAAAATCAGCTGTTTTGGGGTCAAATCAGCTCAAACTCATTGGATTACCTGATCTATGTAGCAATTTTGATGCCGAACTTTTCGTACGTTTAGCTAGTTATAAAGTTGATAAAAATACAAAAATCAGCTAATTTTAGAAAGATTGAAAAATAGATAAATTATACCTACTGAAAATATTGATGTTTAATTTCGCTAATATATATTCTTTTTGTTTATAGAATAACCTCCTTTCGGGATGGTTATTGAGGATACATGTTATGAATCACCTTGTATATGTGCTTTCAGTTTTTGGGAGAAGTCTTTTACACTAAATATACTAACATACCTACAAAGTAGACACCACTATTCTTTGTCCACTCTTAATTTAGTGGAGTCGGGCGGACTAACAATAGGAAGTTACGATGTGACTCTGCTCTTTAACTTTGTCCGTAGTTTAGGATGTTCTGATTGGATTGCAAATTGGAGTTTATGTCCTGTTCTTGTTTATGAGAGTTTTGTAGATTAATGGGGCTATTTGGTTAATTGTCCATATAATCAGGAACTACTTAGATTATAAGAAACTTCTGAATAAATTGCAATAATAAACTTCAACATAAACTTATCTATTGGGTAGTTCATAGTTATTTATTGTTAAAAAACAGATTACAAGTCAAATGAACACAGTATACATAGTCAGTAGATAGGTAAATGCTACCTACTTAAGTTACTTATTTACGTACTTACGCCAAAAGCGTACTTACATAATACATTTTACTTACATAATACGTAATACAATTTGAGTCATACAATTTGAATGTAATTGAATGTAAATAAATTTAGTCAATAAAATGTCAGATTGAAATAAATAGTAAGTACCTATTAAACTAATTATTCACAAAAGCATAGTTGTCAATAACAATTAGATTATGTTATTATAATTTAAATTCATACGGTGTTAGCTCTATAAGCCAACATTTGAGTTTATTTTTAAAGGACTGCGTCGATGTAGCATCTCTTATAGATTCGGGCAGTTGATTGTAAATCGAGGGGGTAAGTACTTATACAGATCCAAGACGTTTCAAAGTGATCCTAGTGATTTTATTGAAATAAACACCGTTTGAGTTTGAGATAAGTAGGTATTTAATTTTATAATATCTTATAATATCCGACTCACGTGGGATATAACCCCTGACCCTCCCCTTCCCTTTATATGGGGTTGCGGTCATCAACTACACCACCGAGTCAATAGCTCGTCTTTTTGAAAATCTTCGGGATGTTCCTCGGTCCGAAACGCCGATAGCGATAAATTTGTGTGGGTTACCATTTAAAAAACAAATACCCAGCACATGATACTTCTCTATGGAATGGAAAACTTGGTTTTGATAACGCCAACTCGACCGCAACTGGTACTGAAATCATAACGAGTTCCACGCAAACATTGTTTTCCCGTCATGTTTATGAACTACGAACGAGTAACGTAATATTATATTATTCTCGTTCATTTTCTCGTTAGATCGGTATCGTTACTTATTGGCAAATCTGGGAATGTACAGTACACACCTCTACCTACACAATACCCTGAGTCGGAACCTGCTGTTCTTAGGCTCATAGATTTTTTTTTTTTTTTTTTTTTTTTTAGTATTATAATATTCCGGACATATTCGCACGGTCAACTGATCCCAAACGAGGCATAGCCTGTACTATGGGTACCAGAGACTGATATATATATATATAATAGATAAATATTTAACACCCAGACACAGAACAAACATCTGTGTGTATCACAGAAATGTTTGTCCTGTGCGGGGATCGAACCCGCGACCTCTAGCGCAGAAGGCAGATATACTACTAAGTGAGCTATGAGGCCAGCCAATTTTAGAAGTAGAAGTCATGAGTGGACTTTTGAGGGTAAATTTTCGTATGTTGAGGGGAGAGTGTTTGTGTATGTATATGTGGAGTGGACTAGCCTATTATAAAAGGCATATTTTTATCATTAATAGAGACTAAAAGTATAGGTATCCGTAGAAGGTGCATATTGTGTGTGATAATTAGTAGAGAGGTGACAAGAGATTTATGAGTCTTAGAAAGTATTATGCGGTTCTACAGCTGTTGGGTGTCACCACAAAATATTTAGCCATAACACCAAAATAAGTACCTATTAAAATAAAATGCCCGAATTATCTACATTGGCAGAAACACGTATAACTAGTTGGCTGCCGTCGCCGATCGGCGCATCGGAAGGCTGTCGCGATGTCCCGCGGTAATCTACTCCGTGACTTGCAAGTGGAATCTGTGGTTTTATTACCCTCAGCAGGTTAGGGGGCCAGAGGCGGAAGCGGACCTAGGGGCTTCGTAGTTAAACAAACACTACAAAGAGGTTTAATGCTACGCTAAAGTGCACACTTTTGGTTTCTCAAAAAGAAGAGACCCAGAGGCTCTTTCACCAGACCTTATTTCTGTGAATTATGATTAAAAGTTACGGCCACCCATAAACAAGACCAAATTGGGGAACCAAGCTTCAGAAGTTGGAAATAAATTAGTATCTATTAATTCTTACCAGGGTAACTTGTAAATTGGTCGTACGTAGGTTTATATAGCGCTATTATTATTGTATAATAAAATAGGTACCATTAATAAAATATTAAGGTATAATAAAATACTATTAATCAGTATTGATTAATAGTATTTTATTATACCTTTGCCCCAGTCGATGAATCCCGGCTACAGCCCTGGAGAGGGGGATTCAGTCGTTAGTTGTACCGCATTGTGCTGGTTATTGCCGCACCCGAACCAGTGTTATCCGACGACACGAGAACTAAACCGCGCGTGTACTTTTTCTATGTTTTTCAATATGTTTCACCCTTTCGTAGTCTAGTTTTATTGAAAGTATAAACTTTGATTAAAGAAGTTATTTCTCAAGTAATAACTATTATTATTGCTATTCCACTAATATTTTAAATGCGAAAATCTTGTAGTTCAATCTCACCGTAACGGCACCACCAATCTCGATGAAACTTGGAATAGATATAGTTCTTTACCTAGATTATATAGCATATAGGTTACTTTTTATCTAGGTACCACGCGAGCAAAGCAGCGGGCATAAGCTAGTTTATTATATTTTTACATAAAGTTTTATTTACAGAAAGAAACTTAAAACTAATACAAGTTAATATTTACAAAATACACAAGAAACAGTTGAGCCATCAAAGACCGTTACAAACGATCTATAGATAGGTCAACTGATCCAGATCACTACCAGTCGGAAACGTCCCCAAGACGCTTAAATTATATTTTTTAAATATTTAGTCTTGATTTCTAAATTAGTTACAGAACAAAAAACATAACAATCTATCTCTCTAAAAGCTTTTCCATTTTTCACGATTCATTATCCAGATTAGCAAAGAGTACGTAACGTTCATTGAGTAGAAAATTATATGCAAAATCACGGCGGAAGTCACGGACCGCTCTGGAGGTAGAGCGACGCATAATTAATACAGAAACTTTCCTAAGTTTTATCATATAGTTTTAATTTTAAGCTAATTTCACTATGAAAATATTATAATTTTCTGCCTGTTTATTAACATTGAAGTGAAGGATTAATTTGGATTTTGAATAGCAGCTATGCGCAATCTAAAGCCGTTTTAAAAACATGGCGCTTCCATAATGATTGCTTGATGAGAGGAGCGCCAGTTTGCTGCACTTCCCGCCATCCTTGCTTCGGCCTCATACTACGTATTTACGTGATTTGAATCTAACCGAAAAATAAAGTTTTAATCACGTTCTCTGCGAGCCATAAATACTTCACGTAACTTTATAGATTCACGTTCTGGATTTAAATAGATTTTCAACAAATCTGTTCGCTAAAATGTTTTTAAAACCACTTCAAAATCTTCGAAATCCAAAATTACTGCTAACTTAGCCAATAATTTACATAGAAAGAGATAAACTTTCCTACTAGTAGGTAATGCAGTTTTAATAGCATATGCGTTGTTGACTTGCATTGGAAACTTGACTCGAGAGCGTCGTCAGTAGTTGTAGGACGCTCGTGAATTGTCGTCCAATCTCTCGTTATATTTGTGGAGAAAATTAGAAGGCAAACGAAGACTTCGTTGAATGATAAGCACATAACGGTGCTTCCAAACTAAGCTAGTTGAGGGAGCTAACAAGGGTACTGTTCTGAGCCCGCTGAATAACAACGTGCAATCAGAATCAGCAGCACAAATCTGTGCTGTATCATAACGATTCTCGATGCAATACAACTGGTTAGCCATTGTTTAAGTTTTGTAAATTACTTCCAGCATAACAGAGCTATGTTGCAGCGCCTACTAGTTTCCTACGCCCAGGCCTACCTACCTTCTTACATGTTTAATATTTATTGCGTTTCCGACAGTTGCGCTATGCACTGCAACTCTTTACTTAAAAACTCATTAAATCAGTGTGATTTGACGGAATTCTATCTTAATACTTCTAAATCCATTCAGTCGTTACCAAAAAAACAACATTTGACTTTCTAAATCCATTCAGTTGTTTTCAAAGAAATTAGATAGGATTTAGAATTAGAAATAAAATTAATACATAGCATACTCACTATGCTTGTAAAACTACCAAATGTACCGTATTATTTTATTTGTATAGAATCCAAACGAAAACGCACTTTATATTTCCATAATAGTATTCCTTATTCTATCCATAAACACAAAGAAAAGTCACGTATACATTATGGACCATACGGTCTACGCATCCCAATTTTTTTATTGACAAAACACATACATTATTTTCCCTTGCAAATTTTTACATACAAAACGGTACAAGTTGAGGAGAGTTTTTCGAAACTTTTCTTCTTTACTTATTTTGAGGACGGTCGTAGCGAGCTTCGAACTTCCTAACTCGCGTTATTGAATTTAATGTACCCTTACTCAACGTACGAGTACTAGCTCTATTCAGAGACGATAAAATCACTTGGTCTGTTCAGTGTGCCTCTTACCTAGGTAAGGACATGTGTCACGCACGTAGAGTTAAGGCTCGTATTTTTAGTGGACGATAAAAAGGATCAGAGACAGGAAATGCGATGAAAATGATAGCAGACTAATGTCAATACGAGGATTGTTCTTTTCTTTTTCCCGATCAGTTCTGGAAGAAAAGGAACCTTTTTAGTTTTGTCCTGTCTGTCCGTCCGTCTATAGTTAGTGCCATTTTAGTTGCAGACTATAAGTAGGTGCCTACTATCATGCTGATGTACAAAAAAGGTAACGTGTAAAAAACCGGTATGTTCGTAAAGTGGGTGTTGATTTTTAGGGTTCCGGTACCCAAAATTTTAACGGCATTCTTATGGCGATTTGTTTGTCCGCCCTTGTAAGCAATTATCAGTTCAAGTTCTTCATTTTGAATTAAAAAACATTGTTTATCGATTCTAGCTTTCATTCCGAACAAACTTTTTCAGGGTTTGGGCATAAAAAATAGTTCTGTTAATTTTGGTTCTGTACATAACCTTTACAATAATCAATAATCTCAATATTTGGTTTGCTTAAAAACCACCAAGGAAAAAATCACTAGATTCTTTCTAAAAGCCATGGCTGCGATTTTAAGGTTTAATATAATAAATCCAAACTACCTGGGGCTACGTGTAATTTTTCCTTTGGTTTTCCGCAAGAGGTTTCGTTAGGCCAACATTTACATTTGGCGGCGTCTCTGTGCCGAGTGTTTGCAAGAAACACACTTTAATCACAGAGAACAGGTGGGAAGAACCGTGCGATTTTAATATTGGAATTTCTTATCAAACCCAGTTTTTTCCTGCAAGAATTCTTCTGTTTTGGCAGTTTTTCTAAAGCTTACCTGAGTCTTCTTTATTCCGAAAGTATTTTCAAAATAAAGCCTTCCAATTTATATCTTCAAAAATTGAGGAAGTTAGCGTCAAAACTTTCCAGAAAATCACGTGACATGACAAACAATTTTTTTTAATAACCAAGTGATGGTATATGATCGTAATCCGTTTATACGAAACCCTAAAAATCGTTTATCTCATAATCGTCTCACATTATTTGAGACCCTCGCCTCGATAAGATCTTAAAAATTTCCAGTCAGCAGTGTTGTTTTGTATCAATATCCGGATTAGGTCGATTCAAATTTGGTTTGTAGGATCAGGATTTATATGCAGCGCTCTCAATTTCCTGCGACAACAGTGGAGCATCCGGCATCCCCCGTCCCGACGGCCCCGGCGCCCTACGCCAAACCGAGCGCTGCCGCTGCCAGCGAAGCCTCCGCCGCCGCCATCGGCTGGAGCGGAAAATGGAGCGCGGGCATTTGCATAGCGCCACTCGAACCGAGCGGACCGGCAAATTGTTGCCGCATCGATGACTCGAATTGACTCGATCAATATGCCGTATCTGTCTTCCAGTCCCTCTGTTTCCAAGGATCCGATATTGGTCATCCGACTTCGACAGTTCAATGATTGTCGTAGTTGGATTGCCTTTCCCGTCGCGGAGTGAAGAGTTGATGTGGAAATTTAATTGATGCTAATCGGTTTTAGCGCTCGTTTTCAGCAGCGCGTGAAGTATCGGAGTATCTCAGTGACTTCCAACTTAAACTCCATACTGCCAGATGTATTTTTTTAACATTTTCTTTGCAATATTTAAGAACCACCACAACAACTATAAATTAGTTAGTTAGAAGTTGTGGTAAGTTAGAATAAAATATTCTAAGAAAAGCAGTTGAGGTAACTTTTAATTATCGGTAGCTATAATGAAAATGAATACCCACATTTAAATTTCATATGAGTAGCTAGGTCTCGAATGATAATCTCATTTCAGTATATCTCCGTCCATCGAGATCCACAGACGTGTGATGGAATATTATACTCGTATGAGTGTAATTAAATACATGATCGGAATACACAAAATGGGGTGTGGCTTATCATTAGCTTCATATGAAGACTTAGTACTGTTTCTGTAATATTATTTTATTTCTTTTCTTTCAAGTCCAGTAGATAAACATGTGTGATGTGTCTTATCTCAATCTCAATCTCAATCATTAAAAATGGACCTAATTGATTACCTCGGCGCGCGATTATGGGTCATTCTTTGCGAATTTTATTTTCTCTCTTTTGTATGATTAATTTTGTGAACTTAATATTAGGTCAACACATAATATTTTTTAAATTGTTTTTCACAGGATTGACAGACATTTAGAACAGTTTATAAATCCAATAAATCTTCAATTTCAACACAAAAGCAAACGCAAGTATACATGAAAAGCCACTAGCGATATCATAAAATAAAAACGGAGCATCACTGAGACAACTCACGTATTTGTGTGGTTCGTTAAAGATGTCGTTTGAGAGTGGAATACGAACATACCCGAAGTAAGCCCGCGTAGCTGGGCCCGCGCCCTTATAAGCACTGGCAAGTGCGAGTTACTAGCATGTATAATGAGGAAGCTCGAATGCAAGTACAATGCATGCTAGAAGATATATCAACAAGGCGCTTAATTTTTGGGGATTTCGAGGAAGCGGGAAGGGAGACGAGCATGGTCATCCTTGTCCTTCACGAAGCGTTTCTAGAAAGTGGTATGCCAGCTAGATTTGCATCATTTTGATACTGAATGCCAGGTAGCTGGCATGTGGGCTTGCTAATTTCTGATACGCCATCTGCAGGAATGTGTGCGACTGAATCAGAAAGTGGAGATCTGCAAGCACACCGCATGCTAATGATCGCACAAGATAATGCTGCGATCATTATCATGCGATTATCATTTTCAAGTCATTGAATTAGTAGAATTGGAGGCTTGAGGATTAGCAAGATGATGTGGCAGTGGACGGGGCACTTAGCTCGGAGAACCGACGGCCGTTGGAGCAAAAAGGTACTAGAGTGGAGACCGCGCACCGTAAAGTGCAGCGCTGGACGACGTAGTACGAGATTGAAAGAGGACTCAATAATGGTTGCGGGGAGCCGTAGGGTGCAAGCCGCACAAGATCGGTCGCTCTGGATATTTATGAGAGTAGCCTACCTTCAGCAGTGGACGGATTACGGCTTTAATGATGATTGATGAGACGCACTTCCTAACGCAGTCTTTGATGCTTCCGCAGATATTATCTTATTTTTATTTTTTTTATTTTTTTATTTATTTATTATCGTTATTTATCATAATTGCTATTCCATATAAGTAACTCAGTTGAAAGGACGGTACATTAACTTAATATTAAAGAAATAATAGCTTGTGCCCGCAGCTTCGCTCGCGTAGTATCTAGATATAAAGTAGCCTGAATGTTATTCCAGGTAAAGAACTCTATCCATTCCAAGTTTCATCAAAACAGGTTGAGCCGTTACGGCGTGATTGAACCACAAACATCCAAACATCCAAATATCGCAATTATGATATCAGTAGGAAGTAGGATAGTCGAACTACAATATTTTTTTGTTAAACAAGTGTTGAAAATGTTAAATAATAAACAATATCATGACCAGCTTCGTTGTCACCGTTTCCTCGTTGCTACAACAGTTTTATTTGAGTACAAAAACACACAGATTTCACTCCCTCAGAAAAGGTGGCTATGATCGCACTAAAAATGACAAGTATACTTTTTCGCGAAACACCCCCGGAAAGGGCACGCGTCGAGAGGTCGATTTCGGTTCGTTTAGTTGTGACATCTATAACCTGCCTGTTTGTTTAGCCAGCCCCTCGCATATGTAGCACGATGGTAGAATTTGCAATGAAAATTTACTGTGTCAACGTGTAGTGCAATTGCGAAGTGACATCTGGCTAGAAATGTTCCGCTCCCATCGATACTCATAGTTCATGCATTTTGATGATACTTTTATTTTTTTGAAGATAAGTATAGTTAGATATTTTGTTGTTTAATTTGATTGAGTACCTAAGGTGTGATAACATCGATGTAACAAGCTGTGTTTGTTGGCTGACTCTTTTAGGCTTGGTTGCGTGGAATAGGCTTTGCTTCACCTAGTTTCTAAGACGTTTCAAAGTTTTTCTAGTGGTTTTATTGAAATAAACATCTTTTGATTTTGAGTTTAATATGCAACTTATATCAATATGCATTTCTAAATTCGAACAAATGATCATTAGACGATAATGACCCAAAACACTTATTACCTTAATCGAAAACTGATTTTTTCATTGAAAATACTTAAATAATAGACATCTTTGATACTTCTGGAAACTCTACCAGTGTTGTTTGGCATCCTAAAGCCTTTAGATGTAAAATAAATGGAAATTTGAGTATAGTGGCTAGGTGAAGTTGGTAGTTTAGTAGGTCCAGTTAGACCATTATACCAATATGGCAGCTTCAGGAACGATTCGTACTTGACCGTGTTTATTTATAAACACGGTCAAGTACGAATCATATTTTTATCAATATGGCTATGCTATAACTCCCGTTGTAAAGAAAAATCCCGTAGCATCATCTATTATGCGCGCTGAAATGACAGAATCGCTGTTTGTTGTCATAAACGCTGAAAGTGAAATTGCTGGCTAAATATTTTAAATCGTAAAATCCTGGAGTGACGTGTTTGGGTTGTGGTCCTAAACAAATACCGGGATTTAATGAGGTCGGAGAACCACCGCCGGCCACTGACTAACCAACTACAGCATTACCTGCGGTCGTAGCTTTACGCACATTTGCAAATCGGTTAATGTGGTATTTCGGAGATCTGTAATATTTGTTACGAATTTCGGATGGTATGTACCTTTGACTATATCAAATCATTTGGTTTGTCAAAGCCGGTAAACTAAGCCATTGGTGCAGATTAAATAATATTTACTACGTAATGTGACATTCGGCACGTTTTGCAAAATTGCAATGTGTGTTTCCAGAATTCCAGAAATACAACGAACCAACAGGTAACTATGATTGATCTTTAGATAGATAGATTATATCTCTTTATTGTACACCAAGAAAAGAAACATAAAATCACTGTACTGACACTCAAGGAATTTACAATTCATTCTTATTTGATAATTCAGACAAACATAATAATAAGTTCGATTTACAGTAAATTAAGCTCGCAGAACCGATAACCGTTGGGGCGTAAAGGTTCTCGAATGGCGACCACGAACCGGGCGACGCAATGTTGGAAGGCCCCCCACCCGATGGACCGACGACATTGTGAAGGTTGCGGGAAGTCGGTGGATGGAGAAGGCTCAAGACCGTTCGTCGTGGAACTCTTTAGGGGAGGCCTATGTCCAGCAGTGGACTTCTAAAGGCTGATGATGATGATGATGACAGTAAATTAAAAAAAACAACTTCTTCAAAAGCGTTGGCAATCAATTCTCGTTGATTTGCTAATGTTGGAGCTCTTCGCGTAGTAAGTGCTCTATATCAAATTCCAACTACGTGTTTCAAGCAGTTCACTAATTAGTATATTATAATAAATTATTTGCTAAAAAGACTGTGCAAATAATTAAGATGAGCGCAGGATGGGCGGCGGTCGGCGGTCGACCACAGAACTGGAAGAAGTACTTAAGAACACAGATGCCGCGAGCGAGCGCGATACTACAGACACTACGGAGCTGGTGATACCACCCGCTACGTAAATTGATTGCTTATTTTACAGTGGTTACACAACGTGAGTAAAAGCTCGTAGGGCTGTGTAGCACCATAGCACACAGCGTAGCAACCAAGTTTCAAAATTGTTATGATATACATAGAGATTGTAATAGATTTTCCGCACCCTAATTATCTAACTCAAATAGGAGGTATATGGAAAAGCCTTCTTCTTTCAATTATCCATGTTTTTTTTAATTATATGAGTAGTTAGAAATACGTAGTTTATGATAAATTCTATACTCTATACACTTGATTTATGCAAAGGTATTTATAGCTCTAGTGAGTGTGTCAGTGCCAGGCTTTCATTAAAATCTTCTGTTACTGTGATATATGAACATGGACTCTGAATACTAATGCACAGAGGATTGCAAAACTTTATATTAATTTACTTGAGAATTTTGCGATTGCTCTGTCTTATTTATTTGTTATTATTCGTAGTATCATGAAAGAATGCATCTAAAGGTTCAGTAGTCAGATTGTCTGTAACACCAGACTATTCAGACAAAAGGTCTCATCAGTCCGATCATCGGACTAAATACAATACAATTTCTTTATTTGCAACAATAATAAAGTGTAGTAAAATAACTTAAAGTAGGCAACTTATTGTAAGTACGCTGTTGCAAAAAGGTCCCAACTCAGCGTGTGCAGATTGTAAAAACCTGCGCTGGTCTTCCGTTGAGGCTTTTGAGACCGACAAGTTATAATAATAGAAAAAAATATAAAAAGGTGGACGTTATTACGCTCCTAATCACAAAATTAAATGCACAAAAAAATCTAAGTAGGTATACAAAAAAAAAACTTTTTTTTTTACTGATACTAGACCGTGATTATCGGAATAAAAGCTACAAGTATGTTGTAAGTATATAATGAATTTTACCAATTCGATTTTTGCATGACTTTTTTGGTCATTGATTTCAAATAATTCAGTTTTCCTTTGCAAATTATGAGAGCTTTTAATTTATTTCGATGCACTTGGTTGTAGGTGACCAATTTATCTGTTAATAACTAAGGACTTGATTTACATTGGGGATGATGATGTTTATAGGTACCCAAAATAAATTCTATTAGTTGCAATCTCTTTGTTAAAAAAGTTGTTTGATTTTTGAGGTGACTGTGAACATGAACCAACTCGGATCCAATTAAAACTCCCTTTGTAGCGTAGATATTGAAAGGAGCTGTAGAACGAACGTGGGATTGTGAATATTGCTGAATCCAATGGTCCTTGCTTGTAAAATTTATTGAATTATCTCTCTTTATCGAATACAAATAAAAGTTAATGTGTCAGGTAACGGATAGCTTTACTCTTAACTCAGTTAATGAATACATGTAAAGTTTGCCTACTTACCTATTGAATGTGGAAGTTCCCCGCTCTCCTCATTTTATTTTTCTAAAAGTGTACTCCAGCAAGTTTAGTTAGCTCGCCGTCTGCACTGCATTCATTTTTAATTCAACACCGCCAAAGTTGGTTCCGACGCGTGTCCTCGCAAAATGTAAAGCTAAATCTGTGATAATAAATTATCACATAATATGTTTTTAGCGGCTAATATTTATTGGCAAATATCTTTATCAGTAGTATCCAAATAATATTATAAATGCGAAAATTTGTCAGGATGTTTGGATGTTTGTTATTCTATGACGCCGTAACGGCTCATCCAATTTCGTTGAAGCTTGAAATATATAGAGTTCTTTACCTTGAACAGCATATAGGTAGGCTTTTTATACAGTTTCCACGCAAGCGATGTCGCGAGCGGAAGCTAGTAAGTAATATCGACAGGCTCATTCAATGAGCGCCCACTCCCCCGGTATTAACCCCAACAGCCACCATTCTTCAGGCACTGTCGCGAACAGCCGAAATGGCGTGTAAATTTTCTTTCGACAGTATTTCCCCGGAGTGGGTTTCCAATCGGCGCTGGCAGGTCAGCTGGGAGTCAATGAAAAGCGGTAAAGTGGTGCCGCGGTGCTGATTAAAGCCTGGAGCAATCGCCCCGGAAAGTATTTATAGGTACACCTGTTCGTTAGCGGCACAAGTCCCGGCCAACTCCTTGATTAGGCGCCGACGGGCGATGCTTCTCAGCCGCAACAAATAAAAGAATTTCCCCCGCACGAGAACCGAAGAGTTCAATGTGAAAATGTGCACGGTGGTTGATTCTTTAATTTTATTTTTCAACGTCTCCCTGAACTTTTCCTTTTGTTAATGCCTTTCAGGCCGAAGTTCGATTTAATTAGGTTTGAAAAATAGTTTTTTAAGAACAAGGTATCTATATTATTATGTTGTATAAATATTTTGTTTGAAAAACCTAGTACCGCTACTGAAATCCAATTATTGTGTCATTTTTCAAACCACCATCGAATCCCGTCGGTTTGCAGTCAAAATAGTGAGATTTATGAGGCACTTTAGTATCGGAATGTCGCGTAGGATTCGGCAAGTATAGTTGATTTTGCATGTGAATGGGCATAGTGGTATTCTATGCACGAGTGCGGTGCGTGGAATCGCCACCCAGGTCACGCAACCCCTTAATAACATCACGTTTGATGCGCCTCTATTATTATATTTTCTTCAGACGGTCCCATGACAGGCTGAGACGGGAGGGGGTTTGTGAACTCGGATGTTGGTTTTTATTTTTCGCTGTACCTGAATTAATGAAATACATCTTTTGCCTACAAGAAATACATACTAACGAGATTATAAAATTCTTATAAAAACGTGAAGTAGGTATATGGAGCACCAACTATTTATTTTAATTGCTTAAAAAAACAATCACTATTCACACTTTCTAGTGTATTTTATATTGAAAAGGATGAAAGTTTATATTTGTTAGCATTTTTTTATATTGTATGAAATACCAGCCAACGCGCGCATAACATACCGTAGGCAGCGCACGTTTCGAAAGAAGACGCTTACCTGAAACTTTCTTACCCCTTAGCACATTAACTAACCTGCGCTGGCTTTAACTGGCTCGTACGAGTCTGTCTAATATTAAGTTGTTGTACGTTTTACTTTTGAATAGGAAGAGTTCTGGGAAACATTAGATTGTTCTATTTCTCCTATTTCTTTTCCACCTGCTTATAACAAAATCTGTTTATTCATGTAGGTATACTTCAATAAAATGAAGTGGCAAATCTCAACAGAACGGAATGTGCAGAGACCCACTGAAGATGACAAGTCTAGCTCTAGACTGAAAACCGCAGTACACTCGCTCAACATGCTAACAGACAAATATAACTTATCTCAACATTTTCCGTGGGAGCTCAGCATTACGTCTATTGTGTTCGAGCAGAATCTCGTATTTGCATCCGACCGTATACACCGACGAAACAGGGAATACACACGGAGCTCTGCGGCGCTATATAGGTAATACCTAAAATAGCGTTCAAATCCAAGCTATGAAGCAACTCACTAAGGCGGAAGCCACACAGAAAAGGATCTAGTGCTCACGTAGCGCTGGTGTCAATTTCTAGGTACCATCCATACCAGGTATTTCGTGATTATTTCGACGTGAATATGATGTATGTGTCAGTTGAGTGTGATGCATATGAATTAATGAATGACAATATAAAACCATGGGTTAGCTAATCCTAATCTAGTTTTATAATATAGTCTGGTTTTAGTTTAATTTAAGGCAATGTTATGTATAACCCAGAATAGAAAGAACCAGGTTTGGGCTGAGCTTAAATCTCGTTTCATAATAAGCGTTTCGCATCGCTCAGTGTGTATCACAGAAAGGAAGAAAAAACGCGCGGAACGACGACGCGGAAAAAGTAATTCTTCAACCAGCGAGTGTGGTTTTCAATAACACGCCATCTGACTACGGTACGCATTTATTGTAATTAATTATATATAAACTTATGTGAAATTATTAATGGGTAAAGAATTAAGGATGGCTCTATTTTTGTGGATCGCAATAGCATCAGTACCTACATAATAAAAGTTACTATTAATTAAGCAAGTTTTATGCAAATAATGTCAGTTTAGTTTCGGTGTGAATGGAGTGAAAAATATACATAGGGTTAGTTGAAAATAATTACTGACAATAGGAAACTAAAATGACAATAGAAGCCTTGTTCATAGAATGTAGAGTTGGGTGCTAAACTTGATTTTAGGTGCACCAAGCCGTCGTTGATTGAGAGTAATTGATTTTGATGCCATTCCGATGGCGCAAAGATGACGCCGGATAGCCATGCGTCGCAACGCAAGTGCAACGGCGTTTGCGAACAAACGTTTCTCAACCCAAAATATCTGTTTTTGGGGACCAAGCAATTTCTCTCTTTATGATGCAAGTATTATAAAGTTGCAGCGAGTTCCTACTGCTAAATCATGAATACTACAAAAGAAAAGTCTTTAATAAAGTATTTGATATTAATACACGAATATTAATATCAAATACTTGATATTATAATACTTGATATAGTATTTGATATTAATAAATGATATTATTAGTAGACCTGAACGTATGTAATGAATCAAAGAATCCAAATATCACCCACTTCTAGTGCGTAAATCAAAAATGTTTTTTTTTTTTTTTTAATTCTATGATAATACAATATACCGGTGAAAACGAGCTATTCCAAGAAACTCCTTAGCAAATGGTCCGATAAAACTAAAACTTAATATAACTGCCGAGTTCCTATGACAATACAATTTAATAGTGACAGCGAGCTGATCTGGTGATGGAGTCATCAGATGTCCCACGGAACTCCTTAAGTTTTTAAAACTATTTGAGTTATTTGTCCACTTGTAAGTAATGAATCTATTTTTTATGCTGAAATATAATTTAGTTACACAAGACGCAGATAGTATTTGTGGAAGCGCCCTCGAGCGGGCGTCCTCTCCCGTCAGCCCGGTTCGTTACGCGCGCTCCACTGACTCCGCGAGTGACACCGACGAGTCTCTTCACAACTGAATATCACCCGCGAAAATATTAAACATAAAAAAACACCTTTTCAACTTCTCAACAAGTTAACGAGGACCAAAAGCGGAGGGCTTTGGGTAGTTTTCATCTTCAAGTGGATTGTTGTTCGCGTTCGTATGTAACTTTGGGAGCTTTTAAGCAAAGTTTTCCCCCTAGGGTAAAAATAATATTTATAGATAGGAAAAGCCTGAAAACTGATAATTTCATCCAAGCAGTTGTACAACAACAAGACAACTTTAGTAATAAAAACTTAACAATAATTTAAAAAAAAATGTGGATGATGCACTGCACTGGCTGCATTCACGCATCGAAGTTCTAAAGAAATTCTTAACGCAAGGAATGAGCCTGCCCTCTTGTCATCGTGTGTTGGGGCTAAATAAATTGGATATTTTTTGCATAGCTTATCAATGTGATTACCTAGCCTCTGAGCTAAATCTGTTTCATTGACCCGTACTGACATTGGTCTCCTCTGGAGTACATCAGCAGAAATGCGTAAAATTTGTATGCTTTTGGTTTAATCCTAACCCATCCATCCTCAACCACCATCATATCGAAATCGCAGCTACAACGTCTGCGTTCCCGATCTCTGCGATTGTCACCGCCTTAGGTAGACCATTTAGGAGGTAACTGAAACCAAGCTGTTTATTCACTGCGTCGAAAATAATGATGTTGGCTGAAGTGTCCTATAGCATTAACATTGAGCAACGTTTAGCTTTCCGTCAGGGCCCGTCAGCTAATTCACGTTTCCAACAAAAACGGCCGGAAATTGGATATAAGGATCTGCGCGCTCGGATCCGGCTACGTGACGTTTGTCGAACACGTCACTTCACTATGTGGTAATTTCCGCTCTGTGCTCGCGGAAAATTACTTTAGCCGCATGAAATTTCCGATAGCATAAAAATAAACCGTTAAAAATCTTAGATAATAAGAAACCTCAGGATGTTTTTTCAAGAAATCCAATAAAGTACGGCCGCTGCCACATGATTAGTGGCAGGGGCTTGTGTGAGTAATGAAAAGCAAGTTTTCAATGTGAAACATACGTTATTATACGTAACGATCTATTACGATGTCATGCCGTAGATTGATTCAATACACGATTAGTAGTGATTTATTTAAGTATTTTGTGTTTCATTTTTCTTTACTTTTGGTAAGTACGAGTATGTGTTGATGTTTTATTTTTGTTCTTATTGCATTATATTTATGAAAAATATATTTTTGACAATTTAATTACAAATTCATGTGTAGGTTTTTGAAAAGCGGTTTTTTTTTTTTATTCCGGATAACTCACATACGGTCAACTGATCCTAAACTAGGCATAGCCTGTACTATGGGTACCAGCGACTGATATACATAATAGATATATATTAAGCACCCAGACACAGTACAAACATCTGTGTTAGTCAAAAATGTTTGTCCAGTGCGGGAATCGAACACGCTACCTCTAGCGCAGAAGGCAGAGTTACTACCAACTGAGCTATGAGGCCTGTCAATTCACACCCAACGAGCGAATGCTCAGTCAGAAGTTGAAGTTAAAGTGGCTCATTATAAGACTGACCTTCAAAGACCTACGTCCAGCAGTGGGCTGATATAAAAATAAAATAAAAAAAAAAGCAGAAAAAAAGCTCTGTCAATGATAATTCAATCACCTTCTCTTTCTACACATACGGCTGAATGGTGAGATGTTGTTACTTGCTATTAGTTCGATAGGTACATTCATGAAGGTTTTTTGCTTTAGGCTTGTACCCCTAATTGTAGTTAGTGAAATTGAGTCTCTCGCATCAAAAAAGTAGCGCCAATCTACTAATTGGCATTACCTATTGACAGCAAGGCGAGATTTATTACTATTTTCTGATAAAAATGGTCACATATGCATAGCAAACAGAAATCTTCACCGTCTTATGGTTCATCATCATCATCATCATAATCAACCTAATACACTGCTGAACGTAGGTTTCTCCCAAGAAGCTCCACTGTGCCCGCTCCTCTCATCCAGTCTTTTCCAGCTACATTTCGCAGATCGTCGCTCCACCTTGCTAGAGGACTTGGCTGGTATTAGCTGGCTTTACAGCAAACGGTTGAACATTTAATAGCAATTTTTGATAAGTTTTATCGCCTCGTATCACGAGGGAATGCTGCAGTAGACGACGAAATAAAAAAAAGCCGTGGGTTTTTTTTGGTGAAAAAAAACCCGCGTTAGTACTTTTGTAATAATTAAAAACGTCCGGCTACTGCCTCAGTATTTTATTTTGTTTCGTATAAATGACGTGATAAACTCACATAGAACGACGCGACGAAACAGAGCGTCGCCAGTGTCACGTTGTTCCGCGCTACATGCCAATGAACATGTCGCACATAACGTGACGTGAGGAAATAGTGTTGCTTTATTTAATTTCGCCGTCTGCCAATCCCAGTTCCGGGTAATGTCTATGTTTATTAAATTTTCGCGGAAAATCGGTGCATCACAGGTTTTGCTAACGAACCCATATTTCGAACATAAAAGTTTTAACATCAAAACTTAGTTAAAAACAGGGTTTGTATTTTTATGGTAATGGAGTTATTTTAACAGAACGAAAATAAACGAACAATTAAAATGAATGAATTATAAACTATCAGTTGAGCTATCTATAGATCGTTTGATCGTTTGTCTTTAGATGGCTCAACTGTTTCTTGTGTATTTTGTAAATATGAACTTGTATTAGTTTTAAGTTTCTTTCTGTAAATAAAATCTTAAAGTGGCAAAAAAAATAAAATTAATTATAATATTGATATCGGAATACCTTATCTTAAGAAGATTACATTTAGATATTCTTATTTAATTTCTGGTTGACATCAGAAATTGCTGGTAACCTTCCTTGAGAACATATTACCTACTGTATGTTAATTTCAGACGGACTAACAACGAGTATTTATTCAGTGACAGAGACATAATGCTTGCTATCAATGCATAATGCATGGAACACATGTTCCCTTGAAGAGCAGTCACGGTGGAATGACGATGAGCCGGTCGGGCAGCCCTGAATGTGCAAAGGCAATACGGGATAGCCGCGAGGACACGTGAATATTTGTTTCTATTAATATTGCCAAAACAGAGCAGGTTTCTCAGATTACCATAATTTGCTTCAATGCATTTGAATAATGAGAACGTGCTCCCTCGCTACTCTATTCGGCCTTTGTATACCTATTTATGGTTGTTCAATTGTAAAACCTATTATCATTATTTCGGTATGAAATCGGATAGAGGGATTAATCTCGTACCCATTTGCGATTGCTTCATGGATGAATTGGAGTGGAACTATTTTTTAAGCTGCTGATTTGAATTGTTATATTTACTAAGTTTAGGTGCTACGAACAGATGACATATGCTGAAATGAGCCCATGTATGACACTTTTGTTTTAGTGAAACTGTACACTATTTGTAATTAAAATATAACAAAACTAATGCATATAATTATTATAGATATATTTACCTTACCAAACCTTTTATATTGCCATACTTACTTACCATACCATACTTTTTGTGTGATAGGTACGAGTACATTCCTCAATGTGGTATACAAGGTGATTCATAATATGTATACCATCCCGAAAGCGGCTTATTTTACATCCAATTGGACCGTATTTATATTTATGTCTGGAATATTTTATTTTGATTAATAAATATTTATTATTATTATTATATTATACTAGTAAAATAATATACTAGTAACAGTTACTAATATTTTATTTACAAAAAGGAAATAGTTTGTTCTTAGAATTTTGTAATTTCGACATCTATCGTTGAAAAAACACTATGCAAATATCAGCTATTTTGGGACCAAATTAGTTCATACTTAATTATTCATAAATCTTTGTGTCGAACTTCTCGTACGTTTAATAATAACTTACAAAGATGATAAAAACCAAAGACAGCTGATTTTAAAAAGGGCGGGAAGAAAATCTGAAAATCGAAAATTTTGCTTTCTTTTTTCGCTAATACTCTTTCTTTTTGTTGCTAGAGTAAGCCCCTTTCTGGATAGTATACTAGTTTCTGGACACGTTGTATAACATCGCATTATAATAATTTCAATTTGGTTCCATGTCGGCGTATAGTGATGGCATCGCTGCGGGGAGGGTTATTGCGATATTGCGCTCGAGATTTATGTGCGGCTGAACGTGGCCGTCGCGTCGGTCGCTCGGGCGCACGTCTACGTCTACGTTGGCCACTGTTGTATGAAATTATATTCGGACCCTTGTTATCTAGTTTTAAAGTTAGTAAATCGATGACACAATGAATTCGCTATCTCGTAGCACTAGCTACGAACGTGCTATGATAGTTCTACGAAATGTTTTGTATGGTTATGCCTTTGGTAGTATTTAAAAATTAATATGGTCTGACGATACATAATAAAAAATAACTTTTTGGTTGACCTTACAGCCACGCTGACGTTCTTTGACGCGCATAGATTGACGATTCTTCTTCTTGTCGTGTCAATGATTCTTTCATGGTCATCCTGTATTATGTTAGTGACCATGTTGAGGTATGGTGGCCTAAGACCGTCGATAAAAGAATCAGATTGACGATGAAAATATATTAAATAAATACCTACTTACAAAAAAAATATTCAATATTTTAAAGCTTAAAGTTTTAGCGGAGACGAATATTTTATTAGATGTATTTTTATGTTTTAACGGCACACGCACAAGTAAAGATAAATAAAGGTAGGTACCTAGGGAGCTCCTCAAGATAAGTTTTATATTGGGCCTTATGGCTTTTATTCTACTGAATGAAACTGAAATGCCAACTGGCAACAGCAACTACTTTATAATTCAAACTCAAAACTCAATTTGAATTCTATGTAAACAACTTTGTGGATTTCCAAACGTACTTGCATAAAATCGTAATAGGCAAACTTTGTCAATGGCATTGGAAACTGCAGTTTTATAAAAACAGACATCATTAAAATTTAAAACCATGTTTATTTATCCTGAACTTGGTCTGTAACAAAAGTGGTTATATTGCCCACCTAGTTATCTATGAAACCTTACATTTTCTACCTACCTATATATAAAGCCTTTCAAAAATAAAATAGTAGGTACATTATAATTATGGCATCTGGTTATTAATTTATGGTTTTTAATTTCGATATCACACTAATTCTTCTGTTCAATCATCATGTCTGCACTAAAATATTGACCCTTATCCGAGTTTACATTTATTATAAACTAGCTTTCACTACGCACCCCGATAAAAGGAGTATATGTCCTTCCCCAGGGTTCAATAAACCAAACTTGAAAAAAATATTTTAGCCGTTAATGAGCTGAGTGCTAATAATCATACACAAAACTTTCGCATTCATATATAAGTGGTATTATTTAATATTGTTTAGTTCTTAATTGGCCTACCTCACTTACAAACTTGACAAACTGCATCTGACAAAGATAAGTTAGTTAGGAACACTTCGCTTCCAAGCAGCAGTTGATAAGCAAAATATAGACGGGACGGAGTAATATCGATCTCCGAATAAAAGTTTAATTGCGAAAGTTGTTTATAGTGGGAAGACGACAGGCGACCCAACAAGATGCTCTAGGAATAGGGAAGTCTAATGTCCGGTTTTTATCGCTTTAGGTATTTATAATACAATTTTTATGGACTTAATTTATCCATCACATATTAAGATCTAGGGCTGTTAATTTAGTAGGTAGGTACTTGATAATAATAGTTTTAACCGGCTAAATAACACAATTATCTTTAGCATCCCTTTTGAGGTTTTTTAAAAGGAGTTCAAGTATTAAGCTTTTAACATTGTTTATAAAAATCTGATGACATTTAGATGACATACCGCATGCCGCGGCGTGCGATATGTCATCTTAAATTTATTATTATGTCAAACTCAAAATTACCTATTTCAGTAGAGCGAAGGATCATTTTGGAACGAATTTTATATGACATACTATAGACATATCGCATGCCATTTGAACATGGCTTAACGCCATTGATGGTTTGATGAAAGCAATGCTTTCATAATTTCTGAAATTTCACTAGGTACCTAATCATTTTGAGTTGGTGTTTGATACTGCTTTACGTTGTTTTCGCCTGTACCTAAGTGTATGTCCGGCATTTCTGATGATTGACTGGCAACTCTATACCGGACTGGGAACTTGATCTCAGGACGGAGCACTCTGTTACACAATCACTAACTGTTACTTAACTTGTCTATTGAAATGAAACACTAATATAAAATATACCCAGTAATCATTGTGCTATGCTCTTCAATGCGAAAGTTTGTGAGGATGTTTGGATGTTTGTTAGTCAATCATGCCGTAACGGATCAAACGATTTTGTTGAAACTTGGAATATAAATAGTTCTTTACCTCGAATAGCATAAAGGCTACTTTTTATTTAGGTACCACGTGAGCAAAGCCGCGGGCGGAAGCTAGTCTTTAATAAAACAGATACAAATAACACTTAAAGAAAATGTAAAGGTAATTCCGGGTAAGATCACCAGCGGGATCGTGGATCAGATGTGGGCAATGAAATCTGCAGATTTATGTGTCGCGGCGCTGCCGGCGTGGAGACAGACTTTATCTTGTTTACGAACACTGAAATGGTAGGTACCTATCTAGTACGTACCTACGGTAATTTAGTAGTAACTTAAAATATCACAGTATTTATTTTTCAGATGTAGCAGAGTGTCTTGTATCGTAGGCTGTAAAATCGGTATTGCTGTTAAACGTAAGCTAACAAATAAATTCTTATTCGATAACTGCTGTTCACGAAAGCCACGTACACTGCTATCTTACTCATGCAGCTCACACCTTCGCATTAAAGTTCACAAAACCGTAAGTTAGCATAAAAAAATGATTGTAAACATTGACACACCTAAACAAATAAGCGAACGGTCGGATATAACCGTTACTGCGTCGGCGGTATTTTGCTAATGTTTATTTCCAGCACGGTGCTTATCTAGTGTTTTCAAACGGTACTAAAATTGTTGGTGCAAGGTAGTTAACCCTTTCGGGCGAGCGGAGAGCAGGAGACGCGAGCCGAGCGGGGCCCGCGGTCGCCGTAAGCCCCGCAATAGATAAAACAGTGATAGAACATGCACCGCGCCGTTGGCATGAATAATTCATTAGTTTCAGTTGCCACTTTTGTTGGCATCGGTGGATTTTCAGCGCTTCACACCGTCAAAAATATGCGTTGAGGGTCTGCTTACTCTGAGTCTTTACCGTTTCGTTCGTTTTGACTGTCAGGCGGTGAAATATTTATAAATGCTGTTTGAGGGGTGATTAGGGAATGTTGAGAAACTTTGACACTTGTGATCTCATCTCTCAACGAACAACGCCTGTTGCTGTCAATTTAGCCAGTAGCACATTTCATGTCCGTGTTTTCTTAGTTTTTAGGATTCAAAATTCCGACGACAAGGTACCCTTATAGTTTCGCCATGTTAAAGAGGATATAATTATACTGAACTAAGCAACTCCGGCTGTGTGTAGTCAACACGCGCTTTGCACATTTTATTGTTTGTAACGTTGAAAACACCATCTTATTGTAATAATGGTTTAACTGTAACCTAAATAGGAACATAATTAGTAGAATAGAAAGCAGATAAGTAGGATCCTTGAAAAGAGCAAACATTATGTCGTCGAAACGAGCTCTGAGCATAGCTGGGTGCCGCGTCGCACCAACCGCCGCCGCCGCCCCAGCAACGAATCCCGTTATAATTTACGATCATCCCGAAAAATCCCAGGATTATTTTTATTCGATAACAATAAAGGTGCCGCAGAGGGTTACCTTTATTATCACTCAGTGTGGGACGACTCTTTTACAACTTTACACATGTTATAGGACGAAATGAGAGAGCCGTTTTATAGTTATGTTTGAACGTTTTTATTTTGTAGGGCTTGGGGGCTTGCTTTGTTGGCTTTCATATAGTGAACTATCAAGAACAATATATTTTTAAGGTTGTTGTTTACTTCTTCCTAGAGGTAGGTTTGGTAGCTTCTGATCATCACGATTATTCCTGATAGGTATACGATTTTATAATAGTAGGTGACACCAGTTAAACTACAACGGTTTTGGAATAGATATGTTTCTAAACTTCTGCACCTCTACCAACCTTTCGTTACCATCTTTTGATTATCCCTCAATAACCTTAATTCGGTTTACTATAAAAATTTGCATATTAATGAGAATCGCCGTGTGGAAGGCACGTGCGATTGGCGTCACTGGCAGCGGATTAGACGATCCCGAAAGTGATCCGTTATAATTTCGGGGTGGACACTGACGGCTGGGTACGCACAGATTAGCTCTCCGATAAACAATAGCATTAGTATGCGAGGCCGCGCTGACCATCGCCGATCACCGCCCGTGCCCGGATTAATTTGCCTCCTGGAAATTATGGAGGCTGGAACGATCGTCCCGTATGTTATTGTTTTGCTTTTCCGCGCTGCTGGCGCCGTTCGTCTGTCGCGTTACTTCTGGTAAACTGTAGTGATTGTAAACTTTTTACGTAAGAACTCTTTGGAATAGTTCTATGGGGATATTTATTATTTGGTATAGGAATGTTCGCTATTTTATTAGTGAAAACAAATAAGCATCGCTTGACGAGATTGTTAAAATGCTTTTCAAATGTTTTGAATTTAAAAAAATATATTCTTGTTCTTTGGTGAGACTTTTATATGTTTGTAAGTTTAATTTTTATAACTTACTGTATTTATGTTATTACTCTAATCAATCCAAGCAGCCAAAGTGGAGATTAGTTCTGCATACAATTTTATAATAAACTAAAGCAGCAAACCCTTGTGTCTCAGCAGGGCCCTAGTCTGCCAAGCCGCCGAGGTCACTTGATAATCGAACAGATTTTAGCCACTTTTGCAGGTTTTTCGTAAAATTCTATCACTAGCTCTACGTTAAAATGATTTGTGTTGCTATGGATCAGGCTTAATATCGTTCTCCGCGAAATTATGGAGGCTGCAGAACGATCGCCCGTATATTATTGTTTTGCTTTTCCGTGGTACCGCCGCGCCGCCTTCGCTCGTCGATAGGTAGTTTTAACTTTTGCCGGCTTTGCATTCCAATTGCCACGCTATATCAATGGGCAAACGGCACTACATTTGATAATTTTTTGGGGTTCCGTAATTACCTCCTGACTTAATAGGATCAAGGCACTATTCCTAATTGCACTAAGTGTAAGCATTTTATTTTATTGATGATCTCAAAGAGGTTGTAGTATGTAAGGTAATATTTTTTATTATTACCTACAAGTAGCAAAATAATTAGCAATTATATTGCTTACCAAATACCTACTCCATTTTTACGACGTATACGTATGTACAAAGTTACTAGATACTTTTTTTGCAAGTGTTATCTACTTTAATCGAATTAAAAAAACAAGGTGAAAAAATATCGCTATTATTAAAATAGGAATATTTGTTAGAGAGTCACATTTAATTACTTACTAAATGGAACTAAACGAACTATCCTGCCACCTACACGTAAATCGTAATGTAACTATACCATCACTTTCAAAGAGCTAAGACACAAATCTAGAGATAAAAAAGTGTAAGTGTAAAAGAAGGCAAGGCTTTTACCCGCGTGTTTTCACAGGAAGGCAATAAGCGTTAATTTTATTTGTCCGTCTCCCACTGTATCCGGTTTCGACGGAAGCCCACGCCTACACCGCTAAGTAATGAGGCTAATGTTACCACGGTGCACTCGTCAATGGCAATAAATTATCACACACGATAAATTGCAATTTCACCCGTAATCACCTACGTATTAAGTTCACTTTATAATGGGCTGGTTTTCAATTGACATCGGAAACAGTAGTCTGTGGTAAATGCGAGTACGAAAATGTACTTGTAGTAACTATTGTGAAACAGTGGGAATTATTAGTGTGAAAACTGGATCTTTCCAAAGAAAATAATATTCTAAATATTTGGTAAATATTTTTTTTTAATATTTACTGGAATCGTGTAATAGAACAGGAGTAAACCTAGTGTGAAATATAGTAGAAGATAATAGGAGAAAGCGTTATTTTATTATAACACTATGCAAATTTTGTTCTCATTCATATTGAACAGAGAACACTCAACCAACTTCAAAGTTGTTTAATGCGGCTAAGCTCATACGCAGTACACGCAACAAACTTAAAGTCCTATAAATCAAAAGCTAATTTGGTCCGAGATTTGGAAGTCGAGAAGCGATGCGTACGGTAATGTGTTCTTTACATCAAAAACACATTTAAAAGAAGTTAGATTGGCTTACAGGAGTTGGCGAGCGGCCATACGGAGTTCGGGCTTCGAGCCTTCTCGGCGCCTGAGCCCTAATCTTGGGAGATCCGCCGCAGATTGTTTGCGCGCACTTTGCATCATCAAAATATGACGAGGGTGAACTTTCCCACATAAATTAATTAAACAAGTACTTAGGTAAGCTTTTTGGCTAAACACTGTTCAATTTTATTAGGAGGTCCATAGGGATGAGTGTATGGTCCAGGCAGGACCATACTAGACCATACACAGCATAAAATGAGAATGAATTGTGAGCTACCCCTGACTCTATACAAGGTGATACATATGTGCCATCATGTATGCCATCCCGAAAGGGGCTTATTCTACACCCAATTGGCAACAAAGTTTGTTCTACGACTTTTGGAAATTCGATATTTTTCATTTAAAAAACTCTATGCGAAAATCAGCTGTTTTAGGTAGCAATCTTGATTCCGAACTTCTTGTACGTTTAGTTATTAGTTCTAAAGATGATAAAAATACCAAAAACAGCTAATTTGAGAATGTTTGTGAAAAAAAATTACAAAAAACAAAATGAAAATATTTATATTATTTTTCGATAATATTATTTCTTTTCTTTGATAGAATAACCCCCTTTCGTGATGGTATACATGTAATGAATCACCTTGTAGAACCACCGTAGATCATTCTCGCGCACTATGCTACATTACAATATGACGAGGGTGAACTTTCTTGGCTAAATGGACTTATCTACTTTCATTATTTTGCCTTGTCCTGTCCAGTGTCCATAGAGAAGTCAAAACTGGAGATGGCATATTGTCATTTGGTCAAACATATTTATGCGGTTTTTTGTGTCAGTTGGAGAGTTGTTTAAACAAAAACACGTACAAACAAGCTTTATTTTGAAGGAACTTATTCTTCATAGCCTCCTCCTTTTTTTGGCGTCGTTTAAAATAAAGCTTGTCCACGTAGGGTTCTACGTAGGCTAGGTATTTTATAATACCAAATGACCAAAATGTAATTTATTTCAGGTTTGACGTGATCTTCTAAGGTTTTGTAGTCTCTAAAAATATTTGGCCCTCGACTGACTTTCATTCATCATATTTCTTTCTTTAACATATATATATATTTTTATACTACCTGCTCGTCAATGGCATATTATGTGTCATGCAAACCTTCCCTAAAGTAAGTCATTACAGCCCTACGGTCTAGCCGGGTCATAATGTTGTACTGAATTTCATTATTTCCCATGGGACATAATGTGATTTGAATTTGGAATGCAACCCATGTAGTCGTGCTTGATTGAGGTTGGTTTCAAAAATGTTTGGGTGCAATGAGATTTTATTCTAATAAGGCTGTATGTTAACATTTTCTTTGCACTGCCTACAAATTAAAAAAAAGAAAAACATGAAAACTTTACGAAATTCATTTTCACCCGCGCACGAAGATGGATTTATTCGAATGCGAACTGACCACTACAGAATAGACTACAAAAGAAGAAAAAAAGGCGCCAAGCGCTCAAACTGCTGTGCTGTGTGTTATCTACACCGAAATTCAGTTTCGATTCGAATAAACTTCAAAAAAATGTCAAGTGACGACGACAGTGATTCTGATTCGACTCCAGAATGCATACAATCTGAAGCCTCTGGTATAGTTGGAAACTTACTTCCAGAAAAATCATTTCTTTCTACTTAACAGTCATTGTTTTCAATTGCCTCGCAGAAAGTATAAAAAGTAGAGTATGCATCGCGGGCTTAAATGTGTATTTGTCTTGGGCGATCTTGAACCCCTCGTACTCAGGATTCTTGCCTTAACTCCCTCGCTCCGCTCAGGAGTTAACCATAGAATCCCTCGTACTCGGGGTTCAATATAGCGCCCTTGACATAATACACTACTTTAAGCCCTTGTTGCATCTACTATTTAACTTATGCGAGATGTTTATACTGGATTTCGATCAGCAATTTATAAGCAATTACTCAAATTTCAACTACACATACCAATTTATGTGTTAGCACTTTAGGAGTTGAATTTCGTTGTGCCAATAATAAAAGAGCTATTTTTAAAACAAGCTTTATTTATTTCATATCCTATGTTCATAAATACCTACCATTAAACTAGTTACGTAGGTATGTTACATTCGTCCGAACAATCTCGCATAGGTAAAACATTCAATACATTCATGTTAAAACGCACTCCATCGTCTTTGCTTATGGATTACATTATATTTACAATAGTTCTATCTATTAGCTTATATTTTAGCAATTTGGCAACGTGTTAACTGTAACATTTACATACAAATCTATAGGATAATTGACAGAAGAAATTTTGGATATACATTGAAGACATAATTATGTAATAACATTATAGAAATAATATAACATTCTGCTTGTGTCACAAAAACGGTACTTAGATATAAATAATCATAGAATTTAGACGGTTCATTATTTTGACAAACAGTGCTGTTATAATAAAATAATAAATGGATGGTGAAAATTAGGGAAAAGAATATCATTATTTTTTGTTTCATAAAATATACCTACATCATTCAATTATGGTAAAATATGTATCACAGCAAACATGAGGTGTACAAAAGCACAAAAGTAATATAATTTTCTAAAGACACGATTTAATTCATTCAGTCTTAATCTACCTACCTAAGGTTTAAATAAAATAGACTATGTTAATAGTGCACTTTATATTAGTAATAATATTATGCAATTATTTTTCTATAAACGAACCCTACACGATTCAGATAATATATTTTTCAATTTCAACATTTCCATGCTGGCATCAATTATTATGTTTCATTTTGGTAACATTTTGCCAAAATGTTAAATGTTACCAAAATGAAACATAATAATTGATGCCAGCATCATTCAGATCGAAGTTTACCTACCTAAGTAATTGGCTAGTGAACGCTGGCGTAGGTTTTTCAATTTTAGGGAATGTATTGGCAGCAGTGCAAACACCTATACAATGAGTCAAAGAGCTTTTCACCGCAGTGTTGATTTTATTATGATATTTTGACCTCGTTTTAATAATAATTAGAAAGACAGGCGACAAAGGCTAAGTATCAAATGATTTTGAATCTATTAGCATTTCCTGAATCGTGTAGTTGGTAGTTAGTTTGAGGAACATTGTAATACGATAAACTATAGTGCCTTTATTTAATCTTGTATGTAGTGAATGTATTTAACAACAACGCTTAAACGTATGAATTATTTTCTATTGTGAAAATGTAGCCTTTTATGTTAATGTTATAACGATGTCTACATTTTCATACAACAATATTTTAATCTAAATTACCTGTTTTTAAGGACATTATATTCTTACTAATAGCTTCGTGTTTGTATAATATGTATATTTCCTTTTATAATGAGTAGCAGATAACTGTCGATCACTTTGGTCGTAAGCTCTAAGCTCTGTTATTTATACAACAATTTATATTTGGATTCAAATTCGTATAGGTTATAACAATTTCCATTCGAATACATGCAACTATATTGGATGCCATGTTTTATAGAACGGCAATCTAGGGTTATGTAGGTACTCGTACCTAGTTGGTAGCACACGCGGTTAAGCAATTCAGTATTTTTTAGGTTGCGCTTTCTAGTTTTTGGAAAAATATAAATTTTTGATGCTTTGAAAGCTTACTGTTTAACTGAAGGGTAATTATTTGCCTGTATTTTTATGATTGGGTCATCATAACTTATCATACCAATCCTTTTGTTATAAAACTAATACTCCTAATATAACTAATCCATGTGAAACAGATAAGTAGGAATATTAATTAAGTACCACATATTATGTGAATAAATAAAGTGACTGGGAATGGTTTTGAATATTATCCAAACAATTTACAAACTAAAAAGTGATTGTAAAAACTCCAAAAATCAACATCCACCACTTGCTTCTCCTCCAACCAGCGTCACCTGCAACAATAAAATATGTTATTAGTTACCTCCTTTTGACGGGTATTAAAGAAAATACATGAAATCCAGTAAGAACTTACCTGTAACCTGTGAGGCGCCTCCAGCCCAGTTGTGTTGCATCTTCCCGCCTCCCTCGTCCGTCTTCTGTTTTCCCTTGTCGATTTCGTTCAGATTCGATTGATATTTTGTCCCTAGAAAAACAATATTAGTAGTGAGGATACAATATTTTGGCTTCCCTAAAAAATATACGAGGGGCGAAACGACAAAGTGAACTGATCGGGTAAAGGATTCAATATGGCAAGGGATGGGCTGAGGGCAGGCGGTCGGCTAACAGTTATTGAAAAGTTGCGCAATATTGTCGAGTGGCGGGTAGCCGTAAATTCGTAATGGGCGCAAAAAATAAAACAGCGGATAGCGCGCGCCGCCGAACCTCGCGCAAAAACAACCAGCCGCCGAACTTACACCGCCGGCGCCCCGTCGCAACCTAAATGGATTTTTCAAGTTCATGTGCCCTGAAACTGTAATGAAAAGATGGATTCTGTAAAATCGGTAGATGTGACAACGCTATCGGCATTTTGTATTAAACCCGGTTTCTTCCGAGAATATGTTTAACGAGAGTGCTTTCTTTTATGCGCTCGTAGAGATTAAACTTGCGGCGTTTACAAAGCTTATTAAGAGTTTGCAACAAGAGAGCGGCGAACAGTTGGCCGTAATAGGTTGTCGGGCAAGATGTTGTCCGGCGGCATGTCCGGGGACGGCCAACTTGCCAATATCGCCCGAGTAATGACACGGAACTAACAACTTATGACGCGCAATTACCAATTTTAATACATTCCTGTACACCAAGTTTGCTTTTAATATTTTATTTAAAGGCTAACTTTGATGTTTTATTTTTCGATCAATATTAATACTTTACCGGTTTTATTTTTTAGAGGTCTTGTTGAACTACGCTAGAGCATAAAATTATATTAAATTTATAGAGGTCGCGGGTTCGATTCCGCACTGGACAAACATTTGTGTGATGAACACAGATGTTTGTTCTGTGTCTGGGTGTTAAATATTTATCTATTATGTATATCAGTCTCTGGTACCCATCGTCCAGGCTATGCCTAGTTTGGGATATTTATTTATTTATTATTTAAATGATACCCAACATTTTCAAATCAGCGGGATTCGAACCCGCATCTTCGCCTTGTATCGGCAATGCGATACCAACTACGCCATGGAACGAATGACGCTGGTGCCGAAAATCTTCGGCAGATAAAATATTTTTCTCTTAAACACGCTAGCTCTACCTACAGAAGTTTCAATCAGAAACATTCCTGATCAATTTCCAACCAAGTATATCATTGACAAGAGGTGGAGCTTTTGCTACATTTTTATTTTTATTTTTTTTAATTGTAGTTTAATGAAGAGGAACGACTTAACACATGTAAAGAAATTTTAACTATTGATTTTATCTTGTTGTTTGATTCATTTCCTAAGGCTTTGAAAGAAATCAATTAACTTTGAGTTCTTGCATACAAGTTAGAACCAATTTTATATCTCAAATGTAAACAGGCACTAATTTTACGACCCACTTCGAACATTTGTGTACTCCCAAACGATTTGTTTATACTTTACGTGCGATCATAACACGAAGCCAGCAAACTAGTCTGACAAGCATCGTACCAGTTTACGATCTATAAACAAATAACTGGCACTAATAATAACTGAAACAGTAGCAAACAATGAAAACGAAACGAACGACCCACAGGATGACTCGTAAAGGTAATATTATCTCTTAATAAACGGAATCGTCGGTAAAACTGTTGTTCCGATGCATTTTATAGCCGCCGTATCGCAAATCAATCGACTTGTATGGACGAATTCGTTACACCTTTGAAAGTATGGAAGCATGAGAAAATTACCTCGGGTTGGCTCTACTTATTAATTCCATTGTAATTGGCCCATTGTATTGCCTTGTAATTGTTATAATATTATATCTGTATTATTGTTGTGTGGTAAACAATAAAGTGTTATCTATCTATCTACTTATTCGGGAAATTCAGTTTAATTTATTTTAGTTCACAAAGTTTACGTTAACGTTTACCTATGTTCAGCCTAATCCTACTAATCATACTTCCTACTATCCTACTTCCTACAAATATCATATAAATATATTATCCTACTAATATCATAAATGCTAAAGTTTGTGAGGATGTTTGTGGTTAAATCACGCTGTAACGGCCAACCGATTTCGATGAAACTTAGAATGCATAGAGTTCTTTCCTTAGAATAGCATACAGGCTACCTTTTATCCAGGTACCATGCGCGCGAAGCGGGCGGTAGCTAGTTCGATATAATTATTTGTAAACAATGCCCGACAACCGCCCATGCCGCCAATTCTCTTGACGTTGATTTTATTACAGATTTGATATATACTGGAGAAGTGATCACAAATTGACATAAGGGTTCCGTTTTTTTCGTTGAGGTACAGAACCCTGAAAAACGCAATATACATAACTACTTTATTTTTACCTTTATCAGTCATTGGAGTATCACGCCTAGGAGGTTTCGATGGCGGTGGTAAGGTCAAGGCTCGGGGATCTGGCGTCGTTGTTGGTGGTGATGATGCTATGATACAAATAATCAAAGTTTAGTTCCATGTATACAAAACAGTAAAGACAAAGTCAAAATCAAAAGGTGTTTATATAAACCATAAAAGCACATTTAGTTTTCACTATAAAATACATTTAAGGCAAAAGCAACAACAAATAGCAGTGTCGTTGTGCTACTAAAGACTACTACTACCACTTACTGTAAAGACGAATCGTGCCATCCGACTCTCCTCTCGGATTCTTAGCAACACATTTATAAGTTCCGTAGTCCTCATGATCTATGCTTCTTATCAGCAGGTTCATGTGCGTCTTATAAGGCGGTACTCCCACTGTGTTCTCCATGTGGTATTTAGCGGTTTCGTGGATCATATGGCCGTCGTCCCGGGTCCAGTAGTTCAAGGAAGTAGGGTGTGCTTCTGTATGACATTCGAGAGTAACGTTGTAAGCTAGTGGGGCTCCGACTAGCTGGTGGGGAATCCAGAGCATCGGTGGAACTGTAAGGATAAAGCAATTTTATCATGACCTCATTACAAGAACAGAAAATAAAACTGATTAACTAAGATCTCCATTTATTTTGTCAACTTACAATCAACGCTAACTTTGACCCGCTTGGATACAGTTGGAGGGACTCCGTTGCTAGCGATACACAAGTATGCACCCATGTCGAGTCTCGAGATTCTGGCCATCTCCAACACTTCTCCCTCCCATTCTGATACTGTAAAGACAATTTTAAAAGTAAGCCAATGTTTTTTTGAAAAATATTTCTTTCTCGAAAGAGATGTTTCTCTGTCCTCTTTAATCCCAAACAATGTGTAAATAACTCCATCTCATAGACACTGTAGTGTATGCCTTACACCACGCTGGTTCCTAGCAGGACAACTCCCTCGCTGTTATCATATCACATAACTTATAATATCTCCCAGTGACTTCCCGCGCGCCTGCTCGTGCCGGCTTGACCACAGACTGACTGACTCTCAGAGAGTATGTATCCATCTCTCCATCTCAGGCTTCATCTGTTATCTGTTACTGTCAGTTGTCCCCCGGAGACAGCATAAGTTAAGGAATGCAGGTATCCTTAAATACTAGTCACTACAGACACTTACCAAACACGTGAAATAAAACTAGTAATGAAATAGTCCAAAAAAATTATTGCCAATGATCATTAGCAATCTATATCTCACCAGTATGGCCCTTGCTAATGGAGATTTTGGAGTTGTCGTCCCGTTTCCACTTGATGGTGGGCTTAGGCGAGCCATTAGCGCGGCACGTCAGAGTGACGTTGGCGCCCTCGCGCACGATAACGTCGCTCGAGCTCAACGAGTCGTCGATCGTTGGTGGCACTGTAAACAAACATAAGGAAAGCGCGATGGGTCATTTTAGTTTTTCACGAGCTAAAAATCACACGCACTCGAGTTAGAAAATTGAGAAACTATATGAAGAAATATCACTCTAAAAATAAATCCACCTTATTCAAAGAATTCGATATCTTTCCATTCTACACATTTTAAATTTATGGTGATCGGATTAAAAATTTATCGTTGAACAATCATGCGCGATAGCCCAACGATGATTCGGATAAATAATAGATAATTAAACACCCCAACAGTCACATAGTCTTGACCCCACATTAGGATTCCATGTTATGGATATCAAAGAGTATCGTGGTACCACAATACCCAGACCCGGAACAAATACTTTCACATCATGCAAACCTTTGTCCCGCGGAGATCGAATTCGCATCTCTGGCGTCTCAGCCGGGTACTCGCCACGACAATGAGGTTGTCATTAATGTACCTACGTATTATTGGTGGGCACCACAGTTTTTATACTTCTGCAGCAGATCAGATATCATCTACCTATAGTAATTGTTTTATACGCTACTGTTTCCTTTTCCAGATAAGCATTCTACTAATAGGTGTTATAAATGCGAAGTTTGTGAGTATGTTTGTTATTCAATTACGACGGCTCAACCGATTTAGTTTAAACGTGAAGTATAAAGAGTTCTTTACCTAGACTAGCATATTACATTTAATATAGATACCACGCGAGCGAAACCGCGGGCGGAAGCTAGTTCAAGAATAAATCATGGCAAATAAAAGTACTAAAAAATGCAGCTAATGTGCGCGCACTACTAAATCTAAGCCTAGCCACAGACCGAGCGTCACAACTTAACGTCACATTTCGTGTTTCGGCCGAGCACTCAAATATTTTAGTCCATTTGCCGAGTTGTGAACGACGACGGCTGTCCAAGTTCCACTTTTAAGTAGGTAGGTAGATGATGCGCTTCGGAAGTTAAAAAAGTCAATAGATTTTAGAATCAATTTGATTGTAGACTGGTCGTCGGATCGAAAACTCGACGAATTCCCAATCGTCGGCAGCACTGCAAACAAACATTTAACTCTACTTGCCAAGATGCTGACGGAATTACGAGTAGCTGTTCCGATTCTAATTAGCTGATGCGTTTCGGAAGTGAAGTAGTGCATAGTTTTGACGTTTATGACTTTTGCGACTAGCTAGTTATTTTTATCCGGCAACTACAGTGAGGAAGTCTTGTGTTACCTCTGCCATATAAATCGTGTCGTATCGTGTGACGATGACTACTTACGTGATTGTAGACTCATATCACTTACCAACAACATGCAAATATCCGAACTGTGTCTTCGCAGTGACAGTGTTGATCTGGCACATGTATCGGCCCCGGTCCTCCTCCCTCACGTCGGATATGTGAAGGAACCATGTGCGGTGTTTGTCGTGCGTGACGCTGACGCGAGGGTTCCGCGTGATCACGTGGTTGTGTACAGTTAGGATCGCTGACTGCTCGAAGTGCATCCACGCCACCTGTAGAGGCAAGGGTTTTAGAGTTTTTTAAAACTTAATTATACGCAAAGAATTGGTACGTTTGAAAACCTTATCCTCCATATCACACTTTCCAAGTTTTGCGGAGTCGACGTTTGCCCTGCGGCTAGTCGGCACTAAGACATGAAAATCGTCTCATGTATATCATCAATCGTTCCTATAACTTAAAGATTTTGGCGTGTTTCCTAACTTAGCCGCAGTGGAATCAGCTTAAAACATTTTTGAATAAATACAATTTTAATGCTACCAGAATTATCGAACCAACAGTATTGAACCCGCATTTGCGCCTTGAATCGGCAATGCTATACAAACTACTGTACGATATTTTTGATAATAATTACAAATGTACAGATAACAACGGCAGTGAATACAACACAAAAAATTGTGGCCTGCCTTAGTATAAGTAGATTCCAGTTTAGGTACCTAGGTGGGTTTATCTTTTTACGCCAAAGTAAACTTTCTGATAATACCTTTTTTGTGATTTGGTAAAATAACCCAAAGAAATATGTCTCGCTGTCGTGGTAAAAATGAAACATGGTGTGGAGAATTCTTGCTTGAATGATTTCCAATTTCTCCCAATTGGACGAGTGACGTAACGGAAATTAAAGAAACGTCGCTTCTTTTCAAACATACCTACTTGCGTACTTTTATAAATATTTCAGGAAAATCTATCATATTTGTGAAGGTTCGATTATTATCTGTTTTGATAATATTTTATTTTGATTCTGTGAAATATCAAGATTGCAAACTACTACTCAGCTAAAAGCTAATTTTAATAAACTTCAAACTAAAATCCAATGTTTTCAAATGGATTCCTTTGTACGCGACGGACTCTATAACGAACAAAGATGGAAAAAGTTCCGATACCGTTATAGAGCGGGGAGCGTAAACAGCGATTTTGAGTGAAATTCCGAGGCAGTGGTGCGTCGTTTCTACGACATTTGTGTAATTGCACGGAGCTGCCATCGCGTCCCGCTTCACACCAATTTCCGCGGCATTAAGCGCTCAAAATGCATTTCACACAGATTGTTATACTCACGACAATCTCACCACTTTTATCGTCGTTCAAATGATTTAATCTCATCAAAAGGTAGGGGGTTTATCGGCATTCTAAATTTCATTCAAGATTTTTCTTTCAAAAATAGAGGGCTTTTTTTCTTCGCTTAGAGTCTCAATGGTAGAGCGGCTGAATGCATTTTTTTAATAAATAAATAACTAAAGAAATACATATAAAATACATTTATTTACAGAAAGAAAAGTACCTAATACTTTATTCTGTATGAAGAAGTAGCCAACGCGGTCTTAGACTGAATATTTAATCAAACAACAAAGCCAAAATGCCCATTGTATTTACATTATTCAATCACTCAAGCTAGAAAAAGCTTTCTAAACTAACCTTAGCTGTACCTAAAATGATAGTAATATTAAGTGAAGGAGTAAGCCTACATCGAAGGCTTATAAGTTCGACGAGCATCCTTTGCCTCATAATCCAGCTTAAAGTTTGAATCATGGGTAGTTAGTTCTTTTTATCAAGATCGAGCAGGCAATATAGGGTAAGTTCGGCTAAAACTCGTGCCGGGTCACGCTACCTATCTTAAGTGATGCGGCTCTCCACTGTCTAATTTATAATGGACTTGTGGAAACTTCGGCCATTTTATTATGCAATGGGACGGTAACCCCTCTAATGACGGCAACCTGACTTGTCGCCGTAACCTGGGGGCTCAGGGATATTAAACAGGGCTCTGTAATATATCCCAAGATTTACATCGACAGTTCTACTTCTACACGCAAGTGCTTACGTTTTTGAACTGAATATTATTCTTTGTTCGTTTATATTGATTAATTTTAACAGACGATTGGAAGATACTCTTACTACACCCGTAAACTTCAGTAATTTAAAAGTTCTATGATTATCTTCCCCACATGAAGTGGGATAAGGGCAGGGAGATGATGTTGATTACTTACTTCCTGGTTTCTACAGCACCAACCAAACAGTAGTCAGCTGTTTGGTTGGTCTCTCCAGGGGTCAGCGCTGAGTGGTCAATAATAACAGTGTGTAGAGAGGCGACGACACGGTGGAGACGGCGGAAGTAAATCTGATCTGCGTAATTGTGGCCGGCGTCTAATCTAATCGCGGCAGTGTGTCCCTCTGCACCGCACTGATTGAATTACGAGCCGGCCCGCCGCGCCGCGCCGCCCCGACGACGCCAGGTTTCTCCGACCAGAACACCCATATTTAAACTAAGAATTAATATTTAATTACACTAAGTTTATTAATAAAATATTAAATTTATTTTATTTATTTTTATTTTATATTTAATTAACTTATTTTTATTTACACCCACATCAATATTTCCCAGAACACCAAAATAAAGCTTAAAGCTAGAACACTTCGATTAAGCTTGAAAGAAAAAAATAGATTCAAGAAATCAAAGACACAAAAATACGAACGCATGCCCTCCTCTTATTCTTGAAATCCTAAATTTCATCTAATAGCACAGCCGGAACTGAAGTGAACCCTGTTTTGGTCGAAATTATTGTATTTTTTCAGTCATGGTATGTACCTTCCTAGATTCAAAGTTCTAATTTCTCTCTCTCAAACTCACAATCGAACTACGAGCGCCGAACCACTTATAACAGTTATAATTTAACCCGAAGCGATAATACTCGAACTTCTCTTTCAAATGAACAATTAAGATAAAATTAAATAGGAATCAAAATTTTATAAGCGGTTAGGAGATAAACGTTGAGTGTTAAACTTGACGAAGTTTGTAAATCCCATTCACAAGATTCGGAGAACTCAGGATTGAAGACTTTGGAATTACATTAAGATTGTGGGAGGAAATCAATTGAAACAGATATTTAAATTGAGATTTTTTAATTGTCTAATTTTATAAAGTAGTAGCGTTAAAGCCCCGAGACGCTCTGCCTAAAGCATTGCGACGCCGTTGTAATGAATTTAACTGCTTTTTCTATTAGCGCAGAATCTTGCTAAAAGTTTTACATTTCTTAATTCGTTGCTGGCGTTTTATGAGGAGTATTTTCAATCTCCCCAGTAATGAAGCCAGGAAGTGGCAGATGCAAATATAATATTCGTAATGGCTGCAGTGACTAACTAATTCGATTCGTCTGCGGATCCTAAACGAGTTAGGTGGGACGACGTTTTACAAGCGCCTGCCGCTTGCCGACAAGCGCAGCTGGACACACCTTGCCTAGATTTGAATTAATCAGTTTTGCAACTGGATATTTTTAATGCAAAAATGGTATAAGGAGAGTCGAGTTTAAAAATGAAACCCAAACCAGATGAAATGTAGCCATTGAGGGTTGCAGAAGACACGAACTTTCCGCCTATTTTATAATCTGAGTTACCACGGTTCACTGACAAAGTTACAAAGGCCTATTAACTCGTTATCTCTTAACCACCTTTAATTTAGGCTCTTCTTTCTTTTTATCTTAATTGTTGAGGCATTATGGAGGCAAAGTTGAAGTTCGGTGGCACGGTGGGAGATGTTTTCGTCCCTCAGGACATGCCTCCGAGGCGTCGTTTGATTTATAATGGACTCGTTGGAAACTTTGGCTATTCTGCCTCTGCCGCTCACGACGCCGAACCTCTTTAACGACGGACCCCATCGCCGGAGGAGATGATTCCTAGACGTGTTTAATAATATTACGACAGATTTAATTATGGAACGTTTAACGGGCTTCATCTTACGCTATTAAGGCTCACTTTGTTTGTTTCGAGTTTGTTAGACAGTTCTGTTTTTATCGTTTGTTTATTTATACTCAGCAACCTTTATGATGCTGTTTAATAATGTATTAGTTTTGAGCTAATAATTGCTTTTTGATAGCTGCGTTCCCTTATTTTTAGAGCAGTGTGTATTTACAATGTAGACCACCAATAACCACTTGTTACCTTACTATATGTTTTATAACTATGCTGTCTGTGACTGTTCTATTTTATACCTCTGTGAACAAACAAAATATGAGCATTACCTAGAAGATAGGTATTTTCAAGGATCTGTGAAACAATTTATTTATGCTCGTATCTTAAATCGACGTGAGTGGAGATTTGAGTAAAAATTTTAATGTCAGCCTGATGTCGGTGTGAGTGGAGTGAAAAAAGATAAGCATACCAATAATAATTTTATACTTACTAGTATCAAAGATAATATGGACGGTGTTAAGCAGAAAGGTGTCAATCCACGCGAAGGCCATTTTGAAAAAACAGGCTATAAAGTTTTCGGAGGTGTTCGACGTCGTATGTCGCAAACTAAGTGAGGCAATAATATGCAACTTATAGGGTAGCTAGAAATATAGTTCAGGTTTATTCTTGTGCAGAAACATTACATAAATACCACTTAGTTTTGCAGATATAAGTAAAAATAAACTTAATTCCTTTTTACTTAATGATGCTATCAGCCGAAAGAAGTTGCAAAAAGGTGTCAAGCCACTATATAAGACCTTTTAACAAAATGTGATTTACTGATAATGCGTTTTAATGAAGTAAAAACAAGTATAGGTATGGTATAAGCTTTTTAAATCAACATTTTATTTGAAGTACATAACTTCTACATATTTAAATTGTACGATACCTTTCTATTATTCTACATTTTACTTGTACACTATTAAGTTAAAACTTTTAGTAATATTAACATTACGGTACTATCATTAGATTAACAAAAAAGAATGATATCTGCTTCTTCTCTTCAATTTACTCTGCTCTGTATTATCGAACTTCAGGACTTCGAAGTCTACAATTTCCCCAAACCCTTCAACATGATATTCGTAGACGGTGAGTTCCATATGCCAAAAATTATAGAATGGTTTTATGGGTGATATCAGCTAACTTTTCCTGCACTAAAACCGAAATCTTCATAAAAATAAATTAAGTGTAGGGTATTAAAACTAAATAACAGTTTTATACTTACCTTCAACTAGTTTCTAAGACGTTTCAAAGTGATCCTAGTGTATTCATTGAAATAAACGCCTTTTAACTTTGACTTTGACTGAGCCATGTTTCTTTTGATGTTTTCGTACCTCCACCTTATTGACACTGTATGATATTTATTTATTTATCCTAGTGTTTGTCTAGAAAGTAATTCCAAAAGAAAACAATTAATAAAAGCAACAGACGATTGTTGGCAATTGTTATGTTTACTAACTAGATTCCTAATGAAATATTCCTCAGATTACGTGATTTTGTATTTTGCAGAACAGTTTTAATGTATGTTTAGAGTAAATCAAGTGGAATCATAACACCTTTCTGCATTTTTGTTTTGGTATTATTTGATCTGTAAAAAGGAATCAAATGCCTAACACCTTACTGCAATAACAATATGTTAGGATTTAGAATTATGCACAAACAATTTTTTTAAATAGCAGACGAACCAATAGATTTTTAGTATATTTTTCGTTCCTATTATGTGCAGAATAGTGATCAGAATCCAATGACATATCACAAAATCGGTGGGTGTGTGGATTGACACCTTTCTGCTTAACACCGTCCATATAGTAGATTTTTTTTACCCCTATATTGTCTTTGCTAGTGTACTATTTTAATACAGCCTTCCAACACATACTTTCCTAGTGTTATTGTTTTTAAGTGAACTGGCAAAATGTTGACACAATAATGCAATGGCGTAGATAGAAATGAACATCTTGCACAAGACGGCTTAGCCTACTCCTGCTAAAAGCCCACTTAGAGATCTCTTCGGCATCGGATTTACGCAGAGGGCTCTCGAAGTTTTCCCGAAATCTTTAGCCGATGGATAGTAGATAGTGTTGAGATTTAGGGGCTATGTGTGAAATAAATTAGGCCTAAAATTCGAAAGATAGCAGTGCAAAGTAAGTTCATTGAAATAATAGCAACTCGGTGACGATTTGTACACAGGCATATTTTTAATTAAACAAATGATCGGCATTCTCATCTGTATGATAGGGGAGCATGATCATTACAATCTCGGGCGCAGCACGCGGCCGCGGGAACAAGGGCCCTGAGCACCCGCGTCTTTGGTTCAGTTTGCTGCCACAGCCAGCAGCCGGCAGTTTGTATTAAGGCACGAGAAATATGCCAGAATTTGAACAGCCGGCGCTCGCATGCGGCGCGAGTGTAACATTGCTACGACTCGTTGTGGCATGTTATTGCTAACCCACATACGTGCTGCTGCCGACTATCAGACATTTCATGCCGATGAACCGTCCACGTGCACATACTTACCAAAATTTCAACGTACGGAACGAGAAATCTCATAACTGCGCATCATGAATAAAATTTCACGTTCAAAATATTTGCATGCCTCTTGTTCTGTGAACTACGACGAGTTTCACGTTTATATAAAAGTCTGACAAAGCTTGCTGGTGGTATCTTTACGTACGAATACTTTTAAAATACTGCGAAAGTAAAACGAAAGAAGCTAAAGCATATTATGTATCAATAATAAAACAAACCACGCAGGTAAAGCAGGAAAATATATTTTTACATCGATAGAAAGATGAAACGATAGAAGCTTTTTGTCGTTTCATCGCTACGAGTATATGTATTTCGCATGAGACTATAATTCTAAATAAATAAAAAATAGGACCGAGAAGGCAAATCTTTTTAACCGACGCGGGAAACTAATGGCACAGGCGAGGCTTTCGGGAAAATCCGCTTCTTGTTGTCAATACAAGGCACCCGTGATGGCTCCCTCAGTTAAGCCTTTATATCTCAAGAACACTATCTTGGCTTTTATTGCGCTCGCACCGCCGACAGCCTCCGACGTAAGTAAATGCAATAAAATGAGGAGAAAAAGTCAGCTAAACGGAAATCGATGGGAATTCTATCGGTGTTCCGTGGTTTACATTCTAAAATTTGTAAAATAGTGCGTATTCACAAGCTATAATATAATTTGTACTCGGAATGGAGCTTTTATGTATAAGAATGAAGAAGTAATAACTTATGCCCATTCATAGTTGGTATACAGCTTATCTACCGAATTGTGACATCACCACTCAAGGAATGTAATACACCTAAATCTTGCATTACTTTACTAACACTGAAATCCGAATCTGCAGTTACACGACGTTTGACGATTAGTCCTAACTAATCTGCGTTTCGGGTAGCGTGGGTGCGATGCTTGTACGATTTAGCCACTGGACGTCAAATGACTTCGAGTTTACAATCTTGTTACTGTTGGGAGAGTATACATTGTAAGGTAATAAGCATTGCTGAATATATAAGTTAACAATTTTGAGTTAAAAAACGTACTTATAGTAAGTAATGTGTATGCTTAAGTTAATAGGCCCCTCCATATCTACCTATCCGCGGATGTCGTAACATACGACTAAGGGGAAAAAGCTAGGGTATGGGCAGCAGCGTCCCTCATTTTAACAACGATAGCTCTAACTGCGCTCGCCAACCCGCATGCCCAGCGTGGTGAATATGGGCAAATCCCCCCCACATGATAGGAATTCGCTCTGTCTGTGGGGGAGGCCATGTTCAGCAGTGGACGTCGCGTCGTACGGCTGAAATGATGATGATGATGATGCTTAAGTTAAAACATCATAAAATTGATTAAAAAATCGGTCAAGTGCACGCTATCAGGGCAAATCTGTGCCATACCTTGTCTACAAACAGTTCTTGTTTTCAAGTAAAACTCCTATGACATACCAACAGAAAGACTGACAGGTAGAAACAATAGAGATCTCATAAGGCATCTGTTTTTTTATTTTTATTTAGAACCTTTTATCTTCTTTTATTAGCACGAAAATCTTTGTGACGATTCGATGCGGAATATCCAACAACGGCGACCCATATGGTATTGTGGGCAGGTATACAGTAGTTTTTGTACTGATTCGCAATAAACATGTTTTTACCTACAAAAGTAATGCTTTATGGATTGGTTTGCAACTTGTCCCATAGCTAGATAGTTCTTGGCAAGGGGGTTAGGACGTAGCCAAATGAACCAGCCCCCCTGCGGTCCCGGTAGTTAGCCGAGCGCGGCGTCACCTTGCGGCTTATCGGCCATCCGGTCACGCCGGACGCCTTGCCGACTGTCGACAGACTCCACTGCACTATTATGACAGATAAATTGGAAATGCTTAATCAATGATTTCAAGTTCCAACTATGCTACGAGTGCGCTACGCCGTAGTGTGTGAGCTACGTCGTAGCGCATACTATTACTAAAACATTTATTTACTGAAATATTTTTAATTAGGTCTAGGATATATCTGTCTGTCTGCTCGTTCTGTTTCCACGAGGGGACAAACAGGAATATCCCATCAGAAGCGTTATATTCACCTTTCGAACAATTTCAATTACCGAAAATTTATTTTAATGTCTTGTTTAAAGGCTGATTTTGTATACTCTATTTTATCATACGCTTGACGACTACGGGTATTCTGATATTCTGCTCAAGCGCGAATAGTGACTCAAGCATATAATTATGTTGTATTTTATGTCATTTTTCAATGAAAAGCCAAGACCGATTTAAAATTAAATCCTACAACTGCTTTCGATGTATGATTTGATAACATGTTCTTATTTTTAAGCCGATAAAATTGCAAGAAGCTTGTCCCGCAAAATATTTCGGAGTTTGAACCTCCTCAACCACAAAAGTGCGGTTCAAACTCGGCGTAAAGGCGGTAAATCATATCTTCCTCCATTTATATGGACACTTTATTACGACGGCGCGTTCTAAATCAAATGATAAAATGCTTTTTATATTTTATGTTTCCTTTCAACACTATACGCATATTGTCGTCTTTCCCGTCTCGTCTGCTGCAAATACCAATATTTGTAGAAAATACCGGGGGAACTTTAGCTTTCCATACCTTATTTTGCATGTTTAAAATGCTTTGGCCGTTGCCTCCATGTCGGCTGTACATACATATATTTAATTAAGGAAGTAATAAAGTTCCATCTAAAATAAAAGCTGTCTCACCTTGTAAGAGCCCAGGTTCTTGACGGAGCAGGCGAGGCGCACGCTCCGGCCAGCAGGCACGGTCACGTTTTGAATTACATCCGTGAACTCAGGCTCCTCCACCACTGAAACAATATAAAACACCATTCAATACAAATACAGGCCACACAGCTGATATAGCCCAGACTACCCAAACCCTTGGCCCCTTTATGTCAAAACGGAATGAAATTCTGAAGATATACATTTTGATAAATTGGCCGATTCCTCTCCTTAGCCTTATCAAGAATCTGGTGAGTATTTGCAGTTATAGGGACATTTTTGTGTCAGAAATACGATTTGTAATTCTTAAATTATCAAAGCAGAACGCTTTTAAACAAATTGAGTGGGCGATAAAGAATAATGTCGTCGTTTATCAAGCGTCGAGATAGATGGCCGTAGCTATGCTCTGCCCATTTTAAATGCGTTTGTCTTCGACTTGCCAAATTGGCGTTCTTTGTTTTCTTCTCACTTTTGTAGATATCGTAGCAGATACCGGATGAAAAGGCCAATATCGATTGATTGCAAGAACGTTAGTGTTAAGAAGAGCTCTGTAGCTGTATTTCAGTAAGGGGTTACGGAGGGATGGAGTAAGTAAACATTTGTCATGCAACGAGTGAAGTGGCAGTCGGTTAAAAGGGCGAACGGAAGCGCTGGCATCGTGACGACGACAGTGAGGATGAATGGTATGAAATAATAACCGTAAAGGTAGCTTTCTAAATTTATTAACGTGGGAAATATAATGAAGGCTTAGCATATTATTATAATTTTTTTATACAACTGAGGTGGCAAACAAGCTTACGGCCCGTCTGTTGGTAAGCAGTTACCGTAGCCTATGAGCGCTTGAAATACCAGAGGCATCACGCACGCGTAGCTGACCCCGAACCCCCTCCGACCTAAAGAGCTCTGGCAACCTTACTCACCGCAGGATCACAACACTATTTGAAACAAATAATGTTATTTGGCTGCGATCTTCTGTAAGGCGAAGTTACCTCCCCAGGCGGGCTGGTCCAAATTGGAACGAGAAAATCTCACTGTGCCCTAACTCCTCCTATTATGTATTCATAAACAGAAAATAATTATCTAATGATTCAAATTTAGACTATTTATATCGCCCAGATGCGTGCAACTGATTGATTATATATCTAGGTTATTGTGTTAGTTTGATCTCCAAAGGCAGCCACTCTGTTTAGTGAATAAACTTGCTCAGCTCTGCTTTTCACTCGTTTACATATCATAGTCTTGCTCACACCAATAACAATACATATAATTTATCCAGCACAATAAACATTTTAGCTACAGATGAAAAATTCATATACTGTTCTTGTTACACGTTATCTAAATGACATCATAAAAGAAGGCGTGATTTTATTTATTTCCTTAGCTACTATGTAAATCGAAAATGGGAGCCATAATACTACATTTCACCATGCTAACTCACATTCATGAAACAAACAAATGAAATCAAATCTGTTTTTTATAGTGATGTCTGGGTTCACCAACTCAATGATTTTTTTATTATTTTATAAACTATCGACTCAGACGGGATTTGATCCCGCAGCCTTCCCCTAGTTACGTGTATACTCTAACCAACTAAGCTACGGAGCCACTTCCCATCTGTGTGAAAATCTTTGGGACTTCTAACGGCTTAAAGCACCACCGCCATAAGCGCCATCTACAGAGGAAACAATTGGTTTACAACGACTAAAGCTAATCTTAGTTCATTTATCTAAGTTCAATGCAATAATTGGGCCATGCAAGTCTGATATTGAAATCCTGAGTTTAAGCACGTATCCAAGTACTATTTCCCTATTGAGACAAACTTTCACCATGGCCATTTAGTTGATTCATGTTCAAAACAGTTATTATATTTTCATCAACAACAATTTGAATAAAAAAACAACATTGACAGAGTGATCTTGAGATAAAGTAAGCATAAAGCGTGTTAAATTTACAGATATTAGGAGTAATTGGATTATTTAAAAATTATCATCACAGAAACATTTAAACTGTATAGGTAAATTATGCTCGGGCGACTGAGTAAAAACAAAGCTGTACAATTCAAACGAATGCACGTCGCATTCGCCTGATTGCCACCTACACCTACGTGCTAGGGTATTCCAAAACCATTTTCAAAATTTCCGGCTTTTTTAACTATCTGTATACGCATGTTAGTTATAACGCCCTATTGTATTTTTTTTTGTTTAATCTCGACGTTTAACATTAAAAAAACTTAATTATCAGTCAGTGCAGCGGGATCTTTTAGTTCTAAAAGTAAAGAAGTCGATCCCTGCACGTAATGCAATAAATATGAAAGTATCAACGAAGTATCTTAATTTTCGGCTTTATCCAAGGTTTTTTCTTCTGGTCCGGCTTTTATGACCATTTTTCGATCTACACTCTATCTCGATCTACTCTATTTACTGCGCGGTTGTATTTGTGTTTGTTTGAGCATGGCTAAGAGATACCCGAGCGAAGATGAAAGCCGTGTTGCGTGTTTGCTCACCTGATCGTATTAGCTCTAAGCACGACGCTCCATTTTCTACCCGGTTGGCCCTGACTTGGATGGAATCGTACATGCCTATTAGCTGTTTATGCGTTTCTATAACCATGGGTGTGTCAATCGATTTAACAATTCTATATTTGTAAATGCCGATTGGCATCACTATTCACGGTCTGCTTTTTCATAGAACTCATAGCTCATTACTCAAAATGCCCTAGAAAACGAATAAATTAGTTGCTTACATTATTTGAATTGCTCTATTTTATCGCTCTACAAATATCCATGTCCAAAAATTCTAATTATGACAATCGTAGGTTTTTAAGCTAAAAGTTTATTATTAATTTTGCCGTTTAACTTCCATGTTACATTCCGCAAACACGTGCCATGCTCTTATTAAGCAACAGGGAATCCTTTATCACGCGTGAAGGCGCTACTCACATGCTAAGAAGCTCGTGAAGCGAACATCTATTTGTTTCAATAATACCGTACATTAAAATTAACAAGGGTACCGTTCGCAATAATCTTACACGCCGCAGCGTGGTTGCAAGGGTATTTAGGGGTTAATTAAGAAACCGCAGACGGCGGGAGTGGGAGGTAATCCCTTTGTCACCGCCGGCAAGACGCTCAATGGCTACATGATGTTATTACTATTGTTATGACTACCTTTTGGTTGCAGACTGGCTAGGTATGTTGCCGTTGTTTACGATAAGAGTTCTAATTATCTGGAATTATTATTATTTCCTACTTAGGTCTTTGTTAATATTCATGATTTTGACGTTTTTAGAAGTTCGCAGTTACTCCAAGAGCTCGTGAGCACAGGTACTGCGCGTAGTTTGTAATGCAATCAGTTCCTAAATTGGCTAGAGCGCCGCATGCATGCAGTTTGCGAGCTGTTGCAGTAACTGCGCACGATTAGCGCATTTGCAAATGTAGACGCTTTCGGTATGACTTTTTTAATTCAGGAATAATTCATAGTGATATCAGAATATCTGGATAAGTAATAACATAGTTAAAAATCTCAATTAATTGCAGTTTGCCAGACAAATCAAACAGTAGCAATTTAAATAATTACGATAGAGATTCGGCAACTAAATATTCCAAAACTAATAATGAATAGGGCCACGTCAGTCCTAACGTTCCTAACTCGAGAATAATCTCATATTAAAGCTGGCCCTTATGCAAATGAAAATTGGTCACTCGGAAGTCCTCAGACGAACGCGGAACGAATGGATGGGACCAATTACGTAATTTCGTTGCAAACCGGTAAATATTTGCAGGATTACCTTTATTAGGTAATCGCAAAGCCGCCTAACAATGAACTGACTGCAATTACATAGAGCAGGTAATCTCAAAACAGCGGCTAATTAATTAATATATTTACCGGTTCAAATAGAAACTGATTGAAACCGATTGCAAAAAAGTTACGTAATTGGTTGACAGACAGACCGGTGGTAGCAGCGAGACCGAACCGCTGCATATTGACAGAGCCCGTGCCGCCAAATTGATTGCTACACAGACACCTCGTTATGATACAAGTGACATGCTTGTGACAAATAGCTTATCCCTTCTAGTGCCATTTTGTTTGGATCCCTTTTAAAAGCTTACTTCGTGACAACAATTTTCCGTAAAATATTGCCGTACCATACATAATATGAGCAGTGTGTATAACCAAAGACTATATATTATCCTTGGTATAACCAACTTCTTTGGTATAACTGATAGTCCATTCAAGGATTCTATTTTATATACATAAAATGATTTACTTAGGTTTCAGCATTTCACGTTGGTAGACAGTTACTGAGCAGTATAGTAGGATGGATTTTGATGTTTAAGTTATTATTAGAATCGTCCTTACCCAGACAGTGGCAATGCTAAAATATGAATAATATCAATAAATTCATTCAGACGGGTATTTTTAAATTATTTTTACGAATTTATTGCTCATTTAAGAGTTTCGCTTTACGAAAAGGTATAACGGAACCTTACTTGTTGTCTGTTGGTCTGTTTGTTCTTGTGGTTCGGAAACTCAGGGCCTATCAGATCAACTCGGACTTGGCGAATTTATGTACGAAGTTACATAGTTTGAAATATTATTTTAATAAATTGTAATACTTTATTTACACAAAGAAACTTAAAACGAATACAAGTTAATATTTACAAAATACACAAGAAACAGTTGAGCCATCTAAAGACCGTTACAAACGATCTATAGATAGCTCAACTGATCCAGATCACTACCAGTCGGAAGCGTCCCCAAGACGCTGGCGGAATTGCCACGCTGGATGGCAATGCTAATGCGCTGGGCCAAATAAGAGCCAGCTCTCGGGTCACGCGTCGCTTCGATCAGACGTCCTGATATCTTTTTGAAAACCCGGAGGGCCCCGTTTCCCCACGGACCCAGGGTCTCAACCCCAAAATGCTCAAATATGTAAGCCCTATCAAGACTAACATATTTGCGCCTTTTGAGATCCTCGGCCGAATCTGCCGCCGCACCCGCCCTAACTGATGTCCCCGGAAGATGTGTGCGCGCTAGTGTATCAACACAAGTAGCGTCCCACACCATAGGCCTACCCTTCTCCCAAGGGACCAAAGTCATACCGTCAGGCCGCTTACCATCATCACGTAGCAGACCATTCGGTTCGAGAATGGCTGGGACGTTAATGCTGGTAAGAGCCCGGCGGATGTTGTCATTAAGGCTAGCGTGGCGGGATATTCTTCCGGCAGCCCTAGTGCACGATAATCCGTGGTGACCGAGCTGATCGACCGCTGTACCACACTGGCACTGATGAGGTGCACAACAACGCGCACCCAACCGAAGATAGGTTGCAAGACGGAAGGTGACAGAATCCATTAGAGTACCAAATAATAAGTTGTAATAAATTTAATCATCAATGTACATAAAATAAACAAGCCCATTCATTAATATGATTTAAACACTCATGTTATCGTAGGTATACATAGTTTGATGCGCCACTGCGGCCCACAAGCGAAATCTTTAAGTTTATACGTCCCTTGTCACAGATGTTGCTCGTAATATTCTCATATACGATCAAATTCTTAAGAGATCCTGAGATAAAGAACATGGCGGCGGGTGTTTGGACGGTTCGGACTTTCACTTATTTGTATGCTTCACCCTTCGCTGGCCGCGACGTGACTATTCGAGATACATAAACCCTGAGTGAATACAGAAAATAGAAATAAAGTTACATACGTATTATCTTTTAGTGGACGGATTGTGGTATGGATAACAGGTTTGTTTTATTTTTATCCGATGTGCGTCTTGTTTTGTGCGATCATATGAATTGTTGTTTATGGTTTTTATATTGAATACAAAGGATACACGTGTACAAAATAAATTGGTTTTATAAAGTATCAAGTGGAATCTTAACGTTTTTATGCATGCATATTATTTTATTTTATTCTGCGAATTAGCATTGCCATCCAGCGTGGCTATTCCGCCAGCGTCTTGGGGACGCTTCCGACTGGTAATGATCTGGATCAGTTGAGCTATCTATAGATCGTTTGTAACGGTCTTTAGATGGCTCAACTGTTTCTTGTGTATTTTGTAAATATTAACTTGTATTAGTTTTAAGTTTCTTTCTGTAAATAAAGCCATCAGATTGTTATCATATCTTTTATTCTATCTCCTTCATATTCTGTAGCGAAATATCAAAAACATTATTTTACGTCACCCAATACCCGTAAAACATATTTGTAGGGTCACCAGGACCGGGGGCGGGCGATGTCGCGGTCAGTTAGGCGGAAGTGCGGAAGCAGATGTTGACAGGCGTTGGTCGCCGGCTTCCCGACTGCCTGTCAGCGGTACTCCCATCAACGTTGAAAACCAATTCAATCACTGCGCCAATATCAAATATCGCCTTTTATAGTCTTCACCATCAAAACCTGAGATGTTAAAATTTACAAGTAAAAACAGTAAGTTCAGCATCCAAACGATCTTTTTAACAGTAAAAACGTGTAGTTTTCAAGCTGTAGGCAAATTCTCAGGTTAATAGCACGAGTAAACGAAATTGTAGAAACAGTTTAGCATTCAAGCAGCGCCGCCAGTAGAACGGGAACTGTTTGCATAGTAACTTTTTAAGGCTAATCAGTAATTGAACAAGTGTTTTGAGGCTCACGGCGCAACGTAAGTCGAGAGATGTAATTAAAGCACCTACCGCGGTGCGCCGCGCCGAGCCGCCGACCTGCCGAACCCCAGTCGGAGCCTATTAACACGCCTCCGCCTCCTATTAGCATTGTCTCCTCGAGGGCGATACTTATCTTTATTTAAATTCACTTCTTGGTAATTGGGTTGACGAGTCGACAACGTGATTTGCATTGATGAAAATTGGCCAGTACCGAAGCCCTTGTAACTTACTTCGACTAATTTGTTTTATTGCCTTTGTGAAACTATAATGATGAAATAAGTTATACCTGTGCCTTTTTTAACTGAGATATTGTTTTTTTTTCCCAAAAACACTGTAATGCTCAAACAATAACTAATCCTTAGGTTAGCATCATAACACTAGAGCATACAAAATACACGTAGCACGAGTCTTCGCGTACGACTACGGCGTAGACGCGCACGTAGACATCTACAAAGCCACAAACACTAACGACATGCGGTGAGCTTGTTAAAAATTCATAGTTTTAGTTTAGGAAGCGCACGCTCATACGAGATTACGTTCGCATTTTATTTGCATAGAAAACGCATATAAATTAAGAAGCATGTGTAGTTGTAGCATTTTTGCAGCACTGTGTGCGTGTATTCAAAGAGGATGCGCTTGGTTATTTCTCATTACTGCACACGCGATAAAATCACACAGAGTCGTTGCCTCATTAAAATCTTCTGGTGCGCGCATCTGTAAGCCTTTTGTGAAGGCTGGAGCGCGCCGCTCTCGACGCCTTTCGCGTGTCATTTTGGGCACAATGCCGAGCGGGGACGCCGCGACTGGCAATTTTTGCACTGACATGCCACCAGTGACACCAAAGCGGCTCTTTATCAGTTTCATTGTTAGAAATAATATTTCTTTTATATTGTGGTGTTGTGATGTTCAAGTAGGTATTCCATTGTTACTTTAACAACTTTAAGCAAAGTTGGTTATCAACTCTAGACACTGAACGCGCAAAAGATTGATCTTGGTTTGCTTTGTGGAAATGTCTGACTGAAATTTTGGACTTTCAAACGATTCAAAAATGTGGAACTTGTAGCCAGGATTGTTAAGTACCAGACTTAACAATCCTGGCTACAAGTTGAACTCGATCTAAATTTAATGCAACAAGGAGACGTAAAGTCGCGTAGTGACTGCGGAAACAAGAATGCAGGTCACGAGTGCGGTGACCTCGCACACATTCCATTTCATACCTACAATAACATTCACCACAAAACTACGGTCAGCTTGCCACGATAAATGAATGCACAATTATGCACCATGCATTTTATATTGTCTGTATTGACTGCCTTCAAAAACGGAAAAGCGCTCCGAAAAATAAACGAATTATTCCTTTCTGTTACACACACCATATCATATTTAAGGCCTTACATTTTCGCCACGTCCAATGTTCTTGCGGAAACCGCTGTATATTAGGATGCAACGAGGGACTGAATGATGCGGCATTTCTCAAAAATCAATGTTCCTTACATACATACTCTTGTGAGTTCTATTTGATTTCGTCCAATCGCCAAAAATAAAGCTGAAAATAAGCTTTCCGGAAAATACCGGAATATTCAATCTGTAAAACTAGATTTTACTACAAAAATCCTTTCCTATAATGCCATAGTAAAATGACAGTGTATTTTTTCCCCTTCCTAAGAATTTGTTTTCATAAAAGCACGGTTGATAAGGTAGTTTAAGTTTGGGATGCAAGAAGGTAGCTCTAGATAGTTATGTATGGCTAGTAAGTGCAGTTACGTATTCTGTCGTTGGCAGCGGATCGTTATCTGTTTCCACTAAAGGAAACTGGCTTTTCTACGAAAGAACCACCCCGACGGTTCACCGTCCCCCTTTACTCGAGTCGGCTTCTCCTTTTTACGTTATTTCATTTTTCTTTGCTAACGTTCACCTGCTAGTTAGCTGACTGCGGCTCTCATCGCCTCTAAGATAGTCGAGGGAAACAATAAATTAATTTATAATTTGATTTTTAAAACAGTTTATATTATGAAATGCTCTTACAAAAATTTCAGAGTTTCAACAAACGACAACAGTAGGTACTTCAAAACGCGCCGTCGGCTATGAAGTTTAATGTTAGATGTCAGTACAAAGGATGGCGCTCAGAGAAGCGCTAGAACAGTTTCCTTGATACATTTGTATTCCTTACAGACAAGTAATCAATATCCGTTGAACACCGAGAGCATGGACAGGTTTGTCCTGTGTGGAGCAATTTTTCTTTCCACACCTAAACACGGTAGATTTCTCGATGTTGAAACGTGTTCGAATCTCGTAATTAAATTTGTTTTACTGCCATGGAAACCGGCTATTGTTTTCAAGCTGAGCAAGCTTGCTCGTGGAGTTTGTAAACAAAACTAGAGATTTATATGAAACATTTACGTTGATGCAAAATATGGGTACTGTTAGCAACGGAACTATATGATACTGTGTGTATTGCAAAAAAATAACGCTTTGCGCCGTCACGTGTATGAAATAAAATAACAAAGGCAACATGGTGCGGATGGAGCTTGATACATATTTGAATATATTACCGAACACGAAGATAATACCGGCGACATGCCATACTTATTCATAACACCACCTCAACGCAGTGAATGAATACAAAAAAATATGTCGAATATGTCGGTCGCTACGTGTACGATGAACCGGCTAATGAGATAGCATTCTAGCTTAATATCCTATTAAAGACTGGCAGTTCCTTCACAACATTTAAAGGAATGCTTGTCGAGTGCATTCAAAGAACTCCACGTTTATCGAAGACCACTTTGAGCTCACAATTATTTCACCGTTCTCTGTACACGTTTCGTCTGCGTACAGCAAACGCCTTCAATTATCTAAATTGCGGTGAATGAAAACTGAGCGATAGTTTTAGCAATAATTGATAAGAAGTTAATTTAAATTATTTTTAATATTTTTGAAGCTCTCTGCCCATTACAATGTACCTTCACCATTATCATCATTTAAGTCGTAGGATTTGCACTGCTGAACGTATTACCCCTCAAATCTCCATAGATTTCCAGAGCGAAATATTTTGCATCCTCCAGCAAAAAAACTGTATCCTCAATAAATGGGAATCAGTTTACAAAAGTATTTGAAAATATTGTCTCAGCGTTGTCTCGCAAGTTCAATATTTACATGTATGTCAATAGCGAGCTGGCCCAAGTTGGGAAGTCGTCCACTTTGCCCAGATTTCCTGTAAACACATCCATTGTCCCGCTCCCAGTGTGTTGGCAGTTCGCACCCAAACCTAAGGGAAGGAAAGGGTGTATTCCTAACAAATCTCAAAGTACATTTTATGCTAACTATGATATTGCCAAAATTAATCAATATTTTCGAACTACGAAATACTTACTTTATAAAGCAAAGATTTCCACATAATTCAAAATTATAAAAAAAATAATTAATGACTTTTTTTTAAATTCACTTTAGCAAGATGCTGTTTAGGTTATTTGTTTGCCTGCTCAAGTTAGTTTTTGTAAAAACTGAAAATAACAAAAAGTAAATAAAAAAATGTTACGAGCTTTACACGTTACACTTAAAGGTTATCACTTTTTGGCTATATAATTTGGAAGTTTTTTGAACATCGTAACCGTAGTCGTAGCTTAGAAAAAGAAAAGGAAAATTTGAAATATTTCAGTTTGGTTTTAAATCAGGTTACTGACAAAACACGAACCAAAATAATTTAGCTTTATAACCTTTATAAAAGCCAACCTGTGAACTAAGATGCGATGTCTAGTTTTAGTTGGTACTCCAACGATTGTGAAAATCGCATATTTAGCTTCGTTCGCTCGATCAATTACAAAACTTGGCACTCTTATTTAGTTAAAGTTGTAACCAATTAGCAAATCAACAAGTCCCAATATCGATCAAGAAGCACTCTTGAGTACACAAGTGCGTCAATGGATAGACCCTAAGCTCCGGAGATTAGACGGTGGTGGCTGTCACCTTGTGGCGCACTCGACCTGAGTGGCTCTCGAGACGAGACCCGTCTGCAAACAACTCAAATATGCAGAACACGACCGAAACTTTCGTGTGTGCTCCTAGAACGCATCCCTAAAATAATGTGGAATCGGTTTGGATGTGTTTGTTTTTATCGAGATAGAGTACACATTGGTGTCGATTCAGTTGTTGCATTTTCCTAAACTAAATTTGTTAAATTGTCTGTACCTAATGGTAGACAAAAGGACAAAGTACTTGTGAGAAGTCGTAGTTTTAGAAATCTAAAAACGTTTTTTATTTATTTAATATAGGTACGCGATCCTTGCTGTGTGTATGTCTGCGTTTTAACGTTGCGTGTATGCGCTTCGTTCATAGGCAGCAAAAAATGCGTACCTATAAAGCGGAACGTCATTGGCTGTTGTTATAAAGCGGTAGTCGTGATTCTGCCCATTGGACACGAGTCAACTTCGCGAGACAGTTCAGGGAGTCAACTGATTGTTCAGTCACTGGCCTTTCACCGGCCCCGCATTTAAAGACGTTTTGCGACCACGTATCCTGACTCCCTGAACAGTCTCGCGACGTTGACTCATGTCCGATGGGCAGTAAGGTTTAGAATCACGACTACCGCTTTATAACAATTCGCAGACAATGCAAATCTGTCCTGACACAGGGATAAATACTGCACCACTTGCGTCTCAGATGGGCAATCGCCCACCACGACCCCAAGGTCTTCAAAAATGAGTGCCTCAATCAGCTTGAATAAAATCAGAACAAAAGGGAAATGATGTGTCTAAATTGCAAAATTCGAAAGTGTTAAGTAAGAATTCATCCAGGACAAAGCGAGGCGAATAATTAGAAATGTTCAGAGGCAGGGTCCGCGAGTGATTGATGTAGTGGAAACCGCGCCGGTGCCGCACCCCGCTGCGACAACTTGGAGACATTAAGAATATTTAAATTGTAAATTGCTCCCTGCACTGAATACCTATTTGCAAAAAGTTTGCCCTTTTATACAATCGCCAGGAAACTTACGAACCGGGTTAAATAAGCATATTGTTTTCATTTATACAAGCGGTACTGAGTTCTTGCGATGTCCGGTAAAAGTTGGTGCTTTGATATTGAAAGTCACATCTTTTACCTGAACTACTAAGTCATTAAAACTCTAGCTCACGTTATATTTGATTCAAAATTTTACTACGAGGTAGAGCACAGCGAGGTTTTCTCGCTCTAAATTGTAGCAGCCCGCCTCGGCGGTACCTCCGCCTTACAGAAAATTGTTTCAAATAGTGTTGTGTTCCTGCGTTGAGTAAGGTTGCTAGAGCGCTTGATTGCCACATTAGTTGTATAAAAAAACTATTTTAATCGTATTTCAAAAACGATATAATGCAAGAGTGTTAGCATTATTTTACATGAATATCAACTTACGTCCCAGCCTATGCAAAATAGCAAAGTTGAAGGTACGGGGCATGGCCTAGAAAAAAAATATCGTATTGGATTGTATCTAGAGTTCTTCCATACGACACCCCAGTTCCTTTATTTAAATTACTACTTTTTTAACCCATTTTGGTATTAACTTTGAGATTTTATTTACCCTTAGGCCGATTTGATTCATATTCTTACCAAAAAATGATGATAGTACCTACTACTTTTCGAACTATCAAATTTTATGCAGATCGCATGAAAGGTCCGAAAGTTATGCTCGATCGAACAAACATACTTATTTACATAAAATATACCACGCCAAATTGTCCAAAGTGTTTAAGAGATCTTCGTTCGCGTTGCTCATTCGATCAATATTATTAATATATCTTTGAATTTATGTAACGCATTCATATTGAAACCGAAACTCCTACAACTTGCACAGATAGTGATAGAAACGAAATGTTTCGATTAGTACCTATCTAATTGTACCTATTTATTATAATGTACCTACTAATAACATATGGCATCGCCTTAGGGATAAAAAAAACCTGTTATGATGTTATACTGTATTCTAAATAAATAAATAAATATTTACATAGCATGTTCATCGCAAACAAAAATGACATACCTACGTCATGTAAAATATTTACGAGGCCAGATATACAAGAGCTGCTGTTCCTAGCATCACTCAATTGCAAAAGGAAACTGAATTTGTGAGGAGAGAGAGCATGAACAAATGGAGCAGAACTGCGACATCCCCGATAACAATAAGACTCGCAGATGGTAGACTATAACATGAATATAACAAACTAAAGAAAGGGGCTGATTGAATCATCCGCTGTTCTTTGTCATAAATCCGACAACGGGCGGCCGTCTAACAATGCGTCCTGAAATCGTTCCATTTCTCATTTTGTTACCGTCCCCTTTAATCTCGCATCCGTAGAAAAGTGGATCAGCGTTGCAAAAGGGCATTGCAATGCAGGCAGTGCTTTTGATTAATCTATTGTGAAAATATACAATTATAGGCATATATATACAGTGATGACATATGGCACTGAGACTTGGTCGCTAAATATTGGCCTTATACACAAGCTCAAAGTCGCCCAACGGGCTATGGAGAGAGCTATGCTCGGCGTTTCACTGCGTGATAAAATCCGAAATTTGGAAATCCGTAGAAGAACCAAGGTTACCGACATAGCTTTCAGAATTAGCAGGTTGAAGTGGCAGTGGGCCGGCCATATAGCTCGCAGAACCGACAACCGTTGGGGAACAAAGGTTCTCGAGTGGCGACCACGAACCGGACGACGCAGTGTTGGAAGGCCCCCCACCCGATGGACCGACGACATTGTTAAGGTTGCGGGAAGTCGGTGGATGGAAAAGGCTCAAGACCGTTCGTCATGGAACTCTTTGGGGGAGGCCTATGTTCAGCAGTGGACTTCATCAGGCTGATGATGATGATGATGATGATGACAATTATAGGCAGAACGCATTTATTATCCGAGCTAGCGCTTCGTTTAACACTTTGGCACGCAAGCAAGCAAGCAAGTTGAAACGCTTGCTTACTAACAAATTATTTTCTTTAATCTATTTTGCAACTTTAACTATAAGTTAGTCTAGTGTTTTTTTTTTATAAACCCGGCTCACTAGAGCCTTTTTTCTTGTACCCTAACTTACATAAACTTGAAATTAGAGATGAGATATGATAAAAAAAAGCTCGGTATAGGCAAAAGTATTATAGGTGACCGTTTGCTTCGTGCATTTCACAAATAACCCTGTATACTACTACTACATATAGTGTAACTTTAGTTATTTATTATTTGAGTTTCGTTGTTAGAAAAATATTAGAATAAATCAAAATATTTTTCATTGTTTTTCTCACCAGAAATGTCCTTCAGAGAATTCAGAGTATATTGAGATAGATACCAAATGAAATGGTTTAACATCATAAATTACCCTCACCTCAGCTCAACATGCCTGCCTTTATAACGTAGCGCGATATTTCCCTGTTGCCGAGCCTTCGCTAGAGCAAACATCATTTTCATGAAAAGGTCATTAGTTTATTCATTGCCCAACACAGATAAACAGCACAAATCTGGGCAACCAAATTATAAAAATCTGTTATGCGGGTTCAGCAAAGCAATAAATTACGTAACCGCTTACGGCAAAGAAGTCGTAACAGTCTATAAAAACGCCATTCAGCGCTCGAATGCGTAGTTAAACATTTACAAGTCTCATAAAAATCCGAGCAAGTGTTTTCATGACATAATGAGGGCAGATGGGCGGCCGTTGGCCAAAACAGTATTCCCGATGTGGCCACTCCACCCGCACCCCTGTCAACGTCGCTGAGAAAAACAGGGGATTTTATTTTCCCCAACTAATTTGAGGTTACTTTTCGATTGCTGCCCCGCGCCCTGCCGGAATTCCGACTAGTGTATCTTGGGTAACGATCTTTTATTGAGCCAACCACAATGATCTGCTTTGGGACGTGTCCGACTGGTAGTGATCTGGATCAGTTGAGCTATCTATAGAACGGTCTTTAGATAGCTCAACTGTTTCTTGTGTATTTTGTAAATATTAACTTATATAGTTTTAAGTTTCTGTAAATAAACTTACTTAAATTGTGATCTGCTTGATCATACTTGATTCGGCACCATTTATTCTTTATTTAAAATAAAACATTTGTTATAGTTACTTTTAATTTCCGGAGTGAACATAAATCTGGCTGTAGCTCACGCTTCAACTCTCTCTAATGATTTTAGATAGATAGTAAAAACATTTTTGGCACCACAGACACACACAATTAACATAGTAAAGCATTTTAAATTTTATGGTTTATTGTTGCAATACAAAAAAATACCATGATAGAAGATAAATGTACTCCAAGTACACTCCACTCCACTTTGAATCCGTATGCCGAAATCTTAGGGGACAGATATCTCAAAAATCTCCCTCATAAATAAAGCTGAGCGGAAACAACATGCGAATTCCACATAATTGTATAATTCCTGTTAGGAGAGAGCGGAAAATCCGAGACAGTCGAGATTACAACCGTTAACCGACTGATCCCGGGACGGAAGAAACAGAATGTCTCGTGACTTGGATAATGTTCAATTTATTGCAGCGCTAAAATGTTTACGGATATCGCGCGGAAACGAAACACCCCAAGGACGGCGAGTTCTACTCACCCTTGTAAACACGTTTTATTGGCTTTATAATATGTTTTACGCGTGACGTTTTACAAACGATCCCCGAGGAGCGTCGAATTATTTTTACGGCACGTACTCGCACGGCGCGCGAAAACATCGGAAAATTCAGTACACGAGGGATTTTGTAATTACACCTCTTAAACAAACAGTTTGTGTTCTCGCAATGGAAACCGAATGTAGGATTAACGCCGTTTTAATTGTGCACTGGCTACGGATTACTCACGTTGGTACACCGTCAGATACATTAAATGGTTCCCTACTAATGTGTGCTAATTTGCTAAATCTCAGAGAACGTGTTCGTTTAGCAATCGAGTGAGGAATGTGGCGCTGTGGAACAATTGCAGGGCGTAATACCAGTCAACCGCTTGATGAAGGTCCGGCCACCCCGCCCACACCGCCGCTTCCTGTCAGCCGCTTGGCACACACTGCCCCATACCTACCTCCTCCACCATTAGTTTTCACCTGTTTATTTGATATATAGGTAACATCGATCTAGAAAAATATATCAAAGGCAGCTAATAACATTATCTAAGAAAAAAAATGCAGAAGGAAAGGATTCATCACCAACATTATACAAGCAAACAAATGCCACTGGCAAACAAAAAGTCGTTTGATTGTCACAAATAACACTCATTACCCTGCAACACGATTACGAGTCTAGCTCACTTTGATATCGAACTAAAAAAGATGATTTTCCGCTGTCGCGACATCAAAATCTAATTCGCACAAACTCGCCAGAAACGAAAGTGTCTGTCACTTTCATGAAAGCGCACTGGTATTAAGGTAAAGAGCTGTTTATATAAATGCAAAACAGATCGGCAGCTTGTCAGATCGGCTCAGTGCAGATTCCGCAGATCGAATATGGATTTAGAGTCGTCCCTATTTCGTCCGCTCCGACTCACACCCTCCCTACCGTCTATCGACGAGGTCGGACAGCCGAAAAATAATCTCTACATTCTAATAAAACAACTGAAACGAAATTCTACTGCAACTTGCTCGTTTCCTGTTCAGGTTTTAATATTTGTAGGTAAAATATATCCCCTGAGTATTTGCTATCTACTTTAATTTGTAATACGGTATTCGGAAAAGTAGTCGGCTAATATTACTTAATAAAACAATAATAATAGATAGATATATAATAACACCTATTTTACACAAGGCATACATATTAAAACTATAAAACACTTAATGCAGTTCAGTGGGCAGCATTATCGCTGAAAGCGATTTCTTCGAGGCAACCTTAGGATGGAAAATAATGAGAGGTGAGTAGGAACACACTTTGAAAACTTTTAAATAAAAAGGTAGATACTATTATTTTTTTATATACCTACCCTGACATTGCCTTGTTAATAGAGAAGTCTGTCAACCAAAGCAGAAGCTACTGTAGTAATAAATAAGCAATTTCGAAGAAAATATTTTGCAAAGTTCCGAAAAAGATAAACGACGGAAGCCTTAGTCGATTTCCTTATCGGCCGATTTTCGTATTAGCGTTCAATGCTGAACATTTCCTTGGAATGTTTGGCTAAAAGTAGATATCTACTCTCCTTACTTGCGGCTGAATCCAATCGGCGGGATATTAAAACTTTCCACTCATCGTGCTCTGGCCCTTTGTACGAGAGCGCGCCTCGACTCGGCCCAAACCCAATCGCCTTTTAAAAGGCGCAGCAAACTTTTTCGAATCTATGACTTCAAAAAATTATTAAACCAATAAAATAAATAAAGACTAGTTACAATGTAAGCTACGCGATAAGACAAGCAAAATCCTAAGCCAGTCGTATTACGACTTATTGCCCGTGGTCCGGTTCAATTGTCCGGTCAACCGGACTACGGAAAAAATATATTTTCATGGTTAGACAACCAAAAATATTAAAGGACAGTTGACAGCTGGTAAGTTTTGATTGCGGCCAAATCAAATGACACAAAAAAAAGCCGTAGCTTTACCATTTTGCATAGCTTTACCGTTTTGCGCAGTGAAGCTGTACCCACTTAGCAGCAGAGGTACCTTGTATAATTTCTTATTCAGCCTGCAGCAGATAAATAATTAAGAAAACGTTCGACGCAGCTTGCCCGAGCCCTGGCTGAGTAGATTCGTAATTAAGTAGGATTTTTCTTTTCATCTCTTAAATTCAACTATAGCCGCCTAGATAATATCATAAGCATGAACATTTTGTACTATATGTGTTTCGGTTGCATGAATCGGACTACTTACCATGGACCCATACTCCAGTAGTTTATTTACTAAACAGTGATCATACAAGTTTCTCACTATAATAACGAAAACTAAATGTAATGTTAATTCAAGCCTGTTGTACAAAATTGGGAACGAGTGCCATACTATACCGATAAAGTGAATTATTCACTTTCACAAGTAGTTGCTCTGATTTTAGAACTATCTCAAATCCAGGCGTTGCACATATTAACTAGTTCTGTGAGAAGCAAGTCTGCCTCTTAATTTGTATTCGGCCCTCGGACAGCCGAGAGAGGCAGGCGTGTGCTTCTTTTGTAGCTTCAGAAACCAATTTGTATACCAGTAAGAAAATTAAAAACTTTCGGATGTTTTCGCATTTACCTTCCTAACGTAATAAAAGCTTTTAATCTAGGAGCAATGTTGCCTCAACAATGTGCTTTATTTTGGTGAAGGAAATAAGTATTGTAAGGTACTTAGTTTGTTATTTTTCTCTCTTACCCAATAAGTTTTTAATGTTACCAGTTCTAACATAATTAAAGTAAAACAAATTACATTTTTAAAGACCCATGTTCTAGAATTTTAAAAATGATTTTAAAAACCATAAAGTCCTTCAACATTTCTTGCTTTTCCTATTTTCTGTATTTCCCTGCTGCAGAATAGGCCCCTCCATATCACCTAATGCGATTTTTACACGGGTAACTAAGGCCGCACGATTTACGCCGCACGGCGAAAATCGACCCGTGTAAGCCCCGCATAACTGTGCATGTCGTAAGAGGCAACTAAGAGGGAAAAAAGCTAGTGGATGGGCTATCCCCTATTGAAGCAACGATAACTCTAGCCGGCAGCACTCGCCAATCCGTGTGCTCAATGTGTGTGATGTGAATATGGGCAAATTGATGCTAACGTGATCGGAAATTTCTCTGGAAATTCTCTGGAAAACGGGGGAGGCCTGTATTCAGCGGACGTTCTACAGCTGAAATTATGATGATGATGATGAGATTTTCTGTATATATTTTTTAGTACCTATCTAAGAAACAGAAGGCCCTCTTTAGCTAGAATCACAAAAGACAGCAATTCAGATAAAGCTGCGTTCAAAGAAATTAACATTTATAACATACCATAGGACGAAGAATTCGAGAATTAAACGGAAAGTGACATTAAGACAGATGTTAAGAGCCGGAACAATAATTAAGAGGCTGTCGGTTTGAAACCGCGGCGTCGTCGGCGAGATTTAATTAGTGAGAGAACAATTCCAACTCGCCGTCCTGTGTGCCTGCTGGCCTCTACATTTGACCGAAATATCCAGTGCTACCTTCTACAGCTTACTTGGAAGCAGGTAAGCAAGTTCATATGACCTGATAGCCAAAATCATATTAACTAGACTAACTAGACTAGCCTGATAGCTCAGTTAGTAGTAACTCTGCCTTCTGCGCTAGAGGTCGCGGGTTCGATCCCCGCACTGGACAAACATTTGTGTGATAAACACAGATGTTTGTTCTGTGTCTGGGTGTTAAATATTTATATATTATGTATACCAGTCTCTGGTACCCATAGTACAGGCTATGCCTAGTTTGGGATCAGTTGACCGTGTGAATATGTCCGGATTTTTTATTTTTTTTTAATAAACTATTATCAAGTTTTACCTACTCGTACGTACAATGTCACTAAATTAGTGCTATTAAACATCTCGCCGTGGTGTCCCCGGCTGAAGAATAGGCCCCTCCATATCTACCTATCCGCGGATGTCGTAAGAGGCGACTAAGGGAAAACAGCTAGGGGATGGGCAGCAGCGTCCCTCATTTTAACAACGATAGCTCTAACTGCGCTCGCCAACCCGCATGCCCAGCGTGGTGAGTATGGGCAAATCCCCCCACATGATAAGGAATTCGCTCTGTCTGTGGGGGAGGCCATGTTCAGCAGTGGACGTCGTACGGCTGAAATGATGAATGATGATGAAACATCTCGCCATGGTGGCCTCTTATGGCCCAGTCTTCCATATCGGCATCTTACGTTCTTCTCTATTCCTGACCATCTTGTGCCCGCTTCATCCATCACTCATGTCCTCCGTGTTTTCTTCCCAGCGACCTCGTCTCCGGATATCCGCTCTAGGTTTCTTCTAGTCCAGCAGTTCAAGTCCGTGCTCTCCACTGCCCATTTTCTTTCTTCGCTATGCTGTCTATCACGTCACTCACATAAGTAATACTTTGAATCCAGTCGTTGCGTTTTCGGTCGTGCATTTTGATTCCGAGCATTGCTCTTTGAAGGATATATATTTAGAATTTAATTTAGCTTGTTGTTATAAGAACATACCAAGAACAGAAACAGTAGACATTTTGTGTGAAAATAGATGAGACTTGCCGAAAACGCTCGACACTGTCGTATTCGGCATGCGTGGGGTAGTATTGGCAGAAAATGTGAAGCGCGCTCAATAGTCGCGGTTTCATTGTTTTTCTAAGTAAAGTCAGGGTAAAGTGAAGCAAAATCGCTTCGCACATGCTGAATACACGATTCATGACTAACTCTGTGAAATATAAATAATTAACAACATGACAATGGACAACGTCTTATTAAAATGTGATATGTTTCACAAAAAAGTCCGAGAATACGACACGTCTGGGACTACTGGCAAATCGGATTTCCCTATCTCCCCATATTTGTATTCGAAGCCCGATCCATCTAATATTTCCTTCCAACTCCGCCGACGCTATCTGCGTTCCTTCCTGACACTGAATCTAATCGGAATAGATATTAAAACTTTTCTTAGAACCGACTCCTTCTTGCAAATAAAGTACACGGGAAAAATTATACGGTACGCAATGAAAAAATTGTTATTACATCCATATTTCTCACAAGTTCCGTTACGTTAGAGATTGGATTTGGCTGGATATAACATATAACTGCTGTGATTTCGTTTTATCACTATGTCATAAGTTTCAAGATACAAATAAATTAGTACCGTCTATAAAGTCTTATATAAACAGGTGAGTTTTTTTTCAGGGCCATTTAGGCGAAATCGGTAAACGTGAGAGTAATCGAAAAGTGATGTTAGGAGTTATGGGCTCGATTTTGAAAAAAATAAGATCTGCATAAAAATATGTATAGTATTTCAAAGAAAAAAATGATATTTTTTTTCGCATTTCTGTTTTTTGTGTTTGATAATAAATAAATAAATGCATGATAACAATGTGTATAAAGTTGTTTGAACACCTTCAAAACTGCATATTGTATAAAATATTGATCAATTTATAAACTTATAATTTTGAAGGTGTTCCAAAAACTTTAAACACATAGTTATCGTAGATTGATTGATTTATTAACAAACAAAGAACCGACAAATGCAAAATTTATTTTTTCCAAAAACCTACATTTCCTGAAAAAATGTAAATAAATTTCAACTTTTTTTAACGCTGATCTTATTTTTTTCAAAATCGAGCTCTTGACTCATAACAACACTTTTTGATTACTCTCACGGTGTACGTTCATATCCTACTTTTACTAATATTATAAATGCGAAAGTGTGGATGGATGTATGGATGTTTGTTACTTAATCACGCCAGAACGGCTGAATGTATTTTGATGAAAAGTGGCACAGAGATTGATTATAGGCTGGAATAGCCCGTAGGCTTTATATCCCTGTAGTTACCACGCGAGCAAAGTCGCGTTCGAAGCCTAGTAAAGTAATTTTCAGAGCTCAAAAACGACCTACCGAACTAACCTTGAAATTTCAGTCATCGTCTTGCCTTACAGAGATTGTTTCCTATGTAAGTGAAAACAAACCTGCACTTTGGTCAAAAAAATAGGGGAGGCGAGGTCCTCATTAAAGCTTCTAAGGTTATAAATACGAGGGTTCCGAAAACATTCCTTCTTATTCACAGAGCTGTGGCTGAGCTCCGGAGACTTTCAAAGGGGAAGCGATAAAAAAACCACTCCTTTGATTTCCTGATTTATGCAAAAACAGCGCACCTCCTACTCGTACCAGTGAATTATTTATTTTGAACTACCCGGTAATTACCATAATAGTCTTTCATCACACTGATTATTTCACCTACAGAAATGTTGACTTACAAGTCACTCTCCAACACTATTTGTATTTTTCCGAGGTGTTCACGGAATAATCCTGGTCCACTCAATACAAATACCTACAACTGTTGGCATTAGGGAAAGTTGCTAAGTGCCTCCGTCAGCGTGTAGCCTGCCTTATCTAATTTATTTAACTGTTAGCGGGGCCGCACCGCATCGAAAACAAGTTTCTCTTATGTTAGGACATTACTAAGTATATAAGCATTCGCTACTATCGTTCTTTTAGCAGAATTTTATTATCTAGAGATTTTTGCGGCTCTTTGTGAGGATAATTTTGATGTGGGGGTGGAAAACAATAACAAATTTGACTGAAAATATTGCGTTGCAAATCATTTCAGCCAGATTTCAGTGTGAGGGGGGTACAAAGATGCACTCCACTAAAGGTTAGCGCCCATGGACAGAATGGAGGCGCTGCGAATGATTCGCCAAAAAATTGTAACTCGAACTGTTTCTATTTTAAGTATGTACAACTAAAAACACACGCTGAGGGTCTCGTAATCTCCTTTGCTTTTCAAAAAGTTCGCAAAAAATTAACCAAGCTCGTGAACCGAATAAGTACATAATTACGAGTACATTACTGCGTCATAGAGATACTGCAGGGCTTTCAAAATACATTTTCACTGATCTCTGTTTAAGCAATTTCCACTTTAAGATAGGACGATACACAAAGAGAAACCGTATGAATATCAATGAGGCGTACATAAAAGATAGCAAAAGAAACTATTTTAATCTAAACAAGAAGAAATATCACAAGTTATGTGTATGGAGTCGGAAGGAGCATAAAATATTTATCAAAAGACTCCTGACTGCGTCCGCGTCCCGGGGGAGCGCCACGTCTCGACTACACTACGCTCCCCACTACTTAGCACCTTTGAATAACGATTTACTTCACGTCACTTGTGACAAAACTTACACAGAAACTGAAGTGCCTCGTAGTTCAATCGAAATTCTATTATTCTCCTTGAAATAGGCGGCGTGCTTTGAGCGGTATTTGTAAAGAAAGTTCCTACCGTGGGGGAAACCTACAACTCCGTTGTGTTGTAAAGTAAAGCAGTACTTACGTATTATATTTTATTAATTTTAGTAACCGGTGGGTACCTACGCAAGTGGCAATTTGGTTGCGTGTACGATTTTGTTTCAATTTAAAGGTTGAGAGGCGGAAAAACGGTGCACTGGAGCGGTGAATGTCCGGTACTTTTGCTTTGTACGCGACTGTTTGGATGAGTGAACCGCCCGTGTTCGCCATATTCAAACCAAAGAGGTAGCATGCAAAAAAAAACGAGCACGTATGTGACAACTGGAAAATAAATTATTCTCTATTTCAAAAATAATTGTAACCGAAAACAAAGCATCATTTATCAGTCGAAGCGCAGTTTCCCGAAGCTACTCAACAGAGTTGTCTAAGAAGAGTAACGTCCTATTATTCAGAGGAAGAGCAAAGTTATTGTGCGATATCTCGTCGTTAGTTCGATGGGTACAGACGTTTACGTACGGATGGGTACGGAGGCGGCGCTTTCAACTTAGAGAAGGTAGTCCTTACCTACAGCTGACAGTTTGTCCAAATAAATGATAGATGAGTAGGTATCTAGGTACTTAGTTGTCTGGATATCATACAAATAACGGTTTTAAAACTAAACGGAAATCTAAGCTGTACCGATCTAGAGTCCTTTTCAGAAACAGGTTCCCCGGAAATGAGCGAAACTAAAATGGTACTATGGCAAAATTCCGTTACACGATGACAAAAACGCCCGTTAAGGAACTTCCTTTGTGAAAAGACTGTTAAAGCAGTTTCTGCAAAACATAAGTAGGTACATTATCAAAATCTTGAAAAAACCCTTCTTGTCTTCGCTTTCTTATATCTGTAATCTGTAACAGTGTATTGAGGTACTAAATAGGTAACTTCCCCTCAGCTCGTTGAAGGATCAACTCCAAACTTTTTAATTAGTTCAACGACAATAATCGAAGAGTTCCTTTGAATTTAAATTATCGCTTCCTCAATATTTCCAAAGAATACTTTTATTTTAGATTTTGAACAGATTTAATATTGTACATCTTAATCACGTCTGATCGAAGCGACGCGTGACCCGAGAGCTGGCTCTTATTTGGCCCAGCGAATTAGCATTGCCATCCAGCGTGGCAATTCCGCCAGCGTCTTGGGGACGCCTCCGACTGGTAGTGATCTGGATCAGTTGAGCTATCTATAGATCGTTTGTAACGGTCTTTAGATGGCTCAACTGTTTCTTGTGTATTTTGTAAATATTAACTTGTATTAGTTTTAAGTTTCTTTCTGTAAATAAAGACTATATGTACAATAAAAAAAAAAAAAAAAACTTAATCATAATTTCATATTTTAGAAGTCGAATTCAACGAAGAATAAACTATAATATGTATATATATCTTTAATGAAAATATATATAAAATAATTGTGTGCCTATCATCATCATGCGTCATCACTTTTACAAATAACTATATTTCGTCGACCATTAACTGGAGAATACTAATTGATCGAGCGTGCGAAGCGAGCATCATTATCTCCTTGCCCATATCCCTTTTCACACACAACAACACAACACAACATGTTATCCCATCATCAACATCAACATCCATCTCAAATAATAATACAAAACTCAACGAAATATATTAGATTGCTCGCAAATATTATCGAGACTTGCGAAAACTAGCAATTGTGCAAAAAAAATCTTAATGCATCAAACCACTTTTACATTACTTAGGTATGATTATTTATTGGCCTTATATCTATATTTAAGTAAAACGCTGTTGATTACCTGTAAACATAATCAATACACAATCTCTTTCCATTGGGATAGGCCAATCCCTTTGGTCAAAAATTCACTACACTCGTAAGAGATAATACGCCGATTTGTATTAGTACAAACACAGGTAATTGTTTTACGAGCATGTTGACGATTATACGAATTTATGGGTGGTTGCAGAGGGTGAACAGTGTCTGGATGACAGAACTGTAATAAGGGGTTCAAATTAGGGGGTAGGTATGTGTTAACTAAAATGCTCTAGAACTTAAAAAGTCAAACGTAAGTTGAGCTGACGCACCGAGGATTCCACCAATTAAATTTGTGAATCATAACTAAATTCTAGGCAGGGAAAATAAAATTTCTTGTATAAACTATAAACGTCAGGAAATTCGTTAAAATCTAAAAGCCAAATGCAAATTGACCGAAATGTATTGATAGCACTGGAATATTGATAACACTGGATGTTTAGTTTTGAAGAAGATTCAAGCTGTCTTTATTTTTGGCTATACCTACCTACCAATTGATTAGCCTCAAACCATACCATACCATACCTCAGGTCGTGTGGATACCACCCATTTAATTTTTAACCAATTAAACCCATTCAATAAACAAAACAATAGACAGAAAAATAATTCTCATCATAAAGCTTCTGTTTAAAATAAGAAAATAAAATTAATAACACAAACAATAATAAAAAAAATAACAAACAAAAATAAACAATAACACAACATTTATAAACTACTGTAGGACACTTACGATTGAAGGATGACACGTATACAATAAATGTAGTGATTATTGGACTTCTATTTGAATGCCCTTGGTATTTTTAACCGCACTTCTCATCCCCAAGAAGGGGCTACCTTAGGGGTAATGCTCGCAAGGTCGGTTACTGAGTACAGCCACAGCCAGTGGCCGGTAGCCGGCGGCGCGGTGGCGTGTCCACGAATGAATAGCCATTGAAAAGTCATCAGTTATGTAGGGCGTATCGTCGCGCGCCATGTTCTCTGAGTAATTTTTCCATGGGCAATTTTCCACAATTTTCAACAAGCGTAGTCCGCCCTCGCCCTTTATTTAAAAGAGCGCGGACGGATGCATTCTCGTATGTGCTCGCAGGGATAAACATGCGCTGATTGTTATGAATCTAAACGAACCTGTGTCTACAAACTTTTTTATCATATTATGTTGCAGGTAGAGTAGAAATCAAATTATTTTACACACGCAACATCCAAATATGTCCAAAAAAATTTTAGACGTCCTCCGTCAGAGTATCAAGTGACAGCCGGTATAGGTCATACTTTTCGGGCGGATAAGTCGAAAATAATCGTTCCGTCCCGCCCGACTCGTCGTTGCTCCTAATATCGTCCGTATAGTAACGAGTTGCGAGTACCGAAATAACCAACTTATGAGTACTTGCATTGTAGCTTTTGGATATGTTTGTTGCACGTTACTCAACCTTAAATGGATCCTCTATTAAGTTCGACCGTACCTATCAGGCAAAATTGCACTCTCAAACGAGTCTGATATTAATCGATACGGATAGCTTCACATATCTAAATTGGCGTGCAACAAACCGCACTAACGTATGGACCATTACGAAAGAGTCGTGAAACCGCGGAAACTAAAAGGCTGCAATAAAAATGGTCAAAGCACTCTGCACTGAGCTCAAATTTATGCAAATTGACTGAAATGTATTGATAGCACTGGAAAATATTTTTCGTTTCGAAATAGATTCAAGCTCTTTTTATTTTTGTAGTAGTTCGCTCCAAACTAAAAGCTCGTGACAGACTTCATAAGAACGCCTCAAAAGAAAGATCAGCAAGCTATAAAGAAGGCTATGCTTGGTGTTCCTCTACGTCCTACGAGATCAAATCAGAAACAAGGAGATCCGTAGAGAAACTAAAGTCCATACCTAACATAGCCAAGATGATTAGCATGTAGAAGCGGCAGTGGGCCGGGCATGAAGCTTGGAGAACAGACGGCCGTTGGGGCAGAAAGGTTCTAGAATAGAGACCGCGCACCGGAAAGCGTAGCTTAGGACTGCCCCCCACTAAATGGAAAAAAGACCTTATTGCAGGCAGGTTGCAGGCCGTACAAGATCGGTCGCTATGGAAATCTATGGGAAAAAATCATTCAGAAACATTTATGGCATAAAAATATTATTTATTATAGTTTTGAAATATGTTGTCAAATATAAAAAATAATAGGGTAAGTTTTTAGTTATTTTTCTATTGTCTACATTTATTTTATTTATTAACACAAAAACGTTTATATTTATAATCAAATAGTTGGGAAGACATTATTTCTTATTGTAACATTATGTTAGAGAAACCACTGGCTCCTGTAACACAGTTTTTACTATTTCTAGAGCATATAAATTAAATTGATAATTTATTGATTATTCAATATTTTGATTAGTTTTTGGTCTTAACTCGGAGATTTGGTTTGCTTCGTTCACTCGATCAAATATATCCAGAAAAATCACTGGGGCATAACATAGTCTACTAATATCAAAGTTATAAGACCAATAATTTTATCTTGATTGTACTTGAAATAGGCTCTGTTACATCCATATTAGTTTAGTGGTGTAATAAGGTCACATAAAAAGTTATGCTCAATTTAGTTTCATACGAGCCAGCCATAGTTTAGGGCGCGCGGGTGCAAAATATTGCCAAAGAAAATTAATAAATGAAAACGCTCCTGTCGTTTATTTATTTTGGATTAGGGTACACAAAAGTGTATTAAAATTTCGTGGTTTTGGTGGTTTGTCTCAGATTACAAACCCGACTATTATTAAAGTATTCGTAAACTAGCAAAGCCCACTTGGCTTTGATAACTTTCTTTGTAATTTCATTTGGTATTCTACTATTTTGAATACTTTTAATAAATTATTTTTTTCTGCGTAGCCGGTTTCGGCCACCAGAAACTAGACAAGTGAAAGTCAAATTTTATAACTTTGTTTGCGTCACTATTACCGTGCTAAATTTCTGTACGATAAGGCAGTGTTAAAAATGCGAAATATATTTCAGTCAACTGAAATACCTTTCAGATATCGCATGCCGTTTGAACACGGTTAAATACTAATAGTCTGCTCTGACTACGAATGAATAGACGAACATACCAAACTGTCGGACTTTGGAACCTTATAAAAGCTAGCTTCTAAAATATTTTTTTTTTCATTACACCCATACAAATCATTAGATTATTTTTACCACTCATCTAGTACAAGTCACAAGGCTGGTACGCAATCAATTGTCATGTAATTAATGTTAATAAATTAATCTCCAGTTACGGGAGACAAATTAGACGCAGGCTGCACGACTAACGACGGACTATTTGGATTAAATGGGGGTTGATGTTTATGATTTACAGGGTGGTGTAATTGTGGCGCCTGGCTGTCGCGGCTTGCACGCCTACTTGATGAGAGCAGCTGGATCACTCTGTATAAGTTCGTACTTCGAGTGTCAGACCAGACAACACGCTTCAATTCATACATTTTTGGGGACGTCGGGCATAAGATTGGAAATGAAAAGGATACAAAATAAACTAGCTGTTTGTTCCATCATGAGGAGTGCCAACGACCTGTCTGCCTCGCCGACACTTGCAAATGAACATCATAATTACAGTGCTCTTAAGAACAATAAATTTTTGCTTTCCACTTACTCATAAGTTGATGATAAATGGATCATTAGAGACAAGCAGAAATATCTTTGAAATTTTCCACTTGTAAGTTTTATTATTATAGAGTGCGTTTTATTATGCTATATAGCTATGACTGGCCTCACAGCTCAGCTAGTAGTAACTCTGCCTTCTGCGCTAGAGGTCGCGGGTTCGATCCCCGCACTGGATAAACATTTGTGTGATAAACACAGATGTTTGTTCTTTGTCTGGGTATTAAATATTTATCTATTATATATATATATATATATATATCAGTCTCTGGTAACCATAGTACAGGCTATGCGTAGTTTAGGATCAGTTGACCGTGTGAATATGTCCAGAATATTTATTTATTTATTATTATTATAATTTTAGGATCCAACGTAGACGCACCGCCTATTCTAGTTTATACCCACACTATTATGATCCAAACTAGTCCAGGTTTACATGCCGTAACTTTGTTATGATAGCCGTAATAAAACAATGGCGATACACGTCCAATGCGACGATGCCGGTTGTTGACTATTCATTAAAGCATCTCCCCGTAAGGCAAACAATTTTGTTATTACATTTCCTGCATAGTTGCCACAATTGATACACACCTGATATAATTGCGCGGTTAATTAATTTACAACTCGAAAGTAAGCATGAAACTCATTAATTACCTCTAAAGATATCAGCAAAGGTTCACTGTTCAATAAATTAGGAACAATAATTGAGACCGAGTTCTATTTGGAGAGCGAGTACGTACAAGTATACCGAACTAAGAGACACAGCTTGTTTGTCCTCGCAGACTAATTAAAAAGTTTCTTCCTAGAACTTCCGAGAGGAAGTAGAGACGAAGTAAAACTGGCGTTGATTTTATGGTGAAACATATTCAGATAGCGATCTGTAAATTAAATTCTATGGTTCCAGTAAATAATTTCTTAGGTTAACTATCGAACGGAATTATAAGAAAAAAATATGTATGAACCCATCCATGGATACAATATCCATCCGTACGGTAACCATCAAAAACTGTAGTTGATAACTCCATTGATTTAGCCGGCTATCGTGTGAGTCGGGATGGCGTATGAATATGTATGGGCGGATGAGCACGATCCTGCAGATAATGGAATCTGCACACGGAAGCAGATCCGATTAGTCCTTGCCACAATTAGCGGACGTCGTCGCTTTGAAAAAACGTTTAAAAGTTAAAACGTGCCTTTTGATCCTTTTAATTGTTTCTGTGTCTTTCACGGCGTTTAAGGTCCTTAGTGGAAATAAAGTATAACAAATAGGTAAATAATAGGTTTAATAGGACAAATAGGTTTCAAATCATCCTTCACTACGCCTCCAGCCAGTTTATAGCCAAACATACTGAAACACATAACTTTAATTTATTTATTTATTTATTAAGATAACAACATCATAACAGGTTTTTTTATTAAGCCCTAAGGCGATGTTATATTTAGGTACCTACTTAACTTAATTTATTAACAACACTAATTAATATATTTTGTCTCAATGACAAGCTGAACCATTTCCATGACTTTCGGCAGGTTTTGGTAAAACACGTCTACACTGTTTAACATTTAACTTATACTAGTGGTTTTTCCCGAAATGGGATCTCGCGATGTCTGGTAAAAGTTGTTATTTTGATGAACGTTGAGGCACATTTGGAAATAACATTGAAAATCGCATCTTTAGCATATTCTTACTATTGGCCGATCATCCCTATAATTGAAACTCAAACGATTGAAAAATTGAAACTTCGGTTCGAACATACATCAAAATATATTACAATTAAATACAAATACGTAAATAGATAACATATCGTCCAAGTTGTTTAAGCGATCTGCACTTGCATTTTTTTTTGTAAAACTAAGGCGTTTACTTTGCAGTTAACTCGTTGAAAAATTTTGAAAGCATATGAAATTCTAATAGGTAAAACCTACGAGTAGGTATTCCAATATGACCTTTCGCAATATTGCTAGTATGCATGGGACATGAATAAAGATGCGAATGAGGCTGGAGATGCGCGATAGCAGAACCCTGGCATAAGCACGTGCCGCCCACCCCTGCAAGTGCACCGTAAGTATTGTTTACGTCTCATCATAATACCCAAACAAAACTAAAACAAACATATCCGTCTTTTTGTTTTTAACGGAGAAGATCACAATTAATTTTAATGGTATTAAAAAATCCTCTCTATTGAAGGCGTGCCTTGAAAGAGCTAATGTATGTTTATTAGATTGTTAGATTTCAGTAGGATTTTAACACAGCCGACCGAGCGAAGCGAAATCTTCGCATCAGTCTGCAGTATTTTATGGTTTGCATTTAGCTAAATTGGGGAAGGAGTTAACTGGATAGAAAAAAATTAAACTGAAAACATAAGTCCAAAAAAGGACATTGATTCATACTCAATGCGTTCAAATACCTATACCTACGTTCATGGCTAGCTAACATGTAGTAACTACTGAAGAAACAATATTTGTTTTTTTGTTTTGTACGATTCTCGAATATGCACAAATAAGCAAGATCGCGTTAATACTAGTGATGCTTCGTTCAAGCCGTCTCGGAACACCATGTAAGCATTGCTTCTCGGTGCGACGTCTCGGTAGCGATTATGTCGTTGCGGGTTCCGTGGTAGCCGGTGCTAAGCCGCAAGCAACTACCTACGCCCTAATAAATTGCGATTTAACTTGTCTTCCGGATAACGCCAACTTTTTCGCGTTTGTTCGGTTCCCGACACTTTTTTCCGCCTCTTCATTTCCTATCTCTTACTCTTGTATTTTTCGTTCTCTCCTCGCCGAGATAAACAGGCGAGAAACGGTGAAAGGGGCTTTACAAATTCAAATTGAACTTATCACACAACTTTTTACATTTGTTTCTGGTCTCGAGTTCGAGGGAAAAGAGCGAAGAGGCATTTAATAGTACAATCTCGGGAAAGATTGATGATTTTGTATCACACCTCGCTTCGGGCGGCTCGTAACGAGTCGGATGACTCTCAACGTGGGTCGTGCTGCGTCTTATCTGGAATGGGATGCCGCTTTATCTCAAATTACATATTTTACTTGAGACGTTCCTGGAATCGCATACTTTTTCCTCGAGATTTTATTAAAACAATCCGAGGAAAATTAGAATTCCTACGGCGATGTATGATTACATGTGTTTTCTTATACCTTAGATACCTGGTAGGTAAAATTAAAAATTACACAAAAATAAGAAAATTATTTCAACGCATAAGTAGGAATACCAGACGCTAGGTACTAAATTATATACATTTTACCCGACTTCAAAAAAGAGCAGGTTCTCAAGTCGTCTGTATTTATTTTTATGTTTACATTTTTGTTTATATTTTTTTACATTTTCTTGTCTTTTTGGTTAACCTGCTTTGTCAGTTACAAGTTGATACAGTACCATGACGATAGCGTGAGGTGAAGAGAAAAGGTTGAGTCCATCTCGCTAGCTGATATACCTAGTTTAAAACAACATGGATGAAAAACATGCATGAGAAAAGCCGCGCCCGCGCCCCTAAGCACAGCCCAGGCGGCACATCGGTCAGGTTGCAAACAACTTGCCTGTAATAAGCCAGATGTAAAGGTAAACACAATCCAGTTAATCAAGCGGGTAAGGAAGTTTCGCCGCATGCAGTAAATAGCGCTCACTTAATTTGAGGGCCATGTGTGGGCACATAACCGCAGCATATTTATCCCATTATGCACGGCACGCCGGTTAGCCGCGGTAATGCGAGTCACGTCGTCTGAAACGAATCGCATGTGACATTATTTGTGAAGATCGTGCTCTATCTTCGTCGGCGACATGGCTGGGACGTGGAGGGATTACTCACAAAGAAGTACGATTTCAACGGTACGATAAAAGAGGCGAAAAGTTACACTGTCTATATTCTCTGCGGGATTAACGCACGGTTACGCGCTTCTGCTGATCTTTTACTCTGATCATGGACCGTATTTTTCTGCTTTGATTTATTACATTATAGAATCTTTTGATAAAATATGTGCCTAATGGATGGCGTTAAAATATTTGAACGGTTTATTCGTAGATCCCGGGCATGGTATGTTCAGACATGTTGCGTTGTCATCGTGCCAGCCCGGGGTGTAATAACAACGAAGTCATGTGATACAACATACCGTGTCGCATACCGCGCCCGTACCTACACTACAACGTTATTATTGCAAACAGAAATGCATTGAATTTATTCGGATAATAAAACAATTAAATGTTCCAATTATCAAAATTTTTACTTTCTCGTAAACTGTTTTAAATAAACTGACCTGTCTGTTTGTTTAGAAATGTAATCATTTGATCGATAATACACCAAAACAGTTCGTGAAATAATGTATAGACAAAATCAATTTACGCACATTCCTAGACTTCATTAAAACACGTTACTGCGTCTTGTTCGTGATGCAGTGCAAAATGAAAGTATAAATAGCGTATATACAACGTGTCCCGTATCTAGTATACTATCTCAAAAGGGCTTATTCTATTAACAAAATTAATCAAGAGATATACTTAACTATCAAAATTTTAATATATATATTTTTAGAGCTTTTTCCCGAATACCTGTTATTGGTTTTATTTCCAAGTTTGTCACTAATTATGAAACGCACAAGACCTTTCACATCAAGATTGCTACCTTAACTAAAACAGCTGAATAATTGACTTTGAACTGCTTATTTTTGCAGGTGTTTCAATAGAAATTATCAATACAAATAATTTCGAATTATCATAGATCAAAAGTAATTGCTTAATGGGTGTAGAATAAGCTCATTTCAGCTTAATATACATATTATGAAACACCTTGTATATAAGTGTACGGTAGGTATGTGATTCAGCACAATATTAGCGAAGGCCTGCGAGGAGAATACTGCTTGGTATTCGTCGCGTGTCGGCGCGCCGCGCGTCCGGTGACTGCCTCGCGCCTCCTATTCCAACATTAGCTGCTGTGTTACCTACACTACGCATTACACTAAACGTGATAGTAATCTTATTAAGATTATGCGGGGTAGGGCACATCGAGATTATCTCGCTCTAAATTGGAACAGCCTGCCTGGGAGGTACCTCCGCCTTACAGAAGATTGCAGCCAATTAACATTATTTGTTTCAAATAGATGTGTTCATACGGTGAGTAGGGTTGCCAGAGCTCTTTAGGGGGTGCTCAGGGTCGGCAACACGTGCGTGATGCCTCTGGTATTGCAAGCGTTCATAAGAACTTACCAACAGATGGGCTATAAGCTTGTTTGCAACCTTAGTTGTATAAAAAAAAGGTTGTATAAAATACGCAAACCCTCAGACACCAATGAAAAATATATTTAAACCGCAATCTGGTTAAATAGATTTACGTTCAAAAAAATTAAGAGATGCTTCCATCGCACTTTTTTGACATCATAAGGACTTATGATGTAATTTTACTGATCTGAAAGAACATTTTTTTTCAACACATTCTATTCAACTTTCCATTCTGAACCAACTCTTTTCGGTTCCTATTCATATTTTGCTAAAGATTATCGATAATAAGTATTGGTTTGACCGAGGTCGCAATTATACCAAAATATCCATTCAGTTTTCCGGCGGCTAGCGGCGCGCTCATCCATGCGTGATTTTGTTTCTGTGCATTTGTTCAGTGCGTGTGTGTTCCGATGTGGTCATTCGAATATCCTCAAAGCTATTTGTATCGGAATAAAGCAGAGTCTGAGCAGACCGTAGTCATTCGCTAATCTTATATCTATAATATAATAAACTACATTTTCGATTATTTTCATTTTATTGTGCTAGCATACATTAAGGGAATACCTACTATAATTTTTTTTAATATCCCAAAAATTAAGGCTCTTTGAGACGATGGACGTTCCAAAGATTTTCACATAGATAGCACACGGTAGCTTAGTTGGTTGGTTGGAGCAGCAGCATATCTAGGTGAAGGTTGCGGGTTCAAATCCCGTCCGAGTTAAAACATATTTGGGATTTTAATAAAAAATTGCAATATTTATATAATTATCTGCTAGAATAAATTAAGCTGGTTTGACGAGGTAATACATCGACGTTTTACTGTAAATGGAACGTTTACAGAACACGGGAGCGATAAAAAGATTGTTCGGTTCAATAGATTCAATAGAGCAGATCCCTAAGTCCCAAATTAAATCATGAAACATCTTTGCACCTGGTGGAAGCCCCGCGAGACGCGTTAGCCTCGTGCGCTCACTGACGATTTGTTTTATTATTCTTTCTTTGATTTTTAGGGTTTCGTACCTCAAAAGGAACAAACGGATCCTTTATAGGATCACTTAGTAGTCCATCTGTCGGTCTGTCTGTCTGTCTAACTGGGTGTCTGTCAAGACCCTTTTTTCTCAGGAACGGCTAAGGGTGACAACTTGAAAATTTGAAATGTATAGCAAATATGTAAATACAGTAAAAAGGCAAAAACTAGAATTTCGACTCTTTGTCCCTAAAATATGATTCATTTATTTATTTATGGTGAAGTTACTCGCACTTGACCGTCTTTATATTATAAAAACTATGTTCATCCTTTATATTTTGTTTCTGAATATTCGATAAGATTTCAGTAAATTTGGCCAATGTTGTCCTCTGATGACTCAGTATGCATGCCAATGATAATGTTACTTATTGAAAACAAACGAGTGTTTATCGCGTAGGTACCTTATTTTATATTTTCCCGACGTTTCGACTGTGTTGTAACAATCGTCGCGGGCAGTCTGCCCGTGACCACGAAGGTACCTACGCGATAAACACCCGTTTGTTTTCAATAAGTCATGTATACTGATCGCGAAAGTTTGATAAATACTAATGATAATTTTATTATGAGCTTTATTTTCCATGAACGTAAAAACAATGTTTCTTCGAAACAGCTATGAATTTTTCCTCGAAAACATTCTTATTTTGTAATAATGGTCTAATCGATAGGTCTACTAGATATCAACAGTGACATCCAGACGTTTTTCTCTCTATACTACTTTACAAACATTGAATGGAAAGGGGAAAGCTGCAGTGAAGTTGAGTGTTAAGGATTTAGTGTGGCCATTCTTCGGAAGGGACCACTATCTCTATCTGTCCATCGGATGTGAGAAAAAAGCCGCGGCTTTAGCGGACAAATTCGTTTTGATTCAGTCACGTAGCGGCGAGATGGGCTCTTAGCAGATTTGGTAAGCGTATGTTTAGACTCGGCCAAGCTGTTTATTGAATGGGATTGAAAGCACCAGTGGGTTTGGACGTTTTGTTTATGTTTCCGTTTACTTTGTTCTTTTTTTAGACACAACAACAACTATGCCTTACTTAGATTATAAAAAAACCTTTAACACGATATGACACCCCGTCTAGTTATAATTGCGGGCAAAAAATATATTTTTATGCACAAATTACAAATTATAAGTTTTTATGAACAAACTACAACATATTTTCCCAAGAGATTTCATAATACATATGTATATGCATAGGTATTTCATACTTTTCAGGTATTCCGAAAAATCGGGTTAAGCCGGACGGGACACTTGTCTCTAAAAAAAAATTCCACTACAAAGCTTTATATTTAAGTATCGAAGTGTTAAGCGTATAAATAGCGAAAAAATAATAATAGCGGGCCGTGGTGGCCCGGCTAAAGAATAGGCCCCTCCATATCTCTATCCGCGGATGTCGTAAGAGGCGACTAAGGGAAAAAGCTAGGGGATGGGCAGCAGCGTCCCTCATTTTATGAACGATAGCTCTAACTGCGCTCGCCAACCCGCATGCCCAGCGTGGTGAGTATGGGCAAAACCCCCCTACATGATAGGGAATATGCTCTGTCTGTGGGGGAGGCCATGTTCAGCAGTGAACGTCGTACGGCTGAAATGATGATGAAGCGTATAAAAGCTTATCGCCTAAATAACCACACCAATAATTTTATTACATTTGAAATAGGCTTACTTCAGCGAAATGTGGCGACATACAAGTTAACTGGCTATACGTCATTTGGCATGTAATTGCAACGCACAGCTGACGCGCTGCCTTGCTGTCTACACTGGTGCTACGATGCTACGCGGCTACGAGCGTGCTACGTCAATACGTAGCACGTAGGTCATTGCCAGTTCTAATGTTGCTATTCCATTATTATCACAGACCGAAGTTTCCTATATTAAATTGTGGTTTATATGAACTGTATGAAATTCATGTATATCAGATAATATTCATGAAACGTGTAGCAAAGAAAGAATATAGTTACACGTTACTTCACAATTTATTTCTAATAAAATCTAAAGTTGTATACACATGAAAACTGCTCTATCTTCACCTCAAGCAGGTGTCGCGAGATTTTACATAGCCTATGTAACAATTTTGACCATAATCAATAACTAAAGAAACATAGACAGAAATCCAGGTAGTCAAAAAATAATATTATCATGTTACTAATGATCTGCTCAACACGTTTATGAAGAAAAAAACACACGTACTGAATTATAGGATTTACTGTCATACATAATAATAGTATAGACTATGATAATGGCTGATTTTTTTTCTTTTTATTAAAGGTTAAAAAGTGTATAAAAAAGTTTTACCAATAGTAATAACGGAACTTCATAGAAACAAAGTCGCCCAACGGGCTATGGAGAAAGCTATGCTCGGAGTTTCGCTGCGTGATAAAATCTGAAATGAGGAAATCCGTAGAAGAACCAAGGTCACCGACATAGCTTTCAGAATTAGCAGGTTGAAGTGGCAGTGGGCCGGCCATATAGCTCGCAGAACTGACAATCGTTGGGGAACAAAGGTTCTCGAGTGGTGACCACGAACCGGACGACGCAGTGTTGGAAGGCCCACCACCCGATAGACCGACGACATTGTGAAGATTGCGGGAAGTCGGTGGATGGAGAAGGCTCAAGACCGTTTGTCGTGGCACTCTTTGGGGGAGGCCTATGTTCAGCAGTGGAATTCATCAGGCTGATGATGATGAATAACGGAACGTGAATAATTTTGCAAATTATTTTATTGTCTTGATGTTGTTTTGGGATATTGTGTTGCACTCAATGCATTTTCGTGTAAAGTTTCGTTATTATAAAAGTACAGACAAACCCAACGTTCCACACATCCAGGGTCTTATATTTTCTTAATAAGAAAGTTTGAGTATGCCTGTACTTCTGTAGCAAATTGCAGCTCCACTAGTGAACCAAACCAAAACTATAAAAGTGGAACTTTGCTACCCTCATCCTTGGCAAAACATTTTGTAGACTAACTTTTGTAGTAAATGAATTCGCAGACACGAACAACATTAACGTATTACTCTAAGTGTACACCGATTTTTTGTAAACAAAGACACGGTGTCACAAAAGCAGTGACGAAATGTGGTTTCACAAAACAAGTGGAAGTTTCCGTCGACCATCGTACAAACGCAGATAATTAAGGAGCATGAAACCATTTTGAATATTTTATGAATGAGCATTTCATATGTATGAGAACATACGGCTTATATGGGAATTTGCATTCCTAATGAATACATTTATTTAGTCACTTATGTTCACACGAAAAACTTTTAGTTTTTGCTAATTGCGTCTTTTTTAGAAGATATACGACTAATAGAGACTCCTTATGAGCAACTGCAATCAGATAATACTTACAATTTATTTTTACCCTGTTCTGGTAAGTAAAGTTTTAAAGTTAGGAACAAAAAATATATATCCATCAAAGAGGGTCAGTTTTTTTTTTTTTTTTTATTCCGGACATATCACACACGATCAACTGATCCCAAACTAGGCATAGCCTGTACTATGGGTACCAGAGACTGATATACATAATAGATATATATTTAACACCCAGACACAGAACAAACATCTGTGTTAGTCACAATTGTTTGTCCAGTGCGGGAATCGAACCCGCGACCTCTAGCGCAGAAAGCAGAGTTACTACCAACTGAGCTATGAGGCCAGTATTGAGAAGTCTGAAAATAAATATAATATTAAATAAATAAAAACAAAGTATTTATTAAAATACAGTATTTTATTGTTATTGCAGACACTGAGTACAGATAATAAGAAATAAATGATCCCTTGGAGCATCATTTATTTCTTACTATTTTCCGATTTTCGTAATAAAATTTCCGGGTTCCAATCTCGAGCCATGAAGAGTTTTTGAACGTCTGCGAATGTAGTTTTTCTTAACTCTAAAATTATCTATCTGAAGACTCTACCTGTTATAGTTTCGGACTTCCCCATACTGGCCCTTCTTTATGTATCAGCCTGTAATGCTGACTTTCTAGTAGAGTGTATGTTGTTATTTTTTTTTGTTCATTATAATGTAGTGTACAATCAAATAATTTATGTATATTTATGTATTAGGCTCGTATCAGATTTCAATAATCTTTTGTCAAAGAAAGCTCCTAGTCAATTTCACAACAAAAATCTCCATCATTTGTTCTCTTCCCTAATATTACACTCGCCTTCGTTTGAGTCATTTCAGATGAAACAGAGCCGTGCGGCGCGGAACATTGCGCGTGTAATTGCCGCGCGTGCGACACCGCCATTAATCTCGCGAACACTCGATAGAACGCAAGTCATCACACAATGTTCGTGCCCTCGCCTGCCACCCACCATCTACCAAACAGGCGGAAATGTGCGCGAGAAATATGCCAAATTATATTGTGCTTATTAAAATTAGCTAGTACGTGAAACGCTTAGCACATTTCACCATTATTTTAGTTGCAAGTAACTACCAGTTATTTGAGCTTTATGGAGTACGAGCTTCTGCCCGCGGCTTCACTTAAAAAATAGTCTCTAAATCACTCTCCGGTTTTTAACTCTATATACAAGCATAAAATCATATCGATCGTTGACAAACACAATTTCTCATATAAAATGTAATTTAACCATTCTGGTTTTCTATTCGATATTCTTAATCGAACTACAAACTAATTTCATGTCTTGCATGAGGGACGAGGTTGGTTCGTATCTGTACTTAAAAAATAAGCTATAACTAAAAGTTTTTTTAAGAATATTTATTATTTTTATATCTAAGTTAGAAGTTTCTTTATGTTATGTTATACGGAGGCAAACAGGCTTACGGCCCACCTGATGGTAAGCGGTTACCGTCGCCTATTGACATCTGCAACACCTGGAGCATTGCTAATGCGTTGCCTGTCCTGGAGAAATATTTTTGTATTTTTCTTACAGCTTCATGTTGTTACAAATAAAACCTCGTAAAGTTGAACTAATCCTTCATAAATTGATGGAGATTAAGAAAACTCGAACCCGACACCAATATTGCTTCAGTTTTTTGGCCGTCAAATCCAGTCTATATAATAAGTAACGATAATCGCAGGTGACATGTAAGGAAGTGACCGGTTGCCGTGCGCCACTCCACTCAGAGCATTCGAGACAAATTCAATTTGCGCGAACGCCGACGACGAGCCAGTTTGCGCTCCTAACTAGTTGCGACGTGAATGCTGCCAACCTTGTCTTTATATTATATCTAAAGGATTTATGATTTAGTACTTCGGTATCTGCCTTTTAACTATTCAAAATATTCTCCGTCTTTGTTTACTATCTATGCCTAATCATCTCCCTGCTGTTATGCTACTTACGTGGCGTCGGCACAATACGTTTTTTTTTCCCATTCACCTCTATCACTCGTTATATCATGTTTTTACTATACTTGTTTATGTTAGGTAATTACCTAAGTCCTGTGAAAGTGCAAGCTAAGCGAAGGTTGAACCTCGTATAGTAGACAAATCTTTATTTATTCAAATCTTAAACTGAGGTCATACATTGGTTCATAAGTTATAACCCAAATGCCATGTTTATTCATGAAATATCTTTTACTACGGCTATTTTCTTGAGCTATAAGGGGCAATTTGGTACGAAACACTAAAATGGATAAATACATCAATAAAATCTGCACCAAATCTCCTTTAAATCACAATAATAAGCTATAGTTTTCAATCAAGATCCAGGGGGCGCATGAGAGAGCCAGCGGAAAGTTGCTATTAAGCAAGCGAGAGAAAACACATTTGTCTTGTCCCGGGCCGTTAGCGTATATTACGCTGGGCTGAGACATCGCCCGCTGCGTGCTTCTTTACTGAGTTTCCACTCTGTAGTTTAAACATTATTTCATGACGAATGAAAAATTACCTTATTTGATTATGTTTTTTGAATCAATATAGAGGATTAATTAAGAATCCAGCCAGCCAGAACTCTATTCTTTATATCAGCCAGCCAGGACTGGCTGATATAAAGACAACGCACAGACTAAACCGCTGGTAGAGACTTGACATTTTTATCATTGTTTCTCTTATCTCTTATTTATCTATTTTAATGCTATTTTTATGTTATTTAGCGATGCCTTCATAAGGACGTTTGATTATGGAGTCGTCAATGACTTTCAATAGAAAAGTCATGTTTGGGCTCATTTAAAATGATTTCGGGAAATATTTTACATGCACTCTTAAAAATACCTGTCATGTGGCGAAATACAACGCATGACCTAAAAAAGTTCTGTACTATTAGTCTTATGCTGGAATTAGCTATTCAATGGTGATAAGCAATGAAATAAAAAACTACGGCGCTTACTGCGAGGTAGTAACTCCAAAATATTGTTGGCAGCCTTCACAAACTCCAACTAAGCTTGTTCTGTAACCGCGGCACTACGAATAGTTTATTTTGTCAAAAACGAACGAGAATCGGTAAACCCTAAAGTTTGCAAAGTCACTGTCTGAGCATGTTTGCAGTCAAATTATGTCAAACACCACATTCAAAAACAGACCAATTCCGTCATAAGCGACGCCACCGCCATGCGCCACGATGAGTAATGTTTTTAACTTGTTATTGTTACCGGTCATTTTTACATTAAACTTCTATCTGAATCAAGACATAACTATATCCAACAAAACTAGCAATTTAATATTGCTAGCTATTAGTATTTTAATCTTAGGTCACTAATAACCTACCTAAGTATATATAGAGAGGATTGAACGGCTGCGCGGATTGAATGGATTATTCGCATTAGACTATGAGAACACCCTCCTACGGTAGGTATAGCGGTTATGACGAAGGCTTCGGCGCCACAATGTCTCCTCACTTTTGTCCCCTCTAAATCTTATAGTACCACGGTGTCATAATGCAAGCAAGACGCAAACATGTCTACGTGCGCCAAGCTTGTTAAGTGGTTTGGAAGAAAAACATCAGAGAAACTTTTTTATTGTCGTAAGCCATTTAAGGCATATTTCTTTTGTATAGGTGAGTACCATTTGTATGGGTGGAACTCGAGCGTGTAATAATGAACAATTTCTTTGTGTGTGAGCTTTTATATATGGGGAGGCTATTTTTTCCTTGTTGGCAAACAGATTTAGGTATCAGCTGAATTGATAATAACGTATGTTAGACCGTTTCGTTGTAAAGGGAGTGCATGTAGTTGTTTTTTTAAGATAGGTGTGGTGGTAGTGACTATCCTAGTGTTTGGTGAGGTCTGCTGCAGCACAATAAAACACGGGATAAAAGTCCACTCACTTTAGTTTTGTATGTACAACACAGACAAAGTTTGGAAAACAGCATAAACACAATGAAATAAGAAATATAGGAATACAGATAGCAATAGAGTTAGATTTAAATAAATAATTTGTAGAGATACGAGCCAAGATGTTTTTCACCGAGTTGCTAGGCACCGTCTGTCAGAAGGTGAGCGCAGGCGCGCGCACGCGCGCGGCTGCGTTCAGCGTGTATGCAACTAAGTTCATAGCGGACTGTGAGACATTTAGTCGATACGATTATTTACGTTGCACACACGACTGCCTTCCGACATTACAATATTTGTAAGTACAATATTTCCTATTATTAAATGCTTAAGCTAGTGAATTATGTTTATACAATGCAATGTTAATGAAATGATTAATTTATGTTACAGGTGTGAAGGATGGTGGAGTAGGTACGCCACATCACTCCCCTCCAGAGACCGTCCTACGGGCGATAATAGTTAGGCAAACGTACTCTTCTTCCCGATCTGGTCTTCTTTTCAGGTGGACAAGGAGGAGGCAGGACATCATCTTTGGGATCGTCGCCGTCGGTAAGTATGTAGGCAGGTTTCAATCTTTCTATAGACACCGTCACGGATTTCCCTTTGATGAGTAATGTAAAGACTTTATCGTTTCGTTTCAGTACTTTATATGGTCCTGTGTAAGCTGGTTGGAGTCCTCCTTTTATTGCATCTTCTCTCAGGTAAACGTGTGTAGTAGTACTTAGATCTTTAAAGATGAATAATGATTTTTTACAGTGTCTGGAAGCTGGCTGCGGTTGAAGATTCTTTGCTATCAGCCTGAGCCGTGCCATAAAATCTGTAATGTCATCGGTTTTGTCTTCGGATGGTTGGAATAGCTCCCCAGGTAATCTAAGTGGTTCTCCATACACTAATTCAGCTGGAGTGCCTTGGATATCCTCCTTGAAGGCGCTTCTGATTCCAAGCAACACAAGTGGAAGTGATTCTGTCCAGTTAGGGTTAGAGTGACAGACGATTGCGGCTTTCAGTTGCCTGTGGAATCTTTCAACCATCCCATTACAAGCAGGATGATACGCTGTGGTTCGTTTGTGCTCGAAACCGGTCATCTCAGCAAGGTGCTTGAAAAGGGCTGACTCGAATTGCCGTCCTCTGTCGGTGATTATGGCAGTAGGGCAGCCGAAGCGTGCTATCCATCCGGACATCAGGGCTTTGGCAACCGTCTCTGCGGTCATATCGACTATAGGTAAGGCTTCTGGCCATCTCGTAAATCTGTCCACGGCTGTGAGACAGTATTTGTAGCCGTTAGATACTGGCATGGGTCCAATGAGATCTATGTGCACTGTGGTAAATCTGGCACGTGGTAGTCTGAATGTTCCTGGAGTTGGCGATACATGACGTGTAACCTTCGCTAGTTGGCAGGGGTGACATGTCTTCGTCCATTCACGGCAGTCTTTTCGTACGCCGGGCCATACATAGCGCTGAGCCACTAACTTTGCAGTTGCATTAGCGCCAGGGTGACTAAGAGAGTGTAAGCTTTCGAACACTTGGCGTCGAAATGGAGCAGTGACGAAGGGTCGCAGTAATTGATTGCTGTCGTCACAATACAGTTGGATCTGTGTTCCAGGAATGGTTGTCTTCCGTAAGGTAAGTGATGTTTCTCCCTCTATTATCATTTTCAGCTCTGAATCGCTGTCTTGTGATTTTGCCAGGAGTACTAAGTCAACAGGTTGGGTAAGTTCTTCTATCCTAGACAATGTATCTGCCACGACGTTGTCTTTTCCAGATATGTGTCTTATATCCGTAGTAAATTGCGATATATAATCAAGATGTCGAAATTGTCGCGGCGAGCATTTATCTTTTCTTGTAGTAAAAGCGTGGCAAATGGGTTTATGATCTGTATATATGGTAAAATGGCGTGCTTCCAACATATGCCTGAAGTAGCGTATTCCCTCGTAGATCGCAAGTAATTCTCTATCATATGGAGAGTATTTCACCTGCGATGAACTTAATTTTCGGGAGAAGAAAGCAAGAGGTTCCCATAGATCATTCTTGTATTGATGAAGAGCGGCGCCAATAGCCGTATCTGAGGCATCTGTGACGATCGCTATCTTAGCGTTTAAGTCTGGATGCGCTAGTAGAGTGGCTTGGCATAGACTGCTTTTGCACTCTTCAAATGCCGCAAACGCGTCGCCTACTATGTTCACCGGATGTGAGCCTTTCACATTGTCAGTGAGCAGTGCATGTAGCGGCGCTTGGATTTTGGCTGCGCTAGGGATAAATTTGCGGTAAAAATTTATCATCCCTAAGAATCTTCTTAGTTCCTTGACTGTTTTGGGCAGCGGAAATTTACTGATTGCTTCGACTTTTGATTCCAGTGGCTTGATACCTGCAGATGAGACTTTATAGCCCAAAAAGGTTACTTCTGAAGCTCCAAATACACACTTCGAAGTGTTTATCACCATGCCGTAGTCACGGAGTTTTCTGAACAGAATGCTTAGGTGTTCTTTGTGGCTGGCCTCGTCTTTGGAAAATACTAGAAAGTCGTCCAAATATACGTAGGTGAAGTCAAGTCCTCTGGTAATTTCGTCAACGAAGCGCTGGAAGGTCTGGCCTGCATTCCTGAGCCCAAAGGTCATGAACGGAAATTCAAACAAGCCAAACGGAGTTGTAATAGCCGTCTTCGCAATGTCCTCGCTGTTCACTGGAATCTGGTTATACGCCTTCACAAGATCGATTGTGGAGAAGACTTGGCAACCAGAAATGTTGTGAGTAAAGTCGTGGATGTGTCGGATTGGGTAGCGGTCTGGAATGGTTCTTGCGTTGAGCATTCTGTAGTCGCCGCATGGACGCCAACCGTTATCCTTCTTCGGAGCTAAGTGTAGAGGTGATGCCCATGGACTCTCTGAAGGTCTTGCGGTTCCATTTTTGATCATGGCTTCGAACTCTTTCTTCGCAATGAGCAGTTTGTCCGGAGCCAAACGACGTGGAGAGCAGGATACTGGAGGTCCAGGCGTAGTCCTGATATGATGAAGCGTATTGTGGCTGACAACGCGATCTTTGCCAGCTGGACGCGTGATTTCCGGAAACTGACGTAGCATGTCGTGGTAGGTTGAGTCGCCGACCAGTGTCTTCACAGAAGAAATAGTGCTCGACGATGATCCCGAAGCTGCTGCTGTTGTCAGAGTCGTGGTGCTGTCAATAAGACGTTGGTTCCGGCAGTCGACTACAAGTCCGTAGAATGATAAAAAATCGACACCGATGATGGGTTTGGTGACATCTGCTACGATGAATCGCCAGCCGTAGTCCCGACGTAGACCAAGGTTCAACTCGAGGTGGGCGAAGCCGTAGGTAGCTATGGTTGTCCCATTCGCCGCGTAGAGTCGATATTCCTCTGTTGCAGATCGTCGGTCGCGAAGCATGGTGCGAGGGAAAACGCAGAGATCGCTGCCAGTGTCAACGAGAAACTGCATCTTCGTTCTCCGATCCATCACGAATAGGCGACCAGGTATGTGTTGGCTATCGGATGTCGCCATGACCGATTGCCTTGTTAGTTTTCCGGCTTGTAGTCGCAAGGCTTTACGCACCGGTTCGCCTTCTTGCCGTGCTTGCTATGGTACCAGCAGACTGGAAACTTCCGGTAATTAGACTGGGATCTAGTCCTTGTATCTGAACTGCGTTCTCTCGATCCGGATCTCGATCTTGACCTATGGTCTCGTGAAGACAGAGCTTTTACTTGTCGTGAGAGTTCGCTGATTTGCCGAGCCATGGATTGAAGCGCAGTTTCTGATGATGCCGTTGACGCTGCTGCAACTTGTGGTGTGCTCGGTACAATTTCGTGCACACTATCGGCTAAGTCCGCCAGTGCTTGGAGATCGGATGTCTTTTGGGACACGATGATAGGCTGCAGGGATGTGGGCAGGCGGCTGGTCCAGATGGTCTTTATAAATTCTTCCGGTACTGTAGGTCCTGCCAGGCGTTGCAAGTGGCGCATGAACTGCGATGGTCGACGGTCGCCGAGCTCTTCGTACATGAGTAACTGCTTCACTTCTTTTTCTCGAGAAGCAGACAGGCGTTTAATCAGTTCGGTCTTTAATCGCTCGTACTTTCCCGTTTTAGGTGGTGACACAATAATATCTTTCACTTCGGCGGCGTATCGATGTTCCAGAGTTGAAGTGACGTAATAAAATTTCGTGTCGTCGTCTTTGATGCCGGACAGTATAAAGTTCCCTTCTAGTTGGGAGAACCATACTGCAGGCTCTTCTGCCCAAAACGGAGGTGGTCGCACTCCCACTCGAAAAATGCCGGTCTGATCGTAAGGTGTAAAAGTCTTTTGAGAACCGTCATTTTCGCTAGCTGAATAATAATTTTCACCATCTTTTTCTTCCATGTTTTTCGAAAATTGGTTTGCTTACTGTTTCGTATGCTCCTGTTCTTGTTCAGAGGGGTCACCAGTGTGGTGGTAGTGACTATCCTAGTGTTTGGTGAGGTCTGCTGCAGCACAATAAAACACGGGATAAAAGTCCACTCACTTTAGTTTTGTATGTACAACACAGACAAAGTTTGGAAAACAGCATAAACACAATGAAATAAGAAATATAGGAATACAGATAGCAATAGAGTTAGATTTAAATAAATAATTTGTAGAGATACGAGCCAAGATGTTTTTCACCGAGTTGCTAGGCACCGTCTGTCAGAAGGTGAGCGCAGGCGCGCGCACGCGCGCGGCTGCGTTCAGCGTGTATGCAACTAAGTTCATAGCGGACTGTGAGACATTTAGTCGATACGATTATTTACGTTGCACACACGACTGCCTTCCGACATTACAATATTTGTAAGTACAATATTTCCTATTATTAAATGCTTAAGCTAGTGAATTATGTTTATACAATGCAATGTTAATGAAATGATTAATTTATGTTACAGGTGTGAAGGATGGTGGAGTAGGTACGCCACATAGGCATCTATGTATCTAAGCATAAAAATAATAGCGTCTTGAATACCTTGGTGGCGTGAAAGACGAGTGTCGGTCTGAGACAAATGAGGAGTGTGGGTTTTTAATTCTCACGACTAAGGAAATCCTAGGGTGGGATCAGGATATAACCGTGTGGTCTTTTATTGGGTGGTTAAAATTGAGTCAATTAATTACCTTCTTCTAAAAAAATTAAGGTGTCCGTATGTAATAGTAAAGGGTATTACGTATTTGTTTCGGATATGGGATGTCAATAAAATTTTACAATAGTCGTAAAATATCAACCCATGAAGAGTAAAATTCTTCAGATCTGTTATAAAAAAATATTTACGTTACACTTTTGTTATGGCAAGTATATCTGAATAAATTTACTGGGCTATTTTCCAGACAAGTAAACATAAATTTTTATAGACATCAATTCATAAGTTAGTAAATAACCGTTTTTATTTATTGCAAAAAAAAATCGAATATTAGCGATAGCTCTGATATTCTGATTCAAAAATTTCCGACTCAGGCGGGATTCGAGCCTGCGACCCTTTTTTAAATACTAGGATGCTTTAACCAATTTAGCCACCGAGTCTTTAAGCACTTCGTTTGACAACTCGAAGATTTTCGACAGGTGGGGTCGCGGGTTTGAATAAGTCGGTTTTTTATGATACTTATTATAAATTTATATATATCTCTATGTGTTAGTTAACAATTTAAAGATAAACAAGTAACCAGTTGTCCACTTTTTGTAAAATGCAGTCAACTGGCAAGGTGGCTACTAGCTAGCTTAGTGAGCATGTATAGGCGGCTCTTTCGCCCCTTGCCCTCGTGCCCCACCGACCCTGGCCCGCTATACGACGAATATTTTTTGTGGGGACATCATAATAATAGCTCTGTATTACTTTAGGAGAAATTCCAAGAAGTTTATAACTCGAGATGAGTTTCGTGTTCCTTTTCATAAATAATAAAGCGGTCGTCGAGTACAGGGTGCAGATTTTAAGTGAAGTGAAAATTCAAGAAGTAATTTTTCATTTTCAGGCCCCCAGTCATTGTTGGAGTTTCATAAAATTAATGAAGGTTTCATGAACAAAGAACAATGACTTATAAGTTCTTTTATTTAACAAAAAAAACTATATTTTAAAGTGGCAATAGCACAGCGACAAAAATTTTAAGTTGTGTTAAGGTTTGCTGGAAGAAAACTCTTTTTATAGTTAAGCACGCGTTTGTACATGTCCTTTCATTTAGTTTGTTTTAATGTGTTTTGCTGTGCACAAAGTTTTTACTTTGCCGTGATTCTAAAACCTACGGCATTATTTTTTAACTTTTCTTCCAATACTTAATTTTGGATTCCCCCTCTGCCCTCACTTTCTTCATAGAACTTATCTCGCTGTATTTCAACGAGTGGATTTAACACTTATCTTGCAAAAAAGGAAAACCATCACTACATTACCAATCAATCTGATATCACACATTTTGTTTAACGCTCAAACTAACTCTTGAAACGACGGAGAAGGCACTATTCTCTCCTTGCTGTCTACAAGTTCTACTTAAGTTAATGGATAAGTTGCGAAGGCACCGAGTTTACTTTGTGTTTTCAGGTAGAGAGACTTGATCGAGAAGTTCTCTTTGCTAATTTGAACAAGGCAGGGGTTTTACAAGACTGTCAGGAAGGATAGTTTTAGAAAGCCATCTTACAGTCCCGGTATTTTTACAACTCTATTTGGACGTTCCTACTAAAACCGATAAATTCAATGTTATAAAAAAATAAAAGTAATAGGTCAGTAAAAAATACAATATAGTTTCGTACGTTCGATGTTGTTGAAAAGGTCTTTTTCAACGAATGTTTTTTTATTTCATCATAATCATCATCATAATTTCAGTCGTAGGACGTCCACTGAACATAGGTATCCCCATAGATTTCCAGCGCGACTGACCTTGTAAGGCCTGCGCCTAAAGAAACATTTGGTGAGATTAGCTTATACTCGCCACGCTACGCTGGGCATGTCGGGTTGGCGAACGCAGATGAAGCTATTGTTGATAGGGAACGCCACTGCCTATCTAGGTTGCCTATCTAGCCCTAGCTTGGTTTCCTTTAGTCGCCTCTTACGACATCCACGGGTTGAAATGGGGCCCATTAGCCGGGACCACCACTTAACTTACCAACTACAAATACTGCTACTACTACTAATTTGTTTTCCTTACCTTACCAATAGTTCGGTTTTGGACTGTGATAATAACAACTTCCTTTTATACGTGTGCGTGAACATTCAACGAACGTAACAAATTACGGCCGAATTACAACTTATTTTGAAAAAAGTAACTTTACGAAACTTCCTCCGCCTGAAGAATTATGAAGATTAGCATAACAAAGTAAGCTGTAACTGTGTTCAAAGAATGCGTCGCCTCTCGCAACTTTTAAATCTGTGTGTATTTTTAACTGGTGTTCAAACGTTCTGCTATTCTGGCTATACAAAGTAATTATTCCGTTACTAGTACATTATTCTGAAAGAAGCACCCCCCTTCCTTATTCATAATCACTCACTAACTTTATCGGCTTGATAAAATTGTGTACGCCTATTTTATTTACTGTTAGTTATCGAGTCGATAAAGTTAGTGACTGATTGTGAATAAAAAGCTTATTCTATAAATAAAAAGAATTGATTTCAGCGGGTTTTTTCCCGAACTTTTTCAAATCAGACGTTTGTGGTCATGTTACTAAGTAGGTATATAAGTACGTAATTATTAAACGTACGAGAGGAATTTTAACTGGTTTAACTTCAATGCTTTTCAAGCAAAACAGACGATTCATTGAGTGTGAAACTGATTTGACCCAAAAGAGCAGAGTTTTTTGACTAAAAATTGTCGTATTTCCAAAAGTCGTAGAACAAACGTTAAGGCCTATTGGATGAAGAATAAGAGTCTTAGTATACAACACTGTGTATATGTGAGCGTAAATGACACCCTGCACAGTTAGTATAGCCTAGCCAGACACTAAACGAGATGGCTTCAATAACTCGCTTTGGCTCCAATTACGCTAATGGAATTTATTTCATTTCAAACCCCTGCTGCTGACTGGTCCACTCCAATGCTCTATGAGTGTATATCTGTTGCCACAAAAATAAAAACAATTTTTCATTCATACTACCCTAGTTACTCGAAATTTGACGAAATGTGGCAACCAAATTACGATTTCAAATTAGTTTAACTGGTAAAATGTATGAGCTAGTTGATTATTTAACTAAGCGTTTAAATACATATATATTTCGCTACGTACCATTATTTTACTCATAACCTTTGACAACTACGCCCTACTTCGTAATTAAATAATAAATAATAATAAATAAATATTCCGGACATATTCACACTGTCAACTAATCCCAAACTAGGCATAGCCTGTACTATGGGTACCAGAGACTGATATACATAATAGATTAATATTTAACACCCAGACACAGAACAAACATCTGTGTTCATCACACAAATGTTTGTCCAGAGCGGGAATCGAACCCGCGACCTCTAGCGCAGAGGGCAGAGTTACTACCAACTGAGCTATCAGGCCAGTCAATAAGAGTCTTAGTATACAACACTGTGTATATGTGAGCGTACATGACACCCTGCACAGTTAGTATAGCCTAGCCAGACACTAAACGAGATGGCTTCAATAACTCGCTTTGGCTCCAATTACGCTAATGGAATTTATTTCATTTCAAACCCCTGCTGCTGACTGGTCCAATCCAATGCTCTATGAGTGTATATCTGTTGCCACAAAAATAAAAACAATTTTTCATTCATACTACACTAGTTACTCGAAATTTGATGAAATGTGGCAACCAAATTACGATTTCAAATTAGTTTAACTGGTAAAATGTATGAGCTAGTTGATTATTTAACTAAGCGTTTAAATACATATATATTTCGCTACGTACCATTAATTTACTCATAACCTTTGACAACTACGTCCTACTTCGTAATTAAACCAAAAGTTAATAATAATGGATCTGGCGCACCGCATCGTCCAAGTTCACATTTTAAAAGTTAAAAGTAGCCCTTGCAAAGCTCGTACGTGTTCTTTGTCTCAAGTTTGCGCTCACCTATAAGGAAGTTCCCCTCCGCAACTAATATTAGTCAATTAGGTATTCAGGACGCGAACGCGCCCGCTCGTTGCGTCGAGCTAGCTGCTGCGCCTTGCCTCGCTCACCCCACCGCATCGCATTGCCAATTAAAGGCACGCTTTGTATGTACAAGCTGCTGAATAAAGATATTAGAATGTCGATAGTATCGTTATTGAATTTTCATAAAGCATGCCGGCGTCATTTTATCGAAACTTTCCATACGAATATTTGATTTATTTGATTTGTGGCTTTATCTACCTAACCTATCCCACTTGTCCTTGTACAATTACCTAAGTGATATGTATATTAATTGTGTGTGAGCCAAAGATTAGATTACTGCAAGTTTATTCACACTAAAAATAAAGAAAGCCTGCAGTTCATAAATACCTAATGCAAATCAGTAAAAAATCGTCGTATAAAAACTTAAAAATCTGTAGCGTTACGCAACCTAACATAAAAATATATCCAAACAAAGAATAACATATTCGTAAGCTATACGTTCAAAGATATTGACTGGTTTCCCTATCATATCCTAAGAGCTCTTTTTAGAACACTCTTGGGTGTTACGACTTTTATCGTAGGAAATCTCTCTGTTCTCTGCATAATTCATCGCTATGAAGTTGAAACCGAAGTCGTAAAAGAAATCGTTCTATGATTTCATGTCTTCGGCGGGAAACTTTCTACTTGTCTTTCTTTCGAATCGATGGCCGCCCGCGGCGCATGTTACCTATATTACCTACTTAGCATGGATTGCAGTTTGGAATCATCTCTGATAGGTCTTAAACTTTCTTTTGCTATATGAACCTACGCTCGTAAAGGTTCATGCAGCTCTAGGTATATAAAGAAACTAAGAGGCTTTAAAGGCGTTTTTAAACGTCGTGCGATAAGTCATCTAAAACTACATAAAATACATTTTAGAGTTCTTTTTTAGGGGCTTGATATCGTTGAGCTATATCGTACGCCCTCAAATGTCAAACTCAAAATTGACATTAATTAGTAGATAAATAAGGATCAGTTTGAAAAACATTTTAAACATATTTTAGGTGACATATCGCACGCCGTTAGAACACGGCATAAAACGACTGCTTACAAAAAAACACTCGTTGAGGAAACAAAGCTTTGCCAGCATCAGAAATCCATGAGACCTCGTCGCTGTCTAGTTATGAGGCTGTGGCGAGTTGTTCGTAGACATAAATTTACTTTTTACATGTTGTGAACCGTCTTACTCCGGGAAACGTCGGAAGCTTCTTTGCAAGAAATGCTTTAAAATAAATTCCGAAAATTTCCCCTCAACAACGCTGCGATTCAAAGAAACAAACTTATATTAAAGTAATTTAAATGGCGTCTTTGTTATTCTTTGGCCGACGAAGAAGAAGTTAGAAGTTATGCATTTTGTATGTTTGCTTGGGTAAAACGGTAATGGAAAATTATAATCAAGCCGCGAATCTATTAAACTATCTAAAATAATGATAAGTATATCATTGAAAACTATTATAATGTTTAATACTAAATACAACTTCGTTCAAGATTTTTTACCTGATGACATGACAATGACACAAACGAATTATTAGTTCAAGTCTACAGTCAAGATAGTAGAATTCAAAACTATTGATTTTTAAAATGACTCTGACACAATGAAGTAAAAAAATAAAAAAATAAAAAAACATTAAAATAAAATTTTACCAATTTTTTTTAATTCTATGAGTTTTTGGAAGAACCTACGCTAACGGCGATAAGTTTTCAACCTGTCACGTATGGCATACTCACTACTGCACTGTTTGGACGACGTGCCTCTGATTACCCCCTTAGACATCTTCAGGTATCTGATCACCTGGAGATCTGGGATGATGACTACCATACTTGGGGATCAAAGTCGTGAGCTGTTTTATTTTATACAAAAGTTTTTATTATGCTGGGAATTGTCGCGGTTAATAGTCGCCTGCTGCGGCCCAAGACAATTCATATTAGGTGTAATTTGATTAGCTTTGTCAAGGCACAACAGGGAGATGTCTTTTGAATGATTTTTATTTACCCTCTTCAATATCCAACACAAAAGAGAAGGCCTCTTATTTAAAACCACAATTTTTTCGTCAAATTATAATTTGATTATCTCGAGCTTTAAATTATGATAACGAAAAAAGCATTCTCCCATTTAAACAAGCTGCTGCCAATATTAAATTCTTAAATCATGGTCAGAGGGTACCTACCTATATTAAATTACTAAGAATTTAAAAATATTGGCTGGGATTTGTGAATTGCTTGTCCGAGAACAACTTGTCAATATTTCCGTTTTTAAGCCTACTTTGAATAACACCTGAATTTAATAACCTAATAACAACATAATTTATATTTTAGTTTTAAAAATACTGGCTCGGATTTGAGAAGTACTTGTCTGAGAACAACTTGCTAATATGATTCAGTTTTTAGGGTTCCGTACCTCATTTGGAAGAACGGTACCCTTATAGGATCACTTTGTTGTCCGTCTGTCTGTCTGTCTGTCCGTCTGTCAACTTCCTCCCTTCCTTGTCCCTTTTTCTCAGAAACGGCTAAAGGTATCTTAACTTGAAATTTATACCACCTATTAAGGTCTGTGGGCTTATGGTGCCGTATAAAATCAAAGCTCTAGCTTAATGCGTTTAAAAAGATTTGGCAATGAATGTATAATTTTTGTATGGAAATGGCTAAAATGAAAAACCTCTAGGGTACTTCCAGTTACCTCACAATTCTAAAATCTGGAATGCTCGGATCTTTTGTAACGCAATTAAAGGAAAAAGTCTGAAATTGAGGAATTTCGAAGTTTTTTAGGAAACAAAGTTATATTTGCGGTCAATGTCATACAATGACTACGTGAGCGACCGCAAATATAAGTTTGTCAATTCCTACACTTAGATTTTTTATAAATCCATTGGTGCACGACCGGGATTCGAACCCACGACCAATGGTACGGAACCCTCAGGGCGCGAGTTCTCGCACTTGACCGTCTTTATTAAGCTTACTTCATGTTAATAATACCTGACCTTAATAACAAAAAATGGCGTATTCTTCATAGATTTTGTCTATCAATAATTTAGCACTACTAACTACTCCGTCAATCTTGTATGTGGCAGAAACTACCTCTTTGCTTTAACTCGGTTAAAAATTGATAATTTCTTATCTATTGGACGTGCGGATGCTTTTATTATTATAAATAAATCCCACATCCCCTAAAATGGACCGCATGCCGCCGCTGGCCTAATCCTGTAATAAATCATCATTTAGATGGAATAATCATCATAAACCTTACGTTGTGCTTACGTCGTCGTCGCGCCGGCGAGTGGCGAGCCGCAGCGCGTCTGCGACCGTCCTCCGCCGATCGCTTCCATACATCATGTGGCGATTACATGTATCAAATAAACATTACGGCGGACTTGCCTTCTCATATTATACCGAGGGAGCGTGTGCGGTTTTACCAATATCGATATCGCCTTTTTCGTCCACAAAATTGATTTACGATTGGATTCATAGCTGCTTAGGTATACAATGTTTTTATAGGTACGCCAGTTACATTATAGAGGATCAACAAACAAAGCATTTTTTATCAGACAATCAACTCGGTATTAAAAACACAGATGTGTTGTAATAATGGCTTTCCATATTCTGTAATCCGAACATTATTCAATAATGGAAAATAATTTGCATGGTGGGGCTCGCTTCTGGTAGCCGGCGGTGTTGCTTGAGGCGCCGTAGCGCGCTCATAAACTCAATCAATGGTGCTGATTAAAAATTCGAAAAAAACCCGCATACACATTCAAAAAAATAATCGATTTCTTATTTTCAAATAAGCCTAAGGACGGTAGTGACGCTGACGTAGGGAGCACCCCTAATACTCGCAAATTAAAAGGCGCGGTGGTCTCAGGGGCCTTCTCTTTTGCGTCAAAGATTTGCGGAGGGTTCCCTTCTCCGGCCCATTCTCTATGGTCGACAAGCTACAATCGATCATTAATTATGTTTAGTCACATTTACACGCCACATGTTACTGTAGGCAGAGCACTAAACCCTTGTTACTTGAAGTCACGTTATGACAAATCAGTTTAAAATGAGTTTTTTTTTTAACAAACAAATATCACCTAACGTTCACATACACATTGCAAACATTAGTCCCACAGCGGGAATCGAACCCGGATCTTGCGTCTCGGACACTCGCCCGAGGTCTACTCAGAGTGTGTTGTGGAAATAAATAATGCGATACCTCTTGCAGATTCCCATAAAATATCGAACGTAACATATACGCAGTTACTTATGGTAAGTAAGATAATAAGCCGCTATTGACATTGGCACGTATGAGCAGAAGCGTTGGTTGGAGGCGAGCGTGTGTGCCGATAAGCATCTGCCGAGTGGTCCCCTTGTGTTTTCGATCGACACACGCTCAACCTCGCTATTAATTTCTCCACCCTGTGACAAAGCTAGGACATAATGTGATTATATTTGCAAGTAAAATGCGTATTATAATATAATTTTATGCAGTCTCATTATCATTGTCTGAAACGAATCCCTGTGTGAACGTTGATGGACACTCTCATAGGTATGATATAAAAACCAGGAGTATTAGCAATATTAGATCATGCGTAAAATTATTTGTCATTGATCGAGCGAGTGAAGTAGGAGGAGGTAAGAAACAGCGATATTTTCTCGTTCTGAATTAGAGCAGCCCGCCTGGGAAGGAACCTCCGCCTTACAGAAGATCGCAGCCAAATAACATTATTTGTTTCAAATAGTGTTGTGTTCCTGCGATGAGTAAGGTTGCCAGAGCTCTTTAGGGGTGGGGGGGTTCGGGGTCGGCAACGCGTGCGTGATGCCTCTGGTATTGCAATCGCTCATAGGCTACGGTAACCGCTTACCGTAAAAAAAAAAGTGTGCGAAGATCTCTCAAACAACTTGGGCGATTTGGCGTTGTTTGTTTTTATGTTTATTTGTTCGAGCATAATAAATGTTAGAAACAACGATACCGTAGAATGAAGACCATGACAGAATGTACACCACAGCAGTTCCCCGAGGTTAATGATGATTTAGGTCTTTGTAACTCGATATAAACTCGTTTTAACCTGAATATATTTAAGTGTGCAGAAACTCGTCTATTTTATTTACTGTTTACATTACCTATTCGCAACAAGACCCTCAAAGAAACTCAAAAAGTACGTCCAACTTTCTCTTCACCTTGACTCGCCAATAAGAACAACGTCCCTAAAAATGTAAAGTGAGGGGAGACGTTAATAAAAATTCCACGCTGAAACAACAAATTAAACGAAGCCGAGCCACTCGAAAAGCCATAAGTACTCATCTCAATTGCTACCGATAAGAAATCCAAGCCTCGCCAATGTATTCCAGGCACGTTTCGGCTCACGGTTTTTTCTCGCTATGCTACTGTGGCGTTTAAAACGAATTGACTCTTAAATTCTTCAAAACGAAATGCTGTCGGAGTTTTATTAAATCGAGTGTAACCATTCCTGACATTACGCAAATGGCGAGTCCTCCCCTACATCTGTCGCAGGGATGCACCCCCTTAATAAGTGTTAACGCTCGCCGGCTGCGATGAACACTCTGTCCCGGCTCAAGCTAAATCTCTACAAATTCTTGATACAAATTAAAGCCGCGGGAGGACTGCGCGAGCTACTCTTGTAATTTCATTTTGCAATACCACGGGCCCTTACGAGAACGGAAAACATAACAATGAGAAATTCACCCTACGTGCGCATTACATTCAATAAGCTGTCGTTTTCTTAGTTGACTGGTGAGCGAGGAAACCAACATGCCCCTACGCTAAGCTTAAAAATATTTTGGTTGGAATAATTGGGGTAATAACTACATAATATTACTTCCGAACTACAAATCAAAGAGGTATGTTTCATAAATACCTATGAGGCTAAGACAAAAACATGAAGCCGTTTACTCTATTCTCTCAGTCTCTAGTCAGCCTATGGGGTGACCGTGCTTTGGTCATATACAAGGTGATTCATAACATGTATATTATCCCGAAAGGGGATTATTCTATCAACGAAAAGAAAGAATATTAGCAAAAAAATCTATATTTTTGTTTATCAATGAACTTTATTTACTGAAAGAAACTTAAAACTAATACAAGTTAATATTTACAAAATACACAAGAAACAGTTGAGCCATCCAAAGACAAACGTTACAAACGATCTATATCAATTAAATAAATAAACGGTCACATACCTACATAGTCCTGACCCCACACTAGGATTCCCTGTGTCGTGGTCCAAAACTACGAGTACCTACCACAACACCCAGACCCAGAACTTATATTTCCACAAATATAAGTTCTGGGTCTGCACCCAGAAGAACATTTGTCCCGCAGCGGGAATCGAACCCGCACCCCTTGTGTCTCAGACGGGCACTGGCCTGCTACACCCCCGAAGTCGTCAGGTCAAATCGAGGTCTAATTTAGTATAGAATAGGTAAGCCCCTTTCGGGATAGCAAACATAATATGAGACATACTCATATGTATGAAGTACACTACAAATCAACAGAGGAAGACACTTATAAGCAATCTCTATAAACCCAACTCTATTGCCAAATTAAGCGGTGGCAATAACTTAAGTATACCTACACTACACGCAGTAATAACGTCATACAAATTGCGATTCATTTCTATTTTTCAGACCATTAACTCCGAACAATAATACGGCAGCGGAACGGGCGCGAGTAAAATAAACGTCGGGCGAAATAGTTCCAAACTGGTATCATCGTTGCAAATGTAAATGAACAATTAAAGCGCTCGCCGTGGCCAGGGACAATGATGATAATTATTTTAGTTTGGAGTCGGCGCGGGTGTCGCTCGGCACCGGCGTCCGGTCCGTCGTCCCCTGGAATGCTCCTCGGACCCCTATTTTCACCATTAAACAGCGACACTTCTGCTGTTCGTAAATTATTATCAGCTAGCGCTTTCATTACTCCGCTCTGTAACAAAGGAACTCCCCGAATACGTTGTGATTCAACTTCGATTCAAATACGCCTCCAACTCTATTGTTCAACGTCTGAAATCGTGACTCATATTAGGCCCTGAGGTGAAATTTTGATTAATTCGTTACACCAGTTCTTAGTTACCGGTTGTCCCAGCCGACGAACTTCATTGAAAGGGGTTTCAGTTTTAGAATTATTGCTGCACCGGTTGACTTCTGAACGTTACCGCTGCACGGGAAGCTTTCAGTGACTATTCATTATTTTACAAACAATTATTGATCGAGCGAGCGAAGCGTAGCATAACTTTCGAAACTTCAATCTGATCTGTATGGAATTTAGTAAGTCAACAGATTGTATTATCAAAATTTGTTGGTTAAAATACCTATGAGTAAAATCGGCTAAGGATTTGCTAAGATATAAGGGTCCAAAGGGGGTTGTGAAAAGTAATACAAGTACATAAAGTGAAAGAATATGAATATAATACAAGTATATGAAGAGCTTTGTAACAAGACATTCCATTCCAATAACAATAACATTCCAAAACCATTTTTATTTTTATTCCAGGTCATATGGTTTTTGATATGCAACAAAATAGTAGGTAATATAAAAAACCAATAAAACGTAAGATAACCATTTGGTAAAGTTTCAATGACTTCGTAGTTCAGGTAAGATTGGGTGATAGTTTAAACATGCTAAACATGCCATTTTCAAAGTATATCTTAATAATGCCTCAACGATCATCGAGCAACAACTTTTACCAGACATCGCGAGGTCTCAGTTCGGGGCGAACCACTAGTACTATATAATGCAATTACAAAAATTATCATCATCTGCCCTTGGACACAACAAGCAAGCAAGTGTCAGGAAATTCCTCACTCACGTAGCGGTTCCATCTATGCCTTACTCTATCAGTTGTATACCTAAACCCTTTTAAGTATGATACAACAGGGCAACATCAAATAGTTCGCTAATTAATTTTAATTGATTCAAAGCTCATTCGTGAAATGCTAGTGCTACATATCAGCGGCCGCTAGCACGAGAATGGCCACCGGTTTCGACACTGCCGGAATGCTTTCAACTCGCGTAATTCAGTTAAACGAGAAATTTATGACTGGCCAAATTACTGGCTTCACTGTGTCTGGCTATTTGATGCATGCTGTAGGTAACTAAAGCGATTCTGTGATGAAAATATAAATAAAAGATTAATTTCTTTAATATATAATAGTGGTAGAAAAAACTATTACCAATTGGATATTGAATAAGCCCCCTTCGGTATAGCATACATATTATGAATCATCCATGGCTAAACCTCGATGAGCACGTGACAGATATTGAGGTATAATGTACAACAACTCAATCGTGACAGATTTTTTTTTTTTAATTTATTTATCTTCCAAAAATTTATTACATACTTAGTCATTTGTAGAAATAGCACTAAAAAAACCACTAAGGTTTGTAGAACTAATGCTAAATGTAGTCTTCGGCTATAGGTAGCAGCTACGTGAATTTAGTAATACGGAGTAGATTCTAATTTTATAATAAGTAGGCACTTACGAAGGTATTGATATAACAAAGTACGTACAAGGTGATTACGTATTTTGCTACACAATCATTGGTGATTGTGTAGCAAAATACGTAAGTAGCCTCCTATAATAATCAATCAATAATAAGATATTTTTTACAAAAACTAAAAACCGTCTTGAAATGCCTGAATATTTACAAGATTGATATCAACCTCTTTGCGTTTTGCTTACCTACTGAGGATGACACTGGCCACCTACACTTTCGAATAAAAAACCAAAGTAAGTATGACATCCATTCATCATCAATAATAACTCTTACGGTACTGACTGACTGACTGACAATCAAACGTAGTGGTTTTATTCTCTTTGAAAATCAACGCAGACCCTAACCAAAATACTAAGAGTATGAAATTTGCAGGGTTGATTCCTGTTGTAACTTATGGGTGCACAGAACGGAATTACAACCCCTATGGTTAAAGTATATGTAAAAATAGCAGCAACCGAACGAAGTCGCGGGGATAACCATACCATACCACCGTCGACAAAAGAAAAATCGGCAAGTCATGATTTCAAGAGATGATGAAGTTTTTTTTAAAGTTTTACGGGACAAGTAGCAATCCCGCAGGAATTAAATTAAAATGGGACCACCCCGGGATCATACTTTATACACCAGCGAAAGAATTATCAAAATCGGTTCAGTATTGGCAGAGATAACGAGTAACATACACAAAAAAAAAAAACAGCCTACTTGAGAACCTTCTCCTTTTTGAAGTCGGTTAAAAACCAATAATTTGAATAAAATCACTAGGTGCACTTTGTAACGTCTTAGAAACTAGGTGAAGCTGTTCGTACCACGAACCCATCCCATATAGAACTATGGCAACCTTACTCACCGCAGGAACACAACACTATTTATAACAAATAATGTTATTTGGCTGCGATCTTCTGTAAGGCGCAGGTACCTCCAGGCGGGCTGCTCTAATTTAGGGCGAGAAAAACTCTCTTTGCCCTACCACCTCCTAACTCCTTTGTTGCACTTTAAATCATCTAGCAAAGGCAAGCAAGCATCCGCAAAGGCTTCAGTACCGTAGATCACATCCACACGCTTCGGCAGATTATACAGAAGACCGAAGAGTATAATCGGCCACTATGTCTAGCGTTTGTGGACTACGAGAAAGCCTTCGGGGTGAGACAGGTAGACGTCATTTCTCCGAAACTGTTCACCTCTGCATTGGAGGATGTTTTCAAGCTTCTGCACTGGGACGGACATAGGATCAACATCAATGGCGAATACATCACTCACCTTCGATTCGCCGATGATATAGTCATAATGGCAGAATCGCTGGAGGACCTTGGTGCAATGCTCAGAGACCTCAGTACCGTCTCCCAACAGGTGGGTCTTAAAATGAACATGGGCAAGACAAATATCATGTCTAATGCTCATGTCGCACCCATACCGGTAAATGTTGGGAACGATACCATTCAAGTTGTAGATCACTATGTCTATTTGGGGAAATGAGGAAATTCGTAGAAGAACCAAGGTCACCGACATAGCACTCAGAATTAGCAAGTTGAAGTGGCAGTGGGCAGGCCATGTAGCTCGCAGAACCGATAACCGTTGGGGAGTAAAGGTTCTCGAATGGCGACCACGAACCGGGCGACGCAGTGTTGGAAGGCCCCCCACACGATGGACCGACGACATTGTGAAGGTTGCGGGAAGTCGGTGGATGGAGAAGGCTCAAGACCGTTCGTCGTAGAACTCTTTATGGGAGGCCTATGTCCAGCAGTGGACTTCTACAGGCTGATGATGATGATGATGATGAAATCATCTAGAGTCAATTGAAAAACTTACGTTTCAAAACTTTGAAACATCAAATAAATAAAAAAAATAAAAAATGCGGAGCAATAAAAAGCCTCAGAATACAGAAAAAAGACAGAAAGCAAAGCACGCGTGAAACTTGTCACCACTAAAACTAATTTCATGAAGAAGTAGTTTATGTCAGTTGGTCTGTTGACGTCGAATCGTACGGAGTCACAAAAAAAAATTGAAATATGCCATCGTGTGCTGTTCCTGCATGCAAAAATTCGGCTGGGCGTGTTAAAAAAAATTATGGGATCACATTTCACATGTAAGTAGATTAGAGTTTGGATCATCATTTCAGCCGTACGACGTCCACTGCTGAACATGGCCTCCCCCATAGACAGAGCAAATTCCTTATCATGTGGGGAGATTTGCCCATACTCACCACGCTGGGCATGCGGGTTGGCGAGCGCAGTTAGAGCTATCGTTGTTAAAATGAGGGACGCTGCTGCCCATCCTATAGCTTTTTCCCTTAGTCGCCTCTTACGACATCCGCATCATCGACATCATGTAACCACTAAATAATTAATAATTGCTAAAATTCATACATTGAAAAAAGGTGTTGCAAACATAACCAAAATTTTCACCCAATTGTTTTTTTTTTTTTATACGGAGGCAAAAAGGCTTACGGCCCTCCTGATGGTAAGTGGTTACTGTCGCCTATTGACATTAGCAACACCTGGAGCATTGCTAATGCGTTGCCTGCCGAACTCCTCCCCCCTAAAGAGCTCTGGCAACCATACTCACCGCAGGAACACAACACTATTTGAAACAAATAATGTTATTTGGCTGCGATCTTCTGTACGGCGGAGGTACCTCCCCAGGCGGGCTGCTCCAATTTAGAGCGAGAAAACCTCGCTGTGACTCCCTTTTTTGTTATATTTGAGGGTAAAATTGTAGTTTGAAATTTTAGGTTCCCCACTGATGAAATAAGAAGAGCGCAATGGACTAAAATCATACAAACACGCGACCAGAGATTTGGAAACCATCATTTTGTTTGTGTTTGGAACTGTCTTTAAATAATAATAATATATGTAATTACATATACTGTACTTATACCTTGTATTATTTATTTCAATTTCAAGCCCTGTCTCTATGTCTGTCTTTTTTAATAATTTATATTATAAATAATTAGCTAAGTAGGTAATACCTACTTATAATTGTCTAGCTAAGGTTTTTTAGAATCACTTTGTAAGGTTTGATAATCTAGGTGAAGCTACGCCTGTTTTTTACGATGAAGTCTAGAATAATCTGATTAGAATTATTGGAGATATAATATGGGACGGATTGCACTGCGGTTGAAACTAATTGCGCTGCATTTGCTATGCACAACAATTGTTTGGTGGCCTAAAGTGTAGAAATCCGTTTAAGTAATTGGGTACCCAACATACAAAAATTACCCTAAAATTGGTACACGGTTTCCCAACTTGCAACATTAAAAAGCTGCGCACGGGGGATGCGCAATGCTTTTTAGCGACACATTAGGTCGTACAAATTTCATCGTACGTCATTTCTGTCTTTTTTTCTGTATTCTGAGTAAAAACGAAACTTTTGAAATCAACATTTTCTATTTTTCAATAGATCTATTCACTCGTAAAACATATAACTTTCTCGGCTCGCTTCAATAAAAACTACTTAGTGCTCTTGTGCAGAAGCACAGCGTGGCAGTGAGCAAGCCATATAACTCGCAGAACCGATAACCGTTGGGGAGTAAAGGTTCTGGAATGGCGACCACGAACCGGGCGACGCAGTGTTGAAAGGCCCCCTACCCGATGGACCGATGACATTGTAAAGGTTGCGGGAAGTCGGTGGATGGAAAGGGCTCAAGACCGTTCGTCGTGGAACTCTTGGGTTAGGTCTATGTCCAGCAGTGGACTTCTACAGGTTGTTGATGATGATGATGAGTGTACTAAGAGACCCAATAATTGCGGCTCACTCTGCTTTTGAGCACTTTGAGATCCAAGCCAAAGTCAAATGGTTTTTTTTATTAATATCACAAGGATCACTTTGAAACGGTATACCTGTCAAGAGCTCAGGTACTTATGTAACTGTTTAATAAGTTTTTGAAAAAAAAAAAATACAAATACCTTCATACCTACTTATATAGATTCTGCACGCCGGCCGCGCCCTGCTTCGCCGACACGCTTTCTTTTTAACTACTGTACCCTAATAAAATCCAACCCAAAGACCCGGAACAAATATTTGCAGATCATTCAAACATTTGTCCCGCAGCGGGAATCGAACCCGCACGCCATCTCAGACGGGAATTCGCCCGCTACGCCACCGAGGGGAAAAAATATCTAGAATGCGTATCAGTCACTGGTCTTCACCGGTTCTCCATAAAATAAAGTGAGAGGCTCATCTCTGCGAATCTGGTCTTGATGTACTAAAACGCACATAATATTATTCCACTACAGCATATTCTTATGTCGTTCATTGTATGCGATTTTAGCTCATAAAAAAGCTCCTCTTCCATGTGACACATCCTAAAAATAAACAATATATGCCCTCATAAGATGTTTAAGTCATTATGTTATTAAATTATATAAATACCGCATTTAACCAATTTATAAATTACATACTCTTAAGGATCAATTGAGCTATCTATAGATCGTTTTTAATGGTCTTTAGATAGCTCAACTGTTTCTTGTCTTAAGTATTTTGTAAATATTTACTTGTATTAGTTTTAATTTTCTTGCTATAAATAAAGATTTTACCGCTGGTAAATTTGTTTCGCGTGATAACTCTTTCCATGTATACCATGAACAAACTGTTCTGTTGCCACACTGATATAACAATTCGAACATCGATTCCCTTACCGATTGTACATTCTTCTCACTATATTGACTGTGCTCTACCCTATAAACTTACAAGTATTTGTCAAACTTTAGCAATCAGTACAGCATTTAATGTATTGAATCAGTATTGAATGTGAACGGCCATGTGCACTGAAACGGGCCTATAATCGTCGGTGAAAGAATCAGCTCTGTAAAATGATTAAAGTGCACCTCGTAGAGGCTCTTTTCGTGCAGATGTCACATGTCTTCGATTCTTTAGGTTCTAGGACATGCTGGTTTCCTCACGATGTTTTCCTTCACCTTTTGAGAGCACTAGTAAAGCACACATAAATTTTAATGTGCAATATCAATTTGTGCACGACCGGGATTCGAGTCCACGACCTGTGGATCGGAAGGCGGGGCCAATACAACCACTCCACCAGCGCTCTCATACTTATACTAATTTGAGAACGTTTCCAAAATTCCTTTCTTACTACCTTACAAACTAAGCCAAACACCCTAGTTACAACATCTCTTATACCAATTTATTTTATGGAACTCATGATTTTATCTAAACATTGATAACCTTTATTTAAACCTGCTCTCAGAAGGTCATTTTAGATTAACCAAGGGCCTTATCGTATTTTAATGCAATAGTGTCACACTTTTTTTAGGCGAATTTGAACCATAAATCTTTGAGACTGTCAACTTACATCACCGCCTGAAAAAAACTCAATGTTGATACGTTGTGTAAGTTGCAGATAATATGTATGTATTATCTGCTGTTCATCATACTGAACATTCACATTCACATTCACACGTTTTTTTCAGAAAGTTATTTAAAAATATAGTGAAACCGAAGGTTTACTAAGATAATAATGTAATTCAGAATACCTACATTTAGCAGTATAACTTGTTTACGAGCTCAAAAGAGCTTATTTTATTAGTTACATAGAATTACTGTAAGGAAGGTGTTGTTCTGTTTAGTCGCCGCCCACCATTGTCTCAGTAAAACGACTAACTTTCGAAAAATATGATTATTATTTCTGTCCCCGAAAGTTGATAAAACGTTGGATTTTTTATGGTAGACCTTTTTCTTCTCTTTTTTTCTTAAATTACGGTCATTCTGTTAAGCTCTACGAAATTTTGGTAAAAGTCTACCGTGAAATGGCGCTGGAAAGTTCAACGAAAGATGCCACTTACCTGAATTAGTAAGTGTATTGTCACCCAGTCCTGTGGAGGTGTCAACATCGGCATGTGCCTCCGCAGTGCTAGCGGCGAGCAGCGCGCATGCCCACGCGCAGCCGGCCAGCAGGCGCGCACTACAGGCCCCTCCGCAACCCTGTTCCTTTCTACGTCTAGCCATAGCACATCACAGACTAAACCCGTCCAAACACTAATACTTATTCAAATTATAAAAGTTTCTTTTAACTTTAAAGTTATATAAAACTTATTAATAAATAATTGCTAACCAAACGTGTTATTATTCTTAGTAGAGTTCATGTAGAGTTCCAGTAGTGCATGTAGAGGTGGAGACACGAGATCGCGTCGGCGATCGCAAGTTGTGAGCAGTGCGGCGACGGAGGACCGGCGCGGCGTGGGTGCGGGTGCGGCGGCGGCGAGTGAGCGTGGTCGCGAGAGCACTGTCCGCGAGGCCACATCGCGCCCGCGACCGGCTCCTCCGGAGTCGCAGCATCTCACGCCAGTCTGCTAGGAGGGCCGCTGCGCGCGCACCCCTCCCGCCGACCAATCGCGCCGAGGGGGTGGGACCGCGCGTAAGACGCACGGAAGTATATGCGAAGGCCTATGTACAGATGATAGCGGACAGGTGGTTTCGCGGCCGTAATTAGCCTCCTGATAACTTATTGCTACATAAATATGCTTAAACGCTGGACGATTAAGATAGCGCCCGGAACGGTGTCGAAGTGCCGACCCTGCCTCGAGCCATTACCTGCCTACCAATTTTCCTTTCTGTAATATTATGTACTTACAGAGAAACTCCAATATTTCCCAGTGAGCTCGCGGCGGGAAGGCTTTTTATTGTGACCTTGCAAAATCTCTTTAGAAGTTGGGACGTAAAAGGCTTTGAAACTTAATCACCTTGTTCTAACTGATTTCTTATTCGCTAAGGTTTACTTCTACCACTGTAGTTCCGAATTTGACTTTTCAGAAATAAGTGTTTTCTTATCAGGAAGGAGGTACTTGGCAGCAAACAGGCATTAATTTCAAGTTTATTCTGATTTTATGATGTATTTGCTGTTGCCCAAAAATGGGATAACATACCAATTACGTATTATTATCAGGAGGAGGTAGGGCACAGCGAGATTTTCTCGTTCAAAATTGGAGCAACCCGCCTGGGAGGTACCTCCGCCTTACTGAAGATCGGAGCCAAATAGCATTATTTGTTTCAAATAGTTTTGTGTTCCTGCGGTGAGTAAGGTTGCCAGAGCTCTTTAGGAGGGGATAGGGTTCGGGGTTAGTAATGCGTGCGTGATGCCTCTGGTATTGCAAGCGCTCATAGGCTACGGTAACCGCTTACCAACAGGTGGGCCGTATGCTTGTTTTCCACCTCAGTTGTATAAAAGTATTATTAATCATCATCATCATCATCATCAGCCTGTAGAAGTCCACTGCTGGACATAGGCCTCCCCCAAAGAGTTCCATGACGAACGGTCTTGAGCCTTCTCCATCCACCGACTTCCCGCAACCTTCACAATGTCGTCGGTCCATCGGGTGGGGGGCCTTCCAACACTGCGTCGCAATTATTAATAATATAAAATAATTTTTGCAATAAATCTTTTGGAAATTCACAAGACAATATTCTTTAGTTTGATTTACAATGTGGAGGTAAAAGCGCCGTGAGGTTCAAAAAATAGCTAACGATATGATTGTCATGATATGTACCTACTTATTTGCGTAGACTCAAGAAATCAACTCAAATTTTTTTACCTAATTAGGTACCCGAAATACAAGCTAAACATATAGGGGAAATGAAATTGTTAAGTATTTTGGAGATTTTTAGAGCGTTGCATTTTCCCAGTAAATTAGTTTTTAAACTAATGTTTTCTCTAGCTGCTATGGCGAGGTACATAATTTTGATTGCATCTGGTGCCACATACCATTATTATCGCAAAAAGTTAAACCCAAGTAAACATAAACTTCTCATACTTTTCACAAAAGAAGTCCCTCAGTGACGCTGTAGTCTTCTTATAAATGTTTTTTTTAGTTCCACTAAAGTGAAAGCAGTGAAAGCGGTGGAATGGTGGTAGTGTCCCCACCTTCCGATCAAAAGGTCGTGGGTTCGATCCAATGGAACAGGTCATGAACCATTGGATTTTCCATTCAGAACACTTTTGTGCGCTATAGATACTTATTCTCTCAAACGGTGAAAGAAAACATCTGGAAGAAACCGGCATGTCCTCGGTAGAACCTAAAAATTCGAAGACATGTGACATATGCACGAAAGGAGCCTCTATGAGGTGCACTTTAATCCTTTCATTACCTACACCATAGGCCCTTTTCATAGCCACCATACCGCAACTTGGTCACTGTAATGCAGGTTGACCAATAAATACTCAGTGACACGACACGTAAGTTCAACTAAAAGTCGTTATTATCTACGTCGTATACGGCGACGCCATAGACGTAGTACGGCGTAGAGGGTCTACGGTATACTAAATCATAAACTCCAAAGTAGGTATATCACCATGAAATAAATCTCAACATACAAATATCTTTTCGAGGATAAAATAAAATAAATAAATAAATATTACGGACATATTCACACGGTCAACTGATCCCAAACTAGGCATAGCCTTTACTATGGGTACCAGAGACTGATATACATAATAGATAAATATTTAACACCCAGACACAGAACAAACATCTGTGTTTATCACACAAATGTTTGAGGATGATGTGAGTATTGTGAGTTGTTGCAAAGCGGTGTCGTTGTGTGGTACACCTATCGAGCGTATGCCTACATGGGTTTTGTATGGGCAAAATAAGTTGGTGAAAAGCACCACTAGGCTGCTTCGCTTTCAATATGGTATGACAACTGCACAGAGAGTGGTTGCGATCTTTGAGATTCTTCACAAACTCAAATAACTGTAGCAAGCTGCGGGAAGAGTTTATCTATGTGACAAAATTTGAGACGAGAAAATCAATAAATTAATCAAGGGATGCTTTGTTTACAGAATCAAGTTGAAGTGGCAATGGGCATGCCAGTGGCAATGTGCGGAATACATTTTCAATGCCGACCATTAACCGGAAGACGGAGCGGAGGTTCTTCATGCCATTTTTCAGTGTAAACTTATGCTCAGCAATGGCGGTCGCACGGCTGATGGGGCAAATCTGTGTTAGGTATAAATTTGTACTATATTGTCTGGTTATATCAACAAAAATGCCAAACACGACCAAAAATTACTATTAAACAACCTAGAAGTGGGTTCTCTTCAATTATTAATCCTATTTTATTAAATAACTAGCGTATGCCCGCGTCTTTGCTCGCGTGGTTTCTTGATAAAAGGGGCAGTTTCAAATACGTATTTCATTATTTGACTTTATGAGTATTTGTACCAAGTTTTAGATAAATCTCTTCATGCGTTATAATTCTCCCATACAAACTTTGACATCTCATTACACCCTTTTAATGTGTCTTTTTAAAAAATCTAAAAATACTGTTTTTCTTTATTTCTATCATACATTATTTTCAGTTAGTTTCAAACCTGTAGGTTCAAGGAATACGACTTTTCATACAAACGTTTTAACCCATTTTCACCCACTTAGGGGTTGATATTTTGAAAATCCCGTCTTAGTGGATGTGTTTGGCATATAAGGCAGCTACTGTCCTTTGAGCGTTATAGCTTCAGCGGTTTGGGCTGTGCGTTGATCGTGGAATCAGGCCTTGTTCTTTTATATATACAGATAATAGGTAGGTAGGTATAATAAAACGCTATAACGTTTATTTTCTCTCATGTTATACGTACTTATCTAAAGGTGTCAAATCGTTGTTTCGCAAATGCGTCATTATCTATATAAATATATAACGCCCAACGTCACATACATGGATTCTGATCCCACACTAGGATTCCCTGTGTCGTGGGTATCAAAAACTACGAGTACCATGGTTCCACAACAATCTGGGTGTCGTCGTACCATGGTACAACCCGGAAAAAGTATTTGCAGAATCATGCAAACTTTTGTCCCGCAGCGGGAATCAAACCTGCATCCTTGCGTTTAAACGAGCGTGTGCGTCGTCGAGGTCGTCATTGTGCGTAGGTATTGGTCAGGCCTGTTACTATAATAATTAGTCAGGTAGTAGGTAATTCTATGGTAGTAATTTAAAGATGGTATAGTAATAAAGCGAATAAACAAAATTGTTTTATTATATTAACATAAAGCCGCCTTTACACGCTTTACCGAGTGATTGAATCTGTGCAAGGGTTGCGGGTCCGACAGAACTAGCGTCTAAAGGCGTGAGTATATGCGTGAGTAGTCGGTTTTTTATGAGATTAGGTTTTATTATTTTTAGGGTTCCGCCGTCTGACAAGAAACTCTTTATATTTGCACCATGCTCGTCTGTCCGCCTAGTCAGCAGGTCGGAGACTTGTACCTACTCGCATACTATAATTTGGGCATAAGTAGGTACTAGGTATCATGCTGAACATCAATGCATGATATCACTGACCCATGCTGACCCCGTATTGTCTCTGATTTTATGGGAGAAGTAAGATGTATGGCCAGTCGGTCGTGATCCCACGTATCCAAATATTCCTAATATAGGATAATTACAAAGTCTTCTGTGAGGTCGTATTGCGATCGTGTGACCCGCCGCGGTGCAGTTGGTAAAAAATGGTCTTTGTGGTCAATTGGCGGCCACTGGTTGTGGTCGCTAAGGAGCCGCTACTTGCGTACATACAGTTCGGCGCGTACGTATTGTTACGTATCGTATGTTCGACGTAAACCGCTACGCTACAAGCGTAAACCATATCGCCGCACCCTCTCTTATTCGCCCGGTCGGCCTCATAGTGGCAGTGACATGACATTGTGTTGGTAGTGTTGTCACTGTCATTCTGACACAATGTCATCTTTCAGTCTGTCATAATTATGCCGTCAGTAAACAGATCAGGATTTGTTCAATAATCTTGAAAATTAAGTAAATGTAGTATAAAACGAACAAAAATGGATCAAAATAATCGTTCGAGAAGAAATGATTTGGATATAGATAGTTTTCGAAGTGATGAACCGGGGTTTGATCGAGCGCGCATGAGAAGACAATCAGGTGGTTTCGTGGACTTGGGAAATGAATCACAATACGGTACAGGTGGCCACCAAGCCTCTGGGGCAAACGAAATATTTGCAGATATTCAAGTAAGAACGTCCCATTATCGTATCTTCCCTGCTACTGAGAAACGACAGGCACTATTATAAATCTTGATTTCGTTTTTAGGGCGATGTACCTTGGTGGAAATCAAATTTCTTCATATCACAACCGGTACTTTTCGGAACCTGGGACGGAGTATTTACTTCATGTCTCATAAACATCTTTGGTGTAATTGTGTTCCTACGCTCCGGTTGGATTGTTGGGCAAGCAGGAGTAGTTAATGCTGTGCTAATTGTGATTTTTACTGGTAACTATGTCTTCTACACGCTTCTGTCAAATTGCTTAGTGAAATTTAAACAATTTTGGTACCTACTTATGTATTAAGCCACCTAACAACCCTTTTTGTTTTCAGTTTTTGTAGCACTTATTTCAGTATTATCTGCTGTTGGTATTTGTGAAAGATGCAGAATAGAAAGTGGCGGAGTGTACTTCATTCTTGCCCATACTCTCGGCTCCAGAATGGGAGGGGCTCTGGGCATGATATACTGTTTTGGTCAGGTATGAAAAAAACAAAACTATTACTGACCTAACTTTAATGTATCAATCCCAAACATAGGACTGCAAGCATTGCCACTTGGCATGATGACATTACTTCCCCAGGACTCCTACACAAAGAGTCTATTGTTAAAAGTGTCCACCTACTTTTAAAACCTATAATAAAATTAAATTAAATCATGCAAACATTTTACCTGCACCCGAAATCGAACCTGCACTCCTTGCATCCCAGACCGGCACTTGCCTACTACACCACAGAGGTCATCAATAGCAATGTATTTGTATCAATTTCAATAGCTTGTGGTATCTGCTATGGATAACATAGTTCAATGACCTTAGTTTATGCTGTAAAATCGGGTCTAGTGCCCAATTAAACAGTAATTAAAAAACAATGCTTCTTTTATTTCAGGCAGTGGGATGTGCCTTAAATGTGTTTGGTTTTGGTGAATCTATGGCAAACTTGGTGACAACAGATAACACTTGGGCAGCCAGGGCCTTTGCAGTGGCCGCTGTGATACTTCTTGGGACCATAAATATAGCCGGAGTCAAATGGGTGATCAAACTACAGTTTCTACTGCTGGTCATCATATTACTGGCAGCATTAGATTTCCTTGTCGGGTCTTGGACTAGCACACCAAGTAAGTTTGAAGAGAGAGAGAGAAGTTTTCTAGTGTAAATATTTTGCTGAAACCTGTTCTTTCTGTATTAGTTCTTCTTCAACTTTCAATCAAAAATATTGCACATGCAGTAGTGCATCCAAGGGTTGGGCTAATGGACTCAAGACCCTCTATATCGAGGTGTACAGTAAGACTCAAGACTTTTACTTTATACCTTGATAAAGCCTATCTTACGCCCCTTCTAATTCAAAATCCTAGATACGCCACTAATTACTGAAACTTGGCTTTTTTATTTTAGCTTTAGAATTCAAGGGTTGGTTCGGTGGGGCAATGGCCAATAACACATGGTCAGATTATCAAGACAACTACACATGGTTCAAATGCTTTGGAGTCTTCTTCCCGACCATCACTGGTATACTGGCAGGAATCAACATGAGTGGTGACCTCAAAAATCCTTCTATTAATATTCCTAACGGTTCTTTAGCGGCCATTGGAACGGGGTAAGATTCTCCTTAGAATAGTTAGCATGGTTAGTTCAGTTATGTTTATTTATTTGTTTATTGGTAATCAACAGCGTTTACTTAAATCTAGGCAAATACAAACTTGTAATAGATATAAGGCCAATAAAAGATTACCCCAATATTGTAAGTAAGGTTATAAGTTATTGAGGCAGGAGAAGTTGGTAAACCAGTGAGCTGAATAACTAAGTAGCAGTAGGCAGTCTAGGTATCTTATCTATAGAAGGTGTAGTTCATCGAGTAACAAAAGTCATCTAGTACTGTACTGTCATATAAGTGATTAAATTTTAAGCATCAATGAGGTAGGTATGCGTAATAACAATTATGTAGTTGATAAGATGCAAAAGAAGCGAACAGCCTTAGTTTAAAAAATTAAGTCATTTTAAACAAGTATAAGTAGGTATTTGATGAATTTACGAGCATCTTACTACATCTTACTACTATGTTGTCACGACCCTACTTGAATTAATTATGATGACCTCGGTGGCGTAGTGGGCGGTTGAATTGAGACGCAAGGGGAGCGGGTTCGATTCCCGCTGCGGCACAAACATTTGCAAGATCTGTAATTATTTGTTCCTGTTCTAGTAGTTATTGATACTCACGACACAGGAAATCCTAGTGTGGGGTCAGGAGCAGGGCTATGCATGTGACAATTGGGTGGTGTTTATTTATTGTATTTATTATGCTAACCCCAGAGACAATTAAGGGGGTACTAAGTCTACTAAGACTGAAATACGTAGGCCGCTGCTCAGGGTAGCTTCTCAAAAAAAGAACTTTAATTTTAGATTTAAATTTAATTCAAATAAGGAGATGAGACTCACTCGATGCAAGAGTGAAGAATGGTTAAAAACTAGTTAATCGAAGGGCGATCGACGACCACGTTCCGCTGACGATGCGCCTCGTGCCGGCCGATGCATCTATGCAGGTCAAGCCGAGCGGAGCGCCCTGCCTACGTTAGCCTTGCGTAACACCTCCCCCCGAAGAACAGCGAGTATTAAAGCTTGTCGTAAATTGAGCTGGGGGTTGATTGGGGTCATCTCTTTTTCTGGTCGGAAGGGCGTAGACTTCTTGTAGATCAGCTTGGTTTCCTTCAGAAACTTGGTGCAATTTTTTGTTCAGATTGAACCCATATTTCTTACATAGCAGGCCAATAATTAGTGCACATGCACCCGTTATAATCGCGTACAGAGGGATTGTAGTGTGGTATAGACTATAATCGATATCCTTCTCAAGGTGCAGTGGCGATTGAAGCGAGATTTTCTTGTTAGTGGCATGAAGGTGGTCTAAGTTGATAGAGTTCAATTTGAATGCTGGAGCTGAAGATGAGGTCACGAAGTCGCTCTCAGGTAGATCTATTATCTTCAATGCTTGTCCTATTAAACGGTTGTTGGTATTACAGATTGTGAATTCCGGTGTTTCTAGGTAACATCTTTGGGGAATTATGGCGAGATAGCTTCCTTGAAGTGTCTGGTAGAGATCTTGACCACAGGAGATATGAACTTTCGTTGAGATAGGGAAAGTGATACTATAATGTTTCTCGTCAAGTTCTTCGTATGCTGGTTTTGCTAAAGCGATGGTGGTGGGGCTGCATGTCTTGTCCCGCTGCTGCGTGGAGATGAGATGCTGGATGCAGTCATTTGGTGATTGAGTCTGCAGATTCTTCTTCTCCTCACAGATGTACCATTTACTGGTCTTCGGGCATTCAGCCTCAATGTACTTGAAATCTTTCTCATGGATAGCTAGGTATGGGAACGGAGGGGTGAGGATCTCGTGATTTTTATTGGGGATGATAGATAATTTATAAATATCATACGTGTATGGAAGCACGATTGGAAATTTATATACTATAACTATCTCGTTTCCTATATAATATGAACCTAATCTAATTATATCAAAATATTCTCTAACATCTAAATCTACTACCTTTTCACTGCCATATAGCAATTTCAATTTGCGTATAATATCGCGAATTGTATGCATATTTAAGACCGAATGATGTGCTGTGGACGCTCTGATAAAAGCAAGGACATTTTGTAATTTAATCAATTCTTGAGAGATTGAGTCTACGTTATCCGTTAAGATCATAAGGATCTGAGCTAAATGCGCATATTTTATTAAGTCATTGTCTCTAGATGCATCGACTTGTTGTATTTTATTCACTAATGTCTCAATCTTTTTCTGATTATCCACAATACTGTCAATTATCTTTGAATATTGCGAAGTCCAATTCTTAGATAAGCTGACATGATTGTTTAATTCGCTTACCAATTTATCTTCGTTATCTTCTAAAGATTTTATAGCCTTATTATAATGCAATGCATCTGTATAATCGAGGTTACCCGTGATACTTTTAACTACCGATCCGAGACCATCTACGAGTCCTCTTTTTACACGACTTATCTCAAATGTATCCAATTGATCTAGTACATTTGCAAGCCTTTTCTTCAAATAATCTATGTGTGGTTCAAATAATGAATTAGTAACATTATGTAGCTGAGGGCTAAAATTATCTATCTGGTTATCTACTGAAATTACTTTATCTCGTAGATCTTGGAAATTAATATTTTGTAGGAAGGAATGGTAGTGGGTAACAAGTTTAGCTGAGCCCAATTTAAAAGGTAAAATGCCAGGCCCATCATCAAGACTTTCAAGTTTTATCTCCTGTGTTAGAGCTGGTGCCAGGAGCAGGTGAAATATCAGGAGGATCCTGTAACAATCGGGTGCTTTTAGGGAGACGTTTTAACCTAGATTTGGCAATGGGACCTCTCTTTTTCTTAGTATAAATATGAATAGGGAGGTCTGCCATTACGACGTCACGAGTGTAACGAGGGGCTAATTTCTGTCTGGAAGCGAACGGATTTTTCACGAAAATCTGTTGCTCGGGAGAGTATTCAGCCTCCGGTTCTCGTTCCTTATTTCGGTTATCTGTGAGGTCTTTACGAGTCGCGCTACACATGTCATGAATTGCGTTATAGGCTTGAGTCATCTTGTCTTTATGGTTAGTCATGTACTGTTGTAATAAATGAGCGGAGAGATCTACGTCGAAAGGATCACGAGGATCATAGTGTCCAGTAACTACTTCTATTGGCTTGCACCTAGTAAAACTATGAATACTACTATTGTACGCCAAAAGGGCGTAAGCCATTAAATTAATTACAGATTCTACCTTCTGACTCAATTTAAGAATACGGAGATGTTCTAGTATAGTTGAGTGGAATCTCTCAACTATACCATTCTCGTTAGGTGAATGAGGAGCAACTCTATGATGCTGGATCTTATGCATCTTCACGAACTCCGCAACAAGCTGATTTGTGAATTCGGTTCCGTTATCAGTAACTATAGTGATAGGTATTCCGTGATGGGTACAAAAATTTAATAGGGCTTGTACTACACTTACAGCGGTACCATCTTTCAGATGATATGCTTGTGCATATTTAGAGAATGCATCTACGATTGTAAGGAACTTTTCGCTTTGAATGGTCAGGAGGTCTAAATGGACCAGTTCAAAGGGCTTTCTAGCAGGTGGTACGATTTTAAACTGTTGTTTTATTGGGCTGCGATCGTACTTTGCTTGGCCACAGATAGTGCATTCATTTATAAATTTTGTGATCTGTTCTCTCATTTTAGGCCAGTAATACCTATTCGATAACGCAAGGTAACATTCATTGATACCACGATGATTGGTCTTACCATCGTGATATTTGTTAATGATTTCCTGTTGCTTTAAGTATTCTCTGACGTTCTCTAATTCAGTTTTAGTTAGAGTGAGATTCATAGCCGAATTTTTAAAGGTTTTCTGTATGATAGGTATAATAGTGTACATAGCCAAATAGGGATTTATCAGAAGTCCAGTTTTGATCTTAGGGTGGACGTACTCCTTAATCGTATTGATAACATGTTCCTCTATATTAGATTCAGATATTTGGACTGAGGTTCGCGTGTGCGTCTCAAAAGGCTTAGTTACTACTGTTCGTCCTTTGATGTCACCTACAACATTTAAAATAAGCTGTTTCGTGAATTTATTTAAGGGATCATCTGAAATTGGGACTTCTAAGATAGGGCTTTCGTTATTCGTATGAACAGTGGCGGTTCTTGAACCATCTGCAGTTTCTGTAGCTGTTATAGTTCGAGATTCATCTAACGCGGGGCTATTCTCAGATGGATTTACCGCAATCGATATAAGTTCTTCGTTATTAACTTCGATGCGTGATAGTGCATCCGCATTTGTGTTACATTTTCCCTGTAGATATTCGACTCTATAATCATACTCGCTAAGCTTCAGACGCCATCTTGTAAGTCGTGAGCTAGGATCTTTTAGATTTACTACCCATTGTAAAGGCCTATGGTCCGTAAGGATAAGGAACTTTCGTCCGTAGAGGTAAGGTCTAAAGTATTTAGTAGCCCAAACAATAGCTAAAAGCTCTTTTTCGATCGTACTGTAATTTAATTCACTAGAGTTGAGTGTTCGCGATGCGTATGCGATAGGTTTATTTGAACTCTTTGTACCTTGAGATAGTACGGCACCGATAGCTACATTTGACGCATCTGTAGTTAAGATGAACTCTCGTGTAAAGTCTGGGTATTGCAAGATCGGGTCATTGGTTAAGAGCGTCTTACAGTGTTCGAAGCAGTTGATGTAGTTTTGGTCTAACTTTATCTTAGAACCCTTTTTCAAACATTGAGTCAGAGGCTTGGTAATACGAGCGAAATCGGGAATAAATTTCCTGTAATAGCCAAGTAATCCGAGAAAACGTTTGATTTCAGTTGTAGTTTTAGGAATAGGATAATTTTCTATGGCTTCAATTTTGTTAGGATTAGGTTTAACACCCTCTTTGCAAATCACATGGCCCAAAAACTCGGTTTCTAGCTTCAAAAATTCAGATTTATCCATTTGAATTTTGAAGTTAGATTCTCTCAGTCTGCTAAAAACCTTATCCAAATTAATCATGTGTTCCTGAAGGGAAGTACTGAAAACGATGATGTCATCTAAATACACTAGACAGATTTCATTCTGTAGGCCTCTCAGGACATTATCCATCACTCTCTGGAAGGTTGATGGAGAGTTTTTAAGCCCCATTGGCATTCTCAAAAACTCGTAGTGCCCGTTTTCTACATTAAATGCGGTCTTATGAACATCCGAGGGGTCCATCTCTACTTGGTAAAAACCACTGGCCAGATCTAGGGTCGTGAAGTATTGGCATTTACCTAGTTTGTCTAGTACGTCAGTTATATTTGGGATGGGGTATTTATCATCAATCGTTTTCTCGTTAACTTTCCTGAAGTCCACGACAAGACGCCATTTGACTTTACCGGAAGCGTCTGCCTTTTTGGGTACAATCCAAATCGGAGAGCTCCACGCGGATTCTGATGGTCTTATAATATTTTGGTCAAGCATCTTATTTATCTGATCTCTGACTTCTTGTCTGTGAACGTAAGGATAGCGATAGCTCTTAGTATGTACTGGAATTTCATCATTGGTCCTTATCGTATGTTTGATCTTGTTAGTGAATGTAAGTGGTTCACCTTCAAGATAGAACACGTCCGCGTAGTTAGTACATAATCGCTGCAAATTAGCAAGTTCTTCCGTATTAAGATGATCGGTCCGAAGTCGAGATAAAACATCTTTCGCGCGGTCTAATAAAATTTCAGTACTGTTACATTCAATATTGAATATTTCGGCTACAACAGGACGATCCATAGAAAATATAACATCATTAAATGTTGGGTTAGTTATCTCAACCCAGCCGCGGTTATTCTGGACCGTCGTTATGCAATCTGAAATAAGGCAGTTGCAAATCGTTTGGTTCTCTATAACAACTTCACCGTCCTGTGTATTTATCGGCAATCTAACTATCTTCGAAGAGTTGGCTGGAATAATCTCCTCATACAAATTTACGTTCCTTGAATCGTACATCTGAATGGGGATCTGCGTATTACGAGTCATTAGTAACTTATTTTTCAAATCAATGTTCGAGTCCCATACGTCTAGTAAATCAAAGCCTAAAAGTCCGTCAAAGTAGTTATGGAATTTATAAACGTACAAAGTTATGTCATTTGGGTCGTTAAATTCCTGGAAACAAGGCAACGTGATAGAATAATCGTTTTTAGTAGTAGCGTGCACATTTGTCACTTCGAAAGGATCGTAATTCAAAGGAATGTGATTGAAATATTTTTCTATAACATCAGGGCTAATAAAGGATTGATTAGCTCCTGTATCGATTAAAAACTTAAGAGGTGGATTCGCTATCTGAATATAGCCTAGTTGCCTTTGGATATGGTAGTTTACTTCTATTTTGGCTTTTCGGATTTCGACACCACTTGAAAATTTTCATCAGCAGGTACCTCTTCTACTACAGCTGGTGCTTGGGGTTCAGGGTAGGAGTACTGGTCACATTGGTAAGCAGGATACTGTTCGCATGAATAGTAGTCCTGGTAGTACTCAGGGTATCCGTCAAATACGTCACCGTAATAAAGGTAATTATCGTACCCGTCAGTATCGTTGAAGTTAATTTCACGTGTCTTAAAATAGTTAGTCGGAGGTGGATTTCCGTGCTTTCGCCAGTCATGTCCTGTCATCGGTGAACTTCTTTCTACATAGTGACTTACACCACTCATGGGAGTAGGACGCGGGGCATTGCCAAAGTTCTGTGGTTGCTGTGGCTGAGGTCTAAAAGGCATCCTAAACGTGTTATTCTGTTGATTGTAACTTTGTGGAGGGGCGCGGAACATTTGCTGAGTGCGAGTCGGTCCACGTGGTGGTTGAGATTGGAGCACTGGGTTAGGCCTCCAACCTTGGTTAGGTTGAGCCTGCATGGGATTCGGCCTTGATGAACCAGACATGTTAAAGACTGGAGGTCTCATTGGGGCAAGTCCAAACCCGTTTGTCAGTCTAGGGGCAAAGTTATTGAGAGGGAGACTGAACGTCGGTGTGCCTGAGGTTGGCTGCTGCCAATCCTTTCTACTAGATGAACCACCACTACGCTCTTGCATGTAAAGAGTGTTCAGCTCTTCCTGGACAAATTGCAGGGCCTTCTCCATTGACTCAGGCCGCATACAACGTATCCTGGCTCCTAGCGGGTCCTTGAGACCTCGTAAATAGGCCTGAAGGGTCAATTTTTGGTACAGGATACGTTTTGCCTGTATGGTGGTACCTACTGACTCATGAAGTGAGACGTACGTCATTATGGTGCTGAATAAATTTTGGCACCGTTCGTAAAACTCCTGCGGGGTACTAGACCCTTGGGTCTCTAAGGATAGGTCGCTGTAAAGAGCGGTCTCGTCACGATGGTCTGCGAAATTATTTATTAACGCGCTCCTAATACCCTGCCAGGTTTCTGGTATCCCGTTCGAATTAATCAACCTAGCCGCGGACCCCGACACTTTATTTAAGATCCCATTTATAAGAGCTAAATTAACCAACTCTTTGCCTGGCTGTGTTGAAAAGTGAATCAGCACAAGCTGGTCACAGAGATTAATAAATCTCGTAAGAATGTGCGGATTGCCATCGAATTCCGGTACAAGTCTGAGGGACTTGTAAATCGCGTCAATCGGGTTAGATTCGGTCATACTCTCTTCTAAATCTCTACGCTCGTCAATTGCACTGAGCCTACTATTAAATCTACTGCTACCTAACCTAATATTCCGCGATTCTCTAGGATGAAAAATCTTGGCAGTTTAAAACTAACACACACGTAAAGAGGAACACAAAAAACAAAAAAATATATAGGTATAAATGCACTAAAGGAAGGATTAAAGTTAGGAATAAGCAAGGACTTGAAAGATTCAAGGACTTACAGCATTTCACGTCGAGATGTCAGCCACTTAGCAGAATCAATTTCTGGATTCACCCTTTGCAACGACACTAGTAGGTTCTTTTACTTGCGATTAGAATCTTGTGAGATGAAGATAAATCAAGCATCCGAGGCTGCGCCAAATACGTAGGCCGCTGCTCAGGGTAGCTTCTCAAAAAAAGAACTTTAATTTTAGATTTAAATTTAATTCAAATAAGGAGATGAGACTCACTCGATGCAAGAGTGAAGAATGGTTAAAAACTAGTTAATCGAAGGGCGATCGACGACCACGTTCCGCTGACGATGCGCCTCGTGCCGGCCGATGCATCTATGCAGGTCAAGCCGAGCGGAGCGCCCTGCCTACGTTAGCCTTGCGTAACAACTGTAACCTTATTTTTTTGCAGAACATTTTTGTACCTCATGTTTGTGATAACTTTGGCCGCAACAGTCACAAGAGAAGCATTACTCACAAACTATTCAATAACTGCTGAAATATCAGCTGTGACGGTACTTCTACTAGCTGGCTTGTATGTCAGCTCAATGAGCTCATGTCTCGGTGCTATGTATGGCACTCCTAGAGTCCTGCAAAGTATTGCAAATGAGAAAGTAATACCAGGATTAGAATTTCTTGGACATGGGGTAAGCTTTAGTTGACAGTTATCTGCTTTTTAATGTCCCAATGGCATGGAATTTCTAATAATTTACATTTTGTTGTGCAATAACTTAAACTAAGACTTAACTTACTATAACAGAGGATTGTTGTATCATTTTGGATATTATGAAAGGTATAAATCTTAATAGATGTGGCTGTACCATGGTACTCATAGTTTCTGATACCCACGACACAGGGAATCCTAGAAGCACTCAAAATGAAACCATCCTTTTTATATCGAAATTACAAAGGCTGCGTTAATTTAAGTGCTGTTTTAAGTGTCCTGCGATGATTAATGTTGTCAGAGCTCTTTAAGGGGGTAGGGGATTCGGGGTCTTCAACGTGTGAGTGATGCCTCTGGTATTGCAAGCGTTCATAGCCTGCGGCCGTACACAAGTTTGCCACCTTAGTTGTATAAACAAAAATAAAAACATTAGAATAAGTTATTGCAAAATCAACGTTTGTGTTTTGGACTCTTTATATTGAACTTAAAACTGATCCTAAAAGAGAAGTTGCATTGATTCTCTCAGGGCTATCAATAGTTGAAAGCTTTTTTTTGCATTATTTCTCAACTCTTATTTTTGTTGAATTATTTCCAGAGAGGGCCCAACAAAGTGCCGATATACTCGATGGTTGTAGTAGCGATAGTGACAGTAACATTCATCATCATTGGCGACATCAATATACTCGCACCCATCGTCACAATGCCGTTTCTCATCACATATGCTAGCATTGATTACTCTTACTTTGCCCTCGCCCAAACATTTGATTTGCAACACAAACGTGAAATGAGGTATGATTTTTTTCTAAGTGAAGCATGAAGGCCTTTGCTCACTACAACGTATCCTACCATGACCGTGCTATGAACGTATCAGACTCGTAACGGACTCGGCCAGATACTACTGTGCCCACTAGAACTTATCATTATATTCTCGTCGTGAATTCGCTGTCGGTCCGGTCATGGCACGCTACGGTGTTAGTCGGTGATGGAACGTTCATTCAGTGGTCATTGTTTCATATAAATTTATACAAAAGAATATTTTTTTGCATGTGCCGATACGGTTCCGTTCATAATACGATCCGATTAAGTGGGTAAACTTCTTAAAGGTAAACTTCCTCAACAGCTAGGCTGTACCGCAAGTCCTCAACTTTACGGCGCATTGCGCCATACATATAACTAGCTTGCGCACGCGGCTTCGCTCGCGTGGTACCCAAAAAAAAAGGAACCTATATGCTATTCTAGGTAAAGACCTTTATCTATTCCAAGTTTCAAAGTAATCGGTTGAGCCGTTACGGCGTGATTATCAACAAACATCCATACTTCCAAACATCCTCACAAACTGTTGCATTTATAATATTAGTAGGTTATGGACTTTACCATACTTGTGCTTCCACGCTCAGGTTTCAAGGACACTCACCGCGGGATCCACAAGTCTATGGAGCTACTGGTAGTGATCTTGACTTGCTGTTCCCAGAGAGAATACGGCACAAAAACGTTGGCGTAAGTTAATACATCAGATATGACTAGGTATTTATTTTTAAACTAGCTGTTACCAAGGATGTCGACATCAACTGTTCGCCTGCCACACACCGCGAACTTGTCACGCTCTCGTAATGCGCCAACGCTCCAAACTCACACTTTTAAATGCCTATGTATACGAGGTGCAACATGTTGACATCTTTAATGATAACATTTGTAAAATATTTTATTCGCTAAGTGTATATTTAAGTTTTAATTTTAGACAGTAGGCACTTTGGTATATACTGTTAGCTTGCTGTTTTAACTGAAATAAATAATTCCAATTCTAAGGATAATACTACCGTGTAGTATTATAATAGTCTTTGCTGTTACCCGTCGTCCGCATTCATAATAATTTTCACCCCCCACTATTTCCTGCTTTAGGGATGATTTTACGAAAATGCTGAAACATGTATTGCTTTATTTCTTACCAAAAGCCTAAATATGAATTTTCAGATCCCTAACTTGAGGAATTACGTATTGCCCATACAAACTTTCAACCACTATTTCACCCCCGACCAAGATTATTTTTTGAAACAAATGATTGCCAAATTTAACTACGATCCTTTCAGCCCTTTAGTCGTGATGGGGTAACCAAGCAACAAACAGAGCTACTTTCGCATTTATATTAAGGATGGATACGATTGTTCCAGGATTTTACGCCGTCGCCAACAGATCCAGCGATAATGAATGGGCGGCTGTCAAACGGCGACGCCGGCGCTGTTCGCAGGCCGAGTGTCAGCGTACACTCCAAAAACAAGAACTGGTACTCACATCTATGCAATCGGTGGCTGTCTCTAGTTGGGGTACGTATACCTTCGAGGATCCAACACAACATACAAAGCCATCAGATCTCTATGTACATACATACATAAAATCACGCCTATTTCCCAGAGGGGTAGGCAGAGACCACGGCTTTCCACTTTGCTTCATTCTCATCACATTCCTAATACATGCTCGTCGGTTAAAGGTACTCTTGACGCTGGCCTTTTTCTAAAACGTCACCGATTTGATCACTGAAATGATGATGATGTAAACATTTATCTTACCGCACGGATTTAACCCTCTTGTGTCCCGGCTGGGCGAATTGCCCGCCACGAGGTCGTCTGATACTGATTTATTGTTTCCATTTCAGGTGGCAATCAAACTGCTGCTGATGTTCTTGGTGAACTGGGGCTACGCGCTCGGCTGCCTCAGTATTCTGTGGCTGCTGTGGTTCTACATCGGCGCCGCCAACCCCGCCGTGAAGCCGGGCCGCGCCTCTGAGTTCCGCTTCTTCCATTGGCTGAAGATATCCTTCCTGCAGGCTATTGGGTAAGACTATCGGTGCTTCAATCCGAATAATATTCCGAAGTTTTTCGATAAGACGATGTGTCGACTCGGTGGCTTAGTTCATTATCGCATTCTCGTATCTAGGGGAGGGTTGCTGGGTCAAATCCCACCTGAACGTAATTTTGTGAGATATTACAAAAATCTTAAAACCTTGCTTTAAAATCCGGATCCGGATAAAAAGTAGCCTGTTTCCTTACTCAGGCTTTAAGCTGTCTTCGTACCAAATTTATCAAAATTGGTTCAAGATCGTTTAGTCGTGAAAATTTACGAAACTGTTCAATTACAGAGTTCTTTCGCAATCTAACACAATAACCGTTAATCTAATACAATAAACTAAAGATGAATCCCTTTTCTTTACAGGAAAAGGCCATTAGAATACGAGCAACTGGTAGTGACGCCAGTTCACGCGGACATATCGCTCGAGCAGGAACGACTGAACGACGACAACGAGGACTTCGCATCGCGGCGCCGCTACCACCAGTCCACGGCCTTGCAGAGCCACCTAGTTAGCGTCGATAGTTAATCCTGCTGTGGGCAATGATTTCGCCAGCGTGTGTCTTTAAACAAACTCTAGTGACTGACTTTCGTTTTATGAAGAAATACTCGTCTGATTTTGACCAGCGTGTATATTACAAGCCATACTAAGGCGTCCAACAGTGGCGGATTTACTTGCAGGCTGAGTATAGGGCGGAAAATTAGAGGACCGATTTATTTTTTAAGCCGTCTATTTTTTTTCACACATGTTGCAGAAAAAACATGTTGAAGACATATTTTCGGTATTTTTTTATTTTTCATATTAAATATGGTTAAGCACGCTATCCCAGAAAGAACTTATAGACCCTAAATTTGAAGACTCCCAGATTGTACACTTTCGGGAAAACTGACGCAGGCAGATCGTTCCCTTTTCCGTTTCATTGTACATTCTACGGTACCGCTAACTTCTATATTCTATTGTAAAACAAAATAAATGAAAATTTGAAAGCCTCGGGAAATTTGTAAATCCGCCACTGGCTTCCAACTGTATACTATAGACTACTACTCTGTCACCTTCGCAGTGTTTCTTCGTCCGAAGTTACCTAACATAACAACTACTTTGCAGTGAACCGACTGATTCGCTAAGCAATTCAAACTCAACCTCATTTACTTTTAAGCCCGCGCGCGGTTCTGTGATTTCAGTGTTTTAAATAAGGTCTATTTTCTATTTGCGAATCAGTCTTTTCGCCGCCATTCCACTATCCGTCTGCGCTGACCCTAAATCATGCCATTATAAAAATATTAATTACACTTATGAATTATCTACTTAAATGACTGAACACTTATTATTCTATGTGATAATTTGTTACTTTTTTAAATTTTGCTTTGTTATTTTATTCATCGCTTTCCTATTTATTTTTAACGTCTACTTAGAAACTTCACAAGGTACCTACCTAAGCACTTAATTAAATTAATAAATAATATAAATATGTACATATGTAATAAATAAATTATTAGATGCCTAACAGAAATTCGCATGGTTAAAATTCTCAAAAGCATTGTTTTCGACTGAGTGCAACTTCAAGATCGCACGTAGGTATTATGCGTGTGGTAAAAGAAGTAATATTTGTGATCTTGCAGTTGCATATTTTAGTCTGAAAGCTGGACGGAATGGATCGGCTTTGCATGACCGCACACTATCAGAAAACGTTTGTCAGAAAAATAATCAACCATCACATTGTACTGTCCTTTATGATTAGTGATTCAGAATGTCGCCGGACCGTACGTCATTATACTGATCAGTTGATTTATATTTTTGACGTTTTCTGATGGTATGCGGCCAGCCTTTTGCAGGGTTGGGCACTTGATTGAATACCTATTGCGTTTCCTTTCTAATGCAACTGCACGCAGTCGGCTACGCCCAGGCCAGCTGGCTGGTTGGATTGTTCATAAAGTATGCGAGTCAGAAATAATTACGTTGAGAGGTAGGTAGGTATGTACTTATAGCCTTTTTTCCCTGCAAATCGAGGCTATCGGGATCATCGTTGCCAACTCTTTTAAAGCACACTTTTTCTGTCCTTTTTACTTCAAGATTAAAAAAGTCTTGTTGGCAACACTGGCCCCAATTTTGCTTTTAAATTGCAAAGGTGGTAGAGGCTTCTTTGTTGTTTAAAAAATCAACTGCTTACAAAAAAGTTATGTTGTTAGCTACATAAGTAAGTACCTACCTACCCTATTTACTTTACCTTCTTGCTACTAAGTATTTACACAATCTAAGACGTAATTTAGTAAAAATAATAATTGACTATTGACTATTTTTACATTAATAAACAATTATTACCTACAAGACGTTATTGATTGATTACCGACTTCCCTTTTTTTCCCCACCGACTAGTAGTAATTAAATCAAAAATCCAACCCCTACTTGGGAACCATCTCTAAAATCTTAAATGGGTATTTTATTATTTTAAAATATTATCCTGAAAATGGATTTTTGTGTCTTTTAACTTCAAAAGCAGACAAAGAACCTTACAACTCCTTTTATACCCTTAGGAGTACGTAAAATAATTTCTAACAGATACAGTCTACACCCTGTGGGATTTAGTAGACTTTGTAGATAAAAAAATCCCAAACGAAACATTAGGTAATTTAAACCCAGGACTCTAACTACATTGTATTATAAGATAACTTATATCACTTCCATTTCCGGTTGACCTCAAACCATCAGACTGTCATTAAAATCTAGTCTGTGATTAAAATTACCAATCAGTAAGGACATGCGTCTAGCATCCTATTGGTCTGTGGTAAGGACCGTACGCGTCCGTTCGATTTTCTCGGTCTACTGTTCAATGTTTGTAAATTTTACTACTGATGCTATTTCGAGACTCTAATAAAGGTTCGTGCTAGATTATCTTTTGAACAAGGTGGGTAGAGACCTAGACGGCATCATCGGCACTGCATTTTACCAAATCCTAAATGCTCTATTGTATATTTTTTACATTGAGATGCATTGCAATATTACAAATAACACGAAATAGCACGAGAAAGATCCCTACCAATGCCGTGTTCGCCTGTTATTGGCTATTGTCAGTCCTTAGTCTACATAGCTTAATATTGTTGAATGTTTGTTACATGTACTGTTGGCGATCCTATTTAATAAATAAATAAATATAAAGATTCATATGGATTTGCTAATAGGAGTTATGATTTCTAAGGATTATTCCCGAAATCATAGGTATGAACATTCGCCAGCAATAACATGAATACAGGAGATGTTTCAAAAAAATCGTATTTATTGCACGCGACTGTACATACCTTAACGACAAATTGTTGATGTTATTAGATATCTCATTGAACTCTCGAACGGCCTCATGATTAAAAATTAGCTATACCTTACGTGTAGGTTTCAATCAAATCAGTTGTAACTGATTTCTGACAAATAATAATTTATATATTATTTTAATTATAAAGAACAAATTCTTCGAAATTTCGCACCTTTCGTGTGCGTTTTCCCCAGCGCGATTAAGGATTTAAATTCAGTAAAATGTTCTCTTTTGTAGAACGGTGTGATAGGATAGATAGTGAGGGATAGAATAGGGTCTAGGAATAGCAGCATGCTCGCTCACTCGTTCGTTCGTTTTATTTTTCTTTGTCGAGTTTGTCATTCATTCATTTGTCGTATTTTGTTGTCTTGCTTCGCTTGATATTTTATAATTTTAGTTTCCCAAATCCGTACACAATTTTGTTTGTTGCTCTGCTCGGATATTCATATTTGTTCGTACCACTTTCGCTGCTGATGTGCTTGTGAATTTTGGATACATTGACGAAAGTCATGGCAGACGATTTGAGAAATTATAAGCTTCAGTTACAGCAGGTAAACAGAAACATGGTCTTGGTAAGAAAGAAGCAACCATGCTATACCAAAAGCCAAACTAATATGGGCTCGGAGCGCCTGTAACGAAGCGACGTACGATTGGCGCTCCCCATGCAAAAAATTGATGGTGTTTTAAAGACTGAATGCGTCTGACGACGCAGTGCTGGAAGGCAACCACCGATGGACCGACGACATTGTGAAGGTTGCGGGAAGTCGGTGGATGGAGAAGGCTTAAGACTTCGTCGTGCCAATCTTTAGGAGGGAGGCCTTTGTCCAGCAGTGGACTTCCTCAGGCTGATGATAATGAGACAGAATGCAGGGAACCATTCAAATATTTCATGTGGTGTTTTAGGTAGAAGCAGCTTTGCTGACGGATGCGGACAATGAAGAGCTTCTGAAGCTAAAAACTGATCTAGAGGAAGTAATTGAGTTAACACAAGATCTTATTAGGACCCAAGAAGGTGAACCAAAAGTGGCTATACATGGTTCTAGTAATGATGATGATGTTACAGCTTCCCTGCTGGCGGCTGAGGAAGGGGGCAGTTACACGGACAAGCGCTACTCCAAGTGGCATGCTGGCGAGAAGTGCCTGGCCAAGTGGAGAGCTGATGCTATGTAAGTTTAATGAATGTTTAATCCTGAAAATTGTTATCTATTTCATTATGTATGCACACTGATTACTCCATAATTACTGATCCGGTTTGAATGGTTTTGTTCTCTATCTGTGTAGGGAAAGTTTCTGAGGTGATCGCCTAAAAATTCATTGAAACATCATCACTGGACTTCATTTATAGAAAACTTTTTTATGAATATTTTTAATCAAACAGTTGTTTATTTAAAAGAATATACCTGCATCATTCCATTTAATGTTTGTTAAGTATCAATGCAGATCTTTGGAAAAGAAAGACAAATTTCCTAAATCCTGAAGTTTTTTTTGTTAAGTATAACATAATTATTCTGGACTCTGGACTTATAAATCATACACTATCATCTATTTCATGTGCGGCAGGATACCTACTATTAACAAAGTAGTCTCATCTAATAAATAGGTAATTTACATATTGTATTACAGGTTCTATGAAGCCTTGATTGATGAGGTGTTGGAAGATACCTTGAAAGTGAAGTTTGATGGATACACAACATTGGAAGTGGTGTCAATTAATGATGTGAAACCTTTGGGGTCTGCAGTCAAAAGAACTTTAAACCCAGATGACAAGTAAGCATATCTGGAATTGAAAATATTTAAAAATGTGGTTTGGGTCAATGCCACTTGATGGAGTGGTGGTGATCCAATAAACAATTGAAACTCAACTGTATTGACCATTAAATACAGCTGAAATTACAACATCAACTGTGAGGCTAGAAGCGCCTCGCCTGCACGGTGGACGTGCACAATTTTGTGAATTCAGCTTTATTCTAAAGTCTGTATGGTTCACTTGAAAGGCAGTCAATCATACTAATGCAATTTTCTTTTTTGTTTGTTACTCAATCATAACCTAACTGAATGGAGGCCTTCGGCCTAAACAAAAGTACTTGCATACTTGCAATGCTGAGCGGAGACCATGTTTTCCACAAACTCTGCTGCGCACAATATTTTTGTCATCTAGCATTTAATTTTAATTTTATTGTGTAGTTGTTTGTAAGGAAAATAAAAACTTTCATTCATTACAAGAGCTAGCTAAATACTAAGTATAAACAAAATTATTTATGGAGAAATAGATTAAGTCCTGGATTGTGGATTGTGTAGTTGTTCGTAAGGAAAATAAAAACTTTCATTCATTACAAGAGCTAGCTAAATACTAAGTATAAACAAAATTATTTATGGAGAAATAGATTATGTCCTGGATTGATAGATGAATGGGCTACTTATGCCAAGCAAGTCAAGATATTACCAAGTAACCAATAGAAAAACTCCCTTTCAGGATGGTATACATGTTATGAATCATCTTGTAGGTATATTATACCCTGTATCACCCACCACTTTAAGATAAAGCTTTAATTAAAATGCTTTTCTATTACAGACATGGAAAAGGCTACAATAGAGAGTACCTGAAAAAGAAAAAGCAAAAGAAACAACAAAGATTCAAACAGATTGAGGAGGAAAGGGAAAGCGAAAAAAACAAATGGCTTAATTTCCACACTAAAGCTACAAAAAAATCAGGCATCAAAGGAAAGAGTATTTTTGCTTCCCCTGACAATTTGACTGGCAGAGTCGGGATCGGGACCTGTGGAATATCAGGCAAACCTATGACTGATTACACACCTGGGGAGAAATGGAAGAAAGGTGGATAATGTTAGTTCAATAGTAGTTAATAATAATTTACATTTTAAGTACCTTCTTCAGACAAATTCTTTATGAAAAGTTTGTAAACATACCGCCTCAAATAATCTTCCCGGACGATGTTTTAATTTTTACAGAATTGATATCAGTTTATTTCAAAAGATTTACCACATGCAAGTTCTGTCTAAAAATCAACACCAAGCACGAGAATTTTAAGGTATGGGCGCTTTGTTTACAAACATTTAACACTGAATTAGACTGAAGTACAGATGAACCATTTAACTCAGACCCCTCTTACAATTTAAACAAGGACGCAGGAGAACAGACATTGTTCATACCATAAACATATGTTCGTTCAAACGCCGCCGGTTCCCTGCGCATCACGGTCCGCGCCCAGGAAACTCATAGGGAGTGGTCTTAGTTAGGTGGTTACCTATAGCTTCACACATTGCTCATGAGTATACTTGTTACAACGATGTCGATTCTGTTGTTGCACTATTATAAAAAAACTTATTTTGATAGTTTGACAGCTCTAAAAGCCAACCTTGTTATTCCGATATATAGGAAAGGGTCAATCAATAAACCATTTGTAAAATAAATAAATAATTTTTCATGATGTAATTTTTTTATTTATAGTGTATTGCAACACCAGAATTAACTCAAATAGTTCACAGTAAAAGTTATCTCAATTCAGTACAAAATTGAATGGATCTATGGTAATTGTTTTGTTTCAAGTGCATTGATTTGGTTCATAAATACCTATTTGCTTGGGTACAACTACAATATGTACAGAATTAGCTTGAACTTATTTCTAAGAGTGCATAAGCAATAAAAAAAATTGAATTACTTTTGTTGTTTGTTTAATTTAAGATCTCAATGGTAAATAAACTTAAAAATGTACTCTTTTACGTTCCAATTAATTTGCCACTATTGCTATTTTACGAAAAAGTTTGGCATACACCCAAAAGGCTCCACATTTGTTACATCCCTGTTTATCAGAGGCAAGATAAATTAGGTTCGAATTCGTATAATCTATTGGTTTAGTTAAGAACACATTTATTTTTCATTGTATTCTAAAACCTGCAACTCCTGCAAGACATTCAGAAAGGTAGCACAACAAGAGTTAAAAATGATGAAAGTTATGATTTATATTTATCTATCTGTACTACCAAATGAGAAGATCGAGGTAGTGCAGAATAAATAAAAGAAAATATTGTTGTATAATGATTGAGTTGAGCGCCATCTTTGGTCATATTTTCTTCTTTCTTTGATAACAGCGCCATCTATTTCTTGAGTAAAATATTTTTAGCGTTCGTACATCTACGCGCGTAGAGCGTTCGTAGAGGTGCTGCTACGCGGTTATATTTCGCTCACAGCGGAAGCTACGCGCGTCAGTACTACTACTAGTATAGTATTATGTTATCTGTGGTACTACGTTGGAAGTAGAACTTGAAATTTTAACAAGAGACGTGTCTCAGCATTTTTGAGATTTTCCTGAAAAAAGGCACCGGGTCACTTTGATTGGCCATAAATATAAAATTTGACGTATTAGCTCAATTACAGTGTATTTGAACTTAGTATTAGATATCCTCTTATGTTCTTGAGTGTCAAATTTATGAGGCAACCAATGTTAAAAGAGCCCTAAATTATTTTTTTTACTTTTCTATTTCGTCATTGATCTAGCTAGCGAAGCGAGCTAATATCTCTAATAATAATCCAAAACGGAACACGCGTCCCGTAGGCGGCAGTATAAGCAAATCAACCATATGCGCTCCATTGTTTACAAATATGAAGCTAGTATTAGTACCACTCTATTTAGCTTACAATACTGTAACAATTTTATGTGGCTATTATCGAGTAAGAAGGTTGAATGAAAACTGGGCAATTGAGATCGACGAATTCTTTTTACTAGGTATAATATTCTTTTTGTCTCAAAATATTTGTCTGAATGTCCTGCTTTACAACTCAAAACGAGAAACCTTCTCTTCATGTTCTTTTCGTTCTCCACAACTTTCTCTTCGTGCACAAATACAATAGTTATCTACTATGACAGCTGTCTACGTACGCCGCAAATACCTACGCATTAGCCTATTATCAGATCTGAAAATATGCATTCCAATATACGGAACGCCTGCGTCCCACTAACACAATTGCGCCTGCATTTCAATTTAACTCGTAAACAATAGCATTAGCGGCGCGGTCCCGCGAGCTTTTCCTTTCCGCATTATTACATATTCCTTCAGGCGAACTGCTATCGTAGATCGTGTTGCAGTAAATGGCCTACTTTACCTGGTACAGTCTGCCTGAAAGTAGCACATTTTAAAGGTGTTATATAAAAGATGATAGATTATTATAATCATAGGTTATGATGATGAATTGGCAAAAAATGTAAAGTCATCAGCTTTATATCACCCTATTTCTACGAGTTAACTACAATCCCATATCTCCTTTCAGGGTTCCGAAGTTCGAAAAGGAACCCTTATTAGAGTTTAACCATGCCCTTTTGTCCAACTTAGACTTGTAACTAGAACATAGGTAGGTTACTTTGGTGGATAGGTATGGCAACAAAAACAATCCCGTAGCTTAAGGCTCCTCTTTAATAATTGATTTAAGTTATGAACTAGTAACTTTTTATTAAACTGTAGGTAGACGCGTAATCTCGGGGTGAATTGAATCAATGTATTAAATATGCAAATCTCATTCGGGATCTTCGTTTTGGGTTAGAATCGAATGCAGGTGCGATGACCTGGTTCGTTAGAGATGGTCAACAATAGTAGTTAGAGTTCCGGGCCATGGGTACGGGCGGGCGGGGCGCGGCGCGGCCTGGCTGGCAGCGGGCGGCCGCGTCAGTCGGCGCTCGCGTCCCGCGCGTCTCGTCCGCGGCGCGGTGCCGTATCGCTGACGAGAGGCGGGTATTATGCCGGCGCCCCGGAGCCGCTCCCCACGTGCCGCCGCCGCCGCCGCCGGCACCCGCGGCGCGTCCGCTCCACGCGCGACTAGCTAGCTCACCCCCAGCTCTTACACGACTCGCGTCTACCGGAATGTAAATATTTATATGGATGTCAGTTTTCAGTTGTTTAGATTGGCTGTGAATTTTAAGGTACGTAAGTTATTAATTTCTGATGTTTCGATTTCGCACGACGTCGTCTCTATAGTACAGAAATGTTATTGAACATGTCATTAAACTGCCGTGATTATTTATTGAAATACTTAATGTTATCAAATAAACGGCATGCCTGTTCGATATCGTGTAGTTCTTTGTGCCTTTGTACATAATTGCTAACGATGACTTCTGTTTTAATGGCGTTCGAAGTGGCCTTCTATAACTGCCTATTTGGATCGATAGCATAGCATTAAAGTAGTGGGTAGTTTTCTAGGCCAAACTGATTTTTGCATTACATTACACTATGGTTACACGATTAAATATGACGGCCGCAAGTGACCGACATCCACAATGCGCCGCCGCGAACTTGCCAAATTGTCAGATACATATTCATAACAACATTCTTTCAAGTTAACTTTTTAACAAAAAAATGCAGATAATGATCATAATGATTATTCATAGTCGATACAAATTATGATAAGAAAATCCAGCCGTTTGTTATCCTCAGCAGCAACGTTAATTTTCCAAGTGACCTTTTACTTTGACCCCTGTAGGTATGTTTTACATTCAGTGTTTAATGAATATCTTACTACTGGCATAGGTTCTGTGTTTGTTGATTCAGAATATGGTAGATCTACTTAATTCGATAGCGTCAATCAACTAGTTCTGTAGAGAAAAATATTTATCAGACAACAAAAGCTCTTTGTTCAACTTCAGAGTTAACTTCGATAAATATAAGTAAAACTATAACCTTGCTTGCAAGTGTACAGTTGCGGTGTAACTAGTAGTTACATGCACATTTAAATGTAAGGAATAACAATACATTATTATTAGTATACTCTTTATGGTCGCTAATTATATTAAAACATTACATATCTATACCAGTTACCTTGATTGTAATAATCTGTATTACTATTGGTGTAAAACGAGCTTACCTACAGCTTTAATATTTAATCGTAACACGTATCATTTTAGATAATAAATTTATTCATTGGCATGAAATGTTTAGGTGAAAATGAAAACGTCCACCAGGCGTGTTCGGGTACATGAGGATGCTATACGTCATAGGTAATGCATTATCCGTACTTAACATTCATTCTATCTTATTTCAGTAGTCTTAAAGTAGAGTCCTCTTATTTTAACCTATATTGTTTTATTTATTGTTTGACATTAGAATATAACATTAACTAATTGGTTTGACAAGTAGTTAGTGTAAAATAAGTACTCTGTAGCCGTATTCCATAAACCGAGTTAAAAAGAGGCCGCGATCTTCGAGCTAAACATTTGCCTGTAATTCATCTATGCCAAGTAAGCCTACTAATGTTGCTCTACCATTGATTCAATATTTAATGATTTATAGGTACTTTTTGGCCACTTGCCTTATTGCTTTTCTTGGCATAAGTTTCCAGCATAGTATCTATAAATAGGTACCTACTACCTAAACTAATTTTATTTTATGCCAATAGGTTAACTCTCTGTACTTTCCTTGTATGAAGTTTGTAAAATAAATAACAGTCTTGTATAAATACTCTTGCGTTGTTTAACTCAGGCACTAGTTCGAAATTAGTTTTGATTCCCAAGACTACGATTTCATTGTTAAAAGTCCAACTCTGACTCTGTGTTACATTTTTCTTAGGAATTTTATTTTCCTATTTTACTGAGAATGTTTTTCTATTTGTATATAACTATACCCATAGACTTACTACTATACTTCTATGACTCCTTACCACCAGGAAATTTCAGTTCACCTACCAAGCAATAAATAAGTGCACAAAAAACTGATTTATTAGATAATAACATACCTACTTCGAAATTGATTATGAAATTTTGTACATACCTACTTGATTTAAATTGAATATTTAATGTTGGTAAACTTGCACTTTCCTTTGGCAAAATATTTTTGACACACCCACACCTTTTCGATTATAGTTTTTGATGGGTTTTGTTCCAGTCGGAGCAAAAAAACATCTGAATGATATAAATACATAGTTGTTAATAAATAAATATTCCGGGCATATCTGATATCACACACGGTTATAATTATACTACATCGCCGATATTATCTTTTCTTATATAAAAACTTTAATAAATAGGTTACCATGTGTAGTATTCTTATTTATGGGATAATAAACTTAGGATTGGAGCAAAACCTGATCCCTGTAGGGAAAACCGGCCCGAGGTCATTACATCCATTGACTCGTGTCTATTTTATTACAAGATATACTGAGGGTACGGTAACGGATATCCACTGTATCCATGTACGCGATCCGAAACAATATTGCATTGTAGCTACTCGGAACGTAAATTGATATTATCTGCGTTAGGAAGTCTCACATCGATTTACAGAAAAAACGAATATATAAAATATTGTAAAAATACACACAGGAACAAAAAAATGTATAGATTTATCCAGATCTCTATCACATTTAGGAGGAGGTAGGGCACAGCGAGATTTTCTCGTTCTGAATTGATGCAGCCTGCCTGGAAGGTACCTCCGCCTTACAGAAGATCGCAGCCAAATAACATTATTTGTTTCAAACAGTGTTGTGTTCCTGCGGTGAGTAAGGTTGCCAGAGCTCTTTAGGGGGAAGGGGGTTCGGGGTCGGCAACGCGTGTGTGATGCCTCTGGTATTGCAAGCGCTCATAGGCTACGGTAACCGCTTACCATCAGGTGGGCCGTAAGATTGTCTGCCACCTATGTTGTATAAAAAAAAAAAAACATGGTCTCATCAAGAACTCTTTAATAATTTCTATGATTATACCGTGACAGCAACCTTTGCGGTTTAAGAATTTAGGTAGGTACTTATGTGACAGTGCAAACTAATATTTACCAAAAAAAACATTGAAAGATTTGAATCTTTTTATCTCATCATCATCATTTCAGCCGTTCGACGTCCACTGCTGAACATGGCCTCCCCCACAGACAGTGCAAATTCCTTATCATGTGGGGGGATTTGCCCATACTCACCACGCTGGGCATGCGGGTTGGCGAGCACAGTTAGAGCTATCGTTGTTAAAATTAGGGACGCTGCTGCCCATCCCCTAGCTTTTTTCCCTTAGTCGCCTCTTACGACATCTTTTTATCTATGTAGGTTTAGTTGAACTAAACTATTATGTAAAATTGTGAACATGGAATCAATAAGACACGAAATTAACAGACACGTGTAAGCAACCGCAGTCTGCTAGCAAGCAAGTTAATTTTCACATCGAGGTAATTAGCCTGCTGCTGTTTGATATTATATTCATCGTGTGAGAATAATTAAGGACGAAACTTACCGCGGACTTTGATAACAACTTGCTTACCTTCGTCTTGTAAGCTTGCTTGATGTTTTAACATACAATTAATTTGCCTAAACGAAGCTTTGAACTGGGTAACTTATTCTCAAGCTTTTAATTAAGGCGACTGCTGACTGAATATCAAATTCTCTACGTAATAGGTAGGTATATGGTTGAAGTAAAATTCTAATCGAAACGTGCGCCGCTCGTGGCGTTAGTTGCCACGTTACGTGCGATATCAGAACAACCGATGTTTTCGCGACTTGTTTTCAGAATTCTGGAAAAACTGAACATAGATCTATAGTAAGAACTTGTAAAAAAATATTTTAATGGAAGATTCGTACATAAACGTAATTATATCCGACCATCCGATAAAGAGACGGTAAACATTTAATGCTTTTAATGTATTTTATCAGATTCGTCACTATTATTTCGTCATCATACTACTTAGGTTGGGTAGGTATAATAGTATTTCACATTGAAAAGGAAAAAGTGAAAGTCAGAAATCAATTAATTGTGTGTAGTGTTTTTTTTTTTAATTCAGTTGTCCGAAAAATACCTTCGACACGGCTTTATCCTACTTGATACCGCAGGGTAAAATTATACACTGGCCCAAAGCAATGAAATCGTACCTCTATTACGAATACGTTTAGGAGACGAATCATAAAATTATTTCTAAGTAAATATAAAAACCCTTTCGGCTCTTTGGATAGAATCCACGTAATAGACCGTAGTTTTCTTGGAAATATCCTTTTAGTTAGATACGCACTGACCCTAAACAGTATAGTATTATGTTATCTGTGCCTAAACCAAGATTATTATGTTAAGGTGGATTTTGTTACCAGAATTTACTACATTGTTTTGTAAATAATTTTATGGGTGAAATCAATATCGACTTGCCTTTTATTTTCCTATAATTTCATAAAAACATGGTAAGGTACCTAATAAAGGCTTGTATTCTCTTCAAAGGCAGCAATCTGAGTATAAATAAATATGAATAATATAAGATTCAACCGAGTAATTTCATTCTGTTACTTGTAGAGCACCTATACATAACTTCAAACAGGGATAGATGGTTTGCCCCGAACTGAGATCTCGCGATGTCTGGCAAAAGTTGGTGCTTTGATAATCTTCAAGGCACAATTTAGATAAACTTTTAAAATTGCATCTTTAGTATATTCAAACTACTATCCCATTATCAATCTTACCTGAACTGCGAAGTCATTGAAGCTCTAAGCAAAGGAAGCTCTCGTTTCAAGTGGTGCGTCCACATTTGTGTCATTTCAACGCGCCGTAGCTCCGTGACCGTGACAAAAACATAGTGTGGACGGATTTTGACACGCGGACATGTTACACGAGCTATTGCCAAACAGCGATCCACTCAGAGGCCCACCAACGAAAGCAAGAACATTTCGCCGTGACTGGTCCACACTTAGCGTAGCAAGTACCGTAACATGTTACGGAGCTACGGCGCGTTGAAATGTCACTAATGTGGAACCACCTTTAGGGGTTCCTTTCGTGCACAATCATGATCTTTGTAAAATGCAACAATTTTATTCAATATATTTTGATAAAATTATAGAATTTTTCATAAGAATCAGTTTGAAACATTCCAGAATGATACTCGTTTCGCTTTGTTGCAAGTTAAATTGCTTACAAAGTTTCGTTTCAGTTGAACGATGTTTCGTGTTACTTAGCTACAGCACAACGATAGCGGCAAAACAAACTATTCAATCTAACAAAATGCATATACAGACAAACGTGCCGGAAAACTTTCTATGGGTAGAGAGAGACAGACTTGTAAACTACCTACCTAGGTGTTTATAGACTGGGTCGTCTCCATTGGCAGGAAGGCAAGTTTATCGCCACGATTTCATCGCGTTTCCGACGTGTTGATAAACTCGACTGTCACGACTCACAACTACAGTTCTGCACTAAATGAACGTAGATACCTAGTTTAAAATAGTTTGAATGTGTGGGTGTTCATAGCAGTTTCAACTTTTGTATTAGGTATACAATACTAACTATAACAAACTATGCAAATCATCTATCTAGATTACTAACTTTGTTATTATTATAAGCTATGAAATTATGCTTTTGATGATGTCGTTATTACCAAGTATGACGAATGAAACGATTGCCTAGGTATTTAAAGAACTTATTATAGCACCAGAAATCTAACTAGCTTAAAAAAAACATGCGTGGTAGGTAAAAAGTTATTACTACTGAGCACGCGGCTATATTTCGAACTATAGCAGGTAAGTTGGATATATCATTTACAGTTACAGATCCTTTTATTTAACAGGTCAGATTTCACACAGTGAAGATGAATAGGTTGCAGAATTTTTCCCTATAGTTTGAAGTATAGCCGCATCGACCGCGCCAGCCAGTCATGCTGACCGCAAGCCGCATTGTCTCCAAGTCTTACATTAGGAAGCTAAAAGCTAAACAAACCATTCATAAAAGCCGTTACAGAGCGCATTGCTTGTATGCTCGTATTCGTCGCCACAGTTATCTTATATCCTGTGTTACTGAGCTAAGGCGCGTCGAAATAATGCCCAATCTACAATGTCACTAATACTAATCCGGCAACAGCGAAAATATAAGTACTTTTAGTTGAAAGAGATGTGTAGTCAGGATTGCTGAGCGCAGGAGCGGTGTCGTTGGTTGCAGTGAGTGTAAGAGTGGCGGCGACCGGCTGGCGACGCCGCGGATGTCGCTGCTGGGCAAACCGCTCAGCTACCGCGCCACGCGACGCGACGCGCGCTACCGCCGGATACAATCCAAGATCTACAACTTCCTTGAGAGGCCGCGGGGAGTGAAGGCAGTTCTCTATCACATGATCGTGTAAGGTTAAATCTATAGATTCATTAGGCAACAATCAGTGGCGGATTTGCAGTCCTGGCCACTCTAGGCTCCAGGCCATGAGCCGCCCCTTTCTCAGCACCCAACATTAGACTAGGTACATAATTAATTTACTTTATTGCCAACTTTATTTAAATCGAAATCATAACTAGTACGACAATTTCTACAAATTTTTGGCCACGATTTGCCGCCCCTAATATCTGGCCGCCCTAGGCCCGGGCCTACTGGGCCTTATGGAAAATCCGCCACTGGCACCAATTAGATGCAATTTGCTGTGAACACCATCAAATATTTTGCAAGCTAAGGTTGCAAGTCAGTTGCCTAGTGAATCTGTTATCCAGCATTCTATAGCTTTAATTCACTAGCCATCGGCTGACGCGCATCATGATGCCCAAAAAGTGAATGCCTATTGAGTCCCTTGAAATTTTAGTTGTCAGATCATCTTCTCGCGTAATTAATCCATGAGAATAAGCAATAATCAAGTCAAAATACCAAAAAAACTCTGAAATAGTTACTATAGTATAGCGTCATAATCTACTAACATATTTCATAATTTTCCATTTTGTGTATTATAATAGAGAGAGAGATAATAATAGAGATTTGTGCAGGTGTACAAACGCTTGAGCCCAGCAGGAAGATGTAGGTACATTTGTTAATTATCCTGAGGCCGCACCGCGTTCTTAGAAGATTTAGGTTCCATTCTATCTCAGAAGAGGAAACCCTGTTACATTTATTTATACTGGTACTTAGCAGTTGAATACCTACAAAAATATTGAAGAATACCTAATTCACAAAATTAAATATCATAATCACTATAGACATTATCCATAATTTTCAGCCCTGCCTTCATAAGTCTCATCCTACCCTTAATTTATTCACGTTGACTAACAAATTATATTAAAGACAGACCCAATGTGAATATTCAGCGAGCTGTATTTGGCAATTTACCGCTCATTCATCTAGGGGAATCCTATTAAGAAAGCTTTAAGCTTCACCGACATTTGCTAATTAAATTATTGGATGTGTATCACAGGTTTCTGATGGTGTTCATGTGTTTGTCGCTGTCGGTGTTCTCCACAATCGAGGAGTACGAGGCGAAGGCCGGCATCGTGCTCTTCTACATGGAGACTGTAGTCGTCATTTGGTTCGCAATAGAGTTTTTCTTAAGGTCAGTACCACTATATTTATTATTTTATATTTCTTTAAGTCGTGTACAAACGGAATGCGATAAGTGTGAAAAATAAATAATTATATGTCATATAAAATTTGTTTCAAAAAAGTCCTTAACTTTACTGAATAAAGTCAATTTTGAGTTTGACATAAAAGTGTTTGCGGTATAGATCGCAAGCTCCGAAAATTCAAACCTAAAATTTGCTTTATTCATAAGACGATCGAAGGATCATTTTAGTCTTTCGAACACGGCTATAAACTGGACATGCTGAATGTGAAATAAAGTTATGGTAATCACCAAGATTATGCATGCGCTACAGATTGCGCATTCAACCTACCAATTTAAATTAAAGTTTGGACTACAGTCAACCTCAAAAACACACAGTTTCAAAAACCAAATAAACTTTTACCTACTCTTTGCGTTAGGTTAGGTTCCGTTTCTTAAAAAGTAAGGGTGTGTGTGTCATCAATAACTGTTGCTTTGGCTTGTTTGATATTAGAGTAGTAGAATAGTAGCTCATTTGCCTACAACTAAACTATCTGTTCTGAAGGCAATGGAACCCTCGGTGCATAAGTCACTCGTGCTTGGCAGAGTTAATTTAAAAATCAATAAGCTCTTTCCAAGAAGTAAATTAAAAATGTTGCAGCTCAAAGCGACTTAGTACCTCGCTACGCGATGCTACGAACTTGCTACGGTACTTGCTACGAACTTGAAAAAATATTGCAGCAGAAATCGTGTGTATTCCATGCATCGCTAAATCATATTCCAAGTGGCATACTAGCATCACTTTTCTTCACTGATCTATAGAGTAAAATATAGGTTGTGCTTAGCCAGTCGCAATCTTTCCATTGCTCGATTTCACTCACCGCAGCGAATCCGAACGTGCTTAGAATCCCTCGCCGAATGAGCGACCTTTCTGACTCTGATCTGTAATTATCATGAATTAGTAAAATAGTTACGTCATAACTAACCTACATTGTGCTCGACGCTATTCATTTTATTGCTACGCGTAGCACAACCCGTAGCGAATATTGCTACGGCCGTAGCAATTTGGGTCCTACGAGTATTTATTCAGTTTTTCATCTGCCAATTTTGTGATTTTATAGAAAAAAAAAATTATGTACATTTTATAACTATGTTCAGTAATACAACTACAAGCTAGTCAATATTTATTAACAATAAACTTTACGTCGTACTGAGCCGGTCAGAAATTGCGTACATATAAGTGCATTGTGACCTAGTTTAAAACAAGACAAATGTCCAAGCAAATATATAAATTAAAAACTATTTGATAACGTAAACTAAGAGAACTAGAACTAGATTCTATACAGATAGCATGACAGAGTTTATGATTTCAATGCCAATACCAATTGTTTTAGGTAAAATTTTTATCATGATTTCATAGCTCGTGATATCGGTATCCATTAGAATTCAAAAACTTCTGAATAAAACTGAATTCGGAATAAAATTTATTTTGAGTTTGAAGCTTGCGATCTCTTGAGCTATATCGCACACCCTCAACTGTCAAACTAAAAATTTACTTTGTATGACATATCGCACGCCGTTTGAACACAGCTTCAAACGTTTGTAAAATATAAATAATAATAATATAATAACACCCAACAGTCACATACATAGTCCTGACACCACATTAGGATTCCCTGTGTCGTGGGTATAAGAAACTACGAGTACCATGGTACCACAACACCCAGACCTGGAACAAATATTTGCAGATCATGCAAAAATTTGTCCTGCAGCGAGACCCGAACCCCTTGCGTCTCAGTCGGGCACTCGCCCGCTGCGCCACCGAGGTCGTCAGATTATAATAGTTTATTTTTAAATTCTGTAGCTAGATTAAATAACCTGCAATAGTTTTAAGTACTTTCCACTATACAATTTTTGATAATACAATAAAGTGTAGCAAGACAGGTAATTCGTCACTCGCCGAAGACGGATCGCTGCCTTGGTGTTATTAAGTCATTATCTTGAACCGACTGCAAAAAAAATAGGAGGTTATTAATTTGGCGTCTATGTATTTTTTTTCTGTACCTATGATACATACTAACATAAGATAGCGCTCAGTTCCAGCGCAGATAATGTTTCTTCAATGAAGCGTGAGGATTTCGTTGTCCATTATGAATTACTCTGTCGATTATTATTTTACGGTAGGCCGTGTTCCTTACCTTCAATGAGCTAAAACTGTACTTCGATTATCCGATCGACTGATCTCGGATATTTATTGTAAGCAATTACGGGTAGCACAATTGGAGCCGGATTATCTTTCGTCTTCTATATTTTTTGTTTGATACGGATGCTATTAATACATTCAGAATGGCAGTTGAAGTATTCGCATCTGCCTTGAAAACTATTATATCTCTTTTCATCACAATTGTTTCTTGATTATTTTCGTAAGTTTTTCTGAAAGACCTAGGAAGGAAGTACATAATATCATTATAATAATAGCAATTACTTATAAAACTCCGTCTTTTCCCGTTATTGACTTTTTTTCCGCCACTGGAGGACATCGGTAAATCGATGGATGTCCACCAGTTGGGGCCAACGCAACAAAAAATGTTCCATTGCCCCCTCACATTATAAACTCTTCTATCCGGATTCGGCTAACAAGTTTTTCAACTATGCCAAAGTCTGTATTTTTAATGATTCGTCATTACCGTCGAGCGAGTGAAGCATGCGCAATAAATATTTCACGGCACAGGATTTATAGGTCTGTGCGCCGTTATACCACAGAATAAATAGTATTACTACAGTCATACCAGCATAAAATTGAGGAATATGAACGTGATTTGTTTTGTTCAGGTTATGGTCGTCAGGATGCAGGTCCCGATACCAAGGATCAATGGGCCGCTTAAAGTTTCTACGGCGGCCCTTCTGCATTATCGGTAAGCCTACTTGTTTGATTGCGTCCATTTTTTACTTCGTTTGTGCATTGTGGTTCGTTTTTATCACCCTGTGCTAGGTTGATTACCCCGAAATGGTCGTTGCTGTCAGAACCAGCATGGTGAAGTATTCAATGCACTTCGTAGACGTAGTATCCTCATTGCTTCGCAGATTCTTGTCTCATGCGCGTACCTGCGTCGATTCTATTGTCCCATTAAACAAAGTAACTTAATTTAACAAGGCCGGCACTAACAAGGACGGCAATCATTTTAGCGCTGTCAAATTAAGTTAGTTTAGAATAAAGCAACAACAGAATCGACACCTATGTCAACAAATCTCAGTTCACTGAACAATGAGGAGGTTGAACCGGGCAATCAAAATCTTTTTAGACTACGGACGAGTGGAATATTTTTAGACTTAGGAGAGAGATAAATGTAAAATGAGTCATATGTAGGTGAAAAAATGCATTACAATGTAGATGGTAGAGTATCAGCCAGGTACTGCAACAGGCTATTTTGCATGTTTTAGAATTCACGAAACATTTCGTGACTCCTCGCTGTCGTTGTTGTGAAATACAGAGAGGACTGACTAAAGACTACAGAAAATAATTTTCATTCGTTGTGTTGTTTAAATGTATAGTAGGTAGGTATATATGTAAAAGTATTTCCAAGAACACAAAAGTCAAAAACCTTGGCCTACTAAGATAATGCCAACCCATAACCTTTTATTTTCAACAAATTAGCATGCCAAATAAAAGCTTTACACAAACGGAAGCTTTCAATATCACAACTTTATTTTGCGGAAATATAGAGAACGTTTCTGTAAATGCTGTCGTGTCGTGTCTGTGCCTGTAATTTTAAACATACGAAGTAAAAGTCACGTTTCGTCTATAAAGCGTGACGAAGTGACCCTATTTCAGGTGGTCGCAATCTGCGATGACCTTCGCATTTTCGGTTTGCCCTCCCCTGTCCCCAGACACGCGTTCGTGTGACCGCTACTGCAGTCTCGGGGGAGCTGGCGGCTCGCTTGGGACCAGACCCGCTGTCGCCCATAGCCACACGATATTACCACAGAGGACTATAAAACGAACATTCCGCAATTATTCAGCCGTCTCTGGATTATTAATGATGCGTTTCTTTGCACTTGCTCGGCAAACGACCGTGTTTGCCGACTGTATAAAATTTAAAACGGCATATCTGATACAAAACCAATTACCGAACGTTCGGCGATTCATAGACTATTTTAATATTTCAAAAGATAATGGGGTTTCGCAATATGTTTCATTAGCGGAGGATCGATTATTTTCAACTATCAGTTAAAAGTCTGACCTATTTAGATATAGCATGTAGTAAACTTGTAAGCTTTAAATTCGATGTGAAATGTTTGTTAACAAGCAGTTTACTTAACCTGAAAATTTCTTGCTTAGTGGACAGAATCTGCATTTGTTGTCGATTTGTGATTACTCCTTTAACGTAAATTGATGTTAAGACTGGGACAATCAGGGAGTCTTCAAATCTAGGGTCAATAAGTTCTATCTGGGAAAGCGTGCTCCATCTTAGGCCACATCTCACTTGCAAAAGTGAGATGGTGGGCAAACGCTTTAACATTATCAATGAAATAAAAAAAAGACTTTAATTTTATTTGTAAGTTTTATCTGCGATCAGATTTTAACTATGAGCAAATGTTTTGATTTGGGTTTGATGTCGGGCACAGTAACTCTCCTGCACTCTCTACAGTAGGCACTCTTCTTTGCTTTCAGTCATTGAACTGAATGACATATTTTCTCCTGAGCCGGTGTGTGTATGCGGGTGTTGTGAGTCGCTGTGCTAGTTGATTAGGATGGTCTTTTAGCTTGTCTTGGTATGCTTTGGCATTTCTTTTGACTTCTTCAGATACTGTGTTAACTTTAAGTATATCGTGCAGCTCTATGTTTCTTACGAACCACGGGGCGTTAGATATGTTTTTCAGCAGGCCATTTTTTTAAATTAACAACTTTATTTTAAGAATTTTAGGTATCGGCGGTTTATTTACAAACATTTCACACCAAATCTGGCTGAAGTATAGATATGTTGTGTGCAGATGTGACCACGATCTTGGCGTCGTTGGTGGTGCTGGGCATGGGCTCGTCGGGGCAGGTGTTCGCCGCATCAGCGCTGCGCGGCCTCCGTTTCTTCCAGATCCTGCGCATGGTGCGCATGGACCGACGCGGCGGCACCTGGAAACTACTCGGATCGGTCGTCTATGCTCATCGACAGGTTCATTCAATACATTTGTTTTGACGATGATCTATTTTCAGCCGTTTATGTCCCACTGCTAGCTTTGACCATGACTGAAAGTAAAACAAGGAGCAAGGTGGCTTTTTGTGCATAGTCCATCCAGGGAAGTATGAAGTCTTGCCTATAAGTTCTGCCAGCAAGCTTGTAATGCTGTGTTCCGCTTTGAAGGGTCAGGTAGCCGGTCCAATTACAGGCACATGAGACTTACCAACGCATGTCTCTGAGTGGTAAATCCTAGGTTATAAATGTTATACAGCTGTATTAGGCAGTGGTTATCGCTTATCAAAAAGCGGAATAGCTTTCTATACGTAACTTTAACAAAAAACAATCGAAAACGACTTACTTTGCGGGTTATTGTCATCTCGTACATTCGAACAATCAAAGCGCATATAACAAATAATTTTTAAATCTCATAATGTTCAACTCGTACACTCTTTCTATGTGCATGAACTTTGCATGTGTTAATTTTGAGCTGAATACAGTGATTGACAAAAGTGCTAAGCCTTTTTGATTACAACTACTACTAACCAAGAATATTTAAAACAGCGCAGTAACTGATTGTAATACAGTTGATTATTTTTTAGACCAAGTTCAGTTTTTAACAAATTATTTAAAATAAATCAGTTATTAAGTAATTAACATGATAAATAAGAAATATCTAGGTACTCTGTCATAGCCGATTAAATTTTGAGGAAACTTATTATTTTATCAATTAAGTTACTCGTAGTTTTAAGAACGTTTACTTTTACTATCTTGGTAGCCGGTGTACGAATCGAACATAAAATGCAAAATTTGCATAAGAATAGAATATACAAAGTGACAGTAACCCCCTTCGTTATTGAAACATTCGTTCATTTAATTTAGGCATGGTCTTCATATAAACTCTCCGCGACAATAAATCGTAAATGTAGAGAAACAAATAACAGTTTATATCTTTTATACGTGTATAACACAAACAAATATTAAAGTAACCAGACGAGAAATAATAACTAGGTTACAAAAATATCCTACGTACATTAATGTCCCTAACATATGTGGTAGTGGAGTACGTACATAGGATATTACACTTCAACACGCATCGTCTATAAAACCCTCATTAGCAGCCTACAAAGCCTATAGCAGAGCACACTGCGGAAAGGAAACATTTTTCAAGAAATTTGCATTCCTAGGCCACGACCTGTATCGGAGCACGTGACGGAAACGTAATCTAGTCTACAATACACAAGAGGGAAGGGAATGTTTTGAGGCACTGCGGTTCCTACCACTTTTATACGGCTCATACCACTATTAATAATCTTTATAATAAACCTAGATTGGTTACAAGTCATTAACCATTACATACCACTATTAATAATCGTTATAATAAACATAGATTGATTACAAGACATTAACCATTATATTCTGTGAGTGCAATATAAAATCAGGGCAAGTAAATAACATTATTTAACAAAGGTTAAAGTAATTGTACTCCATAAAACGAAGTGGTTCACCGTACGTACGCCTACGTAACGTTACGTAACATTTACAAACAATAAATTAGAACAGATGCCCCGACCCGACTGATTTATTCTCAAGTTTGTCTAATTTTATTTAATGTGCCTAGCAATTTGGTTAATTATGCGCCTTCATTAATTCATAATTAATGTTAGTTTATAGTTTATGGTCTTTATATTTTATGGAATAAGTCATCACGAGTTTGTAGAGCCGATCCTGGCTTTCGGTTCATGAACTAGTTTTGATAGACAATGCGTTCGTGCGAGTGACACGAGACAAGGCCACAGCTATTTTGCTATTATAAACAATGACTGAAGAAGCTCTGTAGTGATTATAAAATCTATTGGTAGATATTCAAGTTTATTTTTGTCGATTAGACGTCTATAGACTCCTGACAGACACACTTGTTGTATTTAAATTTATGTGCTTTTATCGATTAACACTCGTGATATTTCCGTGTAATAAGTATTCACATGTCGCACTCACCGTGTGGAATTTCTAGCTAAAAAACATTCACGATTCAAGCAAAAGAATGAAAAACTCAAATTAAAAAATAGATGGATTAACCTTATACGAAAAATGCGGTATTGCGGTTATGTCGTCAGTTCCTTTTTGCATAACTATGCTGAGTAAGCAAGCACCACCGAGGCGGGTCTGACCGCAATTTCCTTTGCCACGCCGCCACCGCCAGCCGGCCGCGTAAGTAGGTAGGTATCTATATTAGCACAACGCAAGCTCGAGCTCAATATCTACTCACAATCGGTTCAGGTTAAAGTTGCATGATCACAATGCAGAGCAAATAAAACGAAGCATTTCCCGCTCCCCAATATAATATTTACTTTGCGCACGCTTCGTAACAAGGAAAGTGCCGGCTCCACTCAATGCAGGAGTCGGCGATAAATAAGAGCTAGGAACGAAAGACATGACTGGCTACCTTCAGCTATACTTGACCCAGTTGCTCTTTACTATCTACTCGTAACTTGCGTTTTAGCGTAAACCTAAACAGAAAATAAGCAGGTTTCTAAGTCAGAGTCAAAGTTAGTACAGAATAAAAAAATAGGTTTTTGTTAATACTATGTACAATCAGCATCAGAAATTGATGACTTTTTCGGAATTTCTGAATTGCTTACCAGTAGGGCAAATTTTTCAATTTTGTTATAAACTACAATTTTTTTTATAAGTAGTTAATTACTAAGAAAATTGATTGTATTTTCTGAATAAAAAACCTTTGATTTGATGATTTGTTTTGAGAGTATTAACTTTTCAATTATTATTTGTTACAGAATATAAAAACATTTTGGTTTTAATCCATAAAATACTTAAAACATTGCCCAGTCATCATTTACTTTTGATGTTGACTGTCTGCACCCACATTGTAGGATATTGTTTATCTTGATATTTGTATCACAGAAGTTAGCAAGACAATTTTTTGTGGATACTTTCATGTATATTTATCGGTTTCTTTTCTTTGCAGGAGTTAATAACAACATTATACATAGGATTTCTAGGGTTGATATTCGCATCGTTCTTGGTTTATCTGGCAGAAAAAGACGTCGCCGACACAAAGTTCAAAAATTTCGCCGAAGCTCTGTGGTGGGGTGTTGTGAGTATTCTCTGTAAATTTCTTTGAAATAATTTTAATAAATGCTTTGAATGATTTTAATGCTCAATGTTCAATTTCCAAAAGTCGTAGAACAAACTTTATTGCCAATTAGGTGTAGAATAAGCCCCTTTCGGGATGGCATACATATTATGAATCACCTTGTATTATAAGAGGTAATATGTATTTGTTTGTATGTATGGTGTGATCTCAAGAACTTCTGAAGCTATTCTAACAAAATATTTCACTAGGTAATACATAACTTTTCATTCCGAAAACTCAATATTTGTAAATCAAGTCGGATGAAAGTGTCGCTTGGCAGGTCCTAAGTATCCTAAGTAACCTTTTTTCTAATCTGAGACAACTGCACGCTTATTTAGTCCATGGTTTTACCAAAGAATAATTTTAATAGAAGGCTTATGACACATCGTTTTTTTTTGGACCGGAAACGTCTGCTTTTCTCAAACCAGCTCTAAAACCATTTCGAATGAACATCACCGATATTTTGATCTCATGTTTATTTCTCAGGCCTATTAGGCCTGCTGATCATGACCGTGAAATACCCAGTAACACGTAAAGCAAGCAAGTAAGTATATATTTTGAATAGAAAACCCATAATGTGCCACTGTTTTGTAGATCACGCTGTGCACCGTTGGATACGGCGACATGGTGCCGCAGACGTGGCAAGGAAAATTCATCGCCTCCTTCTGCGCGCTTCTGGGAATATCGTTCTTCGCACTTCCTGCGGTGAGTATCAATCACGCCTCTTATTTGTTTATTGGGTGTATTGAACCAATAACCCATTTACTCAACTACCTATAAAATAAACGGTTATATTACGAAACTGGGTTTAGACGAAGACTAACTAAACCCTGGTTTTGTTACGTGTCATTTCATAGTTTCGTAATAACAGGGAAAGTGTTTTTCTTGAAGTTCTTGTAAATTTAAATAACTCACTAACCCTAGTATTCTAACTCGTTATTTTTTTACTCTGTTCACACTGACAGCACACTGAGTTAAATTTTAAAGAAAATGTAATTGTTTTAGGGTTCCATATCGAAATAAATAAAGGAAAAAGTACCTATATTAATAGTATGTAAATTGAGGAATTTCGATGTTTTTACCCCCAAAATTGGATTGCGAAGTTTGTAGGAAAAGTGTCTGAAACTCGAAACTCTAACGATTTCGAAATAATTTTAGTATTGTTTGTTTTTGCGGTCAATAAAATATATAAGTATCTTGCAGATTTCCGATTAGAATTATAAGGAGACAAAGTTATGTTTGCGGTCAATATCATACAATGAACTACGTGAGCAACGCCAAAATATAAGTTTGTCATTTACTACACTTGGAATTTTTGGTTTTGGTACGGAAGCCTCTGGACGCGAGTTCTCGTACTTGACCGTCTTTATTTTCATTTCATTTCAAAATTCCACATTCTGAATACAAAATACGATGTAATAGCTATGAAAATATTACAAAAGGTTGCTGAGAAGCACTGAGCAAGAGCTTTGATAAAGTATAAGTGACTTATGCAACTGCCCAATTAAAATGTAGGTAATTACCTAACCATCTCTTTGCTTTTTGCGAGCATCGGAGTGCCATGTCAGCACTCGGGCAACTGATGAACTGATAATTTTACCCGAGCAATATTATGTTTTGCGACGGATCATCAAAAATGTTACTACTGAAAGTGTTTTTGCATGTAAATTTTTCTCCTATGTTGACTTTTCTTAACATAACATTCATACATTTATAACTTTATGTGCTCATCTACCAATGTAATACGATACAGCTTTTTATGGTTCCGGACGTCTGACATGAAACCCTTTTTGTTCCAGCCGTAGTCAGAGCCGTTTTACTGACAGATCATGTGACAAAAACTTTTTTCAGGGTAGGTAGATGGGGTTGACTTTTCTTATTTGCATAACCCATCGTGTGGTTTATTGTTGATAGATCTTTGAAAATATTGAGGTTTCATGAATATTTTTTGGTAGGTTCTGGGAAAATGAAGCTTTTAAAGTGGTAATTTCATATTTATATTTTTTATTGTTGGAGACAAGTGTCCCGCCGCCCCCCGTACAGGCTAAACCACTATAAGAAAGTACCTTAAAAGTTCGAAACCCTTCACTGTGCGTGGTGCGACACGCGCTTGGCATTTTAAATGCGAAAGTTTGTGTGACGGTATGTGGGTGAGAACTTGTTTGAGGGCGTGTGTGTAAGTTTACTACGCAGTACTCAGCTCCTTAGCGGCTAAATGGAGTATTCAAGCGGTATGAAAACCCTTTAAACCTGGGGAAGGACATAGGCTACTTTTTTCTGTGTACCTAAGGTGCAAACTAAGCCTTCGCGGATCTTGTAATCCAATGAATTAAACTCTATTGATTGTAAAACTCGGCAGGGTATACTGGGTTCAGGCTTTGCGCTTAAAGTTCAGCAACAACAGCGGCAAAAGCACATGATCCGACGCCGGCAGCCGGCCGCCAGCCTCATCCAAGCCCTCTGGAGATGCTACGCGGCCGATGAGCACTCCATCAGCGTGGCCACCTGGAAGATCCACCATGTACCGCTGCCTAGTCCACAGACCAGGTAATTATTTACCACTTAGGCGGAGACGATGTTATCGATCCGGGGGGCCCTACCATGGCGTCTTATTGCCATTAAAATCCAAGCGTGTCAGCACTGTTTTACACGAATTTCAACCATAAATCTTTGAGACTGTCAACTTACGTCACCGCCTTAACAAAATCTAATAAACCATTGTTTGTTCGATTCAGCACGTATGAAACTTTAGATCCAGCATACGTGGTGAATCGACCAGTCGTAGTCGTTTCGCTGCCTATTGCAATAAACTGCGTCTGTAAAGTAAACAAAAAAAATGCAAAGGCGGTCGGATACTTGCCGAAGTTTATTAAGCGGTATCTAAAAGTTTAATAATAGCCTCGGATTACGCTTCAAACTATCCATTTGTACTAACCATTCTTCATATCTCTGTTTTTTAGTATATTCAACCAAGGCGGCATGTTAAACGACCAGTAAATTTGTCATTAAAACCAATCTTTTAATTCGAACTGCAAATGTTCAGAGGCTATCTCGCTGTCTGTGTCTAATTTCAACTCATGTTATACTTTGTGAATATCTACTTACAAGCTCTGAAAATGGATTTAGCAATCGGTTTTATCTCTTTTATCCATGGAAACCTAATTTCCGCTACCGATAGTCAATCCTCACTAATCGCACTTGGCGGTCGGAAAATACGGTATCGAGTGTTCGAACAAGGGTAAGTGACGATGACGAGCATTATGTATATTTGACAGCCGAGTGATGAGTGCGTCGTTCAAGAACAATGCGTCTTTTGTGTCACGGCTGCCGACGATCCGGCGGCACAAGAGCACGTCGCTGCATTCCCCTGCGCCACACTCCAAGCCCGCGCACAGATACGATGTCAACGCGAGCGCTGAAAATCTCGGTAAGCCGCTTTCATTCACTATCTCTACCGATTATGCTACTTACACTACTTACCTACGCAAACAAACAAGTTTCAATACTAACATAGATAGGTAATAGGTAAGCCTACATCATAAACCTTTATCGACATAAAACTAGCCGCTGAACCAGCCGCGATATCGTAAAAAAAACCTCAGTTACCACTTCACTGATCAGGCTACATTCATTTTGTTTATCGAGTAAATAACTTTACACGTATCTTCGTTTTGTTTGTCGCTAATGGGGCAAACCGGGATCCTAAACAAGGAATTATTTTCAAAATTGATACCCAATTTAATTAAATTAAGCTTCCGTAAAGTTTGTCTCCAACTAATCATTAAATATGTATTAATACATATACAATCTGGCTATGCCTCATAAGATTAAAACTTGAAAAAACATGTACCTACCTAAGCACCTGAATCATCATCTTACGTTATCCAACTTTCCACAACGGACAAAATACAGCAATTTTATGTTTTAACTGTACTTGTAATGCACTTGAAGTTCAATGGACCACACGTTTACCCGCAATCGAAGTTTGTATCCAACACAACATTGAAACACTGAAGTATCTACCACATTCTCCTGAACCAATTCACATTCCGTCAACAATCACAACAATAGAGACTGTCATGTGATAAACTTGTTGAAATGGAAAGTGATATTATTTGTTACCCTGTTCCTTAGATAATCATACAACCAGAGGAGACCGTGCGTGTTGCCTACTCCATTGTTGGAAAAGCTGCTTTAAAGGTTCTATTCCAATATCTTAGACGGCACTATGGCATGAAAATATTCCAGTCCATAAACTTCCGCTGCGTTTCTTATTAATTCTTATTAGAAAAACTTTCCCGAAATACCTATGTGAATACACAGATGTGAAATGTTAAACGTAGCATTTAGTCCCGCCAGCCGGACAGAACTCCAGCCTCCCGGCGACAATGGCTACGTTTCTTAGCTCCAGACACGATGCTAATATCCTACTAACTTTCTACTTCTTTCTTTTGTTATTTTTTCACTATTTTGAAATATGAATGCACTCGCGTAGATTGAAGAATCGCTTCGAAATACTGAAATACTTAAATTGCAATGAGAAGCTTCACGTATTTCTTTTGACAGAGTGGCTTCTAAATAATAAGAGCTTTCGCGTATTGTAAGTGCTGAGGTAGAACCTTTTGAGATGAATTTACAACGAATGCCCAACTTGCGTTGATTTAGCATAATAGACTGCGGATCACTTGACTTTCAAATTATTACAAGCGTTTTAGTGTAGGTGAATCATTTTACTGGAATGGCTTCAATCAAAGCTTGTCTTTTGAGTTCGGTTACGTATACATAAATAAAAGAAATACCTAAAAGGTACCTGATTTCACACTGCTTTGCATTTTTTTATTATGCATGCCAGATATAGTTTATAGGAGTCTGTAAAATATATTTTTCCAGTTACCTACTCATGTATTTAGGAACAAAGTGTACATTAAGAATAATTATGGCAGTAAATATTTGTTCACAGAGCAATAAATGCCATTCAACATAGAAGAGATTTTTTTCCAATGGGTATCTTCTTGCGATCGGTACATAGGATTTTTCATAACAAAATGTAGCATAGTGGGAACAGAACAGAAGACTATTCTGGCAGGCGGTAAGATCTACTACTACATCTATTCGTCTGGTTTATTCAATTTTCCGAAATAAAATAAGCACTATTACGTAATCCTTACTTAATGGCGTTGTTTATCCTACAAAAACATAATCGTTATAAAAGTAATATACCTAACCCCCTCGTGACTATTTTGCGATCACAAACATGAAACGAGTTTGACGCTAGTAAACAACTTTTGCTGTCATAAAAACACAGTCAGTTTTCTTTCTATATTTTTATTTGGCTACAGTAAGCACTTTTGTGGGCCTCGATTTTTGTTTATCCAATTTAACTAAAAGGGGCAGGTTGTTGCTTTTCCATGTCAATATCCTATCATCGTCCGTTACACGCTATGTCATGGAAGAGATAGCGATCCCTTGTTCACTATCTCAATTGTGTTATCGACATGCAAATATTTCATTCAATGCTTAAAAGCTTACCGTAAGATAACTTAAATCTATTTAATTTTATAAGTTTTGGACATAAGCATAAACATTAATCAACATTGAATCGTTTTATAGTTTGAAAGTTTCATTCCCAAAAGTGATATCTCCGCGGAAGAAAGAGACAGCAAATGGATCGATAGTTTGCCTGAGACATTAAATAGAAATCGCTGCATTGACCTTATTATAAAGGTGTCTTTAATGCAGTCATAACAACTACTTCGACATTGATTTTAAAGCGTTGTCGTCGTTCTACTGAAAAAAATTGTAGCAATTGTATCGTTAAAATAGACTATTGGATCGTTACCTATAGGACATCGAATTAATTTAGTGAATGAAAAGATTAGTTCTAACTTAAGATATACTGCTATTATAAGATTTTACGAATTATTTACAACTCTCGTTGCATTGTCATTCAAGCTTAGGTATAGGTAGGTATAGGTTAGACATCAAGAGGATTATAAATAAATAAATATTCCGGACATATCACAGACGGCCAACTGATCCCAAACTAGGCATAGCCTGTAATATGGGTACCAGAGACTGATAAACATAATAGATAGGTATATATTTAACACCCAGACACAGAACAAACATCTGTGTTCATCACACAAATGTTTGTCTAGTGCGGGAATCGAACACGCGACCTCTAGCGCAGAAGGCAGAGTTACTACCAACTGAGCTATGAGGCCATTATCACCATCATCATCCTGAGGAAGTGCACTACTGGTCATATGCCTCCTCCAAAGTGTCACGATGAACGGTCTTGAGCCTTCTCTATCCTTCACATCCGTCGGTTTATTAGACGCGGGCCCTCCAACTCGTTGTCCGGTTCCTTATTGCCATTCGAAGAGTTTTATTCCCCAACGGTTTTTGAGTGGGTTTATAAGTAGGTGCTTTCTAGCTTCTCACAGTTTATGGCGTGCTTACTCCTCAGTTTTACAAGCCCGTTCGTCAGGTTTCATGGTTGAAAGCAAGTGGCTATGACCTAAATTAGAATGTTGCCATTGCCTTAATCGGTAAAGGAAAATATCGTAAGCAACTTGCCGCAAATGAGGGAACTTGGCAAATGTAAATTGCTAAATTGCGTTTAGATGTGCCTCTGGACTACATTAGATCTGATTGCTAGAAGATCTGAAAGGATGTTCATGCTTGGTGATAAAATAAATGTAAATAAATGCTAAAATAAATGATATCTATGTTTTTATTTTATTCGCCAATCTATACCTACTGGGCAAGAAGCGGAAATAAGTCAGCACTTTTTTAATAATGATGAATTGAAAGAAGGCCTTCCATAAGGCGGTTCAGTATCAGCAAAACAATAGCGTGAATAGGTACTCATCATAATGGCATTTTAACGTTTATTATATCAGTGACAATGAAAAGGAAATCGCTGTATAATAATCTACATAGTTTTCTAGGTACTTCTCATGTTATAAGACGTAGGTAGGTTTTGACTGTACAACATTACCACGATATGATTTATTCTGGCCCGCGGTAGTTCCTAACTATACCTGAAGATAGATTTGTTGTGTTATATCGATATATTTATGTGTCTGACCTCGATCCATTTAGTGTTGCACTACTTATCCAATAATAATGCCAAATGCTATTTTCCTCTCAGAAGTAGGTATTTATTGGCAATGACTTTACGTTTTATCTGCTGCCAATTAATAGATTTGGGTAAAATAGAATTTGTTAACCGAAACATCAGTAAGCTCACTCACATTTAACTAATTACCTAACTAGGTTTACGGGGTGGACGAAACCAATGCCCTTCGAAGGAAAGAAACGTAAATATTAAAAATAGCGAATTTCACTAAAATAACTTTTATTTTAAATGTTCATAAGTAACACTTAAGTACATTTAAAAATATGTATTAGAAGAATATAGTATCATCATAAGATTTCTAAAAGTCACTTGCTTGAACCGATACTGAAATTATAACTTCCTGCTTTTTTATGGTACCGATTTAAAGGGTCAATGAAAAGGATCAATTTCTTCTAAATAATATACCTAGTAGGTATCGTAAATTAAAGTAAGACCGTTAAAAAAAATGAAAATGAAGAAGAGTGAATTATTTGTTGCATTTGATTATTATTTAATAGCGAAAACGTCAATACACTTGAAAAAATAATCATGAGTTTCTTGTCATAACACACAAGCTAATAATTATTATTATAAACTTCCTTTCCTGAAGTTAAATTAGCTATCTTTAATATTTAATAATAATAATACTGAGTCATTTATTTCAGGCAACACAGCAAATTACATGTACAAATACAGGGCCCATAAATAATACATATAATATTCACACTTGCTTATAATATTAGGGCTTATTGTTCTTATTTAAGGTACCTTCCCTCCAGGGCATTTGTTTCTTCCACCCTGTATAAGTATTTGAAACTTAAGAATTTATAATCTACTAGCTTTCGCACACGGCTTCACTCCCGTAGTACCAGGATAAAAAGCAGCCTGTACGAATTCCAGGTCACGAACTATATTGTTCTAAGTTTCACTCAAATCTGTTCAGCAGTTACGGCGTGCACCACAAACATCCAATCAAACATACTTACCGACAAACTTTCGCATTTATAATTTTAGTAGAAAGTTGGATTAGTGGGATCTATTTTATGTCATCTAACGGCTACAGTGGGGTAAAGCGGGTGGGTAATATATTATTAACCGACTTCAAAAAGGAGGAGGTTCTCAAGTCGGCTGTTCTTTTTTGTTACTCGATATCTCCGCCAATACTAAACCGATTTTGATAATTCTTTCGCTGGTGTATAGAGTATGATCCCAGGGTGGTCCCGTATTAATTTAATTCCTGAGGGATTGTTACTTGTCCCGTAAAACTTAAAAAAAAGTCATCATCTCTTGAAATCACGACTTGCCGATTTTTTTTTGTCGACGGTGGTATGGTATGGTTATCCCCGCGACTTCGTTCGGTTGCTGCTATTTTTACATAAACTTTAACCTTAGGGGTTGTGTGTCGGGAATTCCTTTCTGTGCACCCATACGTTTCAACAGGAAGCTACCCTGCAAATTTCATACTCCTAGGATTTTGGTTAGGCTCTGCGTTGATTTTCAAAGAGAATAAAACCACTACGTTTGTTTGTCAGTCAGTCAGTCAATACCGTTAGAGTTATTATTGATGATGAATGGATGTCATACATAAGTACTTTTGTTTTTTATTCGAAAGTGTAGGTGCCCAGTGTCATTCTCAGTAGGTAAGCAAAACGCAAAGAGGTTGATAATAATCTTGTAAATATTCAGGAATTTGAAGTCGGTTTTTAGTTTTTGTAAAAAATATCTTATTGTAAACTCGTAACATCAAGTCGGATCTATTACCCTACTAATATTGAAAACGCGGCAGTTTGTGAGGATGTTTGTTATTCAATCGCGCCGTAACGGCTAAACCGATTTCGTTGAAACTTGGTATAGGTATAGTTCTTTACTAGAATAGCTTATAGGCTACTTTTTATGAAGGCACCACACGAAAGAAGCCGGGTGCGGAAGCAAGTGTATCATATATCTGCTAAAGTGTGGTAAAGCAGATGGGTGATAGATTATTGTAAACTCGTACCATCAAAAGGAGGCATCTAATACACATCGTTTCAAATATGTATATGAACCAGGAAAAACACTGCCATTTACGATGTTATATCATATAGCAATTACTTTATGACGCAGGATCCCTAATGACATGCTCTTATAGGAAAATATGAGAGAATCCTTTCCATCCTAAGAGGTTTTCTACAACCCTGTAATATAAATCAAGATGAAAGACGGGTCCTACTTAACATAAGCTACGACAAAATCTCATTTATTTAAACTCGCGTTGCATTAGACGAAATTCTGAAGCGAATTAACTCTAGGTATACCTACATAATTAAAAAGTATTTTGGGTCGCCGCCCCTTTTGAAGGTTTTTGTAATTATTATTTGAACGTTTAAAATATTGATAGATTTATGCCAAGTTAAACCATGTAAAACAATCCAATCGTATAAACAACTTAGCATACAATTAGGGCTACGTGATACAAAACCATAAGTATAGACAGTACCGAAACCGTCATCAGTATCTTATGATAATAAGAGAATTAAATCGAAGTCGAATCCCCGTATGTAGTATCGTTTAGGCGTCAGGATGAAATAAGGAATGATCTGTAAAGCATTGTCGGGAAGGGAAAACAATGGGGACTGTGATGTCCGCAGTGAAGTAGTAAGGTGTTGAAGTGAGCGTTGTGTGGCTCGGCAGGCGCGACGCACGGGCGCACGGGGCGCGCGCGACCCGTCAACCCTTCGCACAGCGAGGACTCGGTGGCAGAGACAGCGCTCTCCAAGAAAAACTCAGACGGTAAGAAATTCAAAATCAGATGTGTCTTGCGACAGCTCCTAAATTTAGTTTTTCCGTCCTAGATAAATCTGACAGCCACTGACAACTCTTTCTGTCGCTTTCGAGTAGATTAACCTTCGTAACGTTAGATTTGTGTACGAGTTTTACTTAGTAATTGTAATTTGATGTGACACAGTCTCCACTATCGCCACTTTTCTTCGAGGACTATGTATTTTTTCACAAATGGATGTATCACTTAGATTTAGAAATGCTAAATAGTCATAGAACTGATTACTAACTAATTTCTAGTTGTTACCGGCACTGCTTGTAACAAAATTGAAACTTGCTAGATGAAACTGTCACCTGTTTTCTATTCATCCGGTTTTCTGAAGTTGCACCTGTTAATTGTCTCTAGATTTATTAGATTGGATGTATTTGTTTAGTCGTACCTAGGTATTAAATCTAGATGTTACGAGTATCGCTGTGATCTATACTATCTATATTAACTACTTATTCCTTACTGTTATCACTATCTTGACGTTTAGTTGTATAGTTTACGTAAAACTTTCTTTACAAACCAAATTATTATGTTATATTCTTCCTGTGAATAATGAATTCATGCCCAAATAGTACAATTAAGTTAAAAACCGAACAGATTTAAATACCCTTCAAAATTAGATTCTAAAGTCGATCCCAGTTGCCTGTCACCAGTGCCGTGTCACCAGTGCAGGTTTAACAATTTTTAACAAAAATTCGTGAAGCTGGGTGGTTCAAATTACTTTAAAAGTTCGTCGAGTGCCATTAGTTTATCGATGTCAATGAAACGGTCTACTTCCTCCTATGCTCCCTCCCTCCTACACCTTTCTTATCTATTTTATTACCCAACTATGTATGAATACCCATAGGGTAAAGATTTTCCGAGTGGGAATATTTTTTGTAACTACGTAAGAATAAGATTTTTAGGAAAACAGTAAACGCAGGTTAGTTGTTACAATGTGCTGAAGCGCTGAAATTATCCGATTCGAATTAGTAATGACGTGTCCTGATAGGTAGGTACTTCTATATAATTTGCGTCACGAATGGCATGGTACGTTACGCCGCGATTAGAGCTATCATCGGCACGCAAATAGTTAATTTATGCTGAAGAGTAATGTGTCGATTCTCATGCAGAAAACACTACGACGTAGGAAGGTATACTGCGATTGCATTCTGCGATGGGTAATCTCTATGCGAAATAAGGATATTGATTACAATTGGGAGTGGAAGGATCAATAGAGTTGCAAAGACAAAAAGAAACAGTAATGCGATCGAAATGTAGTGTGATGAATAAAATTAACGCTGGTATTTCTTGACTACACTGCTGTGTCGCTCTCTAATTCTACGTGTTTATTGAATGTACGAATTACCTAACTTTATAGTATCCGCATGATCTCATCAAAAATGTGTCTAATGACGCAGCCAAAAAATAGTAGATTATGCAACGAGGGCTTAAAGTAGTGTATTATGTCCCGGGCGCTATATTGAACCCCGAGAACGAGGGAGTTAAGGCAAGAATCCTGAGTACGAGGGGTTCAAGATCGCGCAAGACAAATACACATTTAAGCCCGCGATGCATACTCTACTTTTTATAATTTCTGCGAGGCATTTGAAAACAATGACTGTTAAGTAGAAAGAAATGATTTTTCTGGAAGTAAGTTTCCAACTATACCAGAGGCTTCAGATTGTATGCATTCTGGAGTCGAATCAAAATCACTGTCGTCGTCACTTGACATTTTTTAGAAGTTTATTCGAAACGAAACTGAATTTCGGTGTAGATAACAGCACAGCAGTTTGAGCGCTTGGCGCCTTTTTTTCTTTTTTTGTAGTCTATTCTGTAGTGGTCAGTTCGACATTCGAATAAATCCTTCTTCGTGCGCGGGTGAAAAAAGAAAAACATGAAAACGTTTAACAAAATTCTTAAACGTTTTCATGTTTTTCTTTTTTTTAATTTGTAGGCAGTGCAAAGAAAATGATAACATACAGCCTAATTAGAATAAAATATCATTGCACCCAAACATTTTTGAAACCAACCTCGATCAAGCACGACTACATGGGTTGCATTCCAAATTCAAATCACATTATGTCCCATAGGAAATAATGAAATTCAGTACAACATTATGACCCGGCTAGACCGTAGGGCTGTAATGACTTACTTGAGGAAAGGTTTGCATGACACATAATATGCCATTGACGAGTAGGTAGTATAAAAAATATTTTATGCGTTAAGGGTTTGGGGTGAAAGATCCCGTTTGGCTGCTATAGACAATACATCACACATACCACACTGTGGAAAAGGGAATATAAAATCAATAAATTATTTTTTTCAACGCAAAAACGGGCGAGTCGGTTTTGTTTTTAAGACAGCTAATAACTCATTCATGACAGGTGCGAGTTTTATAAAGGTAGAAACATTTAGGGTATGTTCGAGCGCGTTCTGTTCTCTCACGGAAGGTGTGCACATCTGTATCTATGCTATGGTATGTTGCGGAGCGCTCTGGCGTTTTTTTCGTACAGTGTTAGTTGCGGGTTTGGAGAGTTCTCAGCACACATACCTGATATGTTCAAGAAAACAATACATACTATAAATGCTTTATCTTTATCAACAAATACAGTAGAATCTTCAGCCAATATTACACCGGGCTTGGATGTTTAAGAGTTGAATCAAGTGGTAGATTTCCTCGTCTGTGAACTGTATAAGGCCGTGGTGGCCGGCTGAAGAATAGGCCCCTCCATATATCTACCTATCCGCGGATGTCGTAAGAGGCGACTAAGGAAAAAAAGCTAGGGGATGGGCAGCAGCGTCCCTCATTTTAACAACGATAGCTCTAACTGCGCTCGCCAATCCGCATGACCAGCGTGGTGAGTATGGGCAAATCCCCCCACATGATAAGGTATTTTGCTGTCTGTGAGGGAGGCCATGTTCAGCAGTGGACGTCGTACGACTGAAATGATGAACTGTATAATAACAAAAAAAAACAAAGTATAATAACAAAATAAACGTTAACGAAGTAAACGCTCGTTTGAAAATTTATCTTTCTGTTATTTTTGCTGAACGGGTTACAATTGAGTTAATTTACTTAGTCTTTAGGTTAGCCTAACCTAACCTTGCAATATGAAGTATCCTGCTAATGTTTGTTTGCTTCCAAAAATATAATCATAGCTTAGCAGAAGTTGGTAAAGAGGTTTTATTGTACAAACATAATATAATCAATTTACTCATTAGCCTAATCTATAATTTTCGTCGGTGCTTCAGTGATAGATAAGGCAACTTTTATATCGGTTTCATCTTTGCACCCTTCAATCAAAGTTATTTTGGTTTAGTTAGTTACTCATAGTTTCGTGGGACACCTAAGGCGGGGCGTGGATCAAACAGAGCGGTGGCCAAGAGATCCACCGCAGGGTAGTCCCAATGATGGTCCGACGATACCGTAGCGGCTACAGGTCAACAATGGATCAGAATTATTCAAGACCAAAAAATAGTCTGATAGAGAGGAGAGGAGGACTTTAACCCGCAATGGGTGCCAATTGGAGGTTGTGTATATTGTTATCCTCTCAATTCACCGGGCCGGTTGGTTTGAGGTTGGGAATCTGAATCGATTTTAACTATACCCACGATTAAATCTCACGGAGCAAACGTGGCTCGACTTTGTCTGTGGAGCTTCGCAAAATATGTGTTTGTTTTATGCAAAAAAACAAATAAGTAGATAATTTGTATCTCCTTTAAAGAAAAAGTCTTTTGGGGTCTGTTTATATCTACCTATAATAACGATTTGTAAGCAATTTTCTCAATGTATTTTAATTGTTGAGAAATTAGCACTAACAAAAGCTATATATATTTTTATTATATATTTATTTATTTAGTGAAAAAGTAAGAAAGAAGTAAGAATTTCAAGAATATTATTCATATCGAATGCAGATCGAATGATAATCAGTTCATTGTCTGACAGTGCATTAATTAGCATACCCTGCTAGCCTGCTAGCATAGGAAAACAAATCTACCTATGGAAATAACTAAATGTGCTCAATAGCACAAAATCCACTGCAGAGTTAGCCTACTCAGCGGTTGGCAATAATTAAGTAGGTAGGCTTGTTTGAATCTAATATTGAAAAGCATAGTGATGAATGGCCAGCAAAATTAAGAAATGTACCTACTGTTTCTTATTACGTAACAAAATTATAGGGTTCGTAATTTTCCATAATCACTCATCTTAAACATTTTTAAAAACTAAGTATGCACCTACTTTACGTACCCACGTAGGATTTATTACAAAATAATCACAAACAGATGATAAAATCATATAAAATAACCCTAAATGGGTAGGTACATATACGTATTAAATACAGTATAAAAGAATATGTTTGGAACTACAGAATTGGCTTCTATTCAAAACAATATTAAAACGGTTAATTATGAATCCGTGCTGTAGACGTTTTCCTTTGTATCGTAATTTTCCGCAGTCTACTGTCTAACAAATGTTTTGTTGTTTACGTAGACGAGGAGGACGAGCCCCGTTGTGTGAGTTTGACACCGCGCCACAAAGCTGCCATTCGCTTCATCAGAAAGGTACGTCGACAAACAAGTTATTATCATTTAATGTTTCATACTTCACAGATACTGATGATACATATTATGACAGTACAATATAAACATTAAACAGTCCCCTTCACAAAAGTAGGTTCTAGGTGTTACGTGTTAGTTTTTAGGAGACTGTTTTATTATACCGAACATAAAGGCAACTTTTCACTGTAAATATTGACATCCGGAACTATAATGATAGATCACAACATCTTAATAAAAATTGTAACTTACATAAGTTTATTCTAAGATCATAAAAAACGTTTTTGATTTTACGCACGGTACACCACGTATCTTTAGAAGTAGATCGGAGAACCGACGGCCGATGGGGCAGAAATGTTCTAAGATGGAGACCACGCACTGGACAGTGCAGCGTAGAACGGCCCCCCACTAGATGGAAAGACGACCTAATAAAGGTTCCTGAGAGCCTTTGGCTTCAGACCACACAAGATCTGTTACTTTGGATATCTTTAGGGGAGGCTTATGTTCAGGCGTGTTCGCGTTGTGGCTGAAATGATGATGATGAATTATAATTTGCTCTGTCCGTATTTAAATGGCAAGTGTTTTACAAAAGTTATGGAATTCTAACAGATGAGGTATTTTGTGGCTCGACGTAAGTTTAAGGAAGCCCTTAAGCCATACGATGTGAAGGACGTTATTGAGCAGTATTCCGCGGGCCACGTGGACCTGCTCGGCCGGGTGAAACACGTCCAGACTAGGTACTGTTGCGAACAACCCTTCCGACATGCGACACCATGCACTGCCAGCCGCCATTACCTACTCTCTACATGCCATTCTCTGTCTGGACTGTACCTACTGTCTTGTCATGTTACCTGTAGTCAAAGTTGCAATCAAACCTAATAATATTTTCTTAATAGTGCGTAGTTAGTATTTGCATTGCTAAACATAATGCATAACTTCGAAAGTACCTACCTATAAACTTACTCTCATGGCTGCTTCGAAATCGCTGAAGGATAATTTCTATAATTTAATTTACTTTCATTCCTTGCACTTACTACTACCTACGTCAAAATAAGTTAATATTAATACATCATAAACTATGCATGTATGAACCTTCATTAACTTGTTGTAGATATTAGTTAATTGAAACAAAAACTTCTCAAGTTTACAAGAGCGCAAACATACAACCAACCTAACCTAAGTTATCCCTTATTGCTACAGCGATTTAGAAGTACCTACCAACTTACAATTATTTACCTAACACTGAAACTACAAATGCGTCAGTTTGCGGTTTGTGCGTTTTACACGTTTTATAAAAGTGAGGTATTAATTTGTAAAATTATATAAAAAAAAATAATAAGTGATCTGACCCTAACTTCATATTAGATACATGCATTATTTACTAAAACATGTTCCACCAATCAAGTAGGTAACTATTTAAAATGATGGACTACTTACACTCATTACGTATTGGCAAATATGTATTTCCAATTCTCCACGCGGTGGCCTGACAACTGAGTCACAAGAGTTGGCCACGTATACGAACTTACCAACCCACCAACTATGTAACTTACCAATATAACATACCATGAAATATCAAGCGTAAACAAATGTCCTGTCAAGTGACTACTTCCCCTACCGTAGGAATGGGACTAAGTAATTAATATTCGATTTTATAATACTAATAATATAAGGTTTTATTAAATAAATAATACACAAAATGCAATTATAAACATTCACCAGTTCGCAATTATCTTGTATTGATAGCAATACACCACTGTGAATCTTCCAAAAAGCTGTCGACTACCCTAATTTATGGTAAATCTATGACATTGGCTATCAGGATATTGTTTTGTTTCCGTGTAGCTCAAGTATTTTGTGGCACGCAAGAGGTTTAGAGAAGCGTTGAAACCTTACGATGTGAAAGACGTCATAGAGCAATACTCGTCGGGGCATGCGGACCTGCTTAACCGCACCAAGAATCTACAGTACAGGTGAGATGAGTCCACAACTCCGGCGCACGCTGCGCGCCTAGCGACGCGCCGCTGCAGCCTGAGCTCTATCATCCACTGCTACTCATACCGCCCTCCTGTAAAACTCACTCATCGTTGCTAAATTATAACAAAAACCTGCTAGCGTAACCCTACGGGTACGTGGGACATGCATACGATGTCAGTTGTTACATTCAGCTGTGTATTTTCTAGCGTAAGCTTTTCTTACCTACAAAATGTTTCCATACACTGCATTATATAGCAAATCCAAATATTATTGATATTTTCTTCAGTTTTAACCAAATAACGCTCGTAACTGTGTGTATCGAGTACGAGTATCATGTTGATTATGAAAACATAAAAATTTATAAGTATTTGTGAATATCAGTTTTCTTCAAATCTTAGTGTGTTCAGGTACATACAATCCGTGATTATTTGCTTTCAAACATTATCCGTGAGTTGTAAAGTTATTATGCCATATAAGTTTCTTATTGTTTATCATTATGATATGTTGGTATGTTCATTGTGCTAATGTGTAGATATAGCATGTAACAAAAATGCCGCCCGATCCAAAATATAGGTATTACGGTCACCATCTAATGCACAGGCGCAACGAGGTTAACAACCCAGATACCACTGCGCTGTGGTGAATTATGTTATCACCTTGTCAATTTAAAAGATTTAGTATTATTTACACACTATTCATTTTTTTTTATACTAAGGTTGCAAACAAGCATAAATTACGAAATCAACTAAATATTTATTTATTTGATATAGTTTATTTCTAAATATTTTCCCTAAAGTTTGTAATGAAGTATAAACATTATGTAAGGGACTAGACTTTTTTACATGCTATATAGGTAACAGATACGTAAATAACAAGCTGACTGCAGTAGTATAGGTACTTAGTTTATAGGCCTTAATGTTAGTAGGCCTGTAAATCAATTTTCAAGGCTGTGTAGTTATTTGAAACGATTTCATTCAAATACCTTTTCAAGATCCAATAAATAATGCTCAGTGCTCTACAAAATCTTAATTAGTTTAAAAAATATAATTATATGTAAGTACCTAGGTATATAACCATTATTTTATGGTATGCTCATTCTTATTGTATTACATGATAAGTGTTGTGTAATAACTACGGTGAGATTAGCTCAAGCTAACATTAGGCTTACCTACTTGTTTTGTTCGCATATGTTTTATGTTTAACTTTGCATAATAATTAGGTACAAGGTAATTATACTTTTGTACACTTTTTGTTACAAGTAGGTATTGGTAAGTTGTGTGTGTATTAGAAATCGATTGAAGCGCCTATAGTTTATGTCGCTTTCAAACTACTTTCGCGATCAGACCATGTAATAAATATTCCATACGGATATTTAATAAATAAATAAAATAATACAGATAGGTACTTAACTAAAATGTACATATATCGAGTTATATTTACCATATTATTTATTCCGACGTTTCGTCTGATATTAGAGTAGGTACTTGCCTATTAACTAATAATATGTGAATAATAAAAATACATAATAATAACGCGTTAAATACCTGTTTGGAATATCAATTATATCTATGTTTTATGATTTCATCCTCACCATAATTTCTGAAACAATTCAACTCGCTTCTGCACACGCTTTTAATTTTCAGCACTCTGAATCATCTTTTATCAGGGCAGCAAATCTATGTTTTGCATACGTTACAATGAAGCGTTGTATACGAAAGTTGTGTGTCGGCTTTTTGTGTATGTGTGCACAAAAAAACCGTACATAGAACGAATCCGTGTGATATTTAACATACGTACCTATCATATGCTACGCTTTATTGTAACGTAAGGATGCATACCGCTGCACACGTTATAAAATTCTTATAGTACGTTTACACTCGCGCCTCGTTCCTCATATCGTGACTCGCTCCGCACCTCGCGTGATTGGTGGTAAATGAGCTTCCTGTTTACACTATCGTGGTGAGTTCAGTCGTTTATCGCGAGGACCTTTGACTTGTGACCAAAAACCGCTTCGGACGTGAGCGTTGCGAGGCGAGTCGACGAAACGAGGCGCGAGGCGAGCCACGAGCGTCTGTTCACACTCATGTCCCGTGGCTCGCCTTGCAGCTCGCCTCGCGACTCGCACGCGAGTGTAAATGGGCTATTAGATAAATAGAGCCAATGACTTAAGTCATTAGTAGAAACATCAATTATATTTTGTTTTTGATATAACTAAAAAGTATAGTACCACATGTCATAGTATTTTACTTATAAAAAATACTGTGATATTTATTTAAAACTAATTACACATACTTTGTCTTTGTACCGTCAATTCAGTGAGCTTGAGTCACACTTAGCCTGATGGCCCACTATTAATTTATTTAATTTATCATCCGTGACAGAATGAGTACCTGCGCAGTGTTGCTAAGCAACCTAATTGATACATAACATACATTTTGTTTATCGTCTCTTTTATCTTGACGACAGTTACCCTTACAGTGTGTTACCATCATTTACCTAAAAATAACGGTTTTCGAACATTTTGCTTATCAACTTATGGATTTCATCTGCAAGGGTATACCCATATCAATCTAAAAAAAGTACCGTTTCCATTTACATATATTGTGGGTCACGTTTAATTTTGGACCACGGTCGTCCTTTTATTTAATTAAGGGAGCCTTAAAGTATTTTCTGCCGCGTTAATTCCCTGGTTTTCGAATAATTCCATACCATTTTACTAGATATGTTTATTACTTATTATGCTAATTTTTAATATCTGTTTTAATCTCTTGAACAGGTTAGACCAAATTCTTGGTAAGCAAGGATCAAAAGCTAAAGACGTCTACGCATCCAAAATCAGCCTAGCTTCCAGAGTGGTTAAAATTGAAAGACAAGTGAGTATAACTAATACAATTAAATCATTATTACATAAAAACTCACCCTTTTACCAAAATATGACCAAAATTTAGAAATTACTCAAGTTTCTCACTTAAAATAGGTAGTTACAGGCTTACGAGTTACTGCAAAATAATACTCTAGAAACTTGCTGAAAAATATTGAAGACAGACACAAAGATGGACAGACCTCCCGTTCTGAAAATAAAGTTTTTCAAAATTTAAAATATTTTAATTACTAACCGTTACTATTTGTTTTCAGGTAGATGATATAGAAAATAAGTTGGATCATTTATTAGAATTATATGAAGAGGATAGAAGAATGCGAAGGATAGGTAGTAATAGTATGACGGGTGGAGGCGGTGGCGGTGGCGGTGGCGGCGGCGGTGAGACGGCGCTGGCGTTGAGGGTGCGGCCGTCGCGGGCGGAGAAGCAATGCTCCGAGCCCAACTCGCCCGTGTCTCGCACCTTCGAGCCCCCTCCGCCGGCCTCCGCTCCGCCCGTAACCATCAAGCGCCCTATGAACAGGGGCTACTCGGACCTCGGCACCAGATTCGTACGGAAAAAAGTTATCGTAAAGTAAGCAGATTTTAATGAACTAAAATTTGAATAAAGTTTAATTGTTTTAGGTTAAAAATTTTGCAAGTTTTCTAATCTTCTATGGACAAACTTCATAATGTAGCTGGCAAACACTGGGTGAGAGGATCCAGGCTCAGTGAACTGATATAGCTTGATGATGATGTTTTTAACCTATACGATTAATGCGATGATCGGCAGCATTCTTTTCATAATACTAAAACTGGTCCGTTCTCTGGAAGACTTAAGTCAGCAGTTAAGTGGCATGGAATAACACCAACCCGAAGACGAAACCCAATTCAATGTTATAATTAGAACTAATTACAATAATTGTTAGGTAATCGGAGCGCGTTGATATCTTTTATCAAACAAACTAGTTCAATGACCCATTGTCCTGAAACCAGCTTTTACCATGGAATTTAACCATATTGCAGACACAAAGTTCAAAGCGTACCAAATACCAACATTTTGCATATTTCACTAAATTCGACATGACGTGTTTGAGCCACGATGCGATGCTGTCCATAGAGTGAATGTATTTAATTTACAGAACATCGTCAAGCCGTAACGGAGATTCCCCGCGGGACGACGAAGTAGTGATCGTAGTGCCCACGGACCGAGACGACACGCCTCCCCGCCTCATTGACAGCTCAGGTTCGCATTAAACCAATCTAATTAAATACTCAGTTTGATAGTAAACACTAACACGATCACTTCAGTATTGCATTAGCTGTCCACTTTGAAATTGACCCCCTTTTCCTGCGCCTGACACTTCAGTTCACGCCTTTCTAAGATCACCACAGGTAATTGAACAATTAACATTATAAACCCGATGTTTTAATAACAATGCATTTTAAAATACTGAAGTAGATTATCACTTCATAGGAATTTAGTAGTTAGCGCATTGAATGCTAATTAACCAATTACACGTCATTGCCATAGGTATAAATATGCGCATATTACAAAATTGCAGCATCTTATGAAGATTTTTCGTCGTCTACTTCTCTCTGAGTGACAACTTGGGAGAGCCCCGTTCTTATCGGACGTCGTGGGCTACGTGAGTCCAACTACCCTACCCATATCGATGTGGAATGTTACTTATAGTGTTTAGTTCTTACCTTACCTTTATTATTGTGGACTCCCTTTAACATTCTACGAAATATCTGAACGTCCAGGAATGTGTGTCTTTATCCAGTTGTTCTATATTTTAATTTAGTAATTAATAGGTTCCGTGATGTTTTACTTTAGAACTGTGTGTGTTGCTATGCATTTTTGTTTATACATCTTCATAATAGTTTATACAATTTTACCACAGGTGACATTGAAATAGGTTCTCCAAAAATTAAGGATAAATAAAATGAAAGAAAGTAAAATCAATGTAAATAATAATAATACCTATATTGACTGACTAACTGACAATTCTCACACAGTCTTTGAAACTCCACGTGCACAAAAATAGTGTAATGCATTCTCACAATACATTTATCCAATTATCCAGATCAAATTGAATGCTCTTGTCGCTGTCTTGTAATTTTACTTATCTTCATTTCATTTTAGCTTCTATCCGCTTTTATACACTGAATTTTTGCGGCTCGCTATACTTACTCATCGGTTACCTACCTACTTCTATTGCACTTTACTACTACTACTACTCTTTGTTTCTAAAGCGCCGCTTCGCTCACCGGTGACATCTTAGTTATAAACAATAGCGTGCTCTATCTCGACCTACTCATACACACTCAAAATTTTCGCAGCTCGTTCCGCTCTTATGTAGGTAACTTTTATTTGCACAAAACGACCTACGTAGGTATTCGATATTTATTAGACAGAAATTACCAACGCAGTTGCAAAATATTTAAAAAAAAAATTGAAATGTTTTTTAATTTTGTAATTTAATTACGTACCATGTTTTATACTTTGTTCTATAAAATAATAATAATACCTATAAAATAATGGATGGACCCGATGGACCGATGACATTGTAAAGGTTGCGGGAAGTCGGTGGATGGAAAGGGCTCAAGGCCGTTCGTCGTGGAACTCTTTGGGGGAGGCCTATGTCCAGCAGTGGGCTTCTATAGGTTGTTGATGACGATGATGAAATCACAATTTTCGACAACCCATATCTCATATACAAATTACAAACATCAGCGAGGATCAAACCCGCACCCCATGCGTCTCAGCTCGGCAACCGTCCGGCACTCGACCTCGTCGACTAGATAGCACTCTTTCTATTCTATATTATTGGTTATTCTCATTTCTTTTGCATAGATTATTTACTCATTTTGTTTTTCGTTTCTCTCCATCTAAACCTATCAGAACGTAGGTAGCGGAGTTCATAAAACAGAACTTGAACGATATAAATAGGAAGGCAAGTACTTTTCGGAGTAGCTTTTAAGATGATCACTTAGGTATCGTAATAAGTTACCCACTTTACTTATATTCTGGAGTGATCCTCTACCTAGTACCTACTTGATACATATGTATATGTATCAAGTTCTACTATATATGTATTCTACTTGTCCAATATACCTACAGGGCTGTGCATTATATGTTGAGAAAGACCTACTTGCAAAGAGTAAAGCACTAATGTCAATAAAGTAGCCTATGTTTTGTTAGTTTGTTTTACTTAGCTTACAATTAGAGAACAACATACAATATATAGAATTATGAAAGTTAAAACCCTGAGCGTGGGTAAAGTTTCAAATTCAGAAAACGCATTTACTCAATGAAAACTAAAAGAAAGGATTCTTTTTCTGTATAAACAGCGAAGTCAATACAAAGGATTCGATACTAATAATAATATAGATTCGATAACCCTCTCGGGGCTCCCGCAAATCTACTTACACAAATGTGTTTCTTAAATTCGACATTAAATAGCAGGTACAACAAATCACGACTTTTTTGTAGGTAGGTACAAAAGACTACCGATCTTAATACAAAAATATATCTATATTTGAGCGTATTCTTAATAGTAAACCTTTACCTAGTATACCTTCTTCAAAAAAATTACTTTGAACCAAAGATATTCTCGAAACATGTTGAACACCCCTCGCATAACCTGATTTTCTAGTATACCTTTATTATAATAGAAACCTTGTATTTTCTAAGTAAGTACCTTGTTACTTAAGTTTTGCACTTACTCCGCATGCCCTGTAAAGTAGAGTAGCTCTATATTATTTGTCATCGACAAGATGGCGGGACCACATCTTATTTATTAAATATTTTAAAACTTATGTTAAGTACCTACCTAATTGATACTATTTCATACATTTATATACAAATGGTAACATACCTGACACGTTCGAAAATATTGCTCATGCAAAGGGGTCCCGCCAGTTTCGACGCAATAGGATGGTCTTTACTTACTACGGTACAACACTGAGTGTCGCCGCAAGCGTACGTAATTATCATAAAGTCCCACACGCATCAGTATTCGCGAGTTATATACACCATTATTAGAGGATTATTGCTAGCTTAACCTCAACATTAAAATAAACTCACTATTCCCAAAACAAAGAGTGTGGTTTTCCTGCAATAATTTAACCGTTTTTTTTTTGCAATAGGGTTTTTAATGGTTTATTTTATTTTAATGAATTAACAAAATACCATTTGATATGTGATCCTGCCATCTTGACGTTGTTTTGGGAATTTAGAGGAATAGTTTGAGATGAGACGTGGATTCCTTTAGTTCCCTCATCATTTTACCGTCTGATTCACAAACGGTTTGTTTAAGTAAAGAGCAACCACCTAAATCATTCCCCTTCTTACTAATCTTATAAATAGCATCGCTAATGACCAAACTTTAGAAAAACTTTTTCCCTTTCTATACTTGTAGAAAATGATAGTCAGACCGCTATAACGAGTTTATATAGTATGAAAATGCTAGAATAGCGGAGCGAAATGTGAAAAATCAAAATGAAACCGCGCGTAGACGACTTAACGCAATTTTAACATGAACTTATTCATCTCTCCGAAAATGTTTGGTTGATGATGGCCCTACATGTAAACTTCTGTTATTCCAGAGGCATGCGCGACCTGCTCCGTGGAGGTAGAAACGGAGGCGGAAGCGGAGCCGGGTGGCAGCTCGGGCTCCGGCTCGTGGTGCGAGGGCGAGGGGGAGGGGGAGCTGGCTGAAGAGCGCGGCTATGGGTCCGGCGACTCGCTAGCCGAGGACGCAGCGCTGCTGGGCGACGCTGCGCACCTGCCTCCACCGAGGATCGTCCGCAACCAGAAGCGAGACGTCGCCGTCGACCTACACCTACTACGACCGGACGTCTGAAGCCCCGTTTTCACTATGGGACGCCGACGTTGTCGCACGAATTCTAAGTCAGGTGAATTCACCAGAGATATCGCCCGTCAGCGCAGGCGATAATAACATGTTGTAGAACACGCGCGACTAACGGTTCTCTCGACAGTCGCCCAACAGCATTTGTGGAGTGAGGATGTCACTCTGTGTTCCGTGACTTTCGTGAAATAGCAAATCAAAATGTTCGTCAACATTGTCCTTAGAACATCGTACGCACGACTTTGTCCCCTAGTGAATACAAGGCTACTCTCACATCCCATGGACTCTGACTGAGTGCTGAGTCAAGTTTACTATCAAACTTTGTATTGACCGCGGAACCGAGCTCGATAGTTACGTGACGTTACGTTACGTTTTTTTTTTCTTGTATAGAATGGTGAATGGTTTGATCACGTGGGCGCCGCCGTCTTCAAAATGACCAGAAAAAGACCTTGTTGAAACACGACTTACTATGCATAGAGTGCAGTGCAAGTGCCGATGCTGGCACCACCCCGTGAGTTTCCATACAAAAAGTGGTCTCGATAGTCGCGTTACTACCGAGCTCGTTCCTAGAGCTCGTTACAACTCGATACGCAACTTGGACGCAGCGGCTCTGAACTGAACACCCGCGGGCTACTCCCGCTACATTATTTCCCACGTTGGCCTTCTCCGCACAATAATAGTAAATAACGACACAAACACTGTCCAATCACAAATTTCCTCTTAGATCGGTGCTTTATTTACGAAAAAGAGCAATCATAGATTACGAATAGTATAAGTTTAGATGATAATGGTTGAAGTGTGTCTTAAATCTTGAAAATCGAATACATATAAATTATACAACGAGCAGTGGTAGCTACGTGTGAAACGAACAAGCGATGGAGCAACGTCACTTCCAATCGGTTATGATGAATTTTAGAAATATGTACATACCTACCAATGTAGATTACTTTAAAACTTACGCTTATCTCGTTTAATTTATTTAATAAGTAGATAAATCAATTGCTTTTATAAAGAAAATATTTTTTTTATTGTAGGTGCTTTAATTTTATGCATTGAAAACCAATGAAATGATTAATAACTTGTTACGTTGTAAATATTTTACGATTAAGTACTTTAAACGTAGATATTGCTATATTAGATTAGGGATTTTTTATCTATGTACCTACCTATTGTTCGCAGAAAATATTGAAAGGTGTAACTTACATTCGCTATCCTTCAGATGCTATACATTGAGTAGATAAATTCCTATTTATATAATAACACATTTTAATTTTCATAGAATTAGTCTAATATTTTACCTATTGGCTGTTTTATGGTTAATTTTATATAAACTAACCTAGGAAACTTTTAAAGGACCACAATAACTATAAATGCTTAACAAACACAATAGTTACCGTTGAGCCGTTGAAAAACTATATTAATATTTTTATAAATTATCTACTGAAAAATGTCGTTGTCAATAAACAACGAAGGTGTATCCACCCTGAAGTAAGACACCCATTTCAAATACCTATATCATAACCTAACTGGTGATTCTAGATTTTTGCACGCACACCTCTTCATCATAAATCAAATGGAAATATTATGTATAAACAAGGTTTTTTGGCCGTATCGAAGCACTAGACTCTACCTAAATGCTCTACGGCGTAGACGTAGAGTCTACGGTCTACGCTGTAGACGTCGAAGTGTTGTCGAGCGCGGCTGCGCGCGTGGCGTGCGTCGGTGCGCGGCGTAGACCGCGTAGAGCTTACGCTACGGCGGCGTAGACCTTTATAGTGAAAGAAATGATAACAGCTATTTTGATTGCCTAAATAATTACCTAACAGTGAATTGACAAATAACTGTGATAGATGTTCGCAACTTTCTCAAATAAAATAGGTATCTATGGTCCTCCCCAGGGTTACCCCATCCTCTGTGCTTCAATTCTTGGATATGGCTAGTCGTAGTACAAAATTGAAACTATCTATGTAGGTGCATATTTTATTAGAAAATCCTATTCTTGAACCAATTTTGAAATTTTGGACATTTTTCTCAATAATAAAGCAGGGTAATTATTGCCTGGGATTCCAAATAATTAAATAGATAAGGTTTTAAGAATGATATTAAAAATAATTCAATTTTTCAGGCAGTACCTATAGTAAAGTTTATCATAATTCATTTTAGTAAAACTTATTTATGTTTCACTTTAAAATAAATAACTGCTTTAGTTTTTAGATTTACGTGCTTTGAATGATTTACGTTGATTGTTGAATTATGTACCTACTTACATCATTCAACAATTGGATATTAGTAAAGACACTTTGAACTAACTATAAAAATAACATTACGTACTCACCAGTTTAATTAATAAAACATAAGTACAATGGGACCTACTTTTGCCTAACTGTTAGACCTTAGAGAAATTGTGATATGCTTAAACATAATATTTATTAAATAATTGAACGAGCGAGCGAAGCTAGCGAAGATCTCTCTAACAACTTAGTACGATTTGGAGTTGTATGCGTATGTATTTATACATGTTTCTTCGGGCATAACTTTCGAACCGTTGGCGTTGGTTGGGTTAATCGGATATTCATGAAATTGGTAGATCGACAAGTTGTACTAAGTATCAAGGTTTGCTGATAAGAATATGAATCAAATCGGCCAAGGGGCTGCTATCATAATTATATGTACCTGCATCCAAAAGGGTTTAAAAATAAGATATTTTTTACAAAAACTAAAAACCGACTTCAAATTCCTGAATATTTACAAGATTAATATCAACCTCTTTTTTTGTTATCAACCTCTTTGCGTTTTGCTTACCTAGTGAGGATGACACTGGCCACCTAAACCTTCGAATAAAAAACAAAAGTAAGATGACATCCATTCATCATCAATAATAAGTAATAACTCTTACGGTACTAACTGACTGACTGTCAATCAAACGTAGTGGTTTTATTCTCTTTGAAAATCAACGCAGAAGAAATCTTAAGAGTATGAAATTTGCAGGGTAGCGTAACGTATGGGTGCACAGAAAGGAATTCCCGACACACAACCCCTAAGTTTAAAGTTTATGTAAAAATGGCAGTCGACAAAAAAAAATTTCGGCATGTCGTGATTTCAAGAGATGATGACGTTTTTTTAAATTTTACGGGACAAGTTGCGATCCCTCAGGAATTAAATTAAAATGGGACCACCCCGGGATCATACTCTATACACCAGCGAAAGAATCATCAAAATCGGGTTACTATTGGCGGAGATATCGAGTAACATACACACAAAAAAATTTAAAAAATACAGCCGACTTGAGAACCTCCTCCTTTTGGAAGTCGGTTAAAAATAAGTAATACAAATATGTGAAGTGGGATATCACATAAAATAATTTCGTTCATACATTCCATAACGGTTTCTATATTTATTTTAGTAGTAAAGGAGCCATTTCATTCTGGTCCTGGTCCATGTACACTACATAGGTAAAAATAGGAGATTACAAGAAAAATACAATTTCATTAATTTGAAGACAAATGCGATGGTACAAGAATAGTTCTTCTGGTAATGTTTCATGTTTCATGTCATGTTGTTTGATTTGATGTTTTTGTTTTGTCAGATAAATGTAGGTTGTCAAAATGACATTTCACGCACGTCCATCCGCCATATTTTTGTAGCGCTGTGTGTTGCTCTCTTTGTCGAAGAAAATCTTAATGTACCTTAGAACGAAGTTAATTTAAATAAAATAACCAATTAAATACGTTTACTTTATTGCTTAGCCATATTTTAGAGTACACAGTGCAGGCCCAGGCTCCATATATTGATGAAACGCCTCTTTTGTTAATCCAATATACCTAACGTGAGCTTTCATTTGTGAAAGAAACAATGACTTCGTAGTTCAGGTAAGATTGGATATTAGAAAGATCGGGCTAAAGATGCGATTTACAAAGTTTATCTCAACTATGCACGATAATCAAATCACCAATTTTTACCGGACACCGTGAGATCTCAGTTCTAGGCGAACCACTAGTTTAAAATAATGAGTTATGTATCGCATCGTTACAAGATAAATGTATTTATAGTAACTACGCTGGCTCTAAAACAAAGGCCTATATTGTTAATACAATAGCACGAAATATTTGCTACTCCCCTACCTAATAATGCTAATTGTAGATATTTTACTGTAACCTTATTGAAGTAGGTAGACTTAAACTAGGTAAATATTTTTCAACTTACTACCTATGGGCCCAAAAACTGAGTGCATAAAAATATAAGTTTAGAGACAAAAAAAGGTTACAAGACCTTACAGAAAGGTCAACCTTTCTGTTAGGTGTCAACCACGGTTGGTATTGGCACCTATAACACCTCGTAATTACTAGGTATGTTTTAAAAAGTTTATTATCTCCTGTCCTACTATTGAAGTACCTCCAAGATTAAAGCAATTCAAATTAAACATATTTCTAATCAAGGCATAAGGACACTTTTCTGTAGGAAATAAGTAGGAGCTTACCCAAAAAGTACCTATTTATGTTGGTACCGACCCATTTTAATTTGTGGAAACCATTTAAATTCTAGGTATTACGTCATTTTTATTCAGTAAAACATCTTGTTTGCCAATAAATTATTGTATCTTTATAAAAACCAACAAAACAATTTGTTTTCGCTACAAATGTTCCGGGCAGCGAGCCTGGGATTGTTACGCTAAAAGAGTATCGAAAAGTGTAGAGTAGTTACCGTGGCTGGTTACCACGGTGCCACTGGATACTTCGGATTACCAATCGTGCCAACAGTGAAATTTTCACATCATGGTGACTACCTGCGCTACTTTGCGATAAATTTTTAGCGTAACAATCCCAGACACGCTGCTCACGCTCTTGCCAAGCTAACCAATCAAATCATTTGTTGGTGTAAGTAAATCGGTAGTAAAAGTAGGTAGATATAACTATCTACAACGGATTTTTTTTTCAAAAAAATTACTTATTAGTTCATAATATAAAGCAGGCTTTTTGGCCAAAAGTAATAACTAAGCATCTAAGTATTAGATTTTCTAAAATGAACGAGACATTTGCTTGTAAGTCCTATAGCATAAAACATAAAAGTATGTACCTACCTACAATAAAGCGAGTGAATAGAAAACAAAATGTGTCTGATTTTACCTTTAATTTCCCCTGAATCCTGGATTTTCAGCCCAAGAATGACATAGCTACTAGGTAATTCACGAGCAGACGGGCTCTTTGTGCAGAGTCCGTCCGGGGTCCGGTACCTATTGATAAATAAATAACATCCAACAGTCATATACATAGTCCTGACCCATTGTCACAGACTAATAGGGAATACTACGCCCATTGTCGGGTGTCAGAAATTACGAGCACAATGGTACCACAACACCCAGACACGGAACAAATATTTGTGGGAATCGAACCCGCACCCTTGCGTCTCAGTCGCCACGCACTCTCCCGCTTCCGAGGTCGTCGTACACAGCAACTAAATTACTCTATGCCGCATAGCTCCTTGGTGGCACAATCATAATTTTACACAATTATTATTCAAATACACTTTACTAGTAAAAACAAATTGAGAACGCAACACAAGTCACAACCATCACTTTGCAAGTCCCTCCCGCCAAAAAGTCTGGTTTCCGTGGCCTTTCTTTTCATTCTACATTGTTGCTATTGTGAAAAAATAGTCAATGGTAAATGATGGTACTTTTTCTGTTAATTATTGTGACAATAAGCTCGTGCGTGTCTAATAAGCTGAAAGGACATGCATCCAGGCCTTTAAAATAAAAAATAAATTAAAATTACCTAAACCAGTGAGCTCTGTGTCCACAACTTAGGGTCTGTGCTAGTCTGTGAACATTTAAAATGATTGCTCTATTTCCTTATTAGTCTGTGCTCTGTTCAATTCCATAAGTCAGCACCTCTTCTCTGGTCTGTGGTGTTTACAAACTTTACAAAAAAGTCTATGTGGGAAAATAAAATTCCTCCTGCTGAATGCTGATTACACCTGTGAAAACCTTTGAGTTGCTACAAAAATGCCTACCCAATACGAAGAAGAACGTACTTGGGAAGGATCCAGTCAAAATCAGTATGAAGTAGGTGTCTTTACCTACTATTTTTAAGATAATAGTTTCATTTCATTCTACACCTTTTCACACCTATAATAATAATGGGTACTTGTTACAGGAAGAAGGCAGTGAGGATGTTATCGAAAACCCAGAAGAGGTATTGCTTGAATGTTTAGAGAAGTTCAAAACTCCAGATTACATCATGGAACCTGGAATATTTGGTCAACTGAAACGCTATTTTCAAGCAGGTGGCAATCCAGAGCAAGTTATTGAACAGCTCTCCCTCAACTATAGTGCTGTGGCCCAAATGGCTAATTTACTAGCAGAATGGTTGATTCTTGCAGGTAATGTCTTGAATATTTTGATGACACATTGTTATTAGTGGTTGCAGCTTCATTTGCATGTTACCTGGATAAAATGTAGTCCTATATCCTCTCAAGGTTTATGCTACCTACATACAAAATTTACCCGCATGCCCAGTGTGGCAAGTATGGAAATTCTCCTCACATGACAGGAAGTCTCTTTGAAAATCTGTAGAAGAGGTTTTATTCAGCAGTGGACATCCTACAGCTGAAATGATGATGATGAACAGATAGATCGAATTTATAATATTACTAGCTTCTATCCAGGGCTTAGCTTGTGTGGTACTCAGATAAAAAGTAGGTGGCCTTTATGTTATTCCAGGCTATTCACTACATACATGCCAAATTTCATCTATTGAGTGCTTACTGTTATCTAAATATATATTATAAAACAGTTACTGACTGATAGACAATGCAGACTAATACTAAACTGTTTGTCCTAAAGACTTGAAATTAAGAGGGTGTGTTCCTTTTAGTGTGAAGGGACTGAGAAAGAAATTCTAAAAATTCATCCCTTATGGGTGGAGCAGGCTTTGAAGTTTGCATGAAAAACTTCAAATGAACAAAGTCGCTGGGGCTTCCACTAGTTTAGTAATAAACTTGCTTCTTTACAAACTTTTGCATTGATTATATTTAAGTAGGAAGTGTAGTTGTCTAAGGATTGTAGTATACATTATCTGTTAATTGGTTGCTCCTCTGGAACAGGTGTCAAAGTAACTGAAGTTCAAGCCATGGTGGAAAATCACTTGAAGGACATGATCCTAAAAACATTTGATCCTAAGAAGGCTGATACTATTTTCACTGAAGAGGGTGAGGTATGTACCAACTCAATTACTTGTACTTCCTGTATTGTTGCTGTGTTTGTTGCCTGATTCTTCTAGGCTTGGTCGTGAAGAACAGGCATAGCTTCACCTAGTTTCTAAGACATTTCAAAGTGATTTTATTGAAATAAACACCAAGTTTGAGAATAATTTTGTCTACCTTGATAAAATAAACCTTTATATTTTATACTCTCTGCAGACTCCAGCTTGGCTGACAGAAATGATTGAACATCCCACTTGGCGTTCTTTGATATACAGACTAGCAGAAGAGTATCCTGATTGTCTCATGCTTAACTTTACTATTAAGGTTTGTACATAAATTAATGAAAAACCTACATAAATTAACAAAAAACCTATTAAGTATTTAGATTCTTGCATTTATTCATATTCCAGCTTATATCTGATGCGGGTTTTCAAGGAGAGATCACCAGCATATCCACTGCAGCTCAGCAAATAGAAGTATTTTCAAGAGTTCTCAAATCAGCCATTGTTGGATTTCTTCAAAGTTCTGATGATTGGCAAAACAGTGTCAATGAATGTGCAGTAAGTTACGTAGTCAATATGTCATTTTATAGGGCCTGCTTCAAAAATTTATTCTTTAATATTTTTGTTTCACTTTACAGAAAATGGTATGCCATGGTGCTCACACCTATGTGTACAGCCAAGTTATTGTGCATATACTGGCGCAAGAGCCAAGAGGTGGGGCCATCATGAAAAGACTCTGCCAAGAGATAACCAGATGTGCTCAACAGAGGTATTCTCTTTTTACTGTTGTGGACTTAATTAAGTGGCGTCCTCGGTGGTGTAGCGGGCGAGTACCCGTCTGAGACGCAAGAGGTGCGGGTTCGATTCCGACTGCGGAACAAATGTTTGCATGATCTGCAAATTTTGTTCCAGGTCAGGGTCTTGTGGTACACTTATAGTTTCTGATACCCACGATACAGGGAATCCTACTGTGGGGTCAGGACTGTTATGACACTGTTGGGTGTAATAAATACTCATACATTCGATATCATCAATGCCTGACCAAAGGCACAACCACAAATCATTATCAGTGTCTTGGTAAAATAGATTTTCATAGGTACTGTTGTTTTAGGTGCAGTTACTTATTTAATTTTAAGAGTCCAAATAATAGGTGCTCATTTTTTTGTAGTGGGCATGATGTAACGCCAATAACCCTAGCGCTGACGTCGGGTGAGTCGTGGCGTAACGCGCGCACGGCACTGGCGGCCATGTTGTCGCGAGGCGCGCTCAATCCCGCAGACATATCAGTGCTGTTCAGAGCTTACACGCAGTCCGAACCGCCGCCGGTCCACCTACTGAGAATACCCCAGTTTCTAGGTATTTATTCAACAATGACATAGCATATTGAAATCAAACGGGTGTTTATCGCGTACCTTTTCTATTGTATTCCCGTCTGCCCGCAACCACGATTGTTCGAAAAGTCGGGAATAAAATAAAAAAGGAATAATAAAAAAAAAATACACCTGTTTGATTTCAATAATACAAGTGAGTAATTCACGAATATTACACGTAATCGGGCCTCTGAAGTTGAAGCAGCGTTGAATACAATATTGAATGGAAATGAAGTACCTGTCCTCTCTTTCTCTTTCAGAACTTCTTGTTGACTCTTTATTCAAATCTGGAAGCAAGCTGAACCCAGAGCACAAATCCAAATACATGTATCTCCTGGCGTATGCGGCGAGTGTCTGCGAAGGCGTTACTCCAGGGAAACCCATCAAGGATGAACTGAAAGCCACAGTGCAAGCCATTGAGAAGGTGCATGCAGTCACCTGCAGTTCAGCCAGCTACAGTGACCTTATTGCAGAGCTGCCCACATTGTATCATTGCATAAGGTAACCAGGCTTACCTTCCTTGTACCACTGAAGCGATTATGTCGATCTGGTGCCGGGATTATATTATTTCAGCCTCAAACCGTGTTCAAACGGCATGCGATATGTCTTTGATATGTCATATAAAATTTGTTACAAAAGGATTTGTAAGTACCTCTACTGAACAAAGTCAATTTTGAGTTCTCTAAAGCTCTTAGAAGTCAAACTCAAAATTAACTTTAGTCACAAGCTCTAGGGAGAATCCTACTGATCCTACTAATATTATAAATGCGAAAGTTTGTGAGGACGTTTGTGGTTCAATCACGCTGTAATGGCCCAACTGATTTCGATGACTTGAATAGATAATTCTTTTCCAAGAACATAGGCTACTTTTTATCTAGGTGTCACGAGAGCGAAGCCTCGGGCGCAAGCTAGTTTTTTAATAATTTTTTGATGATATCGCACGCCGTTTGAACTCGGCTACAACCTTAAATCATCTAAAATATATGTAATAAATCTCTCTTTGTCATCTTTCTTCACATTTCTCTTTGAGCACAAACAAATGATCAATTTTCATTATAATTATGACGGCGTTATTTTTTTTTATGTTTTGTCCTTGTTTAATCACCTCCTTTTAGATTCCCCGTCGTCGGAATGGGTGTGCTGGTGTGGGTGGAGTGCGTAGTGACTGAGCCCTCGTATTTCAAGCTATGCACAGAGCACTGTCCCGTGCACTTGGCTCTTCTCGACGAAGTCGCTTCCTGCCATCAACTACTACACCATCGCCTGTTGAGACTGCTTGTACAGTTGTTTGAATCGCCCCAAGATGAATTGGAGATCCTAGTCCAGGTAAGCATATCATTATTCGTACTGGACCAGCATGGTGAGTCCAACCTCCCTCCCCCCCATGAGGATAATGAGATACAGACCGTTCGTCATTTCAGCCGTATATTTAGCAGTAGACTCCTTCATGATCATGATGATGAAGCATTGCTCTTATATACAGTGGTGGTCATCTAATTAGAAACTCCTAGTCACCTGACATTTTTATAAAGTAACTAACATTATTATAGCATTTAATAGGAGGTATTTTTTTTTTCACTACTTTACAATGTACTTTAATATCTCTAGTTTAATTACAAGCAATAATATTTGACAACCAAGACGACAATAAAAATAAATATCAGTGAAACAAAAAGTATCAATATCGTTAGGACTGGCAGAATGGACAACTAATTAGAAACATTGTATGACTTGGTTCGAAATCTGATTTTTTAAACTGAAATACAGTTCTCACAATTGTCAATCACATTGTAAATATTGCCGCCATTTCTAACTCATTACGAAAAGTTACTATTTATTGTTGTTTTATTAAAAATGGGTAAAAATAAGAGCTGTGATGCAGCAACGAGAAAAATTATAGTGAATTTTCATTTAAAACAAAAATGGAGTTACAGAAAGATCTCCGATTATTTGGAATGTTCCGTAAAGATGATATTTAACGCCCTCGCACATTTTAAACTACACGGAACATCAGATAACGTGCCAAGAAAACTTCGGCCCAGGAAGACTACAGTTCAAGAAGACAGGCTTATGCTTCGATTAGCTAAGGCGGACCCCTTTAAAGGATCCAATGTTATAAGAAAAGAGGTATTTTCAGAAGACGATCCTCGACACGTGTCCACTAAACTAGTTCGTAGACGGTTGGTTGAAGGAAAATTGTTAGGAAGGATCGCTAGAAAAGTACCACTACTAACCAGGCAACATAGAGAAAATCGTCTAGCATTCGCTCGCAAATATGGCAGTTGGACTATTCATCATTGGAAAAAAGTTTTGTTTTCAGATGAAACTAAAATTAATTTGATTAATTCCGATGGAAAACGATATGTACGACGACCAATAAACGAGGCTTTGAATAACAAGTACACTAAAAAGACAGTTAAGCACGGTGGTGGAAATGTAATGGTGTGGGGATGTTTCTCAGGGTACGGGATTGGTCCCGTGAGAAAGATTGAAGGGCAAATGGATCAATATCAATACAAAAAGATCTTGGAAGAGACAATGATTCCATATTCCGAGGAAAATTTGCCAGTAACTTGGATATTTCAGCATGACTACGACCCAAAGCACACAGCACGCAGCGTTAAAGCGTTTCTTACAGAACAATCCGTGACAGTATTAGAGTGGCCTGCCAATAGTCCGGATTTAAATCCCATAGAAAATTTGTGGCACACTATAAAGACCAACCTGTCGCAGAAACACGTTACTAATATTCATGGACTTAACAGTGCATTTGAAGACGCTTGGAGAAGTATTCCTGTAGAAACTTGTTATAAATTGATTGAATCAATGCCGCGTCGCTGCAAAGCTGTTATTGATAATAAAGGCTACCCTACCAAATACTAATTGTCTAAGGATGTAGTATTTTTAGTATTTTTCAAAACTATTGGGGTTTTGTTCAAATTAAAAATGATTTAAGTAATGATTTTTTTGGTGTTTCTAATTAGTAGTCCGGTTTGTATCTCGTTTTTTATTTTGTTATTAATATAACTTTCAGTTTTAGAAAAACAACCGTTGTTTTCTGTTATTAAAATGGTATAACAATGCAATATAATATCCGATACATCGATTTTAATACGTAGGAACACTCAATGATACGTTAAAAATTAGTTCGAAAGGGAATTTGCAATAAAAATATAAACCCAGGTAGGTGTTTCTAATTAGATGACCACCACTGTATATTGCCTTGGTAGGTACCTACCTAGAAAAATTATAATATTGTAGACCTTGTTGTGTGCTGTGGGACAAATAAATAGTTTTTTTTTCTTTAAATATAATCTAACTCACTCAGAATACGGCGTTTTATAGTGTAGTTAATAGGTATTGTACCTACTTCCGTTATCGTACTACGTGAATGCTGATGTTTATCTTTTTTCAGTTAGAGTTGAAAAAGATGCTTCTTGATCGTATGGTCAATTTACTAAGTCGCGGCTGCGTAGTACCTGTCCTGAGGTACATCAAACAATGCTGGCAGCGCGGCGACACCGACATATCGTTGATACGCTATTTCATAACCGAAGTAAGGAAAAACTGGAACCATTTTTCTAAAAACTTGATAACATTTAAATGATTGTCTCCCATATAGACATAAAAACACCACCCTACCTACATGTATTTCAAGCAATAAATGATCTTTACTTTACTTCATGATACTCACGATTTTCGAACTATTCTTGAATCGGCAATGTTACTACTACTTTAATGTTATCCATGTTTTGCTTTCACTTGAAAATCAAAAAAACTTGATGCCAACTTAAAACTATTTTAAAACAAAAGAGTTCATGAAAAGTATTTTTTTTTCAGGTCCTAGATGCTATTGCTCCGCCATATACACCAGAATTCGTACAACTTGTTTTGCCCATGGTTGAGAATGAGGAAATAACAGGAACTATGAGAGCTGAAGGCGAAAATGATCCTGTGTCTGAGTTTATAGGTATGCATGCCATTTTTATTACATTTTGACAATAATTTGTAGCAATCCCAAAAGGACCATAATTTTTTTTAAATCTTTTCATTGTAATGTCAATATTACCTACCAATGAATGTGTTATTGTATTAATTTGGTTTTTATTGGTTTCAGTTCACTGCAAGGCGCATTATGTGGTAGTTTAGTTTACATCAAATTTATTTTAGATTATTTAAAATTAAGTACCTGTAAAATAAATATATTTTCTTGGAAATTGTTTATTACATAAAATAACATTCCATTTTAGTTTAAAATAATCAACCTCTATTAGCTTTCCTTTCATAATATCGTTTCAGAGCTTGTTCAAATACTTCACCAACAGTCCTCTTCTTCCAAATATCTATTTTTGCCTTTTCCTCAGCATTTTCTTCCTGTACCTTCTTTGACTTCTTGTCATCCTTTTCAATAACAGGTTTGATCTCTGGTGTGACAGACCTTTTAGGACTTCCAACAGTATCAGCTTTCAATTTATCTTCTTTGCTTGATTCCACCTTTGTTTCAGGCTCTTCATCACTGGGATCATCAACTGAAAAATCTGAATCAGCATCAATGTTTTCCTCATTTGGCTTATTCTTCTTAGACAATCTGATATTTTCAAGGTTCATCCTGTTAATTTCATCATCTGAATCTTCGATTTCCCCTTCAGATAGATCGTATTTGGTATCTGCTGATTTTCTCTTTCTATAGTTTCTTTTCTTTGTGGTGTCAGCAGACTGCACCTTTTCTTCTTTGTCTACCACAGAATTGTCAGTAGTATCTTTATCAACAATACTTTCTTTTTTAATCTCAATGGTTTTGTCTGTCCCCAATTTTTGTTCATACAAATGACGATAGAATCCCCCTGAAATGACAACAACCCAAAGATTATTATGTTATTATTTTTGTTGAAAAGAAAAAGCTTTTTGCTAAAGCCATAACTTTACCAAAACCTTTTTGATTTTAACAGATTATTTAGCTTTTACTGAATTAGTAATTGTAACATAAAGCTGAATTCAATAAACCCAAACACCAGTAGGGTATTTTACTGTTATTCACTGAGGAATTCCGTCGAAGAGCTCCTGACTCCATCATTAGACCAGCGCACAGCGTGCTATCACCATGATATTGTATTGTCATCGGAACTTGAAAGCATAGATATTGGGGTCGAGCTTTGAGAGGCTTGCAATGTTCAACTCAATCAAGCAGCAGTAACTTGTTTGTTTTCTCATAATTGATGTCATGCAAGATAGGTCTAAAACACGCAAACTAATATCTACCCATCCTTCTAGCCCTTTGGTACTCGCTACTGGGCATAGGCCTCCTCTCATAGACAAGCCTCTCTGGACCTGGTGGTCTGCCTCTTGGTTGTCCCGCATCTTTTGACCTTGGGCCACCATTCTGACACTGCACTTATACTTAAGCAGCTAACTTTTATTCCTATCAAAGTGTGTAATAAAAATGTTAAAAAAATAATAATTTAAGTATGTACCTAAGTCTTGTTGTTTTGTGACATCTCCAATTTTCTCTAAGTACTCTTCACGTTTTTCCTTTTCTTCCTCTTGACGCAATTCTTCTAACTTCTTTTTATATGCAGAGGTTACAAATACTTCTTTATCCTTAAACTCTTCACCTTCCTGTTCTCTCTCTTTCTGAATCTGTAAAATTCCAATCAAATGGATCCTGTTTTTTTTTTTTATACATCTGAGGTGGCTTACAACCATATGGCCCACCTGTTGGTTACCGTAGCCTATGAGCGCTTGCAACACCAGAGGCATCACGCACGCGTTGCCGACCCCGAACCCCCTTCCCCCTAACGAGCTCTGGCAACCTTACTCACCGCAGGCAACCTTACTAAACACATCACTATTTGAAACAAATAATGATATTTGGCTGCGATCTTCTGTAAGGCGGAGGTACCTCTCCAGGCGGGCTGCTCCAATTTAGAACGAGAAAATCTCGCCATGCCCTACCTCCTCTTCCTGTTTGTGCGTGAAGATAGCCATTTTAGCTACAATTCCGCCTTCAAAAGGTGAAGTTATGGAACATGTTTTACTATAAGTGTAGATGTAGCAAGTATTTAAAATTTGTTTGTTAACGAAAATAAAATGAAACATACCTGTCTTTCCATCCTGCGTTCATTCTCAATTTTTCTTTTATTTGCAGCTTTCAGTAGGTTCTCAATGTAGCGAGGCTTTTTTTCTTCCTTTATCTTATTTTTCTCTTTTTCTTTTGTATCAACCATTTTTTCATAAATTTCATCATATTGATAAACTGTTGGGTCTTCAGTTATGGCTTTCTCTTGAGAAATTTTGGTCTGAAATATTCAAAAAAACTTATTTAATTATTTTATATGTTTAATAACTTAAAAATCTATCCCATAACAAAAAACATTTCAATAGAGTATAGCTTGAAATAACCTACAGATGATCCAAAAATTCTATGATGATTGTGTTGTTTTAGTAATTCATCACCCAAATGAAAATTGAAAATACCTCAATTAGAATCAATCCCATTACTTACTACCTGATGTGATGAGTATTACCTAAAAAATAACAACCAATAAATACTTTACCTGTCTCTTGATAATATCACTTGGTCTCAGAAGCATTGGTTTTCTAGAAATTTCTTCTTCTGAATCAGAATCATTTCCAAATACATTACGAGCTGCCTGAAACTTGAGTATCTTATTTTTTCCTTTGTCAGATAAAATAAGACCATATCTGTAAATAAATTATGAAATGTTAAATACCCTTATTGACTTGTGCATAGGAACTGGGTCTGCTTAACCGTTCCAGCAGGTTAGCTACTGCAGACATTGAGGTAATGGATGAATCTGGCCTAAACTGATTTGGGTAGGGTTGGATTATAGCAAAAATAGGCAATCGAGACTTGGAAAAATAACATACTAGTACCTCATTATGGGTTTAGGACAGGTGTCAGAAAGTCATTTTCTCAATACCCATTTGATAATACATCTGTGCCAAGTAACAGAGTACCCTTCAGTGATGGGTCATCTGTTTGAAAGCTTATTCATAGAATGATCAAGTGTGCGACAGAACACTAGCAATGGAAGGCAATTTTAACATTCTGGTAGGTACCTAATGAATGAACCAACTGCACTTATTTGGGTTGGGTTGGAATATAGCAAAGGTGCAGCTTTAGTAGGTGTAACAGTGTAACATATAGTGGCCATGAAAAGACCAATGACTGCTGTGGAAGAACGAGTGTGGTGACAGTACCTATTAAGGTGCGCCCTATGGGTTACTTTCATGACATGTCATGTCTTCGCATTTTTAGGTTCTAGGTCATGCTGGTTTCCAAACGGTATTTTCCTTCACTGATTGAGAGCACTAGTAAACCCCACATAAGTTTCCCGGGTCGTAAACTCTTTCGAACATAGTATGACCCATCACTGAAATGGACTATCGATTACTTGGAGCCGAACAGATGTGTATCTTGTGTGGCTTTCTGACACCAGTCCTACTAACTCAAATTACAGAATTATTCTGATCCTACTAAATAAAAAAAACACCATACAAACACTTACTTTTTACTATCAGTCATCGTGGCGTGAGTGGAGGTTGGAGTTATTTGAAAACAATTCTAATATTCAGTGGTTCCTAACCTAATGGTCGAATAATGTTAAGAAATAAAGGTTTCAAATGATTGGTTCGACGAATACAAAAAAGAAAATAAATATACAATAAATGCGGCAGACGTTGAAAGAAAAGCACAGAAGAAAAGTTGCTAAAAAAATCTCTTTGGAATTTATAAACAACAAACAGTGGTTACGTTACAGTCGTCTCGTCAACATCAAACACACACGCACACACACATTTATTTTATTGTGTACGTCAGCGCAGCAGGAACACCGACATTAGGCAAGAGCTGCTGGACTCCTGACCATGCCATCATTTAGTGATGAATTTGTCATTTATTTGTACCTATTTGTCAGAATGTGTACCGTAAGACATTTTGCGAATATACAGTTTCCTGCTGGCTTGACGCTTGACGCAGCAGGAACAATTCTGTGTTAATATTTTGTATCTGTGGTGTTGTAAAAACGAATAGAATGTGTTCTCTCGTGATGGCGGATGGTTTGAATAAAAATGTCACGACAATAATATAAAAGTTTTGTATTTGTTTCCCTATAAAACCCAACAGGTCATGGGCCACAGTGGGCTAGGGCGCAAATACAATTAAAAACCAGTAAAAACAGTGATAAAAAGTAAAAATAGAAACCAGTAAAAAATGTCGTGTAAAACAGAAGACGAAATGGAAAAATTAACGTCATCTAAAAATTTTCATTTATGGAAATTTGAATTGGGGATTTTCATGAAAGCAAATTCACTAGAAGAACTGATAAAAACAACATCCACAGAAAAACTGGATGATCTCAAGGATGCAAAAGCACAAAAAATAATAATGAGTTCCATAGATAGGAAACTCAAACCTCATCTACTCGGCTGCAAAACGGCTGCCCAGATGTTTACAAAAATGTGCAGCATATTTGAGGGTAATGAAGAGAGAAACAAATGTTCACTATTACAGGAGTTTTTTAACTTTAAATATAATAACCAGTCAATGAGTGAACTTATAACAGAAATTGAAAATCTGGCAATGAGACTGAACAGTCTTGGACAAAAGGTTGATGATGAATTATTAATGTCGAAACTGCTAACGTGTTTACCGACTACATACAAGTTCTTCGTAACGGCTTGGGAATCAACATCAGCTGAAAATAAAACATTAACAAACCTAACAAACCGACTTCTCTTGGAAGAGACTAGAAATGAAACAAAAGAAGAACCAGTAGCATATAAAGCATCTCAAAGTAAAAAATGCTTCAAATGTGGAAAGCCTGGTCACCTAAAAATAGATTGCAAGATGTGCAACATCTGTAAAAAGTATGGTCATGAAGAAAATAGCTGCAGATTTAAAGAAAAACAATGTTCCATTTGTAAGAAAACAAACCATACGGACGAAAATTGTTTTTTCAGGAAAAACAAAGGAACACAAAAAAAGGAAGCAGCATTTTTGACAAGTAAAAATGACATTAATGAAACAAAGTTTGTAGTAGACTCTGGAAGTACAGTCCATATGACAAATAATTTAAAACTAATAACAAACTACCATGAAAATAAAACAGACATATCAGTTGCCGACAACAACACCGTGACATCAGAGGGCTTTGGACATGTAAAAGGTACTAGTTGTAGTTTGGAAAAAACCTTGTTTGTTCCCAGTTTGGCACAAAACTTAATGTCTGTAAGTTCGATAACAAATAAAAATGGATCAGTGCTGTTTACTGCAAATAAAGTTGAAATATTCAAAGATAACGAACTTGTTCTAAAAGGTACTAAAGAAAATGGGTTGTATTACATAGACATCAATAAAAATAAGAATACAGAAGAAAATGAGGAAATAACTTTACTAACAAAGGAAAAAGGAACTGCTCTGGAATGGCACAAGAGGCTTGGTCATCCTGGAAAAGAAGTTTTACATTCTCTGACAAAAGTCACAGATGGGATTAAAATAGATGGTAGTGAAATAATAGAAGAGAATTGTGAGATATGCATAAAAGCAAAGCAGACAAAACTACCACATAATACAATAAGAAAAAGAGGTGAAAGAAAACTGGAAATAATAAACACAGATGTATGCGGACCATTTGAAACTGAAACACATGATGGAAAACGTTATTTTGTCACAATGATTGATGACTACAGTCATTTCACAAAAGTATACATGATAAAACAAAAAAATGAAGTTTCAGGAATAATTAAAAACTATGTGGAAGAAACAGAACGAGAAAAGAATGAGAAAGTATCATGTATCAGGTGTGATAACGGAGGTGAGTACTCAAATAATGATTTAAAGAATTGGTGTATAAAGAAAGGCATAAAAATGGACTTTACAGTTCCATACACACCAGAATTAAATGGAAGAGCAGAAAGATTCAATAGAACTATCCTAGAGAAAACTAGAGCAATGTTGTTCAATAAAAACATGAAAAATGAGATGTGGGGTGAAGCTGTACTGAGCGCAGTTTACCTGATAAACAGACTACCCAGTGATGCACTGCAGAAAAGAACACCTTATGAATTATGGCATGATAAACGACCAAACATCTCGAATATACAAGAATTTGGAACACTTATGTATTCAAAACACCTAGGACATCTTAAAAAGCTACAACCAAGAAGTAAAAAGTTAATAATGATAGGATACACAAATAATGGCTACAGGTTGTGGAATCCTGAAGAAAGAAAGATTGAAATAGCAAGAGACGTAGTGATTGTCAAGAATGATGATAAAATTGAAAAGGATGAACAAAGAGTAAGAATAACAACAGATGAGATACTAACAAATGACATAGAACAAAACATAATATTATCATCAGAAGACAGTGAAGAAGATGAAAGGTTTTACAGTGAAGAAGAACAGGAAAATACTGAAACTGACCAAATAGAAAGTCATGATGACAATGCAAACATACAAGAAGTCAGTGAAATTGAAGAACAAAGAACATCACAAAGAGTCAGAAGATTACCAGCTAGGTTTAATGATTATGCTTTACTAACTTATAACGAAGCTATTTCAGGTACAGAAAAGGACAATTGGGAGAAGGCAATTGATTCTGAAAAAAAATCTCTTCTAGCTAATAAAACTTGGGAAGTTGTTGATGTGCAAGAAGCACAAGGTAAGAAAATATTATCTAATAAATGGGTATTTCGAGTAAAAGATGATGGAACCTATAAAGCGAGATTAGTAGTCAGAGGTTTTGAGCAACGGGGTTTAGAGTTTGATGAGATTTACAGTCCAGTGGTAAGTCAATCACTATTTGCTATAGCTGCTCACAATAATTCTGAAATAATAATCTTCGAAGTGAAAAAAAAAAAAAAAAAAAAAAAAGGTATTGTTATTCTTGTCAACTCGTGAAGATAGTAGAAAATAGAAACGCCAAATAAGTCTGATATTTTAGCTGCTAAGAAAATATTAAGGTATTTAGCGGGATATCTATAGATAAAGGTATTAATTTTAAAAAGGGATGTAATTATAAATGCTTACTGTGATGCAGATCATGCGAATGATACTGAGACAAGACGTAGCACATCAGGTTATGTTATATACTGTTATATTCTTATCTGATGGACCAATTGCTTGGTGTTCAAGAAGACAGCCAATAGTGGTATTATCTTCTACAGAAGCTGAATTTATAGCAGCAGCAGATTGCTGTATAGAAATATTGTATGTAAAATCGTTACTGAATGAACTGATATCATTTAAAGTAAAAACAGTACTGAATATAGACAACCAGAGTGCTATTCAGTTGATTAAAACAGGTTCATTTAATAAACGTTCAAAACATATTGATGTACGATATCATTTTATTCATGAACATTTTGAGAAGGGAAATATTATTGTTAAATATTGTCCTACTGATCAGCAAGTAGCTGACATATTAAAAAAACCATTGTTAAAAAACAAATTTGAGCTTCATTGTAAAAAGTTGTTGAACCAATAAGTAGATTATCTTTATGTATGAATATGGTAGGTAAATAAAAGAAACTCATAATGTAGGTTTAGTAAAAAAGGATTAATTACATTATTGAAGTTATTATAAAATATATTATAAAATTTGAGTTATGTTTGTAATGCAATGTATAGAAGCATAGATGATTATTTTTAAAATGTTAAAAAAGGTTCATAGGAGAATATGATACAAAATGTAATTTATTATTTATTTAAAAATGTCTAATTAAGATAGTTTTTTAAAAAATAGGAGAAGGTGTTAATATTTTGTATCTGTGGTGTTGTAAAAACGAATAGAATGTGTTCTCTCGTGATGGCGGATGGTTTGAATAAAAATGTCACGACAATAATATAAAAGTTTTGTATTTGTTTCCCTATAAAACCTATAAGTTCTATTATCCTACTTATATTAAAGTTCTAAGTTTGCACTGGGAGTTACTAAATACCACATAAATTTGATATAAAAGTTTATTCTATTTTTAGGATACGTACACACTTGTTCGAGGTCGCTTAGTAACTGAAGTTCATACTTCTCGCTTCCATCCAAAACTCATGGCTCAAGTATCATTCACACTTAAAGGGTCCCTACATAACACCCCCCAAATTTTACACAATAAATTTTCAAAAAATTAAAAATATCTAGAAACACAAAAATATGGTCACAATAACATTCATAAACTTATTCAATAGAAATACAAAAGTCACAATACACTTAAGATACCATAAACAAATAAAATATATTTTCGTCACCTACTGCACTTGAGAACAAAGAGTCACACATTTTAATAAACACTTGGTTCAAGTTGCTCTTAGCTAGCTTAGATGAAGTGTGGATTGAAATACCGCCTCACTTTTCATTATTATCGGACTATTTGTAACATAAATATTTAGAGAGCTGATCCTATTACGGATACGATAACGATAATAACCAATCCTTAGAAATGTGATCGATACTGATTTCGCTCTTGAAATACAAAAATAGAATGGAATAAGTTAACAATTAACTAAACAAAAATATTTTTCTGAAATAATTCGTGTTTAATGCATTGCTTACAGTTTGACGAACTTTAATTAACAATTAAATCTTACTGGTAATCTTATTTTACGACCTTTTTTTGTTACTTTTTCAACATCATTTTTTGTATTTTCTTCACTAATACTAGTCTTAGATTCTACAATACACTTTTTACCTATATTACTACAATTATCCTCTGCTCGCTCACTACTCTGCTCATTTAAAATAAATGCAGGTTTAAGCCTATCTATGGATATATTCACTGTTCTATTGGGTAACTGGATTGTAAATACTTTATTTTTCCTTTTAATGACACGATAAGGACCATCATACGGTGATGTCAATGGTCTGCGTACTGCATCATTCCTGATAAAAACATTTTCACATTTATCCAACTCACTATGTACGAATAATGTGCGTGAATCCCGTAATTTTCGCGAAACTGGTTTCAAATTATTTATATGATTTCTTAACTGATCTAAAAATACATGTTCTCCAACGCTTCGATTATCTGAGATATCATAAAAATCACCAGGTAAACGAAGAGTTGTACCGTAAACATATTCTGAGGGACTTACGCCATTATCGCTTCTACCTACCGCACGTAAACCAAGTAGGACTGTAGGTAATTCGTCACTCCATGATGTATTGTTCATAAGTCGCGCTGTTAAAGCCTGTTTCATGCTCCTATGCCAACGTTCGACTATTCCGTTACTCTGTGGTCGATAAGGACTACTCCTACTCTTTTTTATACCTATTCTCTTTAAAAGTTCACAAAACAAATTGCTTTCAAATTGCCGACCTTGGTCACTAGTTAAACGTTCGGGAATGCCAAATCGTGTAACCCAATTTTCATAAAATACCTTTGCGACAATTTCCGCTGTTATTTCGCTAACAGGAATAGCTTCTGGCCATCGTGTAAATCTGTCTATCATTGTTATTAGATATCTATAATTTTCCTTCGTGGGTGGTAACGGTCCTACAATATCAATGTGAACATGTGACAATCGCTTAGCTTCAGGATACTGCTGTAATTCAGATACAGTGTGTCTTCCTACTTTCGATTTCTGGCATTGTATACATGTTTTTGCCCACTTATTAACATCGCGATTCATACCTGACCAAAAGAATCGTTGCGCTATCATTTTTCGCGTTGCTCTAATACCTGGATGACTAGATTCATGAACTGATTTGAATGCTAATTTTCTGTAACTTTCAGGTAAATACGGTCTACATACACTAGTTGAATTTTCGCAGTATATCATTCTATCGTTACCGGGAATGAAAATTTTCTTTAGAGAAATATTATCATTCTTTTCACTTAATAATTTTGACAATTCCAAATCGCATTCCTGAGCTGATGCTAATTCTGTGTAATCAATGGACGTAGGATAGCATATTGTTTCAACTCTCGATAACGCGTCAGCTACGTTGTTGCTTTCGGCCTTTATGTACCTTATATCCGTTGTAAATTCGCTTATGAATAATAGCTGTCTTGTACGTCTGGGTGTTTCGCTGTTACTTTCCACCTTTTTCATTGCATATGTCAATGGCTTATGGTCCGTGAAAATGATTAATTCACGACCTTCGAAAAGAAATCGAAAATGTTTAACTGCCATAAAAATTGCTGTTAATTCTCTATCATACGTAGAATACTTTTGTTGAGCGTTTGTAAACTTCTTTGAAAAATATCCTAATGGTAACCATGCATTTTCTACCCATTGTTGTAAAACTCCCCCTGCACATTTATCAGACGCGTCCGTCATCAGAGATAACGGCACATTGGGCACGGGATGAGATATAATTACTGCGTTTTTAAGGCTCACTTTACACTGTTCAAACGCTTCCATCGCTTTGTCCGTCCATACAATTTTTGTCTTATCATTTTTCTTCGAATTTTTTAAATATTCGTTCAAAATCATTTGATAATTAGTAGCTTTGGGTATGTTTGCTCTATAAAAATTGATCATTCCTAAAAATCGTCTTAATTGTTCAATAGTTTCCGGTCGAGGAAATTCTACTATGGCCTTGACCTTATGGTCCAGGGGTCGAATTCCGTCGATTGAAACTTCATAACCCAAAAATTCAATTTTGGACTTACCAAACTCACACTTTTCTTGATTTATAGTAATACCGAATTTCTGAAATCGTTCAAATACCTTTCGTAAATGCATTTTATGTTGTTCAATGTCGTCACTAGCAATTATTACATCATCAATAAAATTGAATAAAAAATCTAATCCTTTTAGCACATCGTTATTCATAAATCTCTGGAATGTTTGACTAGCATTTTTGAGCCCAAAATTCATACGAATATACTCCATCAATCCGAATGGCGTGATTACGGCTGTTTTCGCAATGTCCTCAGGTGCTACCTTCACGTAATGATAAGCTCTATTTATGTCAATTTTTGTAAAAATCTTTTTACCTGCCAGAATGTAAGTAAAATCATGAAGTCTCGGTACAGGGTATCGGTCCGGCTTGGTTATAGCGTTTAAACGTCTATAATCACCTACTGGTCGAATATTTCCATTTTTTTTAGTAACTATGTGCAGTGGACTGGCCCACTCACTCTTAGACGGTCTACATATTCCCATTTCCTGCATTAACCTAAATTCCTCTTTTACCTTGTGGTATCTATCCGGCGGAAGAGGTCGCGCTCGTGCATACACGGGTTTGCCTGTCGTTTCGATGTGATGATATACATCGTTGCTAGATATTCGGTCTAAATCATTAAATGACACGGGCTTAGTGATATCAGAAAATTCAGACAATAAATCTAGAAATGGATGATTAATGTCTACTGTGCTAACAGAGTAATCATTCGTTTCTACAATTTTTCCAAAAGTTTTCAAATTAGTCGTCTTATCAATTAGTTTACGCGCTCTTAAATCTACTAACAAATTATGATGTTCCAAAAAATCAGCACCTAGTATAGCTTGATTTACATCCGCAATAATAAATGTCCAACGGTAAGGACGACGCAATCTTAAATTTAAGTTAAAAGTCTTAGTACCGTAGGTTTTAATCTCACTACTGTTGGCTGCATATAGTTTATAGTTAGTGCACTCACCCGATAGTTTTTGCTTCACCGACACTGGAATGACAGATACGTTTGCACCCGTATCTACTAAAAATTTTATACCCCTTTCCCTATCAAAAACACTTAGGCGATGGTTTTTTCCTGGTACAAAATCTCCCATCGCGACAGACTGTACCTCCATTAGTTTTCCGCTGGCGATATCCAAGCGCAAGGCTTTTCGCACTCCCTTGCCTTGTTTCTATATCTATAATGCCATTTGCATAACCAGTTCGGGTCATCCCTTGTCCTTGACTTGGATCTTGGTCTTGAATTGCTCCTAAAATCGCCACGACCACGATTATTTCCTCGTCGAAAAGAACTACGACGATGTTGTTGTACTTCCTCACGAAGAGATGCCACTTCCATATTGAGTTTGTGCATCTGCGCTAGAACCTCCGCTATAGGAAACTGGCTGCTGCTGGTAGAGTTGGTACTAACTTCAGCTATCTCACTTCCACGAATATTTTCTATAATCTTGTCCGCTATTCTAGCTAAATTTTCTAAGTCCTGGTCTTGACTTACAGTAAGTACCGCTCGAACATTCGCTGGAAGTCGCGCAAGCCATAAACTATGCAGAGTTTGATCTGACGCCTTTGCATTTCTGCCCAAATCTCGCATACGTCGTAGTAATTGGGATGGCTTTTGAGATCCCAATTCTATCTCACCTACTAATCTTTGGAATTGCCTTTCAGCGCTCTCTTCATAGACTTGTAGTAGCCGCTCTTTCAAAACTTGGTACTTGTGATTTTCGGGTGGAGATATGAGAATATCACTTACTTGTTGAAGTGCTTCGCGTCCCATTTTCGCAACGACCAGATTGTATTTGGTCTCATCACTTTGTTTTTGCGACGCTAGAATACTCTCAACCTGAGCGAACCACAATCTAGGCATTTCGCTCCAAAAGTCTGGTATGCGGGAAGAAACTGTGATTGCAGCTAATTGAGACATATTTTCAGTTGTCCCGTCACTTTGCAGTACCTTGTCACTGCTCTCAAAAAATATCGGTTGGTCATTCATTTTTCACTTTATTTACTTACACTTTTATAAAAACTGTCTATTTAACCAATGCAAACTTTATTTCACTTTATTGTTCAAATTGTTCACGGAGTCACCAATTATAAGTTCTATTATCCTACTTATATTAAAGTTCTAAGTTTGCACTGGGAGTTACTAAATACCACATAAATTTGATATAAAAGTTTATTCTATTTTTAGGATACGTACACACTTGTTCGAGGTCGCTTAGTAACTGAAGTTCATACTTCTCGCTTCCATCCAAAACTCATGGCTCAAGTATCATTCACACTTAAAGGGTCCCTACAAACCCAACATTCTGTACCGGGTAAACCGCTGCACTTTTGATTGAACTAAGTATACCATCATTTAGTACCTAATTTGTCATGTCTACCTACTATTTGTCATCAATTTTGGTTCAGTAGAAGCAAAGATATCGCGATAATTAGTTTTGGCATTGTGGACCGGAAGTAAGTGATCTCTTCCGGTACAAGTATTTTCACTAGAATCATCGTTAGCCGTAGCTTATTTCCCAAACTGTGACAGATTAACGGATTGTGCATAAACTATTCTTTCGGGTAGTAATCAAGTCTTATCGATTACAACATTATTTCTCCCAATATACACAAAGGAGCCATTTCATTCTGGGCCTGGTCCATGTTCACTACATAGAAAAATTAGGAAAAAATAGGAGATTACAAGAAAAATACAATTTCATTAATTTGAAGACAAATGCGATGGTACAAGAATAGTTCTTCTGGTAAGTTTTTTACTATGTGAATACTATTTGAAGGCCGCCATGTTGGTTTATAATTGGCGTTTGACATGACATTGACATATTTTTCATGTCATGTTGTTTGATTTGATGTTTTTGTTTTGTCAGATAAATGTAGGTTGTCAAAATGACATTTCACGCACGTCCATCCGCCATATTTTTGTAGCGCTGTGTGTTGCTCTCTTTGTCGAAGAAAATCTTAATGTACCTTAGAACGAAGTCAATTTAAATATAATAACCAATTAAATACGTTAAATACTTTATTGCTAATTAAATACTTTATTGCTTAGCCATATTTTAGAGTAGTGTACACAGCGCAGGCCCAGGCTCCATATATTGATGAAACGTCTCTTTTACACAATCCGCAGTTTGTTAGCAAAACGAACGCCATTTTGTAGTTCGTATTCAAGAAAAAATCATTTACCTTGACGTTTGACATGGAAGGTTTTCAATCAAATAGCTGGCCAATAAGTTTATGGGTAATTTTTCACGCTGGCTGGCTATAACATCCAATGCATTACCTTGGCGCTTGACTTGACGGTAAGTCCAGTCTGCCAACCCTGAAATTTGGTTTTCCCCCAGACTCATTTCTAACCCCCTTAAATTCAACAATATTTGCATAGTAAACTTTTTTGCAAAAATCATACTTTTTACCGTATACCTAAATTGCATAATTCTAGTGAATTTAATCCTCACACTATCCAATTTTTATCCCCCAAAAAATACCCTAAAAAATTATATACTCTAAAAAATACCCTAGACACCAAAATACCAAAATTTTGGGGAAAATACCCTAAGTTGTGGACAACTGGACACTGACTATATATATATATATATATATATATGTAATCTGTGCTAGCCACAAAAAAAACTGTATGTAATTTACAAATTGCGTACCAGAAAGGTTATTTAAATTTCAGTGGTATATAAAAAGTAAATCGTAATTGCAACTTTATATGGAAAACGTCACTAAATCATCCATATTTCTGTAAGCTAATACCGACAACCTACATATTATTCTGTCTGTTAATTTTTAATACTACTACTGGAAAGAAATATGAACGGTTGTAGGTACTTTACACACCACAATTTTACTTTACTTTTCATAAGCATTTCAGGTAATTTTTGTCAAGACCCGGCTGGCAACACTGGTACCTAGTATTCCGTACCTAGTATTGCGTACCTAGTATGTAATTTACAAATTGCGTACCTAGTATTACTAGGCTAGTAGTCTGTGGCAAATGGTAATTGTAAAAAACCATAGAGTAATTTATTTCGTATATACCAGAGATAAAAAACCAACCAACCAACCAAATTGCTATCACGAACTTCAGAAGAAAATAATGACTAAAATAAAAACTACTGAGATACCCAGCCGTGCAAAGCATTTATTTATTAAACTTTACTGCGAAAGGAAAGGCGGAAAAACGAATGTAAGTCAAGTTTTGTTTCAAGTTTATGCCGGCCGTCGTCATTCACTAATTAGTCTTTAAAAAAATAAGCCTCCATCATCATGCAGCCTGACTTCACCCACTGCTGGATATGAGCCTTGTTATTGAGCATTGTAACGCCGAGCAAGATAATTTAATGTTAAGTAGGGGGGCGGTTTGTTTGCAAACATCAAAATCGAGAAGGTATTATTGATTATTAGCTTACTGCTATTTATAATACCTACCATTTTATTTTACTTTACTGTACTGTACTTTCAGGAAAATATACGTAATGCATCCCAATCATGGCTTTCACTTAGCCTCACTAAAAAACAACACTTCTACGATACAATATCAACCAAATCGGCTATAAAGAAAGCACAACGAATAATTCAAACAGAACCGTTTTTAAGAGCTAAAAGTCCTTCACATGCGAGAAAGACAAAACAAAAAAAAACCAAAAGCAAAGAACACCAGAACAATGGGGAATCTGATCCTGAAAATGTCACTACAGATCATCTTGCTACATCAGTGCATGATAATACAGTTATGGAATGTGACACCTCCTACTATTCATCTGTACAAGAGAACAATGCGTGAGTTATTAATATACCTCTTACCCTACATTAAATGTTCTTATAACAGCTATCTGATGTCAGTTGCTTTAAATGAAAGGAGCCATTTCATTCTGGGCCTGGTCCATGTACACTACATAGAAAAAGTAGGAAAAAATTGGAGATTACAAGAAAAATACAATTTCATTAATTTGAATACAAATGCAATGGTACAAGAATAGTTCTTCTGGTAAGTTTTTTACTATGTGAACACTATTTCAAGCCGCCATGTTAGTTTATAATTGGCGTTTGACATGACATTGACATATTTTTCATGTCATGTTGTTTGATTTGATGTTTTTGTTTTGTCAGATAAATGTAGGTTGTCAAAATGACATTTCACGCACGTCCATCCGCCATATTTTTCTAGCGTTGTGTGTTGCTCTCTTTGTCGAAGAAAATCTTAATGTACCTTAGAACGAAGTCAATTTAAATAAAATAACCAATTAAATACGTTTACTTTATTGCTTAGCCATATTTTAGAGTAGTGTACACAGTGCAGGCCCAGGCTCCATATATTGATGAAACGTCTCCTTTACATAACTATTTTTTGTTAATTTACTTTCAGAAGTGAGGCAGTGCCTGTGACTTCTCAACTGGAATCTGTAAACAACACCTCACAAGAAAGACTAGAAGAATGTGAATTTGAACAAACACAGTGAGTTATGCATACCTACTGCATCTAGAAGTAATATTGATCCATAAAATAATATAAAGCTTGTTCTCCAATTTCATATGACAAAGAATAGTATCCTCCCCATTTTATTTATGATTAAAGTTCTCATGTTTTGTTCTAATATAAAATATTAAAATTGGTTTTCACAGAAATGAAGCCCAAGCATGTGAAGCACAGAATCTGCAAAAATCCTACATGAGCATCATAGATGAAGATAATGATTCTGCAAAAGAAGATGATTCAAATAAAAACAATGCAGAAAGTATTCCTCTGACTGAGCCAGTTGTACCTATAACCAAGTAAGAATCAAATCATTTGTTCCATGCATGACTTTAATCTCTGTGTGGACATTTCATTGGTGTACACAGATACTCTTAATTGGTTCAGGGAGCTGGAGTGCATTAAGTTCACTCTAACTTTTGAGCAGTTAGCATTCCAAGTTGATTATCCTCACATTGTTTTTCTTTACTGCTTATAAGCACTGGTAACACATAGTTACATACCTGCTTTTAAACCAGAAACTTAATTTTATACTATGCATTTGTTTTATAAACAAAGCCTTTGTTTATAAAACCAGTGCTTTTTTAACATATCAGTCATCTGTATGATTGTTTAAATAAAAAAAGGTCCTGTACCTACCTACACACCTAGACAGGACTGACCTTATTTATTTCTTGTTCCCTATTATTTCTTTAAGGACTGGCAGAGATTTATTTGAACTACTAAAGGCAAGAAGTGGAGTGAATAAACCATATGAAGCATTAACTACGAGAGAAAAGCATTTTTATGGACGTGCAGTTTGTGCTATAAAAAAGGACTATGTAAAGAATTACAAAGAATATTTAGAAAGCCTTTCTCCAAGACAACTATTTGACTATTACATGAAGATATTTCAGTAGATTTGTCATTATATATATTGTAGTTTCAGAATTAAAATAATCCAATTTAATTAAGATTTTTTATTAATTGAACAATAATTATTTCTTACAAGTGTGAACACTAAACACTATCTATAATTTTATTAACTGACAACACTAATGATGAATGCTAGTTTAGGCAACAAGGGACAAGTACCTGATGGTAAGCATAAATTGACACTCCTAAGTTATGCATACTAGAAAGGTGATTTTTTGTAAATTAAGTGCAGGGTTTCAGTGTACTCCTAATTTATAAATATTTTGAATAATACTTTTAAAATAAAGCTACATTTGCATTGGTACGTAAACTTTTTCAACAAGATTCCGATAATTGGAATTCCTAATTTAATAGTGGAGAAAAGGTTATAATTTAGCATCATCCTATTTATTTACCGCAAACGAGTCCCAATGCCATACCAGCGACAAAGGACGCCAGAAAGACGTGGCTCTCTGTGGCATGGTAATCATCATCGCCTGTAAACTTGTTATACCATTTCTTGGCTTTTGTTTCTTTCTTTTTAAGAAGTTCTTCAGCTTTATCGAGTTTACGATCTACAAACCTCTCAATCTGTAAAAAATAGATCAGTTAAATTAGGTAGTAATTTATAAAGATGTTTTAAATAACATGTTCAAAGGAAGAAGTTAATAAGCTGGAAATTAGTTAGGAATATGTATGTAGCTTTATGGTTATAAGGTAATTATTTATAGATTGTTGAGATGTCTGTCCTCCTGTCCTTATTTCGTATTACATAGCTGATATCCTAAAATATTGCATGAAATTATCTAGGTACACAATTGATTTCAGGATGAATTGTGCAGTGTAAATTCAAGTTTCAAAAAGTACTTTACATACATGTGTATTGAAAATAAAAACACTCGCCTTATGTTATGAATAAAATTTATGAAGATGCAATACCAAAAAAGAATCCTCCAGTGAACCCTGCTGAATAATATGAATTATCTTTGACAAACATTAAGACCTGCAACAAATAGAAATGGAATATTTTGGTACATTCACTGTAAATGGTGGAAAAATTGCTTTGCAATGTAAAGTTACTTTGAGTGCATGGTCCAGTAAAAAAGTGCCCAGCCAAAAGTAAATATATGTATCCAAATTTCTGGTCTGTTAAATTATAAATAACTGCTGGATATAAAACAGAATCTCATCTATTCACTCCAGAATATCAGCTATGTAATTTTCAGCAGAAAGGAATAGAGCTTTTGTCCAGTGGGTTGTCTCAGGCTTGCTTGTAATCTATAATTTAACCAATTTCATTGCACTACTTACTTTCTCAGTCCAGTTAGGAGATTTCCCTGTTGCTTCTTTCTCAATTTTATCTGTGATTTTGTCAACTCTTTTGTTAATTTTGTCCCAGTTAATATCAATGTAACCTTTTTGGCTTGCAATGTGCAAAAGTATCACACTTCCACCAAGACCAACTGCAGCCACTTTTCCGATTTTCATAGATATGAAACCTGTTAGCCTAAAAAAAATTCAAAATATTAGTAAAGTTGATAAACTTGAACATTACATCATCTACTTGTTCTGAGTCATCTCTTGTGTGTAGGTGAGGTAAACATGATGAAATCATTTCGTGAAGCCAGCAACCAGGTGTAGACCTTGACTATAAGTGGATAGGTAAATTACTTCTCGAAAAAAGCTAAGCTAAAGCTTTTTACAGGCTATTCAAGATATTTTCAGGGATGGCTGTACATAGTAGTGGTTATTTTTGTGAATGAATAAGATGTTTTGTATGAGTTCTGGTGTTAGCTTAGCTCACTAACTTAGGAATTGGAAGATCAAAATTCTATTACATTTCGCCAAATTAACAATAGGTAGATTATATTTTCTGTGCATCATTTAAACCAGGCCAGTATACGCAGTTTGCGACATAGGGATGAAAGAAAATAAAAAGAGAGAATACATACATTCTTCTTCTTCGTTTTCACAGCGGGGTATCTAGAAGTAAGCCTAGGCAATCCAGCCGTGCATGTGCATTGTAATAAATAAATTGCGCGTTCTTACCATCCTGACGCAGTTCCTAAAATAAGCTGCTTTGTTGCGGAAGTTTGGCCGATATCTGCAATAGCTTTTTCGATGAAGTTCTTCGCATCATCTACGATTTTTTTCGCGTCTTCAGCTGCATCTTCATTTCTAGGTCTAGCCATTATGTAAATGTATTGGATGATCACTTAGCTGGATTTTAATTTACAAAAAATGCCAGGAAATCACCGGAATCCAGATCGAAACGAATGAAAGAAAACTATTTTTGATCGATCAGCTGACAGCTCTCTCAGTCAGTTCGGTACAATTGTCAAAATCATCTGACATCGATCATCTGCAATTCAAGCGTGATTCAAGTCACTCACTCACTAAATTCATTCTTTATTTTCAAAAAAGTAAGTTTTTTATTGACCACAGAGTACTTTTGTATATATACCATATTAGTCTGTCTGTGCAATTGTGCATGCGTACCGGGCAGCCGAGCCCGCAGAGCCAATATAACGTGCGTGCGTCTGAGAGCCTCAAAGAGAATATAATCACTACGTTGAGAGCCTGATAGGCCAAGTTTCATCATTACACACTTCACGCTACACACCTTCCCGACACTAGTGCCCAACATTTAGATACCATCCTGGAAAAACAAAAGGGTACAAGTGGAATTTTGAAAATCTGTGACAAGAACTGGATACAATATTTTGGATTCTTCATACTTTTCCAAAAATAATATGATTTGGCATCACCAATACTGTAGATATCATTGGATTTTTTCCCCTAAATATATACGTAATCAAATATCTAGTAATAGACGAAAATCAAGTCTTAACTTATGGGTTAGTATAACAATAATGCACATTTACTAACACATTGTACAGTCATAACATAACAATTATCTTAATAATTTAAAAAAGTTTGAAATTTCTAGCATGAAGAAATTAATACAGAGATCAAACAGAAAATTGAAAAGCATTGGGTTGGTGATATATTGAAAAGGAATACAAATGTTGAACAAAAGAAGACATTCTATGTTCTTCCTATGTTCCCATACCCCTCGGGTAACTTACACATGGGACATGTTCGAGTTTATTCAATATCAGACACCTTGGCTAGATTTCAAATATTGAATGGGAATCATGCAATACACCCAATAGGCTGGGATGCCTTCGGCCTGCCTGCAGAGAATGCAGCTATTGAGCGAAATATTGCTCCCAGCACTTGGACCAAATCAAACATAAGTTCCATGAAAACGCAACTGGTTCAGCTTGGATATAATTTTGACTGGGAAAAAGAAATATCCACTTGTGATCCTCGCTACTACAAATGGACTCAGTATATATTTTTGAAGTTACTAGAAAAAGGCTTAGCTTACCAGAGCATGGTAAGAATTTGATTGCTGAACTTTCCTTAACATATTATACAACTATGTATGAACTTTGTAAACTTATTATTTACTTCCAGGCACAAGTGAACTGGGATCCAGTAGATAAAACTGTATTAGCAGATGAACAAGTAGATGACCTCGGCTGCTCCTGGAGATCGGGGGCAAAAGTTGAGAAGAAATATCTAACTCAGTGGTATTTAAAAACAACAAAGTTTGCCAAAGCATTGTATGATGGACTAAACCAAGAATGTTTGGAAAATTGGAAAGACATTATAAATTTACAAAAGCATTGGATAGGGTTATGCAATGGAGTAGTTGTCACCTTTGCAGTTGATATTGATGGGAAAAACAGAACTTTTGATGTATGGACAGATGATCCATATAAACTGATACATGGGGATTTCTTGGTGCTGAGCACAAGTAATGCTCTTGTTCAACAACTGGGTAATACTGAGAGATGCATAAAAGCCAGGAACCCTGTAAACAGTTCTGAAATACCTATTTATGTATCAGACAGTGTAGCATACCCAGAAGGTAGAGATGTATATTTAGCTTGCTCATCAAGTGATATTAAAGATAAGGAAATAGCTTATTCTTTGAATATTCCTACGAAAGAAAATTCAACAAAACACATTACTGAAGCTGAAAATCAGAGAGCCAGTGACATAGCTCTGAGTAAAAAAGTTGGAGGGTATTTGGTTAGTTCCAAACTTAAGGATTGGTTAATATCTCGGCAAAGATACTGGGGAACTCCAATACCGATCATCCATTGTACAAAATGCGGTGCTGTTCCAGTTCCTCATGAAGACCTCCCTGTCACCCTTCCGGAGATCAACACAGCTGACTCTGGCATACACACACTTGCAAAGGTAGATGATTGGGTAAACTGCAAGTGTCCTAATTGTCAGTCCGATGCTAAAAGGGAAACGGATACCATGGATACATTTGTTGACTCTTCATGGTATTACTACAGATTCCTAGACCCAGCTAATGATAAGGAGCCATTCAGCATGAAATGCTTAGAGAACCATACCCCTGTAGATATATACATAGGGGGAAAGGAACATGCAGTTTTACATCTGTACTATGCTCGATTCATGAGTTATTTCCTCCACTCCCTTGGATGGACTCCTACTGCAGAGCCGTTTAGGAAGCTTCTGGTGCAAGGGATGGTAATGGGGCAATCTTACAAGTTGAAGTCATCTGGAAAGTACATACCAGCAGAAAAAGTTGAAAAGGTAGACAAGGAGTACAAAGAAAAAGAATCTGGGGAGCAAGTGTTGGTGCAGTGGGAAAAGATGAGTAAATCTAAGTACAATGGGGAAAATCCTGAAAGACTTCTTGCATTGTATGGTTGTGACACAACGCGCCTGCTGATTTTGGCAGATGTGCCTCCAGCGACACCTAGACACTGGTCAGATGACAGTGAGTTCAAATGATTATAACTTATGTTTTTGGGGAAAATTTTATATCAGTTATTTCTATTTCAGTCATGTTGGCCTAGCTAGTGGTTTATATCATAGGTTCAAATCCTGGTCAAGCAACAAGTTTTTCTATTTAAAAGATACAAGTTTGCATTAACAAGTATGTACTTGTAATGGTAAAGGGAAGCATAGTAGTAAGGAAACAAGTATTATTTTAAGTGGCGATGAGCTTGCAACCTGTCACATATGGAATACAACAAAACTGAGGGCATGTGCCAAATGTTATTGTTGGACGCGCCTATACCTAACCCCCTTAGATATTTTATTGGATCTGATTGCCTGGAGATCTAAAGAGATGTCTTCCATGAGCCTATTTTTTCTTATTTTTTTTTCCCTTTCAGCTCTGCCTGGAGTATTGAACTGGCAAAAACGTATTTGGTTATGCATCAGACAATTCCTCCAGTACAGAAATGATTCCATCAAGACATCAATATCTGAAGAGGAGTTTGTCAGCTATGAAAACAAAATCAGGGATTTAAGAAACTACTTCACTGCAACAGCCACTTACCATTTCAAATACACTCAGAAACTAAGTGTTGCCATTTCAAGACTGCAGAGCTTAACTAATACTTTGAGGGTGTGTACAAATTGTATCAATAATCACAGCTACCTACACAACATGGTTGGAGGCCAGAGTCCATAATGTTCGTGAGTTACTCACTAGTTACCTACACAGCAAGATCAGAGGCCAGAGTCCATAATGTTCGTGAGTTACTCACTAGTCACCAATATCTTACCGTTTTTGTATGCTGTCACATAAAGCGTCCCAACAAAAACTGGCAAGCACTTTTCACAAATCCAGGTGACTAGTTATAGGGCTCAATAAAATGCGGACTCGCTACTCAGGACGTTCTTGTTGCGTTAGCTTGTCGTGTCACTGGTTCTTTCTTGGTCATCCTGCATTTTGTCAGTGACCAGGTGGAGGTATAGTGGCCCTAGAAAGGGCCAATATACAATTAATGGAAAATAAAATATAAAATGGAATTTTCCGAATGCAAAATGCATTGGTGCACGACCGGGATTCGAACCCACGTCCTTTGGATCGGATGGCGGGTTCTACCACCACTCCTCCAGTGCTATCCGTGTTGTGCTTATTTTTTTATTTCTGAATATTTTTTTCTTTACAGAACAATTTACCTCCTGAAGTTATATCAAACAGCAAGGAGTTTGAATTGGCGCTGGCTACCCTCATTATAATGCTGGCACCAGTCACCCCGCATTTCTGCTCTGAGCTTTGGGCTGGATTCCTCTCTGCTCCTGACAGACTGAATGAAAAATCGCATTTGATAGATTGGAAGAAAGCAGTTCTGGAACAAACTTGGCCAAGAGTTGATGATCATTTTGAACTATCATACATGTGCAAGGTATGTTAGTTTGACTTTGAAAAATAAGGTACCTACTTGCTTACTTGCTGAAGAGTCCATCCAAAAACACAGTAAAGTTGAAAATGGCACAAGTTGATGGTTATGTACATGCACTAAGATTTACAAGGTTCATTATATGCTATTCCGAAAAGGGCTTATTTTACACCCAATGGTCAATAAACACAGGGTAGTAAATACACTGTTAAATGAAAAATGGCACAGGTTGATGGTTAAGTACAAAAGTGTACATCTTTATGTTTAGTACTGTATCATTTTCTCAATTGTGAAATGTATACATCTTATTGCAGGCGACTGTACATTGTTACGAACAACAAACAATGTACAGTCGCCTGCAATGGTAGAACCAGTGGTTTAGACCTCTGTGGCGTAGCGGGCCTTCCGGCGAGTGAAAGTCTGAAATGCAAGGGGTGCGGTTTCGATTCCCGCTGCGGGACAAATATTTGTACCTATAGTTTCCGATACCCACGACACAGGAAATCCTAGTGTGGATGACTATGTTTGTGACTGTTGGGGGGTTTTATTAAAATACAAAATAGGCTAACATTTGACGACAATCACACCTGATGTTAAGTGACGATGATGTGGTCTGTGACCGGTGTTTCACGTTTGCCTAGAAGAAACCTATTCACTCTGGTCTTGAAGATACCCAAATTATAGGTATTCGGAAACAAAGACGGCAACAAATGCCACTCTTTGGCTGTCCGCATAATAAAGGTTGAAGTAATAAAAAACATGTATTGGCATTTTTTAGGTGGATGGAGCTGACAGGTGTGAACTTAAAATTAAGGCGACCGATCTCATCACACTAGATCAAGAAAAGGCTTTACAATTAATGCTTGAGCAAGAGGCGATTCAAAAATGGATAAAAAATGGGATATTACGTACAAAGTACGAATGGTATCCAGACTGTCGCGCTATATTATATATTTACACCAATAGGAAAGTTAAGCCAAAGAAGTCAGTAAATGTTGAAGTGGTGCAAAATATAGTAAGTCATTAGATTTTGTTTTTTATTTAATAATCCTAGGTATTAGATAAAAAAAGAGACTAAAATCACTTACTCGGGAAATCTTCAGCAGAGACTTTTTGAAAATTTTAGTCTGCACAGTTTTATAAAGTAGTACTTGCTGCCACCCGCGGCTTGGCTTCCGTAGTATCCAGATTAAAAGTAGCCTATATGTTATTTCAGGCAATTTACTACATACATGCCAAATCAAATTGGATTCTGTTCAGTAGTTGCGACGTAAAAGAGTAACAAACATCTTCACATACTCACATGTCTACAAGTTTTAGCATTTGTAATAAACGTAGAATTAGACTAACTTCCAATCGCGTGCTACCTTGATGCAATTAGCCTACATGCTTTTCCAGTTAACGAGCTATATTTATTCCAAGTTTGATCAAAATTGGGTTAGCCGTTTTGGCGTAACAAACAAACATCCTCACAAAAGATTTATACATATTAAAATTATTCGTTAGTTATTATATAGTTAGTATTATGGACAATGTAATCAAATGCAGAAAAATATATAAATGTGTTTATTCCTAAAACCTAAACTAACATTAATGACTTAGAATTGTTATCTTTTACTTCCTTTTTGTTTGCCTCTAAATATTTCATCCCTATACGCTTTCATATTTGCCGCGGAATCCTGAAAAGAAAAAACTTCTTAGAAAAGAGCATTATATAATTAGTCAGCGCCACAAAGACTCTAATAAATGTAGGTAACTAAATATAAATACTTTTTTTAATTCAATTTTCATGTCGCAAGGTAACAAATACGGACTCAGGCCTCAGAGTTGGTCATGGCCACTAGCGCATACGAATACGAACTTAGATAGGTACGATGTATTATGTGCGCTAAAGGAAGAACAATATGCGGTCGAGAATAGAACTGAGCTTTTGTAACATCTAAAATACTTTGTTCTCGTTTGACGCCTAGATTATGATGATCGGGAAGCAAGCTTTTTTGTGGTAGGTATGTTATATTACTCGGCGCAGTACGCACGTTACGGTTCTGCTTTACAAGGCTAGCCGGTCGAAGTCATCTCTGTACAAACTTTATACATAAAGCGAAAAATATGGATAAAACTACGATTGCATTTCGTTCGATAACTTTGACTGCCGCCGGCGACTTTCTGATTCATCATCATCATCATTTCAGCCGTAAGACGTCCACTGCTGAACATGGCCTCCCCCACAGACAGAGCAAATTCCTTATCATGTGGGGGGATTTGCCCATACTCACCACGCTGGGCATGCGGGTTGGCGAGCGCAGTTAGAGCTATAGCTCAGAATATAGGCAGCAGCGTCCCTCATTTTAACAACGATATATCGTTGTTAAAATGAGGGACGCTGCTGCCCATCCCCTAGCTTTTTTCCCTTAGTCGCCTCTTACGAAATCCGCGGATAGAGATATGGAGGGGCCTATTCTTTAGCCGGGGCCACCACGGCCCAACACGACTTTCTGATTAGCGACAGTTTATTTTTCTTACTTTTTTCGCTTCTCTCCATTCTAAGTTCCGGAGACGATTCAGTCCTTTCAGATTACGGTCAAGGATTTTGAGGAACTCTGATCTCGTAATCTTCGGCGTTTCCGTGGTTCCGTTATTGTCAGTAGGTGGCGGCTTTGTAGGAGTCTGTACAAAACACAATAAAATGTAAGCATAACCATAATCGTGACAAGAAAATGGGAATGGGTCCTCTCGTACTGTATGGATCTGAGTGTTGGGCTACCAAAGGGGACGGATGAAAGAAGGGTGCATGCTGCGGAAATGAGAATGTTGACATGGAGTGGAGTGACTCGAATACCTAGACAAGAAACGGAATTTGTACAATATCAGAGGAAGTTTGAAAGTAGCGCCAGTGACTGAAGGAGCAATAGGTTAGCGTGGCATGTCATGCGGAGGGAAGGATGTCGTGTGTCTAGAAGAGTGCTAAATATGAATGTGGAAGGATTTAAAGAAAGAGGTAGACCAAAGAAAAGATGGATAGATTGTGTGAAAGACGACATGAGTAAGAAAGGAGTGAATACCTACTGACATGACGGCTGATAGAGATGAGTGGAGATAAAAACATGTTGTGCCGACCCACATGAAGTGGGATAAGAGCAGGGAGATGATGATGGTGATGGGAATGGGTATTATACTTACACCGTCTGCGACGAATTGTCCATTTACCAAATCTGATATTTGAGTGTACGCACTTTTGGTATCGTTAACTTGCTGAAAACAGAAAATCACTGGTGATTTTTGATGAGACCAATGGCCAAAGGGCTGGTGCTTACCTCGGACAAAGGATAAGTACCTATAGCGATCCAACGAGGTAACGTCGCCAGCCTTTTGGGCACACTGCCTGTGGTTGGTTATCTGTTTTCTACTTGTAGTCGTAGAAAACAGAATTCATTCCTATAATTAATTTAGCTTAATTTGTTGTCATTCATTTTTTTTCTATTATTGTGTTTGAAAAGTTGGATATGAATAAATTCTACAGAGAAAATCACTTGTAAGTTTGCTAAAATATTGGTAGTCAAGTTGATGTACCTAGTGACTAAAAATCAGTGATGTTTAGTCATTCATTACCTCTAAGATAAGATGAAAAACAGTTCCGAAAAATCCCCATTTCGGCGTTCTGGCAATATTCTTTCCTCCTTTAACTGCAGTTTGCCTTGCCTGACGGTCGTGTTCGATAACATCGTCAGCAGTTGGCTGAAATTAATTTACGAAGTTTGAAATCAATACCTACTAACCGTATAATTTAAATCAAACAAACCTTTGTATAAAAAATAGTCGTGGTATTTATTGTTACTAATATTTTAAAAACTTGTTGACGTATGGTTAATGAACATGCAGTAGGTACTGTAATGAGGTAGAGCTTGTTCTACTAACTGGTTGTGCGGTGAAGCGTGGTGCGACGATGGCGACTAATAGTATCGTGATCCACACGAGGTCTTGCCGTCTGTATGCCATCTCTGATGTTTATACGATTTCACCTAAATCTAGGAAAAACATAATTTTTCGGTCATTACATTAACTAAAATATTTTACAAGCATTTGGTGCCTATTACCTGTATAGTAGTACACACAGTGGCCTAGCTAACGAAATTGTTGCATGTTACCTCCACCTTTTCTTGCTATTCTCAGTTACGTTGCTATAATAGATAATAATTTAAAGGACATCTATATTATGACAAAGTCGGGTTATTTACACCATTTATAACTCATGAACGGCGGGACCGATTTCGATGAAACTTGGAATACTAGAATATATGGTACTTTTTATGTAGCATAAGTATATGCAATCTAAGCGAGCGAAGCCCGGGCGCAAGCTAGTTGCTTATTATAAGAAAAATATGATAAAAAAAGAAGTAGACCTAAGTATAGGTTAAAGTACATTACCATGTTACATACGATCCATCCACACCATATTATAATAAATGTTGTTAGGTGACAGTTTTGTGGCAAAATCACAAGCCTTTTTAACCCAGATGTATGTGAATGCTGATGATAGTTCTAAATGAAAGACCTCGCAGATGATCTTGGCCCAACTGTGGGACACGAAAGGTACATGCGCATATTCTTTTGTCCATATTGTCTGACTAATTACCTACCCCAGTTCATGTACTTATGCAACACATTATTACGAAGTGGTGCGTCTTCTATTGACATAACTTACCTACAACCATCAGTTTACCTACCTAAAATAATTAGTAGTTCGGCCAGTTTGTGAATTCGGATCACAGAACAAATCAAACAAGATATAAGCGTCGACCAAACCCCGTACCCAGCGGCGGATTTAGCGGCAGGCTGCGTAGGCTTGAGCCTAGGGTGGAACATTTTTTTTAGCCGTCTTAGGTACAGAAATCAAAAGGATTACTGTAAGACGGTTTTATGATGTCTGGTAGTAGTCTACAAGACATTTTTCCCATGACTTTTCCCACTTCCGTTTCATTGTACATTCAATGTAGGTAGGTACCGCAAACTTCTACATATTATACCGACTATTATGGTAAAATAAAAATAAGGGCGACAAAAACCTATACTTGGGAAATGTGTACCTAAATCCGCCACTGCCCGTACCTGACCCCATCACCTTTGCGATTTTGTTAAGGCGGTGATTGAAGTTGGTTTTCTCAAAGATTTATGGTTAAAATTTGTGTAAAATAGTGTTGAAACGCTTGCATTTAAATGGCAATGAGACTTCATGGTAGGGCCGTAGGTAGTATATTCGGGGACGGAGTGAAGGTTTGGCTTATTTCGGTAACCTTCCGCAATGACGGAAATATTCAAGTAGAGTCTCACGTAACCACTGCAATTCCGCATGCTTGTTTATTTTTTAGCAATAGCAATGGCTGATATACCATCAGCAGAATACCGAGATGAGTCTGGCCTGAAAAAACGGCGCGGGTTCTATGCAGACTATTGCAAATTGTATCGCAATAACTGACACACTTTATTCTCCTGAATCCAAGAGTTTATGTTTAATAAACACACTAAGGCTAAGCTCACGCAAGGGCAAATATAAATTTTATAGAACTGAAACACATAAGTATTAGGTAGGTACTCACATAGGTTAGTTCGGCTGATGGATCTTGGCAATCTTGCAGTTACTCGTGTGGATAAGCAATACATTTTTAGGACTAAAATCGCCGTTGTTCATCCAAACGGCTAACATCATGTTTACAAGCATCCGTCAGGCGAACTCTACTGCCGACCAACAGGCAGATATCAAAGTACCTACCGGTCGCCATAGGAGTTACAAATGTTGTCTTAAGAGTACCAAATTCCAAGCAACCATCACCAAAGCGTCAAGACCATGACACCAATGACCCAGCTTGGTGGATTGCACATATTGACATCCTTGCTCAACGCTCACCGGCTAGAGCTAGACGTGGGTAGAAAGAGGTAGTAATGAATTTTTAGTTTGACGCTAAACCACATATATTTTCGTAGCTGTAGGTAGGTACCTACTATTTTTTTCTTACTGTCAGGCGCCAGGCACCTTCATGACCATGAACTTCAAACACGCAATGAATAATTTATGTGACGAACGACGTAATGTTATAACTTGTAACAATATAAGTAGGTATATCTTGATACACTTTGAATTTATCGTATCGTAAATAAGTGAATGTTTTTGCAGGGTCGTTTTTAATATAACAGGTAGATGAATAATGAGGACCTACTTGAACCAACCTTGCTTTCTGGTAAAGGTCCATTTGTATTTCCACATAGCACATACATGGGTGTACTTTCAAGAACATATTATGTAAGCACTTAGTTACAAAATAGGTAATTAATTACTTGCCTATTAGTCACTTAAACTATAAGGTAAATTACGGAATCCAAAATCCATAAAACAGGATGCAATTGGATTCAAGCTATTTTTTTTATGTAGCGACATCTAGTTGTAAATGTGAACTTAATTACAGGCAGGCAAAAATAAAAATATAAATTTGAAATTGCCTATAAAAAATAAAATTCAAACAAAAAATTAATAAAAAAAGAATGGGCTTACGACTGTAATCCCCATACATATTAAACAACCCTCAATCTTTGAGGGTGTATATAAGCTCAGATTAAATACTGTTAGGGTGTGTTGAAGCTTGGGTAATTAAATAAATTTTGGACAATGAAACGTGCTACATGCTTATCAAGGTTTTCCAAATAAACGTATGATTAATTTTAAAAACTACTTCCAAACCAAAACTTTAATTACGAAGTGTTTACCCAAAGGTCAAACTGCAGGGTTTGAATCCGAGGAGCGCGCGGGCGCCGACACCGAGCCGTGAACACTGCACTGGCCGGTGACGGGCCGACAGCGGCTGCGATGCCGAAGACCGCGCAACTCCATCGAGGCCAAGGCCGGCCGCTTGCCACTCGTACTACCTACTATTAGTTATGTCAGCTGCGTTCTACTTATGCAATGCTTTCCGAACATTGAATGCAGTTCGATGGCCCGGTCATTACTAACTAATTATATACTGCGTGCCTAATCGCTTCTGTTATTCATTTCTATAACACTCGCAAAAATGTGTGATGCAATGGAAGAGTTAAAGTAAAATAAAAGCTCTGTTACTATCGATCGCTTTATTTGGTGTCATTTATTTTTATTTATTTCTTTTTTTTATTTTTTTTTATTCGGAAAACAAACAGTGTTAAATACTATTTAAACAACTTATAAAAGAAACTTAAAACCAATTGTCATGGAATTGAAAATCCGTCACTAAAACATAAACATAACATAAATAACAGTCACTTGCTTAGTCCCACATAAGACCCCACACTAAGATTCCCTGCGTCGGCGTCGTGGGTATCAGAAACGACAAGTATCACTACACCCTGAACAAATATTTACAAATCATGCAAACATTTGTCCCGAGACGGGAATCGAACCCGTATACCTTGCGTCTCAGACGGGCACTCGCCCGCTACGCCACCGAGGTAGTCAAATCATTTTAGTATAATAAAAATATAGGTACTACTATATAATAAAATTAAGTAATTGACTAACAGTAACTAACAATACATGTCATACTTATGTCCTATACTATTTTATAGACTACTAGCTTCCGCCCGCGGCTTCGCTCGCATGGTACCAACATAAAAAGTAGCCTATATGCTATTCCAGACATAATCTAACTCTGTCCAAATTTCATTCAAATCCGTTCGACCGTTTGGGCGTGAATGAACCACAAGCATCCACACAAACTTTCGCATTTATAATATTAGTAAGATTTTATACTATTTTATAGAACTGGGTCCTTTTAATTAATGTTAAAGCCTATAATAAATGCATAGATTGTGCACATTGTAGAACAAGTAGTGACTCACTAGTCTATCTATCTATCTATCTATCTGAATTATACTTGTCACTACAAGTATAATTCAGGATTAAAAACTGACTTCATATTGATCTTGATTATGACAAGAGTTACACGAAATGACATTATTTCACATTCTATCTACTATAATGCGGCAACTTATCTTCTATTAGTGCACTACTTTCAGAGAACCCATAACACTGTTCATTAGCACTACCGTCATCCATTGTGCGTAGCTTATACAGACAATGCCCACTAACTTTGCGATTTTGCATAGGCGGTAGTATAAGTTTACAATGTCAAAGAAGTATTGGTTGAAACTCGTATAAGAGTGATGACAATTGAATCGCAATAAGACATCATGGTAGGGCCCATTATGGCTCGAAACATTCAGTCTAAACCTGCGTATGTAGACAAATATCCACACGAGTTACGAATGCTTTCTACGTTTGTTCAACAACTTTGTCGTCCTTTATCGTTAGCTGACTATGCGTTGTCGCTTTACGCCTGTTCCATCGGTTCACGGGCTATTCGGACATTTGTCTACATATGCTGACAATTATTATAAATTACCACTGACTGATAGACAATCATCAACTCATGATGTGACAAGCTCCATTTTCCTATATTTCTTCCGCAGCGTGGACACCGGGTCCTTGAAAAGTACGGGATCAAGTCTTAGCACTGAGCGCATGAGCGGCATGTAGCCCCAGGCAGTAGCAAATGTGTTCAGACACGATTGTCTTTGAATGAAATGCTCGGGATCGGTCCAGGACGACCTGAGAATGGAAACATATAGTTTTACATACCGCACTTTGTGCAACATTGCAATAATGTTAGCAATTTGCAGAAGGCCATGTTTGCTGCAATAGGGAAATGCAAATTCAACTTCAATTACTATCAGAAATTGAGATAAAAAATAATTACTTGAAATATTACCTAAACATTTTGTTTTGCATTTTCGGTGATACTGCCCAGAAATTTAAGGTCAAGGTTAAGAAAGCCGACCCCGCATAACCCGTAAAGTTGATGATAAAGGGAGGAACATCATCGATTCATCCATAGGACGTCCACTGCTGAAATAGGCCTCTCATAGATCGATCTTTTGCTGCCTTCACCCAACCTATCCCAGCTTTTAGGACCTTTATAAGGTCGTCTTTCCATCTACGTTACGCTTTACGCTGCAGACTCCGAGCTATTTGCCCCGCCCACTGCAACGTGCTAATCCTATGGGCTATGTCGATGAATTTAGATTGGCTACGGATCCACTTCCGATTCGATATCGTAGAGAAACACCGAGACTAGCCTCTCGATAGCTCGTTTAGTAACCATGAGCTTTCTTATAAGGCCCATAGTAAGAGACCACGTCTCAGTGCCGTATGTCATCACTGGTAACACACATTGGTCAAAGACTTAGGTAAGTCTAGAGGCAGTGAGGTATTTTAGAACTTAAATAAATTACGTATATATGTAACTTGCAGATAATTTCCATCACTGACCGCCAGTTACGGAGTAATCAGATGAGCAATTTTTCGGAAGCTCTTTTTGGCTGGGCGGTGAACCATACCTACCTATGGGGCGACGATATCAAGTCAATTTTGCGGTCACAAGTCCAGAGTTTTCTTCCGAAAACGGCTAAAATAAAAAATAAATCATTGCCTTGAATCGATAACCTCCTTTTTTTGAAGTCGTTTAAAAATACCTGTATTTATGTTGGTGCGCCTTGTAGCGGCGGCGCTGCGCCAGCTTGAGCGGCGGGCGGCGCGTGAGGTGCGCCACGAGGCAGTTGAGCAGGATGTCCTCGCAGTTGGCGGCGCGGCGCACGGCGCGGCGCAGTGCGGGCGCGCCCGCCGCGTACAGCGCCAGGCTCGCACGGTGCACCAGCGCCGCGCCCGGCAGCACCATCGAGTACGCGCCGCCCCACTTGCTGCTGTACCCCCACGACCCCTGCGCCCATAACCATGCCCAATGCTACAGTTAATAATAGGTACACGTACAGAAAAGTAAAGTTTTTAGCCCCTTGGTGTATGCACTAAAAGAAAACGTGGGAGACAGCGAAACAGATGGTCACACAACTGCAGGCCCGCTGTTGACGAGAGCTGCACGAGACCGGCAACAATGGAAAGAACTGGAGGCCTTCGAGTCAAGAGGACACGCTGTTGCAAGATAACAGTAAAATGGACTTAGAAATAGAACACACAGAGGAACATTTGTTGGCGCAGTTTAGTAACTGCTGTTTTCTAACTTGTTATTTTCGGTTTGCTCTCTCTATCCAAATCAATCCCATTCGAAGCAAAATTTCGTAATCATTATGAACGACCAGGAAAACTAAGTCACGAAAGCTTATTCACATCAAATCATCACTGGAAAGTTCCGCCACACGCGGAATGCGAAGTCCAGCTTCTTGGCCAGGAACTCCTCCGACCGAGGACAATACGTACCTTAGCCTCGTCCCAGAAGTGCGTCCTCGCCGGGTATCCGACGATACGCTCCGGGAAGCTCTGCCACACGCGGAATGCGAAGTCCAACTCCTCAGCTAGGAGCGGTGCGTCTCCGTCGAGAGAGAACACGGCCGCCGTCGGCACCGCCCACAATGGCTGCCACCGCGCCGACACGCCTTCACTGCAAACACAAAAATTTATTACTCCAGAGTTCAAATGTGTTGCTTGCTACAGGATGTTTAGTGCAGTTATTATATAAATAATAATAATAAATAAATATAAATATTCCGGACATATCACACACGGTCAACTGATCCCAAACTAGGCATATCCTGTACTATGGGTACCAGAGACTGATATACATAATAGCTATATATTTAACACGCAGACACAGAGATCCCTATCCCTATATGGGACCGACATAGTTGCTGCATGACTCAAAGTCAAAAGTAGTAAAAAAAAGAGTTCAAATGCACTTGGTAATTTATTATCCAGGGTGTTATCGACCCTTAAGGGCTTAAGAGGTAATTTTCCCTTGATAATCTGACCTCTGACAGCCCCATTTCTGAGGGACTTTGGCTTTGAACCCTCTCTATCCACAATCTTCTTGGGATCAATAAAATGTGCTATGATGCATTTTTTTTGTGTATGTTACTCGATATCTCCGCCAATTGTAAACCGATTTTGATGATTCTTTCGCTGGTCTATTTAGCATAATCCCGGGGTGGTCCCATATTAATTAAATTCCTGAGTGATTACTACTTGTCCCGTAAAACTTAAAAAAACCGTCAAAAATCCGTCATCATCTCTTGAAATCAGGACTTGCCAATAATTTTTTTGTGGACTAGTTGTAATCCCCGCGACTTCGTTCGGTTGCTTCTATTTTTTATATAAACTTTAACCTTAGGGGTTGTGTGTCGGGAATTCCTTTCTGGGCACCTATACGTTACAACAAAAAGCTACCCTGCAAATTTTATACTCTAAGGACTTTTGGTTAGACTTTGCGTTGATTGTCAAAGAGAATAAAACCACTACGTTTGATTGTCATTCAGTCAGTCGGTACCGTAAGAGTTATTGTTGATAATGAATGGATGTCATTCTTACTTTTATTTTTTGTTCGAAAGTTTAGGTGGTCATTGTCATCCTCAGTAAGCAAAACGCAAAGAGGTTGAATACAAAAAAAATACTCTGGCGTAACGACATGAAGTTCGCTAAGTTCTATAGGATTTTTAAAAATAGGGTAAAAACTATTTGGGGGCACCAAATAGTTTTTATCCTATTTTATAAACTTTAAGGTCTTAATTTCCTAGCGGCTTTAATAATATAATCTTGTAATTATTCAGGAATTGGAAGTCGGTTTTTAGTTTTTGTCAAAAATATCTTATTAGGTCTCTGATAGATTAAATTACCCAGGAAAGTGTGTAGTGGCATCCAGCACGAGCACAGGCAGTGGTTCCCGAGCATCACCAGCCACACGCGTCAGCGACTTCAACGAAGGCGCGGCACGTTCGCTGTCCCAGACTAAAACAACCTGTGGAAGCAATATACAAAGAATAAAATGATTGACAGATAATAAAAAGACAGCGAATAAGAGCTAGATCTCGATTTAGTCCTGCCTCTACCAACCTTTTCGCAAAACTCGCTGCTAGCAATATTGGCAAGAAGTTTATGCAGCGCCGGTGAAGTGGCTTGAACGTATAGTAGGGCTGTAAAGGAATTACCGGGAGTGGGGGGAGGGGCAATAACCGCAACTGACGGCGCGGGGAGCGGGGTGAGGGGGGCTGAGGGGGCCGGCGGTGCGGGGGGGACGGGGACGGCCATGGGAAAGTGCGCGCGCGAGTCTCCGTAGGAAGCCAGCGTGTTCAGCGCGCCAGGCGACGCGTTCCATATAAGCGCTTCACGTTGCCTTGATGATTTATGGGCTGTTACACGCTCCAGTAAAATCTGTAGACAACATGTTCCTCAGTTTAAGGCCATGTATAAACGACGTGCATTATGTCATCTGATCGTTACGTCTACCTAATAAAGTCTGTTTTGGGTTTGACTTTTAAGAGCTTGTCGTTGAGAAATATCGTACGCCCTCAAATGACAAATTAAAAATTGACTTTCATCATTTTTAAACATATTATATTAGATGAAATATTGCACACCCCGTTTATTTGTACAAGGCTTTATCTGGATGATGGATAATACCAGCTATTTTAAACTTGGCTTTTAGTTTCATACCTCAATAGTGGTAAAGACAATCTTTTCAATGGATGAGAAATACAGCTCCCAAAGTAGCTGCGTCTGTTGACGAAGTGCGAGAATGCGCTCAGGGGGGACTGAGCGCACCAGCTCCGGGACCTGGGAAACAAAAGACGAATTCTATGAGCTTTCTATGTCATCCTGTGGTGCAATTGCGTAAGCGTAATGGCAATGAAGTTCGTAACTTTGAGGGTTTGCTAAGATATTGCTAAGATTGTTAAAATTATAACAATATTAGCAACATTCTAAACTTGACAAGGAAAAACTTCAAGATCTTAGCTTCTTCGTTTTCATGTTTGAAAAACTTTAGATGTCGCTAAAATTGTTAAAATCATCCTTATAATTGCGAACTTCATTACCATTTGGCTTACGCAATAGCACTCCTGGGCTTGTTTCACTCCTACGCTGACCTTAGGGTTGTTTCAAACGTACCTTCCACAACTACACCACGTGGTCGAGCGCATATTTTGTATTGAAAGTGAATAGTAGAATTTACATGTACCACATTTTGCCGTCATTAGGGGGCGTCCATAAATTACGTGAGATGTTTAAGGGGGGGAGGGGGCCTAGTCAAATCTCATCTAATCTTACGTTGGAGAGAGGCGGGGTTTCGGCAAATACCAAGCAATTTTTTTTCTGTTTGAAACAAAAAAAAATTATGCTATTTTGGTCCATTTAATCCAGATTGTACATGCTTAAGATTTAATCTTAATCTCTCGATGAACGAGAGCATACGAGCTGAGTGGCAGCGACTTTTTACAATAACAATCCAACGCGTTTACGTAAGAAACCCACATTTTGAAAAATCTCACGTGAGATTGGGGGATGGGGGAGGGGGTTGAATAAAATCTCACGACATCTTACAAGGGGAGGGGGGGGGGGGGGGAGGGAGGGAAATAAATTAAAAAAAACACCTTACGTAATTTATGGACGCCCCTTTATCGACCGCGTGGGTTCTCTCTTGTCGGTCAACTTTCTTATATATCGACATAACAAGGATGGAAATAATTTTAGTGCAATCAAAATGAGTTTGTATAGGATAATGCAACAACAGAGTGGACACCATTGTCATTAAATCTATTTACCTGCAGTAACAATCGTTCATCTGCCCATATAACAGCGCGGCGCCAGTCAATTCGTTCATCAAATGGCAGCCGCCATCCATTACTGAGCAGGACAGGCACACAGCCTGCTGCCAACGCCTCCAGGAAACGGTATGATCCAAGCCGTCTCCCTCTCGCCACCAGGCAGAATGTCGAATTGGCTAATAACTGCTCATAGTCAAACCTAAAAGTACAACCAATTATATTACACAAAACTCGCTGCAGACATGGTACATTCCATAATGTGCCAAGTTCTCTCAGTGTGTAGGCCATATTATATAGCTCACAAACCTACCACAGTTGAGGATAAAAGTTTATGAAGGGCGGATGCCCTTCATAAACTTTTATCATCTGGTTTTTATTTATTTATTTTATTTTTATTTTTATTTTTATTTTATTTTTATTTTATATTTATTTATTTTATTTTATCATCTGGTTACTGGATAGTAACCAGATGATGCAGTGTAGAGAGGTCACTTGATGGACCAACGTGACAACATTAGGAAGGTGTTGGGGAAAGCCTGTGGATGGATAAGGCTCAAGACCATTCATCATGGCACTGTTTGGGGGAGCCTGAGCACAACTTCCTCAGGCTGATGATGATGTATTAAAAACAACTTGAGTAGTGTATTGATTTTTAAGATGAAAAGTGAATAATAATTAATCCACTGTATAATATAAGTCTAACAATACTTACTTATCATATTCTTTATTATCCTCATCACATCTTTCATCCCTTAGATCTTTCCAAGACTTGCCATGCCGACAAGTAGTAACCAATATGAGCTTATTTCCATCATGAAGATGCCACAATGAGTTTCTTGTCTCACTACCTATTCCGTGAACATATCTCTTGCCTTTGAATGCAAGCAGATGCCGTTTAGGTGCTGGAAAAAGATTGCCTGTGGCTGCCGGTGGAGCACCACCCCTGTCTGGGTGTTCCTTGTGAAACAAAGGCAGTGACACATCAAATCCTTCACGAAAAATTGTCTCAGAAGCACTAGCTCTTGCTAAAATAGCTTCTCCAGGGTCGAAACCTAATGCATCTTCAGCATAGTCAGGCCAAGTGCCAGCATATAAGTTAAAAATCAAATGATTGCGACCATTCTTCCAGTATGGTAAATGAGATAGGCGGGAGCCCACATCTGGAACATGCTCTGGGGATAGTGGGTCTGCATCCAGAGTATCTATCGCAGGCACATAAAGACAAGCCTCAGTAGGATCCCGTGTGGCATAGCGTGATTCTCTTATAACTGACAGCACTTTTCGATACGATGCACTAACTGGTCCTTCACTTGGGTATACATAAATTTTAGGGTCACTGCCACATTTGGAAAAATCGAAACAAGTTTCCATCCGGCAGGGCGCTGGCGGCGCCGCGGCTGATTTCGGCTGTCTCTGCTGCGGTGATGGGGCTTCCTCGAGCTCTTCCAAAGTAGCGAAGGATTTCAATTGCGCTCGGCGGTCACTTCGAGCTAATTCACTCTTCAAATGATAACTTCCAAAATAGAAATAAATAAAAAATGCACAGGTAAGGAATAGAAGAATGAAACGTTTTTTGGCTTGCATAGCTGAATTCCAAAAACCCTGAGCTTTTCAGGGTCTACGAATCCAAGATACAATTCTCACCTCCACCTCCTCTCAGTCAGTACATACCAAAGACCACAGAACACTATTACTCCCGAGACTATAAGTATTGCCAAAGACTATAGTACAAACAAAAGTTGTATTTACAAATAACTCTTCCTTCTGTCCGTGTCCTCGGTAGACAGACAGAGTATACTCAACTCCAGTCTTCCTTCTGTCCGTGTCCTCGGTAGACAGACAGAGTATACTCAACTCCAGTATACTCTGTCTGTCTATGTCTACGGTACGGACGTAGACCGAGACCGAGACTCTGTTTACGGGTACGAACATATTATACTCTGTCCTGTCTACGGTGTCCTCCGTAGACCAAGAATAATCCCGTTTGTTCACGACGCTAGAAGAGTCTACTCAAGACATTTGAGACTCAATGTTTTAGGACAAAAAGGAAAGAAAGGAGTGCACGAAAGGAGCCTCTAAGAGGCGCACTTTAATCCTTTCACTACACTGATTCTTTCATCGACGGTCTCTGACCTAATACAGGATGACCAAGAAAGAATCAGTGACACGATAAGAAGAAGGACAAAAAATTACTTAGTTTAGAAGAAAGTTCTTTATACACGCAAGTTCTGTGGAATATTATTGAAAAGTCACAATATCAAAAATTCATCAGCAAGATAACTACTTCATTATCCCAAATAATCATCATCATTAACCTACAGAAGTCCACTGCTGGACTAAGGCCTTCCTCAAAGAGTGCCACGACGAACGGTCTTGAGCCTTTTCCATCCACGGAATTCCCACAACCTTTTCAGGGCCACCACACCTCAACCACTGGTCACTAACCTATTACAGGATGATCAAGAAAGAATCAGTGACATGACAAGCAAGAAACCATCATATATCTGCGGATATCAAATAAAAACCAGCTCGTATAGCGTAGGCAATAATAATTAGGTATGTTCTATGTTCTGTGCACTAATAGGGAATGCTACGGATGTTCTGTGCTATCCACGTGTCGGTCGTAAGTCGTATCGTATTTATGTCTGTGGTTTTATTCTTTTTGAGGAATTTGTGAATGTGCGTGCTTGTTGGGCTTAGTTTTGGGATTTAGATCGGGAAAGTGAATTGCAGGCTATTTTCCTAGTATTTTGTGACACCCTAAGTAAAATACAACGGTTCTTTCAATGTAAGTATAAACGACGCCGAATATTATGCCTTTTTACGGGCATAGCTAAATATTCTGATTCTGGGTCACCGCACAGAACCGCGCGCGACTGTAACCCGCCATTTTATCTTCGCGTCTCTCATTCATTTTGTATGTCGTCGGCACAAAGCTAGCTGCAGAAGTATTCCCTATTAGTCTGTGGCAGAAGCTCATCTGGTACGTGCATTCGGGCTTCGATGAACAGTAAATTAATTCTGCAGCAGGCCGATTCCATAAAGTACGACACTACCGTAGTACCGACTACCGAGTGTACCCGTACCAACGTACTGGTACACTCGGTAGTCGGTACTACTGCTACTACAAAAACCTATAATTTTTAGGGTTCTGTACCTCATTTGGAAAAACGGAACCCTTATAGGATCACTTTGTTGTCCGTCTGTCAAGACACTTTTTCTCAGAAACGGCTAAAGGTATCAACTTGAAATTAAAATATACTTACCACCTATGGTGCTCTGTGGGCTTATGGTGCCGTATTAAAATCAAAGCTCTAGCTAATGCATTAAAAATATATGGCAATGAATGTATAATTTTTGTATGGAAATGGCAAAAATCAGAAACCTATAAGGTACCAGTTACCTCACAATTCTGAAATTTTGAATGCTTGGAGCTTTTGTAACACAATTTAAGGGAAAACTCTGAAATTGAGAAATTTTGAAGGTTTTTAGGAAACAAAGTTATATTTAGGGTCAATGTCATACAATGACTATGTGAGCGACCGTAAATATAAGTTTGTCAATTCCTACACTTAGAATTTTTATAAATCCATTGTTGCACGACCGGGATTCGAACCCACGACCAATGGTACGGAAGCCTCAGGGCGCGATTCTTAGTGATGTAGGCACGGCACAGTCAGTAGTTACTACTACCAAAGACCAAGCGCGGCCGGCTAGACAGAGCCAACCTCCCTTTAAAGACACTAAGTGCTGTTTTGTGATCTGCTAAAAATCATCGTAGGGGCCGACAATTACTATCAAACTGTATGTACTGTCCCCAAATTAGATTCCATTGAATTGCTTACCCAGATGTCATCACGGGGAAGAGGTTACGGTGGCTACGGTGGACGAGCCAGCTACAGTGGTGGGCGCGGCTCCTACAGAGGTTCATACCGCGGCAGTAATCGTGGCTCGTATGAAGGCCGGGGCGGGCGCGGCGGCGGCTACTCTTCCTACAACAATGACTCCCGCTACACCAGCAGCAGTACCAGATACAGCAATCGAGACCGAGTTGATGATTCATACAAGAAACCTTATAGATCAGTATGTATTGTTTGTTAAACTTAAGGTGCCCTTTATTAAACAAGTACTAATCACAACCAGCCGCAGGGTATAAAGTATAATGATTCAACTCATTTCAGGAAACATCAGGGGGTTACTCTAACCGTGATTATGGTGGTCGTTCAGGATCACCTGAACGCAAGAGGATGAGGATGGAGGTATGTATTCACTGTTGTTTAGGTATTTCTGATTTATCAACACATGATTGGAACAAAGCTTCCCGTGGGGTCATTGTTAATGGAATATACAACTTATTATAATGTAGAAGAAATCTACCAGAAAAGCTTGTGAGGTCATAGAATGTAGTGAAAAGGCCAATCACGCCATGGTAATGAGAGACAAAGGTGGAACTACATCAAGGTTCTGAGAACTTCATTACATAGTGCTATGACATGGAAAGAATTCTTTGAATGGAGATAATTTTCTTCCATCTAGAACTTGATTTTTGAGACATTATTGCTACATCTACACTACATGAAAACCATTCCCAAAAGAAATACAGGTCTGATATCTGCAACTGAAGGAGCTATAACTTGAGACTGGGCAATTGATAAGAGAGCTTTTTGCTTATGCCCACTGTTACCCATTGCTATCCCACATTTACAACTTCAATGTTGTTTTACAACCTGCAAAATGGCAGCAATTCAGTATTCTGAAATTTTCATTTACAATTGAAGCATAGGAGAAAATCTTCAACATGATGCAAATCTAAGATGAAAGCATTATACTATGGAATGGAATGATATTTATCCATTTGTATACAAAAGATTTTCTATTATGTTGTATGAAACATGTATTGAAACTACACAACAATATTATTATTTCGTATCCTAATTAGATACAAATTCATAGCAATATTATGAGCTTACAATATGTACATTGAATTATCAATGAATAAAATGAAAACTTACGATGGTATCCTCGATTATCATACAAAGGAGCACTGCCAAATAAGATGAATGAAACTCAATAAGGTGAAATATCAGATGAAATTGGCAAAAGTCAGCTTACAAAAATTATGAGTTTCTTTATTTGTTAAAAAAAGAAAATAATGTGTATTTCGCTCTTCTAATTACTATGGACAAAATCAGGCATTAACTCAATCTCACTTCAAATGCCTAATCAAGGTAGAGAAATTCGAGTTGCCCATCTCTTCCAAATCGAGGGAATTCCGAGAGTTTTATAAATGTATGTCTATTTTGGGCGAGCAGAGAATGAGGAATCGTTGGATTCTGCCACTAATAATAACCTTTTTATGCAATCCGAAATGTAAGGCATGTAGAAGGAACAAAACAGAGTTATGTACAGGGATCATCGAGCGATAGACGTAGCCACGATGGCGGCAGTCACTATGGCGGCTCGTACGGCAGCAGGCAAGAGTACAGCAGCGAGAGAAGGTCGTTCGGCGGCGAGGAACGCAGACGTTCGCCGTCGCGCGATGGATACCGCAAGTCGGGCGGCATGGGCCCGCCGCGCGAGCCGCTGCGCTCGAGCATGCGGCCACGCGCGCCGCGCCGCTCCTTCCGCGGCCGCACCATGCGCTCCCGAACCCTCTACCGCGGCGCGGCGCGCTCGCGAGCCTCCTTTACCGCGAGGCGATTCCCCGACAGGTCCCTCTCCTTCAGCCGTGTATTCAAACCTGTCAAGAGCCGAAGGTAATTTGACATGTTCACTTCGTTTTTGTAGAAATTGATTTATTTAATATGCAGAAGGATCAGGATAAAGATCAGAATGATAATGATGTCTGCAAAAAGAACTGAGACAAATTGTCACTGAAAATTCCAACCCAAAAGCACCCACAGAGAATATAACTAAGAAGGTATTGAGGTGTTTCCATAGCGATTACCAATGACCTGGTAGACCAATGGATGTTATCAAAGCCACCTGAACCGATACTTGGCATAACTGTTACAAATGGGTAAACAATTTAAAATAATTATTATCTTTTACTATGTGTGCGTGTACATTTTTACACTACTCTTGTGTTACTTTTGTTTTATATTGTTTGTTTAATGAATACCAACTTATACACAGCCCCATCAAAAAAGAAGAGGCATCCTCCACTGATGAGGAATGGGATGTTGATGAAAAAGATGATCCAACTGAAGACAAGCAGGAGCTGAAACTGAAATCGCCAAAGGTATTGATTCCTAACGTGTTAACGATCATATCCAAGCTGTTGCGTGAAACAATATTGGTAGGATTAATGTTCAGGAACTACAGAGCCCGAACGCTACATGCAGTTGCTTGTTTGCCGTGGCACTGATTCTTTCTTGGTCATCCTGTACTAGGTCAGCGACCAGGTTTGGGTATAGTCGCCCTGAAAAGGGCCTATGACCGTCACGTCGGTGAAAAAATCAGTGTATGTAGTGAAAGCATAAAAGTCCATCTATAAGAGGCTACTTTCGTGCACATGTCACACGCCTCCGAATTTTTAGGTTCTAGGACATGCCGGCTTCCTCTCGATGTTTTGCTTCACCGTTTGAGAGCACTAGTATAGCGCACACAAAGTTTTCTAATGGAAACCCCATTAAGCACGACCGGGGCTCGAACCCACAACCTGTGGATCGGAAGGCCACTACCATCACTCCACCACTGGTACATGCAGTGGAAGCAGCTGAAATAACTGAATTCTCAGGCTGATGATGAAGAGGAGGAGCCGCCATCGGATGCGGAAGGCGCCGACGGCGGCGAGGAGACGGACAAGGAGCCGGACGCCGCGTCGGACGCGCCGCTGCGCCGCCCGCGCCCCTACGTGCATCTCTCGTGCGTGCACTGCAAGGACAAGTACCAGACCTTCGCCGTGAGTACACGCACACAAACATACTCGGACACTATTGCAATGACACAAGACGGACTAGGAGCCGGACGCTAAATTACTACTTGCGCGGCGGCATGTGTCAAGTCAAAGCCGCAGAAAACTTAGGCTGCGGTTGCACTGCTGGATGCCTCGCTTAGCGAAAAGAAACTTACGTCCCGTGTATTTACACGGGACCGTCCTCACTATGCGCCTCGCGCCCTTGCTCTCTAGTCGCCTAGCATTTACCAAAGTAAACCACTGTGTTGTCAGTTTCCTGGTTTTTCCTCGATAGACGCCAAGTGTGTAATAGGTAGATGATACAGAATAGATTGTAGAAGAAACTTTGATGGCCAATTAATAGAGAACATCATTTTCAAAGAGTATTTATTCTCAAGCAAGAAGTATTCTCTGAAAGTAACAATTTTCTAGCTATAAAGTCATCTTTACGTACACACAAGCTACAAGAAAGACCTAAGAAAATACTGTAGCCTACCAACTATACTACCTCCAGATGCATCTAGTGCACCATGTACGAAAGCAAGCCACAAAGTGGAAGAGATTAAAAAAAATATTTTGTATTCCTGTAGAGTTACGCGAAGCACTTGATGTCGTCAAAGCACCGCGCAGCGATGAGCACGGTGGCGCGGCGCCACAAGGCGCAGTTGCTGCGTATGCGCGTGGCGCAGCGCGGGGCGCAGCGTGAGCTGGAGGCGACTGCGGGTGCGGATTTAGCTTCCCGCACCACGTTCTGCCTCGTGTGCCGCCTCAACCACCGCACCACTCGCCATGCCCACAACCTGACGGACACCCACCGCGCTATGAAGCGTTTCCTAATGCCTTTCTGCCGCATTTGCCGCATGACCTTCCGCTCACCGATGATTTACGAGCACCACATCAGCTCCTTGGATCATCTGAAGGTGATTTAAAAAAAAACACTTATGTACTCAAATCACACAAATCATAAATACGAAAGTATCTCTCTACCTGTCTGTCTCTAAGGTTTTCATGACTTAACAGCTGAACTGATCTAATTCTAAACAGGGGTTGTAAGACCTGCACTGACTTCCCTCTGTGGGGTGTTTTGTGCAGCTGAACTGATCTTAATGAAAACTGTTAAGGACATGTTTCTTGTTTTTTTAATGCTAACCTAGTGTTATTCCTCAGAGAAAGGCAAGCCAAGCCAATCGCCGTGCTGTCAGTCCGAAAGCCGAAGCCAGTGGAGATGAGGGCATGGATGTTGATTTAGACAACTTCATGACTCTAGATTCTGTGGGAGATGTGGATGGTAAGTTTAAATAAAAAATGATAGAAACCTGTGCTGCATGGTTTAGCTTATATAAAATAACAAATATTTTTTTTAGAAGTGGAAGATGATGACTCCGGTGGCGAAAAGAAGGATGATGTGTCGCCAAAGGAGCCCAAGAAAGAGATCAATATCGGCAGCGAGCATATCAAAAAAGTGGAGGTAAGTAATTGAATTTACATGTGTACAAAGAAATATAAATGTTATTTTCTTGTAGAAAACTAAATCAATGATGGTCAAGTGCGGAGGATAACTCAGTCCTTTTCACAGAAGTCCTTTAGGGAGACGCTGTAATCTTCGTGTAATATAATTTTGCCATAGTACTTTTCTAGTTCCGCTGATGGCCGCGAAAGAAGTCCTTCTTTCGTGAAACAGTGGAATTATTACGTTTATTCCTGTTTCACGACGTTATATTCATCGACGCCATAAATTCACTAGTATCAACCATAGATCACGTAAAAGCTCTTACGCTCAATCAGAAAATAGAAAGAGATAGATTCTAAGTGTTGATATCTCTAAGAGTGAGTGGTCAACTGTTGACCACTCACACTTGTTGGTTTACGAACTTGGAATAGAAAATAGAGAAATAGAGTTGATTAATTGACTTACTTCCTGTGCACTATGTACTGCGTGGTTATGCGCAGCGCGATTATGCATGACGTTGGTTTTGTGTTGATGCAAGGTGTGGTACTGCGAGCTGTGCCGAGTGTACCTGCCGCGCGTGGAGGCGGGCGGCGCCGAGGAGACGGACGCGCTGCGCCGCCACTGCCGCCTCCGCATCCACCTCGGCCGCTACGTGCAGCACCGCGACACGCGCACGCTGCGCAAGCACGCCGAGCGCATCCACCGACAGTTGCACCAGCAGATAGGTACCTACCTCAGAGCCCAAGGGGCCCTTCTTACAGTACAATAAGTTTGTGAGGATGTTTGTGGTTCAATCACGCCGTAACGGTTTAACCGATTTCGATGAAAGTTGAAATAGACAGTTCTTTGCCTAGAATAGCATATAGGGTACTTTTTATCCAGAACTCACGCGAGCGAAGCTGCGGGCGCAAGCTAGTGTAACTATGAAGATCAGTGCAGAGGAGGGATAAAAAAGCTGCAAAGTGACTGATTCACTTACTAAACAACTGAAACTCAACACAAATAACACCCAACAGTCACATAATCCTGACCCCGTACTTGGATTCCCTGTGTCGTGGATATCAGAAACTATAGTACTATGCTATAGTACCACTATCGAACCCGCTACCGTTGCGTCTCAGACGGGCACTCGCCCGCTACGCCATGCGCCACCGAGGTAGTCATAACCCTATTTACTTATGCAAAATTACTCTTGGACTCTAGACTCTCGGGTGGCTAGTTTAGCAGCCTCCACCCGTCACGCAAAAAGGGCCCACCTGCGGCCTAATTGCGGAAACAAGTACACACACCAAGTACCAAGTTACTCTTGGACTCATCCATCCTCACATTTTACTTATTTAAGAAGTTTTATATTGATTTGGTTACAGAAGAAGGGAAGGATGCTTCTGCTAATGAATCAGGAGATAAAGTCAAAACTGAAAAATCTGAATCTGAAGAAACTAAAAAACTAGAGAATGGAGGTGATGCATCACTTGCTTCAGGTAATTAAGGAAGAAGCATTCTTGTATTATAACCAGTTAGTTACTACTCATGATAATAATGGATTGAATAACAACATAGCTAATAACAGCAAGGTGCTAACAGGGTGACAGAAAAGTATGTAATCGCCTGAGGTGTTGTGTTCCTAACGCCCAACATTATAACATAACATCGTTGTAACATTTTTGTGGTAGCATGACCATGCATATTTACTTATTTTATTGTTTTATTTTTAAAGGCAGTGAAGATAAGTTGTGGGCTGATGTTGACAAAGACATCGGTGAATTTTTACGTGAAGTTGACCCGCAAGGCAACGAAGACAGCGGTGATGAAGAAGATCTTGGCAGGTAACATTTTCATGGATACTAACCGACGAAGGACGCGAAGCGACTGATTCAAAAAATTTCAACTAGACTCTATTTTATTTTTCTATGGCTAATACTCACAATCAAACACACCGTGAGGCACGAAGGCCTTCGTGCGCTATGTAGAGGCGCGCTGTTGTCTTTTCAGCCGTCAAAAAGTCGAGTTTATGTTATTTATCAAATCAGAGGTTTTGCCCCACACCCTTAAAAATAGTTTTTTCGTTAACTTACATGTTTTTTTTTTTTTTGCAGATATGATAAGTTCCGAAAAAGTGACAAGAAGGTCAAGAATGGAGACAGCGCTGAAAATGAAGCAACGGCAGTAGACACTCCCACTGAAAAAAATAATACAGAAATAAAGACACCTGCATAAATTGATAATATTATCACCTAAAAATGTAGAGTTACATAAGTTTTATGATTCATTATTTAGCATGAAATAAGTATGTTATTGTATTCTTAATATAAGCGATGCTGCTTAGAATATATTGTTAGAAGGAATAAAATACTGGTGTAGATTCTGATGAGGGTTTTGAGCTAAACCAAATTTCACAGGACTACAAAATACAAATACAGGATAGAAAGTTGAGATGGGACAAGCAACTAGAACCTTTGCAATTGAAGGAAAACGTTTGTAAGGGACTAAAGGCATTGCACACCATAATGACTAATCACCAATTATTACTCGCCTCCAAAGAGTACATGGTATATACGGAAACTCAGTTTAACTTAGGTTTAGTGTAGTCTCCAAACGTTTTCAGAGTTCTTCAGAGAATCTGTCAATAGCTTTTCATTTTGTAATTATTTTGTTATGAATTCTTATGGCTATAATATTTTTTGTTTTGGTTCCTGTTCCTAAATTAAAAGGATGATCATCCGGTCGCTGGGAACACCTGTATCTCCGTATCTTACCTTAATCCGTAAAAAGCTTAACTTTTAGTAGTTCCTGTGTTTTTATTTTTATTGTACCCCCACACGACAGCGTAAACGCTTATGTGCTGCCAGCGAGTGTGTGGAGTTTAGGCGTATTCGCCGTCATCGCAGCCTGTCTCAGGACAAATAAAGGTCATTCAAAACACTCTTCTAAGTTTTACGTGAAAGGGTTACACACTCAAGATTAGCAGCTTAGCTCCATCTCAACATTCCAGTTGTCCTGTTATAAATAGACTGAATAGAGAAGACCATTTAAAAGTCGCTGACGAATGCTCAGAATCAACACCACTATTACATAATAGAAAAAGTACCTATGCCTTTATCACCAATTCCCTAACGACAATCTAATATAACGTTACCTGGGAATGGCGGATGTTATGAATACTTGTAGGAACACAGCAGGCACTTGCAAGACTTGATGAGAAAGGTATCGCCAGCAGCATAGTGACGTTAAGGTTTATCACTTTCTTACCTATTTAAAATTCAGCAATACAAATAATGACCGCGTAGTGTAATCAATTTGGTACCTACTTAGTATGAAAACGATAGGTAGGTAGGTACCTAAATAATTAAGTTTGTTTGACGGTAAGAAATACTTGTTTAGTAATAAACATACTATAACTATGAAATGTTGTTTTTATTTATGAAACAATGTATCCTGTTGAATAGCATCATCATTCCATTATGGAAATAAATTTGTCTAGTTCAGGGCACATCATCGATATAAAGGGTACCTGGGATGCCATCGCTAAGCCACTCTTCTATAGGTGAAACAGGTATTTACTGACACGCACGTCTTCCCCCTTCCCTACCTATGCCCAGCAGTGGAACATCAATAGGTGAATGAAAAAAAAGGTACTCAATGGCAGTAATTTACGAATTTGCGGCTTATTTTGCTTGGTCGCTGTCACTTGCTATCAACCTACAGTGCGATACGTAGCCAGCTATCAAACCTCCTGAAAAAGGCATGACCTGAGACAGCATGATGCTGGAGTAACAAAACTGGTGATTCCGCACTTTTCTTTTGTATCATAAAGGAAAAGCCATACTGGGGGGTAAAGAAAAATTTTGTATTTTTTCAGAGTTTATTTAGCAAATCACTTCTTAGACTTAGCTTCCTTTGCAGCAGTTGGAGCCTTAGTGACATCATCGGGGTTTTCTGCAGCATCCTTCAGCCTCTTGGCACGGATACCAACCAGCTTGGCAAGGGAACGTGCCTATAAAGAAAAACATGAAATAAATAATGGAAAATTAAAATAGGCGAGCCGAATAAGGCACCTTTTATGCCTAAAAAAAATGTCACTTACGCCTCTGAGGTACAGGTAAGCGTTGAAGTTCTTCTCGTCTTCAGTGATAGCCCTGGCGATGGATTTAGGTGCTGGTTGTTGGACAGGCATCAGAGGACCACGGAGCTGGGTAGCAAGCTTGCGCTCCTCTTCGTTGGCTTCACCCTTCAGTACCTGTCGAATCAACATTTATTTTATGAAAATGTACTTTGCACTATGGATTAGTGTTGGACACTACCAATTAGACAATATGCTTGCTTAATTTGGGATTAAAGTGTGCCTCTTAGAGGCTCCTTTCATGCACATGTGACATTTCTTTGAATTTATCAGTATATATATTTAGTAGTAACATATCAGTATTTTTTTATAGTTAAATCAGTATTCCTTGCATTGATTTAGAAACATTAATAGCCCATTGTGTACGAATGCAAACTATGCCTAATTTCATGAACAGAGAAAATAGAAAAGTTTGATACTCAAATAAATATAAATTATCATAAAATATTTAAGACCGGAACTGCATCTAATTATTATTAGTTTTTAGGAGTAAGTGCTAAATATAGCAAACTAAACTCCAGAAATAATTATAAATTTAACACCATGCAACACCCGAGACAAAATCATACAGATTTTTAAACAAAGATTTTTTTATTTGTATTAATTGTGTGGACACACACAGGACTATACATACATACACTCAACAAACCCACAGATAGTATAATACTATACTAGCAAGACAACGCTGAACCTCCTTCCAGCAGTTGAGCAATAAAAAGGAGTCACTCAGGAATATTGTAGCTTTCCATTGTTGACAGAGTTTTCAAAATCAGATCTAGTGATAACCCCATTATACAAAATTTGTTCTAGAGGACTGAAGTATTAGTATAGATGTACCCTCTTAACCATTTATTACTAGGTACCATTAATCTTTTACCCTCGAGATTACTATTTAGAAACAAGGACTGCTGCTTTTATTAGTTAACCAAAATGTTAACTACTTATTTAGTAATTAATCTTACCTTCTTGCCCTTAGGGAAGAGAATGAGACGAGCTCTGTATTCCTTCAATCTTTGAACATTCACTTGTAGAGACTCAACAGACTTGTTACGTCTGCGAGGGTCGACTGAGATGCCAATAGTTCTGGCAAAAGCAGCACTAAGTCCAGCTGCCTGAAAAATAAGTTGTGACAATTTTAACAATAGCGAAACTTGTTATAACTAATGTGAATTAATTTTATGGTGGGTCTAATCAAGAAATTAGTGGTTTAATTATGCAGTCATTTTTGGAAAATAAAACACTGCACAGCTAAAACAGATGACCGTCACTAAGATCTGTCGGCAAAACTGTACATTGTGCAAGTGATATAAATCATCTATAGATTGTTTGTAACAGTCATTAGATGGCTCAACTGTTTCTTATGTATTTTGTAAATATTAACTTGTATTAGTTTTAAGTTTCATACTGTAAATAAAGATTATTAAATCATGTTAATTAAAATGTAACATTTATTTAATACATGAACTTCAATTATTTTGAAAAATAGTGTCTGGTCTGTATTGCTTTTTATTAACTTATACAAAATTCTATGATAGAAATGGGTCATCAAATGAAAACATAACCAAAACAAAGTATTGGTGTCAGAAGCAGCTACTACAGGTACTCTGGTAAATTCACATAAAACTTACTCTGATTTCGCGAAGAGTAAAGCCTCTACCGGCGCGTACTTTAGTGTGGTAGCGCACAGTGGGGCATCGCACGACAGGTCTCAGGGGTCCGGCAGCAGGGCGAGGAGCGACGGCTTTGGCCTTCTTTATTCTGTTTTGTTTCCTGCGGTGGCGCCTTGCAGGTTGGTTAAACCACGTCTTCACAAATCTCTGCCAATCTTTGTGGAAGTGCCCATTGGGGATCATATTATTTCCCTTCCCCATGTTTGTATAACTACAGCTATACCTAAAATTGTATGTAAAAAATAAATTATGTGTTCGATTCCTCGGTAAGACAAGGCTCTAAACTTTTAAGAGCTTTCTCAAAATTTCAAGAGATTTATTCAATAAATAGAGATTAAAAACACAGAAACTAACCAACACCAAGGAAATGTTTAGAAAAAGAATCCAATTTGACGTCTGTCTGACACTTGACAGTTCAATTCAAAATTCAATTTCTTTTTTTTTTTAAGTTTTTCCCCTTTCGGGATGGCTATGACATCTAGGCCTTACCGCCAAGTCTTACGTGTATTTTATCTTGTTTAATTTGTTTATCTTCCTTAATTTTCTTACGTTAGTCATGGTCAAGTCACCGTCTAGTCAAGTCAAGTTCAGTTTTAGTAAGATATGATGGTGGCTATTTTACTAAAACCTCGAGGGACCTCTAGGTGCCAACTCGAAAAATGACGATACACGCAATCATTCTATTTCACTTCACTTGTGCGGTTTACTCAAACAATATTACGCAAAACACCACCATAATCACACAATATTATTCAATTTAACACTAGTTTTGTAAAATAAATTGAAAGCACAACATCACTTCGCAAGTTCCCGCCAAAAAGTCTCAAAATTCAAATCATTCAATCAATCCGGGTCGTCCACAAGCTCTCTTGGGAGTTGCAGGTAAGGGCCTCGGGCTCGTGTTTCCATCAAGTTCAATTCACTTCACATCTTAATCACACACTTGGCATTGACACTACTAAGAAAATGATTGAATTGAAGTGCACCTGCTAGAAGGTGACCAAATCGGAGCGTAGCGGCTAGCGGCTATAATATCTTTGGCCAAAACACAATCCATACCTAACAAACCAAGCAAGCGAGACATATTTTCGGTAATCGTCCGTAATGGTCGTGGTAAGTACTCTGGGGAGCCAGCGCGGTCCCCATAATAAATAAGGGCCCCTATATCCAGCAAATAGCAATGGACTAGACGGACATACGTAGTATTAGCCCCTTCGTCCATGACGCTACGCAAAAGTGACGGAACTCATTAGAAACTAGAGTTGCGGACTGGTTGGAAACTCTGACGCGTCCACGACGCTACTGGAATTTCCTGAAACTCGAGTGACTGAGTACACGATTTTATGTGAACAAAGTTTTGAAAACGAAAATAATTAACATGACTAGTGATAATTCGAGTGATGGCATGGAATTATTACTTCTCCAGTCACATAGACGTCAGAATCACTTATAATTACTTTTTATTCGTTCATTTTTCAACAGTTTCTCGAAACCGCCTGGCGACCGGCATGTCGAGTCGCCAGGAGACTAGTTACAAACGCGTTCCTTTTGAGTAGCGCCGTGGACGGACGCGCATTGAAATACTAGTGCTATCGCAGTCAGGCTACTCATAAGTGACTACAGTTTCAGTCGCGTTCCTTTTGAGTCGCGCCGTGGACGAAGGGGCTTAGTATTAGGTCTGCGGAGGACATACACACAGTCTCGCCTCACTCAATTCACTAAAACACAATAGATAGTGCTTTTCGAGATTGTTCTATTATATTAAGATAAATATTGATGGGATTGGCGCGAATGATTGTATTTAATTCTTAAAAATTGTATGTACATTTAATGTTCAATTGTATCAACTGGCTGGAATTACACCAGTTTTTTTTTTATGTTTCCACATGTTGGCAAGAGCGGCGTGACTCGACCCGCCATTTTGATTTTAGTTAAACGTCACCTTTTCCTTTGGTGAGCAAGGTGTGTTCACGCGAGGTTGTGTGTCCCCTGGAATAAGGCCACACAATCCTCAGAATTTCGTGAAATAATCTTGTAAAATAAAAAAAAAAAATCATAAAATTCACAAAATCCAAAAAAATAGTAAAATAAGAAAAACAAACGGGAATCACTTGATTTTAGTTAGTGTACGTAAGCGTGCAACGTGGTCTGAGGAATGCGATAGTCATTGTAAAGAGAAAGTGAAGTTGTTCTTTGACTTGGTATCGTGTTAGAAGTCTGTCTACGTGAAAGCGCATCAAGCAGATATCCAAGATGAATCCTGGACCACCAAATTACCCAATGGCATCCTTATATGTCGGAGATTTGCACTCCGATATCACCGAAGCCATGTTGTTTGAAAAATTTTCAACGGCTGGTCCGGTTCTATCCATACGCGTTTGTCGCGACATGATAACACGTCGATCCTTGGGCTACGCTTATGTCAACTTTCAGCAGCCTGTTGATGGTAAGTGTACTTCTATTATTTCGTTTAGTGAGCGTACCTACCGAACTCAACTTAGATTTGCCAAAAAAAAATCGTCAAAATAACCTACAAAAACTTCCCATATGGACTAAAAAAAATCTGAATTGTCTGTAAATTTGTATTTGTCTGTACAATCAATCCTTCGTTGTGTGTACCTACATAATATTGCGACGTCTGTTGCTACATACCTGAAACATAAAATTTTCTTTTTTTGTTTTAGCTGAAAGAGCTCTGGACACTATGAACTTTGATATAATCAAAGAAAGACCAATTAGAATCATGTGGTCCCAGCGTGACCCTTCCCTACGCAAGTCTGGAGTTGGAAATGTTTTTATCAAGAACCTTGACAAAACTATTGATAATAAAGCAATGTATGACACATTCACTGCATTTGGAAATATATTAAGCTGTAAGGTGGCTCAAGATGAACATGGTGCCTCCAAAGGTTATGGTTTTGTTCACTTTGAGACTGAGGAAGCAGCTAACAAATCTATTGAAAAAGTCAACGGAATGTTATTAAATGGTAAAAAAGTGTATGTAGGCAGATTCATTCCTCGTAAGGAACGCGAAAAGGAACTGGGAGAGAAAGCCAAGCTCTTCACAAATGTTTATGTCAAGAACTTTGGAGAAGACTTCTCAGATGAAATGTTGAGGGACATGTTTGAGAAGTATGGTCACATTACAAGTCACAAAGTAATGTATAAAGATGATGGACATTCCAGAGGCTTTGGATTTGTAGCCTTTGAGGATCCTGACTGTGCTGAAAGAGCCTGCATGGAATTGAATGGCAAGGAACTGGTTGAAGGCAAACCATTGTATGTAGGACGTGCTCAAAAGAAAGCAGAACGTCAAAAGGAATTGAAACGGAAGTTTGAACAACTGAAATCTGAACGCTTGACTCGCTTCCAAGGAGTTAACTTGTATGTTAAAAACCTGGATGATACAATTGATGATGAGCGCCTGCGCAAAGAGTTTGCTCCCTTTGGCACCATTACATCTGCCAAGGTATGTCAACAAACACACAAATTGTCTTCTTACCTTAAAATATTTAATTTGTTTGTGACAGGATAGAGTTGCAATAATTAAGGTTTTATTACCACTTTTTGGATGAACACTTACTTTAAATTTTATAGTATAGAATCAAGTAGGGTTGTGTGAATCTATCTACTCTAAACTAGAGGTGAAAGTTGGTATGTAAGAGGTAAACTCTGGAATGTCTGAACTGATTCAATAAAAATATTTGCCTAAAAGATAGAAATTCTTTCTATCTCATCTCACTATACAATATAGGCAAATTTTTATCCAACTACTATGCAAGCAAAGCTGTGAGCGAAAGTTAGTTGTATAATAATGCTGTTACTGTCAACCTGTATCATTTCATTGTTGGTCAAAGGCCTCCCCCCATCTTCTCCATTCACTTTGACCCTTTGCTAATATTTGACAGTGTTTGTTTACTAATCTTTGTTTTTTTTAGGTAATGCTGGAAGATGGACGCAGCAAAGGCTTTGGATTTGTGTGTTTCTCCTCTCCAGAAGAAGCCACTAAAGCTGTGACTGAAATGAATGGACGCATAGTTGGTACTAAACCTCTTTATGTGGCTCTAGCACAACGCAAGGAAGATCGTAAAGCCCATCTGACATCTCAATACATGCAGCGCATGGCTAGTGTTAGAATGCAACAAATGGGACAAATTTTCCAACCTGGTGGAGCAGGAGGCTATTTTGTGCCAACAATACCTCCAGCCCAGCGGTTCTATGGCCCAGCACAAATGACTCAAATCAGACCATCTCCTCGCTGGACTGCACAGCCGCCTGTTCGTCCAAACGCTCAATCAGCTGGGTCGGGTTATCCAAATATGCAAGCAACTTTCCGTCCTGCCCCGAGAGCACCCGCTCAGGCCGCTCTACGCTCTTCCTTGGGAGCTAGACCTATTACAGGTCAGCAAGGCGTAGCTGGACAAGCATCGATTCGTGCACCACTTGTCAACCAAGGTGGCCGACCTGCTGGATACAAGTATACAGCTAACATGCGTAACCCACCAGCACCCCAACCAGCTGTCCATATACAAGGTCAAGAACCACTTACGGCAACGATGTTGGCTACTGCACCTCTCCAAGAGCAAAAGCAGATGCTTGGTGAACGTCTCTTCCCTCTTATTCAGCGAATGCATCCAGACCTTGCTGGGAAGATAACTGGAATGTTGTTGGAAATAGATAACTCTGAACTGCTTCACATGTTAGAACATGGGGAGTCCCTGAAGGCTAAAGTCGATGAAGCTGTGGCTGTTTTGCAAGCTCACCAGGCGAAGCAGCAAGCTACCAAAAAGGAATAACATCTCTGCACCTAAGCTGGTTGTTCTAAATAGACCACAATCAGCATTTACAAGACATTTGTTCTTGATACATTTTTATTATGCTTTGAACACTATATGAAATAGTTATTACATAATATTGATCCCGCTAATAAAAATACATTATAAAAATTGAAAAAATAAAAAAGTGGATTATGCTCCTTTTAGTATATGAAATTTTATATCAGGGAGTGTATTTCTGCAAACAAAAATAATGTAACTGTATAAATAAGAGTTATGCCCATACTCGTAACTCTTTGACTTTTTACATTGAATAAGAAGTTTGTTTTATGTTTTACGACGATAATATTATATTTCTTGTCTTGTATCCCAAGAAATGGAGTTGGCTATTTTGTTCTTTCATGTATCTTTCTTTCCAATCAGATTACAACATTGGAACTTGTACCTTGGATTGTAAACAAGGTCCTTCAATGTAACTGATTATTTTACTTTCAATATGTATGTATTTGTTTCAATAAATATTGTATTCTTTGGAATATCCTTATTCATTAATGATGTTTTATTTTCTGAACCCTAGATAATGGATAGAACTCATCAAGGTAGTTAGGTATAGCAATGCGGCGGCGCACAGTGGTTCGATTGTATGGAGGAGGTCGGACATAGGTGACTAAAAATCACAAAGTCGTAATTTCCGTTCGCGACTGATAGTGCCATTCGATTGCTGAAAATGAAAGTGGCAGCATGTGTCTGGAGAAAATGTGCCACTAAGCCCCTTCGTCCATGACGCTACGCAAAAGTGACGGAACTCATTAGAAACTAGAGTTGCGGACTGATTGGAAACTCTGACTCGTCCACGGCGCTACTGGAATTTCCTGAAACTCAGTCACTCAGTACACGATTTTATGTAAACAAAGTTTTGAAAACGAAAATAATTAACATAACTAGTGATAATTCGAGCGATGACACGGAATTATTACTTCTCCAGTCACATAGACGTCAGAATCACTTATAATTACTGTTTATTCGTTCATTTTTCACACAGTTTCTCGAAACCAGTCGCCTGGCGACCAGCATGTCGAGTCGCCAGGAGACTAGTTACAAACGCATTCCTTTTGAGTAGCGTCGTGGACGGACGCGCATTGAAATACTAGTGCTATCGCATTCAGGCTACTCATAAGTGACTACAGTTTCAGTCGGCTTCCTTTTGAGTCGCGCCGTGGACGAAGGGGCTAAATGATAAGAACCTACCATAAAAATCCCAGAACGAAAATCGACGAAAATACACGTTCTTTTCACGTTTAAAGTTTGCTTCCCATACAATGAAATCAGTTTTATGCCATTTACTCCATAACTATAAGTCCAGGCTCAAAGTGCAATATAAGATTGTTTGATTGTTTTTAAAATAGCAATCGAATGGCACTATCAGATTTATGAAATTACGACTTTGTGTTTTTTCACCTATGTCCGACCTCCTCCATACAATCGAACGATCGGCGTCGTGTGTGTGTATTTCCGCTTAGCGACAAAGCTCGATTGGCCAGTAGGTTGTAGGTAGGTACAGTACTCTAAAAAGGTATCATTTTTCAAATATGGGGTCAAATCAGTTCAAACTCAATTATTCAGCTGTGTATATACCTACATGCAATGCAATTAAATTTTTGAGAGAAAAAATAGTCATCCTGGAACTATAGCTATCTTTATTAAATAAACACACTTTACATTTTGTGAAAATATAAACAAAATAAATCTTAGATAGATGTGTAAACTGAATCAAATACAAATAATGTTATTGCAACACAAGACCAATTTTATTTGGTGTCATTCCTGGGCATCTCCAATTATATAAATAATATTGTAAATTTCCATCACCAATACCAAACTTAAGTGGTTCTAGGAACTCCTTGTTGTCCATTAGATCCAGGGCATTGAAAACATCAAATCCTGAATTTTTTGCAGTTATTAGTGCATCAAGCATCAGGTCGATCCATGGCGTCTTGGTAGACACATTGTAAAATGAATAAGCAGCTTTCAGTGTTTTGTGTACAGGATGGTACACCACAGTTGAAGGCAAAGTGTAATAACTAACAAAATCTGTTATAACACCTTCAGGCGTTTCAACAACAAAGCTGTCAATAATTCCACCTTGGGGTGCAAACCAATGCTTAAATTCTTCTTCTTCAAAAACTGGTGCTAAATCAAATTTCCTTAAATAGCCATTCAATAAATTCACAACCTTGGTGCTATCTTCAATATCCATTTTACGAAAGCCAGGTGTCCTTGGGGCGTCAGGAAGCTTAAACAACTTGAGGGTTCGCTGCATGGTCATATTCCTTGACAGGTGGCTGAACTTGATATCAATCAATTTTTTTGGATTCAGAGACCTGTGCCAGTAACGGCACGTAGCAACAGGTTTTGGCAATACAATGCCAGCAGTGTACACACCTTGAAATATCCCAGTTAAATTGACTCTTCGAGTTATCTCTCTGATCAGCACTGGTGCGACTCGCTTGGCCCTAAGCTTTTTATGCACGCAAAGGAAGTTTATTTCAACAACAGTTTGCACATGCTCATATATCCTTAGCTGAGCTGGTATTGCAGATATAAATCCAACTAACCTGCCAGATTTTACAACACGCACCCCACAGTGCCATTCCATCTTCCAGCCGGGAGGCTGCAGAGCCCATTTCAGAAACTCAGTTTGGTAATCAAACCTAAACATGCAATCATCGTCCTCAACATAGTTCTCATTGAGAAGAGTGTACAGTTCCTTCAGTACCAGGGGTTCATTTAAATTTAGTGTATCCCATTGAAAGCCATCTGGCAGTGTATAAGGTTCAGCCCTTATTTCTTCGGGTGCTTTAGGTTGTTCAATGGGTTCATTACAATTGATCTTTTCATCCATCTTGGGTACAGGCTGTGTTGACCAGAATTGGTAAGATTTATTTAGAGCCTCCTCGGTAGTTTTAGCCGGTTTTTGATGCAAGTTCAGAACTTCCATGGCCTTTTTTATATCTTTTAGCGATAAGTTAGGAGCATCACTCGAAGTAGGCACTGAAATTATGCCATCGGTCAACGTCGAAATACTTTGGTCTCCTTCTCCACCATCCCGCTTTTTTTTGCTTTTCTTTTTTTGAAGATCTTCATTGTCATTTTGGATTTCAATAGGCGGTAGTATTTTAGAATCTTCCATAGCGATTTTAGGGGTATTTTGCTGTTGAAACCGATCCAATTCAAGGAAAGATACCTAAAAACCAGTAAGTAATCACACACACTTAAAACAGTGTTGCCAGCAGAGTTTGTCAAAAGTTAACTAAAATGCATAAAAAAAGTGACCTTTTAGTGTGAAAAGTAACCTTTCATATTTTTTCCAGTAGTAGGATTAAACATTGACGTACAGAATATGATGGTTGTATTAGCATACAGAATTATGAATGATTGAGTAATGTTTTCCATTTTAATTTGCAATTGCAAGCTACTTTTTTTTTAAACAACTAAATTAAAAATAAGTAACCTTTCGAGTGATAGAGACGTAACCTGAAGGAGTTAAAAAACACTTAAAAGATTACAAAAGTAACCTTCTGGCAACGCTGACTTAAACAGTGCTGCCACTGACTGCCAGTCGGATCTTGTCAAAAGTTACCTGAATGAAAAGCTGAGAAAAGTCCCATCTTTTTTTTTTTAATCTTCCCTTTCGGGCTGGCTATGGCATACATGCCTTACCACCAAATCTTACGTGTATTTTTTCTTGATAATTTGGTAAACTTTCTTCATTTTCTTGGGTTAATCATCGTCAAGTCAAGTTCAGTTTTAGTAGGATATAATGAGGGCTATTTTACTAAAACATCGAGGGACCTCTTGGCGCCAATTCGAAAAATGACGATACACGCAATCAATTCATGTCACTTCACTTGTACGGTTTACTCAAACAATATTACGCAAAACAACACCGCCATGATCACACAATATTATTCAAATTAACACTAGTTTGGTAAAATAAATAGAGAGCACTACATCAATTCGCAAAATCCCGCCAAAAAGACCCCTTCATATTTTTTCCAGGAGTAGGATTAAAAATTGACAGACAGAATTGTTGGTTGTATTAACTTACAGAAATGTAGATGATTTAGTAATGTTTTCCTTTTTAAGTTGCAATTGCGAGCTACTTTTTTTATCCAGCTCAAATAAAAATAAGCAACCTTTCGAGTCATAGAAGTAACCTGAAGGAGATAAAAGTCACCTAAGGTAACAAAAGTAATCTTCTGGCAACGCTGCACGTACCCTAAACAGAGTATAATATAGACCGGGCTAGCGCGTATACCCGAGCAAGACGAAAGTTCGTATAATCCAGCCAATTAGAAATGGATATTTTTGTGCGTGGTTCTAGGCATGAGAATGACCATGCAAAATATCCATTTCTAATTGGCTGGATTATACAAACTTTCGTCTTGCTCGGGTATACGCGCAAGCCAGGTCTATGTTATACTCTGTTTACGGATATCATAGACAGCGCCATAGCCAGACCTAAAGGGTTAACAAGGGGAACATTTAAAAAAACGTTGATCGCCTCCCTCCCAGGACATACGTAGTATTCCTTTAGTCTGTGCCCAGGACTTTTGGCGGGAACTTGCGAAGTGATGCTCTCAATTTATTTTACGGACTTCATTTTTAGCAATTTTTGAAAGTTGTTTAGCCCGAAATAAAACGGATTTTCTTTTTCTCGTGTTTTGTTGACTTTTGTTGTGTAATCTTGGTGGCGTTTTAACCATTAACCCTTAGGATCTTTGCACGAGTGTAGGCAAATCGAACGGGGGTTTATTAAATGATTTTCATTTTTGACTAAAAATGCAGTTTGATGTTTTGAAGGAAAAACGGCACCATTTTCTTCTGAGCAAACTTGACACTAATTACTTGACACTGGCAAGATTGACTGTAAAAACAACAGATGCCATAAAAAGAAAAAATGAATGAAATTAATTTATTTTACAAAACTAGTGTTAAATTGATTAAGTATCGTGTAATAATGGTGGTGTTTTGCGTAATATTATTTGAGTAAACCGCACAAGTGAAGTGAAATAAATAGAATGAATCGTCATATTTCGAGTTAGCACCAAAGGGTTCCTCGAGATTTTATTAAAATAGCCACAATCTTAGCTTACTATAAATAAATTTGACTTGACTTTACGATGACTTGACCATGATTAAGAAGCAAAATGAAGAAGAATGGTTTAAAAAAAACGATAAATAAACGTAAGACTTAGTGCTAGATGCCATAGCCATCCCGAAAAGGAAAAAACTTCGGCCCTCCCACCCAAGTTGCGAAGTGTGCGTCAGGTGAGCAGGAACAGCGACATTAGACGGGAGCTTCTGGACTTCTGACCATGCTATCATTTAGTGATGAATTTGTCATTTATTTGTACCTATTTGTCAGAATTTGTACCGCTGTAGTTTATGATATTTTGCGAATTAACAGTTTCCTGCTGGCCTGACGTCAACGCAGCAGGAACAATTCTGTCCCGGGTAAACCGCTGCACATTTGATAAAACTAAGTTTGCCATCATTTAGTGCCTAATTTGTCATGTCTACCTACCATTTGTCATCAATTTTGGTTCAGTAGAAGCGAAGATATCGCGACAATTAGTTTTGGCATTGCAGACCGGAAGTAAGTGATCTCTTCCGGTACAAGTATTTTCACTTGATTAATCGTTAGCCGTAGCTTATTTCCAAAGCTGTGACAGATCAATGGATTGTGCATAAACTATTCTTTCGGGTTGTAATCAAGTCTTGTCGATTACAACTGTATTTCTCCCAATATACAGTTTGTTAGCAAAACGGACGCCATTTTGTAGTTCGTATTCAAGAAAACTTCATTTACCTTGACGCTTGACATGGAAGGTTTTCAATCAAATAGCTGGCCTATAAGCATAAGGGTAATAATTTCAATATTAGCTTTTAACCAAAACGATGAAGAAACAATAATAATATTAACTCTTTCTTCCTCCTACTTCCTTTCCAAGAAATAATGACATTCTGTTAGATTACTTAGCTACTGCTTTGAACTTCACCTGTCGCATTCAAGATAAAATGTATGTATGTAGTGTAGGTAATTTGTGCATGGTATTACCAACTGGCCGGAAAAATGTGGACATAAAATTCCATTAATATCCTACTACTTTATCGGCTTTTTCACCACCATGTTGCATGAAAAATTCCTAAATAAACAAGAATGGAAGTTTTGAAGTTTTAAAATGGATTATAAATTATGGCAATGAATGTACAATATTCGGTGTGGTTTCATTTGACCTAGCGCCGGCACTAGCATAAAATGAACTGGTTGATAGATTTTTTTCTGCTGGAATTTATTGCGATCTAGTAATGTTGCCAGATCGGCCCATGGGGGCTGATTTTAGGCCGTTTCGACATTTACATCCGCCGGCCTTTTGATATCATTGGCCCCTTATTTTTTTTTATTTTTTCGAACGGTTTTTTTTGCTGTGGGTCTCTTACGAACACTGCCAGCTACACTGGGCTAGGCAGCTACACCGGGTTAGACAATTGGCCCCTAATAATAAGTTCTCTGTTTTATAAGAGAATGCCAGTGGCCTGATTTAAGAGTGGAGGGACTTTTGTATGAGTGGAGGAGTTTGCATTTGAAATCTTGCTAAAAATTTGGTCCTTTTATTTTCAAACACACATTGTGTCGAACGGTTTTTCAGTAAACTAAAAAAAACGAAACAGTAAGCCGAATCTTTGGCCGCATGCAGATGAATACCGAGACGATCGTTTCTCTTTTAAGAAAAAGTATGAAAAATGTGGTGGCATCAATATTTTGAGCCATTACGTGAAATGATTAACGTAAAAATTAATGACGTAATTTTTTTTTACATCCATACATAAAATCACGCCTGTTTCCCAGAGGGGTAAGCAGAGACCACGGTTACACTACAAGCTGATGATGATGATGATAATAGTGAAATAAAAAAAAATATTTCTTTTATTTCTTAAGAAAGAAAGAAAGAAAATACATTTATTTTGGACACACAAGCACAGCACAAACTAATAAAAAAAAGACACAAGGTACAGGTTACAATACCAAAGGTAGGGAGGAAACAAAATAAAAAAAAAGACACAAGGTACAGGTTACAATACAAAAGGTAGGGAGGAAACAAAACAAAAGTAGGTAGGAAGTAACAAAACTAGGGTATTCATTAGTCCGTGCCGAGGTGCATGCGTGAGCCAAAAAAGGTTCCATCTCAGCATTGATGCCGCACACGAAGTGTAGCGGCGCTGGTTTTCAGATAGAACCCTTTACGGCGACCTCACGATCGCAGTGTGCTTCATTGCTCGCGTTCTTCAGTCGATGTCGGTAGGTAGGTAGGAGTGGTAGATCAAAATTAAATAAAATAAAATAAGAATAAGTAGAACTAGAAGTAGAAGTAAAAGCATATAGGTAGGTAAGTAGGTATACAAATAGAATTATTAAGTAGTACTTAGGTAGGCAGGTTTAATTTACGAAAAACAGGTAATCAAGTAAGGTGAAGTAGGTAGGTAGCTAGGTACATAAAAAGGTTCAGTCAGCCCAAGCGAGAGCATAGACAAAGTAGCTAAGAAAGAAAGAAAGAAAAACTATTTATTCGTCTAGAGAATGTTTTTTCTCTTTTACACTTTTACGGTCAATCTCTACAGTGCGTCATTAAACTCCCTAGTCCCAATCCCATATCTATGGTGCCTGCAGTATTCCTGTAGTATATAGTCTGTGGGTGCCTGTTTGTATGTGCGTCACGTGGTGTTGCGCGCGTATCAAACAAACAAAACAAGTTCAAACTTGCTTGAACGACGCGCGCGACCGACGACGGCGACGACCGACGGACGGACACACGCAAGCAGAACCTGGCAGATATAATAAAGTTACTTTGTGTCTATTGCCATAGTGTATTATATAGTCTTAATATTTATTTCTATTTCTAGTAGGTAGGGAAGTTATAAATTTAATTATTGGTGGACAATTCACACAGCACCTTTTAACAATAAACTAAGCGAAGTTTTTACTATGGTAATTACAAGGCTGATAAATACATAGTTAGGTACCTAAATACTTTAAAAGCTTGCGCCCACGGCTTCACTCACGTGATAAAAAGTAGGTATATGAGTTTAATCGAAATCGGTTACGTTATTCAGCTGATTAACCTTATAATTTAACTCTGCAGTTGCAACCTAACCTTATAATTTTGCCAACTCCATCCGACCATCCATCTCGTAGACAGAGTACTACTTATTAGCTCAAAAATCTTCAAAACTTCCATTCTTGTTTATTTAGGAATTTTTCATGCAACATGGTGGTGAAAAAGCTGATAAAGTATTAGGATATTAATGGAATTTTATGTCCACATTTTTCCGACCAGTTGGTAATACCATGCACAAATTACCTACACTACATACATACATTTTATCTTGAATGCGACAGGTGAAGTTCAAAGCAGTAGCTAAGTAATCTAACAGAATGCCATTATTTCTTGGAAAGGAAGTAAGAGGAAGAAAGAGTTAATATTATTATTGTTTCTTCATCGTTTTGGTTAAAAGCTAATATTGAAATTATTACCCTTATGCTTATTGGCCAGCTATTTGATTGAAAACCTTCCATGTCAAGCGTCAAGGTAAATGAAGTTTTCTTGAATACGAACTACAAAATGGCGTCCGTTTTGCTAACAAACTGTATATTGGGAGAAATACAGTTGTAATCGATAAGACTTGATTACAACCCGAAAGAATAGTTTATGCACAATCCATTGATCTGTCACAGCTTTGGAAATAAGCTACGGCTAACGATTAATCAAGTGAAAATACTTGTACCGGAAGAGATCACTTACTTCCGGTCTGCAATGCCAAAACTAATTGTCGCGATATCTTCGCTTCTACTGAACCAAAATTGATGACAAATGGTAGGTAGACATGACAAATTAGGCACTAAATGATGGCAAACTTAGTTTTATCAAATGTGCAGCGGTTTACCCGGGACAGAATTGTTCCTGCTGCGTTGACGTCAGGCCAGCAGGAAACTGTTAATTCGCAAAATATCATAAACTACAGCGGTACAAATTCTGACAAATAGGTACAAATAAATGACAAATTCATCACTAAATGATAGCATGGTCAGAAGTCCAGAAGCTCCCGTCTAATGTCGCTGTTCCTGCTCACCTGACGCACACGTTGCGAATTACGAACGAAAAGAGCAAAAATAATGCTATACTCTGTCTTGTAAAAATTCTTACGAAAAAGAAAGAAAGAAAGGCTCGATCGCCGATCGGCTGATCATCGGCTAGATTTTACGTGGTCTAATTTCTCAGAAATCTGCTGGCTGAGTTTAGCGCCTACCTGATCTACAGAAAAATCTGGTAAAAGGAAAAATTTGGAAAAATTTGTATGATTTTACCACATTCAAAGCTATTGAATGTGGTAAAATCATACAAATTTTTATAGTGAAAGCTATGTTTCTCGCTGCACCCATGCATGCTATCTATGTTTGCAAGTGCCCTAATTTTTTTCCAATACCCTTCACGTTTGTTTCAGATTCGTTTTCAGACGGAAGTAGGTACCCATTATCTCAACTCTTCGCATGGAATAGCTGTTTCACACGCACATGCAGTTGGTTGGCAGTAATGTAAAACTTCATAACAGCGGGCATTGTTTCGCACCGGCTGCATTCCAACGTAGTTCAATATAGTTTGATTAATTTTATTGGTGAGTAGAGTAACTTGTGAGTGCTTCTCTGTGAGAATACTTGATTGTTAAAGAACTGCTAAATAAAAAATCGTAATACGGCATTCCAGAGTGCAAATCTCGCGCCGTTTGATTTGTATTCGAACCGGAAAGCTCGGCGTAGGACGGCCCCGCACTAGATAGAAAGACGACATAATATTAAAGGTTGCTGATGATGATGAAGTGATGTTTAACATATTTTTTAGGAGCCTTGTAAATGCTATTATAATAATATTTGATAATCAATTGTCACAATGGTGGAAATGATTTTTTGGGTGAAACAGAACAGTTACGCTGGCTGCCTGCCTTTTGAGTGACTTATTAATTAAATCCCAGGGCCGTGGTGGCCCCGGGGATGTTGTTAGAGGCGACTAAGGGAAAAAAGCTAGGGGATGGGCAGCAGGATCCCTCATTTTAACATGGATAGCTCTACCTACGTTCGCCAAACCGCATGCCCAGTGAGTATGGGCAAATCCCCCCACATGATAAGGAATTTGCTCTGTCTGTTGGGGAGGCCATGTTCAGCAGTGAACGTTGTACGGCTGAAATAATGATGATTAACAAAATTGAAAAACTATTTCAGTCCTAACCATGGCTATGGCAGATAAAGAACAAGTGATTCAGGCCCTTCGAGCCACTCTTATATCTGTGAAAGGAGCACTTACCATAAAGCAATGCAACCGTAAGTATAAAATAGTTAATATGAAATTGATGAAACTTGCGATACATTGAGTGCTTTAGAGAGTATACAGTATACTTTTTATGTAGGTACCACACAAGCGAATTCGCGGGCAGAAGCTAGTAACATATAAAGATGATAAAAAGAACAAATATCTTATACATAATTAGATTCACCTTGTGTATATATGCATATTTTTTTTGGTTGACTATATTATTTACCTGAACACAATATTTTTTACCAAGGTTATTTTTTTCATTTAGAATATTTGCAATCAATCATAGGTAGAATATTTGCAATCGTCATTGTCGTAAAGGAGATATGACTAAGCCATACTGAATTTGGAATCCTTCATTCATTTTGCATGGTCCAACACGCTTTTGGCCAATTTTGTATAATAAGTATTAACCTGTGCTTAAAACGGTAAAGGAAAACATCGTGAGGAAACCAGTAAGTATTCTTTTAAGCGAAGATAGGCTTGCAACCTGTCATGTATGGAATACTTACTAGTACTGCAAAAACTGTGCATATGCCAAAATGTTTGGATGTGCCTCTGACTACCACCCTTAGATATCTTCAAGGGTCTGAACTTCTGAGATTTGAAAGGTTGTCTACCACACTTGGAGATAAAAGTCTTGAGCCTTCTTAGCCTATTTTTTTTTAAGTATTCACTTTATACGTCTGCAACATTTTCTAGGTGACTATCGAGAACTACAAGGGGAATGGATACCCTTCAAGAAATTGGGATACCCATCACTTGAAAAGCTCTTTCTTGATGTGCCTGGATTTAAAGTGTCTCAAAACAATGGTGAATGGTATGTCGACGCAATTGCTAGCCAAGAAACTCAACATATTGCTGCAATGGTCTCGCGACAGAAATCCACAAAAAAAACATTGAGTGGTCCGGTTAGTTATTTTACTTATCTATTTGTTCTCAATTTATGTTTGTATTTAAACTTATAACTATAAAAACGAATGGTCTTGAGCCATCTTTCTCCATCCATCGAATTCCCGCTTTTTTTTTAAGACTTTGTTGCTGAGCGACCACACATCACTGCTTCTCTCGGCTCGTGGTCGCCATTCGAGAAACTTTACTCCCCAGCGGTTGTCGGTTCTGCAATGGCCTGCCCGCTGCCACTTCAACTTGCAAATTCTGAGAGCTATGTCGGTGACCTTGGTTCTACTACGGATTTCCTCATTTCGGATCGTTGTGTGTATCCTGTTGTGAAACTCCGGCATAGCTCCCTCCATAGCCAGTTGCGCGACGTTTCTTGTGTACGAGGCGAATAGTAAGCGACCCAAGTCTCAGTGCCATATTCATTATTGGCAACACGCACTGATTATAGACTTTCCTCTCTTACCATCAATGTGCAGTACAAATTGGAAGACGTACAGGCATAGTTTAAAGTCATGCCCCTTAGCAATCTCCGTTTTATTCTTATCTACTTCTTTAGGCATTTGCGAGAACGAGTTGCCTATATGAAAGTAGAGATTTCTGAAGCGCATAACTTTCAGTGTATTAGGTACTGTAGTTTTGTCAAAGTAGTGGAAAAATTGCTCCCATTTTTTTTTTTCAGAACCGGTTTCCAAGAAAACAGGGATCATGGCGTAAACCAGCCTTCAGCTATACACCGAACTACAACAGCCAATACTCAAATCAGTATTATCGAGCGAAGACCGGAACATCGTCTTATAATAATAACAATTACAAGGTCTATTGGGGTCGATTCTGTTTGAATTATTCTAGACTAACATAATTTATCATAGCTAAAAATGTTGCCGTCACTGTCCTAACCGAAAAAGTACCTAACGATTCCAAGATCATAAGTTCGAATACCGGTTGTGCTTCATTGTCATACCACTGGTTCGTTCTTAGTCATCCTGCCTCGTCCCTGAAGGTAGGTACAGTCGGCAACAAAAGTCCTTGGACACATTTAAATATACAAAACACCTGAGCGTCTCTTTCTATATGGAACAGCAGTACTCAGCGACTTTTGTAACATAAAGAAGTTAAGATGTTGTGGTTGATGTTGTCGTTGGTTAAATTCGTTTTCAACTACTTTCATTACTGACTCTACTTAGATCGTCGTAATAATAAGTATGTGAAAAAACGTCACAGGTCGCTCCATACAGCTTATTGCCTCGATATCAGCAAAAAATTACATATATCGATTTAGTGACGGCCAATTTGATTCTTTCACCGACGGTCATAGGCCCTTTTCAGGGACACCTAATACAGGATGACCAAGAAAGAATCAGTTACACGATAAGAAGAGGTAAGGCCAATGAAAAATGCTCTTTACTGTGTTTTTTTCAGGCTGTTAAGTATAACTACAAAACGAACGAAACGAGAAGTGTTGCGCCTCCAGTAGTGAAAGCACCAGTGAAGGCGGCAAGCAATCATTTTGAATCGAATGCACCGAGAAGCGTCTCAACTGTAACACCACCAGTACCAGAAGTACATGCTCAGGTGAATAGTTATGAGGCACAACAGGTCAGTATATAAACTTCTAGCTTTTAGTTATATACGACCCCAAACTTCCCGTGTTTTTCTATCCCCACTAGCTGTTTCCCGCGGCTTCGCACGCGTGATCTACAGGAATACGATTTTTCATACAAACGTTTTAACCCCTTTACACCCTCTTAGGGGTTTATATTTAAAAAAATCCTTAGTGTAATAATAGTAATCCTTATCCTCCTTAGTGGATGTGATTGGCATTTAAGGTAGCTTCTGTCCAAATTTCAGCTTTATAGCTTGAGCGGTTTGGTCTGTGCGTTGATTCCACGTTGAGGCCTTGTTCTTTTATATAAAAACAGTTTTAGTAGAGTGGGGATCCAAAACCTAAAAATCTGCCAATCCACTTTTGAATATCCATCAAAAAACCACGTCGATCTGCTTCGTTGCGCATTGAAATAGGTACAACCAAAAACACAAACATTCGCATTTATGAGGATAGTTAGGGTTTTGTAACCAACACCCACCCTCATGACTCAGCCTGCATTCTGTTGAAAACGACAAACGCGGCGGGAGCTATAACCTCATACAATGTAGTGATAGTGTATAAACTATGTAGTGAACATGTAATCAGTAACAAATAGTAAGTATTTTTTGGATCAGACAGAATTTTACCGCTGATAAAAAAAATTTTAAGCTGCTGTATTCATAGTTTCCTCTGTGTTTATCTGTATTCAAGTCTTTTTTACGCTTACGGCGCTTTATGTCGATTGAAAGTCCAAAAGAATTTCGCACGGAAGGGAAGTGGCTCCGAAGCTTACTTGGTTAGAGCATCCCTGTATCTAGAAATTTGTGGGGTTTTATAAAAAAATCGTTATATTCATGTCGTTAAATATACCCAATAAAGGTTGCCGGGGTAACGATTGCTCTTAAAATCTGTAGGGGAAGCACAGCTGTGGATGTTTTTACGGCTGAAACGTTGATTATTATTTTTGCAGGTCAAAGATTCGGTACGCACTAATGCCAGCGCTGAGAGCAATGGCAAATCTAGTGGGCCTTCTGGAAAAGTATCCGCATCACAGAGGCTTTCAAACCTGCGGGATCGCCTGAACACTGTTGATCTCATACCGCTTCAACTGCCGGCAGCTAATAACGAATGCGTTGTTGGTAACAAATATGTGAGTTAAAATTTTGTTTAGTAACGGAAAAATGCTTATAGATGATTGCGAAATCTCTCTGAAGTTATGCTGTAAATATTACTTGTTCATTTACCAAATTATTTTCTATCTGAACTAGCCGACTTTCACCTACTGATTGGTTCTCCTTTCTAAAACGCCTTTCGTTCCGATGCTGCGCCGATTGCCTGGAGATTTGAGAGAGTGTCTACTATGCTTGGGGATAAAAAGTTGTACCCCTTTATTTTTCTGTACAAGGTGTTTCATAACATGTATACGGCGCCATCACACCATCCCTAAATGGGGTTATTCTATAAACAAGATGAAAGAACTTTAGTGAGAAAAAAACATCAATATGTTGCAATTTTTGTTTTCTCCCCCAACCTTTCTCAAATTACCTGTTTGGTATTTTTATAATATTTATAACTAATTACTAAACGTACGAGAAGTTCGGTATCAAGATTGCTACCTAAAAAGCTGATTCATTGAGATTGAACTGATTTGACCCCTAATCAGCAGATTGTTACATAGAGTTTTTTCGATGAAAAATGTTGAATTTCCAAAAGTCTTAGAACAAACTTTATTTCCAATTGGATTAAGAATAGGCCCCTTTCGGGATAGCATACATATTATGAATCATCTTGTATAATTGTGTGTTTAGTTACAGGAAAGCAGCGGCCCGGTGTCTCACGTAACACCAGCTTATAACCTGGAACCGCCGCCAGACTCAACGTCGTCAGTTGCTAAATTGGAATGGACTTGTAAAAAGCTCGGACTCCCGCAACCTGTCTACAAAGTACACGATTTTCGACCTAAACGCGGACCTGTTGTTTACGACTGCAGTGTTAAAGTTAGTAGTTTAAAATGTTTAAAGAATCCCATATTGACTTTCTAGCCGTGTTGGCCTAGTAGAACTCCGATTTTCGATCCGAAAGTTATGGATTCGAACCCGGTCGTGCACCAATGAGTTTTCTGTTCGTTTTTAACATTGCATTAACACATGCATTTTGGTATTTTGGACGTATGGAATATTACTGCAAAACGAGGGGATGTGCTAAAATGTTCAGACGTGCCTCTGACAACCCCCCTTAGACATCTTCAATGATCTGATCTCCAGATCTGAGAGGGTGTCCATAGTGGACGTCCTCTCAAAGCTTGAGAATAACGTAGTAAACCTTTTTTTCTTTCTGGTTTGTGAATTGTGACCTATCCCTCACTCGTCCGACAACGTTTGTACACGTTTTTGTCCGTCATAATTATGCATATTTACCTTCCGCCCGCGGCTTCGCTCGCGTGGTACCAACATAAAAATTAGCCTATATAATTGTTGTGTGTATATAATTGTGTATGCTATTCAAGATAAAAAACTTTACCTATTCCGAGTTTCAACGAAATCGGTTGAGCCGTTACGGCGCGATTGATCAACAAACGTCCAAACATCCTCACAAACTTTCGCATTTATAATATTGGTGGGATCATTCGCGCAGGTTGGTGCAAAATGCTCGGCGACCTCCTATCCAGATTCTTCGCCGTCCGAAGAATTGGCGAAGGAGGTGGCCGCGATGAAACTCCTGGAGGACATAGAGAGTTCGGAGGCGGCCGGGATGCCGACCTCGTCCCGAGCGGACGCCGTGCTGTGGCTCGCGGAGCTCGTGGCCGAACACGAGGCCGGCCTCTGGGCTTCTATACTACCCCATATGTACAGGTAAATACCCAACTCCCATACAAAACAACGGCCAATCAATGGGTCCTAGACTAGTTCTTTCTATGCCAAGAGTAAAGTTTCACAACGCGACGAGCTTTATGCTGAAGTCCTAGAGTTCAGGGTGAGTAGCAGAACACGAGGCCGGGCTCTGGGCTTCTATACTACCTCATATGTACAGGTACTGTACAACTCCCATACAAATCAACGGCCAATCAATGGGTCCTAGACTAGTTCTTTCTATGCCAAGAGTAAAGTTTCACAACGCGACGAGCTTTATGCTGAAGTCCCTAGAGTTCAGGGTGAGTAGCAGAACCCGAGGCTGGGCTCTGGGCTTCTATACTACCTCATATGTACAGGTACTGTACAACTCCCATACAAATCAACGGCCAATCAATGGGTCCTAGACTAGTTCTTTCTATGCCAAGAGTAAAGTTTCACAACGCGACGAGCTTTATGCTGAAGTCCCTAGAGTTCAGGGTGAGTAGCAGAACCCGAGGCTGGGCTCTGGGCTTCTATACTACCTCATATGTACAGGTACTGTACAACTCCCATACAAATCAACGGCCAATCAATGGGTCCTAGACTAGTTCTTTCTATGCCAAGAGTAAAGTTTCACAACGCGACGAGCTTTATGCTGAAGTCCTAGAGTTCAGGGTGAGTAGCAGAACCCGAGGCCGGGCTCTGGGCTTCTATACTACCTCATATGTACAGGTACTGTACAACTCCCATACAAATCAACGGCCAATCAATGGGTCCTACACTAGTTCTTTCTATGCCAAGAGTAAAGTTTCACAACGCGACGAGCTTTATGCTGAAGTCCTAGAGTTCAGGGTGAGTAGCAGAACACAAGGCCGGGCTCTGGGCTTCTGTACTACCCCATATGTACAGGTAACTGACAAGCTCCATACAAATACAATAATAATACAAATAATAGTAAAGAATGCAATTTTAAGCGAGGTAGGGCACAACGAGATTTACACACGCTCTAAATTGGAGCAGCCTGCCTGGAAAGGTACCTCCGCCTTACAGAAGATCGCAGCCAAACAAAATTATTTTTTTCAAATAGTGTTGTGTTTTTGCGTTGAGTTTGGTTGCCAGAGCTCTTTAAGGGGAGTGGTGTAAGCGTTCATAGGCTACGGTAACCAATTACCATCAGGTGGGCCGTAAGCTTGTTTGCCACCTTAGTAGTATCAAGGATAATATAAGTAGTATAGAAAAAGAAACGGCCAATCAGAGTGTCCTAGACTAGTATTTTCTATGCCAAGAGTAAAGTTTAACAACGCGACGAGCTTTTACTGAAGTCCTAGGTTCTAAGTTCACCTTGAAGTTCAGGGTGAACTTAGTTTATTAACTAGTTTATTAGTTAACTATACTGTGTGCTGCTTGAGTAGGCAAGTCATTACTTGTCAGACTTAAAGGTTTTTTTAGATATTTTTTTTTGTAATTCATTTCAGGGGTAAATATGGCCAAAACTTACCCAGCAACTGGCAAGAGCTCGTGGAAAACTGCCCACTTATTATAACGGAGAGGGTGGTTAATGGGCTGATTGTTTATCTGCCCAATAAAGAGGTAATATTCATTTAACATTCATCAAGTACGTAAAGTCGAGTCGTCACTAGACATAAGGCGCGAGACTGATGCCTATTGCTTTCAATTAAGCTATCTATTAGATCGTTTGTAACGTCCTTTAGATAGCTCAACAGTTTCTTATGTATTTTGTATATACACTCCCCGGCAAAAAATGTGGCCCAAACGCTTATCGCGAATTCGAAAAAAAATAACAACTTTTTGTTTTGGGCCACTTACTCTGCCGGTGAGTGTATTTACTTGTAGTAAGTTTTAATTTTCTTTCCGTAAATAAAGATGTAGTTTTCTAAGTATGACATTTTATCAGGGTTCGTCTCCGTTCCCGTCCTCATTTGGTGACGCTACGTCCGTTGCGGAGGACGCGATAGACAGCGAGCTGCCGCCCCTGCAGTTCCCCGACGACGACTTCTGGAACGTTTATGTGACGGTTGCCAATTCCACCATCGAGATCTGGATAAGGATCATTGGCGATCAGTACAGCGTGAGTATACACTACTTGTAACTAGTTGGTCGCCCCGAACTGAGATCTCGCGATGTATGATTTATGTAGGTACTAGCTTCCGCCTGAGGCTTGGCTCGCGTGGTACCTATGCAGATAAAAATGCCTAACCTATATGCTATTCCAGACTTTAATCTATCTCTGTGCCAAATTTCATCCAAATGTGTTCGGCCGTTTGGACGTGATTGAACCACAAACATCCAAACATCCTCACAAACGTTCGCATTTATAATATTATTATAGTAGGATTATTTATCATCATCATCTCATTGAGGTGCTACTGAAAACCAGCGCTACAACGGCCACTGGGCAGCTCCAGCAAATGCTGAGTGGTGAAATTTTTCCCCACCCTTCTGGCGTGAAATAAATTATTGTCTTTCTTTCTATAGATTAATTCATGTTCTAAGATTGTAATTGTATTTATTGTAAATTCTTCCTCAGGTCATCCTTGATAATCTCCTACAAGATATGGAAAATTATTACAAACGTTCCGGAACATCAGTCGACAAGTCAATGCTAATTACAAACGCATGGTAAGTGAAACGTCCAAACACCGAGGCCCGAGTCCGCATGTTCATGTGTTACTCACGTGTCACTGTGGGACGTGAAAAGTGAATAATTTTTTTTTTGTATGGTGTGAATAAAAGTGCAAAGTTCCCCTAAAAAACCATCAAGCTATTCACTTCACGTCTCACGGTGACAAATGAGTACTCAAGAACATTACGGACTCTGGTCTCAGTGCTGGTTTTCATAAAAATTAAGCTCTTGGCTTATCAGTGCAAACATAGTCAAAACCATATGTTATCTATTAAAACAACGATTCTTTATAAATCTTTTTTTTTTTCAGGTATGCAGTGAATCTCGCTAATGGCGGATGGCAAAGGGCGAAAATTTTGGAAATAGAGGACGAAGTTGTGACTGTGTTTTTGGGCGATCACGGAGACGACGACGTTGTAGAGATAAACAATATAAAAATTCTCGAACCTCAGTTCAGGAAGCTGCCGGCACAGGTAAAAATCTGTTTAAATCGGCGCAGCCATTTACTAGATATGGGGGATGAAAACGTTAAATAAAAAACTAAAATTTTCAATTTTATAGTAAGACATGTTTTATCAAAATCGGTGCAGCCATTTACTAGATATGGAGGATGAATAATCGATAATTGTTACATAAGTTATATAATTTGTTTGTTCGCTTTTCTTTTTTGCGTTGGGGGTTTGTAAAATAAGCAATTAAATTAGATCAATGATCGTTTTGTTGCAGGCGGTGCTCTGCCGGCTGGAGGGCGCGGAGGAGCTGGCGGCGCACGCGCTGGGCGGCGAGCTGGTGCGCGGGCGGCTGCCGGGCGAGACGCTGGTGGCGGCACCGGGCGCGCGGCCCGACCCCGGCGACCCGGCCGTGCCGCTCGTGCTCTACGACACCACCACGCAGCGCGACCTCAACCTCAACCGCGAGATCGTGCACGACTTCTGCATCGCCGGGGCGTTCGCGCTCACGCAGGTACATACTACACTGCCGGGCGAGACGCTGGTGGCGGCGCCGGGCGCGCGGCCCGACCCCGGCGACCCGACAAATGTTTGCATGATCTGCAAATATTTGTTCCAGGTCTGGGTGTTGTGGTACCGTGGTACTCGTAGTTTCTGATACCCACGACACAGGGAATCCTAATGTGGTGTCAGGACTATGTATGTGACAGTTCAGTTGGGTGGTACTTATTTTGACTAGAATTATGTTTAGGTACTTTTTAATTTGACGCGCATCAGCTCGCTACATTATGGTATTGTTTGTTGGCAACATCGGTTAGCACTGGCTGGTGCGCACCACGCGCCGTTATATGCTACGAAAGTAGGAGAAAACAGCATACTTATATATACATAGCAACACATAAATATATTGGCAGTCTGTAGGCCAAAGGGACGAGCAACCAGAACCTTAAATAAAAAAATAAAAAAATGGCAGATTCAATGAACTACTACGCCACCAAGGTCGTGTATTGCTTTTTCTTTTTTTATATTTGTATAGTTTTTGTGTGTGTGGTGGTATAAAGGAGGTGGTTTGCGTTGTGCAGAAGCTGTGCGAGGTGGAGGTGGGGTGCGTGACGGAGGAGGGGCGCGTGTGGGTGCAGCGCGCGGGCGGCGCGGCGCTGGTGCGCGGCGCGCTGGCGCTGCTGACCAGCGGGCCCTACCGCCGGCCGCTGCCCGCCGCGCCGCACGCGCCGCTCGCGCCCAACGCGCTCTACATCGTGCGCACGCTCGCCGGCGACTGGTAACCTGCAGGGCTATTTTTAAACATCAGAAACGTCAGCTTTCCTCAACCCAGCCCTTAACAGATCATCGGTGATGTTCATTCCGAAATGTATTTAGAGCTGGGTTGTTTCAGATCGGAAATCTTTCCGATCTTTTAAAATAGCCCAACTGATGCTGCATACACACCGGTCCAACGAACGCCTACTGTCTTTCGCTGAAGCCGCGGCGACACAATCAGAATACACTCCGAATGAGTCCATTCTGTGAGATTCTACTCTGTAAGAGTCCACTCCGAAAGAGTCCGCTCTGAAAGATTCCACTGTAATAGAGCCCATTCTGACAAGAGTCCACTCATATCTATTTGGACGATACTGTATCGTGGCAAGTGGCTACTGGCTAGTGGTGTGTGTGTGTGTGCTGTCACGAGACAGCATCTTATCAGAATTGACTCGAATACAAATAGAACATTAAATGGCGGTTACTAATTAAACACTAAAAATATGTCATGCAAAAAAAGTGGTCTGAGCGAGAAACTATTACATTTTGTATTATGTCTTTTTACCTCTATCAGCGTACATTTATATGAAGCTGAGTCGTTTGTATATTTCAGGGTTCGTTGCACGATAATAAGCGGCTTGGACGGCGAGGGCACGGTGCGAACTCAGCTTATAGATAGTGGTCTGATCCTGCGCGCGCCTCTCTCCTCACTGGTGCCTCTGCAGGCGTTCTCAATGGCACTCAACGAATTCCCCCCTCAGGTGAGTGTGTTTACGTATGTTCCTAGTGTCTCATCTTTGCCATTGTAAGATTTCAATTTCAATTTCAAAGCCTTTATTGCTAAACATACATGGGTATTGTTATATAACTATTAATTTATATTCTCTACATTGTTTAGCGTGTCTATGACACAAAAGCCTCCTCCAGCTTTTTCCATTCTTCCCTATCTCCTGCCAGTCTTGTCCAAAGTGGCAGATGTACAGGTAAATAGTCTTTTATCCTACGTGACCGCAGAACAGAGTCCTTATGATTAAATAATAGGCTTTTGGGTATGAGGTTTGTCTATCCATCGTAGGAAATGTAGTTAAGTAGCGAAGTCAACTAACTTTTGACCATATCGGTCAGATAAGTGTGTTCTTATCTGACCGACGACATGGTCAAAAGTTGTTAAACTGGTCCTAGTGATTTTATTCGAATAAACACTATGCAAGTTTAAGTAAAGGCCACTCTATCAAGTTATTTTAGTGTGAACAGACTAAGGCTCGTATTCAGAGACAAGACTCGAGCATTGATCTGTACTTAAATCTCGATTTGAGGCGAGATTCTAATTCTTGAACAGTATTTAAGCATAGATTCAATGATCACAGTTCACCTGAGTAAACACTTATTCTGAAACGTCAATCAGACGAAATCGGTGCTTGAGTTCAGATTTGATTTGACATTAATCAAATGACATTTTCGTTCCGTTACACGTACTTATTTTATTCCTTAGGTCCAAATCTCAATGTGTGCTAAAAATCCAGCACTCCACTGCACTATTTACACAGTATAAAAATAAAAATCAATAGCGGAATGAAAGTGATACTCCTTCGACCGTGCCGAAGTTTTTTATAACTTTGATGCATATTTATACTTCACTTTATTGTTCTATTCTATTTCCACCCTGGCTGTTTGAATTTTTGCGTAAAACGGATCGAAAATTATAAATAAATCAAAATGTAAACGAGAACATTTGAGTACAGATTTGAGACTCGATTCAGCTGAGAGTAGTTTAAGTACCGTTCTTGAATAAAATCTATGTTTGAGAAGAGATTCAATAGTTAAGTAGAGTTCAGCTGATCTGTGATTAAATCTATGCTTGAGTCGTGTCTCTGAATACGAGCCTTAGAGCATTATTTCGTTGTTTTGTCTGCGTTCACAAAGATTCTATGGAACTAAAAGATCGAGAAAGAATGCTCTTTTTCTAGCTGTAGCTCTGTGTTCGTTTGTTTAAATAAATAAATATTCCGGACATTATCTCACACGGTCAACTGATCCCAAGCTAGGCATAGCCTGTACTATGGGTACCAGAGACTGATATACATAATAGATGTATATTTAACACCCAGACACAGAACAAACATCTGTGTTAATCACACAAATATTTGTCCAGTGCGGGAATCGAACCTGCGACCTCTAGAAGACCTCTAGAAGCGCAGAAGGCAGAGTTACTACCATCTGAGCTATGAGGCCAGTCAAGTTTGAAGCCGGCCTTGATAGATGATGATGATGCATGTTTGTGTTGGGTAGGCGATGCTGGCGTCGCTGGAGCGCGCGGAGCGCGAGGCGGGCAGCATGGTGTCGCGGCTGCGCGAGCTGGTGCTGGGCGCGCGCGTGCTGTGCCGCGGCGGGGCGCGCGCCCCGCCCGGCGCCCCGCCGCGCCTCGAGCTCTTCGTGCGCACCGGCCCGCAGAACATCCTCGTCTCCGTCAACCACTCCATCCTCATCGAGTACGACTACCTGCAGCAGTGAGTCCCCTCTTGTACCGCGCCCGCTGCATCGCTCCTTGCTATACTGACCTATCTGGAGATCGATCTGGATGGATGTTCGCGTTCATAATGCGAGTATTTTCTTGCTTGAGGGACCTGGCATTTCATTTTATGCTGTCCCTCAGCAACTCGACATGCGATGATCACTCACCGTCAAAAGTAAACGTTTACCTATCCAATTTTCGTGTTTTTCGTATACAAACTATGATAAATAATAACGAACTAAAAAAAAATATTATACTAAGAATATGTAATTATACCGAATGCTATAATGATATGTGTGGGTCGCCTCGAGTCACATGCACATTATGGTGTTGTGACTGATTTGCACCAATGTATTGGATCCGTTTTGCATATCGGCAAATTCGAAGATATGTAACATGTGGTGCACGTAAGAAGCCTCTAAGAGGCGCACCTTAATCCTTTCACCGAAGTCAATCGGTCCGTCATCTGGTCATTGACCTAAGACAGGATGCCCAAGAAAGAATCAGTGTCAAGCAAGCATCTCGTTCTCGCAAGTGCATATAGAATAGGATAATTAATAAAACGAGGATTGCCGAGCGCATAACTTTAACCGTTATTAATTTAATTGGACAGTGGCAAAGAGAAGAAGGAGGAGCAAGCGATAGACCACGTGGAGGCGCTGAACAAGAAGAAGGAGCGCGTGTTCCGCAGCCTGTCGAGCGTGAGCGCCGGCTCGGCGGAGGAGCGCGCGCCGGCGGGGGCGCTGCCGCCGCCCGCGCTGCCCACGCCGGGCCAGTGCTTCGACGTCAGCGTCGCTATGGCCGCCAACCCTTGGAACTTCGTCGTTAGTATATTTTATTTAAAATTTTAGGGAAACTCACAGCTAGGTACATAGAAAAGAAAAATATTAAATACAATGATAAGTTCATGTATGCTGAAGGCCAATTATAAGAATTCACTGATAGTTGTATTTTAAATATTTTATAGAACGAGGACGACAAATAAAAAAAGAAAAAGTTTTATATAAGTTAGGGTACAAAAAAAAAGGGGCTCTTGTGAGCCGGGTTTATAAAAAACACTAGACTAACTAATAAATAATAAAGTTAAAGTAATCATAAAAATAATAATACTAATATTAAAAATAATAATAATAAATAAAGTTAACATAATATTACTTAAAGTTGCAAAATGGATTAATCATCGGAAAAGAATTTGTTAGTAAGGTAAGTAGTAGGCAAGCAAGTGTTTCAACTTGCTTGCCGAAGTATTAAATAGGATAATCATATAATGTATTATATACTAACTAGCTTCCGCCCGCGGCTTCGCTCGCGTGGTACCTACATAAAAAGCCTATAGGTATGCTATTCTATGTAAATAACTCTTTATATTCCAAGTTTTAATTAAATGGGTTGAGCCGTTGCGGCGTGATTGAATAACAAACATCTAAACATCTTCACAAACTTTCGCATTTATAATATTAGTAGGAAGTAAGAAGGCAAAGATAATATAATATAAATTTGCTACCCACCGCTTTGCACGGTACCTTTACCACGGTACCGGTACGGAAAAGTTTTCCTGATGAGAAATAGATTGAGACTTACCTTTAATAACATTTAGTTAGGGATTTGAAACCCTGTGCTTTTTTTTTACTTTAGTATATTTTTAGGTTCAGCCGATCACTACGTTAAGTACGCTCAACTCTATGATGAACGCTCTTCAACGCGATTGCCCGGAAATATCTGCCGACGAAGCCCCGCTCAATCCAGCCAGCGGTGAATTGTATACCGTACTCTATGAAAAGGACAATATGTGGTACAGGCAAGTTATACAATTTAATTTTTAAATCAACTTTGATCTTTCAACCATTTACTGAAATATGTTTTCTGTTTGGAAAATGTTTTTTTTAAATTCAATTAATGACGCCGCAACGGTCGATATATCGACTATTTTTATCCGGATGTTACGATGAAATCGCGTTACGTTGTTGGTAAGTAGAAAAAATATTCTTACGAGTCATCACCATTAGCCTGATCAAGTCCACTGCAGGAGATATGCTTCCCCAATGAGTGCCACCACAAACGATCGCTCCAGCGCACCTTTATCCTCCGAATTCCCGCAACCCTTAAAATGTTATCGTTCCATCGGGTACGGGAGCCTTCCCACATTGCGTCGCCTTTGTCCGGTTCGTGGTTTATTCCCCAACGGTTGTCGGTTCTGCGAGCTGTGATATCCTGCCGCCACAATTTCAACTTGCTAGTGCTGAGGGCTATGTCGGAAACCTCGATCAAAAAAGTGAATGCAATGTTTCATTTCAGGGTGCTGGTAGCAGGATGCGTTTCGAATGAGATGGTGTCAGTATATTTCTGCGACTACGGAGACTTGGCCCTCTTCGCTAACTCGCAGCTGCGGCCGGTGCCGCCGACTGTCCCGCTGGCGATGTCGCTGCCGCCGCAAGCTCTCAAAGCACGCCTCCATGGTAAATATTGTTTTTACCAACTTAAAACACAAGAAGAATTGAAAGTCCAACACATTTGGCAAGTATGTAACGGTCCGAATTCACTTGTTTTTTCTCGATTTCTGAATTGAATGCATAAAATACTTTTTGTTGATGGAATTAGTTCAAGGACCCCATCAAAGACCATTATGTATAATACATGGTCCCCATATAAATGATTGTTTTTTTAAGAGATTTGTAGTTTTTCCTTAATGCTTAAAAATCTAATAAATCGGTGTTTAGGAGTGGAACGAGGAGAAAAACGCCGCTTTTATCTGTTGGTTGGTCTTCATAAGTAAATGTAATTATTCACATTTTCTCCTATACAGACGTGTGCCCTCTGCATCAAGACTGGACTGTCGAAGACTGCGTTAGGTTTCAAGAATTATGTGTGGAGCAACTGTTTGTCGCGATCTGCATGGAAGTCGGTAAGGACCCTCTCAACCCGAACGAGCCCTTACTCACCATACAACTCATCGACACTTCCACTGATGACGACTTCTATATCAATAAGCAATTAGTCAAAGAAGGTAGAGCAAGACTCGTCTCTGCCTCTTAAATTGGTTACACTCTGTTCCATATTGTTTATTTTATATTTGAGAATGAAGAGTGCGCCAATGAATTAAGGCAGATTGGTATCTGTGGAATGTAAGACTGTATTTATATTAATTATTAGTAAAAGCAATTTTTTGTAAGAAATGATCCGTTTTTTTATTAATGAACGTGTTTCTAACGTTCGATGAATCATAGATGTTTCAGCCACTCTGGGCTTCAAAGAAATTGCATACATATTCGTCTTACATAATAACATTTTCCCATGTTGATGATTGAAACTTTACTGAATTTGTCTGCAATGTAATCAATGAACCATAACATTCCAATGTTTTCTTTAATTTAAAATAAGCTTATAATTTTATTTTGTAATAAAAAGACTTGCTGTTATTCCTTTAGTAATTGAAGCAGTCAGTGGTTTCAAAAGTTAAAAACGTAAATATCATGGGCATCTGCATCTCTGGTTTTGACCTCTAAATCAATTCCAGTCAAGTAATTAGTATTTTCTAAGTCAAAAAAACTTGTTGCAGCAGCTTCATATAATGACTTTCTTTCATTTGTTGCACAATGCGAAATGTTTAAAACTGTTTTTTGTTGTTAATGCTACGGTTAAGTTTTTCTTTTAAACTATTATGATACAAGTCAAACTACTATGTAAATTATACCAAAATGTAATTGTTAAAGACATTTTTCTCTAAACACATGTTAAAATATTTATATTCCATCTTAGTTAATAATTAGTTTTAAGACTGTGTTAATAACACTTCGTGTACTCAACATACTAATAACCTAATCAGCCAATATAAAAGGCAGCAATTGATCATGTTTTAAGAAACCATAACGCAACCATCACTACACTTATAGTACACATGGCTAAGATTTGGTTTACCACTTGCTAGAATAGTCTCTCATTTGACCAGGAAAATAGATTTTATGGTCAGTAAACTAGATTTTTGCACACTATTATAGTGGCATGTAGTAAATATGTAAAAGGGTCAAACTACATACCCGCATCGCGTAGATTCTAAAAGCGTATCTTCACAATACCGCGCGTTTGATGTAGCATCTGCACGTTACCCTTTATAAAACAATGTTAGTGTTAAATAAATAAAATAAAAAAAAGTGTGTAGCTCAACCCTGATAACGATATTCATGGCTAGAATGCATGGCTTTTAAAAAACACATGAAAATATAAAAAAAACTACCATTTATGTACCATTTTAAGTTGCGTGTGTCTTTTCTGACTTTTCTATTGAGTGTATCTCAATATAATAAATTTATTTTAAATACAAGCAGGCATTTGAAATAATAAATTTTTTGTGCTGTTTTTTTAGATGTGAAGTGTCCGATGTGCTTTATATAGTTGTGTCAGTAAATTATTATTCAGGCAGAACATATCGTAATTTAAAATAAGTTTAAAGATCTGTATTACCATAATAATAATTCTCCTTCTCATACAGTAAAAGCTAATTAGTGTTTGTTCATGTAGTGTAGTGTTGTTGTGTAGTGTTGCATCATAGGTAAAAAAGATGCAATACAATAATAAAATCTTTTTTGACTACAACATCTTTAGACAAATAAACATCTACCGTGACTATGTTAATTTTGTTTTAATATTTTGTCCCATCCAAGATTCTTCACAAGATTTACCTATCTACTACCTATAGTTACTTGCTTGCTTATTGTGTCACTGATTCTTTCTTGGTCATCCTACTACTATAATGACTTATAATGAGAAATGTGGCTTTTTGAGAGTAGACACTGGGCGCCTAATGGTTTTTATTTCAGGTAGGTAGATTGTTAAAACCCTTGATTGTGTGTGTGAGAGCACTGCTGAAATCGTAATGAAACCCGCTGTTAGAACCAAAGGTCTTGCGTTTGATCCCGTGTCATGCACCAAATGGGTTTTCCTGTTTGCTATACTAATGGTCTCACACAGCAAAAACCATGATTGTCTTAGAACTTGGAAAAGCCTCTAAGAGGCATACTATAAGTCTTTCACAACCATGGCTCTCTATCAACAATGGTAGGTTGTCCATATCAGGGCCTCATATCATGCCTCAAACTAGTCACTGATTTTAATGCAGGATAACCAATAAAGAACCAGTGATGTGACAATCAAGCATTGATTGTGAGACATCAACTTCCGTAAGTTTCTATCTATCTGATGCAGTAGCTATCTAGCTCCCTGTAGTGGCTGGCCATGTTAGTTTTTTGATGAATTATGAGAAGTTATATTAGGTATTCTAAGAAAAAGAAGCAGATAAATAATACCCCCTTTCAATTTGAATAGGCCATCTAGATAGGAATTTACCAGTAAAACACAACTTTATTTTACATCAATTATTACTTACAAACTTAAGACATAACACACTTAAAATTTTGTATTGCATGCAGTATGATTAATTTTATCAATATTAAATTCCTTGTTATTTACGAAGTTCATCTGTGGATATGCCATATTTCTTTTTCAATGCATCAATTTCTTCTTGTTTCTTCTCAATATCCATGCCTTTGAATGCTTTGTTGGATCTGTAGTACAGAACGACCAAATATCTGTTGCAAACATTGAAGCCGGAGAGGTGATCACATGCATTTTTGGCATCAAAAATGTCTTCATAAACTACAAAAGCAGTTCCCCTAGTTTCTGGTGTATTACCTCTGAAAAAAAGAGAAGTGTGAATAAATAATTGAACAAATTTATAATCACATAAGAGGTTCATCTGCAGTTTTGCTTTTAGCATGTAATGCAGATAAGACTGCATTTACTTGCTAGACTGGTAGGGCTAACATGACAGAACTGTCAGCAGTCCAAAAATCAGTCTGTAGCTATCTTAATAGAAATTGACTTTTGTGCTCAGCTCGATGTTTACTGATGGTAATATGGTTATCATATCTAACCGATAAGCACTCAACAAACAGCTTCAATCGCATATTTTATATTATTCAACGCATAACATTGCTTGCTTGCCAAACAGTTACTTTCTGGTGGTAAGAGTAGTATCAATTGTGAGGTACCATGCAGCCTCGCTTGAGATGCTGCAAAGTTTGTACAATCATTAAACTTACACACGAATTTGCCTGATTGCGCCATATTTTCCAAAGATATCATACATTTCCTCAGCAGATATTTTGTATGGCAAATTTCTAATGTACAGAACTCGATTTACTTCCGGGGGAAGCCGGACCTGAAAGAAAACGAATTTTTATTTTTTACAATTGCTTTAGCTTCTGAGAGTGAGGATTGTAAAACCTTCACTACATTTGGCAATAAATCCTCTGATTTTACAGGTTTGTATGATGCTTGCTACTTACATTGGCTCTTCTTTGGAGAGCTAAAGCCATGATTCAATGGGAATATAGTATTCAACAGATTGCATCCATCCAAGTTATTGAACTGAAACCTGTGATCACTGTGATCAGTTTAAAAAAAGTTACTTTAAGCCTGTGATTGAAACACTTGGGCTGATCGAATCGTGCGTGGTGGCCGTGGGTGGTCAAATCAAACAAACACACACAACACAGACCACAGACGATAAATAAACAAAAGTACTATCTATTATGGAATACTACGTACGATGGAGTCCCTATATTGTAGGACCGGATAATATTCAGACCTATAATATACGACCGTAGACCGAGAATAACATAGACCGGGTTAGCGCGTATACGTATACCCGAGCAAGACGGCGATAAAGTACATTCAATTTCGGGGCTACCACATCTTCCAAATTTTACCCTGTTTTCTTAAGGGCATTAGCTTCGGCCCGCAACTGGGCCCACAAATCCACGAATGAACAAATCAAATTGGGATTCCATACCGGGCTTTGGTAAAACTTTAATAAACTATGAACCTACCATATACGAGCCTACGCTATACGAGCTATTTTTATTTGATAACCGCAAATATGTGATGGTTTCTCGCTTATCGTGTCACTGATTCTTTCTTGGTCATCCTGTATTAGGTCAGTGACCAGTGGTTGAGGTGTGGTGGCCCTGAAAAGGTTGTGGGAATTCCGTGGATGGAAAAGGAGACCGTTCGTCGTGACACTTTTTGGGGGAGGCCTTAGTCCAGCAGTGGACTTCTGTAGGTTGATGATGATGATGATGAATTGGGGATGATGAAGTAGTTATATTACTGATGAATTTTTGGCGACCGACCAGTGGGTTTAACCCAGCAATTCAATAAATTAATTGTGTATATTTGGGGAATCTGTAAAATAAATAAAAAACAACTCGTTTCGATTTCACATTTATCTATCAATGTCATTGTGGCGGAATAAAACACTGCTTCCATCACATTGTAGATTTATTTAATTGTTACAGATTCTAGCGCCTTTTTGGTGACATCTTGCTTTTCAGTTTTTGGAGAGAAGGGAAAAGGAAAGTGGGAGAACATTAGTGTTGCAACCTATGAAACAGTGTTGCCGTCTCTAGTACTAAAATTACCTAACTAAGTATCCGCGACATCCTCCCCACGCAAGATAAAACAGAACACAAAAATTACATTTCAATAAGAGCTAAACATTCTGATACCTTCACAGAATGGTCTTATTACAAAAATAAAATAAAACTAAATGATCATGATACAGAGTGTATCGAGTCAACAAAAATATAAGTATGTACCTAGCCAGATAGGTAAGTCACAATAGGTACAATATCTCAATACATTATCATGTCAAAATCTAGTAAATATTATAACAAAACATGTTCTCTCTTGCGTTTCTAATTTCAGTAAATTCTGATAATACAATAATCCTAATCTAAACAATTGCAATGGAATTATAAACATTATGTCACATTATTATTAAATTATTCATTTCCAATTATTCATAATATTAAAATTATAGGTACATACCACAATAGTTGTTCTACTTAGTCAATAAATTATTTCTAATATGTCATACATACAATTTGTCATGAATTCTTAAATATAAAATTATATGAACATATTCCTTTCAAGTCAACTATTATTCATGTACATCTACATTACACTGCATCATGTTTATCATAAGTCAAGAAATTATATACCTATATATTATGTTTGTCACCACAATTATACACAATATCTTATTATAAGGCATATATCACAGATAACTGTTCATCATTATGTAAGAACCTATTCTAAAATATAGCTGGAAGCGCATCGGTAATACAAAACAAACAACCAAACCAATGGAATACTCTAATTAGTCTAAGTACCTCTGCGGTACTTTTACTGTTCTACCATGTCTAGTGGTGGCTGAAAGCGGTTGAGCGTAATCGGACAAGTCTGAGTTCAAAATTGCATCCGGACCAACATCCCCGCTGCTTGAGCTAGTCTCAGGCTTACCTCCGTCGTTTGTAGTCGCTCTACGCCACTCATCCGTGACCGCCGTCAACTCTAATGGATATAGCCTTTGGCAAGCTCTTACACACTCGCCGGTCGCAGTCTGTACCCTGGCGACTCTGCTGTATCCATCAGCACCTGTTAAAAATTCCTTTATAATTCCTAATGGCCAGTACAATCTCTTTGAATCAGTCTCTATGAGTACAATGTCATTGACCTTTGGAAAGTTAGGCTTGCACCTGTCCTTACTACATATTACAGATAGGTATTCGTTTCTAAAACGTTGTCGGAAGTCCGCTCTTAGTTTATTCATATACTGGTAACGAATAGCAAGATTTCTTGAATCTAGTTGGTCAAAGTCAGGTGTGTCACTAGAAGGTAAGTTATGCAAAAACATCATTGGAGTTAGGGGTTTCAAGGCATCATCATCAGTTGCTACATAAGTCAAGGGTCGGCTATTGATGACTGATTCACAGTCACACAGTAGAGTAGACAGCTCTATCCATGTTACAGACTCCTTACCTAAGATTCTACGTAGCATTTCCTTTACCACCTTAATGAGTCTTTCCCACCATCCTCCCCACCACGGAGCTCTTGGCGGCGAAAATCGCCATTTGATGGGCGAAGGCATAGCGGCGGTTGCAGCCTCAACTTCGGTCCAATCGACTTCCTTCAATAGGTTTGCTGCACCCTGAAAATTACTACCACAATCTGTGTAAATGACATTCATGCGACCTCTTCGAGCTATAAAACGACGTAGAGCCATCAGAAAGCTTATTGTTGACAAGGATTCTACCAACTCTAGATGTACTGCTCTATAAGTAGCACATGTGAACAGTACTATCCAGCATTTCTCTTGGTTTCGAAGATAAAGCGGTCCAGCAAGATCAATTCCAGTCACCTGAAATGCAGCAGTTGCTTCTAGCCGCGGGCAACGGCGCTTCGGGAACATCATAATGTTTACTCTTGTCCCTTTTACATATGACGCACCTCGACACAGTACTTTTGCCAAGACGTCTTATGTTCAAAATCCAGAAATCATTTCTAAGATTTGACAATAAGAGCTGTGTTCCTGCATGATTAAGTTTTTCGTGTCTTTGTCGCACAAGCCGTTGCACGATTTCATTCCTTCCAGGTAACAGGACTGGATTCACGAAATTCTTATCTTCCTGACTCAACTCTAATCTCGTCCTTACTCTTCTGATTCCTTCGTCATCCATGTTTGTGTTCAAATTCTTAGGTAGCCTTTCTTTTGTAAAGTTTTCTTTCTGCAACAGCTTTATCAATGAATTCTCTGCATTTATATATTCATCATTTGTTATATTATCTCGCTGTACATTGAACTTTCTTCTTACTTTACAACTCATGCGTAAAATCCATGCTACTAGTCTGACAATCCGATTGTACTTAGAAAAATACATAAGCCTCTGACTAAATGGAGCTTCTATTGCATCAGTACAAACCACAGCATTCTTTACAATTTCTTCGCGCGCCATCTCTTCACATGTTTCATTGAGTTCTCCAATGCTTGATTTAGGCCAATCTTCAATTTTGGACTTGAGCCAGTTTGGACCTTCCCACCATCGACTTTCCAAAAGCTTTCTTGCATTACATCCACGCGATGGTAGGTCAGCAGGATTATGCTCACCGGGCAGATGGTGCCAATCGCTGCGATTTGTGTTTTTGCATATTTCTTCCACTCTGTTAGACACAAATTGTTTCCATTGTGCTTGTCTTCTTATCCATGTCAAGACTACAGCTGAATCTGTCCAGAAATAGACCTTGTAGTTCTTACATTGGGCCAGTAATTCAGATTCAATAACTTCCCTGTACAATCTAGATGCAATAAGTGCACCCATAAGTTCTAGCCTCGGAAGAGTCATTTTCTTGTTAGCTGGAGCTACTCTACTCTTTGCTAAAATAAGTTGTACATGTACCTTCTTGTTTTGCTCTGTTCTCACAAACACACAACCCGCATAGGCTGTCTGGCAGGCATCACTGAATATGTGCAAACTTGTCTCACATTCTTCTAGAGGTACAACTGATATTCGTCTTGAAAAATGACATTGATTGATCAAGTGAGCTGTTTTCCACCAATTCTTAAATTCATGAGCCAAATCCGTGGGTATTTCCTGGTCCCATTCTATATTGTTCTCCCAGATCTTTTGCATAATAAGTTTAGGTATCAACGTTGCAGGGCAAACTAATCCCAATGGGTCAAACACATGTTGAGCCACAGAGAACACATACCTCTTTGTTATCTTCTCCGGTAGAGTTTTATTGATGTTCACATTACATTGCATGGTATCTTGTAAAGTGTTCCAGGTCATCCCCAGGACTGAAACATCAACTGTGTCGTCTATTCTATGAGGAGCAGTCACCCATCCACGCAGATCAAATCTAGCCTTCGTCATAATGATCTTAGATTCTGAAATGAAGGTGTTCAGCTCATCAACAGTGTCAAAACTCGTTACACAGTTGTCGACATAAAATGTGTGTTTCAATTTAGTAGCAGTATTCTTGTAGGCCTCTGAACACTTATCTAAGTGGTAATTTATTGTTGCGCTCAACAAAAATGGACTACAAGTAATTCCAAAAACTACTCTCTTATGTCTGTATGTCACTATCTTATCACAGGTCTCTATATTTTCCCACCACAAGAATTTTAAATAGTCTCTGTCGTTTTCTTCAACAGATATCTGTAAAAATGCTTGTTTAATATCAGAGACAACTCCATAAGTACCTTTTCTAAACTGTATTAATAATTTCGGTAACAATTCTATCATATTAATACCTTTATCCAAGCAACCGTTCAGTGACCACCCATTCTTGTCCTTGGTGGAAGCATCATACACAGGGCGCACACGGGTTGAAGTACTAGATGGTTTTATGACACAGTGATGTGGCAAATAGTGACCGATTTCTTTACTATCATCTGTAACCTTCTCAATGATATCATCCTTCTTCCATGTTTGTAGGACATGATTATAAGTTTCTAGGTTACCTGTCGACTTCAACTTCTTTGTTGTCGTTTCCAGCCTCTTAGATGCAACTTCATAGTTAGTGTTGAGCCTCGGACACCCTTCCTTCCATAGCAGCGAGACTTCATAGCGTCCTTGTGCATTCACTGAAATGTTATTATTAAACACTCTTAAAATCTCTGTTTCAGTAATATCTTTACACTGCTTTTCATAGGGGTCTTGAATTCCTAATAACTCCACACTCCACAAATCAGAAAGATTTGTTTTTGAAAAGCATGAAACACTTGTAGTGTTGACTGTACTTTTTGTATGTATTGGGCCTTGTAATGTCCATCCTAAATTGGTGTTGACAGCTATCAAGTTGTCATCTAAATGAACCAATTGTTCGGTAATAATGGACCCAAGGTAATCAGACCCAATCAGGAGACTTATTTCAGTGTCTGCAAATTCTAAATCACTGATCTTTATATTTAAGTCTCGCAATTTCTTCAATAGTGTCACATTCTTAACTTTTGGTAGGTGCCCGCATAACTCAGTCTGCCCTAATGCTTGAATCTTAGTTATAAAGGTGTCTTCCAAATTGCTCACCTGAATTTCAAAACATTTGTATACCTCAGCTGGTTGTTCTACACCTCCAAATAACATGTGACCTATCTTCTCTGTGCCAGTCGGCTGCAGTCCCAATTCCTTGACCACTGCAGCTTTCACATACGACCTCTGTGCTCCGCTGTCCAATAATGCCCTCACCTTCTTACTCTTCCCTTCATAGGTGACATTCACAATCAGCGTCTGTAATAGAGTCGTAGTATTAATTCTGGCACACACTAAAACATTCTCAGATGTCCTAGCACCACCACTCTTACTATGTACATCTGGACATAAAATAACATAGTGACGTTTCTCACAAGATATGCATTTAACAAAGGTTTTACATCTATTCGCCATGTGCCCCTTCCTCAGACATATGTAGCAACAGCCTTTCTTCTTTATAGCCTCCTTTTTTTCATCCAAAGACATCTTACTAGCTCTGCCACACTCAAATACACTGTGTCCACCTTTATCACAAAAACAACAATTATTACTATTAGTATTAATGGAAATATCCTTACTAAAGTTTGATCTTGTGTTGGACACCAGTGCCGCTGCTGTCGGCATACTGCTGGCTGACTTGCTGTGGAGAAAGGGATTAGTGCCGGAACAACCAAAATCAGACCTTGCCAACTTGATACGCTCTTCCGTGTCCACCTCAGATTTAATGAAATTTAACAATTTAGCTAGTTGGTTAGCTGATTGATCTGTATTTGCCCGGTTCCAGGCCACCAACAATGACTCTGGAATGGCAGACTCTACCAAAGGATACAAAATAGTTTCATATTTTTGTTTGACAATGCCTAAAGTCTCTAATGAGTGCAAATAAGTTGATAATTTATCATACAAAGCTCTAACAGATACCTTATCTTTGTTATGATTGAGGACCAAGCTCAACAATTGTCGCACATAGACCTGAATAAGAAGATCCTCCCGCCCATACCTCGCCTTCAGCTGCTCGATGGCTTTGTCATAATTGTCAGCGGATGGGGGAAAACTCTCCACAAGTGCTAGTGCGTTGCTGCCCTCCTTCATTGCTTGAACCAGGTATTGAAATTTGTCTTCTTTGTTCATTGCAGCATCCTCATGAATCTTATTAAATTGGCCCCAAAATCCCAACCAATTCTTCAGGTCATCATCAAATTGTCTGAGTTCGATACGTGGCAGCTTGAAATTTCTCATTTGGATTGTATCTTTCGTCTTCTCATTTCTCGAATCTAATTTTGACGAAATGCCGGTCTGAGCCAAAGATCTAATTTTGCACCATCGGTATTGGTAGGTCTCCGAAGTGTCTACTTCTACCGAATACCTCTCTTCGTTAAAGTCCTCTGATTTTAGCATTCTATCCTGAACCAAGCCGTCCACTTGTTGTAATCTTGTAATTTTCTCTTGAAGATAATCCAAGTCTATGACGGCTTGTGTAAAGTCTCGTTTGTCCAAATGCGCCTTCAAAGTTGTAGCGGTCCTGCTAAACAGCCTTCTTAGCTGCTCCCGTTCCCGAGTTTCTCTTAATGCCGCCGCGGCTTCCATTTCGTGTGATCTGATTGTATCTGGCTAACAAAAACTTACAATCTTAACCCTAGATAGATAACCATAGTACAATATACGTTAAAGATAACCATACGTTTGAGAGGCTTACGCTTTTCAAATGCGTCTATTTAACCTAATAAGTTATATTTATTTAAATTTAACTAATCATTTTAATGGTTCAGAATAGCTGTAAAAATAAAATGCATTTTTATTTTTACTATTTTTGATATATATGTAATTAAAAAATAAATTAATAGACCTCTAGAAAAACAAAGTAAAAATTAACAGTTTTCTGTTTATAGGAACAAATTCCGTAAATTAATATAAATAATAGTATTTTTTTCTTACAAACTATTTAACTGTAATGTAAGCAGTCAGAAAATAATAATCAGTGCTATTATAATTTGGTTTAGAGACAGTCATGACAAACGTCATTCTTGTTCTCGCCACAAACTGTCTTTTTGCACTTAGTGCAGGTCATCTTTGACATTCTTTCAACATATCGTCTTCAATTGGTGCATCGTTCGATTCCACTATCTCTTCGTTATCTATAATACTCATCTTCGATGTAACTCTGTACATTGTCTTCGCTCAGGTGATCTTCTATCTCGCTGTCACTTTCCAGAGGTTCATCGCCGCCGCTTTCTTCTATTTGGCCCAATAAAGCACATATTTCGTCGTCTTCCAGCGTTCTTCTGCTATTCATGATCACTACGTTGAGAATGTTTTCTAAAAACAAAACATAAATATGTATGAATACATTTTATAACAGTAAATCTAAATTTCTAACCAACACTAAAAGTTACACAAAAGATAAACATACGCCTCGCGAGCGCATCAACTCATTATAACTGCTAAACTATGGTACTTACCGCGTAGGAACGATCGCCTTGCGACAGGGTAGACCGTCGACTGAGTTGGCTGAGAAGGACAACAGTGTGCACGCGTTTAATAAAAAGATACAGCAATATGTTTTTCGCGCGGGCGCCTCTGCGACGTAGGTTATCTTTCTAGGGTTAACCTCGTGTCTCAGAAAAATGGCGGTCACACCGCACCGGTTACACCGCACACGAGGCTATATTTCACACGATACCAGCGACGGACAAAACTCGGAGAACTTCTTCTTAGGCGCTTTTCCTCACGGTCGCCATATTATGTGGCGGAATAAAACACTGCTTCCATCACATTGTAGATTTATTTAATTGTTACAGATTCTAGCGCCTTTTTGGTGACATCTTGCTTTTCAGTTTTTGGAGAGAAGGGAAAAGGAAAGTGGGAGAACATTAGTGTTGCAACCTATGAAACAGTGTTGCCGTCTCTAGTACTAAAATTACCTAACTAAGTATCCGCGACAGTCATAGTAATGGAATCGACGGAGAACAATAAAAATCGAGAAGCCAAGCCAAGATAACCGATTTCAAAAAGATTATTCAGGTTTAAAACAAACTCGCAAACTATGCGTTTACAGGTTGTTATTAACCATTAGGGTGTTATTAACCATTAGGTGTTTAGACTTTTACTAAGTAGACCCAAATGAAAAAAAAATCAACGGCCCAGCTCATATCAGACAAAACCAAAGTAAAACTAGCTATACGGCTACCTATCTTCTGACCTGAGATATATTTTTTTTACCAACTGTTTGGGGAAAATTTCCTTGAGATTGCTGGTAGCCCGAAAGTTCGTATAATCCAGCCAAATAGAAATGGATAATTTTGTGAGTGGCTCTAGGCATGAGAGTGACCATGCAATTAGTGCGGTTTATCATAACCAATGATACAATTTAAAGAAATAATGATTTAAGCATTAGAAAACCATATAAATAATAACGTGATCAATAATATAGCCAGATCCTTTTTCAGCATAAATTTTGGATTGCAAATAAAAACAAAAACAGTACTTACCGGTGAAAGGTAATATTTTCCACTTTCCTTAAACTATCGCTCGTGCAGCCTATAATACTGCAACGCACCATGTTACCAGTTGAATTCTACACCTGCTACACCAGGCACACAAAAATATTAGCACAGATAACATAATACTATACTAGTCTAGTATATTAGTTAGTAAATTAGTAATTACTGCACTTTTTCACACAAACCATTGACTTTGTTGTGGACCAATTATTGGTGCACAACAAACCCAAAGTGCATACGCAGACAGTAATGGAAGATAACAGCTCTTTCTCCTTTACTCATACGTCGATTCATGTATTTCAATCCTTTTCTTTCTTGGTATTATTTAACGCCCGGTCTATTCTGTTTACGTGCACGACCCAATAATTGGGTAGTTAAACAATGGGCTTAACTTCATTGGGTTACGCTTTATCAAGTTATCAACGAGTGTCGTTCAGTCCGGTAATGTAAAGCTTGGTATTTCGTGACTAATCGTTACTGCCGTTTCGGTAACCATTAATTTCTGCGGTACGCTCTCTTATGCTACCGGTGCCTTCGTATAATTTTATTGTGCAGTGCATCAACAGGCAGCACATTATCTACTCGTATTGATAATGTACAGACAATAATCTGTTTCACAGGGTTCGTTTTGTTTGGCAGTGGATTATCGGGTCGTATATTACCAGGCTGTAAAATATGGGTATGTACATTATTGTCTCCCTCCCATCAAATCAAAACAATATGCGCAAGAAAACAAGCTATGAATTTTCGTTTCTCAAAGTTGTAGTAATAGTCAAAATGTCAAACATGTAAATGAGATGGTACAACGGACATACGCGTTTGGAAAAATTCTCGGTAATCGACCGGCCACTCTTTCGGAAAATTCACCGGTATTTGCAATAAGAGTTATCTTCATAATAAAAGGACGTTGCAGAATTCCCAAAATTGATAGATTTTGTCTATGCAGTGTCGTAAGTTGTTAAGTCTTTAAAGAAAAGAAGGTAGGTATATAATAAGTAGGATCTATGAATATTAATAAAAAATAAAATTGTACTACCTATTATTTCAGAATATATATTAGTAATCCTTTCAAAATTATTTGTTACCTCTTCCCGAAGGTTTTGTCCAATTTAATACAATACAATACAATAACTTTATATCAGGCAACAATAGAATAAAAAACAGATGGAATTTTAATTTTCTTACACTACGGCCCATATAGATATATACCTTAAAGACTAACATATTAATATAAAAACACAATTAATTGCCACGTAGAAACTGCGACGTGGGACGCGAATTGTCATTGGCAGTAGGTATCCGCCCGCACACAAAGAAACACTAAATAAACACTAAGTTAATTTTGGAGAAAAATAGAACCCTCGATTTTTTTTTATTTATGAAAATGTACAGTCAGCCTAAAGAAATATTTGAAAATTATTTCTTCTGTTCTGATTCTGTCTGAAATAATATTATAATAACACCCAACACATAGGTAAGCCCATAAATATGGAATTATGTAGTAAATCTTACCCTTTTTCTTAGATAGGGAGTTAAAAAAAAAAGTCAAACATGTATGAAGAGCCAGCTGTATTTTAAAAAACGTTTCAATTTTGTACTTCTTCAGAAACAGAAAACCTTCGGCGTAAACGTTGTCTATGTAGTAAAATAGTGCTCGAGCACAACAGAAGGAGTAGGACTATTGCAACACCACACATTGCGAATACACCTCCTCGGAGTCTTCCTTCATCTGAAAGGTAATAAAATAGATGAGCAACGTTCCGTGGAAAATAGTTTTTTTTCATAAAATCCTTGAAATTTTGTCCAGATATTATTTTATAATATTTATACTAACTTATTTTATACTAGCTTGGCTTCGCTCGCACGGTACCTGAATAAAAAGTAGCCTATTTCACAGTCCAACCTTAAGTGTATATTCCTGCAAAAAATTACGCCAACCCGTTGTTCCATTGCTGCGTAAAGGATAAACCAGAAAACCACCCAACAGACAAAAATACTTATATAGCATTTATTTATATAAAATAAAATTAAGGTAAATGAGAATAAGAAACTGATTGTAAATTGCACTCCATCACTGAACTGTATGGCGTAATAATCACCAATCAGTTGTCTTGTCCCCCTAGTTCTATAGGTAGGTAGGTAGGTAGAGGTACCTAGGTAATTTATGAATATTGAATAAACATTACCTCCTCCTGAAGTAGTAAGTTGTTCTGTTTGTTCTAACGCCCTGCTTAGACTCGACAATTCTGGTAAATATTGAAGCCAGAACTTAATATCATTGTTGGCTTTATGTTCTATAGACACTGAAGTGAAATCACGTATTTCAAAAATTTGGGCGTCACCGGGTCTATATCGTTGCCATATAGTTTCAGATTCAGGATATCTAAAAGAGTTAACTAGTAATATTTAAGAAAGGTAAATAATTATATCAACACAACAAAAGTAAAGTGATAGGGGGGATAAGTAAAAGCAGCTACGAGTACTTTAAACGTTGCAGCTACAGGTACAGGGATAACTTTCTTAGGTGATCACTTTGCATTATGTTTGCATTCTAAGATTTTGAAAAACAGTCAGACAGACAGTTAGTTACAGACGTCAGCTAACATTTAAAATCTAAATACCGAAAATAGCTAAATGTACAAGAAATATATTTTGGTGAATTGCATAGATCCATAGAATCTGAAGCTATCCTTACTCGCTCCGGATCAGTTATAATACTGAGTAGTTTAACTAGTAGTCCAAGTATTTTTTATAGAAGTACTAGAGATACAAGGTTGTATCATTTAATTTTGTACTACCAGTTGAACTACTAGGTTTGGTAGTACTACTGTCCCTTTTCAAATTTTCCTGTAATACCATCCAACAGCCTTCAGCATACATGTTCATAGTTTACTAGAGTTCATGTATTTTTTTCTGTTATATATTTCCTAAACTAGCTGCATTTTTAAAGCTCAAAAATAAAATAAAATACTGTATACTGTATACTACAGCAATTGTTTGGTGTTGGCCGGACAATGCGGGAAAAAATATAATCTTACCCATTTTTTATAAAATTTATGATATACCGACGAAAAAGAGAAGAATATCGCCTCTCTTCAGGTATTGCTGGACGACGAGCTATTTGAAGCATTATGGAATCACCCAGTAATGAAATCAGGTCTGATCCATGTACAGCACCTAAAAACATTATCTTGTCACAAAAAGTTAACGTAGGAAGGAAGGAACTAAAATTTGTTATTTCTGAGTGAGATACGAATAGGTTTAAATAGATGCATTAATGACACCTGCGCTTTACTTTACCTGTGTGGTTTAAACGTCTCCCTTCAATATCTACGGTTGACGGCAGCGAGTAGCGATAGACATACAGTCGAGCAACGTGACGAGCCAGCCTGGCTGCCAGGAGTGCACCACCAGCACCCCATCGCGCTGAAGTCTCCATACGAGCTAATTGTTCAATAGCCTCATGCAAACTTCCCTTATTTTTATTACTATTGTCCCAATATTCCCAACGCACAGCACGTATAAGCTGAAATTCATAGGAACAGAAACAGTTAAGTACAGAATCTTCGTAGGTAATAATGTGTTGAGGAATAACTTACCATTGGTAACACTTCTGGTCGATACGGAGAAAACATACTCAAAAGTTCGGGTATAGCTTTACTGTTTACGTAGTCGGACACGTACGATGCATTGTATTTCAAAAGATCATAGAAAGTTTTATCTGCAATAAACAGGTTTTCATTACTAAACCATTTATATAACCTTGAATGCCTTTTCACAAAACATAAAATTACATACCATTGTAGTTTAATGCTTCAAGGTCGGTTGTTCCCAAAAGTAGGTCAACTTGCATGACAGATTGTTTAGTACTGGATAGAGCTGTGAGCAATGATTTAGGTGAATACTGTTCCGATTCTGGCAAATATTTTTCAGGGATGGGTTGTAAAGATCTACTCCAATTGCTATTCTGAAAATAAGAGTCGACATAATGTATTCCTTCCTACTAGATGTCTGCTCGGTTCTAGTGATTTCTAATGTTAGAAAAGGTTCAAACAAACAGTAAGTTAACTTGAGTCCGTTCTAACTTTATGTACACTCATAACAACATTATTAAAATAAGCTAATACTTATGTGTTGATAACTACTATAACTATTAATTCACCGAATATGTTGATAGAATATCCGACAACGATCGTGTTCGCATGCAATTCAAAATCTCTACATCCATTTGGCTAGCGCATCCTAAGGACAAAGCAACTTCTCGTGAAGAGTTATCGGCGTTTAGAGCATCTTTATCCCTTTGCTCGTCAATTAGCTTCCAGATGTCAATAGGGGACATAATTACAGCTCTTTGAAACAGTCCTGCAAAAAGCAATATTCAAATGTCAATCATACAAAAGCAATATGAGGAAATGATGGTAAGTAGGCCTATGACTAATATTTTTTCAAACACACCTTTAGACCGCGGAGATATCAAGTGCTGCAAAACACTATCGGCTCCAGCAGAGTGTCCAAGGACCGTGATTGCGTTAGAATCACCTCCAAAAGCAGCAATATTATCTCGTATCCATAAAAACGCCAGGTACTGGTCTAGTAATGGTAGATTACCACGAGCTGATAGTGACTTCAGCGTGAAAAAGCCAAGCAAATGGAGACGATATCCCACCGTTACAACCACTATGTCTTCAGCTGCTAAATCCTGGCAAGGTAAAGGCACTCCACCCCTAGTCCATGACTCACTATACAATATAACTAATACGTGTAGGGGTTTACCATCCAAAGGCTACCTAAAAAACAATGTTTATTTACACGAACGCCAAAAAAGTTATGTACTGTTAAGTACGTAAAAATACAAACCCGTGGAGTCCAAATGTTGAGAAAAAGGCAATCTTCGCTGTAGTTTGTTGTTTCTGAATTAAGGTCACCATTATGTGGACAGTGTGGTGGCAGCCGATGGGCATAAAAAGTACGGCTCCATCCAGAGTGTCGTTCTGGGGCCTTAATAAAACATTAACAAAATAGTAATTCAATCAAATATGGCAATCCTAATAAAGCATCTGTCATCATCATACGGGCGTGTGCAACGTACCGAAAATCTATATCTTCCAACTGGAGGCGTCGCGTATGGTATTCCATAGTATATTTCAATTGGTATCAAAGATTTTTCAGTGTATACTTTTGTCTGGAAATATAACGCACAAAATTGAAGTGGTGATCTTAGCCTGAAAGAATACGTTTGTAACAAATATGCATTTTGTATTTGCAAAAGCATAATATCACTTACTCCAACAATTCTTCCTTGAGGCAAGTTAACGATTGGATCTTGAGCTAATATGCACAAAAAGCTTGTGATAAGTGGGATGAAGTTTCGCAGTTTATAATTCATTGCACTCATCCTCATTTTGTGATCACAAGGCTTCAAATTTTAAATATACAAGATAAGTAATTATCAGACGGAAAAATATAAAACGCACTAGCGTGCGAAGGCTATGTGAAATGCTACTGACGCTATACCTGTCGTTCTGTATGGTGTATGGCAGTGGTACCCAACGAATAGTAGATCGTGATCGACACAACAAAAATTAGATGATACAATGATTGTGCTGCAGTCCATGACGGGGGCACCGTGACGATGACTGACTACCATTGTTCTTAATGCACTAGCAATTTCGCTTTGTGACTAAATATGTCAACTTATAGGACATTTCAAATTTAAATTCAGTTAAGTAGGAACATTACATTGTATTTATTATAACAAAATTTTGATGAATAACAAAATAGTTATAATATCATAAAACACACCTAGCTTGTATAAGTAAGTATGCAAATAAACTAATAACTAATTAGGTTTAGTTATTTGAAGTAACATAAAATTTAGATCGAGCGTGATAACAAACAAATCACCAAGGACGTTTGTAATAAAACATTACTCTAGATCTATACTTTGACGGTGTTATAAGCAATATCTAGTTTCTTCATTAATATTTTGTAATAATAGTGTATAGGCTGATTATTAGCAAAACCAATGGTCGCCAACATTAGCCCATAGCCTAACAATATCGATAATAGCTTATGTCTAGACAGCCATTGACGAAGACCTCCAGCTGAAACAAATTTAAAATTTATTTTGCTGCTCTAATTTAGAGCGAGGTAATCTCGCTGTGCCCTACCTCCTCCAGAAATTTAACCTCCTTAAAATGTAACCTAAATAAATGCACTGGAAAGGCGTGCAATTTAAGTGAGGAATACATTAATTACATACACTAGCTGACCAATAGGAACAATATTTAGAATAATAAAATTACAATCAAACTTACAATTTCTGTTGACGCTTGTAGTGGGAAACCTCATAGAAGCTGGCTGTTTTGCATACACTAGCATGTAACGAACTCTCACTAAATCGCAGTTAGTGACTATATATTGCGTTAATGGTCCTTCGAGACAATGCTCGGGGAGAACATTGTTCTTCTTTTCATTGTCTTCATAAATTCCATCACCTATTAAACATAGCTATTAAATAAATATTTCTCAGTGAACAAGTCGAGTCACCTGCAGTAGCAGCAAGATGAAAGATCTATTAACGTACCCTCATTAGTCACAGGCTTCTGATAGTTGATCCCTTCAGGAGCATCAATTACTTCACACATCGCTATACAAGACAGATGGCCCCCAATACAGCTGGCACCCCAACCGAACCCACCGTGACTGTAGGGAAGGCTCACGTTTAGCTCGGGTGATAGATAAACTCCATTACCGAGCAAAGTGTTCTGGGAAAAAAATAATTTAAGTATGAACCTAACTGAATATTTTCGTAACAATGATCTAAATGCACGTTTTTTAGTTATAAGGCCCAATCGCATATACATCAGTTTGACACGACGGACGATGCGACGTGACAGTTCCGTACAACAGTTCAAACGGTATACGATATGACATTCAATTATTATTTCAAAATGATCCTTATGTCTACTGAATAAAATCAATTTTGAGTGTGTCTTTCAGAGGCTTGCGATATCATTGAGCTATATTTCATGACCTTAAATGTCAAACTCAAAATTGTCTTTGATCAGTCGACGCAAGGATTATTTTAAAGTACATTTTAAACACATTTTTTATACTACCTGCTCGTTAATGGCATATTATGTGTCATGCAAACCTTTCCTTAAGTAAGTCATTACAGCCCTACGGTCTAGCCGGGTCATAATGTTGTACTGAATTTCATTGTTTCCCATGGGACATAATGTGATTTGAATTTGGAATGCAACCCATGTAGTAGTGCTTGATCGAGGTTGGTTTTAAAAATGTTTGGGTGCAATGAGATTTTATTCTAATTAGGCTGGATGTTATAATTTTCTTTGCACTGCCTACAAATTAAAAAAAAGAAAACCCTGAAAACTTTTTACGAAATTCATTTTCACCCGCGCACGAAGAAGGATTTATTCTAATGTCGAACTGACCACTACAGAATAGACTACAAAAAAAGAAAAAAAGGCGCCAAGCGCTCAAACTGCTGTGCTGTTATCTACACTGAAATTCAGTTTCGAATCGAATGAACTTCTAAAAAATGTCAAGTGACGACGACAGTGATTTTGATTCGACTCCAGAATGCATACAATCTGAAGCCTCTGGTATAGTTGGAAACTTACTTCCAGAAAAATCATTTCTTTCTACTTAACAGTCATTGTTTTCAATTGCCTCGCAGAAAGTATAAAAAGTAGAGTATGCATCGTGGGCTTAAATTTGTATTTGTCTTGGGCAATCTTGAACCCCTCGTACTCAGGATTCTTGCCTTAACTCCCTCGCTCCGCTCGGGAGTTAACCATAGAGTCCCTCGTTCTCGGGGTTCAATATAGCGCCCGGAACATAATACACTACTTTTAGCCCTTGTTGCATAATCTACTATTAGACGTCTTAACGTACGCCGTTTGAACACGGATTTAATGATGATTTAATGATGATGCTTAACTGACACTGATGAGTACGAATGGTGCCATGAGAAATGGTATGATACAAATTTTCACTGAGACTGCACTGTACTAGACTGTGACGACTTCGTGTGAGCACTGATGAGTGCGGATCGATCAGACCATATAATAACACCTTACAGTCTACAAGGTATTAGGGTATACCACATAAACCTTAAAAAAATGTTCCTTTATTACACCTTACCTTGTTTAGATGTTGTTGCAAACCAAAATTTAATATTGTGTAAAAATTCTCTAGACGATTTCCATGAAACGCGTAAAATACATGGTGATTTTTAGATAATTCCTTCCATTTGGTTTCAGCGTTTGATTTGCTTGAGCCGATTATTTGAAAAATGTACTGAGGCTTCGGAGCTGGTTGAGCAAAATGTGCGTAAGAAAGAATGGTTTCATGCTGAAATTAAATAAAATGTTTAAGAATAGGTACTAGTGCCTAATTATGTACTATAATTTGAAGATAATAATTATTTACACATAAGATACAACTTGTAGACTCCGTGACATACCTAAGATGCTGAAACATCTTAGATTTTCAAAGCTGCAGCTTTCAACGTTTGTTTATGTAACTTTTACAAAATAATATAATTATGTATACCTACAATAATAAAATAATATGTAAAGAAGCTGGAGCTTTAATATCGTGCGCGATACTTATTTCAATCATAACTGATAATTACAGATTTATTTGGATTTTACATAGGTACCTACCTACTCAATGTGTTCATCAACTTATGTCGCTGACAGTACCTACTTGTCATTGGATCTTAAATTACAAACTAAAATATAGGTACCTACTGCAACTATGACTGAATAGTTAAAAATATTACTAAATTAAATAACTACGATTTAGTTAATTTCTGCGTGTTAAAAAACTAACCGCTTCTACTGGAACAGTTTTCACTGATGGTTCTTTTAATCTCACGAGAACGTAAAACAACAAGTCGATAATATCGCTAATGCTTGGTAATTGTTCTAGATTATCCAATTGTTGTAACACCAGATCCAGTGCAGGTACATCAGATATTACACTAAGCTGTAAAAATCGAAAAAGGTATTTGCAATTAAATTATAAATGCTATACCATTGATGATTCCGATGGGGTTCGCTACCGCAAAATCACTCTGAACCTTTACTACCTACACATACTTAATTATTTTAAACTAGCTGTACCCGCGCGGTTTCACTCGCGTTGGTCATTCTACGCAGGTTTGAAAGCGTGACTGTCAAACTCTCAAGCTATCGCATTTCACGTAGGTACCTAATAAATAATGAATGACTATTAATATCAAAAAGTAATACCTATTTTCATATAAAAATACCAAATTTACGACTTTTTCTTTGGATTTATAAACTTATCAATTCAATTTAGGTACATACCAACTCGTCCATATCTTTAATTCCACATTTCATAAAGGCTGGAGGATACGGTCTGAGGCAGCTTTCGTATCTGAAACTAAATGCTGCTGCAACGAACAGGCTCCATTTTATATCAGCAGATTTGAAATCTTTTTCAAGCACCAACCTGAAATAAAAACTACATTGCTTCAAATAATTACAAATCCTACGTTAGGTGGCCATACCTATATAGAATAGTTTGTATCCGAATAAGGTATATTATCTAGACTACCTACACTCTCGTTCTCGGGAGTTGGGATGTTTCGTTGCTAAATACGAGAGTGAAGAAATCGTATTCGGAAAGTCTCGTCTTTTCGCTAATAAATTCATGAATAATGCGCAACGCGTGCGCTTTATGCGGTTGAATCTAGCCGAACGAGAAGTTAGCCGGTTAGATGCGCAAAAGCTTTAGGAGCTCATATACTATCGTTTCGAGCTTTAAAAAAAGGCTTACATCACGCTGGCCGGCTAACCTCACGCTGGGCAAGATCCGTCGGCCAAACTGTAGTATGAAAAACACATAAACCTCAAATGAACCGCTTTTTTTTCTAACGAATCCAACTTTGCTTGATTGTTATCTGATTGGGTTTCAGATGCGGAGGCCAGATTACAGTTAGTGCCTGTATCGGACAATACTTCAGGTTCTCCGTCCATGGCTTTTGTTTCGATCTAAAATATGTATGAAATTATTTACGGAAACTTAAAAATGGACATAATTTTGGATGATTATTTCAAAATAAACATGTCACTAGGTGTGATTTTGTGATTTTGTCATAATAAAAAAACAATAGACGAACAAACATTATCGCCAGTCCTATATTTTGCTCACAAGAAAATCGAAAATAGGTGGTAGCTTCCCTAGTCTACCGATTTTTGTTTTAGAATGTTGGATTACTTGGCGCCTGAAGCGGTTCACCAAGAAGTGCTGCCAACTTTATCTCGATAATGCAATATCTATCTAATATTTAAATATGAAATGCAAATGTGAACAGGGAGGCATAAACCACTGTCCGTTATATTTATTATTGTTTATGTTTTTCCATCCAATGGCTACGCTAAGCTGAACGCTTTTTGATTTCAGCTTTGTTAAACGAAGTGTACAATACTAATACAGGTTTGCGTGCCCCTGTGGTACAACTTTGTAACCAATATAACTTCATCAACCAACAAACTTCTAGCATAGATATCTTCAATCATAGTATCAGTATATTTAAACGTAAGGTGCTGGAACATTTCCAGCTCGAACTTGATTCATAGCATCTAAGTAACTGCTTCCATTATAGTTATAGGTAGTTATGACTCTATTATAGTAAGTTTTAGTTAAAATTTACTTAGCTTTACCTAGGTACCTAGGTTAGAATAACTTTGATCTCATAAAATGTTACAACACTTCTACAGATAGTCTTTAAGTACACAGTTTATCTTGTATAAATTTAGTTTATTGTAACGTGATTATCCTAGCTGTAAGATTAATCTCCATAACCTTATTTTCTATTTAGGTGTTCGTGCCTTCGCTTGAACCACATATGAGATTACTACCCTTGTAACTCAGTCATTCTCAGTTATATTTGAGGGTAAGCGCCATCTTATCTTGCGTGAACCGAACTAAAGTACACCGCGTGGACAGCGCTCGGCTGTTATTTATTCAGTACGCTTTTGTAACTCAGTCAAGAAACACTAAAAGGATCAAAACAAAGGAAAATCAGTAAGTGTACAATGTTTTTCAAGTTCGACGACAAAAAATTCCGCTCGGCGCCCCTGGCCCAGTGACGAGATGCGGTCACCTTCCCTGGTGACGTAAGCCATCATTTGTGCTCACAACGCACGTTGTCTCATCGAACGCGTTGTTTGCCGAACGCATGTCGTCTCACCGAACACATGTCGGCTCATCAAACGCATGTCGTCTCAACGGACACATGTCGGCTCATCAAACGCATGTCGTCTCAACGGACACATGTCGTCTTACAGGACGCGTCGTATACCGTCTTTAAAAATGTATCATCAGTCGATGCGACACCGTGTCGCCTCACACAGGGGGCGCCAGGTGGAATTATGCAACGTCGTCTCACTGCAATTTGGTGCGACAATATAACGTCGCCCTAAATTTTATTTTATTTACGGTTTGCAGATCATGGCGAGCTCATCAGCTCTGACAATGGGAAGCTTGGCTTTATTCGTGCCAGAAGACGAAGATGAAGCAGAAGCGTTCCAAACTATTGTCCACTCTTTACAAAACAACTACCCAAACGAATGGAAGACCTGGGAAGTGACCGATCAATCTTACGAAGACTTATTCGGCAAAGAGATTTCGCCCACTATGGATAGCAAGTTAAGGTTCGGTATACCGACTACAGATCTGGTACGTGCTTTTTACCCGAACGCCAAAGATCTTTCCGAAAGAGCATATCGTCATTTAAGGAGGGTCTTGATCAATTGGCCGCTGGGAAGAGCATTGATTTACTCACCTCATTCGATCGCAACAAAAGTCCATGACCCCTCTTACCATGAATTCATGACTACTATTCGTGACCTAAGAGCTCAAGGCAAACTGACTAATCGTGACAAAACATCCAAATTATTGAGGAATGAAGATGGTGCACCACAGTCAGCACATAGCACTCCACTTTCGACGACATCAAAATCGAGGGAGGTGACCTCAAACAAGACCTCATCGTATCGAGACACCCGCGCTTCGCCAGCAGCTGCCAAACGTCGAAGTGAAGAAAGAGGGGCTTCACCCCCACCTAAACGACAAACTGGGGCAGGATCCACGGATCTTGAAAGCAGTAACCATCTTTTCGTAGATATCGCTCAAAAACAGATGGAGTTGTTTAGCAAAATTCTAGATATGCAAACGGAACAGAACAGTAATATTAAAAAACTGTACGAAGTAGCGACAAAATCAACCGATTTGAATGAATCCTTTGATTCGAACCCTGACAGTACGCGCTGTACGCGGGACGACGAACAGAGAGCAAACTGTCGTCGCTCACCAGTCGTTGACTTTGAAAGCGAAGGTAGCGACGCAGGCTCCGATTTGGAATGTACAGACGATCCGGAACAAGCCATCAAGAATGAGATTGCTTGTGCACAACGCCGTTTGGAAGCAATTCAAGCAAGCAAAGCTACAAACGAAATCACAACAACTTTTGATTTCAAGCCTTGTACAACGGAGATTGAATCGAAATTTTCTAAAGCGGACCCAGTTTTAGCGCAGCAGGGAATAGATTGTCAGCGATTGGGAACGGACAGCTGGAAAAATGTTCGTTACTCAGAGGTACAGAAACAGTTCCAAGCCACTCCAATGTTTTCAGCACTGAAAGTTAACAACTTGTTTGCTGGAGTCACACCGATCTGGACATCTGTGGCCATTTTAGAAAAAATGGATCTGATTTTGGGAGCCATCACAAATGGTTTGCTTCAACAGAGAAAAATATTTGATGAGCTTTGTGACAAGCTGCCGCAGAATTTCAAGCAAAGAGTAGGTCAGGAATTCTTGTCAAGCAACTCGAAATTTCGTATGAATTCGGACGCACTGCTACAATATGTGTGTGGCCGAAGAGCGGAAGTGATCCAGCAAAGAAGAGACACATACAAAGTGAAAAATAAGGTTCTACACGAAATTATTCACAACATACCGCCTTCGGACTCCCATCTATTCAAAGAACCTGATTTGGCTCAAGTCATAAAGGACCAAGGTGGCATACAAAAGTTTTTTCCTTTCAAGAAAACCTTTCCATCAACAACGAAGACCGCTTACAAGCCTGATTTCAAAAACAGAAAAGGAGGTTTTAAGAAGGAAACTAATAAATTTTTCAACAAAAATTTCAACACTGCCTATGGTTCGGGCAACAAAAGAACACAATACCCCAACAATGATAAACAAGATAAAGGCTTCAAAGGGCAGAATAACAAATGGAAAGGAGGTGCTAGGCGAGCATGACTCGAAAGCTTTCGTCGCAGGTCAGCTGGTGTTCCATCGGGAAAAGTGGTTGTCGATAGGTGCCCCTCCAGCGGTAATGGATATTTTGTCAGGCTACAGAATTCCGTTCGAGAAAAAGCCACTGATAATAAAATTGTCCAGTCACAGAAAATCATTCCAGACCCCATACTCAGAAAACATGAAGAAGGAAATTCAAAAGATGTTAGACTGGAAAGCGATTCAACCAAGCTCGCACAATACAGGATTCCTGTCGACAATGTTTTTAAGGAAAAAGCCCGATGGAACAAACAGACCAATATTCAATTTGAAAAAGCTAAATCAATATGTCCATACACCCAAATTCAGATTACTGAACCATCACCGGATTCCTACAATCCTCAGTCCAAAGGTCTACATGGCAAAAGTGGACATCTCCCAAGCTTACTACCACGTGCCGATAGTACCAACGCATCGCAGATTCCTATCCCTAATTTACGAGGCCAAAAGTTACGAAATGACATGCTTACCATTCGGGCTAGCAAGCGCCCCATCCGCTTTCGCAAAATTGACAGGTTGGCTAGCACACTGGTTCAGACAGACCTTGGATATAAAGGTTGTGGTTTACCTGGACGATTTCCTAATCGTTCACCAAGACCCGAATATGCTAAGACAGCAGTCTTTATTGGTAGTCCACAAACTAGAAGAACTAGGGTGGTCAGTGAACAGGAGGAAATCTATAACAGAACCCTCGAGATGCTTAGAGTACTTAGGAGTAATTTGGGATACCAACAAGAACCAGAAAATGCTCTCAGACGCAAAGATAAACCAATTAGTGACACTAATTCGAAAATTTATAAAAAGAAAGTATTGGAGCTGGCAAGATGCAAAAGTCATCTTGGGAAAATTAAACTTTGCAACATTCGTAGTGCCTCTAGGCAGATTACATTGCCGACAGCTACAGATCGAATCCAACAAGTTGCCAAGACTAAAGCCACACAAAAAATATCCATTCACAGAGGCGTGTCTAGCTCAACTAAACTGGTGGCTGGAAAATGCTTACAAAAGCACGGCAATTCATCACTCTAACCCAACAATGTTCATCACCACGGATGCTGCCGACTCCGGTTGGGGGGCAATAGCAAACAGTCAAAAGTTCTGGGGAAGTTGGACGAGTTGCCAGAGCCAGTGGCACTGCAATCAAAAAGAACTTTGGGCTCTATACGAAACCTTGAAGTGTCTGGGACTTCAAATGGAGGGAAAAACAATAATTTGGCAGACAGACAATCGTACCGCGGCGGCTTACATAACGAAGCAAGGAGGTACGAAGTCTATGAGACTGCTAGAAACAACAAAATACGTACTCCACCTATGCGAACAGCACAATTGCATTCTAACGGCTCGCTACATCCCAGGCCCATACAATGGTCTGGCAGACAGTTTATCAAGGACAAAACGTTTACCAGAGTGGCACTTGAAAACCCAAATCGTCAGGCAGATTTTTCACTTGCTGGGAACTCCAGAAATAGATCTATTCGCCTCGACTCGTTCAGCTGTACTACCAAAGTATGTGAGCGAAGACGCCTCCGACAAAATGAGTCAATACACCGACGCGTTCAGCAAGGCATGGCGATACGACCTAGGGTGGATATTTCCCCCGCCAGCTCTCATACCGAGAGTTCTACACCATCTTCAAACATCAACAGGAGCCTATCTTCTAGTAGCACCGAACTGGAGCAAAGCATTCTGGATGCCAGAAATAAAGAAGCGTGCCACTCAACCACCATGGAAAATTCCCAACCTATCGTCCAACCTAGTCGACCTTCAGACGAACCTACCGCCCGCAAGGGTAGACCAACTCAATTTGCAGGTTTGGAAGGTACGGGCTGGGCCAGAGAAGTTTTAAACTGGAAGGACCATGAAGTTCAATTGTTGCAAGCTTCTTGGAGAACATCAACATTAAAAACCTATCGTCCAGCATGGCAAAGATGGTTATGCTGGGCATCAGAGAATAATATTAGAAAAAACGATCCCAAACCAACGGATTTGGCAAGATTTCTTTGCTATTTACACGAAGAGGTAAAATTGGCTCCAAGAACTATACTAGTCCATAAGTCCGTGGTAGCAACGTTTACAAACCCACATACAAGTTCAGTACTGAGTTCACATCCAATAGTAACTCATGCACTCAAAGGGATTTTTTCTAAAAAACCAATGGTTAAAAGAACTCTCTCTTGGAAAGTAGATGACTTATTAGGATTTCTTGAAACCTACAACTTCAATTATGAAAGCCTATTTGCTGTATCCCGCCACACGAGTGTCCTACTCTTATTAGCAACAGGCAGAAGAGTTCACGACCTGACATTGTTAAGCATACAACCAGATCTCTTTCAAGAACAGGATAATGAACTAACATTTTGGCCAAAATATGGGTCTAAAACAGATTCTGCCGTGCATAGGCAATCAGGATGGTGCCTCAAATACCACCCTACACCTCGTTTTAACTTGGTTCATTGGGTAAAGCAAGTAATTGCACTATCTGAGAAGCGTCGTAAATCAAAACGAATAAAAAGCCTGTTCATAACTACGAGGGGGAATGTGAAGGAAGCATCACGAGCTGTGATTGCGGGATGGATTAAAACCCTTTTTAAAGAGGCTCAAATTACATCCACAGCGGGAAGTATACGGGCAGGTGTCGCAACGGACAACTGGACAAATAAAAATATGGATATCGACGAAGAACACTTCGTACTTCGTACACTTCTTTTTAACAAAAAAGAGGAAATTGGAAATCCAAAAATACATTTTTTAATCACTACCTCAGAGAAATTCAGTCACAAACTGCAACTTCCTCAAGAAACAACCTGAGCAATTGTTTTTCGCCTATAGATTAATCGATACTTATAAGTAGGTATTTTTATGTAAACCCAAATGGACTGATTAGGTTATCTTAAATCATAAGAGAAAATGTAATCAGAAGAAAGAAATCATTCTATTTAGTTTTGTTAAGTTTATTTTTGATAAACAAATTAATACAGAAAATGATTAAGAGTTCACATTTGTTTTCTTATGCTTGTCCTAAGAAATACATTCATATAAAATTCACAGTACGCCTGGTACAGCGCCGGCAGAGGTTAAACACGTCTCATATGTGGTTCAAGCGAAGGCACGAACACCTAAATAGAACCGTTTTTCCCCCAAAGGGTAAAAAACGGATATTTAGGTTTCTGCCGAAGCTTGAACCACACCTAAAGGCCTTGCCGGCTCTAGGTAGGTACTGAATAAATAACAGCCGAGCGCTGTCCACGCGGTGTACTTTAGTTCGGTTCACGCAAGATAAGATGGCGCTTACCCTCAAATATAACTGAGAATGACTGAGTTACAAGGGTAGTAATCTCATATGTGGTTCAAGCTTCGGCAGAAACCTAAATATCCGTTTTTTACCCTTTGGGGGAAAAACGGTTCTATTTTAAAGTTTGTAAACTCTTTATAGGTTAAAATTGTCCCTACCAATGCTGTGTTCGCCTGTTATTGGCTATTGTATCAGTCCTTAGTCTACATAGCTTAATATTGTTGAATGTTTAATACATGTGCTGTTGGCAATCCTATTTAATAAATAAATAAATAAATAAAAAGTGTATTTCTTGACTGTCGGCTAGGTCAACCAGGGTCAACCAAACCAGGCCGCAGATGAGCCCCTAACCAGCTGGCAATTCTGACAGTGCGTTTTCAGTCTGTGTGTGTGTCTATCTGCTGTCTCTCTCTCTGTCTCTCCTCTCTGTCGTCGGTCAGACGGAAATAAAATGGCGTTTGTTGTATTGAAAAATCTGTAAACACACGTAGTGCTTTGTATTTTAGTGGACTTGTTTTCTCTCCAAATTTCGATTTATGACTTATTCTATGATTGACTAGTGGTAATTCAAAGTGGACTAATGAGTTTATTGACTGATGTCTGCCGTGGCTCCAACTATCCCCGGTCCGTATTCATTAGCCAGTTTTTTAGAGATTTTTTTAGTTCCATCGTCTGAATGAATTCATATATATAGTGTTTACGATGTTAATATTATCAAATTATCGATAGCAATTCTCTTTTTATCGTTAAATCGTATTTAGATGATGTGTGAATATTTTAACAAGCGACCTATTTTCTCCCTGACATTGCTCCGCGTGACGCGTTGTTGGTGAACATTCAGCAGATTTTTCACTGATTGTGCATTATAAATAAAGTAAACCGAATACTATATGTTTGGTGGGAAAAATGTACAAGGACAGCACACATACACTATGTATTATTTACGACAATAATTTCTAAACACCTAAAAAGTGTAGGTCTGCATGATCAGTTTGACATAGGCTTACAACCCTACACCCCATATAACCCTGGCTATTCTGATACTTTAACTGAGTTGAGATCCAAACATAGGTTATTAGGCGGTTCTTCATTGTATAGTGAAATGAAACAATGCTTGTGTCATGATTAACCCTTATCATGATTATAAGAAAACAGGTCATAATATAATGATTATGTACCTATCAGGGAAGAAAATATGTTTAAAATAAGCTTAAACAATTTGTTATCTGTACAGGGGCTGACCCAACAAAGGATATACAAAAACGCCGTGCTGGTAGTGTTGGGTGAGTTTCAAATTTGTTTTATTTATAAGATAAATAACTACTTAATATGTCATCATTTGAAATGGAAAAGCCTTTTAATCATATTTTCTAACCACAAATTATATAAATGAATTGTTTGTATTCATTGGTAAATGTATTGTTATTCTTAGAAAAAAACTATTGTTATGTATTCTACTGTCTATTTCCTACTACTTATAATAGTAAATAATTGATCGAGCAAGCAAATATTTTCTGAACTTAGACTTCGAATGTATTCATGTATGTTTGTTCAAGCATTACTTTCAGACTGTTGTTTATTTAATCCAATATGTATTGGAAAGATTTTTAGAATTTTTTAGGTCATGGTTTGTGCTGGTAATTATGTGATTTTTAACCCTCAGTCCTCTGCACATTTTGTTAAATATTTGTTTGCCATCTGTATATGCCAGAGTTAACAATTTTGGTGGTACACAACCAGCTAGCTAAAATTAAAATTCATACTTTCTTATTGTATTCATGCTGAAGTTCAAATACCAAAATGTGTCTTAAATCACCTATGTAAGTTTAGTCAGCACCAATTTGTCATGGTTTGAATGAGCACCAATTGAGCATTTTAGGTAAATTTTATACCTATGTAAACCTTGTCGATTTTATCGAACCAATCTTAATTTTAATATTGTCACTCTAACTAAGGTTTATGCTTAACTTGGAATTTAACAGTGAATCGCCAGCACTATTTTTGAAGTTCCACACTAGATTCTAGTCTGTAATGTAATTTTGTACTGAAACAGATCCGATGAGGACGACGCTAGTGGTGGTAAATACACAAGAATGGAAGAGGATAATATTCAAGACAAAGAAAGGTTTGCAAGGTGAGAAAATATTGGGGTTAAACCCACCCTACCATACTGTTTATGCTTTCCCTAAATTGTCGATCGAGCGCGCTTACGGGATAATTCCCTGAGTGCTACTGAAGCGTTAACCATTCGAGGTTGTCAGAGTTGCATCTTACTACGTATTATTCTAGTCTGCGACTCAGGCAAGTCGATAGAGAGGTTGGTTGAAATTATTGGTGGTGTTAGCTTGCTTAAAATGAATGTGTTAGTTCTCTTCGTAGTCCATGCTATGCAGAACATGTATCTCCAGCACCACATCTCGAAGACGTCAATCGGTCAGCGGTTTGTCTCATCACCATAAAGGAAGATGGGGAAGACTACGATGTTGAAGTTTAGCTTTTGCCTCCCTGGTGTCATCGCTATGATACACATGCCTATAATTCCAGCCTCGCTTCGCTAGCTGTCGGTATTTTGCGAAAGGCGAGAGCGCGCATTTACACGATCGCTCTTTACTTTTTAGTTAACCGACCAAAGCTAACTTTAATTATAATAGCACTTTAACAAAGGGCATGAGTAGTGATGTGAGCTCATACCTCGGGTCTTGTCGCCCGAGGCCCTCCCGAGGCTTTAGCCGAGTGTGTGCAGCCGGCAATAAGTTCACACCGTCCAATAAAACACAATGCTTCATTATTATTCAATAGACATGTTGATTGCAATCAATATAGGAAGTTAGGGCTTCATGTGTAATTAAAACAAAGCAATGGCTTTTAAGAAATAACGAATTATATTAGCCAATTTAATTTTTCACTAGAAAGCTCATACGACTGTACGTAACTAAGCGTATCAACAACAACCACGTGACGACGACGTGTCAAACAAATAAGAAGAAGGCGCGCATTCGTTTAATTCAAGAAGGTTAATTCAGGATCGAATAAAGATTGATTTTTGCAAACCAATATGTAAAGCAAATTATAAAATAAAACCAACACGCCCCCTCAAAAATTAATCTCAAGTTATACAAACAAAATAAACCTAAACAGAACATATTAACTTTCTAGTGTTTGCTGGGAAATACATTATGGTCCAACATTTGTTGCTATGGATTAGGGAAAACCCAGAAAACCCTAATCAGACCATTTACGTCTAATTAGTATTATAATTTAAATTAATATATAAATATTTACAACATGAACCACTTAATATTCACTGAGTGAACTTATTCTAAACCCATTTTGCTTCTCATCTTTTGGAAAGTGATAGCAGGTAATGGCTTAGTCAATATATCCGCCAACTGTTCACCTGTGGGAATGTAATTTAATTTTATTACATTTTTCTCAATCTGTTCCCTAGAAAAATGATATTTGATATCAATATGTTTGGTGCGTTTGTGATTAGTTGGATTGTTTGCAATACTTATGCAGCCATTATTATCTTCAAAGATGATTATAGGTTTTTTAATGTTCATGTTAATACTATCAGCTAGAGATTTAAGCCACAATGCTTCCCTAACTGCTTCAAACAATGCCATATATTCAGCCTCAGTTGAAGAAGCGGCAACTGACATTTGTTTCTTTGTACTCCAGGTTATAGAACATTGCTCAAAGAGCTTAAATAAAAACCCAGTTGTACTCTTCCTGTCTTTTGTACCATTACCACCCCAATCTGAATCTACATACCCACACAGAATGTTATTGTAGTCACATTTTTTATAAGTTAACTTTAAATCAGTTGTTCCCTTCAAGTATCTAAATACTCTTTTAAGACACAGCCAGAGTTCTTTGTTATTTTTATTTATATATCTACTTAGGATATTAACACTTGTACTTAAATCTGGTCGGGTGCACAACATGACATACATCAAACAACCTATAACATTTCGGCATGGGGCATCATAGTTTTCATCAAAGTTTAATGCTTCGTAATTCAGTTTATTTTCCAAAGGGGTATTGACAGGTTTACAATCGTGCATATTAAATTTATTCAGTACTTTTTTGATGTATGCACTTTGGTCTAAAGTAATTTTATCATCATCATTTAAATATCTTTTAAAATTGTTCATTGTTTCAATTTCACCGCATGCAATCACCAAATCATCAACATACAGTACTATATATATATTTGTATGCACATCTCCATTGTTTAACATGTAAATACACCTATCTACTGATGAATTTTGAAATCCTTTTTCTTTAAGTGATTGTTCAAAAACTTCGAACCAACACCTAGCTGCCTGTTTTAATCCGTACAACGATTTATTTAATTTACAGACATTATTATCTTTGTTAAATATACCCTCAGGGACTTTCATGTATATTTCTTCTTTTAACTCACCATTTAAAAAGGCGGTTTTAACATCCATATGATGAATCAATAAATTGAATTGATTGGCAAAACTAATTATGAATCTGAAACTAGCTATCCTTGCAACAGGTGCAAAGGTTTCAGTATAGTCCGTTAGGTATTCTTGACTAAACCCCCTCGCTACAAGGCGGGCTTTATATCTAAAAGGATTTCCAAATTCATCATTTTTGATGGTGAATATCCATTTACAGTCTACAATGTTTTTATCATCTGGCCTTGGTACTAATGTCCAAGTTTTATTCACCCGTAGAGAATTTAATTCATCTCTAATGGCGCTTTCCCACTGAGATCTGTCGTCTCGAGTTTTAATTTCTGCATACGATTTCGGTAGTTCGTATTTAAGAGACTGAGCACACATTGCATAATCATTATCATATTCATTGTATGATTTAGATATACATCTTCCCTCTAGCCTGTCACTTCTTCTTAGTTTAAGATTATAATCTGTGCTTTCTTTATCTTTCAATGTAGATAAATTATCAGAAGGTGTATCTGCTGCTTGCTCCGATTCAACTGTCATATCATGGTTTGTTTTGCGAATTTTATTCGGACACACATGTCCATCAGATTTAAATGTATCTGATTTTAGACTGTCAGAGTTTCGAGACTTTACAGGTACTGATTTGGATATTTCATCTCTATCAGTTTCATTTAGAGAATTTTTAGTATTCCCCTCAGGCTTAAGTACAGGCCTGGACACAACAAAATTAGTCTCGTCCACAATGACATCTCTTACAACAACAACATATTTTTCGCATTCCGGGTTCCAAACTTTATAACCGTTTGGTTCATAACCCAACAAAATACCTTTCCATGATTTATCATCAAACTTGGTCTTACCGGTTTTTTTATGTACATAAACCGTTGAGCCAAATACCTTTAAATATTTTATTTTAGGTTTTCTATCGTGCCACATTTCGAATGGTGTTTTTGAACATTTCAAAGCTTTAGTAGGGGTCAAATTGATCAAATACACCGCAGTCAGTACTGCGTCACCCCAGAAAACTTTTTCTAATTTAGCACAGTTTATCATAGATCTGGCTTTTTCGGTAATCGTTCTAACCATACGTTCAGAAACGCCATTCAATTGCGGAGTTCTCGGAACTGTCAAGTGGTAAGAAATTCCTTTCTCAACACAATACATTTTCATTTCGGTAGATAAATATTCCCCACCGTTATCGCTGTACAAGTTGACTAATTTTAAATTTAACTTAGCCTCACTTTTTGCAACGAAATCTTTGAAAGCAGCAAATACGTCTGATTTATACGTTAATAGATACGTAGCACAGTAATGAGTATACTGATCAACAAAAAGCACAAAATAATTTTTGTTGTCAATAGTTGGTGGAGTGATAGGGCCACAAACATCCGAATGTACAATAAACAATGGTCGCTTAATATGAGTTATCTTTAGCCTCATTGAACGGCAGTCGACTCTGTTTCCCATTTATGCATGCCTCGCATAACTCATCATTCGGCACTACGGTATCAATTTCATTTACATCTTCAACCATTTTATTATTTTTCATTTCTATGAACTTATTTTTACTAATGTGACCAAATCGTTCGTGCCATAATTTATAATTATTTTTGTCACTATTGCATACTTGGGAAATAGGTTGAGGTGAATAGGATTCACGGATGCTACAAAATCAACAGCAATCAAATTATTTTTCAACATACCTTGCATGATGGTTTTATTACCCTTACTTATATGGGCTCCATTTTGATCGAAAATGACCGTAAAACCAGCGCGTTGCATTTTCGATACAGACAGTAGATTGTATGGAACCTCGGAGCAGAAGAGCACGTCCTCCAAAACTCCTTGAATGCCCATATTGCTGGTTACATGGAGAGTTCCCTTTTTCGTAGCTGAAATAAATTCAACGTTTTTAGCAATCGAAATTTTCAAAGGTGTATGCAAGTATGTACTGTTGATAAAAAAATCTTCTCTATTTATGATGTGGTCCGATGCTCCAGAATCCAACAAAAATGTTATTTTATTTCCGTGGTCATCTTGTTGATGTTCTCCCATCATAAAAGCAAAGCCGGAGAAATCATTAGTCGAGATGGCTGATTTATCTCAATCGCCTGAATCATCCTTTCCGTAGATTTTTGTTGCTGCATTCTTTTAAAATAGTGGCAGTCATTAGATTCATTTTTCAACTTCACTTCGTTATCCAGAAGTCTTGTTTTTACGAATGCCAAAGTTAAATTATCCTCCGACAAGGTTTCTATTGCACCATCATAAGTTGCCGGTAGTGTGAGCAACAAATGAGCAACTTTGTCGGTTTCTTGCGATTTTGCTCCAGCAGATAATAATTCCGTGATTAGATCGTCGAAAATGGCAAAATGTTTCATGAGTGTGACGTCGCCTTGCAGTTTAAATCCTAGTAGCTTTTTACGTAAAGCTAATTGCATCGCAATACTTTTCCGCTCATATAGTGCATCTAAACTTTGCAAAATCTCTTTCGCCGAGATTTTCACAGCAAGACATCCTCGCACGACACATTTCCATCGCACATCTTTGGTGGAAACGCAGCCTTGAGTTTCGTTTCGACTTCACATGATCCATCTTGGACAAGTTCGTAACAAATCACATTTGAGATTTTAGAGTGCAGTAAATCGCGTAAACTGGGCCCATAACCTATAGGAAGTTAGGGCTTCATGTGTAATTAAAACAAAGCAATGGCTTTTAAGAAATAACGAATTATATTAGCCAATTTAATTTTTCACTAGAAAGCTCATACGACTGTACGTAACTAAGCGTATCAACAACAACCACGTGACGACGACGTGTCAAACAAATAAGAAGAAGGCGCGCATTCGTTTAATTCAAGAAGGTTAATTCAGGATCGAATAAAGATTGATTTTTGCAAACCAATATGTAAAGCAAATTATAAAATAAAACCAACAATCAATATATATAATAACCAAAGTCCTTACTGACTGTCAGACAACGCACAGCCTAAACCGCTGGTCGTAGTGGTCAAATTTTAACAGGAGATGAAGACCATGGTCTGATGATGTCGAGAGGTGTGCAACGGTTCTCCAGAAACCAGTAGGCCACACGAGCATAGTTGCGAGCGTCGCAGCCTGTAAACAGTAGATAGATTGTGATCCTTGGCACATGAATGGTTATTATTTTTCCATAATCTCGCCATTCCGAACAAGTACCCAACAATGTGATTGAAAACGTGTCTTATCAAGCTGTTATGCGCACTTTCTTTAAAATATTGAAAACAATCTCTTGATTCCTTCAACATTTTAACAATGACTGTTTATCAAGGTGGTTTAAAACGATCCTTGTTAATATTAGAACTTTTAACTACGAGGAGTTGTGAGAGTACCAATTTATACAAGGTGACACATAAATGTAAACTATACCGATAGTTATTATACACGCAATTAAACATAACGTTTGTTTACGACTTTTTGAAAAAGTCATTATTTATTGAAAAACTTTCACCAAATCAGTTCAAACTCAGTAATTCAGCTTGTGTATGCAGCAGTCTTGATGTTCAACTTTTCGTACGTTAATAATTAGTTATAAAGATGCTTAGAAAACAAAAAACAGCTATACGAAGAAGTTCAGGGAAAAATCTAAAAATAATATCGAAATTATGATTCTTTTTTTGTTAATATTTGATATTGATAGAATAAGCCCGGGATAGTGGACTCGTTACGAAGCACGTTGTACAGTAACAAATTGAATTTTGTATTTTAGCCGTGAGAACCACTGCGAGATTGAGCGCCGCAGGAGAAACAAGATGACGGCATATATCACGGAACTATCTGACATGGTTCCAACATGTTCCGCGCTGGCGCGAAAACCGGACAAGCTCACCATACTGCGTATGGCGGTGGCCCACATGAAGGCTTTGAGAGGTACTTTTTGCAGAATTGAATCCATAGATCGATCAGCAGGACTATTTTAAAACATCGGAAACGTTAGCTTTTCTCAACCCAAATCTAGAGATCAAGAGTTCAAAACATCGATGATTTTAATTCCGAAATGGGCTTAGGAGCTTGGTTGAGAAAAGCTTACGTTTATGATCGGAAATCTTTCCGATTATTTAACATAGCCCTGCTGGTCAAGAATGCACAATTTTTTACATTGGTCGATATTTTCGACTTCTTATTTTACTATGCTACTAATACTTACTATAAAGTTTCCTTTGTAACGGCTAAACGGATTTAAATGAAATAGTATAGTTATTTTTAGGTCTTTGAATATGTCATAAGGTACTTTTTATCCGGGTACCACGCGGGCGGAGCCGCGGGTAGTAAGCTGGTAATTTATAGGCTTACTTCGTTCGTAAACGAATCCCTTAGGTATAAATTATTTTCAATTCCCGCCACTCGACAATTTTATAAGCGCGTGTCATGAATATATTATTTATCCTTGCAGGTACAGGAAATACCTCAACTGACGGCACATATAAGCCGTCCTTTTTGACTGATCAGGAACTGAAGCATCTTATTCTTGAGGCAGCTGATGGCTTCTTATTCGTGGTTAGCTGTGATACCGGCCGAATTATTTATGTTAGCGACAGTATAGCTCCGGTACTTAATTATTCTCAGGTATGATGATGTTATTTAATTTTAGTTTTGACTTGACATTGATTTTCATTTTATAATTTTTTTATTTTTTTATTTAATTTTGAATTGATTGTTTTGTCATAGTTTTAATTATGTATGTATTAATTACATAACTCATGCTACCTATTGACCAGTAACTCGTAAATGTTATTAATAAAAAACTATGAACTATGGAAATAAAACACTATTCGTATTATATCTAATTTAAGACGTGTTCAAACGGCTTGAGATATCATTGAAAATATTTTCCAAATTATCCTATACGTCTGCTGAACAAAGTCAATCTTGAGTTTGACTTTTAGGGGCTTGCTATATCTAACGTCAAACTCAAAATTGACATATCAGTAGATAAAAGGATTGTTTTGAAATATACTTTAAACACATTTTACAACGGCATGCGATATAACATAGATGGTATATAGCATGCCGTTTGAACACGGCTTTACACTAAGTAAGCGGATTTCAAAATATAGTGGCTGATATTTAAATTAAAAAATAATGATCTGCGTTTTCAGGGCGAATGGTATTCAAAATGTCTATACGACCAAGTGCATCCAGATGATCTGGAAAAAGTCCGGGAACAATTGAGCACTCAAGAACCACAGAATACAGGCCGTATTTTAGATCTGAAGACGGGAACTGTCAAAAAAGAAGGCCACCAATGTAAGTTAATTTTGTATTGCATTACGAAGATTCATAAGTGTTGATGAGTTTATAAATATAAAATCCTCATTCACAAAAAGTTGTAGGTAGTTGTAGGTAACAATAGCCTATTGTTTTTGTACGAATACGGATTTTTAAGCTATTGGTCTCTTACGACCTATGCAGGGAAACCGTACCGTGACTTTCAGTATGAGAGCTATTCAAACTTTTTGAAAGTAATGATCATTTGATCAACGCATTAGCAATGCTCCAGGTGTTGCTAATGTCAATAGGCGACGGTAACCACTTACCATCAGGAGGGCCTTAAGCCTGTTTGCCTCCGTATAACATAAAAAATATATATATATATCAATGGCGAGAAGATTGTGTGCCTGACCGACCACAAGGCTTTTGTAACTACTAAGTAGGTTCGGCGTTATTTGTATAATTATGGCCCTTGCCATAATTGATCCCTTTTTCCCAAACCCCAACCTGGCTAATGACCTTAATGGAGGATGGCCATAAAATAACTAGTGACAGACGAAAAGCAAGCATTGGCATAATGTTACCGTGCGTGTAAAATATGGTTGAGAATTACTTAGATGCTTATGACGTATTAAGTCTTTAGCCAGCGCGCCGGTAGATCTCTCTATCCTACTAATATTATGAATGCAAAAGTTTGTGGTTATAAATCACGCCGTAACGGCTCAGCCAATTTCAATGAAACTTGGAATAGATAGAGTTCTTAGTTCTAGAGAATAGCATATAGGCTACTTTTTCTAAACGAAGCCGCGGGCGGAATTAATTTATAATTTGTATATTTTTCTCGAGCTTTTTGATGAGGATCTTTATCACATTCCAGCGTCGATGCGGCAAGTGATGGGATCTCGCCGCGGGTTCATATGCCGCATGCGTGTCGGCGGCTCCGCAGAAGGCGCCCATCTGGGACGACTGCGCGCGCGCAACTCGCTCGGCCCATCACACGACGGGCACAACTACGCGGTCGTGCACTGCACGGGGTACATCAAGAACTGGCCCCCCACAGGTAGGTATTCTGGTGGCAAAGTTTTAAAAGCAGATGTAGAAGCTCTAGGACGACACATTTTTCTGTTAAAACATGACTAAACTTGGTCATTTGGAAAGCTACTTTGCTTCCCAGAATACTGAATAATCTTAACTTCTAGCTACTTCCACATAAATGTTGTTAAAGTCAACTCCCCTTTATCTATAAGAAACCTAGGTCTCTGCTATAACTTGTATCATATAAGAATTTTCAAAGTGTGAACTTAACTAATTTTAGACGCTGGATTCGCCATTCTGGATTCTTAAGTTCATTTAACTTTGAGAACTAAATGTTATTTATGTCGGGACATTAGATTTGTTTCCAGGCATGCAGATGGACCGGCCGGTAGACGACGAGTTACACGCGTCGCATTGTTGCTTGGTCGCTATTGGCCGACTGCAGGTACGTATAGCTATCCGACACCTTGTATCTTTCAGTCGTTATAACTACGTTGCTAGCTCACTTACTTTTATTATGATACAATGATGTGCTAATGTTATCAGTTAGCAAATTAAAACACATAATTAAGCGAAAACTTTGTAATAAATATTATTACAAAATATTCTTCTATTTAGATGACAAAAAATCTTGAGACTGAATATGCTCAAATACGATTACTAATAAGTAATCGAGTTGGTGCATATTCAGTCTCAAGTGCATCAAGTTTTTAAATTCAACGAAATTTTAGACGTTTTCAAAATGATCCATGCGGTCTCAATCGATCAATCGAGTCATCTGCAAGCTCTTTTCCCAACTGCGGGTAAGGGTATCTGGCTTGCGCTATTTGCCCTAGCTTCAACTCTAGAAGCAACTATTTCTAGGTCGCGTGGCTTCGTTGAGATGTCTCTTCCATGTTCGGCGGCTCATCTCAGCGTTGTTTGTTTTCCTATATTACTTCCGAGGAGGACTCCTCGGGTGCACTAAAGATCTCCCGGGGCAGGGGCGGTCTCAATGAATAAATGAATATTGATGTTTGGTGGCCCCGGCTAGGCCGTGGTGGCCCCGGCTAAAGAATAGGCCCCTCCATATCTCTATCCGCGGATGTTGTAAGAGGCGACTAAGGGAAAAAAGCTAGGGGATGGGCAGCGGCGTCCCTCATTTTAACGATAGCTCTAACTGCGCTCGCCAACCCGCATGCCCAGCGTGGTGAGTATGGGCAAAACCCCCCCACATGATAAGGAATTTGCTCTGTCTGTAGGGGAGGCCATGTTCAGCAGTGAACGTCGTAAGGCTGAAATGATGATGTTTGGTGGATGTAACGCAGGTGACGTCGACCCCGAACGCGGCCGAGGGCAGCCTGTGCAGCGGCGGCGCGGAGTTCGTGTCGCGGCACTCTGTGGACGGGCGCTTCACGTTTGCGGACCAGCGCGCCACGCAGGTGGTGGGCTACGCGCCCGCCGACCTGCTCGGCAAGCTCTGCTACGAGTTCTACCACCCGGAGGACCAGCAGCACATGCGGGACAACTTCGACCAAGGTATCACGTCGCTCTACCATCCTACTAATATTATAAACTAGCTTCTGCCCGCGGCTTCGCTCGCCTGATACCTATGAAGATAGCCTATATGCTATCCAGACTATAATCTATGTCTTTACCAAACATCCAAATCCGTCCGGCTGTTTGGGCGTGATTGAACCACAAACATCCTCACAAACTTACGCATTTATAATATTAGTATGATAGTAGAATGCGAAAGTTAGTGAGTATGTTTGGGGTTCAATCACGCCGTAACGGCTCAAACGATTTCGATGAAACTTGGAATAGATATAGGTAAAATAAAACATCCCGGACATGATTATAAAGAGAGAGGAAACGCGCGATAATATATCTTCTAAAAACATAAAACTCTTACTTTACTAACTGGCTGACTGATTTGTAATGTAAAGGTGCATTAGAAAGGAATTTCCATAATTCACCCCGTGCAGAAGTTTTATGAAAATAGCTTCACACGAATGAAGTTACAGGCGTTTCGACTAGTTATGCATTAAGGCGTCGGCGTCGTCGTCCTAGTAGAACGCGTTTACGTGATTTTGTGATACGATTTTATTGGACGATGAAGAACTGATTCTAAATTTCATTTTCTAGGTGATTTTGGTTATGTTACCTATCTACATCAGATGGACCATCTACCATTTACCTTGACAAAAAAGAACTTCATTTTGTTACAGTATTGAAACTGAAAGGCCAGATCATATCTCTCATGTACCGGTTTCGGACAAAGAGCAGAGAATGGATATGGCTACGGACATCCGCCTTTGCCTTCTTGAATCCGTACAACGACGACGTAGAGTATATTGTTTGCACTAACACATTAGCTAAGTGAGTATACATTTTATTTATTCTGTTAATTTATCTGGATACTAAAATAGTATTGTTTACAAATAATTAACAATTTTTTAAATTAATGTTGTACACGAGTTTTTTCAACATTTTGGCTTACTTTTTAAGTAATCTGTTTTTATATTTTATATTTACTATATTTTATTATAGTAAATTATCAATTGTCTAAGAAGTTCAATATCAAGAATGTTGCCTAAAAGTGCTGAATAATTGAGTTTGAACTGATTTGACTCCAAAACAGCTGATTTTTGCATAGAGTTTTTTCATGGAACTTACCGCAATCACTCGTATTGCGATAAAATTAAAACCGGGCCATAAAGGCTGAACTAGACTGAACCGAAAATGTGTTGTATCCACGTACTAGTAGGTACATAATACGATTATTCTTTCCGTGCAGTCGTTCATTAGGAAGTACTACAGGGGAAGCGCCGGCGGAGGAAGGCTACGACTACCACATACGGCATCGCGACGTCTACCAAGCGCCGCCGCCCGCTTTACACCAACAACAACACCACGCGCCGCCCGGTATGTATTTATTAAATACTGCTGGCTACCCGCGGCTTTGCTCACGCAGTACTCGGTGAAAAGCTACCTTCCTTAGGGCTTAGCTATCTTATACATCGGTTGAGCTGGTAAGTCGTGAAAAGGTATCCCACAGACAAAGAACGCAGTTACTTTCGCATTTATAATATTAGTGTAATTGAATAAGAGGGTCAAAATTTGTCATCAAAAACAAAAAGTTTAATATCTTTTAGATGTGCATATTAAATTCCCTACACATGACGTTGATAATTTGCAATGCTAATTGATGGGACCGGGATGATAATAAAAACGACTGCTTGAGAGTTTGCATCTGATTTCCTTTATACTAAAAGAACATGCAATGCACAATGCTTTCATTCTGAAAATGCGGGTTTAGCCCGTACAGTTAGTATGTATAACATCCTATGCTAGAAAATGCAGGTTCTGTTAAGGTGAGGGTTAAATTGTTTTATGATTTTTGAACTGTTTTTTCTCAATAACCGCAAAACCTACAGTTTTGATTTTTATGACAAAGATAACTTGAGCATTTTATTTACCTAAATCCAAGACAGAAACGCGATTGGTAAAACTTTTTCGATAGATTTATTTTTTAAAGTTCGGTCCTCTGCAACAGTTTTTCGAAAATACTCTATCAATCATAAATTACTTTTTTAAAATATTGTGTTAGACAATTGCATTGGGAACCTAAATCCCAGATACTTTTTTTTTTAAATACTTAGTTTTTAAGATAATCGATATTTTCTTATATGTCGCTTACGTCGATTACTTTCGAGCGCCTTCTAACGCTTGCTATCTCTTTCCGCATTCAATTATAGTAAGTAGCGCTGTCACTTTCTTCACTCCGCCCACTCGACAGTTTATTATGATTCTCTTAGCGCCTTAAACATATATTATAACTTGTTTGCAGCAGTGAGCGGCGGAGTAGTGGGCGGGGCTAGCGCGCGGTCGCCGGGCGAGGCGGGCGTGGCGGCGCCGCCGTACGCGCCGCACTACGCGCCCGAGTACTCGCCGCACCGCCCGCCGACCAACACGCCGCCGCACACCACCTGGACCACGCTGCGTCCGGTAAGCTAACGCCATCCCACTGATATTATCCGCGAGGTGCTTTCTACCTAAAATTCAGCACGAAAGGAGTCTCTAAGACGCGCACTTTTATCCTTTCACCGAAGTTTATTATGTCTTCTACGGGGCCTTCATACCTCAGCCTGGTCAGTGACCTAAAGCAGGGTGACCGAGAAAGAACCAGTGATACGACAAGCAAATAAACTACCGGCAGACCAGTTGGCGACCAGTAGGCGTAGCTAGATCATTGTTTATTATGTTATGTAAGTATTCAATTTTGATAACATAATATTAACAATCAATTTTAATAAATAATCAATTTTATAATAACAGAGCGTGGACTGAGGCAAAATAAAAATAGTGCGCTACGCTAGTAAGTTGCTGAGCCGAATTTTTATTTAATGAACCTGTAGTGTTGAGGCAGCACGTATTGATCAGGATTAACATTCGATTTGTTGTGTTGGTACAGAGCGGTGGCGCCGGCGGCGAGAGCTACGCGTACAGTGGCGAGGCGGGCGCGGCGGGCGCGGGCGCGGCGGCGGACGGCAGCCCCGCGCGCTCGCCGCCCGCGCCCGCCTACCTGCCGCCCGCCGCGCACTACCACCACAACCACCACCCGCACCCCACGCACGGTAATTATCATTTAAAGTATACACGGTTGTACACGGACCTCGTTCTTCAAGGATCAAGACCCAGGACAGACTAGTTTTTATGAAATAATATTTTGAAATTAAAAAAAAAAGAACAAGATATGGGTGTCTATTTTCTGAATATCCACATTTATAGATTTAAAAAATCAATTTAATTTGATTAGACACACATTAGAAGATTGGTTATTAGTAGACACAAGTTAGAGATTACTAACACATCAGTGATTTATTACGGTAAAAGTTATCGGAAATCAGTATGAAATGCCAGTATTAATAAAATTAAATAAAAAGAGCTTTATACCTTTACATCTTACACACCTTTTACAGATCAAAAATACAAATTAACTAATCTAAATTGTGTTAAAATTAAAAGTTTCACTTAAAAAAAGTTCAAAGTTACTTTGCGGGTATTAGTATTTTTATATGCAGTGTACTAATTAGCATCAATACTTTAAAAAAAAAAACAGTACAGCGCGGGTACAGCTAGTCTATATAATTGCATTTACAGGTATGTGGTCGTGGGGCGGGGGCGCGGGCGGCGGCGCGGCGCCGGCCGGCGAGGGTGCGCACGCGCCGCACGAGCTCTCCGACATGCTGCAGATCCTCGACCAGAGCGGATCCACCTTCGAGGACCTCAACATCAACATGTTCAACTCGAACTTTGAATAACAGGAGCGCGCGTGGGCGCACGCACTGCGCGCCCCACTAACCTGCCGTGAACCGTGCACTGTGTTTGACTATACGGCGGTGTGTGAGTTGAGTTTAGATCTGCATATCTTGTTCATCTCTTGCGTGAAACGGTACCAGTATACAAATCGGCCTATCGAGGTTGGTGTATAAAAATTTACTTTTGATATTTTGAATATGAAAATAATTATGATGGATTCAGAGAAACGGATGATTATAATGAATTGTGTATTATAACAAAATATTTTATCTGTGTATAAAGCTTATTTTGTTAGTACCAAAAATCTAATTTACAATAAGTTACATACAGATCTTGTACCTTGCAATTTGGAATTAGCTAAACTACAAACTGAAATCATGCTAGGGACACATTTTGACCATATTGTATGTAATATTATGTTTTATTATGATTATTTTTGAGGAATAGTATAGAAATGTATAGTTTTATTTACTGAGTTATGTATCAATATGAAAAGTTAATTAAGCATCCATGGCTTTGCTCGTTCGATGATTAATATTATATTTTACAGTATTTTTATGAAATTAAATTAGGTAGAAATTTTAAGAAATTATTCCATTTGTGGCGTGTAAGTACATATTCTTATAATTTAGATTGACCTGATTGTAGCTATGTACTTACTTATTTTAGTTTAAATTAAATTGATATAAATCTTTATTTTGGTTAAGTATAATGCATTTAAGAGTACTATACGTTTCGTAATTTGATTTATTTTTGGTAAATTGTGTAAGAGTATCTGAATTTTGTAAAATGAATTTTTCATTAAGTAATTATAAAGGATAATAACAAAAAGTTTTAATGTTTTTAATTTTGTCCCTGACGCATCTCAATCTCGATCTCGCAATCTCGAGCAAGCAGCAGCAGCTGCAGATAATTAGAGCGGATTTTTGCTGGTTTAGTACTTACCATAAAACAGCACTACAGCACCCTTGAGGAAGTCTGCAATAAAGTTCCATCTGACGCGCTGTTTAAAATGTAGTAGGGCTTTACTGATGGCTATAGTATTATGTTATCTGTGCTGATGGTTAGACGTAGTTGAACTTATACCTATTTTTTATGGGGGTAAAAACATGGAAGGTTTGTAAGTACAGTAGATACATTATTTAGGGAACTAAATATTTTCAAAAAAAACATTAGTACCGAATGTCAGTAACGCCAATGTCAATGTCGTATTGTAATGAATGAAGCTGTCATTGTCATTATTTTATTTGGCAAGTCAAAACAGACAGAAAGAAAGAAAAGGCAAATAATTTTCCAAAATTCTAAATATTTTTATAGTTTTTCTTTGAATGGTGTATTGTTTAACAGTCAAATTAGTGCACGCAATCGCTATTTTATAGGGAGACTTGCTTCTTTCTCGTAAACAGGCTGCTCTACACAAAACATGGCTAGAACTGGGAAAACTGCCGAAGAATTTATCAAAGACTCATTTTCACCCCTTGTAGCGGTTTTGTGCAGCCCAAAAGTAGAAAATGTTGTTTCTAAAAACAACCTTACATTCACTGAGCTGTTGCAGCCATTCACAACATTGGATTCTGAAGGTAATTTAACAACCAATTACCATACCGAGATATCATCATCAGCATAGGTATTATGAGATTATCGACTACCTCATGTGCCATTTCTATATTAGGTCAGCTGAAAGAACCAGGTGGTACATGCATCCTAAAAAACTGGAAGCTTATACTGAGAGATGTGAATTGGAAGCCTCTGCAACCAACCGAAGCAAGGAGACAACTGAACAATGCTGTGTTGCACAATTATAATGATAAAACTGTTGCAATAGAATTTGGTAAGATAGTTTCCACATTTTCAAGTACTCAGTAAGTATCTATCTTAGACGTAGTGATGAGGATTGAGAAAGGTATGCTGAGATGGTTTGGTCATGTAGAGAGAATGAACGAAAGAAGATTGACGAATCAGGTGTATAAGGCGAGTGTGAATGGGACCATTGGAAGGGGAAGACCTAGGCGTACCTTTAGTGACCAAATCGGTGACATTTTGGAAAAAGGCCAGGTCATGAGTACCCTAAACCGACGAGCATGTATGAGGAATGTGATGAGAGTGAACGAAGCAAAAGAGGTATGTCAGGATCGTAGCAAGTGGAAAACCGTGGTCTCTGCCTACCCCTCTGGGAAACAGGTGTGATTTTATGTAAGTATGTAGTAAGTATCTAGGATAAACAATACAAAGTAATATTTGTTACATATGAGCTGAATACAAATCATGGATTGAAAATGGTTTAGTTCAACATATTTCTAACACATCAAATATAAGAAATAGGTGAATCCTAGATTACTGAAATAAATAAATATATTGACAAAGGTTTATCTTGTTTCTTACAGAAGGAAGAAAATTTGACATTCCTCAATCAACATATTGGTTTGATGCCTGGAGAGAAACTTATCTTGAAGTACAATTTCCATTAGATCATGAGTTCACTAAACACTTCCTTTCATGTATTATTGTTGGAGTGGCCCATGATGACAATGTCATTGACAGTTTCAATACTCTGAACCAGCAATATGCACAGTTGCAAAATGTTACTCCACCTAAGTTACCTAAATGGTTCAACAGTGGAGTTTTGAAGTCTTATTTATTGTTACATGATGCTTCTGTTATTTCAAGGGAAAAGTATGTTGCATTTACTGTATTATTTGGAATTAACACTCATAAATCAGTTGTATATTTTAAAACAACCAAATATGTTTTTATGTATTTCAGAGCTGAGCTGGCATTTGAGACACTAAAACAAACTTTTGGAGCGAGCAACTGCTTCATACTAACAATCAATTCAAAAAGTGCATCCGATCCTATCTTGACTGATTTGTGGGCTCCTTATATTAAAAGAACTGAAACAAATGTAAGATTGGTACTAAGACTTGCTTTTCACAAAAATAACTACCTATCACACAAATCAAAAGTCATTACCTACTCACTAGTGTGCGCCCGCGACTTTGCCTGCGTGTTACCTAGATAAAAAGTATGTTGCTTTTCTACTTAAATAACTCTTATCTATTCCAAGTTTCATTGAAATCAGTTGAGCCATTATGGTGTGATTGAAACACAAACATCCTCACAAACTTTTGTATTTATAATATTAGTAGGAAGGAAGTAAGATGTTTGTCATAAACTTATAATATAGATTGTATGAAAATATAGTCAAAAACTTATAAGCTAACAAGCATCTGAAAATACTTCACCCACTTGTGTTGATACCATCTATGATTCATAAACATTTTCTACTATTTCAGAATGAAATGACATTATCAATAACCCAGCCCACCACTCCAGCAGAACCTCAAACTGTGATTGTTCCTACTTCCACCAATATAGGTAAGTTACTGACTTTATAATACTAAGAAAAAATATTTTTTAGTCTTTGTTATAAAAATCTTATACCCACACTGAGGAAAATCCTCTTATTTTTATAAAATACCGATTTCTGACTCATGTGGGAATGAAACCCGCGACCCTCCAATGGGTATGCGCTAACTAACTACGCCTTGCGGGTTATTCCTGGGCTCGAAGCGCCGATAGCAGTTCAAATCCCGGCTGAGTCGGAGATTTCTGGGACTATCACAAGATTTATACTTAAAAATCATAGTTTAGTTAGGTTATGTACAAAATATACTTAAATATTAAATTGAGTAATATGAAACAATTTCAAAAATATTTAAATCTTATTACAGAAGAAATCCCTGGGCTATCTACCTCAGTTCAAGCTGATACTTCACATCCCCTCACTTCTCCGGACAATGATTTCTATGATAATGCCAACAGTTTGCAGGTATGTCATGCATAGTATACTGATTCACATAAAATATAGTCGTATATATCAATTTTGGTTCCACAGTATTTAATTGGGTTCTTGTCAATTCATGCCTCTTTTTTCATTTTCCAGACACATTCTTTCTCTGGCAGTTCTGAAAGTGTTAGTGTAACCAGCAAAGGGTTAGATTTGTCAATGGAAATCCATGGCTCCTCCTTGAATATGATTGATATAGATGACATAAAGAAATTTCTTCAAAACTATGCCCTAAAAACACTTTTGCCATATGTAGAAAAACAAATAATGCAGTTATCTGAAGTTGTAAGTATTCAATTATGCATTTATTTTCTCAAAAAGTATATTTGTTCATGTTCTATATTATCTTCCAAATCTGCTTTTAAATTACAGGTTTCAAATAGAAAAGGAGTCAGTAGATCTTTGCTGTCAGCTACAAAAAGATGGTTTGGGACTGGTAAAGCTGGAAGTACAACTGCTAACAATGCTGTCATGTATGTACCTACCCAACCTACAACAATAATCAAACATCTCATCACTAAGTTAACTTTTTTTCTAATCTCTCCAAAAATCTTGTGGCTAATAAACTAGACATTGGTGCAGTTCTGTTGTTGCATTATCATGTCTGTAAGTAATTTGGACTAAAAAAATTGCCGTTTCTTTCTGATACAAGACAGAGATCATATCGAGAAGACAGGGATGGCTGTAATTTTAGAGCTATCAAATTAAGTTAGTTTTATAATTGACACCAGTACTCTAACTGGCTTGATCAAAGAATAATGATGTTTGAATGTGTGCTTTTAAAGATACACAAGCGACTGCCCGGAGCTACAGTTGCGCAGGCTCGGCGACCTCTGGTTTATGTGCGGCCAGTGGCAGCGCGCGTTCGACGCGTACCACACGGCCAAGCGCGAATTCTACGCGGATAGCGCTTGGCTCTTTTACGCAGGCGCGCTGGAGATGGCGGCTCTCAGCGCTTTTATGGCAGGAGACGCGAACAAAAAAACGCATGGCTATATGGAGGAGAGCATTGTCACCTACCTGAATACTTGCAGGTTGGTTTTCGATACAAAATCAGTAGGCTAAGTATAAAGCACCCTAGAAAACATTTTGACGCAGTACACTAGACCTAAGACTTCAGAATGATTAATCAGTTATATTTACAGAATGGTTCAATATGCTGTAAGAGCCTCCTTACTCTCAGTATTATGCCTGAGCAGCGCTGGCCAGCACGGAGAAGCAGCAAAACAGCTCATCCGAATGACGTCAGAGGACAGCGATCTCCGCAGCGCGATGCTTTTGGAACAAGCTTCGTTGTGCTTCCTTTCCGGGCCGGGCTCTAAAGCCATGTGCAGAAAGTATGCGTTTCACATGGTGCTGGCTGGGCACAGGTTTTCGAAGGCGGGGCAAAAGAAACATGCGCACAGATGCTACAAACAGGCTTATCAGGTGACTATTTCAGCGAAATTAGAAAGATGCGTTCTTAACGGCACCAATAAAACTTTGACTTTGACCATTAGAATGTGTTTCCCTCTTCTGTGTTATAGCAATTTTAAGATCCAATAGATAGGGTGATTCACTATATGTACACTATTCCGAAAGGAGCTTATTCAACACCCAATTGCCAATTAAGTTTGCTCTACGACTTTTGGGAATTCGGAAGTGTACATTGAAAAAACACTATGGGAATCAATTATTTTGGGGTGAAATCTGTTCAAACTCAATTAAACTGTTGCAATGTTGCTTTGAACTTCTCGTACGTTTAATAATCCTACTAAATAATATTGGTCAGCTATTTTTGAAACGGTTTGGGAAAGAAATAGTAAAAAGTTTGAAAATTTTGTTATTTTTCTTATGCTGATATTATTTACGGCGACGCAGTGTTGGATGGACCGATGACATTGTAAACGTTGCGGGAAGTCGGTGGATGGAAAAGGCTCAAGACCGCTCGTCGTGGAACTCTTTGGGGGAGGCCAATGTCCAGCAATGAACTTTACAGGTTGTTGATGATGATATTATTTATTTTTGTTGATAGAATATGCCCCTTTTGGGGATTTTATTTTATTTCATTTCAGTAATCTAGGATTCACAGTTTTCTTATCGTTTATTATAGGCTAGGTGTATATATTGTCGTACTTGAACCAATTTGAATCCACATTTTGTATTCCACTCGCTTAAAAGTAACATAGTGCGAGTATGCTACGTACCTAGGTTCCTAAATATTGCGAGTTATATTCTATGGTACCTAGGTGTACGGCGAGAGCGGCTGGCGGCTGGCGACCGACCACGTGCAGTTCGCGCTGGGGCGGCTGGCGAGTGCGCTGCGCGACGGGCGCGCGGCGCTGCGCTGGCTGGCGGCGCCGCTGCACGCCGCGCCCGCGCCCGCGCGCCACCACGCCCAGCAGCAGGCTGCCTTCCTGCGCGAGTACATCACTGCGCACCAGGTATACTTTTTCCATTTCACGATGACATGTCTGATGACCTTTAATTCATTAATATAAGATTCAAATTGCAATGTTTCAAAATGATTTTAGTGATTAAATAAAAATAAATAAATATTCCGGACATATCACACACGGTCAACTGATCCCAAACTAGGCATAGCCTCTGTACTATGGGTACCAGAGACTGATATACATAATAGATATATATTTAACACCCAGACACAGAACAAACATCTGTGTTAGTCACAAATGTTTGTCCAGTGCGGGAATCGAACCCGCAACCTCTAGCTAGATTTTATTGAAATAAACGCCTTTCGACTTTAACTTTGAATGATTCAGGCGCCTTCGTGAAATGGAAATACACAACTTCACAGTCACACGCGCACCCACGTCAGAGTGTACTTACAGTCGGCTGCACTTGCTGGCGTGCTTGTCTGGTCACTGATTCTTTCTTGGTCACAGGTATCAGGTCAGAGAGAAGGTTGAGGTATGGTGGCCCTAAAAAAGGCCAATGACCGTCGGTGAAAGAATCAGTGTAGTGAAAGGATTAAAGTGCGCCTCTTATAGGCTCCTTTCGCGCACAGAGGCTACTCTAACATTTGTTCTTGGTCGTCCTACTTTGAGTTCAATGACCCCTGAAAAGGGTCAATGAATGACCGTAATACAAGCCAAAAGTAAGTTAAAGTATACCAATAACATTTTCACAAAGAGCACCTATCCTGTGAGAGTACAATTCAGAGTACCATGAATCATCACGAATTCTCTCCTCCGCAGCAATGGATTGAGAACTCGGAAGAGTTCAAAGACCGGCAAAGCTTACCAGTGCTACCTCTACCGTTAGTAGAGCAACGCGCGACGTCGGTGCTGTGCGTGGGCCCCGCCCCGCTCTCGTCGCCGGGCCGGCACGCCGCCACTTCCCTCTCACTGGCCGACTCACCGGCGGCGTCTGATCAAAAAATCTGGAACAGACTAGAAGAAATGCTGCTGCAAGTCGCTCAGGGTTCCGTCCCGATGATCTTCAAGCCAACAGTCGATTTGTACAATGATGCTACCGATTGTGATCCGGTTGTGCCGCAAGGAGGTCTGTCCAATATCATACTTCCTACTCACATTCTAAGATTTGTGAGTCTGTATAGGTATTTGTGGTTACCATAATTTAAATGATATCCAAAAAATTCCAAACCAGCGGGATTCGAACCTGCATCTTCGCCATGAATCGTCAATGCGATACCAACAAAATGGTGGCCCCGGCTGAAGAATAGACCTCTCCACATCTACCTACTCCTGGATGTCGTAAGAGTCGACTAAGAGAAAAAAGCGTAACTGCGCTTGCCAAGCGTGATGAGTATGTGAAATTTCCTCCCACATGATAGAAAGTCGTTTTGGAAATCTGTAGGGGAGGCTTATGTTCAGCAGTGGACATCCTATGGCTGATATTATGTGAGGAGTAAATAAATAAAAGTTCAATGTTGTTTCTTCCAGAGCCTATCCAGATATCGATTGTCCTATCGAATCCTCTCCAGATCTCACTAGTCTTGAAGGAAGTGGAACTACTGTGGAGATTCGTGTCCGCTCCCAGTGAGGAAGGCCCCGAAGAGGTGTTGAACAATGAGCCGGCCGTGGCTTCAGGGAGCGCTGTCGTGAGCAACGCTATTCGCGGACAGAAAATAAAATCCACGCTCATTGAGGGAGATGCTAAAAAAGTGCTGACGTTTACTTTGACTCCTCTACGGGTTGGCAGAATTTCCGTCCATGGCTTGGCCTACAAGTATGTTTCAACAACTTATTATATTAATTAAGGATCTTCTAGTAATAACTCTTCTTGCAGACTCTGTCCAGGGAAGTATCACCTTGCTTAATATGCAATGTGTTCCGGTTTGAAGGGTGAGGTAGCTGGTTTGGGGTGTTTAGACCTGCACTGACTTCCCGCTGTGGGGTGTTTTGTGCATTGTCCCCCTATGTTAACCCTACCCCACATAAGAATAATAAGAATAACACCCAACAGTCACATACATAGTCCTGACCATTCCCTGTGTCGTGGGTATCAGAAACTGGTCCACAACACCCAGACCCGGATCAAATATTTGCAAATCATGCAAACATTTGTCCCGCAGCGGGAATCAAACCCGCACCACTTGCTTCTCAGACGGGCACTCGCCCGCTACGCCACTGAGGTCGTCGAACATGAGACTTATCAACTACCACTTACCAACGAGTGAGCCTTATGCTTAGTTGTATAAAAAAATTGTATTGTAAGCTTTGATTAATGTCTGTATGATAATAAAATGTTCTCAGGTTAGTCAATGTTGGTGAAGGAGGCAACGAAAACGGAAGTGGTGTCACAATATCTGGCAAATTGGAGCTCTTATCTGGTGTAAAGAGCACCGACAGGCGTCTACAAATCACTGTCATTCCTGAAGCGCCTTGTTTACAGGTAAGATATTCCAAGAAAAAAAAATATTGTCTTCACAAAGTAAGCATCAACATATATTTTTATTTTTTATTTATTTTAGTTTAAAATGGCAGCTGTCTCTCACTATGGCCTTTTGAAAATAATGTGGAAAAATTTAATCATCTGTGTTTATAGCATATATGTTCTAGTTAGCTAAGCTAGAGTCAGCGGCGACGGACGGAATATGAATCGGTTTTGTGATTACAGCCGTATTTAATGGAAAATAAGGTTTAGTTTAATTATTTTAGTGAATCAGCCACTCCGGTGCGGGCCCATATTCAACATAGCAAGTTACTGCTAGTGTCATTAACAGCTGAACCGTGCGACGGTTCCGGTAACCAGAGCTAGCTCAGAATAATAATAATCAGAATAATTAATTTATTGGTAAAAATTGGTATTTACACGTCAGTACATTAAGTAGGTATATTAAACATAAAATATAATATTTTAATTAATATAAATAAGGACATAAATTATAAAATTTAGTTATTGCATTTTGCAAATGAAGTCTTCGCCTTTATAGAACGCCATCTCGACGAGCCATAATTATAATTTAATTTTAAATGAAGTCAGACTAGGTGCCGATGTTATATGCTCCGGCAGGCGGTTATACACAGCAGGTCCTAGTACTCTATGCCATACAAACTAACTTTTCCATGTTTTTGTAGATGACGTTCTCCGAAACAAATCCAAGCATAATAAGTGGAGAAATGCGAAGCATTGACGTAGAGTTTACAAACGTGGGTCCGGTGGAAATGAAGAACCTGCACTTAGCGGTGTCGCATCCCGACTGCATCAGTCTGGTCTCGCCCCACGAGAATGATGAGGACTTCAAGCTACTCTATGATCAAAAGTATCGCGTGCCACCTTCTGATCTTGGTAACTACTCAAAAAATTATGCCAAGACGACCTCGGTGGCGTAGCGGGTGAGAGCCCGTCGACGCAAGGGGTGCGGGTTCAATTCCCGCTGCTGAACAAATGTTTGCATTACCTGCAAAATATAGGTATTTATTCTGGGTCTGGGTTTTGTGGTACCATGGTACGTACTTGAAGTTTCTAATACCCACGACACAGGGAATCCTAGTGTGGGGTCAAGACTAGTGTGTGAGTGTTGGGTGTTAGAAATAGTATATAAAGTAAATTTGAAAAAAAATAACAATACCCCTTATTATTTTTCAATTTAATCTTTAATCAATTTTCAAAAGACCTTGTATTTTTAATTCTAATTGTTTAGTCCAGTAGTGTAGGGGTGTTTAGTCCAGTACTGACTTCCCACTGTGGGGTGTTTTGTGCATTGCCTCCATGTGCAAAACCTACCCCAGTCCAGCTCCATAAAACAATATCACTATCGGGCGTTCGTATTTCTGATGATAGACGCAATTTGCCGAGGCCTCATATTGAAATTGTAGTGAACTACACGCAGAAATCAAGTTGGCACCTTCGTGGAATGTACTTCAATTTCAATTTATTTCGGTTGTTCACCATAATTGTTCCCATAATCTACCGCTCTCGCGAGTGATAATGAGGCAAAACATTACAGCGAGGTGCCTAGTTAACTTCTGCGTGTTGTGCATGACTGAAACCTTTTTAGATGAGCGCACAGCGCGGACACTGGCCTGGCGTGACGTGGCGTCGCGGCACGTGCGGCGCGTGGGCGCAGGCGGGGCGCGGCGCGTGCTGCAGCTGCGCGCACACGCCGCGGCGCCGGCGCTGCGCCTCCTCGCCTACTACGAGACGGGGCTTCCCGCGCGCCCCTACCGCCTGCTGCGACACTTCTTCAACCTACAAGTGGCGGTCAGTGTTCCATCTATAATTATTTTTCATCCCATCTATTCGAAAAACGACGTTTTGTTCCCCAATATGTGCGCGCAATAGTACATAGCACTTTTCTGTATTAGTATTTTACAGCGGGCAGTAATGAGATTTGAATTTGGAACACGAATTTTCTAATATTCTTGTATGTAGGAACATACAATACAATATATTGTATGAATAAAGTTACTGGCCGGTGAGAGCGGGACGCTGCCTGAGTTAAAAAAAATGTGTTCTTCTAGTATGTAGTGAAAGCATAACTTTAACACATGAAAGTGTTAAAATAGAAGCAAAATATATGATAAATAATCGATTACCCACTAAAGTTTCTTAAGCTGGTCTTAAGCTAGTTTCGTTTGTGGTTATATCTCAATGAACTGCCTGCGGGATTGCGAAATTGACATAATTATGACTGGTACTGATTATGACTAATACACAAAACAGCTCCTGTACTAGAGACTAATTGACAAAATGTTTTCTTTATTAAACCATTGCATCAATGTTTCAGGAAGCAGTTGAAGTGTCGGTCACCCCGCGCAGAAATCTCAGCAATACCGGAGGACAAGTTCTAGAGAATATGAATCTGGCTGTCGAAGTCAAAAACATTTACACCGAGAAAAATGACGTCACTGTTGAACTTCTAGAGGCGTCACTATTTAGCCGACAGTGGCAACTTACCCATCTTATCGCTACAGGGTGCAAAAGCGATCCTCTATTGCAGAGAGAGAGGCTTCACTTGGTTTTAAAAGCCAAACGCATTATTCAGGAGTTGCCTGACGATAAAGTAGATCACTCACTTCTAAGGATAACTGACACTGACTATAGAAAATTCGTCGCTAACGCTCCACCTTATTCCAAGTTTGTGATGGACGGCGCACCTACATTCCACGAGACCAACGACAGCTTACTTTCACAAGATTCGAAAAAGCGAACTGGCCTGATCGAATCCATGTTTGTTCTAAGATGGAAAGTCAACGATAAGAGTAATGGAAGAATAGCCATAGGACAACAATGCTTGTGGATGGAATGCTTTACAAAAGCATTGTCTCGCGAGATTATCCGACCACCTGCAGACAACACAACACTACAAATCGACGAGTGTGATAGCAAACCAGACTATTCTGAAAGCAACAAAAAGGTTAAAGACAACGTGGTTATGTTTGACTTGGAGCACTCCAATCAAATCAGTCACAACTTTAAGGAGCGGAAGATCTGCCTGATTCCTATCACTTTGAATGTAGTCAACTGCTATGGAGTTCCCGTTAAAGTTTTCATTGATATGACGAAGCAAAAAAATAAGTAAGCTTTTTTTATTTATACTACTAAGTAAGGTGTCGGAGCGCGTTTCAATTTTAACTTAAATTTTAACTAAACGACGTTAAGTTAGATATCACAAAATGAATGAGTCGAGCTACTAATCTGACGTTTTGACTCTGGGAAGCCGAGACACATCAAAGCGATGCGACATCGCAACTCAAAAATGTGCGACGTAGTACAGAGAACAATTTGTATGCGGTGAAATGTCGCGTCGCTTTGATGTGAACTAGATACAAATATTTATAATTTTTAACATCATGTTGGAGAAAGCGCGAATCGAAATTGCTTAGAATCAGCGATTAATTTACCAATTTCGTTATAATTCGATATGGTGGCTTTGCATGACTTTTTATTGCTGGCGGTGCGGGAGTTGCATGCGTCTGCATTTTGTTGAGCTTATGAGGAATAGATTAGCGGAATAGTACTACATATTTGTTTGTCTATTTATTGGATAGATTGTGTGAAAGACGATATGAGTAAGAACGGAGTGAATACTGATATGACGGCTGATAGAGGGGAGTGGAAGAGAAAAAGGGTGGGAGAGTATAGTAGGTTATGAATTTTGCGATTTGGTATGAACTACTCTGCCCTAGCACATGCTGAGTGGTGGCCATTTTTGTTACCATGATGTTGAATTGCATTTTTTTGTATGTCTAATTGTATTGGTCACAAAATAAACGTTTTTCTATTATTCTAAAAACACGTTGTGCCGACCCCACATGTAGTGGGATAAGGGCAGGGAGATGATGATTTGTCTATTGAATATCTTGGTTGGTATTTTGTTTCAGAGAGTGTTCCGGAGAGCTGGGCTGGGCGGGCGCGCTGAGCGGCGCGGACGGCGACGGGGGGGAGGTCGGCGTGAGCGTGAGCCTGCAGCGGTTCGAGTCGCGGCGCGTGCCGGTGCGCGCGCTGTGCGCCGCGCCCGGCACTTACCTCGTGGGCGCGGCCTTCTCCGCCACCGCCGCCACCGCCACCGCCGCCACCGCCGCCGCCGGCGACGCCGCGCTCCGCGTCACGCGCCTCTCCGATAACACCTCTCTGCTGGTTGTGCAGCAGGCTTGAATCTATCATCATGACGGGTCTTGTTTCCCCCTACAGGGAACATAGGAAAGGACCCCGTTTTGCCCTGGCTTCAACTCTAGGGGTAAAGGCCCCTGGGTCTTGGGGTTTCGGTCTAGGTCAGTGACCCGGTTCAGGATGACCAAGAAAGAATCGGTGACACGACAAGCAAGCAAGCCGAATGTATCAATATGTTGACTTACCGCCGTATTCGTAGCTAGTGGTACCCGCGCGAAAGCACTCGCGTCGAAGACATGGCTGCACTGCCCAGTAGTACGTAATGTTAAATATTACAGTTTTTCTGAAACTTGTACCTTTCAAATTAGCTTTTAATAAACATTATTACAAATCTCAAACAAACTACAAACTAACAAAGTTATGATGATGCTCTAAATTGTTGCATACGCTTTGTTACATCTGCTCCACCTCCTTGAAGATAATAACTTTTTTTTAAAACAAATTCAATATACATTTTTTGACACGTGTTTCCATGATTTCTTATATTCAATGTTTAAAACGGTAAAAAAGGGGTGATGGTTGTCGAAACTTGTAACGAGAAATTAGTTTTATAAGAAGTTACCCACCTAGCAACAATAATAAAAAAAACTGTAATAACTAACATTTTTACTACCTTCAAGGTAATGCAGATTTTATTGACCAACCATAATGTCGGTAACAAGGATCTCTTACATAATGAGCTTTATCTTGCCATCGGATTAGAGGTCCAAATTACTTAAATTGTTAGGTTACTCGACGTTGCAAACCTGCGTAGTAGGTACCTAAATTACTTACCTATGACGCCACGCGAGTGAAACCGCGCGGGTACGGCTTGTATAAAATACGATGTAACATTTTTTTCTGAGTGTGTTAAAAATATATATGCTAGCAAAGATTTCCATGAATTTTATATTTTTATTACCAAAGGTGAGGTGAACGATCATAAAAAAATTACTGATAATGTTCATGTTTGATAGTTGTAGGCAGTATTTTTTACGTTTTTGCGAATTTTTGGTAAGTATGTTTCATTGAAAAATCCGTTGATCTGATAAAATACAGATTTTTTACATTTCTCTTCTTGGAACCTCGTGTTCGCCTGTAGTTGGCATATTATAGGCGATAATGAGTTATCAGTTAGAGGCACCTAATTACTCCTTATTTTTGGATGTATAAATATAAATGCTGCATTCCTTTAAAAATAAATGAATAAACCTTTGATCTGTATTCTGAAATAGCACAGTGCTGAAATCAAGGAGAGCCTATCTCAGATCCCGGTCTGAACGGGTGCCGCATGATCTAGATTCTTTCCCTTGCCTTTTCTCAGTGCTCTTTCAGAATACGGCCCCCATCAAGTTAAAGGTCACCGTTTATTCCAGGACTTATAACTTGGTACAGTCGGCCTAACTGTAGTCAGTTCAGTACCTACTTGCCAATCAAATTGCTACGTCCGAAACTAGAAAACAATGTCCATAGCGGCCGTGTATATTTTTTGTGGTAAGTCAATTGAATGAGAAATTAGTCTTTTGGTGTTCCGAAGCCGTATTATGGTGAACATTGGATCCATATACGTGTGTTTAACAACCATGAAAAGGTACAGTCAACATCAGAAGTTCATAGACTGATCATAGTTTTTTTAAATTAAGTTCAGCGCTCATCTTTGAAGATTACTATATGAAAATTGCCGACCTCGGTGGCGCAGCGGGCTAATACTCGTCTGAGACGCGAGGGGTGTTGGTTCGATTCCCGTTGCGGGACAAATGTTAGCATGATCTGCAAATATATTTTTCGGGTCTGGGTTTTGTGGTACTTACCATGGTACTCGTAGTTTCTGAAACCCACGACACAGGGAATCCTAATGTGATGTCAGGACTGTTATTATATAATATTATGTGAGACTGTTGGGTGCCTTTTATTATTATTTAATTATTAAATTTGGAACAAAAATGTATTATTTGATTTTTTGGAAGTTTGATTAATCATCATTTACTTTTTATGTTGACTGTACATTCCTGCTCCCAACCATTCCCATACCTGTGCGCAATAATTCCCATCACGCGATATGCATCGTTTGGAGCAAGCGAAGTCAATACAAAATGAGATTAGGTACTTGAGTGAAGGAAAGTGAAATCAAGTATTTTTTTGGCTATTACTACATGTTAAAGAAATTGTATGACGCACTGCCATGCCAACGACGCGACGCCTCATTGCCGCAGCCGCGCCGCCACGCCGTACGTACTAACACTAAGTAAGTAGGTACCTACATACCTAAAATGTTCTCATGGACATCATTTTAAACCTACGCGCGACGCGTTACGACCTTGTAACGCTAAATAATAACGATTCATTCGTCTCATTTGAACAGCGTTGCCAGACCGTCCGAAAAGGGACGGTTTTCCGTCCTATTCATTGTCGGACCGTCCTCTAGTCGTCCCTTCGCCAAATCGTTTTTCTTGCTTTGCCTGCTTTTAAAAACCAACGTCGCCTTATAAATCGTTCATATATAAATATTCGCTAGTCCTAGAGCACGGTGATATAATACGAGTCGTAGGTAATGAATGAATGACCGAGTGTAATAAAATTGAAGTTGCATCCTTGTCTTCATAGTGTATGGAGAGAGAGATATGTAGCAAAAAAAAATTATCGGAAGACTTTGTTTGTCTGTTTATTTGTCTGGGCTAATCTCAGAAATTACTGGACGGATCTTTAAGAAACTTTACCAAGTTATTGATTATGGTATAATTGTTACATATAATAGGAACTACTTCGAAACAAACTTCGAACTCCTCTATAACCCCCTCCCCCGGGTTATTAGAAGAGTCCGAAGTTTGTTTGAAAAAAAAATTAAACTTTGCGAACATATTTTTAATAACAATTAACGAGAGCTCTTCAATCATTGAAAATGTTAATCATTTTTTTTACCAGTATAGGAAACAAGGATTTATAAACCATTTTTATTTTAAATATTATTTCTTTTACTATTAAATAACTTTAGTCAACGTTTATGTTAGGTTGAAACAAAAAACGAAGCGACAAAAGGAAACGATTTGTTTTTATAAAATTTAAATCGTGCCTATACCCGAAAATTCGTGTAACGAAGAAGCGCCTTAAACAGCCTACCTTATAATTTAACAACGTATTAAATAATTTAAAAGTAGTTTTTTTCACCTCGAGTAGGTAGTTATATAACTGCCTAGAAGTAAGCCAATTAATATGACGCACCACCCTCGGTGAGTCATGTTTATGGGTGAGTGGGAGTTGGCTCCATGGTTTTCACTCACTTGTGAGTGTGAAACACGTGCGTATGGAATCCGCAACAGTGCAAACCATTACTGTCACTCATTATGTCGATACAAAAACACGTCCAACGTGTTTATTTCCACGCACTAGTGAGTGAGACTGAAAACTATTGTGCCAACCAACGCCCTCTCACTAAACTACAGACTATTAGGATTTTTTTCTAGCTCTAATGCACTGAGAACGTAAATCCGTAGTAAATTATTATTTGCTATCTGTGAACACAAAATAATTTAGTCTGTGCCATATTATTTTTTTGTTGGCGTCATTGTGGTATTGGTAGATGCTGCCAAGTGTTGCCATCTATTAAAATTAAATTCAGATTTTATTAAAAGCACACTTAGCGCTTGATAAATTAGGAGGAAAAAATTCAATATTAACCTTTTATTAGTATTATTTTACACCTAAATAGTTAAAAAAATACGAAGTAAGTTTATAAATACACCTTCTAGGATTATAGGTACTAATATTTTCATTCAATAGAATAATAATAATAATTCTGAGTCTGAGGTGAGTAGATACTTATCTAAGTACATTTAGAAAACTTGAATATTAAATGAATTATCTACCTTTAATACATTATCATCTGTTTATGTGAAGGTTCGACCCACTTTTTAACAGCCAAAATAATTAACACACTCTTAAAGATTTTTGACTTTTACGAACACAAAAACAAAACTACGAATATTTTGTAATAAGGAGATAATATTATGCTGCGACCGAGCGAGTTTTACAATTCAGCGCTTGACAGCTTTTCCAATTGCGCTGCAGTTGGCATTAGTGGAAAAGGAGTGGTAGTTGTAGTACCTACATAGTAGGATACTGTGGCTATGTGGGCGTCCATCTTGAAATTTTACTGGACTTGAAGCCGGTTTTATCAAAAGTGAATTTTGTAGTTTTAATTTTACGACAATCGTTTTTTCAATAAGTTTCATGTATGCTGGAACTACGTATTTATTGTTTAGATTAGGACAAACTACAGTTATGTTTTAGGTATGAATGTCTACTCAAGCATTTGATCATTTGACTAGTAATGGCGTGCGTTTTTCTCTCTGGAGATACTTTCATATTACCATCATTTCGTCAGATCCTTTGAACTGTTACATTATGTGCATGTGAACCATGATTGCGTGGATACTATTGAAGAAACGTACATCCCATCCCACTAGTTTTGTAGTTGAGGAATAGTGAGCTGGATGTCGTTTTTAGGTTATACATCACAATACTGTAATTGAATAGGTGACTCGTAATCTGGCGATTCGTTTCGACTGGTCGAGAGAGTTAACGCGTATCACCATTACCATGTGTGTGTGTGTCTGCTGCTGGTGAAATCGGAAAAGTGATCAAAATTACTTTATTTGCAGTATCATTACTCAAGACATACGCTATTTCCGGGAAGACTATAGCAGATAAAACATTTGGTTGGCAGAGGTACAATACGATGGCAGTACCTAGTAGAGCGCGGGTATATGCCGATGTCAACTCACAGAATCCACGTGAATATTGGGATTACGAGAGCTATGTGGTGGACTGGGGCAACCAAGAAGACTATCAGCTAGTACGCAAACTAGGACGTGGAAAATACAGTGAAGTATTTGAGGCAATAAATATAACAAATAATGAAAAATGTGTAGTCAAAATATTGAAGGTGAGTTGTCGCTCAATTTTTATCATTAACCAACTATAGACCAATTTATAACCCATCAAATCTATATCACTGATGCCTGACACACAAGTCCGACATAAATAGCTTGTGTGCTACAAATTGGCTGGTGGTTGCCTTAAATTCAATACTTATCTGTAAAAACCAACCAAGAATTAAATTATTCCAATTTGTACAATGTGTCTTATAAAATGCCTGCATACAAAAACCCATTAAATATCTATTGTAGACCTTTAGTTGCAATCCTACACTGAACAGAGGTAAAGTCAGTGAGTTCCGTGAAATGATTACTGGTTTTTGTACGCCCTTTTCGTGACAATACAAATACAGTAAGCTATTCACTTCTCATGCTTTAAAAGTGAAAACTCACTGACTTTGCAGACAGAGCCTCTGAACTGAATGTTAAACTGAACAAATGTAAATGCATCTTGAACTTTCAGCCTGTGAAAAAGAAGAAGATTAAAAGAGAGATAAAAATATTAGAAAACTTAAGAGGAGGCACAAATATAATAACATTACAAGCTGTAGTCAAAGACCCTGTTTCCCGTACTCCAGCACTCATTTTCGAACATGTGAATAACACGGATTTCAAACAGCTCTATCAAACCTTGTCAGATTATGATATAAGGTGAAGTATAAATAACTTTATTTTCAATAATGGTATTTTTACTAATTATCTAAAACTTTACTAACTTCAGTTAAACTTTACATTGACTGATCTAATGTCATCCTAAAAAAAACTATGGTTTACATAAACATTAATGATTTCAGATACTACTTGTATGAACTGTTGAAGGCATTAGATTACTGCCATAGTATGGGCATAATGCACAGAGATGTGAAGCCCCACAATGTGATGATTGATCATGACCACAGAAAGTTGCGTCTCATTGACTGGGGGTTAGCAGAGTTCTACCACCCAGGACAAGATTACAATGTTCGAGTTGCTTCGAGATACTTCAAGGTGAAATCTCCATTAATTTAATGTTGTCTCAGACATGGTATTATGAATGTTATAATATGATAAATCTCTATTTCATTAAATTTTTCAGGGCCCTGAACTCCTAGTGGATTATCAGATGTACGACTACTCATTAGACATGTGGTCACTAGGTTGTATGTTGGCATCCATGATCTTCCGCAAAGAGCCGTTTTTCCATGGCCATGACAACTATGATCAACTCGTGCGGATCGCAAAAGTGCTGGGCACTGAAGAGTTGTTTGAGTATTTGGACAAATACCACATAGAATTAGATCCACGATTTAATGATATACTTGGAAGGTAATTATGCGCACATACCAAGAATAAGACAATGAGTACCTAAAAATGTGTAATGTGAATCTAATGATTAATAATCTCCCAACAGGCATTCTCGTAAACGATGGGAACGATTTGTGCACTCGGAGAATCAGCACCTGGTGTCACCTGAAGCTTTGGACTTCCTAGACCGCCTCCTCCGCTATGATCACTACGAGCGCTACACTGCACGTGAAGCTATGGATCACCCATACTTCTGTAAGTATATTATAATATTTACCCACACACACCCACAATGTTAGCATTGATGCTGAACCATGCAAATGGTATGCAGTAAACCAACCAGTGAATTCATATTAAGATCTATGTTACTAAAACACAAGTCTTACCTTTGCTGTAAACAAACAGGTAAATAATATTGTATTCACAAAAACAAATCGGAGCCTAACCACATGGTCTGACGTGTATCTTAACCCTAATGTTTTTCTAAAGCAATGCCTGAAGCTCTGGTGGTCAAGCGTGTAAAGAGGGGCAAAGATGTCAAGCGGTTTAGCTATTTCAAAGTCTCCTGATTTCCCACACAGGCTATGCGTTACCGATCATACTACTGATATCGTATCATAGTCGCTCGACTGGTGACCTTCTAGTGTATCTCACGCAACGTTGGGCCCAGGCTATTGAGAGTCATGGGGAGGCTTTGGCTGTAGGTTTGGATATTGCAAAGGCCTTCGATCGGGTCTGGCACCGGGGTCTTCTGTCGAAACTGACTTCTTACTGACTGTCTGAAGGGTTATGCAAATGGGTCGCTAGCTTTTTGTCCAGCAGAAGCATAAGAGCCGTCGTTATGCTGATGCTGGCGTCCCGCAAGGCTATGTACTATCCCCAACGCTGTTTTTGCTGCATATGAATGATATGTTGTCTATCGATGACATTAATTGCTATGCGGACGAAAGGACTGGTGACAATTTATACACGGGCCGTGCCAACACCCCTCGTCACATTGTGGAGGAATGCCGAGGACAACTTGTGTCTAGTGTTGAGAGTACCTTAGCCAGAATCTCCGATTGGGGAGGGAAAAACCTGGTTCAGTTCAACTCGACTAAGACGCAAGTTTGCGCGTTCACTGCTAAAAAAAACCCATTTACTGTAGCTCCACAATATTTAAAAAATATTTATATTTCCGGACATATCACACATAGTCAACTGATCCCAAACTAGGCATTGCCTGTACTATAATACTATGTATTTAACACCCAGACACAGAACAAACATCTGTGTTCATCACAAAAATGTTTGTCCAGTGCGGGAATCGAACCCGCGACCTCTAGCGCAGAAGGCAGAGTTACTACTAACTGAGCTGTGAGGCCAGTCCAATAAATTCCAGAACACATCCCTTACTATCAACAAGAGCATTGGGATTCTAGGCGTTGACATCTCTAGTGACGTTCAGTTCCGTAGTCATTTAGAGGACAAGGTCAAACTGGCATCCAAAAAGCTTGGTGTGCTTAACAGAGCGAAGCTGTACTTCAGTGCGGGGCAAAGACTGCTTCTTTACAAGTCGCAAGTCCGGCCCCACATGGTAGAGGCCTGCCCAGAGGTGACAGTACTGCTGTCACCTCTGCGCAGGAGCACCTGGGTACCAGCTTGGACCCTTTGACTCGGTTCAAAGACGCGCTATGAGAATTGTCGATGATCCCAAGCTAACAGGCGGTATTGAGCCCTTAACCCTAAGCCCTCCTTTTTGTGTTCTACCGCCTGTATAACTGTTGTGTTCTGAAGAATTGTTTGATATGATGCCTTCAGCTTCCTTTTATCATCGCACCTCTCGCCATAGGCAGGGGATCCATCCTCATACCCTGGAACCGGGTTGGTCGCGTACCGTGCGGTTTCAGAGGAACTTCCTCCCGCGAACACTCAGGTTGTGGAATGATCTCCCTGCTGAGGTTTTCCCTAAGGACTACAGTATGGGGTTCTTCAAAAAGGGCGTTTTGAACTTTTTAAGGGGTCGGCAACGCGTGCGTGATTCCTCTGGTATTGCAAGCGTACGTAGGCTACGGTAACCACTTACCAACAGGCGGGCCATATGCTTGTTTGCTACCTTAGCAGTAAAAAAAAAAACTACATGTGTCATTTGCCGCATTGTATCTTACACCCAGCTGTGATATGATTATTATAGCAGTGCGACAGGAGGTATTGTTCTTAAAATCACTTCTTGATTTTTTACATCTTTTACTCGACTGTCGAAATACTAGCGCAATAATAATAGCGACGCATTCGCAATAATAATAATAAACGGAATTTACGCCTGAGATTTGTAGTATGGCATTTAATTTTTCATATATTTTACTATATTGGACATGCGATCGGTTATAATTTATCTAAATCTGCGTGCCTTCTGGCAAAGAACCATTCTCACTAATGGTAGACCATTATTACACCATTTATTACATTGTCTAATTAAAGTGGCCATCTATTTAATAAAAATATCTATTTCTGTCATTCTGTCTCATGCTGGCCACACTTACTTTAGTATCCGAAATGTTTATCTAATTGGCTTGGCTATGGATATTTAGATAATATCTCTTTTACAGATCCGATTGTGAAGGAGCAGGGACGAATGGCGTCTTCAAACTCCCCAACTCCTAATGCATTGCAAGGACCAACAAATAATACAGAATAATTGTTACTAAAGAGCCAGCAACTCTTAGTAATGTTATTATATTGAGTATATAATGTGAAAGATTCCGTGGACGAACTGTTTAACTCGCTCTGTAATGCAGAATATGGTTGGTGTAAATACAATGCAAAACATAACAGTGAATAACCATCTCTGTATAACCTAAACCTCCACAATTTCAACTGTTTTAAATAATATTCGGAAAGACAATATAATTTAGTGTTATCTAGTAAATCTTGTTTATTCATTGTTTTTAAAGTGTCTTATCCTCTCCGAAATGTTCTGTTAAAGAAACCTGTGGAAGTGCAAGTCTACTCAATTCTGAGTAATCTATTTGGTGGGTGGGGTTACGAATTATACAAATAAAAGCAGTTTTTTGTACATGAAATTCGTTATTAATAAAAAAAAAGAAACATGGAATTTCATTGCACTTGATCTTTTGCATTTATTAACGTATGGTATTGATATTGTAATTACTTGTAAAATATAATATTGATAACACTGGCGGCATACCGTTGCAAATACTGGTTAGCAGCTTTTCGTTGGTACTCTACTTTAAAATTTTGTATTTATGTAATAGAAGTAAAATGTAGATATTATGTGTGATATAAATACAAAATTTTAAGATAATTAATTAATCGTTTTCTTTTATTACGTATTTTATCATGAAAGAGACCAGTAATTTTTAATTATTCTAGACAATGTCGAATTAGATTATTGTTTCTATTACCTAGTTTATTTTTAAGTTATGTTAGCTGTCCTTATAATAATATAATAGTACCTAGCTAAATCAAATATCTTCTATTTGAAGGTGAGCCTCATGAGTTTAATTTATTTTTTAGTGTAATAACTCCAAGTTGTTACATACAATTTTCTTAAATAAACAATACTAACTTTTGCCTGGATATGTTTTGGATTTCTTACATAAATCGTTGTTGTTATTAGTAGGTACTTAGATTACTATCAAATAACTAAGTAGTCTAATGACAGAAATGAGACAAGAGTAGTCAGTTTTGTTTAGTAGGCAAGGTATTTTATACAGTTGCATTAGGTAGGTAGGTTCATATATTCCTAGTTTCCCAGCGGTTATTTGAGCGGACGTTCTTTGGATTTAATGAATGAGGGACGTGTTCACTGGCCCGAGGGCCGGTATGTCCGTAGAATCTTCGTACCTCACGCATCTGAGCTTCTACCACTAGTTTCCGACCGCGGTTTCGCTCGTGTAGTACCTACATAAAAAAGAGCCATCAAGCTATGCTAGGTAAGTACTTATAGAACTTTATCTATTCCAAGTTTCAACGAAATCAGTTGAGTCGTTACGGTGGGATTGAACAACAAACATCCTCACAAACTTTCGCATTTATAATATTAGTAGGATAGCCACACTTCGCGGGCTTTCTAGTAATGTCTACTCTGACCGTTATTTTATTACTTTAATCTTATCAGGTACAATATTCTAATCGGCTTGAGTATGTAGGTAAATAGGGTCTAAAACTGAACTTCCCGCCATCGTATTTACGCTTGTGTAACGTCAAAGCACCCTCCCACCCAATATTTAGTGGTGGAGGGGCTTTCAGTTTTGGATTAGACCGACTACATAAGTAGCTAGGTAGGTACCGTACGTCATACGTATCTATATAACACTAGCTTCCGCCCGCGTGGTACCTACATTGCCACGGTGACTGGTTCATCTAAAATAGATTTTATGATTTTATCGTAAAACAATGTTTATAAAATTTAGAATGACGCGAATTGTCAAATGTTTCTATTTGTCACAGTTTAATTCAAAATAGGTTTGATGAGTATTCCTGTAATTTCCTTACATCCTATTTGGGGTTTCTAGATGTTTTTCGGGATAAAAAGTATAGCCTATATGCTATTCCAGGATATAATCTACAACTTTAGTAAATTTCATCCAAATCCGTTCGGCCGTTTGGGCGTGATTGAACCACAAACATCCTCACAAACTTTCGCATTTATAATATTAGTAGGATAGGATGTGTGTGAACTTTGCGTTCCGGGCCCTACGCTGCCGTCCGTTTCGGGAATGCTCGTGTTTTCTTAGAGAATGTACCTTCCCAAAGACGCCTGCATTCAAATAGTACCTATGATGGTCAGGCACGCTGTCTTTGAGGAGTGATTCCTGTTAGAGAAACCAGTTGATGAGGAGGAAGCCTGAATGATGTGACTGACAACCTGTGCAGCTCTTGGCGTTTCCTTAGGACCCGCATCATTGTAGTTGTAGACATTAGGTAATAAAACATTTATTCCTTACGAACCTGCACTATGAATTTTCGCAAATAATTACTTTTTGAAAAATCATCGGGTTCGATTCCCGTTTCGCGTAGACTTTTTCTTCTGAAAATCTATGAATGCAAAACCGACGACATGGTTCGTGCGGTGCGGACAAATTTCTCTATCACATTTCAGACATCCCCATGGTCTTGATGGATCACCTCTAAGTAGGTACCTATGACCTGATGGGGTCGAGCGTTTTCCAAAAGATTCCACGTCGTTTCCTCGTTTCCTCGTCGTTGCTGGTACTGGATGAGGCGGGCTTCTGACTGTCATCTCCCGGACTACATTAGGGTCAGTTCTACTATCCTGAGGGTAGGTATCCTCCGCATTGTAGGACATGTCATAATCACACAAACAGCTTCAAATATTACTTAGTGTAAAAATACTGCGTGTGACAAGAGCTGTTTTCTAGCTGCTTGTGTTATACAAAAAGGCTTATGTTTTGCTTTGTTTTCGGGGTAGCAAATTGTAACAATCACGGTTCCCTGTGTGTGAAAAGGGTAGAAGATTTTTACTTTTATTTCCGTAAGAATTCAGTAGGTATGGGGTTCTTTAGAAAGGGCGTTTTGAACTTTTTAAGGGATCGGCAACGCGTGCGTGATGCCTCTGGTAAATCAAACGTTCATAGGCTACTGTAACCACTTACCAACAGGTGGGCTGTATGCTTGTTTGCCAGCTTAGTTGCATAAAAAATCCTATTCAACCATTTCCAAAGGTAGACCATAAGAGTACCAACATAAAAAAAAAGTTTGTAAAAAGAGGTTATATGTATTCAATTTGCACCAACTCCATTATTTAATTAAACTAGTCAACACTACTAGCAACTTTTAATTGGATGATTGACTTTCATACTCATAAATTATATAAAATTTTCGAGTTTTTTTTCTAAGATGCAATTCCAAACTGTAAATTCAGAAGTACACTTTATTACCTAGGTAATATGTTATCAATTCATTATGAATGAATACCTACAGAAAATAAGCAGATTACTAGTAGCTGCTTATTAGCTCTTCTGCTACTTGTTCGGAGGCAAGTTGGGTATAAAACCTAAATCACTATGCTTCATTTCAGAATAATTTCTACTACAGCTATAACAAAGGTGCTCATCAATAAAAGGAAACATTGTTTCATTGAGGTTGTCTCCATGAAGAGGTTTTCCAAATGAAACAGTTCTTGAAAAATTTGTGGCATCCAGAGCAGACAGCTTATGGCTCCTTTTAGTCAGAGGATTCTGGAAGCAAATAAATAATTTAAATGTACATCAATCCAATAAATTCATTGTTCAAAACTGTGAAGCTATCACAATAAAACAAACAAACAATGACATTATACATAAGTTGAATTACGCAGAGTAGAATTTTATTGTCTGCATATACAAGGTGATTCATAATATGTATACCATTTCAAAAGGGGCTAATTCTATCAACAAAAAGAAAGTAGTGAAATAATTCGCAAATAAAATAATGACGGTCAAGTGCGAGAACTCGCGCCCTAAGGCTTCCGTACTATTGGTCGTGAGTTCGAATCCCGGTCGTGCACCAGTGGATGTGGTCAGAAAATAAAAATTCTAAGTGTAGGAATTGACAAACTGATATTAGCGGTCGCTCACGTAGTCATTGTATGACATTGACCGCAAATATAACTTTGTTTCCTAAAAAACTTCGAAATTCCTCAATTTCAGACTTTTCCCTTTGCTCCTAGCATACCAAATTTCAGAACTGTGAGGTAACTAGAAGTACCCTAGAAGTTTTTCATTTTAGCCATTTCCATACAAAGATTATACATTTATATTTTTAATGCATTAAGCTAGAGCTTTGATTTTTATACAGCACCATAAGCCCACAGACCTTACTAGGTGGTATTAATTTCGAGTTGATACCTTTAGCCGTTTCTGAGAAAAAGGGTCTTGACAGACGGACAGACAGACAGACAACAATTGAGGTACGAAACCCTAAAAACAGAGAGAAGTGTGATATCAAGATTGCTGAATAATTCACTGAGTTTGAACTGATTTGATCAGCAGATTTTTCCAGTGTATTTTCAATGAAAAATTACAAATTTAGAACAAACTTTATTGCCAATTGGGTGTAGGATAAACCCTTTTGGGATAGCAAAGATATTATTAATCATCTTGTATTCTTCTATTTCCTAGAAACTAAATAAAAGGTACATAAGGTAAATATTTGTTGTGAGTGAATTGTAAATGTACCTCACAAATAGAGCAGCTCTTGCAGTTTTCATTGTCGCCATACATGACTCCAATCTTATCAGCTGTCTTGCAGACAGTGGATATGGTGGATTGGAAGTTATCCTGCAGTTCTGTCACAAAACTGCTGATGACTGTCTGAAGGCTGTTGTTCCTTACATCGTTGGGAGTACTGGGATTCAATCCTTTGATTATTATGTAATAATCTAGCTCTTCCTGGCTGATATCCTTCATTGGCCTTAAAATTTTTATATTTTTATCACAGGCATCAATGAACCCCTGGAAATTGTATAAGATTATGAGGTGGTTCTGTTATACTGGAATTTTATGGAATTATGAAAGCAGTACAGTAATAATCAACAAGTCCAGGACAACTGATTCAGGCAAGCGTGAAGTTAGCTGCGCAGTATGATTTTAGTTACTTAAAACTCTATTGTGCACCCTTCTGCTTTATTTAATTAGGTTATACTACTTACAACGTCATTCTGCACCTGTGCACCTCTTCCAATAGCCAGGTTTGACAATAGATTGATGGCTAAACTAGTTGTTGTTTCTGCAGTAAATACATATTTACAGTGCAGTAACTCCGCATATTTAATGAAAAGACTTCGTTTTACTTTCTTTACAAAGTCATTGCATGCTGTTGCTGGCATATTTTTTAGTATAGATTGAAACTTTTCATTTTTTTCATGATCCTCTTCCACAACAGTATTTACCTCTGGTAGGTGCTTGTCTTGTGTAATGTAATCATAAATGTGTACAAAATATACATCAAAGTTGTACAATCTACATAGTTTTAGCAAGGATTCAGTGCTAGTTGTGTCACATGCTCCTGAAAAGGAAGAATCAATTTTACATAGCAAACAAGGCTAATCATCTGAACATGTAGTTTGATTGAATACCCAAGTGGCTTGTTTTGAGGAGTCGGTAGTACGCGCAAATCCAGGCACCCCTGAATTCAAATGCTGATAAAGGTTTTTTTCCTCTCGTTTTGTATGGATACTTGCCTGTCACATGTAGGACAAATGGTACTATGCGTAGTTTTTTATGTATATCTAGGGAAAGTCCGTAGTGTACTAAATCCAATAAAACTGTAGATCCTGGTCCTCCTGACGCACAAATAAGAACTTTATCGTTTTTTGACAACATTTTGTTTTTGCCAATACAAGCTCGAAACTTATGATTTGTGCTGATAACAAAACAGTCGTTACAGTAGTGGTCCTTTTTCCTTAAGATAACTGAGCTAACAGAATTACATTTGTTGCAATTCATCTTGTTTCTTTCTTGGACTTTTGTAAATATTTTTCAGTTTCGCTAACCTCAATCAGTCTATAACCAAGACTGTTTTTTTTTTTGAAGTTTTTTCCCTATAGGGCTGGCTATGGCATCTAGGTCTTACCACCAAGTCTTACGTTTATATTTCTTCGTAGTTATTTTTATCTTTCTTCTTCATTTTACTTCTTAGTCATGGTCAAGTCACCGTCAAGTCTAATTCAGTTTTAGTAAGATTAGATGGTGGCTATTTTACTAAAACCTCAAAAGACCTCTTGGCGCTAACTCGAAAAATGACGATACACGCAATCATTTCATTTCACTTCACTTGTGCGATTAACTCAAACAATATTACGCAAAACACCACCATAATCACATAATATTATTCAATTTAACACTAGTTTTGTAAAATAAATTGAGAGCACAACATCACTTTCTCAAGTTCCCGCCAAAAGTCCCAAGACTGATTTTTTTTAAATGTTTCCCCTCCCCAGCCACAGACTAGGGAGATACTTTTTCCCTTTCGGGATGGCTATGGCATCTTATTTAGGCCTTACCGCCGTGTATTTTTCCTTGTAAAAGGAAAACAAAGCGTGTACGTCAGCGCAGCAGGAACACCGACATTAGCCAAGAGCTTCTGAACTCCTGACCATGCCATCATTTAGTGATGAATTTGTCATTTATTTGTACCTATTTGTCAGAATTTGTAGCACTGTAGTTTATGATATTTTGCGAATTAACAGTTTCCTGCTGGCTTGACGTCAACGCAGCAGGAACAATTCTGTACCGGGTAAACCACTGCACATTTGATTAAACTAAGTATGCCATCATTTAGTGCCTAATTTGTCATGTCTACCTCCTATCTACCAATCTACCATGTGTCATCTTTTTTGGTTCAGTAGAAGCGAAGATATCGCGATAATTAGTTTTGCCATTGCGGACCGGAAGTAAGTGATCTCTTCCGGTACAAATATTTTCACTTGAATCATCGTTAGCCATAGCTTATTTCCCAAACTGTGACAGATAAAAGGATTGTAAATAAACTATTCTCTCGGGTAGTAATCAAGTCTTATCGTAATCGATAAAGTTGTTATCAACTTTATTTCTCCCAATATACACAATCTGCAATTTTTTAGCAAAACGGACGCCATTTTGTAGTACGTATTAAAGAAAAATTCATTTACCTTGACGCTTGACATGGAAGGTTTTCATTCAAATAGCTGGCCAATAAGCCTAATAATTTTGATATTAGCTTTTAACCAAAACGATGAAGAAACAGTATTTATATTAAGTCTTTCTTCCTTTCCAAGAAATAATGACATTCTGTTAGATTACGTAGCTACTGCTTTAAACTTCACCAGTCGCACTCAAGATAAAATGTATGTAAGTAGTGTAGGTATATAATGGTATTACCAACTGGTCGGAAAAATGTGGAGTTAAAATTCAACCGGAAGAGATCACTTACTTCCAGTCCGCAATGCCAAAACTAATTATCGCGATATCTTCGCTTCTTCTGAACCATAATTGATTACAAATGGTAGGTAGACATGACAAATTAGGCACTAAATGATGGTATACTTAATTTAATAAAATGTGCAGCGGTTTACCCGGTACAGAATTGTTCCTGCTGCGTTGACGTCAAGCCAGATTAAACTGTTATTTCGCAAAATATCTTAAACTACAGCGGTACAAATTCTGACAAATAGGTACAAATAAATGACAAATTCATCACTAAATGATGACATGGTCAGGAGTCCAGAAGCTCTTGCCTAACGTCGGTGTTCCTGCTGCGCTGACGTACACAACAAAGCAGAATAGGAAAAATGATTGGACATCTAAACGACATGACAGTTACTTTCCCTATTACGTCACGGGACAGCAGCTCAAGATGAGTAGCTGCATACAATATAAATTAAGGACTTGATTGCAGTCGTAGACAGAGTATAACATCCGTTGCGGGTTCAAATCCCGTCGGTGTCAAAATTTTTGGGATAATATTAAATATCAGAGTATAAAAAAAATAGCGGCAACAGCCATCTATTGCCAAGTCGGCAGATAGTACCTACTAACTGTCCTTGCTTCGAAATTGCCGCGAGGACGAAGATAGGATGTTTACGAAACCTACATCCGTTCGCGGGTCACCTATGCACCTCCAGCATGGTGTGCGATGTGCTCTGCCATCAACTAGCAGAGAATCCATGCCCAGAAATCCAGAATCATCAGAGATCTACATAATGCTGGTTAGCTTAACTCCACACCAGAAACAAAATTAAAATACCACATTATTTTATATAGCCAATAATTATTTTTATTCTCTATAACAAATTGTATGAAATTTTGTACCCTGCATTACACTTTGTTGAATGCTGCGATGTCAACACTTTGCACCTGTAACAAACATAATATTTGTACTATTTATGCATGCTACATGTATTTTTTGCAATTATCATTTGTATCTATTCAGGTTCTTGTGATTTGTGGGTACCTACTTGAATAAACTAAAGGTTTTGTATTGAACATTGTTTCGTTTCAAAATGTCGTCAATCATCATTCAGGTATATCTAATATAATTTAAGAACCAGCCCAAACTCACAAAAAAAACATGTGGATCAGTTTCTTGGTTAATGCATGAAAGAAGGATATAAACCAATCAAACAACCATAAAAAACACTTTTGCATTTATAATATAATTAGTATGCATTCATAATAAGGGAATATATACTTACATAGTCCTCAATTTTCTCAAGTTCTTCAGTAAGCCAGTCCACAGAAACTTTGTCATCTTCAACAACACTGGAAATCTGAAGCTTGTGGATTCCATAGGCTAAAGGCACAAGTTTTGCAGCACCCCATAGTAGGCCATCAGCCTTTATGGCCCTCACTGCTTCTTCCATGGCTTTCATGTCAGTCTCATCATCCCAAGGCTTCACATCCAAGATGATATTTGACTTTGCAATGAGGACAGGCTCTGTTATAAGATAAAAAGTGAAATTAGTACTTCTGTGCTAGCCACTTTTTATTTATTACTAGCTAGATTTCATTAGTGGAATATTTTTTTTAAATCAGTTTTGTAGTTACTCCCATTAACCCCTTAAATACAAACTAAAAACAAGGCAAAAACAAGAATTTATAATATTAGCAGGATAAACATTATTTGTACAAGAAAAAAAATGCTGGTTCTATTGATTCTATTCGGTCTGGTCAGGATCTTTTCTGCACTGATGCCTCAAAATGCAATAGGTTAAAAGTTTGAAAAGATTTTACTTACTCTTGGATTTCTTTGCATTGTATGCAGCAAGGCGCTCCTCACGTATTTTAGCTGCCTCCGCAGTCTCTTCTTCATCATCAGACCCAAAAAGATCTACACCGTCATCAGAGTCTTGATCTGCAGCTTTAGCTGGAGTAGGTGCAACCTGAAACAATATCATAAATACAAAATACATCCACCAACAGGGGAAATCAAAAACAGACTGAGAGAACACTTTGAAAAAGAGCACCAGAAGCTCTGGAAATGCAGAAAGGACTGTAAGCAGGCGAAAGTCATGCTCCCAGGCCCAGACAAGAAGTCCACCAACACCATAATAAAGATGAAACGCGAGGACATGCGAATGTTGGTGGGCATCATCACAGGTCACTGTGAATTAAACCATCACCTGTACAAGACAGGGGCTACTGACAGTGGATTATGTCGGGGCTGCCTACAGGAAGAAGAAACACTAGAGCACGTAATTTTGCACTGTGCAGCCAGAAGAAGAAGCTAGGACCACATCGGGTCTACGGGCCGTGATCAGAAGCGGCGCGCCGCATACAGGGATACTGAGAGAATGTTACGAACGACCCAAAGTCCTGCTTCGCTATTTTAAGGAGCTGGGCTGGCTGGGGTAGGGTTAGCATAAGGGGACAATGCACAAAACACCCCACAGCGGGAAGTCAGTGCAGGTCTAACCACCCCCAATTAGAATTAGATATAAATACATTTGTGTGTTTATTCAAGATCAATAATAAACAGATACTACCTATAACGAGATCCAACCTCGGTGGCAAAGGGTGCATGTTTGATTCCAGGTTTGGGAAAAATGTTTGCGTGATTTGCAAATATTTGATCCAGTTCAGGGTGTTGTGTACCATGGTACTCGTTATTTCTGATACCCACGACACAGGGAATCCTAGTGTAGAGTCAGGACTATGTATGATAGGTGACTGTTAGGTGTTATACTTTTATCAACTTATTCACACAGTTATGAGCGGTGTTTAATAAGTTCCTAGAATATACCTTAGGTGCTTCTGTTTTGGCAACACCAGTGGACTCAAGTGTCTCTACTCTGGCTTGAAGACTGATCACCAAGTTACGCAAATCATCAATTGCTTTCTTTAGGTCACCATTTTCTTTCTCCAAACTGCTAATTTTGTTGTTGAGTTCAGTGTTGGGAACTCCAGCCAAGGAGGCTACACTTTCCATCTGCAAATTAAAATTTATCATGTTAAAAGTAAAATAAAATAAAATTTATCATACATATAAGGACAAACAATTAAAAAAGTTTGAAACTGTACTCAAACTGAATTGAGGTAAGTCATGGCTTAAATAAGGATTGATTTTTTTTATTGAAAAACTATCTATATATCTATTCTCTTTACAATTCAAGGTTGAGCACACTATCAGAATACAGAAAAAACAAAAACAACTATAAGCTGATATTTTTTTGCAACAGAAAACATTAGCGATGATTACAAATGTGTGAATTGAGGTACAACAATATTATTACTCACACATTCTAGAGAGTTTTTAATGTGCTGTCTAGCCTTCGCAACTTCATTGGCCAGAGATGACCGGGCCAATGAAAGTGGAGACCCTTGAACCTACAAGAATATTAAGTCTTTCAGTGACATTAAATCAGCAGGTACCTATTGTTAAAAAGTGGGTAAGAACAAGAAATTATTGAGAGATAAGAAGTATCTAGCCAGATGTATGTATGGCATTGAGAAAGGCGCTGACCTTAGACAAAGACTCGTAATATTTTTTCTCAGCTTCAGTGTACATTGGTTTATCTATCCAAACCTTCTCGTGGATGAGGGTCGACATTATCTGGAAAGATAGTATAATTCGTCATGTTAGGTAGTGAAGAGTAGTGATAATGTTCGAAAAACTTAAAAAAAAAGATAAAAACGGAACTTCTCCGTTACCTATCTAGTTGGATTTGGGTAGTGCATAGAATTAGCAAACTATTTTGTAGTTATCAATTGAATAAACCCCTGGGTAGTTCAGTTTAGGTTATGAACTAACTGCTAAAACTTTAACACTTTACAGTTACTTACCTACTTTTTAATTATTGTACGACTTCTTAAAATACATTTTCATATTTATTATGTATTAAGGTATTTAAAATGCAGTGGTTTACCTTACTTTTGAAAAGTTTTTGGATTTGCCACGAAATAATTCCAACACAGAGGACGGCTTCCACGACAAAAAGGAAAGGGCGAGATTTTTTTTAAATTTATTTGACAGCTGTTTTTTTTTAATTGTGATGTATTGCCAGCTTTTTCTGCTGTCTCAAGGCTCGTGAAACTTAGCTCTCGCACGAGGTGAACAGTGAGCTCATTTTACAGTACATTACAGTGTACGTACAATGTGTACATGCAATTTATAGATACCTACAACATTTTTATTTTGAGGGTTCTATCTCCATATGATAAAAACGAAACATTTAGTACATACAATAGACTATCTTACTATGCGAAAGTTTGTAAGGAAGTTTGGATTAGATGGAAAGTGACGGGTGTCAGCCACCCTCCTACAATATATTCTGTGGTAGATAGGAAAATATACCTCAACACGGCGACGACAGTGCGTCTTTTTCTTTGCAACCCAATGCTTGAATCTTTATGCTGGCAACACTTAATCCCACTATCATTTTGCCAACCTAAGAAAACTTTCACGTTCGATTCTCGTGAATTCGAAATCCAACTAGGAACCCTTTAGTTTAGTTACCCTTTACTTTGAAGTGGTAATTTTTGTAATGAGTCAAATGCCTCACTCAACCTGGAAGGTGATCAAAATAGATCTTTTATACCTACCTAAATAGGGAAGTTATCTACATTGAAAACTATCATAGTGCAGTTTGATACGCATTTTTATTCACTTTCGCGGCCAAGCAAAACGAACCACCTTAGATAGGCTTTACTAGTTAACGAGAAGGTACAGTCCTTTCACAGTTATTTTACCTCTGACTTAGGTAGGTACTTATAGGACTTAAACAGAGATAGGCGTTAAGATAAAGTGCTGGCTCGTCGTGTCACTGGTTCTTTCTGGGTCATCCTTCATTAAGATCGGTGACCAGGTTGAGGTATGGTGGCCCGGAAATGGGCAAATTAGACAGAGGTAAAAAATTTGTAAACTGACTGTAGGTATCTACCTAGATCATTTATGAATCATCTTGTAGTGTGAAAGGAGTAAAAAAATTAGTGCACTTGCACTGTAGATGTTGCAGTGGGTATTAAAAAACTTCACGTTTGAATTGTGTTCGAACTCTGAATACAACAGCCACCTTTTAATTAAATTAAGCCTCTATTGAATTAACCCCAACCTAGTGACGGTCAGAATACCCCCTTTCTTGTCAGTTCAGTTTCATACCTTGTAGGTATTACCTGTAGGTATAAGTTTATTTAATACTTCCATCTTTAGTGATACGCACACACCTGTGTGGAGCTTTCACCGTTCATTTAAACAATTCGTGGAAGTTAAACCGCAAGGCAGCTCTCCTCCGTTATTGGGTCTGAGCAATTTAAGAAGGGTTCCTCAATCCCTTTCTTACTGCTTCATGACCTCTATGGAATGTTTCAGGCTAAAGAGTCATTATCTTGGGTTGAGAGCACTATTGGAGTGGTAATAGTGGCCTCCACATTGTCGTGGGTTCAAATCCCAGTCGTACACCAATGGTATTTTCACTACACTGATTAAGCCCATTTCAGGGCCACCATATCTCAAGGAGGAGGTAGGGCACAGCGAGATTTTCTCGTTCTGAATTGGAGCAGCCCGGCTGGGTGGTACCTCCGCCTTACAGAAGATTGCAGCCAAATAACATTATTTGTTTCAAATAGTGCTGTGTTCCTGCGGTGAATAAGGTTGCCAGAGTTCTTTAGGGAGGATGGGTTCGGGGTCGGCAACGCGTGCGTGATGCCTTTGGTATTGCAAGCGCTCATAGGCTACGGTAACCGCTTACCAACAGATGGGCCGTATGCTTGTTTGCCACATCAGTTGTATAAAAAAAAAACCTGGTCAATGACCTAATACAGAATGACCAAGAAAGAATCAGTGACACGACAAGCAAGCGGGCAAAATGCTAAGAGAATGGGATTGATTTTCTACTCGCTGTCTGAACTTTGATTGAGTCTATGCGACATTGTGAAGTTTATGGGAATTCGGTGGATGGAGAATCCGTTTGTAGTAAATAAATAAATATTCCGGACATATTCACACGGTCAACTGATCCCAAACTAGGCATAGCCTGTACTATGGGTACCAGAGACTGATATACATAATATATATACATATTTAACACCCAGACACAGAACAAACATCTGTGTTAGTCACAAATGTTTGTCCAGTGCGGGAATCGAACCCGCGACCTCTAGCGCAGAAGACAGAGTTACTACCAACTGAGCTATGAAGCCAGTCAAGAGGCTAGTAGCACTCTTGGGGCGGCCTATGTTAATTATATTTAGTTCTCTGAATTAAGGGTCCCTGTAGCATTTTACAGTTTTTGAAGTTTGTGTTATTTACTTATTTTTAGGGTTCCGTACCACATTTGGAAAAAGGAACCCTTATAGGATCACTTTGTTGGCCGTCTGTCTGTCTGTCTGTCCGTCTGTCAAGACCTGGTATCAAGGAAGACCTGAAAAGTATCAACTTGAAATATATACCACATATTAGCTTAATGCATTAAAAATATATGGCAATTTATGTATAATTTTTGTTCCAGTTACCTCACAATTCTGAAATTTGGAATGATAGGAGCTTTTGCAACACAATTAAAGGAAAAAGTCTAAAATTGAGGAATTTCGAAGTTATTTAGGAAACAAAGTTATATTTGCGGTCAAAGTCATACAATGACTACGTGAGCGACCGCAAATAAAGTTTGCCAATTCCCACACTTAGAATTTTTATTTTCTGACCCCGTGTTTGGATTTTATGGTAAATGCATTGGTGCACGACCAGGATTCGAACCCAAGACCAATGGTACGGAAGCCTCAGGGCGCAAGTTCTCGCACTTGACCGTCTTTTATTTAACTAGTATAACCGATTACTTAACGGCATAACCAATTAAACTATTTAAAATTAAAATTATTAAATTTAAGTGGCATTTAAAAACATAAAACGTCAAAAATACAGTCAAAATAAGAGCAATTAATTTAGATGATGATGATTCAATGATTTTGACTCATTAGATCAGTTGCTCTTTTTAACCGACTTCAAAAAGGAGGAGGTTCTGAAGTCGGCTGTTTTTTTTTTTTTTGTGTGTATGTTACTCGATATCTCCGCCAATACTAAACCGATTTTGATAATTCTTGCGCTGGTGTATAAAGTATGATCCCTGGGTGGTCCCATATTAATTTAACTCCTGAAGGATTGCTACTTGTCCCGTAAAACTTAAAAAACGCCATCATCTCTTGAAATCGCGACTTGCCGATTTTTTTTTGTCGACGGTTATATGGTATGGTTATCCCCGCGACTTCGTGCGTTGCTGTTATTTTTCATAAACTTTAACCTTGTGTGTCGGGAATTCCTTTCTGGGTGCACATACGTTACAACAGGAAGTTACCTTGCAAGTTTCATACTCTTGGGATTTTGGTTAGGCTCTGCGTTGATTTTCAAAGAGAATAAAACCACTACGTTTGATTGTCAGTCAGTCAGTCAGTACCGTAAAAGTTATTATTGATGATGAATGGATGTCATAATTACTTTTGTTTTTTATTCGAAAGTGTAGGTGGTCAGTGTCATCCTCAGTAAGTAAGCAAAACGCATAGAGGTTGATAACAAAATAAAAGTGGTTGATATTAATCTTGTAAATATTCAGGAAATTGAAGTCGGTTTTTAGTTTTTGTAAATAATTTCTTATTAATTCACTATTCAATCGTCAAAATGTGGCCGATCCTTATGATGAAGCCTTTCGATCGGTATGATAAAGCTCTATTTATTTTTCTCGTGTAACGGGTTCGATTTCCGGTTCAACCATTATAATATCTATTAATGCAGTCTTAAGTGTTTTTTAAAATTCAAATAATGTCTTCTTTCAGCAAAATGTTCCATCTACAATATCTAAGGTACTTTCCCTCCATGTGGCATATCCGTGGCACGCCCTGTATAATGTAGTTGTTTGTTGTTCCTAAATAAATAAATAAAAATAAAAATAAACAATTGATTTGCTAGGATCTATAAAATTTATGTCAGTTATTCAATTGATCGAGCGAGCGAAGCGATTTGGCGTTGTACATGTATGTTTTATCGAGCATTACATTCGAACTGTTGATCCGATTTGCATGAAATTTGGTAATTTTGGTCGACAAGTTGTAGGTATAACAGTAAGATGCAATTTTCAAAGTTTATCTTCAACCTACTTTTCCCGGACATAGCGATAACTTAGTTCAGGGCGAGACACTAGTGATCGAAGACAATATAAATATTATAAGGTAATTTTGTAAATCACGTATAACAATAACAATGCAGCGTAACTAGTAGGTAGCGTAGTATTATTACACATCTATAGGCAGCTTTATTTAGCTAAAACCTCACGCCATACAAAAGACATCAACGCGCTCCCATGGACTCACGTAAACTTACTTTTTTCTTCTTTATAAGCATCTGGTAGCGCCCGCGGCTTCGTGTGGTACCTAGAAGTAAAAGTAGCCTATATGTTATTTTAGGTATAGAACTGTATCTATTCCAAGTTTCATCGAAATCAGTTGAGCCGTTACGGCGGCGTGCTTGAACCACAAAAATCCAAAAATTCTCACAAGCCTTCGCATTTATAATACTCTTAGGATTAGTAGGATAGGATTTATTCTGGTTTTCATTGCTATTCCTCGAAATTAATTTCAGTGACACTGTAAATAAGTTCTTTGTAACTTTTATGTATAAGAAGATATAGGTACGCGTTTATCATATTGCATGAAAGTCCAATAAGGGAAATTGCGTAAAGTTGGGCAACGCATCGTCAGGTCGCAGATTTTGTAACAGCTGCGAGCGACAGCCGTGGCCAACGGGCAGCCTCGCCTCGGGCAGTGCCGCCAACCGCCCCACCATGCATTGCCCGCCAGCTACCACCAGCTAGGGCTAAAGCTTTTTCATTACAACATCTAAGTGCTATGTATTGAGTGAGTAGATTGCCAAAACGTTTCAGTGCAATCGATTGAGCTAAGCCTAGAACCTAACCTAAATATTCCTAGCTACGAGTGCTTAGGTAGGTAGGTACTAGTTCATCAAAAGGAAAATTAGTATTAGTAGTAAGTTGTACTACGTAAAAGTCTAAGTCAAATTTGATTCCAATGCCATAAGACTACTACTCTATGAACAAGTACCTAAGCATTTTTAATTGTAGCAGTAACATTCACAATGCCTAATATAGATATATTTATAGGAACCTACCTAAACAGTACTACGTACTCAATGCCCAGGTATCTAGATACCTGGGCATTGAGTAGGAAGGTACCTAGGCTAATTAATATTAAGTCCAAGAAACTTTTGCAAAATGCATTCACAATTTCAACCCTTTCGCCTCATTTATTAAGAACTTATCAATTTTGTTTACGTCACGTGAACCCAAGTAAAGACACTTTCAGATGATAAGGTACCTAAGGGATCCGAGGCACCTTGGCCAACGTCCTCGGGTGGAGGGTCCGCATTCAGTATGTTCGGAAGATAAATTGATCGTTTTGGTGCGTGCGAGAGCGGACGCGAGAGGCGCGCGCGGGGAGGCGCGGAGGGCGGCGGCGCCGGCGCGCGGAGGCTGCTGCGCTCAGAGCACCTGCGCCCGCGCTCCGAAGCGCCGCCGCTCGCCGTGCGCTCGAACTCCCGCGCCCGCGCCCGCGACCCGGCCCGCGCCGCCAGGCGTCGAGACGCCGCCCACGGTATGTGAATCGCTGGTGGCGCGTCGGGGTCGGGCGGCAGCGCATCCGCCACTGCGCTGCCGCCCGCGCCTGCGAGCCGCTTGCTGGCACTCTCGGCTGCGCCCGCCCGGCCGGTTTTGTAATTTTGCCGGGCAGGCTGTGACGTCATGAGACTAGTTTGACTCGCGTGCGTGACGGCTTGTGCCAGGACGCCCGCGCCGTCGTCGCCGCCGCCGCCCCCGACCTTAGTACCAGTGCATGACGTGTTCGCTTGTCTTCTCTAACAATACGACTACGAGTGTTGTGTGACAACATGCTGCTGCACGTCACTCGGTCATTAAGCTTTTCCCAACAAACCGAACGTTCTATTTTGAATCTTACTAGACATTTTTTGCCGTCTGAACCACTAACTACTCGTGTATGCCAGGATTAGCATGATTAACTTGAATAGTTTTGTGGAGACTGTTGGAATATCTCGAGTTATGTTACACGTGCTGTCCCTGGTAATCGAAAGTGAGCCGATAAAGTTCTTTTAAGACAGGGTTCCGTTCTCAGTCAATGATGTTTAATATTTGAAATGATACTTGGTTGTGTGTCCTAGTGATTATTAAATCCAGTGTTGAATTGAGCCTTATGTTAGTTCATTTATGCAATTATTTTCAGCGTGTGAGTAAATTATGCTCTTGTGTCTTATAACGACGTGGTCTCGAGCTTCATTTATGTATCTCTGTGTGCGCACACAGTCGAGGGAGCACACAACCGGCTCCGGGCAGATCCTTTTTGTAATTTTATTTTTCCTCCTTCAGTAGGTAAGAGCCAGGCCAATGAAGCAATGGCGATCACAGGCATTGACAGTCACCTATGATATTTTATTTTTGTTGCTACAAAGAGATAAACGTTGATTTTCTTATTTATTACCTTTTCCTTACTCTCCTGTTAGAATCTAGACGGGTTCTGGTTCTATTGCAAGTTGTTTGTTTGCATATTATGTACCTTTATTATGCTTTGTAATAATAGGTCATCGGCTGACTTGACTTAATTCCTTACTAGTTCATGTTTTTTTCAAAAATGTTAAACTCTTGGTCTTGTGTAGTCTTGTGTTTGTGAACAAAACATTTGTGAAGTCGTATAATAACCTTTTCTAATCATAAATAGTAAACTTTTGGCACATAATAGGTATCTGTTTATGTTTATTGTCATGGAGTCAGTAATTCAATACTGCTGTCCACGGACAAAGAGCCCATGGCTTTAAATCGTGAGATTCCTAAATGCACACATGGACAGCGTATGGCTCAGAAGAGTTGACTGAGCTATAAATATAAGTATTTCTCTCTCGGACTTCCATGACAGCCGTATTTCTGTCCTTGTCGCACGTTCGAGATCGAGCTTCAGCCTCTGTACCAGCCTGACTCGGTACCGCTTCTGAAGCATTTAAACGCATTTTCTTTTATTTTTAAGCCCGATCAAAAAGGGAATGTCTGTCGGTGATGCCCAAGTTAGGCTTCTTGTTTCAGAAAATATGTAGCTAGATACTTCACTTGACATTGGTACATACATGTCAAGTAATATGTGTCTGAAAAACAAACATCACGCCAATTCAGTAGTAAGTAAATGCAATCTAACTTCAATAATATCTCGTGACAAACTCAATTGTCACAGTTGATTTGACGTACTAACTATTGTGGGATTATATTGAAGTTTACGTGAAATCGCCCCCTGATGTCTTACTCCTGTGAATTTTCCGATATATCACAACTTCTCACGCTACGAGATACATTACAATGGTGTGTTTACATTTCCATGCGTTGTTCGTTTATTGACAAGTTTAGCAGGCACGTGGATACAATAGTTACCAGTTTGTACCGTTCTATGGTGCTTCTCGTGGCGGCGAGCAGGGGGCTGTTCAACGAGTTCGGCCGCTTCTCGCCGATCAACTTCAAGTGCCACTTGATACTCGTTCTTTTCTAACAGGACTTGAATCAGCTGTTTCTGCGTTGCCCTTGGATTCTTGTTGGTGTGGAACTTCTCAATAAAGAAACATTAATCAATACTATGCTATAGTTAGATGAACCTCATGCTTTTATGAAAGCTCGGAGACAAACGAACACGCCTGTCAGCGCTGGTCACTACTGAACTGCTTATATCCAGCTACGATTAAATTAAATGAAAAATACTTAAATCTACTCATACCTACATCCGTTTTTTAACAAATGATGAAGTGGGTATATATTATGTTTCAGAAAGTGAAGATAAAGAAGCGTAGAGCGGGGTGCTCCTGAGAGGAGCCTCCGCGCGCACTAGGACGACGTCGCCTTTTGGTTGCTCGCAGGGCGCCATGTCCGCGTCGGCATCGCCCGCCGGCTCGCCCCCGCCCCGGGCGCTGGCGTCACCCACGTCCGCGCCGCGCTCACCCGCGCCCGCGCACGCCGTGCTCGCTACCATGACCCCCGTGCAGCCCGCACATGACTACTACCCGCACAAAGTGGAGATGGACTCCGATGACGGCTACCCTCCCGAGGCGCACTCATATCGGCACTCGCCGCACGAGCTCGCCGCCTACGCGACCGACAGCAAGGTGCCCGTCCAGCCGGACGTATACGACCAGGGCATGGAGTCGATCGACGAGAAGACGCCCATAGACTTGATTTACGAGGACGACAAGCAGACCGTGATATACACGACGACGCCGGACCAGAAGCGCGTGGAGATGATCAGCGGTCAACTGGACGACGGACAGTTGGTGAGCAGCGAGGGCCAGCTGGTGCACCAGGACGGTGGCGTGTCAGTGGTGGTGGGCGCGCCCGGCCAGCCGCCCACCGTGCTGGTGCTGGCCGACCACGTCGTCGATGAGCTGGGGCAAGTCATCACTATTCCCAGGTAACATTTTATTTATTATTCTTATTCTTGTCTTGAGTGACAGAGAATTCCTCACTCTGATCACGTGAAAAATACAAAATTTGACTGGCCTCATAGCTCAGTTGGTAGTAACTCTGCCTTCTGCGCTAGCGGTCGCGGGTTCGATTCCCGCACAGGACAAACATTTGTGTGATGAACACAGATGTTTGTTCTGTGTCTGGGTGTTAAATACCTATATATCGATCTATTAAGTATATCAGTCTCTGGTACCCATAGTACAGGCTATGCCTAGTTTGGGATCAGTTGACCGTGTATGATATGTCCGGTTTTTTTTAAAGCATGTTACTTTAATACAGTAAACCAGCGTTTTCTCAATGAAAAATAATATATGTATGTCATTTTCAAAAACCCATGAACGTCAAACACAAAGATAAATGTACCTATGGGTACGATCTTATAAGCGCATCTTTTACCGGTCGAAGAGTGAGGTCGGAGATATTTTTATCGTATTTTCCCTAATGACAAAATCATAAGTAGGTATATATGTAGGAATGCTGTGTTTTATTGCTTTAGATTTACAAAACGATATGGAAATTATCAAGCAGCCCGTGCTTCGGAGCGGTTGATATTCACTCGTGGAAAATTCCACTGCTGCGTCAAAATCTTACGAGATTAGGTACATGGTAAAAGTGATTTTATAGATGGTTTCTTTCTACAAACAATAATCGGATATCTTAGTTCATGTTCCCTTATGGTTTGGGTATCATTCCATTGATATAGTTTTTTATTTAATCATCACGCAATAATTGTTATTTAAATGCCAGTGTTACCAGTTCAATTCCATAACCGCTATTTTAATGCAAGCTACCTGCTCAGCATCATAACGACCTGACGTAATTAATTCATTTGCGTGTTGGCACCTCGTAGACTCGGAGATTTGGTTTGGTTGTTAGAAGCAATCGATTGTTTGTGTAAGTGTTGTTTGTAGAGTGAGGAATGAGATATCGGGGTCCGAGGTCCAATGTGGCGGTCGGTGGTGTGGTGTGTAACGGTTGTGCGCTAGGAGCGGGCGAGCCGGCGCGGGCGCGTGTGGGCGGAGCGACGCGCTCACCTTGAACTTGCCGAGCGCGAGAGCTGCCAACGATCTACGCCAGCCACCGCACCCATGCCATCCAACATTCGATACAACCTACCTATCCGCCATTACAAATCTAGTATAACACGGCACACAAGCGCACAATGTGCAGTCCAATGTCTTCCAGTTCAAATACACTGTCGCCAATTATCTTTAATTACAACATCAGAATCTAACCGGATTACCAAGATCGCGAATCGCAGGAAAACTTACCAACAGGTAAAGTAGTAACTTCTTGAACATGCACAAGTCATTCATATCTCACGATATCATGACGTTGATTGTAAATATGCGAAGCAAGTTATCCATGTTACTTCGTAGTAAGATTTGTTACGTTTGTTTGCTGCACGACGGGTATTATAAAAAACCTACCAATCGTATCGATAGGTGTGTTTTTAGTATGTACAGTAGTCTGTACAGTAATAGACTGTATACTTAGTAGAATCCGACCGTCGTCGAATTGGTACTGGATTGACGCAACCCTTCGCAGAGCCTAGCTTCAGAGCCATAAACATATGTTGTGTTGATAGTTCGGTACTGAATTATCTAAGGTAGTAACAGGAAGTTCTTTATAAATCATGTTAGTACGTTACTGATCAGTCTGATCACATTCGTTCGCGTATGTACCTATAGCATCATGAGATCATAATAGGACCATGGTACCGGTCCACTTACTTTATATCAAACACATTTATAAAATCCCATTATAAATTAGCTACAGTTATGGTAATTAGCGTGATATAGGTACTATAAAATATTGTTATTCTGACCTCTTGTTAAAACAGCGTCAAAACAGCGTCAGAATACCATCAAAATACATATAAGATACATGTCAACGACGTTTTTAACTCAACTTAAATAAATTGGGGTCTTTCCCTATAATCAATAAAGAACGATAAGTTATCTCTCACAAAACCTGTTTTTGAATATATTAAGAAAATGAAGTTCAATATAAAGATGGCAGTCATCTCAGCGATATCACTCATGAGAATAGATATCTAATATTCTGATAACATAGTGCTCACCATAGAGACAACCTACTTGTTTTCTTCTCCAACTTTTCGTTCAATCCCATCCATTTTTATATTTTTTGAAGAACTATGTATCAGAATAACTTTTTTTTTTTTTTTTAATATTCCGTACATAATTATACACGGTCAACAGATCCCAAACTAGGCATAGCCCGTACTATGGGTACCAGAGACTGATATACAATATAATAGATATATATTTAACATCCAGACACAGAACAAACATCTGTGTTAGTCACAAATGTTTGTCCAGTGCGGGAATCGAACCCGCGACCTCTAGCGCAGAAGGCAGAGTTACTACCAACTGAGCTATGAGGCCAGTCAATCTTTCACATAAAAACCCATCGCTTTCGGCCATTCGGGCATCGGTTCCATTTTGGACTGTATTTTAGTTATAATAAGGATACACTTACTTAAAAGAAATAATGTAACACGAGAGACCATTCAAATTTACGATGTTAGGTTGTTATCAAGTGTTTTTCCATCTGAAGCGCCTCCAATATTATCGTAGTTATGGTGTTAGAGACACAGGTGCTTTAAAAACTATTTTTATGTGATTAGTCATTTAGTGCACATATGTGCTTATTTAAAAGTTCCGTTCTAGTCATTAAAGTAGTACCTATTTAGATACTTATTACGTTCACAAATATGGAAGTTTATTACAAACAGATGGGTAAAGACCTCGATGTCATCTAATGGGCAACTACCAAGATAATAAAGTAGATGAAAATAAGCTTTTACGCATGTAATCACGAAGGGAAATATTCTACATTATAAAATTATACTAATTTATGCAAAGAATTTTCTATCTTTACATCGATGTGAATAAAACCATTATTGGCGTATACTCGGACTTTATTTTAGGAACTCTGTGTGTACAGAAGTGGATATTAATGTTTATAAGAGAATTTCAAATGAGCGGATTCTGAGTAAAAATGTATAAAAGCGCTCGATATGGATTTGTAAGAAGTAAAAACTCGGCTGAATCGTTTAGGACGCGGCCGCGGCTGGAGGCTGCGCGCGCTCTGCCTCTCCGCGCCGCGCCTCCCCACCTTTAATGATCACTTTTTGTTGCACCCTGGTACACACCAAAAGCGGTGTGCGAATTTTAATATACTTATCTTGCTTTAATTACCATATTAGTATTTACGGAGTAAAAACATTACAATATTCTTATGTTTCGTATAGAATATGAAGTAGGAATGTAACTCTCTTTTCTACTTGTATTCGTAGAAAACAGAGTTCATTCCTATAGTTTTTTTATATTACCTATTGGGCTTGATATAATATCCTTTTAAGTAAGTAACTTAGAAATCTATCTACCTATACTCAATATACTTTAAACTATTTAATCGTTGCTTATATTTACTGCTATACAGACGTTAGAGATCAATTCAGTACCTATTATATATTCAATATTCACACTTCAATTCTAAGTATCTTCCATACATGTAAGAAGCATCCGCTACCGTCGACTAATTAAGACCTACGATATTTTGCTGGCGAGTCAATGAATATAGCTTTATTTAAATAAATCTGTCAATGTACTCTTGTAACAAATCTAAATGTTTTACTACCTATTGGTAGCCAAGCGAAATTATAGGGGCTAGTAGGTACCTACACAGTTATACCTACTATCTAGTGCCTACCTACTTACCGAAGTGGATTGATTAATTTTATCAGCACCTGCATTTTACCTACTGTACCAATATATTATATTGTAAATAAATGAAATTTTGATTGGGATTTAAAATTAAATTCACTAATTCAATCAACATGGGACCATTATATTTTTATAAACTAACATCTATTATTATTACTTTAAGTACCTACCTAATTGCATGGGGACTGGGGTATTATTTGCCTATACACATTTAGGTAGATTTATTATGGATATAATTATTGAAATATTGAATCTTTGATTATTTTCGTGTGTACAGTCGCCTGCAATAAGATGTATACACTTCATAATTTTCAAAATGATGCCATAATACAGATGAAGATGGTAGGTACATGGTTATGTTGAAAATGGCACAAGTTGATGGTAGGTTAACAATTTTCTAGTTTTTGCTGTGTACATCGCTAACATTGGATAATACTGTGGCATCATTTAAAAAATTGTGGAATGTATACTTCATATTGCAGGCGACTGTACACTATATGCTTAAAGTAATGCAAGTCAAACCTACTTGCAAACCCGCCCTGCGAACCCTGATTTGATTTGAATCGCTGTCTCGTGTGTCGTGGGCCGCGCGCGGACCTCGACCGGCCGGGCGGCGCGGCGCCCCCCGCACCCCGCGCCCCGCTCCCGCGCGCCGCAGCCTTATTTTATTGCCTCGCTCTCGCTGCGGCCGCGGCCAGCTCTCGAGATGAGCTTGCCATCGCGTCGGCTCTCGCCCCAATCATTTCTTAATGTAATTATTTGGCCGGTAAACAGCTTTTTTTTGGAAATCATAACAGTTACACAACTTTTTGTACGTCGGCTTCGGCTTTAGCCGATTTCACGACATCTGTTTTATATTCTACATGTGAAACATAAAAAATGTAATCATAAAACCTTTGTAAAAATAAGATACTTGAACATATTTTAACATGCTCAATCAAATGCGTTTCGCACTTAAAACGTTATCGTCCTACGTAGGTTAATTAATAAAAAATAATTGGTTATCGTCTACTGGAGTAATATATTTTATTTATATCGGCATCATAAAGGTATAAAAATTACGTAAGCAGCTCATAATCACCGAGTGAAGTCAACAAACTCGTGAAAGCGCGGGGCTCTAAAGCTGTGAAAGACATCACCGGGGTCTCGCGTTACGATGATGTTGCCTGCAGCGGGCCGCGCGGCCGGCCTCACCCATTGGTGACATCGGCCTTTTCCTTCTTTATCTTTCGAATAATTTACACTAATTAAAAAACCAGTCCCTCAATAAACACTTTTGATTTGAGAATAAGGTATTCGTAGCTTTTCTGTTACGTTTGGGTAAATGCTTCTAAGAATGCTTTTACTTAAGGTACCGTAACATATTATTTTTATTGCATGCGACGCTAACGCGCAGTAAAATTAACAAGTGGCTATTACATGCATTGCTTTGACTATCAGTCGCCTAAGTACTTACTCGATACCTAGCGAAGATAACTAGCAGAGAGGTAGGTCATGTTGAGATGCAGACGACCAAAATGTTTTGTTTGTGGCCATTACTTTATTTGCGCGCGTTCTATTTTGTCGCTATCTTATTACCTGAAAAGAGCACATCAGTCACAGTATTTGAGTGTTGTCAGCGCCATAAACGAAACCTACCGTAATATCTGTGACGTACCTAACGTAACGTAGGCTGATAATTAAAAAAAAATAAGATCCTAAGAAATCCTTATTCTATACAGCTGTCGATCGTCTAACGTGTAAACTAAAAGCTTAGGGTATCCTCTAAAAATTAACGATCATCCTTTCTACCTGGTGCCGCTGTCCGAGCGCAAATAAAAAACGGTTTCCCGCGTAAAGGGTTCACTTCCCATCACATGGAGGTTGAAGGTACTCACGCACACAGACATAAGCTCCACACAGGTGCATCTTTGGTGTATACTTAATACTTCTGGCACCGAAGGGCCAGAGTCCGAAGAAATCTCAACGAAGGATAAGATTTCCGAAAGACGAAAGAAACATGTGGATCAGACAAATACAACAAAATGAAGTTCTTATTTTTTGATGCAAAATCAAAGGGTAACACATAGTTAATAACCTTTTGGTTTTAAATTTTGTGTACCTAAGTATCAACAAATATTTAATGCCTTCAAAGTTGTATTTAAATAAGTTTGTATTCTTTTAAATGTTGTGGGTTGACTGTAAGTTCTACTAAACTACTACTCTCAAATACTTACTATTAAAATTGTAGCTAGTTAGCTGCTTATTATTCTAAATGTGTACGGTCATTATGTTGCGTCAGGCAAACAGATGGGCTTTGCAATATAAAATGCGTATTAAATGGGATCATATTTTACGTAGGTAAGCTAAGGTTGTCTTCAAAAATGTTGTTGAATATTTTAGTCTCTCTTTTATTTATTTCTATCACAGATTAATTACTATCAGGTATTATGCTCACCTACCTTTATGGCCATATTGGTTATGCGCGATTATTTTTTAATCCTACTATAATATTATAAATGCGAAAGAAAAATGGAATAGATAGAGTTCTTTGTCTAGAATAGCATATAGGCTTCTTTTTATATAGGTACCACGCGAGCAAAGCCACGGGCGGCAGCTAGTTTATAATAATCAAGTTACAGGTTGACATTATTCTACCAATGATCTTTATCATATCATATATTTAAAATGAGAAAATGATTGTTTATCGTTGGTTGGTTGATTACGCAAGCAACAAAAGAATGGCACATACAAAAGGAGCCCTATACCCAGCAGTGGGTGAAGTCAGGCTGTGGGTGATGATGATGGTTGGATTGTTCTTCTTTCATGCAGCAATGGACCAGCAGATCGACTTGGTTTTTAAATAAATAAATATTCCGGACATATCACACACGGTCAACTGATCCAAAACTAGGCATAGCCTGTTCTATGGGTACCAGAGACTGATATACATAATAGATATATATTTAACACCCAGACACAGAACAAACACCTGTGTTAGTCACAAATGTTTGTCCAGTGCGGGAATCGAACCCTCTAGCGCAGAAGGCAGAGTTACTACCAACTGAGCTATGAGGCCAGTCAAATAATAAATTTGCATGGATATAAGTAGTTAAAAAGTTGTAGAGTGAAATGTACTACTTTTTTCAGGTAATACGTGACCGAAGCTATCAGCGAAAGCTAGTAAAAATAATGTAAAGTCATATCCACTATCATATGTTAATATTTTTTGTTTCTCAACCACAGCCATACAACGGCAAATCCATTATAGGGTTTTATTATCTTACATCAAAGTTCGGAATCGTAAGAGGGCAGCGTCCGCGCGATTGAAAATATATTCTATGCTTCATGAGATTATGATTGAAAATGAAAGTACCTTCACGTGTTTAGGAAGTTAAGCATTCATAGAGATATGCGACTTTTTTGTGTCATGGGGATTCCTTTGTGGTTAGTCTTTTTGAATAATTCAAGATCAACCTGTTGCCGGGTCATTATTTTATTATTAAAAATACAATGTTCAGTATCGTACATCGCTTTTAGGAATATAAGCCTAGGTAGGGCATTAGTTAGTCTTTAATATTTCCATTCAAACTGACACTGTTTTCATATAGATTGTTTAACTCTTCCGAAAACAAATTTGTGCATTCAGACCCTATCTCAAAATATTGCACCTAAAAATAAAACATGTTGATCATGTTTTGCCCCCTTTTTCGGGTTTTCTTAATACCTACCATAATACATTGTACGTTAAGACAGGAATATACCTGAACAAGCTTCCACCCCACTTTTTAGTTATAAAAAATAGTATTCGATTCTCCCCGGCTTTTTGACTATCCATGCATAAAATCATGTCATCTGTTGCTCCTTCAATTGCGTGAATGGGCTAACATTTTCACATTTATAATCTGTTATTTAAGTATTAAAAGTTTTAAGTTTTATAGTTAGGATTATGGTGCTAATGAACGAAAATATAAATTAAATTGCAAAAACCGCCTTATACGCGCAGCAATCACCTGTTCGCGAGGCAATGACCCACAAGGCAATGATGATATCAAAATTCCCAAGGAGTCAAATCTCATTGGGAATTATGAGGGAAATTTCAAAAAATGAATGAAATCGGCAGCAATTGCGGTGATAATAATATTATATAATATAATAATTTATATTAATAGTCTGATGTCAAGTAGTGAGAGAAAAAATCCATGAAAACAGTCCAGTTGTTGTAACATCATAAAAATGAGAGTTGCACAAATTCATTTAGATATTTCAAAATCATTAACCAACTTTGCATAGATAAGATCTTTGGTCGTCGAATCGTAAAAATAGCAGAAACTGTTTATTCATCACATTGACATATTATACGCTTTACATTGTATGTGTGCGTCAAGTGTGAGTCTGTATTGTTGCTTATTAGTGTGATAAGGACGGAGCATAGGGTATCGATCTGTGCGACAGAGAGGACTATATGACAACAAGGCTAGCTTTACCTTATAAGTATATGAATGTACGTTTTTATTAACTTGATTCGTTATACGGTCTGCCATTATAATAATATATGAGTACCTAGATATAATCACATTTCAGACCAATTTGAAGATTACGATCTTTAAAAAAAACGTAAAAACAACAACTTGGCATTCTGATTTTAGAGTATGAAGTGTTTATATGAAGGTTTTGTACTTTACTATCAAAGCTAAATAAGTAGGTCTTGGTATTTAAACACGTTTTTTACAAATTACAAAACAAATTACGTAGGCCTTTCATTTAAATTAGGTGCAAAAATTCTGCCAAAATGCTAAGCATTGTTTGAACTTTAAATAAACTGGCCAAGGTGCAAAATATTTACTTGCGTAAGAAGTGTGCAGATTGAAAGAAACAGTGCGGTGAAAGGCTACAAATGCATATAGAAGACAATGCTACAGAAACCATTTGTAGAAATTACTTTATCATTTATATTTTATTTATTGAATTCAGTAAACTTAACAAAGTGGTATATAATTGTTGATAAATAAAGCCATCCTAACACGTTTCATTAAAAATATAATATTTGTGTTGCATATTTAATTTTAAGAGTACCTATAAAGTTTACTAGGATTACTTTCTTTAAATAAAACAGTTAAAACCAACCAAATGTAGATCTGATGTGTGATGTTGTCTCTTTGCTTTTATTAGATATGTGACGGGAAACATACTTTTTCACAACAAACTTCTTTTCATATAGGTACACTATTCTACACCAATATCTCCAAGAAGTAAAATTTGTTTGTTTGTTTGTCTCAAAAAACACATTTTATTTTGCCCATGAAACTTATGAGCCGATTCTATGAAATCTTTCACTAATAGAAAGCTTCATTGACAAATATTTTTTTAAAAATAACATTTCAATTTGTTATCTCAATAGGTATCTGTAAATAATAGAAAAGATCCACTAGTCTGCTTTTTCGTTCTCTGACCAAATAGTTGGATGTACCTATGTGAAATAATATTGTACAAAATTATTACTCATCAACTGATCTAAAACAAGTCAGCAACACAATATACCTAACATTCGTATTTTATTCGTATTTAAGTGACAAGAACGTTTTTATATCTTAAAAAATGAAAAAAAAAATGAAGGTGATCTTTAAGTTTTTTTTCGGTATCTATGTTTATTAAAAATAATCTATAAAAATAAAAATATTATGGAGCTAAAATTTGCCCTTATAGCATATTATTCAGTCACTTATTTTATGAGATTTCATATCCTTTGAAACTATTATCTAATCTATGGCGGGCGCGCGCTACGTGGCACTGATAATTATTCCGTGGTTATACCGAGATTTAAGAGATCATTTTTGAAAGAAAATCTATTTTTAAATAAAGACGGTCAAGTCCAGTTAGGGCTCGCGCCCTGAGCCTTCTAAACACGTTACAATGGAGTCAGAAAATTGAAATCTCAAGTGTAGGTACGAAGTGCACAAGGGTACATATTTAAACAGGCGAACGAAGTCGCGGGCGGGTCAGCTAATTATAGATATTTAACCAAAATAAAACAAAACCCTTGGACAATCACAAGCTACTCGTATAAGGATATCCAAATGTCAACTTTATAGCATGCACTATGTTAGCACTGGGAGCTGATGACAGACAGTTTAAAAAAAAGTCAAACACGATCAAAAAAAAATCAAGAATGAAAATGGAGCGCGTTGATGTCTTTTGTATAAAGCTTGTCTAATGCTGCAATGACGTCGCTTGATCCCGAATTTAGGAGCTTTTACTTTAAAATCTGATTTATTACATGTGAAACTTATACCTACTGGTCTTCTTAATCATCATCATCGTCATCAGCCTGAAGAAGTCCACGATATACGATATACGCCTCCCCCAAAAAGTGTCGCGACGATCTGAATGCTTGAGCTGTCCTATACACCACTACTAGTAGTCATCATTGAATAAATAAATAAATATTCCGGACATATCACACACGGTCCAACGATCCCAAACTAGGCAAAGCCTGTACTATGGGTACCAGAGACTGATATACATAATATATATATATTTAACACCCAGACACAGAACAAACATCTGTGTTAGTCACAAATGTTTGTCCAGTGCGGGAATCGAACCCGCGACTTCTAGCGCAGAAGGCAGAGTTACTACCAACTGAGCTACGAGACCAGTTCAACTTAGTAGAAGTAGTGAAGAAAATAAAAGGCGCCAGTCACACTAGGTGTAGCATCACCTAGTCTGTAAGATGTTTTAAAGTGATCCTTGTGATTTTGCTTAAATAAACACCTATTGAATTCAATTGTCTGGGAACTCTGCTAAGATAGGCCTTATAGTTATCTTATACAAAATCTACTATATTACCCACTTTGTTTGGTTGGTTTGTTGGTTCTGTATTTATTTATCAAACACGTTCTAAATTACTGATTTAAGTGTCTGCTTTATCTATTAGACATGCTTTTATTTCCCGTTCCACAGGCTACATTAAATTTAACCTGTAAATTATAGCCAATTCATTGTGTTGGATATATAATAGAACCATAATAATTGCGCTGATACAATATTTACAATTGTCATTGGAGTAGTAACTTAAATAACTCGCTATCTTTGTAGTTGGCCGTCGATACAAATATTGATTGAGCTGATATAAATGTATGTTACCTAGCAGTTTTCTACCTTATTTGTAATATATAAATTTTGCTTGTAATGTACTTATCACATCCCGAAAGTTTGAAAATACAAAAACATGAACACATAAATTCGGGTAGGTAATGCGGATACGTCACTCGGAAAGGCAGCGCAGGCGATGGTTATTTATTTACGCAAAATGTAACAATTGCTATAAATATTAAGTTTCGTTGTTTTTATGTATAAATATACTGCCCGAGGCGGGTGTAAATAAGGACTTTAAAGGTTAAACATTCTCCGTGGCGGAGTGGTGGTTCGTGGTATGTCGATTCGATCGCGGCCAGGGTGTTTTGGCTCTGCTCTTGCGACGACATTGCGGCAAGGACCGGCGCAAGGGCGCGCCTCTCACCCGCACCACGCACGCACCTCATACGATACGATTTCGGTTGCCGATGTATTTATTGCATTTGATCGGCAATGGCGTGGTTTTGGGACTGTGATAATATAACGCTGCCTACTACATGACCTTTAAACAATTTGGTAAACAAAAAATAGGTTGCATGTTTATGTTGTAGGACATGTACCTACATGGGCAAATCGGTTATATCGTAAAAAAAATATAGTTTTACATACTAAGGCTAGTATTCACCAACACATTATCCGGTTCAACGACTTTGTAGCTTATACGGTTGTTTTAGACACAGGTATTCTCACAAATTATCTGTCATCATAACCGACGTTTACAGAAATTGACTGTTTATGTGTTGATGAACATTGGCCTAAGTAGTAAGTATTCGTGCGTTTCTCTAGTCTGTAGTTGTCTGCAAGTGAACTTAGAAAGAAACCCTTATTTGTAAAGGCTAACCATAACGTTCTGTCCTTGGCTCGTATTCTGTTGTAATAGAGTCAAATTTGACAGCAATTGCAATGAAATCAATCATACCAGTAATGTAAATGGGGAAGTGACTACTAAACATCAGACAAATTATAGTCCATACTTAGCCTTTAATTCTATTTCAAGGCTCTTTTGTTTTGTGAGAAGTGATAAAAATGAAGTGTGATCACATATATATACAACAAATGCAGATTCCGTCCAAAAACTAACCAGCAAGAGAAATATAGGTCGAGTGTAAGCGGTTTTTAGTTTTTAAGCGGAATTTGCTCTGTCTGTGGGGGAGGCCATGTTCAGCAGTGGACGTCGTACGGCTGAAATGATGACGATAAGCGGTTTGTTTACACACAATTCAAATCAAACTTGGCTGAAGTATATAGGTAGATTCAGATGTCCGTTGAGATTACCGGAAGTAGGAAATGCGATATGTGAGAATAAGCGGATTCTGGCTTATTCATTGTTTCTTAACATCACTATTGTGCCTTCCTTCTGTCCGTGTAATGGATTTATTCTTATGTTTAAAAGGCGCAGTTTCTAGCAAAATCACTACAAATAAAACTTTCAAAATAGACACACCTATTGAATAACTGAACAATACGGTACGAGTAGATCATAAGTAGATTCCTACATATCTTAAAGCAAGCACAAACAACAAAGCGAACGGCTGCATTTAGGTTCTGCGTTGTAGTATGCATATCATAATATATTGCATACTCGTACATGATAACTGTGTAAGGACCTATGTACTTACTACCTATGTTATGAGCGTATATGTGTAGGGTACCTACTATGTACCAGTTACTGAAGTTTCTTGCTACATAGTAATAAAGATTTGGTTAATGAGCATACGAATTTAAAATCAAGCACCTGATAAATATCAAAACTTAGAAAAAGATAGCTTTTATTGTTTAACTAACTGTACCCATGCGTAAAATGCACATGTATAACAAATAGCCTCAAAATCGAGCCTCTCGATTCTACTCAGGTTGTAGCGGGCGGGTTGTAACATAGCTTATTAACAATTAAAAGCGTAATCAATAACTTTGTAAAAAAATCATAAAGATCCCTTTAGAAGTTTCTGAGCTTAGCCCAAAAAATACACAGACAGGAAGACAGTATCTCGATCCAAAAAATAATAATTAATTTTTATTTATGATTACTTAAAAACACGTTTTGAAGAAAAAAAATTATGTACAGAATTTCGGGGAACTGAAAAACCCGTACGGTTATGTCATTCACTCAATCATGATTACAGGTAAGGTATTGAACCTACCGTAGGTAGTCAAGATCGTAGATTAGACGATCTCTACTTAATACTATTTAATTGGTAATATAATTACTGTACAACAAACTTTGTTGTAGTCAAGAACAAAAAAAATTAAAACAGCAGGTGCATTTTTTAAGAAAAACTCCTTATCTTTTTGAATTGAATGCAATCTATGGACGCTGTTCGATCATTAAGCGAATACTTGGCGCTGCATTAAAAAAGAAAGGCTCAAGAAGCAATATGGAAGATTGTTTTTGTGGCACGCAGTGGGTTCCGCGCGAGCCGCAGCACATACAAGGAGACGCGGTCCGCCACGTCCGCCTCTCTGCGATGTAAATGATCCCCTTGAATAATGTATCCCATTCTCGGCTCCCACTTCTACCAATCGCGTATATGGCACACGGTGGACGACCGTTACTTCTAGCCGATACCGGCTACATATTCAAAGAAATAAACATAAATTAACAGCAACTTTTAATACAAACGTCAGTGGCTTACGGTAAAGCAGCATTTTCTATTCATGACTTCTGTAGGAGATATAGCATCCGGGCTTATTCGTTAAATTTTCATCGTCTTTGAAACTCGTACCTATAGGTAATAATTCCTAATTATTACACATGATATGTAGAGTAACCAAACTTCAATACACATTTACTTTTAAATGAAGATGCGAAGAAAACACGTGTGTTTAGCACGACCAGTGGTCAGATTTAGGACAGGTGCCTACAATTTAGTAAGTAGTGCAAACGCCTTGTTTGCCAAATTCGGTATATAAATTATCTAAGAACGTAATCCATTCTTGATGGATGTTTTCACATTAAAACGGGCTGTCATTAGGTATAACCGATGGGTACAAACTGACAGCCCGTTTATGTGTTGCTGAACTTTGGCCTATGAAGATATAATAGGCATGAACTAACAGATGATGATATTTCAAAAACCTTTGGACTGAATATGCTCCAACTTGGTTATCAATAAGGTTAGGTGTTAATTTATTGAATAAAAATTGTCTGTTTTATTCTAGACTTGATCGCAAAGAACGATTTAAATGAAAGACTATGGAAGTTTGATATCTGTAGATGACCCAGGCTTTTTAAGCAAAGTCGCAACCGTCCATTCCACACGTTTCAAAAAATTAAACTGTGGGATTCAATGAGTACCTTATATTCGCTTCAAAGCGTCTCGATCCGTGAATATAAAGTTAGCTAAAATTAAATATATTAGGCACAAGTGAAACTAGATAAAATAATTGATCAAGCGAGTGAAGTGAGCGAAGATTTATTCTAGGCCATACGGCTTTTGATATACAACAAATATAGACAAATATGACATGAGAGCTTCATTTGGTAAAGTTTCAATAACTTCGTAGTTAAGTTAAAATTTAAAATTAGGAACATGCAAAAGATCCGATTTTAAAAGTTTTTTGTGCTTCCACGGTCATCGAACCACCAAATTTAAATAGTCATCGCGAGATCTCAGTTCGGGGCAAACCACTATTATCCATAATAACAATTAAAATTATTAAATAACAGATAAAAACAAAGCGAGGTCTTAAAAATAATAGAGCCAACAGCTAAACTTTGCAGTCATCTGAAACACTGGCAATAACAACTTTACTAACAATGCGGTATTACGTAGTCACGATAATTTTGTTTTGTTTGCCTCGAGACGATGTAACCGAGTTCACGGCCTCCGAGTACACCTCATGCATGCAAGCCGCAGATACCTACTGTTGGGTCTTCCGCATGTTTTTGTTCCGGTGTTTAAATCCTAATCCTATGCGTTTGTTTGTTGGTTAGTTAGTTTTTAGTTTTAATACATATTGCATATCCCCATTCTACACCCGATTGGAAATAAAGTTTTTCTACGGTTTTTGGAAATGCAAAAAACAAATTTGGGGTAAAATCAGTTCAAACTCAATAAATCTGTTTTATGCTGAACTTCTAGTACGTTTAGTAATCTTATCACTATTTTAAAGCGAAAGTTTGGATCACCCTAGAATGGCTAAACGGATCAGGATGTTTGGCACCGCTACCTAGATTAGGTATAGTCTGGAATAGCTTAGAGACTACTTTTTATCTACGTCCACGAGATCGAAGCCTTGGGTGGAAGCAGTAGTCTATATGCTATTCTAGGTAAAGAACTCAAACTATTTCTAGTTTCATCGAAATTTGCTTAGCCGTTACGGGTGATTGAACCACAAACATCCAAACATCCTCACATACTTTAGCATTTATAATATTAGTAGGATAGGATAGTGAATTTGACATTGTCATAAAATGATTGGTTTCATAGCTGTTCCGAATGCATTTATAATAATACTTGTGTCACAGACTGAATTCTAAGTTTTTGAAACATGTTGCTAACTCTAACTAATAGTTGGTGATGTCAAAAGTGTAGGCAGGCGTAGGAAGGGAAACGTCGTTGGAATATTAAACTAAATCCAGTGGTTATAGTAGAACTTATTTTATTGCCAAATGTAGATAAATTGTAAATTACTAAGAATACTTTTACCGCACACTGGTTTGATATTTGCACTTGTCAAAAATAAAATAGAAACAGTTACAATTACCTACCAGTCTTACATAAACACAACAAAATTATTAAATATTGGCAAATAAACTATGTACTTGTAGTCAGAGAACTTAGGTTTAAGCTCATAACTATAATAGTATTGAGTGGAATTCTAGTCGAAATGAAAAAAAAATAAGAATCTTAAACAGCAATTGTTACGAAAAAATTACAGTATTATGTAAGCGTGATTGCAGAGAAAAATATTTTAAGTTTATATTACCAAGGTTAGTCTCAGTTTTCAGACCATGCATAAAGAGAAATGATAAAACGGAAAATTTGCCACGAAACTAAAAACTAATAGATTCTTAGCGACGACGGTCTCGCTAGAATACCACACACCGGTGTTACATTAGCAGACACAGGCTAGCGAGACATTGTGGCCAAGTTAGCTCGGCATTAAATACTGAGCTCTATAGACATTGTCATTAGTGTGCATCTGCGATGTACCTATTGCGGATCGGGTAAGGCCCGCGAGCGGGTCACGACTGACGCGCACGCGCGTTCGTGACCTTGCGCTCGCGCTTCGCAGAGGTCACAATCTTGTGTTGATGCGCTACAGCCACGCTTTCAAAGTTCAAGCTCGCTTGCAGCTGTCAGCCTGCCAGCCTAGGTCAGTCATCTTACCATAAGGTTCTTTTCAGAACTTATAAGTTCGCCAAAAACCAAATAATACAGAAGTTCGAATGAAATAACATAGGTGAAATTTTGCTTAATTTTTTTTATTTAAAAATTTGTTATTATGTAACCGAGAACTAATGGGTATAAGTAAACGTAAACGTGTGGTAGCAAATTGTTTATTACTACCACTATAAAGTTATATTATCTTTAGCTGTCTACCTGTGGATCGCAGGTAGCGGTGATGTGATATTTTAATTTGATATTTGAGATATGTAGATAGAGACAGATATACCTCAAATAATAAGGCATATATGTTCATTCAACCCGGAGATTGTCAAATACAGATTATAACGAAATATTTTTCATGATACCTAACTTTTTGATAAATTGGTTTTATTCTTAAAGTTATTGGGTAAATATAATTCTAATGAAATATACTCTCGGTGTTGATTTAAAGTCGATTTAGTATTCGATATGAGTATAGGTACCTAATATGAGAAAAGGTACCTACTGAGGACTGCGAATGCCGCCTTAACAGGGCGTTGCGTGCCTTTGCGCACTTTCTCCTGGAGACTCTCTCTCAGTGTGCCAGCACCCTTTAGAATGTACAGTTATTTTCAAGCCAAGCCAATTATTTTGTTAATGCATACCTATCTATTTATGAAAGGTTCTGCGCCGACGCAAGGAGCGGCAGCAAAGCGACTGATTCGCTTAACAATTGAAACTCAACCTTATTAACTTTTACGTCTCCAAAAAATGTCTCACAAGCGCGTACAGCTAATCGAAGCAGTGACCATTAGTTCACGCTTACGAGAAAAAAAAAATGGAGCTGATACGGCTTAAATTACAAAACTACGAGGCACATAGTACTTCTGATTTTGTGATGAAACTGTATCTAAAACAAAGAGGTATGGTGATAAACTACACTGAGGGAAACTATGATTTTTAAAATATACTAAAAAAAATCGAATATAGTGGCGCTTACGGGGCGCGGCACTGTCCCACAGATTTTCACACAGACGGGAAGTGGCTCGGTAGCTTAGTCGGTCGGAGCATCCCCGTATCTTTTTTTTACACTCATATCGAAGAAAAATATTCTAATAGTATAGTTGAGTTTCAATTGTTTGGCCAATCAGTCGCTTCGTCACTACTCCGTTCGTCATCACTGACCTTATAAGGGTCAATTATGACGAGAAGATGTTTTTATCGAAATGGGATGTGCTAATCATAAAGAAAAGCGTTCAACGGATATTCCTTACCCTACAACTTGGTGTGAAGTTGTAACGAGCGCCACAAATGGCATCTCGTTCGCAGCTTGCACACGCTAATGTTGCTCATTAAATACTGGAACAACAATTTGTACCACCGCCATATAGGTAACAGAGAAAAATACTGGACTCCAAACACCGGATTTTTTCATAGTTTTCATATCATGAAAACTCTGAATTTAATTGCATCCACTGGATATATTTTTTATGGCTCATTAAAAGCTATCGGTTATCATATGATATTATTCACTTCCAAATACAGATAATACTAAATAGCCCCATTTTTAGGGTTCCGAAGTCTGACAAAGAACCCTTAGATATAGTTTCACTATGTCCGTTCACCTGAAAAGCCGTCTATAATAAGTTACATGGTTAATATCACAGTTTTACTAGCTTACAGGTATTAGGTAGGGTTTGTAACTTTGTAATCGGTTCATTTAAACTCCATATGCAATTCATTTGTCCTTGCAATCTAGATCTAGGTAGCGTGTCATGTCTTGTTAAAGGAAATTTACTTCGAAAGCCTTCACTGTGCGTGGCTTGACACACGCTTGCCCAACTTATATCATTATCATCCGTTGGATTGTTGATAATTAATGCAACAAAATCATTGTCAATTGCTTCAATATAGAGCCGATTGAGCGTTTTTATTTTTTTTAAGATGACTGCATCACTTTAATACACACACTCATATGAAGTTAACAGCTTTCGCCCGCGGTTTTGCTCGTGTGGTACTTACGAAGATAAAAAGTAGCCTATGTGCTATTCCAGACTATAATCTATCTCTGTGTTAAATTTCATCCGGATCCGTTTAGCCGTTCTGGATTGAGTAACAAACATCCATCCATCTAAACTTTCACATTTATAATAGTAAGATTATTCATATTAAAAATAATAAAACTCAAGCTAAGTTTTTTGTTTTACGTATATATTCATAGGTAATCATTTTGAAAATCATTAAATTTTTCTGAAAATATGCTTTTTAACCAAATACTTACAAGTTTGTGCGAATTTAATATCAGTGTGATGCAAATCACTTCATGTTTTAGATCTTTGATTAACCGATTAACTCACAGTCTTGGAAAGATCAAGGACATTATTCCGTTTGGTCACGTGAAATATTTTATATTTTTATATGATACCTACTGAGTGGCTTAACTAGCAGATGGCCCACGTAATAATGATGAAGTGGTTTCTTTTAATTTGATTGCTGGCCAGACTTTAACTGCAGTATTTTATTAAACAATAACAACAAAAATAAAATAAAAAATCCTTTATGTATTGTGCATGACTTTCAACTATGAAATGTTTTATGTGAATAGCAAAGACTTATGCTTACAAATAAAATAAGTACAGACAATAAAATAACGTATACAAGGTGATTCATGATATGAATGCTTTCATGAAAGGTGCTTATTCTTCACCCTATTGGCAATGAATTTTGATCTACGACGTTAAAATAAGCTGGTTTTGGTATTTTTATTATCTATAATTGTAATTAATAATTATTATATATATATTTATTAAATTTATTTAATTATATATATATATTTTACATGAAATTTCAAGATTCAAGATTGTTACCTAAAGCAGCAGAATAATTGAGTTTGAACTAATTTGACCCCAAAACCAATTCTTGCAAAGAAGTCGTACAACCAACTTTATTCCCAAATGGGTTTAGAATGTCGGTATAATATACATATTATGGATCACCTTGTACGTGTATTTAGATTTACGCTTGTAGCGGCTAATTTCAAGTTTCCACATATAGGTAAAAATAACTAAATTAAAACGAAACAGAACTATCCTATCCTACTTCCTACTAATATTATAAATGCGAAAGTTTGTGAGGATGTTTGGATATTTTCCGTTTAATCACGCCGTAACGGCTCAACCAATTTCGCTGAAACTTGGAATATAATTCTTTACCTAGAATAGCATAAACGCTACTTTTTATCTAGGTACCATGCGAGCTAAGCAGCGGGCTCAAGCTAGTAAGTACATAACTTCTAAAATAAGATTTTACGACCACTGCTGGGCATGATTTATTTTAATGTTCCTGCGCGATTTCAAAAATTATTTAAAATTTATTTGTATTTTTTTGACGAGTTCACGGATTCAAAAGCTTTATTAATTTTTTATTCAATGTTGTGTTGAATATTTTATGTTCTTGTTTGACTTGTATTTTATTTATAAGCATAGAAAAGCTTTTATAGATCTTGTACATGGTATGGCTCAAGAATTGTAAAAAAATAAAAATTAAATGAACGTATAGTCTGCAATAGCATATAAGCTACTTTTTATCATCATATGTTCCACTTGAGCGAAGCCGCGGGCTAAAGCTAGTAGTAAGATATAACTAAGACATTTTTAAGCTGTGTTAGGGACAACATTATCACCATAAACTAGATTATGCAAAACCTTTATAGCTCAGCTTATCTGAGCAACATTATTGAGCAAGATATCCCATTCGAACAAGTTCAAATCTATACAGCCGCAGTTTTTTTAAACTTTTACCCCCCTAACTTACAAAGGCTAGATAAATTTAAGCATTGTTATAAATTATCCCTGTAACTGTTCCTTTGTTTTCACCGACTCAAAAGTCTATGTACTGTTTAGGCTCGTATTCAGAGACACGACTCAAGCATAGATTTAATCACAGATCAGCTGAACTCTACTTAAGTATTGAATCTTATCTCAAACATAGCTTTTATTCAAGAACGGTACTTAAACTGCTCTCAGCTGAATCGAGTCTCAAATCTGTACTCAAATGTTCTCGTTTACATTTTGATTTATTTAGAATTTTCGATCCGTTTTACGCAGAAATTCAAACAGCCAGGGTGGAAATAGAATATAACAATAAAGTTAAGTATAATATGCATCAAAGTACGTGTAACGGAACGAAAATGTCATTTGATTAATGTCAAATCAAATCTAAACTCAAGCACCGATTTCGTCTGATTGACGTTTCAGAATAAGCATTTACTCAGGTGAGCTGTGATCATTGAATCTATACATAAATACTGTTCAAGAATTAGAATCTTGCCTCAAATCGATATTTAAGTACATCAATGCTCGAGTCTTGTCTCTGAATACGAGCCTCAATGTATAAAAACCTTTGTTAACAAAATAACGCCATGCACATTATACTGGGTAGTAGGTCTGCTAGTCGCTCTTACAAAAGACATCAACGCGTTTGACGCATATTTTTTGAGCTGAATTTCCAATATTCTTTATCATTCACACACGTAACATATACAAACATTTGTACAATAAATATTGAAAAAAAAAAACTGTGATCGTACTGTACAGGCTTTTTAGTCCCAGTATGGGGAACGGACTTATCCAAATTATTTGTAGCTTTTTTTATAATACAATTTAATTTAAGAACAGAAAGAAAATGAAATTATTTTTCAACCATTATACAAAAAACAATTGTACTATTTAGAGATCGCAAACGATTTAATTTTAAAGCTACTCTAAGTACCAGATACATTTTTGTAAGAAATTATTTTATCTGAAGGTAACTTTGTTTTATCGTAGATGTAATGCCCAACTTACATTATTGGTCACATACCTTATAAAATTGAGTAATAAACTACGCAAAAAATTATTATAAATAAGAACGGAGCATATTGAAATCACTAGTCCCCGAATCAGCACAAATTGTACGAAGCGGTTATTTCGATAAAAAATATGTTTCTCTTGAACTTGATTGATGGATGAACAGTGCGTTTCTGTGCAAAAACATCATGTAGCGTGTAGTCTTTTTACTCAATGTTAATGAGAAAAGTATATAAGCGAATATGTTACGTTTCGAAATCATACAGCTTGTAGTAAAATCCCTGTATTTACTAAAAATTCAAGGAAAACTATACGAGAGTTATTTAGTTTTGGAATTTACATAAAATGTGAAGGTTTTCCCAAATTTTACGAATAATGACACGGTGGCAACATTTTCGCCTTAGTGGTAGATATTTATTTTAAGTTTACTTACATGATACAAATTAAAAATATTTAATTGCCAAATACAAACTCAATATTTTTGATTGCATTCCGATATCTAATAACCCCTAGGATCGGACAGGGTTTTTCTTGCATACCTTATACAATAATTTTATCTAATATTTACGAGAACAAAAGATTTCTACCAATGCCCCGCGCCCCGCCTAGCGTACACGCATAAAAGCTCCATCGTATTACGATGATCGTACGAAAAAAGTTCATTATGTATTCCACAGATGTCGCTACTAGTAACGTATTGAATTTGTGATAATCCTACTAAACTTAATACTATAAATGCGAAAGTTTGTGAGGATGTTTGTATGATAATTTTATCCGATTTTGACGAATCTTAGATTTAACCTAGATTAATAGCATATAGGTATATTTATACTTTTTATCTAGGTACCACGCAAGCCAAACTGCGGGCACAAGCTAGTCATAAAAACCATATTGAATGAAACTTCCCAAAGTAATTCAAATAGTTTATTATCATAAACACTGAAAATGTAATATTACGGAGCTTTAAATCGTTTGACGGTAGGTACGATACCTACCTAGTATTTGTTGTAACAGTTTCATTAATGCACACCTCGACAAGGGATGAATCAATCAGGCTAAGTAGGTTGGTACTTGCTTATTATCTATGGAACTTAATGTTTGATTGTACCCTTAATGGATGCTTATGGTGAGTTGCTTATGCCGATTGTTGTTCCTAGGTTTTATTTTTTTTTGTTTTTATAATTAAGAGGTTCGAAAGGAGATTGTGTTTTTAAAGTAACCTACATAGCTAAAGCAACTTCGTCTAGTAAGTTTATCATTATTGTGTTTATAATAGGTATCCATCTATAGTGCGTCATGGCACCAGCATTAATACGCGACTGTTCTACAAGGATATTGAATGGATTCTAGCAAAATCTTGTCATTTCCTTAGCATAATGAACAATATTAAAAGGTTCGCTAAGTGTAATTGGGACTTGAGCAGCAAAGTGCTCGGTTTATGGGGCCACATAATTGCATATAATAGGCAACTTTTGCATCGCACGCGCACTGAATGCAAAACCCACTACACTCTGGGGTAAAAATTTTGAAACAGTCTATAATTATTATACGGATAAGGTGTATTTTGAACGATAAACTTAAAAAAAATTACTGGACTTATTCATTCAGCAAACTTTTTAATGAGTAACCTATTCTCGAGAATATTGCAATATTTAAATGTGTCTGTATTTTATTTACCTCCACCAGAAAAAGTAAAAGCATGCAATAGTGTAGGTATTGCATGTTTTTATCAATCAATGGCTCACCGACCTTCAGAAAAAAAATCAGATTTCGTCATCAATCTTTTCTTAAATAAGCATTTACTTACTACAAACATAGTAATTTACAAGTTTTTCATAAAGTATGGGCGTATAACCTGGATAACCGTGCCTTGGTGGCCCCGGCTGAGGCCCGTCCATATCTACCTACCCGTGGATGTCGTAAGAAGCGAATAAAGAAAAAAAGCCAGGGGGTAGGCAGCAGCGTGTCTTTTTTTCACAAAGATAGCTCTAACTGCGCTCGCCACCTGCGTGCCCAGTATCGTGGTTAGTATTGGAAAATACCTCCCACATGATAGGAATTCGATCTGGAAATCTGCAGGGTAGGCAATGTTCAGCAGTAGGCGTCCTACGACTGAAGTGATGATGATGATGAATCTGGAAAACCTAGAAATAATGATTAAGCTTTTCTATTCGTCAAAGCAAAAGTATTGAAAGTGCATAGTTTTTTATACCTTCGTGCATAAATTTATTTGTAAGTTGACGATTTCAAAAGAATGAAGACAATTCGTAATTTGTATTTCAATAACGCAGAGAATGGTTATTTATCGGTGCCCTCTAATATAACTGAAGTTGAATGAATGACAGTATTCGAGGGGTAACGAGATGGCGATGGCGTGCCCCGTTTTTGTGTCCACACAGAGATAGCATTTTAAAACAATAGTGGACGTGGCCAGCATACTGTTCGGTCCTCAACGACATCCCAGTCTCTGCCAATCAATGGCAGCTTTATACCCTTTGCTTTATTTATTTCGCATTCAGAGTTAACAGCCTTGGAGTTTTGTGTACACGGAAGATGTAAGTAAATAATGATAACGGTTAAATACTCGTATAATCATCGACGTTTTTAATAATATCCTGACGTCTTATGGCCATTCAAATGCAGCCGTGTAGCACTATTTTACACAAATTTAAACTATAAATTATTCAGAATTTCAATTTACGCCACCGCCTAAAAAAATCGCTATGTTGATAGTGGTACGGATGGTGTGAAAGATCTACGATATATTAAAAAAAAGTCACTTTCATCTACCCACGAAACAATTAATTATAATTTCTAAGATACATGGCGGCGATGAACCGGACGACTGACGGTCGCAGTGTTGGAAGACCCGACGACTTTGTGAAGGTTGCGGGAAGTCGGTGGTTGGACCGTTCGTCGTGGCACTCTTTTGGGGAGGCCTTTATCCAATAGTGGACTTCCACAGGCTGATAAAGATGATGATATGACAATATTATTTCAACTAGGTCGATATTGTACCTTTAAAGTAATAAATATTCAAAACATCGTACAGACACCTACTAAACGAATATTATCTGTTTTTTTCCTTCAAAACATCCGTTAGGTAAGTAGTTATTTAGGTATTTAAACTGATGAGTCAAATGAGTCTCCGAAAAATCCCGAAAGATGTCAGGGCCGGCTCGCTAGTTCCAGTGTTATTACGAGATGGCGTTGATGGCTTGGTGTACTAAAACGTGTAGGTGTACCATACATTTAACATGCAGTTATTTGGGGTATAAATTTCACAAGATTTCGTTATTGCACAGATATTTTTAATAGAAATAAGTGATTAAATTTTACTTTACAAATTATAAACTTTTTTTTTTGATAACCACCCTAAGCGATTACTAATTAAAAACCTTTTGAATAAAAGGCTAGCTTTTATAAAAATCAAGACATCCAGCAAATTGCCTAAGCTGCAGTTAGAGTTTTCTTGTAGTTATCATATCCATCGCGCTATTGACCCTAATCTTTACAATTTATGGTCATCGTACACACAACCATAACCGTTTTATTGACAGTCGTTACTGAACCTGTGGATAGGGGCCGGCGCCCACTGCAGCACGCCAGCGTGTATTGTTTCTTTTTAAATCGTTCTATTATAAGAATCAAATTAACTTACTCCCATCCACCCGGTGTCTCTGTCCTGGTACTGTCAGTACTGTCAGTAGGTACCATCAATTTTTTATTTTTATTTTTTTTCTTAATTTATAATTTAATTTATAGTTTTTATATCCTACTATGTAATGTCCGTACAAAATTTAAATGATAAAATGAAGGGCAGGCACTGTTTGCCAAAATACAAGTTTATACTTAGTTTGGTAATTAGGGCTACTTGGAAGTGAAATAAATAATTATCTTATCTTATCTTATCTTAACTGTCTTGGTAACGCAAAGTGGTATGTGGATGTCTTATAGATAATCTCACCAGATCTCAGGAATATAAACTCATTCTAATGCTGTAATCAGGTTGTTTTTGGAACATCCTCTCAGATCTCCAGGCGATCACTTTAAAATGTCTAAGGGGATAGTCAGAGGCACGTCCTAACATTTGGCACATGTTCACTTTGGCAGACGTGAGTATTCCATACGTGAAAGGTACAAGCCCACTTAAATTTTGGAACAGAAAAACTCGTTAGGCTCTAACCCATGACGTTCGCATCGAAAGTCCGGGTACCTACCTCCCACTAGTTCAACACGGCCTATAAGTTTGAAGATTATTGAAATGTTCTTCTTGGAGGACGTTTTATAGGATAAAAACCTGAGTATAGATGCATTTACTTGTGTGTAAGACTGATCTCACACGGATAATAATAATATATATTCTAAAAAATAGTGCCTTGCCATAAGTATTTTGAGTTGGTACTGTGGTGGGCGCTGTCCCTTATAAATGTACTTTAATGCAATTTGTTCTTATTTTATTTGCGGTTGACGGACTTTACACTACCCGACTTCGTAAACATGTTAAATAAATGAAATAAAGCGTATATGATGTAAAAATCTTCACAATTGCGCAATAACTGGTCAATATTTATGAACTTTTAAAACGAATGCCGAACTTATAAAAAAACATAAAAATTTAACTTCTTTCCATAAACCACATTTTAGGGTTAATACTCATTAGGTAGTAACGATTTACAAGTTGAATAATTTTTAATGTAACAAGCTTTTGACAAAATGATTTATTTTCCTTATCCCAAAAATCTTACTAATTTTTAAACTATCATGGTAATAAACATAATTTTCACAAAAAACTGTACTATAAGCTCATTAATTACGGTTAATATCCCTTTTTAGTGAAAATTAAATTTTACTTATATTTTAAATATGAAAGTTTGCGATTGGCTGGATGTTTTTATGTTTTGATGTTTGTGGTTCAATCACACTATAACGGCTTAACCGATTTAGATGAAACTTTGCTTATATAAAGTTCTTTATCATTTAAGCATATATGTTTTTTATCTAGGTACCTTGCGAGCGAAGTTGCGTGCGCAAGTTAATGTTTATAAATGTTACTTAAACGAGTACCTACCTACAGTAAATCACATTGTGTTAGAAAGTAGCTCCAGTGACGGAAACGTAGTGTTAGGTAGGAATGAGGATGGATATAGACGTAGAGGGAGGCCAAAGAAAAGATGTATGGATTGTTTATAAGATTTTTAAGATAGATAAGATATTTATTTCTCAACAAACGTCATAAAATACAGATTGTACATTGGTTTTACTTAAATAATTTTTATTTCATAGTTGGAGAGACATAGTTTGAAATGAGTTAGAAAGGAGTGAGTTCGAAGATGGCGGCCAGCTAAAGCCGTGTTCACACGGCGTAAGACATGCCGTATAAAATGTGTTTAAAATAAATATAAATTTATCCATACGTCTACTACTGGTTAAAGTCAATTTGAGCTTCACGTTTAAGAGCATGCGATGTAGCTCAACGATACAGCTAACCCCGTAAGTTAAGGCGTGTGCAAATGACATGCGATATATGTCGTATAAATTCGTTTCAAAGTGACCTCTACCTACTGAACTAAGTCAACTTTGAGTTTGACGTTTGGGGATGTGCGATATAGCTCAACGATATCGTAAGCTCCTCAAAGTCAGATTCAAAATTAATTTTATTTGGTAGACATGAGAACCATTTTATAATACATTTGAGAGATGACATATCGTAGGCCGTTTGAACATCGCTAAAAACTAAAAATTGACTTCAATAAGCAGATGTCCCTAAGGATTATTCTATAATAAATTTTGAATGCCATATCGCATGCCGTTTAAACACTGCTTGACAGAAGAAGTAGTGCCGACCCCACAGGATGATGATAGGTACTTATATTGTTCTATCATCTGTGCGAAATACCTTGTTTCTGCAGTACCTAGTTCGTGCAACATACTGTGCTTACTTTGTTTTAACGAGGATGCTTTGTTGGTCTGTACGTTTCGGTTGGCGAGCGATGCCAAAGTAATGACCGTTGTAAAGAATCGCGTAAAGAGAAGTAATGCGACAACCGCCTTAGTGCCTCGCGCAATATTCTCGATAATTTAAAGGGTTTTCTGAGGGCTATCAAGTTACAATCGTTGTTTTTAAATAAATAAGGCTTCGATACTTCCTTATCATGTTTATGTCAACAAAACGTAGGAAGTCACGCGAATAAGTCTGAATAATAAAAGCAAATTCCAGAAGTAGGTACATGAGCAGCTATTAATATAACTTATTGCGCACTTGTTTTGTAGGTATCGAGTGTATATCCAGTGCAGTGTGAAAGTAGTGGTCAGTGTATAGAAGGACGAAGGGCATTAATAATGCGGTGCGCGGGATTGTACAATCACGTTTCCATTGTTTGTGGGTGGCAGATAAAAAAGCTCACAGAGTACCTACCTACCTACTAATAATTAGCTTCAAGAATCAGCAACGAAATCGATTTACAAGAAGCCCAACAATTTAAGACCAATTTAAAGATAAGGCTGCAAGTTCTTGTATATCTGAGTGTAAGCTCTGGGTATCTACGGGGTTCTCAATTAAAAACCCTTACCCTGTTATTCAAAAGTCCTGTTGGTACCTAAGTATAGCCTTGGAGTAGGTAAGTCTCTGCTCGGTTAAACGTTATTTTGTTAAATGATATGTTATTGGCCTTGGTGGACGGGGCTTTGGAAAATAAATGTCTTGAATTGTTCTATCAATTTTATTGTAGTTTAATTTGTGGTTATGAAATTTGTCAGCCTCTCAGGAATCGATTTAAAAAGACAAAGTATCAGATAAAACTCCATATTGATAAAATAGTTTCTATTAAAAACAAAGGGGTAATGAATGTGTCGATCTCTGTCATGTCCTCCACACGACTTCGGCTCCAAATGTATGACATTGTGGGAGGTGCCATTTGTTATGTCGAGCAAAGTGCATGCGCATGAGTTTGTCGCTTATTAAGCAGATCGCAGAGATAGGTCACAAAAGGCACGCGAGCTCTACGGCCTCAGAAGAGTGCCACCATCTTCGGTTCGCGTCAGTTCACCACGAGCATGACATTTCACCATTCGTAGCAATTGAAAAACGAACGTGATTCGGTTATTTCGAACCACTAAACGAACCACTTAACCGGCTCATTATATAAATTTATTCTTTTCGTCGATTCGATCCGATTGTAAGTCGCTCATTGGACAAACTTTGATTAATACGTTTCGTGCCGCGGAGAATTTTTAAGCGTACTTTCGGAAATTTCGGTACGGTTAATTCAATGTAGGCGTCGTCGATTGATTATGTGCAAATTATTTGTAATAGAAATCTCGAGATTTGTCGTTGGTTGTCGGGCCGTCTTAGCCCGCCTGGAATAATTGCGTGACTAAATTCCGAGACCGTAGGTTCTGTATCTGGCTCGCAATTCATTCGCGTCGCACCAACGCTGGCTGTAATTAATGAGTCGATATATTAGAAACAAATTCGTTTTGGGTCAATAAGTAATTCTGTTGATATAAATCTCATGGATTTCTGTACCAGAGCTGTAACTCTGCTATGAGTGTAGGCAGTTTTTTTTAAAAGCTCTGTCCGTACTGACCGATATTTTAACCTGTAACATACAATAAAAAAATGTGACTTATCTCATAGCGGGCAAGTGCCCGTCTGAAACGCAAGGGGTTCGATTCCTACTGCGGGACAAATGTTTGCATATTTTCAAATATTGGTTCTAGGTCTGGGTGTTGTGTTACCTTGGTACTCGTAGTTTCTGATACCCACGACACATGAAATCTTAGTGTGGTGTCAGGACTATGTATGTGACTGTTGGGTGTTATTTGTTCTTTTTATTTATTATGCTAATGATCTGTTATCATAAACTAAACACTTTTATTTTTACTTATAGGTACTTTGGCAGCCCTGAGCTCAGGGTATGTATCACTGATCGTTACTTGCAGTCAACACTAACTACCAAGAATAGTTTCCGTGTGTCCAAGATAAGGCTTGACCGTGCCACGGCGGGTCACTATAAATAATGCTGCGTTAAATCCCGTTCTAAGTATTGATTGGGCTGGAGGTTCAGTTGTCTTGACTTTTTTACCACCTTTCAAACCATTACTATAACGTTTTGTTCAATAAAACGAGTAGGTACCTGTTAGGTTTACTTATCTGTAGAGAGACGAGCTTCGATAGTTACTATAATTTACACAAAGATATTTATAGTAAGAGAAAAATTTATGTAGATTCTTGTAAGGATAATAATTTTTGGAAGAATTTAGTAATTAGGTCTGATTTAGCCCAGCATGTAGGTAGTTTTCTTTTAAGCCACAGAATTAGTATTGCGTACATCTTAAGTCTAAAAGCCATCCAAGACGCAAGTTTCAGTGTGAAATCAGAAAAACTAAGAACTGAGTATTCTAAGAAAAACTATTTTTGCCATTAACTTCCTTTTATACAAAAAGCGATTGTAAGTTAGTTAGTTAGATAAAGTAAGATTAAAGATACGAGCCTAAAGCCAGTATTCAAGAGGAGAGTTCGGATCTGAAACTTTACTAAGTACTTAGCATTGCAGCAAATAATTTCTTAAGATAACTTCAGAATTGACTTAATTAGCACCTTAGCTGTCAGGTTTTACCACCGGATTACCGGATTACCTAGGTGTTGGCGTTTTCTGATTTCTTCGTAGCAATATGGAATCAATTAAATAAAATCCTAAACTTTACAAACTTATTAAAGGTAACATGGATGCTAATTATAGTTAAGTAGTATAGTAGTAGTCGGTACCTACAATTCAAATTACTTCTGTCTGAGTTTTATCACTCTCTCACGATCGAAGTTTCTAACGGCCATCACAATTTTTTTAATTAGCTTCCAAAATAGAGCCCTCATAAATTTTATAGCAACATGGAGGTGTAATGCAGAGTCGGGGAGCGGACCGCGGTCTCGCGCCGCGCGCCGCCGCCGCCGGCGTTCATTTCAGTTTTATGGTTGATTAATCAGTGAGCCCAAAGTTGATCGCTTCCGCGCTTATTCATCTAATGGCAAAACGTTGAATCGGATAGGAACCTACAATAGATGTCTTGAGAATCTTGAAACATGCCATAAAACAGTCGGTTTGGATTTATGAGCTTAACTCACGGTCGAATTGTTAGTTATATTTTGGGAGATAAAATTGCCCGTAGAATATAATCAATTTAAATTGATTTTACCTTATTTGTTGTTGAATGGCAGGAACAGGATTCTTGTTCAATGTTGTTTCAATTGGAGTAGATATCTTCACCTCATACAAATAGTTGGTAGAAATTACAAGTTCATTTGCATATGTATTTTTAACTTTATAGAAAGTACATTGAAATAATATATAAAGTAATTCTAAAAGGATTCCAATTAGTCATAATAATTAAAGAATTCTCCTAGGCAATATGTACTTACCATTAAAACAATAATTAACAATTTGCATGTGAAATAACAGGAATATAAAGTAACCACGCACACATGGGTAAACATGGAGTAAGAGATAGTCTTAATATAAAGTGAATGTGAGCTTTTTATCCATGCTGAAATATATAAATATATAGCGATAATTAATCGTGCTTGCAGCACGATTCAAAGTTTCATAATGCAACTGTCAAACGCGTAGGTAACTCATAAATAATTGAGTTCAAACATCGCTTCCGCGATAAGGATCTGAAGCTGTAGAATACAAGCATGAGTCTTAAAACACGTGTCTACATACTCGCGTTGCTCTCGAGTGAGCGGTCGCTACTGAGAAGCTTTCATATAGGAATCATGAGACAGAAGTCACATTCAATCTGATGGCCCATTCCCATTACCAGCAACGGAATTGCACTCTTTGATGTCGCTACCAATTGTAATCGTTAGACCTATGAAACTACTTTTACAAGTAAACCGCTGAAACAGGTACTTAGAAGAACAAAAGAACTCCAGAACGCTAACGGCATCTATCACGACTTTTATGGGCTACGATAAACACTAAAATGATGAGATATAAAAACGACAGGTCTCGTTGGAATAAAGTAACGTCCTCGTTTTCTTAGAAAACTTAGATGCCTGATACACGACAAATGTTAGGCATTAAGCGATATGTCCCCTACAATTTTCTTTGACCCTGAATGCGGTACGTTCCGTGGACCAAAATTATACGGTAGAGAATATGCTTATATCACTCCGAGATCTGACCGTATAATATTGCAATAGCCATTACGGCCAAACCATAGCATCTTCAAAGTGGCTCGTAAACGCGTTACACGGCTACTAGAAATGTAATTTAGCGGCACTGAGAAAGAAACGATGGCTATCTGCAGATGAATGAAGCAGTGTTAGTGCAGCGACTCCGTCACACTTTTTTCCTGTTAAGGTGTTCTGGTAACTTATCTCTCAATCATTTATGCCCGTAACTGCATGTTGTGCTCATATTTTTCAGATCTACCACCAAATACCTGCTCTATAAAACTTTCGCAACAAGCAGCACATAGCATGTAACACGTACTTAAGCAACTTTTAACTTTTCCAGACATTGTGCTGTGTCGAGTTTAAGCATAAAAATTTTGTTCCAAGTAATGCGTAGCTGCATATGTAATATACAAAAACATTCAAAGCGTAGCACATGTAATTAGTTGCTTTCTTCAGACAGGGTGGCGACTGTTAAAAAGCTCGCATTTCCATTACTTACCTACCTACATAGATAGTTGGTCTAACTACCGTAGCGAATATGTGAAGTCAATAGATCTCCCAAAGATAACGGAACCTACCCTAATGCCAAAATTATTTAACAATTTATTTGGCAGGTGGTAAATTTGCGTTGAAATGCAATTAATGAAATACCATCAAAAACATGTCATGTAAAAGAAATATTAATGAAATTTTGGTGATTATTGAATTATTATTAAACCATAGTTTTTAAAGTTGGATGAAATTTCAATAGTAATGTTAAATCGGTATATGAATTATAATTGCGTTGCATCTGAAAACAACTTTACAGGAATATAGCGCTTATAACAATGGCAACGTCTCGCAGTACAAAAAGTACTACTAGAATGGTAGGCTATGTAGGTATGTTATAATTTTAATTTAATTGGTTCAGGCGAGAGTGACATTCGAGGCTGTCAGATTTAAGTCGTATTCAAGGTGACAGTCTCTCTCGCATCGAACTAAAATGGCGAGCGAGTTGGCATTTAAATGCCATGCATTTTTAAATTCATGCGACATAAGCAATTAACAATTCGACTGCGATTACTTTGTCATAAAGGTGTGCGGGTATGGAGACGTTATGGTGCTTTCAAACATAGCTTGTTATAGCTTAAATTGATATAAAAGGCTGAAAGATATCTTCAATCCTAGCGAGTGGAATTTTGAAAATATTTAAGGTTTATTCTTTTGAATACTGCAGAAGAGAGATTTTCTCATTCTGAATTGGAGCAACCCACCTGGGAGGTACCTCCGCCTTACAGAAGATCGCAGCAAAATAACATTATTTGTTTCAAATAGTGTTGTGTTCCTGCGGTGAGTAAGGTTGCCAAAGCTCTTTAAGGGGGGAGGGGGTTCGGGGTCGGCAAGGCGTGCGTGATGCATCTGGTATTGCAAGCGCTCATAGGCTACGGTAACCGCTTACCATCAGATGGGCCGTAAGCTTGTTTGCCACCTAAGTTGTATAAAAAAAAATTATAGCCGACAGGGACATCTTATAGCCGACGTTTGAACGCGACTTCATAAAGGGCGCACCTTACTGGTACGGAGACGCCGGATGCCCATTAGGAAGCTGCTTGGCCATTTATGTCATTATTAGCATTATTAGTGATGAATGTATTTTCATGTTTTCTATAAAGAATAACAGTTTTCACGAGGGATAATAATATTGCCAAGTTAACCACTATGTTGCGCTTGCGCCGATGGTTGGCGAAGCAACTAATGCGCTAAACAATTAAAAATCAGCCATATCTAGTAGTAGATAAGGTTGAGTTTCAATTGTTACGTGAATTAGTCACTTCGCCGCGCCCGCCCGCTTCGCTGCCGTCTTTCAGCACAGACCTTCAAAAGACTTAATTATCATATTTCTTTAGGTAGGTAACTATTCGTTTTTATTTCTACAATATGACTTTTGGTACCTTACTAAAAATATAACAACTAAAACAACAAAACTCACAGTCACTAATTTGTTTAAAATATTTTTTGAGCAATTATGCCTCAACAAACTATGTAGGTAGGTAGCGCGTTTTAGAAATTGGCAGGTTTAAAGCAAGTGATAAATCGCATATCTTTTTAATCGCAAGACATTACACTGTCTCTATATTTTCGAGCAATGTGCTGCATTCCTCCGTCCATGGATTGTGTCTCGGACAGATACACAGAGTGTGGATAATATTGTCCTGTAACTGTCGTTATTTAACCCATTAATATTTAACTGACAACATACAACATTGTTATAAACGGAAACCTAATTGCATTAATTCGACATCAGTCAGGCCTGAGGTCTAGCCTCGGGGACCTATTAGCATTGTCTTTTGTTATATACCTTTTTGATCACTAACCCCCTTATCTTCCTTATCTAATAAATTTAAGCATTATTTACAATTATCCCTGTCACTATTCCATGTTATGTAATAGTAAGAGATCGCAATACTTTAAGAATTGTTTATCTTATCACCTATATTTATCAATGATTAGTCAATAAATAAATAAAATTTTGCAATAAATGTTTTTTTATTTGTTGTAAATTAAGCAAAGACAGATTGCAACAATTTGTGTATCTGTCAGCAAGTCAGCAAAGATTATTTTTCGTATGCAAGAAATAAAAAGCATTTATATGCAAATCTGATCTAAAATGTTGCGCATGGCTGCATTTCCCGGCAGCCACAGCGACGGCGCACACATTCCTCGCCCACGCGGTAATCAGCTTCGGGCCGCGGCGAGCCAACTGCCATGTGTTGTTGGACTGTCGCTTAACCCACGTGTACCTACATACACTACTGTGTAGGTACTATTATTGTTATTTGATTAAGGTAAAATCTACTGAGGGCTGAGTGTAGAATTGGAGCATTTGTAATAACTATAGATAAACCTGTTGCAATGTTGACAGAAGCGATGGAGAACGAAAGGTGTTCACACCGTGAACGTTCACGCATCACGCCCTGCGACCTCGCAGGGAGTTGTCTGAGTTAGGTGCTAAACCGTTTTTAAAACCATATCGAGAAGTAATTTAGTTACCATGGTTACCACGGCCTTTTAATCGAAGTAGGTAACGTACGGTACGAGGTACACCGTGGTAATTCTCAATTAAATTGTGTTTTTTTTTTAATCTTCCGGACATATTCATACGCTCAACTGATCCCAAACTAGGCATAGCCTGTACTATGGGTACCAGAGACTGATATATATATAATAGATAAATATTGAACACCCAGACACAGAACAAACATCTGTGTTTATCATGCGGGGATCGAACCCGCGACCTCTAGCGCAGAAGGCAGAGTTACTACTAACTGAGCTATGAGGCCAGTCAAAGCTACACTGGATAGTTATGTACTATGTTTAGATAATTCATTATTTTGTAACCCAGAAAAACAATTATTAAATACAGCTCTCGTATCTCGTTGGAAAATATGGCGTTATTGTATACCTACTGGATTATCCAATAGTTACCAAACACATAACTGTATTATAATATTATGAACAATACATAATATAATAAATTCTTACTGAACATGGTATACTATAATTGTTATGGTCTCTCAAAGCAAAAGCCGGAAGTCTATGTATTAATTCACTACTATTAGCATATCATTGGCAACATTTTACTCAATAACTTCAAGGAGAGTAATATACTTTACACTTTATTGTAGGTACACTGTAAGCACAATTTGCAATCCAAAACGGTGTTGCTTCCATTAAGCTTTAATATGTCGCAGTAGGGTTTAAATTGCGTTAGTGGGAAGCAGTGCCTGTTGGTTTTCTATTTTAGAACACCATAAAAGGCTTAAAAGATTTTCAAGAACGATATGCAAGTAATACGTGTACTTAAGTATTAACTGTACCTAGAATGATTACTATAAGATTCACATCATAATATTTTTGAATATTAACCGGGAAAAATGTGGTTTGTTCTAATTATTTATGACTTACTAGGCGTAATGTAGAGCTCAGTATACCTTTATTATAAATATTTTAAAACAATTTCTTATAGGTACTTTATCCGAAGTTATCTGAACTTCAATGTTGATAAAATAATTATTCCAACATGATTGAACACATCTCTGTGACTAATTCAAAAATATTTTTTACTCACATTTATTATAAGCGCCTGAGTCACCAATTATTTCCTTATAGTAAATGCAATTTATACTTAGTATTTTATAAATTCGAATACGGAGCTCCAACATTAATAGTACTGAGTTGCTGCACTGACGTGTACCATTAGTAAGTAAGTATGTGCTATGTATGCGCGTGAGTTTGTAGTTGTAAGACGTCGGAGTAATTTAACACGCAGGAGGACGGCCGCGACACATCCCGTCTCCGACAATCAATTTATCCACCGTCCATAATCACGAACAATTAATTTTTTCTCGAGGCAGTTAATAGGAATACGCTTTCGTCGGTTATTTTCTCGATAAGGGTCAAATTGTTCCGCCCGCGGCCTATGTGAACAAAATGAGCAATTTGAACCACTCGAAATATAACTGTTGTGTTCTACCCCGTTCCTTATCTCGTTAAAGCGGCTCGCGGTAATGACACAGGGTAATTCGGAATGTGTACAAATTATTGATGCTTCTTTTATTACAAGGTATCGAAGACTCCTTTATAACGGTTTATTATTACCGCGCTTATGTTCAGTTTCATTGAGTTAATGCGGGACTATAGAACAATAGCATTCACGTTGACCATTTGACCTGTATATGACGTCGCGAACACAAAGAGGATATTTTTGATAAATCGTTGAAAAGAAACAAAGGGCGCATAAATTGATGGTCGGCAGCAGCTTATCATGATCCAACTTTCTCTGAGTGTCGATGCACCTCGCAGGCAGCACACACGCGCCCCGCCCAGCCTCCAGCAGAAAGCTGCACCGATCCGAGCTATATCACCTAACTGTTATGGCACTGCATTCTTACATAGATACACACACTGTATAATCTTAGTAAGAATAAAGTTTAAGCCATCTACGTAAGCAGTCACACAGTTTCTCGAATAAATCCAATTCAGAATATGCTATTTGCTGCAAATTTATTTTAAAAATTAAAAAAAATATTGGTTGAATTTATTGATATTATTTATTTTGAAGCCTATAGCACGCACGCAATTCTAAGGATACCATATACATCAAAATCCATCCAGACGATTAGATGCAACGCGGTAATAAAGCATGTGTTTATTGATTATTATTATCTCCAAAAATGCTTAACCGATTCAGATGCAGTTTGCTAATCATTAGTCCTACTCAAAGAAGTTTCTTATTTATAGTTGAATGTGCAGGAAACTTAAGTATATTTTTTGCTTCTAAGGCCTTTACTCCTCTTTAGAAGGCAACATGATTTTATATTAGGGAGAAAACGCTTACTTTCGCAATAGTAATGATTTAAAAATGAGAACCCAAACAACAAAAACCTACCTACCAATAGGCTTTCGAGATACGTAACATCAAGGTGATATCAGTAATAAATGCCAGTTTTATTAAAAACATTGTATTCCAACATACCGCTGCTGATTAAATTGACTTTTAGTGATAACGTCGAGTGTCCGTTACAGTCGCATAGCTATGGCGCATCGTTCTCAGGCCGCTCTCTCCGCGATATATACGCAACGCATCTACCTGCCTGCCACACCATGAATAGCCTTTTGCGCAATTCAAAGGGGTGTCACACAACTAAGCACTATCTTTAAACCTTTCAAATTGAAAGGGGACGTTCTTTGGGGAGCCGATTTTTAAACAAAGCTTCCGATGACCGCCGATGACCAGTACGTACCCGAAAAATGGATGACCAGTGTGGGAAGCGACATTTATTGCTTTGTGAAAGCTTGACCCTTCTTTTGTGAAGCTATAGATAACGTTTCATGCTTTATGAAAAGGGTCACTGCATTGAAGTCGGGTCCTATGTGATTTTTATTTTTTGCGCGTTTTAACGGTTAGCTCAACTGCTCAACTAAATGAGATAAAAATGTTCTTTCCCAAACTTCTCATGCATGTATTTTTCTACCTATAATTACGCGAAGTCGGCATGCACTCCTCGAGATATTTTCGTGCGCACGACGAGACGTGAAGGGCTTGCACAAGAACTGTTCGGGCATTTCGGAGAACAGCAATGTGATAAATCAGACCCTCCAATTATTATTGCATTCGGTAAGAAGGCACTCACTATACTTATGGCCATTATTGACCAAAATCGGTAGGTACCTGTGCTCGTTACGCCAATCATACACTCACCCAGCAGAGTCTTAGTGCTTTGCTGAAAAGCTCGGTTAAATCTGTTTTTGGAAGAACTTAACTGATTAAGTATGAAATATAAGTATGATTTAGGTGAATATTTGATGTGCATGTTCCTGTACACTAATTAAAAACTATAGTAGGCAATATTTAGTTCCGCTTGCCTAATAATTCGTATGAGTATAAGTAATGCAAATCATATTAGACTGTAATCAGTAGTAAAGCTGTGCAAACTCATATTGGATGGGCCATTAGCCATTTGTCTGACTAGTTAGTGTTATTTTGACTGCGTAAAAAATGAACATGACATATTATCTGAAGCAATCCATCTCGATCGCGCTTCTTTTATAATTCTATTCTCCGTGGCCGAGTGGGCGCGCCTTGTGACTACATACTCATAAACATAATTTTGTAATTATGTAAAACGGTAAAAACCAAGTCTCAAATGGTTTGCTATATGTAACGTGCCATAAATTTAGTAGCCGTTATAATAAAATTTGGAGACGGTGAATGTATTTAAGCTATTTTGGTTCCAATCAGCAGACTAAGACAAGTGTTCTACTTTTCTCATTCAATTACGTTTCTAACTACCATTATTTATATGGCTGTTAGATATAAAAGTCTTATTTAATTCAGGTCAGGTACCTCATGAAATAAAATGAAATTAGAAATAGGCTCACCATTTTTATCCCAAAGCATCCTCAGATCCTTGAAGATGTTTAAGGGGAATCAAAGGCACGTCCAAACATTTGGCACATGCCAGTTGTGAGTTTTCCATCTTCCAATTGACAGGTTGCGAGCGCATCGCCGCTTATAAGAATACTTACTGGTTTTCTCACGATGTGTCCTCCCCGTTTTTTAGCACGTCTTAATGCGATCATAATTTTTGGAACAGAAAAATTCATTAGTACACGGCTGCGTTCGAACCCACGACCTTCTGATCGAGAGAGAAGAAGCCAACACGGCTTGGATGAAATTATAACAGTATTGAAGGTAGATACAAATATACGAGTAGGGACTTAGTATAATAGCATAACATAATACTAATAAGTAACAAGGAGTGGGAACTAATTTCTATATCATGAACCTCAAAATTAATTGAGTTAGGTATATGTACTAAAGATTTTATTTTATAACAAGCCTTCCTATATCATCATCATCATCATCATTTCAGCCGTACGACGTCCACTGCTGAACATGGCCTCCCCCACAGACAGAGTAAATTTCTTATCATGTGGGGGGATTGCCCATACTCACCACGCTGGGCATGCGGGTTGGCGAGCGCAGTTAGAGCTATCGTTGTTAAAAAAAAATCCTATATCACTTCTTGTGTACTAAATTAGTAAATTACCAACACACCTCCCGTACATTTAACTTTGCGATTTTGATTAGGCAGTGACGTTAGTTGACACGTCTCAAAGATTTATAGTTCAAATTCATACTGCTGAAAGCCTGGAACGCTTGCATTTGCATGGCAAAAAGACGTCATGATATCATCAAATATCAGCCCAATATCATCTAAATTAGTAGAGCGAATCTCTCTCAGGGATCTATTCGTTTAGTATTTTATAATTTGGTACTTTGTAGTAGTATTTTCAAATGGTAGTTAGATATTGTCAACAATGTCTTTAAATCGACAAATGTCTCATTAAATTACTCCACAAGCCACCGAATACAGGCAGACGTACACATTTTAACACTTGCTTGCTTGCTTGTCGTGTCACTGATACTTTCTTGGTCATCCCGTACTAGGTCAGTGACCAGGACGAGCTATGTTGGCCTTGAAAAGGGCCTATGACCGTGAAATAAACAGTGTAGTAAAATAATTAAAGTGCGCCTCTTAGAAGCTCCTTTCGTGCAGAATTTAACCACTTTAGTATATGTATTGCTCAGAAATCGGTTTGTAGGTTTAACCTAAGCTTTTATTAAAAAGTTATGAGTCAAGCACAATGGCGTTGACTTCCGCGGCCGTCTCCACGCCTCCCGATTTCACTGAATTTCGACTGACCCCACCACTGCCGGCATTTTATGTTTCCTTAGACCATTATTTTAATTAGTTCTAAACATTGGTTTAAGATTTTCTCACGCCATTTTATTATAATTATCTTTTGGAAACGACTTGCGTTAGCTCTCTTAATTATTTTGACCATGTAGTTGCGATTTAAATGATACTACCCATGCGAGTCCCTAACTGTACCATTTGTAGAGTCAACAGTGGAAAAAATAATGTTGAACAAAGAAAAAGTAAATACAACAAGATTCAAAAGTATTTTATGAATGAAAAACTAAATTTTTATTGTTTTTGACTAATTATGACAAAATGTAAAAGTTCTGAAAAAAGTGTTATGACGTAAAACTTTAATCAGACCCAGTGATAAACAATTTCGATATTCCGAAAAGTTATCAATTTCTGATGCTGCTTGTACCATCCTCAATATAGCCCAGACTTTATTCACCTGTAACTTAACCTTCACAGCTTATTAAGGTACTTGAATAAAGTAAGCATTGAGAAAACATTTCAGCGTTTTGTGATCGTTGAACTCTATCATCGTTAACTTAGATATACCTACTCATAGCTAACCGTTGTTTTCAAAGTTCATACCATGCGTAAGAGTACATTCAAAATGTACCGGTATCGTAAGGTGTGTTTTAAGGAACAATGAAAAAAAGCTCCTTTGTTCATTTGACCTCTCAGTTAAATAAGGGATAGCTGAATAGATTCCCGCGTTTAACGCTCATCAACCCTTTATGGAGTCGGACAATGATGGAAGAGTCACGATGTCACCCTTCTCCGGGCGCGAGTGAGCGTACGGCGCTGCAGTGCGTGTGGGGCTAAGTCGCCGGCCGCAGCAGTAGCGAGCTACGCCGCACCCGGATCGCACCGCCGTCCACCGCGCACTGAGCCCCGTCAGCCCATCGCGACACCGAACCAGCGTGAACCTGTTCTAACCCCATCCGGAGCCAGGAGCCGGACCGGACATCGCATTGTCCACAGCTGACCCCTATTGGACAAGCCGTCGACTGACCGGTACCTGATCGCGTCATGCAAAACGCCCTCGGACTTTGATGCGGGGTTGCCCGGCTGCCCCCTCCGCGACCAGTTTTCGACTTGTTCCACAGGTATTTTTGATTATTGTCATGACCCGTTCATCTTGACCACAGCTTGAACAACATAGTGATTCACTCTGATAACATCATCAACAGTGACCCAGTATGCTGATGACGAGTTGATTAAATTAAGATGATTTATAATTATTTTTGTCTTACAATATACAGATTTGTTTATGACTTTTAAATATCCGTAGTTATATTTATTATTATTGTTATTACTTATATATTCAATTATATAGTATTATACGTACCTATATCTATAAAAAAATATATAATCCAAATTATGAAACGTTTAAATAAAATTGAAATAGCTACGGATATACAATACATACAGGCAGGCATATATAATATTATCAGGTTATTTGTTTATTATAAATTTTCAACTTCCCTTTTGAAAATAACTGTATCTACTTACTTTCAATAAATCTGTTGAGATCAACCGGAATATCTTAAAAATAGTTACAGTAGAGAGATAGGGACTTACCAATAAACTTGTGTCCTTGGGTGAATTACAATGTTTTGTCTTTTGCCTTGTCAGACAGTTTCGAATTCGATCAAAAGAGACAAAAACTGTGAAATATATCCCTTGTTCCAAGTACAAGCACCTACTACCATGGATAATATATCAGAGTAGAGAGGGTTCTACTACGTATTGTCATAATATTATGCGTTATACATATCCATAAAGCATCCAAGCAAATTAACGATTTGATAGGCTTTATCAGTTATAATAATAAATTTTTACCAATTAACTTTTAAAAAATGCAACGAGTTGTGCAAAATATCAGAATAAAACTCGTATTTGTACGACTTACTTTACTACAAATTGGCCAAGCACGTGTTGGCTTCCAAACTCAGTACGGCTTTTTTTAATACTACCCGACACGCCATCTGAATGCAAGAAAAACATTTATTGAATTAAGTATGGAGCCGTGGTGGCCCCGGCTGTAGAATGGGCCCCTCCATATCTACCTATCCGTGGATGTCGTAAGAGGCGACTGGGGGAGAAAGGCTAGGGGATGGGCAGCAGCGTCCCTCATTTAAGCAACGATAGCTCTTACTGCGCTCGCCAACCCGCATGCCCAGCGTGGTGAGTATGGGCAAATCCCCCCACATGATAAGGAATTTGCTCTGTCTGTGGGGGAGGCCATGTTCAGCAGTGGACGTCGAACGGCTGAAATGATGATGATGAAGATTTTGAACTGATTACGAACCCGAATACTGCTCGTAAACTAGTAAAGCCTATTTAGCTGTTATAACTTTTCATCTAATTTAATTATAAACAATGTGATTAATTATTATTATGTATACTACCCAAGAGGGGTTTATTTTATCAATAAAAAGAAAGAATATTAGCCCAGAAAAAAATCTTTCACAATTTTTCCCGAACTTTTTCATTCATGTATTTTTAAAAGAGAAGACCAACGATGGTTTATGTAAATAAAAAAAATATTATATTTAAAAAATATATATATTATATTTTTTATTTAATATATTTATATTTACGAAGGTTTTATTTCACAACTTTGCAGGCGTAACCAATATGTATTAATTTGCGAAATTTCAGAATGATAGTACCGGTAAACGGCTTTGACTTGTCAGATAGTCGGACAGACGGACATGGCGAAACTATAGGTGAGAGTTCCTTGTCAGACCTCGGAACCCTAAAACGCCGCATTTTGTTAAAGTTTACCACCAATTATTTTTCTTACGTAGTTACAAACAAACTATTCTGATAGTGGGTTATTAATAGATAATTAGGCGGTAATATCGTAGTAACATTATTTCCGCGTTCGGCGGGCGCGGGCGCAGTCAGCATTCGTCGACAGATTTATAGCGAGTTTGACCGTGAGACCTGAAGCATAGCCGTTTTTTGCCTAATGGGTTATTTATGAAAATGTGATTATAAAATAACCCAAGCGAATTTTATATGCCTAACGTTGCTCACGTCAAAACTTAAGATTATAACGCATAAATATGAGCTTCTATTGATCGCCTTATGAATATTTATGTATAGTGTTACTGTATTTGTTTATTCATAAATAGGTATTGAGACCTCAATTTAACTAATTACAACTATGAGATGTTGATAAAAATATGAAGGTTCCTCGTAACCACGTTCAAGCTACCCACGTATGATTCTAAGATTTTTAATCTCATATAATAATTTTTAGTTATTACAGCCTTTTCATAATAGCACTGAGTAGTGTGAATAAAGCGAACTATTTAGGTTTTTAGGGTCCTGAAGTATGACTAGGAATCCCTCGCCATGTCGATTCGTCTTGGTCGTGAGTCTTTTAAAAATATAAGGTTTCATCAGCACTTTTTCGATATAGAGATGCGTTTCATAAATATAAAATTTTGAAGCGGTCCTTTTTTGTTATAGTCAAGTGTCCCTACACTCCAACCGCTAGACCACTATTTGTGAATACTTGAATAGTGTTTAATATATGTATTAGTTAACTTATTATATATAAGTAGGCTTTGCTGGTTTACGAGTCGGTTTTGCATTTGGTTCAAAAGAGCTACAACTAAATTAATTAAGTAGGTAATTGTTTCTTGTAATTCTAACTAGGTGGCGTGCCATGCCGTAAAAAGGTAATACATACCGTACTAAGCCAAACTGACTTCGAAAGTCTCACTGTGTGTGATCCAACACACACACTTGGGCAATTTGTTTTTACAGGTTTTCAATAAATAAAATTAATATACTAGGTGTTTTGCCTATCAAATAATCATCATCATCAACAACAGCCTGTAGATGTCCACTGCTGGACATAGGCCTCCCCCAAAGAGTTCCATGACGAACGGTCTTGAGCCTATCAAATAAACCAAGTTATATTGAGAGTTCACTATATTGAGTAAAGTAGGTAATATATTTTATAAATAAAAATATTGTTGGTTTTATACCTATTGCATAATTACCTGTAGGTCAATTATAAAATATTGGTCAATTTTGAATTTCATAAAAGTAGGTGACCCAAAGCGATTACACATCAAAGCTTTTTGTTTAGCGTTTAAATCTCAAGTAGGTATCTAAAATGGACAAAGAGCAAAAGAGCCGCTAAAGTGCCAGATGCGTGGAGTGGAGCCCACCGCTATGTACCGCGACATACATTAGAATAGTATTTTCGAATATCAAATATTAGTTTTGGCGGCGGTCGTTGTGCACACAATTAATGTTTATTTCTCTAAAACATCGGCGCGCGCCCGCTCATACATTTATTTATATAGTAATTGATTTTTTATTTACTCTCCTAGTGTTGCCTTACGAAGAACATGACAAACATCTCTGTGGAAATTTTCTCACGATTACGGATTGTCAGCGCTTTCTGAAATATTTTTCTTGCAGAAACCTTTCAAAACAAATACTGAGTGCGGAGCAAATCGCTGACCGCAAGCAAGCGGTGGACCGCTCTCGTGTGTCACACGTCAGATCAAATATACGAGATTAAACTAAAACTAATGTACATTGAACTCAGAGCTTTTCACAATCACCGGTGAGGGCAATAAATAAAGCTTCGACGAACGGGAGCAATTAATATGGGCGCGCCCGTCTCGCGTGAAAGTAGCAGACGCAGGCCGCATATGTGTACCGTCTCTATACGTATATGGCAAGTATATAAATAAATACTTAAATGTAACGATATCACTCACACACACATTTGCACTCTCTGGTATAAGAAAAATGTTACCGTTTATGTAATTGATACAAGCGGTCCTTCCGTGTTGTCGCGTGTGCAACTTTGTCGGGCTTTCTTTTTAGCACCGAATAAATGCCCACTAATCTGGAAAGAAGGAAAACTTTTATCGGGTAATCATGGGTACCTACACGAAATCAAATTATTTAGTAAAAATTACACGGTCAGATAGTATGTTCGATATCCAACAATAATTTATCTTTCTAAATTGCGTTTAATAAAGAATAAATCAAAAACGTGTATCGTAATCACAGGCTTGGATAGAGTATATCATAAATGCTTCATAGGTATACAATTACTTCCACATCCAATTACCGGCTGAACATATATTCGGCTGACCTACATTTAGAAACATTTTGCGATATAACCTTCCACACATACGGACATGTCGATATTGCATATCAGAGATTTGAATATGGCCACGCCAAACGATAGCGAGCGTGCCTGCCAAAGAGTATGCTAATACCAGCCTCGGGCGATGAGCGCGGCGGGGTGCGTCATACATACATTGTATGACTCTACTGCTTCTCACTTTGCTACAAAACTTTCCGTCACATATCTAAAACATACTTGAAAGTGCGTAGAGATATTAACGAGCTAATTATCTATCATATATGTAAAGCAGAAAGTTTTAATAGCATTTCTGCGAAGAGCGGTTACGGCGACTAATTCGATTTCCAGAACCGATATCTCGATTCTTGACATGTGTTTTTACGGCATTCAATGATGAAGTTTACATACAGAATTCTGTTATGAGAGTCAAATTGCTTAGCTATTTCCCAAAGTTTTATTTGCTTTGAAGCTTTCGGACAGGCATTTTATATTCACTTAAAGTTATCTCACGGTATCAGTTTAACTATGCACCGGGGTATTAACTCCATCTCTTGAAAGATAATAAAAAGTTTGAAGATGTAATTATGTCCACAGTATCCTAACGTGACCGCGTTTTTTTCCTTGTTTATTTAGCGTGTTCCCGAGAATCCCACGCACGTTGTAAGTTTTTCTAGGTATAGGGCGTGAGTGCAGCGCGGAATGCGGCCCGCTGTCCTCCAATGCCTCATGGATGCATTTAACCGTTGTGGTTAAGGGCCGAATTCCTCAGCGTAGAACTTTTTGTATTTACCTATAGTCAATATGAAAAATCATTTTTTGTTGTGTTGATGGGCTCTTAATCGCAAATGCATCAGCTTACGTGCGGATCCACGCTATCAATAAGTATTGTACATACAATGAGCAGGGATTCGTGCGTAGTGGGCCTCGCTGGTACCTACTCAATGTAGCTACGGGGTACGCGCCGTAGATCATAATCGGACGAGTATTTATTGGCAAGCGCGCTTTCTAAAGCCCTGCGCTTGCGCCTGCAATGTAAAGCTTAATACTCACGAATGTCAAATGACACGCAATGTAGCTAGACGTACTTTATTGCAAACTAGAACCATCAACATTATTTGAATAAGTATGCGCAGGTGAATTTTGAACTTAATGTATACATGTATTAGTAGTCTCACACGCGTAACTTAAATGATTTCAACGTTTTTCGTTAATTTTCAGTATTAATGAACCATTGTCATATGTCCGTAATATTTATTTGTTATTTATTTAATGTAACTAACTGGATAAAAAAAGCTAGGGGATGGGCAGCAGCGTCCCTCATTTTAATAACGATAGCTCTAACTGCGCTCGCCAACCCGCATGCCCAGCGTGGTGAGTATGGGCAAATCCCCCCACATGATAAGGAATTCGCTCTGTCTGCGGGGGAGGCCATGTTCAGCAGTGGACGTCGTACGGCTGAAATGATGATAATGAACTGGATAAAATATTTATGCAGTAATTAAAAATATAAACCATACGTTTAGTCCAGTTAATTTTAAACGAATAAATAAATGTAATGTATTGAAATGTAATGTTACGACAAAAAAACAAAAACATATTGTAATGTTTTAATTTAGAAAAATCAATTTCTCAATAAACATTAATAATAGCAAAACCAATTGATACAAAATTTTAAATTTATGTTTTTGACTAATAATAAGCATATTATTAGCAATCGCAATGTATGCACAATGCTTCTACGCGTCCATCAAAGTAGTCGGAGAAACAGGTCTTGACACTTGGGTTTTTGATGCCTGTTAATTTGATTTGACGTAACGAACGCTGAGCAGATACAAAGCGCGTTGTGGATGTTTTTTTTATTATTTATCGAAAGTGTGACTTGATTGAAATGGATAGCCAACATGCAGTCAAATTGTGGTTCGATAGCGCTTCGGAAACGGAATCTAGAATATCAAATACCGATTATTTAAACCGATTCGGCCATGAATCAGTTCAATGATTAAGTTTAGTGAGCTTATAAAGTCTACGTAAATGGCTTCTTCAAAAATTATCAATTCGATTCAAATGACATGATAATAATGTAGCTATGTTACTTCCTGAACAAGATTTATTGCGCGGAGAATAAATTAATTCATTTTACCCATACCCAAGCTAAGGTAATAGATGTAAATTAAAAATCAATAATGATTTTGCATCGATTTATCAAACTAATAAGGAAACCTTTGACACTAAAAACTTTTTTTTTATACATTTAAAAGTGTTAGAAATACATTCAACATGGTGAAATAATTATTTGAATATCATTAACAATGACAAAGTAATTCTACTTTAACTGCACCCAATAAAAAAATAAAAAGCCGCGTGGATTATTCGCCGTGTGACGTCACAAGTCTCTTTTGCCTGTGGGCGAGGTGGGAAGAATTATGATAAGCTATCCCAGCCCAGACAAACGTATTTCATGCTCGTGCATACAGTATTGGACGCGGTGTGTGCGTCTGGTATTGAGCTTCATAATATATAATTAATATCTAAGTAATTAAGTACTAAGTACCTACTAAGATTGAACAGTTAAGATCCTACCATAATCCTACAAATATTATAAATGCGAAAGTTTGTCATGATGTTTGGATGTTTGTGGTACAATCAAACTTGGAATATATAGAGTTCTTTACCTTCTATTTAGTTAGAATAGATTATATGCTACTTTTTATCTAGGCACCACGCGAGCTAGTTTTTTTTATTAATAAAACTAAGAGGACTTTGTTCACATGCCAGGAACATTACAAAAAGTTATTGTTTGTAGAATGTAGTTAACTTGCACTTGGCGAATTTATTCTAGAAAAGGTCTCTTTTCATATTTTTTGCACCATTGAGCTCATATTTTTTTCTCGTTGGGCACGTAAAAATATGTTCATCGGGTGTAGTTCCGGTTGAGTTTGCACTTATGTATGATTCAGTAGGTATTTTAAGTAGATAATACACAACAATACCTACGCTTGAGCTAACCACAAGTATATACTTACTGCCTGAAAGACGAACGAACATCACATCGGTCGTCGTCTACTCGTCACCGAGCCGAACGGGACTTGGAACTTTCCGGCATACATTGGCAGCCGGCTAACGCGCCGAAATATTATTAACGGGAATTAAAAGTAACGAACTTTTTCATTTATGAAGATAATCGATTTACCAGGCTTTATTGCAAGTTTGCTGTGATATTTAAGGAAAAAAATAAAAAAAAATGGTAACTTCCTTATTATGTTATCAATGCCGAGTATTTTATTTCAGATTAATTATATCAGGTAGATTATCTACATACCAGGTTTTTTAACCCAAAGTAAAAAAGTTGTTTGTAATAAATAAGAAACAATAATGTGTCATAATCGCTGACCGTGATGTACCGCATATAAATCGAAAAAAATAAATATTTGAAACAAGTAGGCCGCTAGTTTTTTTTAGAAAAATTAACTAGTAAATAATTAATTTCAAAAAATATGTTTTCTACTATCAATATATGCGAATCGCAGTAGGAATAACGTATGGTGGCCGAAGGGCGAACGCTGGCGCTGGGTCGCAGCCTTGCAGGGTACCTGCCGAGAGCGTGTGAAGTCCGGCGCAGGCAGGGGGTAGCGCTACAAAGGAATATTCAAATGCGCTCTTGGACGTGGCTCGCATGAATGTACATTACCCTATGACCATATTATTTTTAACATGCGAAGATAATGGCTCATCGGGCGATTCTTAATTTTTTGTCGCTTTCTTATACGAGACCTATTATATTGCCCGCAACGCTTTAGGGTTTTTGTGCAACCAGTGTATTTTGTCATTAGGGAAAAGTATAATTAATTATATTATTATTTGCGAGTTCGAAATTTTTGAATAGCGTTTTAAATTGTATTTTTACCGTTACGACTGTAGTCATTGATTTATATGTTTAGATTGGTAGAGTCTTGTAACTTTATTATGATTTCGTCGGAATTTATTTGCTTAGCGCATTAGAGTTTTCGATGGTATTTTAATCTAAGGTGTGATTTTATTAGTTGACACACTTTTGTATTCAAATTTATAATGATAAGAATGTTAAAGTAAAATTAACTATCCATAATAAACGGTAGCTTACATTATTTTCTTAACAGAACATTTATAAAATCGACAATAACAAATAATATTAGATGTGGGGTCCATAACTGGTGTTTATGACACTTTACCCTGTAATTTGGCAATCAAATCCGCCGCTCTGGAGCCGTGCATTGTATGAAGTCGCCCGCTGAGTTAAAGATCCTGTAATTTTGCGGTTACCCAGAGAACTTGCAGGTGCTTGCCTGCAAACTAACTAGTTTTGTATTGGGAATAACCCGACAGGATGCGTCAATTAGGATTGCATCTTAACGTGTTCACTCGATCCAACACAGTGGTAATTGATGTCTGTACTTGAGTATTGAATAAGCCAAACACCTAAGATAATGATCATTAATTTATTCATAATAAAATAAGCTAAACAAATGTGCTATTTTCTAGGAACTCATAACTAAACATCGAATCAGTATCGTACATAAATTAATCATTAGAATATTATGTTGATCATAACAGAAAATTCGAATACCTAATTTGAATGGAGACTTCAATTTACTAGAAGATTCAAGATGATTATTTGCATAAATAAGTGTTACAAAGAACAACCGAATATGAGTTTTAAAAATAAACTACGTCGTCCATTGCCTAAAAAACTATTAATTTATTCTGTTGCTTTATAAGACGATCTCGCTTCTAAATTGTCTTCGTCTGTTTCACACGCTGCGCGCTGCACTGACCATTGTCTCGTCAGTCACAAAAAGAAAATTGCGAGCCATATATTGTGTTTAACCCTTCTGGGGCCTGGCCCTGTGTCCATGAGCGTCGAGGCCTACGGTATCTCACCGTCGACAACGCGCTGACGGGGGACGCTCATTGTTTTGCAGCATCTGAGGGTCTTGCCGTGAATTTATGCTCGCCTGTCATAACAGAATAAACTTACGCATTGTGAATCAATATAATGATCTCATCTATACACTGCTTTTGTTTCTGGGTGTTGGGCTTACGTAATGAATTAGGATTTGACATTAAATTGTAATAGGTAAGTGGATACTTTAAACAATGGGTACTCATTTATATTGTAGTGTAATGATAAAAATCCGGTTTGATTTGAAAGTCGTTTGTCAGCTCTTTAAGCTTATAAATATTTGTACAATAGGTTCCTACTTGAGCAATAAAACAATCAGACAGTAAAATTTTATAAAACGATCTACATTATTCGATCCTAATTGCAAACGATTTTCTTCTTTTTGTCGTTTCACTGATTCTTTCTTGGTCATTCTGTATTAGGTCAGTGACCAGGTTGAGGCATGGCGGCCATGAAAAGGGCCTATGACCATCGATGAAAGAATCAGTGTGTTGAAAGGATTAAAGTGCACCTCTTAGAGGCTCCTTTCGTGCAGCAAATGTCACATGGCTTCGAATTTTCAGGTTCTAGGACATGTCATGGACATGGTTTCCTCACGATGTTTTCCTCCACCGTTTGAGAGCACTAGCATAGCGCACATACATTTTCCGAATGGAAAATCCATTGGTGCACGACAGGTTTCGAACCCGCGACCTGTGGATCGGAAGGCGAGGCCACTACCAGCCCTCCACCAGTGCTCTCATTGCAAACGATGATTCTATCAGTAATGAAAACAAAATAAATACCTACCAGCGTCGAGCGCGTTGATATCTTTTGTTGTGAAATCTGAAAAGTATCAAATGTTCACTGTAACGTTTTGTGCTATAGTTTAGTTATAATCTACATCAATTATAAATAAGCTATTTTACATATGTATTAAGGTTCTTATGGCAGTTACTTTTTCCGAAACTACAGGTTTCTCTACGTCCCCCGTGTTTACACTCGATACTGTAATTTCATAATTCAAGCGTTTAAATGCATAGCTTTTCGTGAGTGTACGCAAAAAGTTCAGAGCATCGCTGGAACGGCGATTACGGTCCTTAAAATAACATCGTACGTTTAAGTTAATGACAGACACACCGACAAAATGCACTTATAATTGCACATACAAAGAGTTTTGGTGAAAAATTATCATGCGTTTGGTATTACTGTGGCGTTCTCCCACGGGCTGGAAGAAATTTGTTCTTAGGCCATGTATTCGTTTCATAATTATAAAACAGTGTTCAAATTAAAATCGCGTCCAATACATTATGCCATTTCGTGCCGTTGTACGAAGGCCGTGTAGGTAATACTAAAGACATGTAGGTAATACCAGAAATATAGTAAAATTTTCTAATATATTGTCTTTGGTAATACATACCAGCTTCTCAACGATCTTGTAAGTTCGCAAACAATAAAACATCTATATTTTTAATTAAAAATAGTTCGGTTTAGCTAGTGACTATAAGTGACGGAATTTATAGGATATCTGAAAAAAGTCGCTAAAAGTTAGTAGTGTATGTAATGTCTAAAGTGTGGTGCATCCATTATTATGGTATTTCTGTAATCTTTCTTGGTTGCGAAATAATATATAAGAAGAACATCTTAATTGAATAATGACAAGTATGAAACCCTGCCTTCCAAATATGTGCAACTCTTGCCCACCACATTTGATAGAAAATGTATGAAATATGTTTCTATTCATTTCACAAATATGTTAACCATTTAGTGTAAGATTAGTGCAGCATTTTATAGTTCTTTGACTGCTATTTATTATCCATAGCTATTTCACTGTTCATTCTGGTAATCAGCAGGGCTATTTTAAGCATTGGAAAGATTTCTGATCGAAAAAGTCAGCTTTTCTAAACCCAGCTCTAAAACCATTTCGTCCCTGTAGAGGAATCGAGCGATGGCATCATTGCGGGCACTGGCACTTGGTATAGGATAGTGGGCAGCCGATAAATTCCCGTGGCTAGCCACTGGCTAGTGATTACTAGGCAATAATTGACGTTGCATTTTTGCATAATCGTGTCCGCTAAGTGTCCGTATCTACATAAAATTGCGTCTTTTTCAAGACTCCTCTATATTTAGTCATGAAAATCGCTTCAATCGAATATTTTCTGTATACACGTAGGTATACTCAGCTTCGTCTCTTAATTAATATTTATTTAGTACTTCCTATCAAGTGTATAACGGCGAAATCATCTTAATAAACAATTTATTTTAACTTTTCGTATAATTAGATCGTTCCACTTGAATAAGTGTGTTGTTTTAATCTTGAATGATATCTACTAATATCTTTGAAAGATAAATAAATAATATCTTGTTGTTGTAATATTATTTGATATTTATACAGAGTTGATACTTTTGATCATAACTTAACCTCTGTTTGACATTACGTTATTTCTAGGGTTTCCAATTTCATGTAAGATACACTCATTCTAATAAGATTGAAAGTAGTGGTTACCATGGAAACTATTATAATTATTATGAGTTTTATGCATCGAATTACTTTCCGACTTACTTACAGATATGTCTAACATATGTGGCTATTATACATTTTTCTGCGGACAGATAATCAAAAAAGTATCTAAATAAAGTAAATAAGTAAAAGATCTTATTAAAAAAAAATCAAACCTCTGCAAAGGCATCTAAATTATGTGAACTTTACAAAACAATAAATTAATAATTATTCTATACACTTTTTTTTTATTTAATGATTTTTTATTTAATGAGATATTAAGAAATTAATATTCTGAGGTGAATTTGAAATATGTAATGGTTTTGAGAAACAATATTTTACTAGAACTTGTAGTAAAATAGAAGTCAGAAGTAGTTCTAGAAGTGCTAAGAAACTTCAACAAGGTTCACAGCTTTATAAAACTGCTTCTCATAATTGCTTGTGTTTCAATACCTAGATGTTAATGTTCAATGAAATCATAAACACGACTCTCAGTAAACGAGAACGGAAGAGAGAAAAAAGTATAACAGAAAACAATTTTATAGCAGAGACATTTCCGTTCGATTGTAGATAATTTTTAATCTTATAAGCTGTGCACAGCTAATCTAATTATTTCCAACTAGAACTAGTCGGTAAACACGGTTATGAGTGCAGGGACTACGTAGCTAAAGGCACTCGCGACAATTATGCGTTCCTATCTGATTGCAACTCACTTTTATAAATCAAAGCCGAAACCGCACCTTATTACCTTGCTAAGACCAGAACTTAAAGGGATTCCGTGTGTTTCATAGATTGAAAAACTTTATATACAGAAAGAAAATTAAAACTAATACATTTACAAAATACACAAAAAACAGTTGAGCTATCTAAAGACCGTTACAAATGACCTGGATGGCAATGCTAATCAGTCGGGCCAGCTAGGGTCGCGCGTCGCTTTAATCGGACGCCCTGATATTTTAATGAAAACCCGTTGAAATTAAATTTAATATTAGATTGAAATGAATAAATCAATCATCATTATTTACTATTAGTTTTAATTTTCTTTCTGCAAATATAAACTATAAGTTCTTAAAAACTTGTCATTGATACAACAAAAATATATTTCTAATAGATTATTAATGTGCAATTACTTAGTACCTATATCTTACCGACTTCCGTTCCACTAGCTAAGGTTTATCGACGGACAGCAACTAATATCCGGGATGGTAATTAAGTTCATGAGAGGCTATCGTGAGATTTTATAATACAAATGATTTTAGTGTTCCGTCCGAGATTTGGAAAACGAAACACTTAATAGTCTCACTCCGGTGTCTGTCTTCCAGAGCTTAACCAAATAAGATAAAGAGTAAAATTTTGGGATAGTTACTTGTTATGATCCGATGTGAAGGTTAAGATATGTTTTTTTATTATTTTTTATTATACGTTATTTACAAAAAAAAACTTAAAACTAATACAAGTTAATATTTACAAAATACACAAGCAACAGTTGAGCCATCTAAAGACCGTTCCAAACAATCTATAGATAGCTCAACTGATCCAGATATGAATTAAATATGCTGATATTTAGGGGATCATTCTATTCTACCCCATCGAATGAAGTATCTAATGATAAGTAACAGTCTAATTAAAATAATCTAAATAAAACGTCCTACTAATTATTATTATTTTGAAACTTATGTTTAAGAAAAAAAACATATTTACTGCATAAACTGGATATCCAGGCGGTTTTATTAAACCACCGACCTAACCTGAACCATAACGTAATTTAGAATTCATTCAATTGGGAGCTCATATTATATGTTAAACGTTGAAGGGGCTTCTTCAAAATTTTTGGTCTTACTTAAAATTATCTAAACACCACGCTCTTTGTTTTATTCGGAACTCTACATAGCGACGCAAGTATAACTGCAACTTGGCCAATTTTTAAAATTACAATATTGATATGACATTAATTTTCATAATATTTTATTTTGTAATGTATAATAGGCTTTATATCTATTATGAAACTGTTTATCCTTCTGGGACAATTTGCTTAAGTGATGATAATGTAGAGGCTAGATGCAGCCCGTTGAGATTTTAATAATGAGGCATTCCTTTCTCTTAATAAATTGTAATGACAAAATAAAATATTACAGCTAGAGCTAGAAATAACAACACGCTACAAATACAATTTGTGGAGACGTCACCGTCGTCGCTATGGTCAATGCTCATGCTGATATACAAGGTGATCCATCAAGAAGCGTTAATATGGCGAAGTCTGACTCTATAAGAGATAGATTAATTCTTATAGTTATAAGGAACAATGTCATCCGTCTTAGAGTTGAAAACTGCACTCGAAGATTACTTAAAACATTTTTTTTGTTAAATATTGTGTTTGATTCACGAGTCGCGTGGAGTTTTAATGACAATCTATGAATGCAGTTTTTTTGAAAACGCGTAAAGTCTCTAATGGTTCCATCAAATTTTGCTATATCTTATAGTTTCAGATTTCCCCATACTGACCCTTCCTGGTGGATCACCTGTATACAGAATTCGTTAATGTTAACGTAGGTAGTAACAGTAATGGATAGGCATAGGCTCCGGCACCAGCGTCCGTTCGAGCTTGTACTACACTAATGATAAATGATTCAAGGGATTGCGTTTCCTTAAGCACCTTTTGCATTTAGGTTCACTTCGAAGCTTTTAAGAGCGAACATAAGTCACACGTCAGCATTACCTCAGCTAATAGACGACTCCAGGTATGCACTGAAAATAAATATTTTTAGAAATTACCATGTTATTTGCGCGTATATCGAGATGGTTTGTTTTTGTCTTAGAATATTTTCTTACATAAAATCTTGCAATTTATGTTCAACTAGTGGAAGCCCCCGCTACTTTGTTCGCGTGAAGTTTTTCATACAAATTTCAACACTCCCTTCAACTTCTCTTAAGGGTTGAATTTTAAGAATTCCTTTGTAAGGACATACTAAAAAGGACACATCATCTAAATTGAATTTTATAAAATTCTTAGTTGCTCGTCTGCATCCCATTAGGAGTGCCTGTATCAAATTTCAGACTTCTCGGCCTATTAGTTTCGGAGATGTCGTGATGGGTCTGTAAGTGAGTGAGTGAGTTGACTTCTCCTTTATAAATATAGATTTAGATGTGTTGTACATAGTCGAATTAAGTGTTAAATATTCGGATTAAGTGCAATGTTGTGAGGTACGTACTGTCGCGCCCTCGGGCGGCTGGTGCGGATAACGGATCGCAGACCGTGAGGCTGATTTATCGTGGACATCCACCGAACCTATCCGATTTGCATTTAGATAGCGCGGTGGCTCGGCGGGCGGGGCCGCTGCGTCCCACGATGAACGCCGTTTTACTCTATCGCACGTAAATTAACTATAAAATTATCTCCCTGTTAAAAAAATGAAGATAGCTTTGCAACCCAATAATGAGAGATTTAATCGAGCAATCATCGAACCATGTTTGCTTCCATCTGATGTCGGATGACTTTCGATGGACAAAACCGATGATTAGCATGATTGAAGCCCGATTATCGTGTCTTCTGTGATAATAATTTCAAACTGATGCTATGAATTTTAACGAATCATTATATCATAACTTAAACCTTTAAAAATAAACAAAGATAAACAATGCCTAAAGTATTGATATCTCTTACTATTGCATAATGACAAACAGTGACAGAGATAATTTTAATCATTGCAAAAATTTAAAAAGCGTTTATGAGTAAGGGGGATAGTGCTCTAGAGAAGCTAGATATGTAATTAAGAAAATCGTTTCACACCATAAATCGGCTAAGTGTAAATGGGAGACTAAATAATTAGTGTAAATCTGTTAGGGCGCAATGACTGGCGGAAGGCGGTTGCGCTGAGTCCGCGCTGCTCGTAAATACACCACCTCCGCAATAAGAAGGCGCCAATTTGGCGCATTATATGTTTCCTATATAATGACGTACCTCAATAATGGGTGTTCGAGGTTAAAGGGATTAGCTTCGTACTCACGAGGCTACCTCGCGTGCTAGTTACTCGTACCTTACTGACCGAGCATTTGCTTGTGCGGCAAATGTACGCTTTGTCTCGCCCGTACGTAACCGTGCATAGTCATAGCAGTTACCAGTCCAGTCTATGCTATTACATATGGATATACAAATATTTAAACATCCGAACAGTTTAGGTACATACCTACGTTGTAACCTTGTAGCAAAAAAATAAAGGAAAAACAAAACGCTCGGTGAGGTAGGTAATTTTGATTGTTTTTTGTTTTTGTAAGCGTCAAAGTGTGCTGGTTTTTACCTACATAACAACTTGTAAGAAAATATCCGTGTCAATAATTGCAATAAATAACTACTCGGGTGAAAACATTATTTATTTAGGAACTATTTTACATATTAATGTGTTCAATGCAAATTGTTGTAATCTTAAGTGCTTACCTGGTAGGAAAATGACAAGTTTATTAATGTTACTGCGTATAAGATATGGAAGTCAGTGGAAGTTTCTTAATAAGTTGAAGCACCGAGTCGCATGTGCAGCGTATTGCAAATTTACCTCGAAGGAGCATTTAATCTTTCCGTCAAACAGATGGTATCCACGCCACGGAACAAACTAACCACATCGCGGCGTAAAAGGAAGGAGCACGCCCCTAATTGCGATATATCCCCGAGTATCTCCTACAATATGTAAATAGGCGTCCGAGGTAATTAACGCTTATCTTGCGCACTTCCATCCCGGCCTCACTGATGGCTTCGTAAAATGATTGACATGCTATTTTAGAAGCAGCGTACCGATAATGAAAACGTTCCTCTACGGTTTATTCATATTTTATTTATTGTTGACAATCACTATTTGCACAGGATAATTGATCGCGTTCTCACAATTGTCAGGCGGCTGACGAGTTGTTTGCAATTTTTAAGAGCCCATGTCGTGAGGCGCCGCGGCCTTTCCACATACTCACCACTCACACTTCTTATAAATAAGAGCTTTTTATTTTTTGTTGCAGGATTCCCGATAAATTATCTATCTTAATACGACAAATATTTACATTGGTTCTTCGGAGCTTATTGACTTGTCCATCGGCGCATAAGTATTTCTAAATCGTTCTGTACATATCTGGACGGTATTGTTAGAACGGTTATCGTTTTATTCGGTAAATCATAGTATTTGAGTAGCGGTACACCCGAATGGTTTTTGTACTAAGAGAGCATAATAATTGTTGTGCTTGTGTTGTTTTTATATAACTAGAGTCTTAGAGTTCGTAGATCTTTAAACAATAATAGGCTCACGGTTTAATTACAGTCGCAAGATTTTACATAATCGGACATAAATCACAAAATATAGATACCTGCCAACCACAACCTGTTTCAATTCGCACGACACAATGCTCGCAGAGATCGCGCACTCCATTGTGCGCCCGCGACGACGACATCTTTCTAATTTATACCTTCATGCTTATTTAAGAACAGCAGCGAAATCCATCCAAAACTATAACGTATCAAAAATTTTATATTCGATTCTTTACAGAATATAGATTCATTTATTGTGTCTCACATTTTTTTACGGCAAAGCTTTATAAAATTTATAGATACTTCTCTTTGTTCAGCTCGTAGTTCATTGAGTATCCCGTTTAGCACACAATTGAGAGTATTAACATTTCCATTGAAACGGGCATTATAGTGGGTATATAATCAACCGATCCAAGTCGCTCAGCCCAAACATGACTTATCCCACTGACAGCATGGCGAAGCAGACTTCTATTGAAAATACTTTTTGTCTCAGTACAGATAAACTAAATAAGAGTGTGATAGTTTACACCTGTATTTCTTTATTTGTGATCTCGTAAACTTTGTATCTGATTTATTAAGATTTTTTTCTCCAAGTAAATCTCCACTCAATGAAAGCGGACCACACACGGGCATTCAAATTAGAAAAGTCTGACAAAACGGAAATGATGCATTTATTCTGGTTTTAGTGAGCAGCGGGCGCCGCGGGCGTCCCTTCTTTCTAAGCTCGTAACTCTTCTAATAAGACACTTAACGCAAGCTTAACTAGTGCTTTATGCGCGCAACATCGATTTATATATTTCATGTTGATTTGTGATGAAACCAAAACATTTTATACTCGGCCGGCCCAGAGTTTCCTCGGTTAAGGCGATTAGTGTAATAATTTTCTAATACTGCTTACTCCGAGTTCTGAATTTATCTGAATTTATTTATGCTAGTAACTCAAACATTTCGAGCTTGACATGTTTAATACTTGATACAGATAAAACTTACAGTGAATATTTACATTTATTTGTATTATTAATGGTAGTTAGAGGCAATTTGTTCTGCAACTTATCAAGCGTGGTAATGTTTTTTCTGCGATTTACACCGAGACGCCGACGCCGCCCATTATGCGATTGGATAATTGGCTAATGTGCTACAAAGTGAGGCTACGAGGAGGCCGTACATTACAAGCAGTGGTAAATAGCAACACATCTTGAAGTAAACGTTCTAATATTGCTTGTTAAAATTAAGCTTCGCTTTTAAATTATTAAAACTATTTGAGCTCTCATATGACAAGAATGACTTTATCATGACCGTCAACGTACACATGAATAAAAATATTGTTTTAGTGTTAGCTTAGCTAGTAAGCTTAAGTTAGTTAAGCTTAGAACACATCACCACTTACCTAATCTATTCCTTGCTAAAGCCCAGAAAATAATGCTTTGTGTTTTAATGGCTTTAAGCAAAGCCATTAAAACACCGTAGGTACTACTTACATTGCGTATGATCATATAGCCTTAAGAAGTCGACTGCTTGACATAGGCCTCGACACTGAGTGCCACGACAAGCAGTCTTAAGCCTTCTCCATCCACCGACTTCCCACAACCTTCAATAATGACTTCGTCTGGTTCGTGTTCACCATTCGAGAACCTTTATTCCCCAAAAGTTGACGGCTTTGCGAGCTCTATTGGCCTGCCTACTAACTTGCATATTCTGAGAGCTATGACGATGACCTTAATTCTTCGAAACTAAACTCGCGAAAATGTTTTATGGACACAAGTAACTCTAAGTGAGTATAGGTACTTACAATTTTTTGCGAGGCTTTTCAACAATCGCACATCATCAGAGTCACGGACGCGTCCAGACTGCCTCAAAGGCCGCGGCCACACCTTTCAGATCCGGGAGAGCACAATACAAAGGCCACTTCATATAAACGCGACTTAACATCGCTTTTATTGAGTGTGTCAATCTAGTGAGTGGTGTCACTCAACGGTCAGACAAGGATAATAATATGAATAAGGATTTTACGCGTCTATTATAAAATTAAAGTCCTTGTAACATTTTTAAACTTAAAATGAGTTATTGTCAGGTCCGTTACACATTTTATAGAAGTGCAAAATTATAACGGTTATTCAAATTGTAGGTATTCATATCTCCCAGAAGAGTAGGTGATTTTTTTTCAAATTATTTTATTATTAGTTTAAAAACTATTTCAATTTGGGGGCCGGTACCTACTAACTACAGAATGGTTGATTACTGTGAAATAATAACGAGTCATTCGTTATCGTTAATTTATAGGTATATATCAAAATACAGCGTCATTTTTTAAATTACCCCTGAGCTACTAGTTACGCAGGCAGGAGACATGACTTATTTAGTGCCCATGTTGCGTTTCCATCTTTAATCTGCGTGGGCGCATATTTCTGAGAAAACATTTCTTGTTGACCGTATATATAATGCTGCCATGAAAACAGAAGTAATAATGCTAGCCGTACTTGTACGGCGAAGAGCTCCGTAAATGAATCATCGCAAATGCGTTACTCGTCGGAGCGCAAAAAGAGGTTTGTCGAAAATTCTCATCTCGTTTAGTTTGCTCCGCGCGGCTCCGTGCTGCCCGCTGGCTGCACTCATCCCTTATTTATTTATACTGGTATGAAGAATGTATATTTTTTGTGGAGCCATAACAGCGTGGTCCTGCGCCCAGCACGACCAGCGCGACCAGCAGAGCTACGAACCAGCCATAATGTACCCGCCAAATTCCTTAGTTGACAAAATGCAGCGACACTGCATTCCTTTTCCAATCGTTACTCTTAATGTGGGAATTCAATACAAAATAGATTAATGTTAATAGGCATATTTTCACTGTTGCAAAATAAAATAAAAAATGTTTATGGCAAAGACGACTAGGCAATGTTAATTTATTTTATCTGACGGTTACTGAATTGAATATATTCAGTTTTTGTTAGCTCTTAATGAATATAATTGGAGAACAATTTATAGCTTCTCAATTATTTATTTTTGACGTAGTTTAATTAAACAAGTCCTTATTACGGGAACCGAAGCTTTAACCTGCAGTATCTATGATGCCAGTCGACTAATTGTAATAGAAGTAGGATTACCAGAGTAGTGTTTATTGAATTTAGAACTCATTTTATCAATATAGGTAGAGTTTTGTAGTACCGATAATATAAATAGCAAAAAGTTTAAAAAGCTTTTCATCATTTCAGCCGTACGACGTCCACCGCTGAATCTGGCCTCCCCCACAGACAGAGCGAATTCCTTATTGGGCACCAATATCCACTGGGCATGCGGGTTGGCGAGCGCAGTTAGAGCTATCGTTGTTAAAATGAGGGACGCTGCTGCCCATCCCCTAGCTTTTTTCCCTTAGTCGCCTCTTACGACATCCGCGGATAAGTAGATATGGAGGGGCCTATTCTTTAGCCGGGGCCACACCGGCCAGCTAAAAGCTTTTAGGATATATATTTTTTCAATTTATTTAATAGCACGATGCATATGCGTAAGTGGCTTTGGGGGGGGGGGGGGGGGGGGGGAAATCGCGTATTAGCTTGATTATGAGTCGTTTGCACGAGAGATTGCAATTTCTCTTATCAGTGATGATAAAACATACATGTAGGGGGCCGCGCCCGCACTTTCCCTCAAAGCGGTGCGCACCTGCCGTCGGGCACCGCCGGCCGCACAGCCTGTTCCCTCGCTAATGCGTGATTCAATATATTCCGCAATACGACTCCGGCGCTTATGGATATGTACCTATCTACGTAAGGTTATTGCACGTGAGACAGGTTAAAAGATCCACGTGAAAGTTTCCCTAGAAGACCCCGCCATGCCATTTATCTGATTTATCATGCTTGCTTGAAGTGTCACTGATTATTTCTTGGTCATCCTGTATTTGGTCAGTGTTTAGATTGAAGTATGCTGGCCCTGAAAAGGGCCTATGCCCATCGGTGAAAGAATTAGTGTAGTGAAAGGCTTAAAGTACGCCTCTTTCGTGCACATGTCACTTATCCTCGAATTTTTAGGTTCTAGGATATACCAGACAGGCCTCATAGCTCAGTTGGTAACTCTGCCTTCTGCGCTAGAGGTCGCGGGTTCGATTCCCGCACTGGACAAACGTTTGTGTGATGAACGCAGATGTTTGTTCTGTGTCTGGGTGTTAAATATATATATATTATGTATATCAGTCTCTGGTACCCACCCATAGTACAGGCTATGCCTAGTTTGGGATCAGTTGACCGTTTTTATTAAAAAAAAAAAAAAAATGTTCCTCACAATGCTATTCTTCACCTGTATGAGAGCTCAAACCCACGACCTATGTATCGGAAGTCAGGGCCACTACCACCACTCCACCAGTGCTCATTTATCATGACCCTATGTTCTTATGCGTAGGTATTCAATAGGAAGTTTATTTACTAATTTATTCTCGGCTATCTCTCGCTCTCCTCGTGTTTTAATTAAGATATTAATAATGAAGCAACAGAGACGAGGCAACGACCGATGGGGATAAGCACGCCAGGCGGGCGCACGCAACCCTGCGCGACATGCGTGCTGCTCCGTTACGACACCTACACCAAATTTTTCCACATGCCCGAGCAGGAGATAAGCGGCGAGCGACGTCGACGTGTTATTTATTAACGAACCGAATGATCGATAGTTGGACGCGTCACCGGACGCGGACGAGCCTTTCGAAACTCGCCGCCATCGCCGCCGCGCCCGCTCCCGCAGCCCTGCTACGGACCTCCGATAAATCTATCTCGCAACGTCTGCGACTCACTCAACCACGAAATTCATGTTTAGAGAGTGTTTTACCATCGGACATAGATACTTTATTATTGAACTCTTCTCTGACTGAAATTATTGTTGTTGCTTACCGAGGTACTGACGCTACTATGGGAGATATTTTGCTTTTTTTTTTTATACAACAGTGGTGGCAAACAAGCTTACGGCCCACCTGATGGTAAGCGGTTACCGTAGCCTATGAGCGCTTGCAATACCAGAGGCATCACGCACGCGTTGCCGACCCCGAACCCCCTTCCCCCCTAAAGAGCTCTGGCAACCTTACTCACCGCAGGAACACAACACTATTTGAAACAAATAATGTTATTTGGCTGCGATCTTCTGTAAGGCGGAGGTACCTCCCCAGGCGGGCTGCTCCAATTCAGAACGAGAAAATCTCGCTGTGCCCTACCTCCTCTTAAAAGCTATACTTGGTTGAAAATGTAAAGTTTGGACGTGCCTTTTACATCTCAATGATCTGAGTGCCTGAAAATCTGAGAGGATGTCTACAATCTGCTTGGGGATTACAGTTATGATGATATTTCTTTCACTTGGTTTTCAGTCATTCATGGCATGTGGATGATTTGATTATAAATTTATTAAAAGTGCCAGTCATGCAATTCATACGAATTACTGATTTCAAATCAAATTGCGTTGTTATAAGGATTAAGGCATGGTATTTAGGCCGATTTATCGTGTCTTCTGGAATCCTGAAGTGAGCATTATTTCGTGAATAAGACACGTTTTCCAAACAATGTTAAATCGAATAAATAAACTTATGGAATTCAGCCAAGGCTTGAAGTTTGTAAAGAAATAGCTCCAGTCAAACTGAATCGTAGGCGTTTCAGAAGAGACATTATTTTACTAAGGATTTTCCTCAAAACCATACCATATATCTCAACGGTCGTGCACTGAATAGACGTATCGAATGCATTGTTTGTGTAACCGAGGCTCCTTCAACCCTTTGCGCGGAGCCATCCGTTCCGCGCTAGCATACGTCACGTCTCGTCGTGACAGCTGTGCAAGATACTTTCTAATCGCGCCATTCAATATACATGGCAAACAAACATGAAGTACCCTTAGCACCACTTTCCGATACTATCAAGTCGTTAGCGAGTCGTTTTATGCAAGGTAGGGCACAGCGACATTTTCTCGCTCTAAACTGGAGCAGCCCATCTGGAGATACCTCCACCTCACAGAAGATCGCAGCCGATTAACATTATTTGTTTCAAATAGTGTTGTGTTCCTGCGGTGAGTAAGGTTGCCAGAGCTCTTTAAAGTTGGGGGGGGGGGGGGAAGGTGCTGGGGTCGGCAACGCGTGCGTGATCCCTCTGTTATTGCAAGCGTTCATAGGCTACGGTAACCACTTACCAACAGGTGGGCCGTAAGCCGTGTTTGCCACCTTCGTTGTATAAAAAAAAGCGAGATGCAAATTTTAAATATCAATAGAGCAAGAAAAAAGCAGGAATATTTTCAGCGTGGCTGGCAATATTTTATGTAATTTGCATCAAAGCCATTAGTCATTACCCGGTGTTAGAAACCGGTGCTATGGGAAGTACCTAGGTACTTGCGAAACATTATATCCGAACAATCGCCAACGAATAAAAGAACAATCAATTTATGTAAAGATCCTAAGAGATTTATATCGCACCTTTCAGCATATGCTGCTGTGTTAGAAGCGTGTAGTTAGCGCGAAGTATTGAATGACGTTTGGATACTAAAGAACGTGCGATGCTGAATAAATATCTACTAAACAAAACAGGATTTTAGAATGCACATGACGCTGAAGGACGCACTAAAGTCAGTTTGACTCAAGGTTACAAAAATGCATCACGCCTATTTGGTCATTATTTATCATGAGTAAACAAGCTTGTGTGTCTACATGTGTCTGTTCGAGGCAAACTTGATAGGAAACGGTCGGAAATTCGAGGTTCAGCTGTGCAGGGCAGGTTAGACCAGTCCCGGTGGCCTCGCAAGGACCCCAGCAAACCTGTTAGATTCGTTGCACGATTTTTACGTGCGCACCTACCGGAATCTCATTCACGTGGTGCGGGTGCGCCGCCGTCCCGCGCCCCTCGTCTGCCAGTTAACTCGTCAAATGACTCACGCTTCGGCTGGTTAAATGCCAGAAGCTGGCTTTTCCAGTTCTCTGATCCAATTCGCACATTCTATTCTTACTTGTCACTAATACTACATTTTTAGAGCGCGTTAGATCATTAGCAGCGGTACCTACAAGTTTCTGGTTTAGGATATTTTTTGTGATAAATTCTACAAAGATCTCATGTATAGACTACAGAACGACATAATTATGGATAGAAGAAGCTTTTGCTAGGTTCTCAATAACTATCCAACTTCAGTTGCAAGACCATTTCCAGGATTACCATCCCTTAACCTTACTGAACTTAGGTTAGGTTAGGTTAGTTACTGAACTGACTCAGAGTAAAAAGTGACTAGTAACATAGCAAACGAATGAAAAATGATAAATAATTTCACAACGTTCCTGGCACGTTCATGATTCGCTTTTTCACATGCTTCAATTATTCTTTATATGAAGATTGATGGCTGAACACTTTTCTAACGTATATTTTATTTCTTGTCAACTGTTTCTCATCTATTAGTAATGTATATCAAGCTGGCATATGTTACAAGGCAAATAATAGCAACATATCAGCACATGACCAGGAACAGGAATCAGGTAGAACTACGATCCGGTCAAACCCGTCCGACGCGTGCTTCCAACATTTTTTATTTATTTGTCTGCATCGTCGGATACCGCTGGGCGTGACGTCAGACGACCTAAACTGGTTAGTGAGGGAGCAGGGATTTGCCTCGTATCCTTCCGGTTCTGCAAGTGGTTCGGACCTGTTCTACACCAGGTTACGGCAGCAGGCGCAGCGCGTGACGTACGGGCTGCAGCGGGCTAACCCGAAACCGCCTATTTCGAACGCTCTATCCTCGCCAAAGCCTGTTCCGGTGACTACTAGTTTCACTCTCGCACCGGCCACTCACTCCACTGACTCATCTCATGCAAACGCAACAATTAGCAAATGTAGCGTCACAATACACGATGACCGTCTGTTTGTGCCATCAAAGGTCAGTATCCGTACCAAAATGGTCACGCCTAATAACTGGTTCGTAAGTTGTAGCAGACCGGAACGTGAAACTCGGTTTGGAGTACCAGTATTTTACGCTATGTTTACTCGTTGAAATCACGATGGAATGAATGAGAACACTATACCTACTATTGTACGGTTACAAAAAGATGTAGCCTTCAGTTATTCTATTAGCGAAAGTGATCGTTTTTAACAAAACAATGATCCGGTCTGGGGATGATAATTGATTTGTGTGTCGTTGTCAACAGAAGGCGTAAGGAGGTGATGGAGGTCAGCGGGGAGTCATGGCGTTACTACCCGAGCGGCACGGAGCACCCGCTGAGCGCCGCCACCACCGCGGTCCTCGGGATGGGCGACGAGCAGTCCGGCACGCTGGTCACCGAGTACTACAAGCTGCCCCCGCTCGGACAGGACGCACACCTAGCTCCGCACAAGGACGCAAAGCTTCTTGACGTCTGGCCGTAAGTTTTTCTAAAGCGAATAGTAATAGTCAAATCAATAGCACTTTTCTTCACAGTATCAAGGTCGAAGCGTTCTTTAAATTTTCATATTTTTCCAGTAATTATGATCGCAGATACAGATGCGGATACTTTGATACATCAATTAGAAATTAACATATATATCTATTATACCATAATCTTAAATTTTCTTAAAATCTGTAGAAATCCGAGTGGTAAGAGGAGAATACTAAAAAATATACCTACTGTTTTTTGCTAGTAAACCTCAAGTAACAGGTGAACACTATTGACATTATGTTATTACACTCAAGAATCTTAAAGCTCTAAAGGTATTGTAAGTAACCCTAATTACTTAGCTAGGAATAACATAGTAAATAGTAATAACATAGTAAGTTTCCAAAGATATACGTATACATATAAAATATAATCGAATATGCAAATACTAAATAAGATAACGATAGATAACAATCAAGAGGAATCGGTAAATGATCGCGGAAAATCAATAGTCGATTCTCACGGCCGTAGATCAAATCGAACATTCGTGTATCGGAACAATTATCATTATAATCGCTGGATTCGAGGCACGGTGAATACGGAATGAATTCGCGTAAAATTTATATGTAAACTATGATAATATGCAATCTTTTTGTAGTGGCAGTTTTTATATGTGACGGATACAAGGCGGGGTCGCGAATGTGTTGCCGAGTCTCACGGACGACTACACTGAGACAAGAAGCCGCGTGGCTTCCGGCCCTAGCACAACGTCTAAGAATAACAAATAATAAAAATGTTAATGTTCCACTCAATAAATCATAGGTGCTCATTTGAATATCTATGCAGGGATTAACGAAATATCAGTTCGCAACTGTGAAGGATCGCAAACCCCTTCATACCTGTGTGCATATTTTTGTATCATTTGCATGTTTATGCCATTTGATAGCTTTTGCCAAGTTCGTTCCTAACTTGGCAAAAGCTATCAAAGTTTTCATCGTATTTTCCAACAAACAAATGAAACGGAATAGATTTTCGAAATATGATCCTAGGATTTAGGTATTAACAAATATTTTGGGAAAACGAATTTTAAATAATGAACATATATTTTTTGCTTTCATTCTATTTTATATTAAAACAGTAAAAGTAGATATTTATTGTCAGTGCATTCAACACATTCCCATAGAAATGCGACCCCGATCAAATTATACTCGCTCTTTGAAAGAGGTTGTTAACAGCATCCCTTGAATAGCGACGCAAAAATGAGCAAACGCCGTGTCACATTCTTAACACAGGCAGTGCATAATGTTAACTTGACCCCATACAAACCATTTAAACTTTTATGGATATTTTATTGTATTCCATAAACTTAATAAAAACTAGTTATATCTATGTAAATGTTAATTTTTTGAATTCATATAAATGGAGACAAGCATTGTGATATTCTTTGTTATATTTTGTCCAGAATCTGCTCTTGAATTTCAATAGTGAGCTGAGTAGGTATTGAATTATAGTTAAAATGGTAAATAGCCTCCTACGTGTTTACCGCACACGTCGCCGGTGCATCCCGCACCCGCGTTGAGAGTTCTTGAAGCGACGCGCTGTCGAAACAAACGCTCCAGAATGTATGTATATGTGCAGTGGCTGCTGCCACGACCTCCGCGCTCGTCACCCGCCGTCTTGTTGTTTACGGGAGTGCATAAATACAAATAACGACAATAGACGGATGTGGCTGGAAGCGGCTCACATTGACAAGGACGCCCAGGACTTGTCTCGAGTCATTGTCGGCACGCGTCCCACGCGCGCGGTTCAACGCGCTGCTATTGCTCATTCATACATTCAAAATTATAACGAACGTTCTACTCGCCCGCACCCATCCGTGAGTTCTGTGTCTCCGAATGTGTTTGTATGCTAATCGCTCAGCGCCAGTGCATCGTCAGGTTTGGAACGTTGTATTTGTTGTCTAAATCGCTCGCATTATTTGAATTGAATGCTCGATAGATGTAGAAATGAACTAGTTCCGTACGTATTCCTCTGCGGCCCAAAGACGTAGGCGTGAAAGTGTTTCGTAAACGCATTGCGTAGTGCGCGGGCGCAGCCAATCTGTCCTATAAATACCTACAGGCAGGACTGCGAGTATTAAATGGAAACTGCGGCTATAACCATTAATAAGTTGGCGGAGGTTGTCGAATGCTAACGCTAAGATTAGCATAGAAATGCGCGGTGGGATGCCTTCGGGGAGGGCCTCGCCCTCTTGACCCTGTCACTGTTCGCACTTGCCACACTAACGGTAAGTTTCTCTACTTACGTAGGTATGTTCACTTTACGAGATAATGATTAGAGATAATATTCCTACTTAATTACTACATGCCCAAGTAGTTGCCTACCTTAATCTGCAATGTAAGTACTTTAGGAGGCAAAAAGTTCATCTATTCGAGAAATGAGACACCACTTGAATTTTATTATCTTTGGTGACGCCAGTAGTCCCACACGATTTTGCCTTAGTCAAGTTGCAAAAACATAGAAATTATTTACTAAGTTCATGAAAAAGCTATAAAAATGTAACACATGAAACGCTATAGGTAGATTATGCGCCGTTGGTGTCGCGGTGGATTAACAAAAACTCAGGGCGCTGGAACCGTGTGACCCATTTAGTACTGAAACCGGTTTCCTCTTGAAGATCCGTCGGTATTGTTAATAGCATAACAGTTAAATCCATTCAACTCCCTTAGAAACACCCGACCCTCTTACGAAGATAATGCGTAAAAAAGACAGTTACCATCGTTTTGTCCCCGATAGCGATGGTCAACACGTAGCGAGCTATGAAAACGGGGTTTGACCATTCATTCTTGACCATCTTTTATGCGAACGTTTTCCATTGAAAGGCCAGCTGAAGAAATTTAATTACAATCGCTATTATGCGCAAATAATTCAACTGACGATTATTATTACCGGCTTGGCTAATTAGGTTTTTATAGGAAATTACCAAAGTGAACATAAATCTCTTTGAAATGGTTATGTACCACCAAGGATCCTTTTTACGTCAAACTAATCCGTATTTTAAAAGGAGTATTTTTGGACTGTGTCTGAATTCTGTCTCAGAAATTACGGATGTGAATACCAAATACATGTTTTCCTTTGTAAAATGGCACCCGCGCGTGCGTACATCGTCGTCCTCCACCCTGCCGATTCAAATAGTACACATCGGAATCAGTTTGATAATTCGTTAGTATGCGCTCATTTGAGTCTGTTATTATACAAACAAGTTACAGTGACACGTATAGATTCCTTGAGCGTACAATCACATAACATTCGGAGAAACAGGTACCTATCGTTAGAAAGACTTTGACAAATGGCGAAATCGTTTTCAATTTAACTTGTGATAATGTATTACTGCGTTCCGTGAGAAAAGTAGCAATAAACCTACATTTTGTCGAATGATATATTCAAATATAATTAAATTACTTTGCTCGCATCCGTTGCAAGTACCTTCTCTAACATAGCTTGATACACTTTTATCTGATCGTCAAACGATGGATCCACTGATCTTGATACCGATAGTGCTAACTACCCCAACCAAGCTGCTATTTCATTGGGGTTTCTTCACAATTTATTAACGAAGCTAGGTAAAATTGAAAACTGTGTTTTAAAAATACGTGAGTAGGTATATTTAAATATAGAGTATTACGTACTTTTGTAGCTTTCTAAAATGATTTTCTAGCCTAGTTTTAAGAAATCTAAACTATGCAGTAAAATGATATCGCTATTGTCATTATAAGAGGCATTTTGATAAATCTATTGAACAGTGTGTAGAGCGAGGGCTCGGTGCACCCCATGCGTCGCATTGTCAAACTCTCATCATGTGTGAAAGGGTGTTAAGTAAACATTGCAAATAATTATAATGGCAATCGCATCTGAGTGTATGCGCAGATTCGGTTCCGATAAGGAAACTTTATTTTGCATGTAAGACGTAGCAACAGTTGCGAGGTCGCGTGATTATTCCTATCTTTTATTACCTGCAGTGTTATGGTAATTGCATGCAATATGACACTGATACTATCAGATTAGAAGCTTGAATATTTGAATTTGGCTACCTGAGTAGAAACGGAAACAGTTCGTAGTAGGTAGGTTTCTAAATATTCCACTTTTCTAAATACCAAGTATTTTGCAATGGATTCTAAATACTTTTTTTTTTCAATTTTCTTTACACAGTAGTCTCTCTCACAAAAATCTCTAAATTCGATTTGGTATATTGTATTTCTGATAAAAACGCTTTAACTATATGTATTTAATTAAAAATAAAGACTTACATCGTTTTTTTTATAGGTATTTACATGTTTCACATTCAAGATGCTGCTTGCAATGGTTATAGTCGATCGTAACTTTAGAATAATTTCAGACAATACAACGTGTTCTGTAACTAGTAGGTATCCCAAAAGGGCTTATTCTACAGCAAAAACAAATGTCCAATTTCCATAAGTCGTAGAATAAACTTGCAGGCCTCATAGCTCAGTTGGTAGTAACTCTGCCTTCTGCGCTAGATGTTGCGGGTTCGATTCCCGCCCCGCACTGGACACACATTTGTGTGATTAACACAGATGTTTGCTCTGTGTCTGGGTGTTAAATATATATCTATTATGTATATCAGTCTCGTATCCATAGTACAGGCTATGCCTAGTTTGGGATCAGTTGACCGTGTGTGATATGTCCGGAATATTTATTTATTTATTATTAGACCCTTTCAGGATAAAATAAATTTTCTATGTTTGATAGCATCTTCTTTAAAATATTCTAGTAATCGGTGTTTCCTAAAGTGAAGTAGAAATAAAGTTAGCAAATAGCCGCGAGCATAAACAGAGCGCTTGCGCATAGGGATCGAAACTCCTCAGCTGTCAACGAAGATCGCTTTGTGTTCTTGTCTTTTTTGAGAACGACAAGCAAACATTGTATTGTGTAGGGAGCACATGAATAACGATGTATACCTCTCTGACGACGAAATATTGGAGCCCGGATTAGCTTTAAACTCAATTTGCATACTGCGAATAGTCGGCTGTCTGAAATGAATACGCATTACTGCAAAAAGTATTAAAATTTATAAATTAGGCTCACTGCTCACGCATGACAGGCATAGCCGTGAAAATTTGGCATCCCACTGAAATAACATATTTGTCCGTTGCGGGCAGAGGTTCTTTATCATATCCGATAAGCGATTTCACACTCGTCGTGTTTCTGTTGCGAATCGCGTGCATAAATCTTGAGGAAAGAGCAGAGTGCGAATTGCAAACGGACACGGGCGTTCAATACCTATTCACGGGCAGCAGGCTACGTGTAGCGGGCGACGACGCCGACTGAGATCGCGGGAGGTCGCGATCCTACCAATTCAGACGCATGAAATAGTGCTCCAGCAGCCTGTTATCTAAAATAAACATCTGAGCGCCAATGAAACATGCCTTCAATTATCATAAATCGGCTTGCACTGACATCGATCGACGAAAGCCGCGCCCTGCGCCACTCGACGCGTTGCCTACGCTCACATGTAAACAAATCAACTGACTTTAATTTTCATAAATCTCGTCGAAGGATAGGTATCTATCGAATAATATTCGTTTCTTGGTAAAAATATCTTTGGTAATATTCTGTCTATGGAAATTATAGTGTAACAACACCAAGTACAGTCATGAGAGTTAACTATAATGAGTACCATAATTTTGTAATAAGCGTATAAAGTAAACAATTGAGCAGCAAAATAAATTATTAAGTAGCATATTGATATATATAACTTCACATAATTTAAAAACTCTCCTAAATTATATTCATATTAAATAGATATAAACTTGCGTCTTTCTTATTTGCTTTCTAACTAAGAAATACTATGGAGAGAGCTATGCTCGGAGTTTCACTGCGTGATAAAATCCGAAATGAGGAAATCCGTAGAAGAACCAAGGTTACCGACATAGCTTTTAGAATTAGCAGGTTGAACTGGCAGTGGGCCGGCCATATAGCTCGCAGAACCGACAACCGTTGGGGAACAAAGGTTCTCGAGTGGCGACCACGAACCGGACGACGCAGTGTTGGAAGGCCCCCCACCCGATGGACCGTCGACATTGTTAAGGTTTCGGGAAGTCGGTGGATGGAAAAGGCTCAAGACCGTTCTTCATGGAACTCTTTGGGGGAGGCCTATGTTCAGCAGTGGACTTCATCGGGCTGATGATGATGATGATGAAGAAAAACACATTTTACCGTTAAATATATCGATATATTTTTCCCTTATACATATTAAAATTTTGTAATAAAACACTTCTTGTTCTGCGAGAGCTACGCCCCACACCGAGGCGTAGCGTCAGTCAGACGTAGAGCCTCGTAGAGCTTCGTAGCCATTTAAATTATTTATAATTTCCAATTAATAAAAATGTCAAATAATTTTAAAACGCGAGTGTTATTATAACTTCGAAATCATAAATTGGCTGATTTTCCAATAATAAAGGTTGGTAATGTACCTACTTTAGATTATTAGCAAAAAGTTTGTTTGGGAATAGAATCTGCACCTTGTTACTTTCTGACCTAACATTTACTTAAATAAAATATCCTAAGTTAGGTGACGTGATAATGGACAGTTAGTGATTTATTCAGCCAGCAACAATTTAACATAGCGACTAATATTAAGTTGACCTTTCTTAATTCTATATTAAAATCGTCAATTTTATTTAACCTATCCTAATTTTAATGTCACCCGTAGGATTTCCACTTAAGGTTGACATTTGAGGGTGTGCGATATATCTCAAAGCTTAGGATAGCTTTGAGATAAAAAGCCCCTAAAAGTCATAGTCACATTGACTCTATTAAGTAGACGCAACTATTCGCTAACTATTGGCCTCATACACAAGTTCAAAGTCGCTCAACGGGCTATGGAGAGAGCTATGCTCGGAGTTTCGATGCGTGATAGAATCCGAAATGAGGAAATCCGTAGAAGAACCAAGGTCACCGATATAGAATTAGCAGGTTGAAGTGGCAGTGGGCCGGCCATATAGCTCGCAGAACCGATAACCGTTGGGGAACAAAGGTTCTCGAGTGGGGATCATGAACCGGACGACGCAGTGTTGACATTGAGAGGGTTGCGAGAAATCGGTGGATGGAGAAGGCTCAAGACCGTTCGTCGTGGCACTCTTTTGGGGAGGCCTATGTTCAGCAGTGGACTTCATCAGGCTGATGATGATGATGATGAAGTAGACGCAAGGATAATTTTGAATTATCTGTTAATTGACATATGGCACGAACACGGCTTTATTTGAAAGGCGAGAACAGAAAAATAACGTTTAGGTATATTTTACCATTTTTACTGATTTTAGCTGGTTTGTAAGTGAGTCACCGCCAATTTGTGATAGAGCAGCTAGTACGAAAAGCAGAACACAGATGGCGTAAAATAAAATCATCATAATGAGTATTTATTCGATGACTTAACGGTTTGGTTTTTGTACCTAGTCATTTTTTTACTGTTAGTTAGTCAGGACTTTCAAAATTAAATTACTTGATTATTGATATTATACTTATAAGTGTATTTTTATGTTTCCTAAGTAATAACTACGTTTGGCAATTTATAAACCAATACACTGATTCAACAAATTATTATTTGTGTTTCTGTTTAAAAATTACTTGAGTAACTACTAGTACTAAATATAAAAACATTTGAACAAATAATTTTATACTTACGACTTGACAAAAATAAAATACATTTTACACTAAAAGCATAGGTATTAACTAGCAATATATGTTTATGGAAATAATAATTTGCCCTATTATTATTTAACAGAGAAGCTTCCTATATCATTTGCAAGTTTGCACATAAAATAGATTATGAGTTAAGGTTTATTTACGTTGCTATTTCTGAGAAAATAATATGCGTAAAGGAGCCATTTCATTCTGGGCCTGGTCCATGTACACTACATAGAAAAAATAGGAAAAAATAGGAGATTACAAGAAAAATACAATTTCATTAATTTGAAGACAAATGCGATGGTACAAGAATAGTTCTTCTGGTAAGTTTTTTACTATGTGAACACTATTTGAAGGCCGCCATGTTGGTTTATAATTGGCGTTTGACATGACATTGACATATTTTTCATGTAATGTTGTTTGATTTGATGTTTTTGTTTTGTCAGATAAATGTAGGTTGTCGTCCATCCGCCATATTTTTGTAGCGCGGTGTGTTGCTCTCTTTGTCGAAGAAAATCTTAATGTACCTTAGAACGAAGTCAATTTATATAAAATAACCAATTAAATACGTTTACTTTATTGCTTAGCCATATTTTAGAGTAGTGTACACAGTGCAGGCCCAGGCTCCATATATTGATGAAACGTGTCTTTTGACAGAATGTAGCACATTGAGCGAGAATGATAGCATGACGACTTTCCGCGCGCACGACGAGTTCAATCGTAGAAGTAGCGGCGCGCGCGCATCGTCACCAATCACGCTTGTCTCCCCTCCGCAGGGCCGGCGGAGCACTGAAGGTGGTGACCAATGGCGCGCACGGGGCGGAGCTGGGCGAGCTGTCGGGCCTGTTCCACGCGGGGCTCGTGAAGCGCGAGCCCGAGGACCTGAGCCGCAAGGTGCTCGACGAGCCCGAGCCGCACGCGCTCAAGCCGCCGCGACACAAGGTGCGTCACACGTCCGCACGCCGCCGCCGCGCGCGCACGCACTCACACACTTACTTTACCGGTCACTCATGTTTTATTTATCGCGATTTGCGTACGATGCGCCGAGCTTGGCGCTCGCCACGCACTAGCCGCGCCCGCCCGCGCCCCCACAGGCCGGCCAGTGCCGCCCGCCCTGTCCGCAGATACCGGAATCCCTAAGGACCGTTATATCCTGGAATATCTTTAACTCTTTACCGTGCTCGTGTTTCCGAGGAACCTAGTGTACGTGAAGCTGTGAACTGTGCTTATCGACGCGGCATGTACGCGTCGACGTTGCGAAGCGGACAGTTGTCGTGGGAGAACGCGTGTAACAGGCGCGTGTGTCCTCAGGTGGCGGTCGGTGAGCCCGGCGAAGCGGCGTCGCCGTCCCCGGTGCCGTCGCGGGCCTCCTCGGCCGGCTCCTTGCTGCCCGACGCGGCGATGTACGCGGCCCAGATGTTTGCGCCGCCGGGCACCCCCAGTCCGACCCCTTACGGGGATCAATACTCGCGGCAGCCGGCCACCTTCGCTAGCGAGCCTTACTACCGAGAGTACTTCGTGGGCGATGGCTACCAGCAAAGAGCTGCACCTCCGTACGATGGCGAGCCTGCTTCGGCTTCTAACTTCAGCGATAGATATGCTACTCCTCGCTATCACAGCAAGAGTGTGATCGCGGCTGCTGGCCTGACCGTGGATTTACCTTCGCCTGACAGTGGTATCGGAGCAGATGCTGTCACACCCCGGGATCACACCACTGTCCAGCAGGTCGGTGTATGAACCTGGGCGCGGGCGGGCGGGCTTCACACATCATCCACAGACACACTCACAACATACCTATACATAACATATAAGTAGCTAACTCTAACATATAACTACTATGGTACCTCTAGCATTCGTTCTTGTTTTTGATGGAATCCGTTTTGTCTTTCAATCAGAGCTTATAAACAAATACAGCGTTATTCAGTACATAACTAATCAATTACAAGACCGAATATGTATTCGTACCAGAATCTATTTAGATACATTCATACATTCTTCAGTAAATTAAATGAATATGGCTTTAAGCGCAAGCAATGTTTATTTACTTGACTGATATCCAGCGTACCTACTCAAGCAAGCACCACTTACAGGAACCGTGCTGAGACGCACATTGCTGGAAGCCCTCCCGCGCTCGGTGTTATTTATCTTCTTATTTTAGATTAATAAGTTTTTGGATACAGCTTTGTGAAATCAGGTTTAGGTTATTTTTTATTTGTTTTTAAATTCCGAACAAGAACTGAAACATTGCCAGTCACTTTCGTAGTTGATGCGTGCGTGATAATTATGTTAGTTAATTAGCTTTTTGTGTGTACCTGCTAACCATCATCCGCCATTTGACCAACTGACGACAACATCAAACCTTTATGTCACTTAGAGGCACACTTAATCCTTTCACCACATTGGTTTTGTCAACAACGGTCACTGACCTTTTTCAGGGAAATACCTCAAACTGCTCATTCTACTGATCTTGATGACCTCAGTGGCGCAGCGGGCGAGTGCCTGTCTGACACGCAAGAGGTACGGGTTCGAATCCCGCTGGGGGCAAATATTTTCATGATCTGCAAATATTTGTTCCGGGTCTGGGTGTGTACCATGGTACTCGTAGTTTCTGATACCCACGACACAGGGAATCCTAGTGTGGGGTCAGGACTAGTATGTGACTGTTGGGTGTTATTATTATTTTAATGCAGGATGCCCAAGAACAAACCAGTGATAAGAGAAGCGAGCAAGCATCAAACCTTTGTTTTTTGATAATTGGACTTAGTTAATCATGCAAATCTTATTAGAATATTAGTTGCCGACAATCATGAGACAACTAGCGTAATAACTGGGTTCCATTAATTGCACCTCCATTGATGTGCAGACAATGGAGCTTGCCACGCAAGACCTTCATACTAATCATTCTAACACCACGCATTTGACTTTAACTTATGAGTATGTATTCATAATAAAATGAAGAATTTGCATGATTAAAAGCTGCCTAGTCTAGATCTAGCTAGAAGGACTTCTTGCTCCAGGGTGTGGCAATCACGATCAATGTACCTCAGGCTTGCCTGCCTAGCCTAGCTGCGTATAGGTACACACCCGACTGATCTAGATCGGACATTTAATAATTCGCTTATTGTTATCTTGACGTAAAGGAACAACTGACTGACGCCACATAAATTCAACTCAACATCTGGCTACTTACATCGTTCTTTGTTAAGGCCCATTCTACTAGGATTACTAAAAATATTTTCATTGTTGGACTTTTATCTCGGATACACTAGGTAGGTAAACTATTAGATATCCGTAGCTTCAAATTAGAGGCATCAAGCGGCTTTAAATTATCAACTTTTAATACTGAAAATTGAAATCTTAGGATCACATCCCATTTTATATGACATCCCATTTCATACATCTGTATTACGTTAAAAAAACCCCTATATACTTGGCAGATTAAACTCATAATCTCACCAGTTTTGATTGTACAACCTGTTGACTGTTGTTGTCCATGCAGATTGTATGTATTTTTACTAAAAATACTTACAAAACATACAACTCCAATTCGTCCAAGTTGTTTGAGAAGTGTTCGCTCGCTTCGCTTGCTCGATCAGTTAAAACAAAAGAGACATAGGCATACCTAGCACCATCTATGCAACTGATGACTGTAGAGTTGCTGCAGGTAAACAGATGCTATTATATTTAAATTGTGTTGAAAGATAGAGGTTGTTGACAGCCCAAACATCTTATAAGACAAAACATTATTCACTACCAGCAATGATTACATCATCTATTACAAAATGCAATCAAAACGATTGATTTTTTTAGTGCCTAAAAGTATATCAGTTTCTCCAATTCTAATTTAAAGTACCTAAGGTGTGACGTAATTTCAATGATATTTTAATGTGTAACCATTATCATAAATTAGTTGGCAATTAGACGTAATTTATGGAATGTTACGACATAAAATATCACTTTGGCTCTGTTTTTACGCTTTTCTGTTTACGAAAATTGGGAAACGACATATCGTGAAATAAATGAATATGTAACACATTTGAATACCTACCAACATAAAACGTGCGTGATATTAATCTACAAGGATCCCTAAAAATATTTACCTATAAGATTCTCATTAGCAATTTTTACCCACTATGCGAATTAATAATTTTGTAAGCATATAGATAAATATAAAATCGTCATGTCAGTGTCAAGAAAATTCCGACGAGTTCATACCAATTTGTGTTCGTAACATAGAGTCCCTTTCACGAATGAAAACCCGCGGCAATTAGCGGAACTAAAAATATTCTATAGCAAAAATCTGTTACGCAAAGACTGCAATGCCTGACGGACTTCTGTCGTGAAAAGAATTCTTGGTATATTTGACATAGTGAGAAACCTGATTTCACAAATAACACATCAATAAGCCGTGTTCAAACGGTGTGCGATATGTCACCAAATATGTGTATTTAAAAATAAGCCTTACATCTGGTGATTAAAGTCCATTTTGAGTTTGAAATTTGAGGGCGTACGATATAGCTCGCAAGCCCCTAAAACTCAAAATTGACTTTTTCGGTAGACGCAAGGATCATTTTGAAATAAATTGCAGATGATTTGTCGCACGCCGTTTGAACACGGCTTTAGGGTTGTATTCTTCCTTACGTAACTAATAAGTTTTATGAAACGCCAAGTATCTGTGAAATTAACACATAAATTGACCGCGCAGTCGTTTGACTACACGGTGATCTGCCAGCAGCCCGGTGTGGTGGAGGACGGACGAGGGACCCCGTCGCACCACTCACCATCGCAAGCGCCGCGCACGCGTCCTTGGCACGACTTTGGCCGACAAAACGACGCCGACAAGATACAAATCGCCAAACTGTGAGTATCCTGAATCCTCAACTTAAGAATCCTTCCCGCAGATAATAGCGGAACTAATATGACAAAATTCTGTTACCACAAAGACTATAGAGCTCCCGTTGAGGGACCTCTTCGCTAGAATATGACCCTTTTTTAGGTAGAGCACCTTTCTAGTCTACCAACAGTTTTCTTCATCAGTCTTTAGGTACTAAAAAGTATCAAACAGCACTCGAATTTAAATGCTCATCTAATCATTGCCCATTCAATCATACCTTTCGGCGGCCTAAAAACTCCGTCAACAGATTTGCCATACGAACTTACTTTATAGTAACTAGCATAAACAAGAGTATAAATGAAAGATAATGATTTAATGATCGAAAAAAATATCACTAAAATCACTAAAATCAGACTAAAAAAAAATATTTTAACGATATAACCCATGCACAGATTGCACTCCACATACTTGCCAGTACCTTATTATATACATTGACACGTGACGCGTACATTATGGCATTATCAATACATTATATCGTGTTCACAATGTGCAAAAGCAACAACCGGTGAACTATAAAACAAGATTTATGTATCCGCAAATGAAGAAAATTAACAAACATTGGAATTTTATATGGCGTTGATAACACATTTTTACTTTATTATTGAGTATGCTCGATTTCATTAAGATAATTCAATGTCGATGTTCGTTTAGCGTGAAGGCTTTGTATTTAAAAATCATTTAAAGCTCTCAAGAGTGTTTAATAATAAAGGATTTTTATAAATAATTACAAAATTATACGAGAACTTATGAAGAGCTACAAAGCAGAGGTGGCTTAAACCCATTTTGCAGCGCCATCTTGTTTTGCTTGCAACAACTTATTAACTAATTTAATTTATGAATTGGTTGCAAACCCGACTACAGCGTGATAATTTTCTTGTAACTTCATTACATTATATGCTCGTGGATATGGGGGACACTTGGTTTTAATAAAGTTAAAACTTTAAAGGTTCTTGTTTATTAAATGGATCTCTGTATCGTATCGAAAAAGAGTTCAAGAAAATAAATAAAATCAACGAATCCACTTTACATGAAAGGACACTAAAAATAATTTCAAAAAATATATATTTCATAATGATGTAGGCAGCCAAGCTTGAAAGTGCTTCTAGTAAAAGGACTCTAACTACGAACGGACAGACCTAAGTACGGACATAGTTAAACTACAACATGGTTCCTTGTTGGACTTCGGAATCCTAAATATAAGGAAAAACCTCGCGAATAATTTAGTAATTTAAAAAAGGTCATCATTTTATAAGTTTTGTTACATAAAGTGTATAATTTCTAAAGTCAACGAAACCCTTGATATGTGTCCTCTACTCGCACTTAGCCAAATTAACGTTAAGTACCTAGTCTGTTTATACACCGTGATAATGTCATGATGATTTAATTAAATAATCAAAGCAAGGTTTTGATACAACGTGTCCCACTAGTAGGTATACTATTCTGAGAGGTTTTCCATTTCACGATGACATGTCTGGTGACCTTTAAGTCATTGATATAAGATTCAAATTGCAATGATTCAGGCGCCTTAGTGAAATGGAATAAATTTAACAAAAGGAAAAAATATTAGCAAAAAAATAAAATATTTTTTCAGTTTTTTTCCCGAACATTTTTAATATCAGCTGTTTTAGTCTTTTTATCATCCTCATAACTAATAATTGAACCTACGCCTACGTGAAGTTCGAAATCAATCTTGCTACCTAAAACAGCTACTTTGAACTGATTTGCCCCGAATACAGCAGATTTTTGGTTAGAGTTTCTTATTGAAAAATTACGAATTTCCGAAAGTCATAGAAATAACTTTATTGCAATTGCGCATAGAATAAGCCTTTTTCGGGATAGCTTAGCGGGATTTTTAACGTATATGTGTTACCTTGTATCATGTAAACATCAATAATATCAAAACATCTAGGTCCGCTTATATTATTAGTTTGAGGAAATAGACCACAAAATAAACACTACTTAGCAATGCAAATCAACTCATAATTGTGACACATTTAAACAAAACACTAAAGAACACGTCAACAAAAAGTTTAACATCACAATAAAACGGTAGCAACGACTTCCGTTAGTCGGATGGTTAGGCACCACACTGTGAATCAAAAACAAACAAACACATTGCCATAAATAGGAAGAATAAAGAGTAAAGCAATTTGATTAAACCGTCTTCCTACTCGTGGGTAATTTGCTGGTGTGAGTAGGTGCAAGAGATGTTGACCAACCACTTTGCACCTTGCCGCTTGACGGTTATAGCTTGGCCCTTTCTAGGAAAAGCTTTTTGTGCCTAATGTTTGGACACACGCAATGCATTTTAAAGTAAATATCAATCTACTAAAATAATGTTTAAGACACCAGTGTGAATAAACCCAAAATTAATCACAAAAATCAAATACATTCCATTTCTTTATACAAAATGTGCTCCAATAGGTATGTTTTACTCAATAATAAGATACCTATTCTAAATATGAAATAAATGAATGTAATTAATTATAAATGAAAAAATCTCATTCAAAAACTTAGCATTTTGAACATCTATTATCTTATAATAAAAAAAAAAAAATGAAAATGAAAATGAAAAATAATAATTAGTAAGTACTGCCTTATTGATTTATACAGCATCAGATGGAACTTTTTATTCACTTACAAGACGCTGTAGTGCCTGGAACATGTTTGACAGGAGAGGCTGGCCCAACTCCTTTACCATCCTCTCAGCCTTGTCGACTTTATACACAGGAAAAATATCTAATTATAATTATTCAAACCAATTACCATAGGATAGTAGCCTAACATAATCAACCATGGCCGTGGTGGTCCCGGCTGAAGAATAGGCCCCCTCCATATCTCCCTATCCACGGATGTCGTAAGAGGCGACTAAGGGAAAAAGCTAAGGGATGGGCAGCAGCGTCCCTCATTTTAACAACGATAGCTCTAGCTGTGCTCACCAACCCGCATGCCCAGCGTGGTGAGTATGGGCAAATCCCCCCACATGATAAGAAATTCGCTATGCCTGTGGGGGAGGCCATGTTCAGCGCAGTGGACCTCGTACGGCTGAAATGATGCATCAACCATTGGATTAAGATTGGTTCTGAACTATTTGCAGAGTCTTATTTAACAGCCACAAACATCCGTTCTGACTACTGTAATAATAGATAGATAACTCTATATCGATCGCCACACAGACATAATATAAAACAATTTCACACGTAAGAGGGATTACAATGGGCGGCTTTATCGCTAAAAACGCCTCTACTACAAACTACGGATAGAATGGACTGAAAAGATGAAGATATGGGGCATGTTGGTGTGGCGTATAATTTAGAAATATGTAGTTACAAAATAGAATCAGAAATGTAATGCACATAATACAAACGTGAAATATTGTGCTTGCATGAATACATCAGTTAGTACTCGTATGTGAGTATTAAATCAAGTTAACAGTCTTTACCTGTCGTCGAGCAGCTCCCGAGTCTCTTTTGTTGCCGTTACAACGCACTTTTTCAAAAGGTGCTAACTTGTACTTCGTGATCTCTGCATACGCCGGTAAAAGTGGACGTTAATTAGTAATTTCCTAAGCAGACAATTTAATTGCCCTTTAAAAGGTTAATACGGCTTAATTATTCTACTAAATAGTTCGTGGGATACTAATTGGTTCGTTTTAGAAATATTTTGATTGCAGAAATTAAGTTATATTATGACTCAACGGGAAAATTTTGATTGAATTTGATAAATGCTTTATTTGTCGGTGTACTTACCGTAGTTTTGTATTGCATCATCATTTTGAGTCACTAGAAAATACCGTTGTTTTTAGCTATCCAAATATAATTTCGATGTTGTAATTTTTCATGCAGTCACAAGGATAACTCTTCATCTGGTGTAAGTATACTCATAGCTCAGTGACTGGCCTCATAGCTCAGTTGGTAGTAACTCTGCCTTCTGCGCTAGAGGGCGCGGGTTCGATTCCCGCACTGGACAAACATTTGTGACTAACACAGATGTTTGTTCTGTGTCTGGGTGTTAAATATATATATATTATTTATATCAGTCTCTGGTACCCATCATACAGGCTATGCCTAGTTTGGGATCAGTTGACCGTGTGTAATATGTCCGGAATATTTATTTATTTATTTATTCAAGTATTAAACCTAAGCAATAATGTATGCTTTGTTTTTGTATTAATTTCCATACAGCTTTTTCTGGATAATGATGATGATTTTTAATTAAATAGTTAAAGTCCTGAACGGAATGGTATCGCTTAGAAGTGCGCGGGCGATGAGTGCGTCGACGGTGCGGCGGAAGCACTCGTCGGCATGATAAGTGCATTAGCATTATTATCTCAATAATTACTCGCTTGCATTTGGCCCAAATAGCTCGGTCGCATCTACCGTCTTAAATTACCTTTGATGCCGATACGCGCTCGTTCACCGCCCGATTACTAACCCTACCGTGAATTCACTCTATATTCGGAAGCATGTTTACCTAATCGAGGTTTTAAAATTGAGATCACGCTTGCCTTTACATTTTTACAGTAAGTCATTTTGGTAGCAATTATTTTAATGGCAATTTGCTCTACCGTGACCAAAATATTAATTAAATTCTATTGATACTTTACATTGTCATGGGACTAAATTACTGTTTTTAAAATTTACAATACACACGAAATACGATGCAGGCAGAGAAGTAGGTACTCGTTTCCAACGCCTTCACGCACATGTTTGCTCTACCGCTTACCATCCAGTTAAGCACTCGGCTAATACCATTGGATGTCTCAAACAGTTCTGTTTGCATGTCGGATACTCACACCAAGAATGAGTTTTTAAAAGTCTTGAAAGTGATGTATGAGCTTTTGATTAAAAAAAAATATCGATTTACAAACTGCATAAATGCAATTAAAATTTAATATGCTTTGTTTTTAGTGGCAGTAATGTTGTGTATTTTAGTGTTATAAGAATTTATAAGAAGTCATAAAAGTATTATTGGATAAATAGCCGTTATTTTTGTAATGTCTTTTTAATTTACAAGTTCATTATCGGCGTTTATTCTCGAGTAGCAGTATCGCAATGTTTCAGGATCGCAGTCCGCACGCGAGCTTAATATCTGTCCGCTTTAAGCCAAATGAATGTACATTGTAACGGCATTCCACCACTTCTGTTAAATATTGAAGCGACAGTTCCATTCCTCCTGCTCGATTAGTTGCAGGGCAATTTCTTTATCTGCTTTATCGCTGGATTGACTCCTGACATGAGCAACTTTATTCAATAATATAAAATAATAATAGCAAATCGTTCAACTCATTGGTCAACAAAAACATTGATGTTGATTTATTCAACACATCTGCAAGTAAGCTCAAACGCTTGCTTAATGATCAATTCTTTTCATAATAATTAACCTACCTATAAGTAACCCAATTAACCTCCTTTTTTAATTAACTTAACTGAATTTAACTTTGTGTTGCGTACTTCCTTTTTTTTCCCCCTTTCAAGTCGTCTACTCTTACTGTTCATTTGTTTCTATTTAAGTAATTATCTGCGGAAACTTTTAATTGGCCCTCAGCACTCATGCGCTGGTCTGTACCGGCATGTTTTATTTAAGTAACTATTCTAAGACCTAGCTGTAAGTTTTCCTAAAATTTTGAAAATAAAATAAATAAATAAAAATAAATAACTTTATAATATTTTCAAACTTACAATGTTTTGAAAACATGTTGTCAAAACATTGGAATCAATCAGTTGATTTTGACTTTATAGGAATATTTAAAAAAACGGCGTTATTATAAAATCTTTATAACGTTGGTTGAATATGCACAGGAATCCGTTTAAATAGTTCTATTAGTAATTTCCTAGGATTGTTTTCAAGTAGTAGCAAATAATGGTGGTGTAGATGATATGGTTGCACTCGTGCGTGTTAGCTGTCACGGTACCCGACAATCAAGGCCCCGCCATTACGCGGCTAAGCGTTCTCATTACCCACCAGCCTCCTATGCCAGCTTGCTAGCCGCCTGCCCAGATGCGCCCGCGCACTGTTCTAATATGCTTTCCGCCCCTGATATTAAAAGATACCATCTATTTAATTTCAATGAAGTTCCGCTGAACCTGGTATCCCTAATCTTAGGAAACTAAATTACTAGTTCAGTAACGTGATCATTTGTGAGATGTAGTATGTGTACCTATGTATTTATTTACCACAAAGTAATGCTCTCAGCTCATTAAACCGATTCTGGAAAATTATGAAAAAAAAATCATTAGACTCATTTAATGTTTTTAAATCCTAAGATATATCCAGATAATACTAATATTACAATAGATTAAATACGGTACCGATTTTAATGTGCGCAGCAGACAATTTGGTGCAAATGAGACGTCTGTACCGTGTGGACGATGTGATTTACGCCGAATTTTGTCAACACGCTGCACAGTATGTTCTATTACTGTGAAAAAGAGAACTTTTGGATTCTGAAAGTACAAATATGTGCAAAGTATCTGCAAGTTTTTGCATGCTACATGACATGTAAAGGGCAAGTTATAGAAGATCGGATTTATGCGCATCCACTTAGTCCCGGTGGAGTGTCTCTGCGGGACACTCGACTGGTCCCTTATGGCGGCATACGTTTTTACCGCGAGCACTTTGTTGTCGCTGCGTTCTGACGCTTTTTGCACACACATCAATTTCCGCGCCTCGACGATTGATTTATTCATGAAAGGCGAGGCCCTTGTCGTCTCTCAGGAAGTTATGTTTTTACGGCTACTGCGCGCTGAAATTTGTAAAGGCGTTCGTCCGAAAACAATGTGCAATGTGGATGTATAGCTAATAGCTACATGCGAAGAAAGCGCAGCGACTCAAAAAATTGTTTGTGAAATGTAATTACAATTTTGCAAAATGGATAAGGCTTTCAGCAACTGTTCTCCAGCATCAGTAAACAAAGGAAAGGGGTATCTAAATGACAATACTGAGCGACGTTGCAAATGTAAATTGTGGTCGGAATCACTTAGAGAGCATCAGATAGGCGTGCGCCGCCGCGACCGATCCGTCAATGTCGGCCTGCGTTTGCATTACACGGCTTTTATCTTCACAGGCTCGGTTTAAATCGCAAAACATCAGCGAGCCTGTTTACCAAATTGTTTCAATAAGCCCAATAATGGTGCAACCGCAAGAACAGAATCGACGTAAACCGCTCGGCTGACATTCCTCGCAGAGATTTATTTAAGGATTAAATATTTCATAACGATTTATGGCTTTTTATCAGGTTACATAAGCTAACGCGAGAGTACAATAGAGTGGACAGATAACGACGTCGCCGTTTCAGTGTAGTTTCTCTTTGTGAGCGCGTGGCCGAGCGGCGCTGCCGAGTGGTGACGAGCGGTGCGTGCTCTCGTGTTGGTGTCGTTAACGATGCAGGGCACGCGAATGCTGCTTAATTAGCGGGGTTTTCCTTCCGTCAATCCAACGCTCAGGAAATCACGAGAAAACACATTTTTTCATTGCGCACTGCCAACTGGATCTCCGTGCCTTTATGTAACGTCACCGCTGACAAGCTTTACTCAGACTGCAATTAAGATTTCCACTTTTTGCACACTTTTATTGCTTTACTTCATGGAAACTTTATTGTCGAGAACGTGTATTCGTAGATAAGTATCTCAAAGAAGAAATCGCATTTTTCTAAATGTTTCTGAAACCAGCTCTTATTGCAGGTTTTATATTCCGGCGTCCGTTTTGAACGGCTTGCCTACTGCGCTACTCCGTATCACGCGAGTAGTTTGCGTTATCTGGGATCTTGAATATGCAGGTGTTGTGTGATAGCCGTAATGTTTTCTGGGACTAAGTAAGCGTTGTTTTTGTCAGGTTTTCGCCGTACGGGTTCAAGTACCACCTGGAGACGGCGAGCAGCAGTTCGCAGCGGCGCGAGGACGACCGCATCACCTACATAAACAAAGGCCAGTTTTATGGGATCACGCTCGAGTACGTGCACGATCCTGACAAACCGCTCAAGAACCAAACTGTCAAGGTGAGTTTCTTGCATGTCTCACTAGGTTACCATGCGAATACCGTATAGTGTTGGAACCGTTGTTATTTGTTTTACGGCAAACCATCTCTACGTAAATAGAAATGATGCGTATTATATTATACTAGCGTACGCCCGCGGCTTTGCTCGCGTGGTATCTTCATAAAAAGGGGCAGTTTTAAAAAACCCTAAAGTCCGGATAAATATCTCGATGCGTTAAGATTCTCCCATACAAACTTTGACATCTCATTACACCCTTTTAAGGGGTAGTTTAGAATATCTAAAAATACTGTTTTTCCTTATTTCTATCATTAATTATTTTTAGTTACTTTCAAATCTATAGGTTCAAGGAATATGATATTTCATACAAACGTTTTAACCCCTTTTCACCCTCTTAGGAGTTGATATTTTAAAAATCCCTTCTTAGTGGATGTGTTTGGCATATAAGGCAGCTTCTGTCCAAATTTCAGCTTTATAGATACAGTGGTTTGGGCTGTGCGTTGATCGCAAGTTGAGGCCTTGTTCTTTTATATATACAGATTATCCTTGGTATTACATAGTTAAAAATCTGTATTTAGTAGCAAAAAACATATTTTTCATTTCATTTTCATACTTACTACCACTTATACTAATTCGGACTAAAGAGACTACAACCAATTTATATAACTTACGCATTTATAAAAAACAGGTTTACAGTAGTAGATACCTAAGTAGTTCATTACAATAAAATCAATATGCTAAGTACAAGTAGCTACAAAATAAGGCGTTATTAGCTCTAGCCGGATGTTTACTTATAGTGCACCATAGAAAGCTGCACCGACGAACTCGGCTTAGAGAATCGTAAAACGCAGTCGCAATCAACAAACATCTCAATTTATAGCTATCGAGTGTAACTGTAAAAAATTAAGGAGACGCGGCAAAGTTGGCTTTGAACATCACGCGTTTAGCTTTAATTTTATTTTGTCCGAAAGAATTATATGAATTTTAACCGTACAAAAATCGGCTCTAATATTAAAAAAATGATTGGCTTTTAATCTAGGTGTAGTCACTCACATCTTTTATCAAATTTTAAATTGACTGAACAATTTTGCTCATTCTCCTTTATAAAATGATTGCTACTGTGCGGAAATATAATTGATGTTCAATATTTACGAGCCATAACATTCGTACATTGTGCTACTAGTTCCTTCTTGGTCACTACGCGTAGGTCAGTAGGCAGGTTTAAGTATGTTATTACCTAATTTTGCTTTTAGAAGCAATTTTGATTGCTTGGTAGGATTAAATTAACAGTGTTTAATTGAGCACGTACCTCCTCTTCGTTAGCAATAAAAAAATGATAACTAGCATTCACTCTATTAACTAAGTTAAGTTTATTCAAAATTACATCTGCTTTGGCCATTATCAGGGAATCGGCTTACTTGAAAATAGTTTTAAAAAAATCGCGTAGTGTTTTTTGATAGATTTTCGTAGCGGCGCGCGCTCGTTGAAGTCTTTTGTATAAGAGACGTGATCACGTAACTGGTCAACTCGCCTAGCCCGGTGTAGCTGGCAGTGGTCGTAAGAGACCCACAGCATATAAATCCGTTCGAAAAAAAAAAAAAAAAAAAAAAATGGTCAACTCGATAACCACTGCGTTTCTGCTACGAAGTAACTTCGGAATTGTTTTGTCCTGCCAAGTCACCCAATTGCAATTTTTTTTGTCTGTGGTAAATAGTAGAAGAAACAGCATTTCGATATACAAACTTTTATGCAAGAACCTTTTTTGTTGAATGACTAGTGCTCAGTAGTCCGATAACTATAATCCCGCGTTGCTCGTACAGAGCCAAGGCGGGGTCAGTGTTTATAATAATACACAAGTAGCAAGTAAAGCTAGTAGTGAAGCAACATAATTGCGAAGCTGGCAGGGTTTCGCGGGAGAGCACGCAAGCCCGGGGCGGGAAGTCGACCGCAACCCGTCTCGGTTTCACCCGTTCGCTCCCGGTTACCGCGTCTTGCTCGCTTGCTCACCTTCAAGTATTCACTTTCATCATCAATCAATATATATAAATTTCTTACGTTACTGACTGACTGACTAACAATCAACGCAGAGCCTGAATCTGAATTCCTAGGCGTGTGAAATTTGGAGAGTAGCTTGCTTTCTTTTGTAGTGTAGGGGTGCATTAAAAATAAACTTCTGAAACTCAACCCCTAAGGGAGTGCAGCGGGGTTTGAAGTTTGTATGAAAATAAAATCAAGTGAACGAAGTCGCGGGATCTTGCACTAGTATTCCTTTTAACCGTGGTTGACCACTCGAATTACAAAACAAAAGTTATTCATGTAACTCTATACAAAATAAATTGTTAAGGAATCCGTGAATGGATATCGTCATTGGGTTGATTAAATCATTTGCAATTTGTCACTGTAGGTAGGCGTGATTATAACATTACATTTGAGCGAAACATTAATAAGAGAAGTAACAATTTATTTAGATTATCAGTTGACGGACCTAGACTAGATCAGCAACTGCTGCAAATTAAGTAGGTTCCTTTCAAAATAAAACCCAAAAACACATATCTGTGATTTCGCTATGAATCAAGATGATGCTGAATACAAAAAAATACAAAAATATGTAAATGTCAGATGAGTCATGCTATCATCTCCATAACAACAATAAATACTTAGCTTACAAAAGAACAAGGGCAAGGTGTTTTTTTTAATAATGGTACATTAGCGTGACTTAACGCGCCATTATCTGATGGGAAAATCTGGAAAACAAAAGAATCAAATCCACATCGTCACCCACGTGCGCTTCGCTGCCGCCACCGGCACCGCCGCGCCGTGGAAATCGGAAATCCCTCCATTTATTGTTTCCTGACACTTTCGTGGAAAACTATATTATTAGTCACGTAAAGCATGAAAACTATACAATGAAATTACACCATAATTAACGAATTACTGGGTATTCTTGAATAACAAGAAAAACCACTTTCGGTTAATCTGGTTAATCAGGTTCAATAATTGTTGTATTTGTAGTAGGTATTGTCTTGATCATATAGGTAATATTTAATATGGGCAGATTTCTCACTAGTTAGATAATGATCATCATTAATAACAGCCTTATTTTGATGACGGTTAAAATTGTGACTTAAAAATAACATCAAAACCATTATTTGATACAGATTTTATGGGCAGGCAACATTTGACTACAGTTTTATCTCGTTTGAATAGAGTTAATCGGAATAATCAGAGATACAATGAGGCATACGTTTCAAGTTATTATTAGGGTAGCAAGTGGGCCTCGGGTCCGGCGGATGGTATTCATTGCTGGCCGCGCTCCAAAGCGACGCTTATCGCATCGCAATCGAGTCCGCATTGTATGGCCGCGCCCGATAATTAAGACGACGCTTTTGACATTCACCATATAGGAACACAATGACCGCCCTGGGAGTCCGAGCCTCCGCTCGTATAGTATCGTTCCTTTAACAATAACCGTTCTGCATTATGATAAAACAATTTCAATGCGGCAAACATCGTGTTTCTTAACGAGAATTCCTTTATGTTTCGGACCGGAGAACAAAAAGCAGAAAAGATTCCGATGTATTTATATGTCCGTGCAACTTGAGCGCAATATGGTAGTCACCGATATCTACTTGCAGTTAATTAACGACTCGAGAAAACGTTTCAACAATACCTCTCGCCCGTATTAGACGTATTGATTTCCGCACATTTAAATATGGACACGCCGCGCCCGGAATCGATTTTCTTACGGTGAATTTCACAAGGGGATTTTTAAATACTCCCATAGTTAGTTCCGATATTTATTTCATAAACAACCAAAAAATTTATAACTGTATGTACTTTGGAACGATTTTTCGTTACCATCCGAAACCGTAGCCGAAATATTTTTAATTCACACGCGATTTGTAAGCAAGATATATATATGTAAGTTTTGCGTGCCAAAGAGCTGTTACGGTCTGCAAGAATATTTAGTAAACAAAAATTTGGTTGCGAGTGGAGTGTTTGCCGGTATTGTAATTACGTCGGGCACCGCCCCTGTTTCGGCGGGCTTTGCCTTCGGCGCAGATACCATCGCCGCCCTCGCGATTTCCGCACGAAGAACACAACTAACAAACACAACACGAATTCGAGATTGCAACTAATTAAACACCGCGGCTTGTTCCCACTGCGACGCTGACTCACAAACTCTTACCCAGCCCCGCAACTTTACGTCCACCTTAACGAAAATGATAAATAGATTTATAAAATGTTAAATTTAATATGTCCTTTTATTTGCATAAACTTAAAATTGTATTTGGTTGAATAGCTTACTGAAGAATGTAAAGAGTTCGATCAATCACTGAATATGGGGGTAATTAATCACCTCTCTAGCAAAATGTCTTCGCTGTCGGTGATCTGCGTCATCCGAAGGGTTAACGGGCAAAGTAATAATACAAAGATGAATATGTGATACGATTTTTGATTAAAAAACCGTTAAATTAAATATTTGCGCAGATGCAAGGTATTCTGTAACATTTTTTATAATTATCGATATAATGGGCTTGTACTTAATTATTACAATATTAAGCAACTACTACACGGACAAATTATATTAAAGTTAGTTCAATCGATCTCGATCTTCCGTTTCATACATTATTTATTTATCATCAGACTGTGTCTTGTGTGTGTTAAGCGCACCCACTGATTCAGATAATTTTTTGCAGGCTGTTTTTACAGCAATTCTGACATCATTGTGTTCGCTTTCGTAGCAACGGAAACTCGCGTAACGAGACACGTCGTCTGTATTAATTTCTTTTTGTAATATTTAGCAATTTTAATGATCGCTCCAGTTTTTCTTTTTATGGCAATCGTTAATGATGCCTTTTACACTGAACGTATTACGTCTGATGAGGGATTATAACGGTCTCATTCGGAGCGGCTCCTTCTTGCATACACCTTTCGACCACCATCTCCGCCGACCGGACAAGTGAAGGGCTGTCATACGAGACGCACCGCACCAAATATTCTCACAGAGCAATGTGGCCGTAATTTATGTTCATGCAGTGCAGAGCGGAAAGGATTCCACAATAGCTTGGGCAAAAAATGTGCGATTTGCATATTTGATGTTTGTTACTGCGCGCCTGGAGTTGCCAATCATGCCTGCAATCAATCATATGTTGAGATGTCTCAATTAAGCTTGCACCCTCGTTGCTTTGTCTCTCCCCTGCGTCCCGCACCTACCGCTCTGTAACTCTCGTCGCAACAGAAAAACGATAATGATTATAAATTGCAGAATTATACAACGGAAAGCTCTCGTAGTAACGGCATTTCTTTAAATGACTTGAGATTGATATATTTTTAAATCATGGTAAGTACAGGATGAACACCAAAAGTCACACATACCTCTGCGGCCTTCAAAGTCAGTTTATTGAACACCAGAGCAAGGGTTCTGCGAAGACTTAAGAGTAAACGTATAAGAGCAGTTCTCAGCTTTAAGGTTAAATTGGTTGTTTTTATTTATCAATCTCACTCAGTCTCGCCCTGTCGTAATATACTTTTTGTCTTCGTATTTTTTACAAGAAATTTATGTGATTTTAATGTACCTAAATTACTTTTTTGATTTATTGACTATAACTTGTAGTAATTTTGTTTTAAAATGAAAAATACATGCAGAGTTATTTTGTTGAATATCATCTAAGATTTTAATTGAACAATTATTTTACAATTGACGTTATAAAAAATCTTGGTATTATTATTCCTTGTGTAGAGTCGAAAGCCATTAAAAGTAAAAAAGTAACAAATAATATGGATTTGGGTTGTAAGTGGTGGTGCACAGCATACCATACATGGAGCCGCCGCGACGCTTCACCGAGCGTGAATTTTCCACCTTCGGTTTCAGATTCGCGTAACTTCACTTGGTAACTATTACACTTTCCAAATATTACGTACTATTCGGTAATGTTACACGTAATGCTGAAAATAGTACTCGTTATAAAAACAAGCTTAATTGCTCTTTTGTTACGGATTGCTGCAACTGTAACTTTTCAGAGATTAAATCATAGGGCATATAATAGGCGGTGGATACACGTCAATAGTCAAATGGCTACTGAAATTATGTATCAGTCCAAACATAAAGAAACAATGTCTTTGAATCTGAACAAAGGGAAAGGGGATTTTTAATCTATCTAGGATAACAGCTTTCTCTCTGCTGCCTGGTTGACGTTAGACGTAAATGGTGTTACGTAATTCAAGTCCGTCTTTGTTTCAAAATTGAAGCTGTGACAGCAGCGTGCGTATTTAGTGTCAATCCTCGATAGCATCGCCGCCGTCGACAACTGGCCGTAATCAGCTGCATTAAGGTGATCTAAGATACAATTGCGCAACACCAGCGAAAACTTTTGCTTTAGCTTTTGTCTCAATTATAATGATTCCGAATATAAACCAAACTCAAACAACACAAGTTTCTATTAGTCTCACCGTAATCGGCAGTCTGCAAAATTTCAGGTAAATTGGCTAAAGGAAATTGCCTCAAAATTGATTACCTAGATTTGACTCATGTTAGATGCAGACGTGTGAAGTTAAAATAAAAACTTTTGTGAAAGAGACGAGTTAAACAATCCATTTTCATTATGAATTTAACAAATAGAAGTAATTTTTCTACGTATGACTATTTGGATTTTGTAATTTCCTAAATACTATAGATTCCAATTAGGATAAACATACGAATAACTAAGGTTTACATTAAATTTTTAAGATGCGTAGTTTTGTTATGCAACCAAAGTTAATTTATGCAAGAGTAGGGCGTAATTGAAAGCTCAGCGGTAGGTAATGCTTAAGCCACATCACACGTCCAGAGCCCTGCATTACAATCTGACGTTTCCTTTCGACATTCGACCAGATTAGTGCTACGAGGCGAGTCCGGATGTTAATCTGACGCCCGATGGGTCGCGGGATTTGCTCCGATGTAATCTAAAGTTAGCGGTTATTGAGCACTGAGCACCATCAACGGTTATTGCTTAAATGCAATGCTCGAGAATGAACACTTCTTTTGTTTTCATGAAACATTTGATGCAACTCACAAAAAGTTATGAGTTGAACTTTAGCGCAAATAAAAATAAAACTCATCAAGACCGAGGGACCTGGTGGATGGTTTAATGGTCTCGGATATGTTCTGAAAGACTTTCTATGCATCATTTCTTCGGACATGTCGGCGACGGCTCACATCAAAGTCACGTCTAATTACATCGATCAAACTATTTCACGCATGAATCGTTCGCCATCATAGATCATTGAAACTAATACGTACTTAATATTCAGTTGCATGTAGATGGTTTCGAGGCGGGATGCGGGGTAGGTACAGGTACCTACAAGGGAGGAACACTGTGTAATTTGTCCGGCGGCGGCGGCTTGGGGGCAGGCACTTCAGCTACTATAGGAACTTGACATATTATTGGATGCTTGAATAAAGTTTCATTCATGGAAAGAGTTTCTAGCCTCAAACGTTCAATTTTAGAGAAGAGAAAAATTTCGTATTGCGTAACACAGTACAGTCGTCTCTAAGATGTCATCATTTCATAATTTTCAAAATGGTTCCCCAATACTCTTATAGATGATAGGTACACAGTAAAGTTAAAAATGGTACAAATTGATGGTAAGGTACATACATTTTGATATTTTGTTTTATGAATTTTTAGGTTTAGTACCGTTGCATCATTTGGAAAACAATTGAATGTATGCATATTATATGAGTCGACTGTACCTACGATCATCGCATATCAAGTTTTTGTTTATTGTTTAACAATTTTAAACATTATATGAAGGCAATGAACAACCGGTGATGCGATTATCTTCGAGACACCCTTTTCGTTTAAGTCGGTCTTAACGTTCTGGTATATCGCGCGATGATGGCACCAGCTTGGTTTTTCCCAATGACATAAGGCTTTTGAATAACGCTCTCTGAAAAAATAAATCGATGTAGATACCCGGAATCTAGGAATAGGTTTATCAAGGAACTGGAATATTTTGTCACAATCATAGATCAAGAGTACCTTAGGCCAATGAACACGCATAGAGAATGTTATAAGAGTGAATGAAGCAAAAGAGGTAGGTTCGTCAGGATCGTAGCAAGTAGAAAGCCATGGTCTCTGAATAACCCTCATAGAAACAGGAATGAGTATACAGGGTGAGTTTTTTTTCAGGGCTACTTAGGCGAAATCGGAAACCGTGAGAGTAATCGAAAAGTGATGTTGAATGTGAATTGATGTGTGATGTAGGAGTTACGGTCTCGATTCCGAAAAAAATAAGATCTGCATAAAAAAAGTTGAAATTTATTGGGTATAATTGTAATTTGTAATTGGGTTCCATGTCACCACTTATGAATGTAAACTGAGAACATTTAAAATGCAAGTTGTTATCACACTGTTTACGGCACAAAAATGGTCACATTTCACCTGATGCGAAATAAATACGGACACGTAGGCAACCGAGCAGCAGTTACACCCACAGTTCCGCTCAGAATTTATGTCGAAACCAACATTCACTGGAGAACACTCGCAGCAAATAAGCTAGGCGTTAAAACAACTAGCTCGGACAACTAGCGCACTTAACAAACAGACGTATCCGTATCAGATATAGCGTATCGAGACGGCGGGACATTACTTCTGCACTATCGATAAAGCTCAACGGTGAGCGAAATAGTTTTGCCACGCAGTGAATATAAATAATTGTCATAAAATAGATAAGAGCTGATGGATGGACACTGCGACCGACTCCGCGACTAACGAGGAAGCGTAACAACCAGCAAAAACACTTGAATTACCTACATCGCTCGCAACATGCACATTACTTAACTCTTATGCTTATACAAATCATCAATTTATCGTTTTCATTAACGCACGCACAATTATTGTGCGCCTAGTTTTGCCTCTAATTACGCACTCGTAGCGCACACGAGCGTAGCACAAGATTGAACTTGATATCAGTAATTGTTACTATTACCAATACGTTAACGACCCTATTATCTCACAATTTATAGTTAACAATTAGACAGGTGCGTGGTGATTCCGTCTTATAGTCCGCCGACAGCGACTCTGATGAGAAATCGCCGACGATATAGGAATAAAGTGAATACATGCCCGAGCACGGTTCTAAATGAGGCCATTTGTTTTGATTTCAACATTTAAATCTTTTGGTAATTTTTCAAAAGATCCAGACTCCTTGATGTTTTGAACTACTGACGACTGTGAGATTTTAGTAATGTGCAAGTAAATCCATCTATCACAGTACAACGACGACGAGCCAACGCTGTGTAATGCCTGGTTACGGTTAGATTAATGAGTGGTCGCGAGCTGTCACACTTAAATTTTAGATACAGATCATCGGATTGCGTACCACCTACCTACCACATAGCACATATGTGTTATAAATTATATGCAATTGGTTATTTATTCAAATAGACTGACGAAATTAATGCGGTATGGCTGTTGGAACGTAACCAGTGAGTGACACGCGGCTCTTTAAGTACCTGATAGTGAGAGAGCTGATAGGAAATCGAGGACAAAATACTTGTTGACGTAAGATAGAATGAAAAAATATCTCAGCTGTCTCCTTATTGAACTCCACACAATTCAGCTTGACTGCACTTTTGCTGTTTCAGATAAAATTCTGTGTGAAAGCTGGCAATTTTCGAAAGATTAAAGGCATCAGTGCCGACACGTGACGTTTCGTACATTTCTCATGACATTTAACGTCAAGATTAAGAATGCAATTTTATTATCAAAGCCTTAATAATTTTCGGCTCCCAAACTGTTATCTAGCTCCTGCACTATAGTAGGTAGGTATCGTGCGTGTGACACAGGCCAGAGAGAAAGCGTGCTTAATCAGATAACGTAAATTGTCAACCCAGCTCCTGAAATCGGGTCGAATGTCGATACACTCGATTAATTAATCGACGGTCAGAAAAGTTGGTAACTGGAGCAAGCAGCCAAAACTTAAACCAACTCTTTCAAAACTTCTGTAAAAAATAACACAAAACAAAGGTTCTGTGTAAAGATGAAAAGTAAGCATCTGCCTCATATACCTAATGCATTAAATTTAGGTCATTTAATAAATGGTTCTTAAAAGTATATTGTAAATACAAAATGATATACCTATATGAACGAGTGGGTACAAAAATTTGTACAAAATCGCAGAAAAAAACTTTGAAAAAGGTCGTGCATATGCCAAGCAAAAGTTGTTAACAATGTTTTGAGATGATAATCATAAAATTGCTATTGTAGGTATACAAAATTAGCGTGAGTGGGCGTTTACACGCAGACCTTTAAATATGAATGAATACTTATTGAATACGTGAAATGAAAAGTTTTTTCTACAAACATTGTTGTTATATTATTTTATAAACGGTTTATGAAAATCTTGTCCAAATTGTTTTTGTAAAAGAGGCGTTTCTTCGACAAAGAGAGCAACACACAGCGCTACAAAAATATGGCGGATGGACGTGCGTGAAATGTCATTTTGACAACCTACATTTATCTGACAAAACAAAAACATCAAATCAAGCAACACGACATGAAAAATATGTCAATGTCATGTCTAACGTCAATTATAAACCAACATGGTGGCCTTCAAATAGTGTTCACATAGTAAAAAACTTACCAGAAGAACTTTTCTTGTACCATCGCATTTGTCTTCAAATTAATGAAATTGTATTTTTCTTGTAATCTCCTATTTTTTCCTAATTTTTCTATGTAGTGTACATGGACCAGGCCCAGAATGAAATGGCTCCTTTAACTATTTGTACATGTGCAGGCGGCATTGAAATTTATACATTTCAAATTTGTTTTAATGATGCCACATGAGATAGTAGCTGCACAGTAAAGGTGACAATCATTGGACAAATTGATGGCTAGGTTACATAATTATTGAGTTTTTACTTTGTAAATCTTTTTGTTTTGTTCTGTGGCATTATTTTGAAGATTATTAAATGTATACATCATAATGTAGGCGACTGTACATTGCCAAGTATTTGCTTTTGATGATATAATTGGCTATGCTGTTTATCTAAATTAATCAGCAAGTATTCACGTGTAGCCACGTGTATCGAAAATCGAAACGGTATAAATATAGACAGACTATAACTCAAACTAAAATATAACACATCTAACTATAACATCCGATATTTTGCAATTCAAATTACTAACCAATTCTATTAAATTCTGTTTAAGTTGCTAATGAAATCAAAACATAACTTGTCTTTGATAAATTGTGGAAATGAAACGTTTAAGATTGCCAGTTATTACAATGTATCTCTGTCATGCAACAATAGCTGATGTTGTTCGGTACCAATTGCAACTACAAAATAGGCACAAAATTGCGTAAACCATTACCAGTTAGCTCTAAATTAGCTGGCAAGTGTTTATGAATCATTATAACAATACAATAAACAAAAGCTTCTAGTTGAAACCAAAGTATTACCTACCTACAGTTATAAATCACAAAATTGGTCGGTCGAGACTACATTAAGAACAACAATACATAAAAATATAATGGCGCCATAATTTCTACTTTTAACTCTTGCTGTTTGGCTCCAATTTGAATGTCGCTGACACGATATATAGCTAATTCGATTTAACAGTTAGTTATGTATTATGTATTTCGTCAAATGCTTGCGGCCCGGGGAATTCTAATAAAGCAGTAAATGTTTATATTTATTTACATGATAAGCTATGAGATGGTCGGTTATAGGTGGAGTGCACCGTTACAATTTTATAGGTACATGGGCTATCTATTAGTATGCGTAGTTCCGTTGGTTGGGTTTACGCGCCCGTTTACGGATCACCGGAGAAAGCCCATATCCCGCTTAAAGAAATTCTCAACTATTCGCTGACACAAACTACTTTTAAATTCATCGATTCACAGTATTACAGCGTTTTTATCGCCTCCGGCCAACACTGTAACCGATGTCCTTGCGATATTTAATTGCAGTGCGAACGTAATTGGCCGATTCAGACGCCGAACACTTCATCTTATTTTAGCTTATCGCTGCGATGCATATTCATATTATTCATGCCTTTATAATGACGTCTAACTCTAAGAGTTAAGTTGTAGCCGCGACTTGCACGTGGAAATAAACCTCGAATTACCGAACGTCAAATCACGTAGAAAATCAAGAGTAAGCTTGGCTTAATCGCGGTTTAAGTTTTGATGCAAGTCAACCCAAGTAATTATCTGTGTTACAGCTGGTTATAGAACCACTCCTCGAAGAGTCGTAACTAAATGACAACCTTTGCTTAACAGTTCAGAAGCTTATTAAACTTGCTTTAAAATTGCACTTCGTGCCAGAGTAGTTTTTACTTTACTACTGGAACTATTATCGATGCCGCGCATCCTGTTTTCATGTATATCAATAACTGTCATAAAGTTGCTTACCACTAATTGTTTTCAAATTGGTTTTTAAATTTGTTGATAGAGCATCGTATCCTTTCGGTTCTATACCAAAGCTGCCCGGGCGTTTAATGAAATTTGGGTGTCAAAGAGACAACGGGCCAGAAGCGGCGACAAGTATGTGGCGTAACTGTGGGTCGTCTGACGCGATCCATCAATCTGAAGCATCGATCGCAGGTGCTTTCTCGTCGTTAGCCCTACATGGCGCGGCGGGCACCACGCCTCGCATATACCACTTCTTTTTCATAGCATTTTCTAACTCGTCGATAGAAATCGTCCAAACGGCATATTTTACTTTTTCATCTTAACGGAAACCGACGAAAGATTTCACGCAACTTTTAAAGTCCATTTAAATACGTATGAAATTAAGATGCCCGCAGAAACTACGTAATCGCACTCGTTTAAAGTAATAGCTGAGAAATACGCGGCGGTAATCGCGTTTTGCGTATTCGCGAGATGCTCAGCTCACGGCACTTTGCTATTACTTTCACCATTAAAAGTTAGCAATAAATTAAGTGGAAACATTGCTCTGATCTGGTGTTTGTAATGACCACCCTCTGTGTTAATTTATAAGGACGCATAGAAAAAATACTAATCTTAGGTAGCTCTGTCTTATTATATCCAGCAGAGGTCTCTCTGTGGGTCTCATAAGAAGGAACATGGTCTCTCAGCGAGCTATGGAGAGGGCTATGGTTGGTATTACTCTACAAGATCGAATCAAAAATGAGGAGATTCATAGACAGAATAAATTAATCAGCCCTGAAAATTAGCTAGTTAAAGTGGGCACTTAGTTCAGGAGAAACAAGGGCATTTGGGGCAGTAAGGTTCTAGAGTAGAGACCATGTATCGGAAAGCGCAGCGTAGGATGCCCCCTTCTAAATGGAAAGACGACCTAATTGCTGGGAGCCGTTGGGTCCAGGCCGGAAAATTGACTATGTTCAGCAGTGGACGTCCTACGACTGAAGTTAAGATGATATCTACCAGTAGTTAAGGAATTATTCTGAAATTATTTAATTTTTGTTTCAGAGTGTAGTAATGCTTATGTTCAGAGAAGAAAAATCACCCGAAGATGAGATCAAAGCGTGGCAGTTTTGGCATGGCAGACAACACTCGGTCAAACAAAGGATACTAGATGCCGGTGAGTGCCAAATAATCATAAAAAATGTTCCGCAATGAGGGTGATATACCGTGACAGCACAGAAAACAATTTGTTGTTTTTGCTAGTCTTGCAAAGTTCACATGAGTGCAAAAGGGTCTAAGACACGACACTTACTGTAAAAAAACAAAGTCGTGCTCGAGGCGACACAGAAACATGCCGATGAAGTTGCGTGCCAAGCGGCGGGAGAGGCTGCGAGTCCTCTCGTCTCTCGGCACGCAGAACCTAATTACCTGCTGCGGGCAGATATCCGCCGCCGCCGAGACGCACCCGCGCACCCCGCTACCCACTATTATATCTCGTTAGGAAATTTGCATAAATAACACGCACAAAACAGCCCACACCGTCCACAGAATCTATCAATCGCACGCGGTAAAAATAATCATTCTGCGCCGCGCCGCACCGCGGCACAGCGAGGCGTTACGCAGGACGTCGCCTGCCATCTAGATTCCTGGAACGCTCACATTACACTGGTCATAACGCCACATTCCACCGTTTTAACTAGATCCGAGATACTGAGCCTATGCGACGCTTTCACGAGCCGAGGTTGGGTATGATATAATTAAGATATCCGAGACGATGAAGCTCTTCGACCTCAGAGGTGAAGTAACAGGAAATCGTTAAAATTCGTGAGAAATATTTATCCTAGAACGCTAGCCTGCCTAACTAACTGCCAGTAAACTTTGTTATTGCTTACTCACCTACTCTCCCTTTATCACGCATGTTGTATGGTCTGAAAGAGTAGATAACAAATAAGTTAGCCTACTATATAGTAGCGCGCGGACATAATTACAGTGATGATATCGAGGAGCGCGCTCATTAGCATGTTAATTGCGCGATGAACCTCAGCGTGCGCCTGCGCAGCGCGACCGCTACCAAACACACCAAATAATTACTTTTGATCGGTTTATAATTAGTCTTATTAGTAACTACTTAGTAAAAAAAATCGCGGCGAAGTGCTTATCTATAGATACTATATTATCACACAAGCGTTCAACGATTCGTTCATTTTGGGCCATAAAATTATTTGATCACCAATTTATTTATTTTAGTGGTCTCGGTTTCAATTTTAAATTCAAATAATTATCAGTTTAATTTGAATTTAGGTATTTTTTAGACGAGGGATTAACCAAGTGAAGCTTACGTCACCGGTGGAATGCTTGCTTATTAATCGGTCGGCTTGAAATAAACAGCGCTGATATATGACACTTTACACATTCTAACATTACTTAACAGAGACTCGTAGCATTTGTAATGAGTGACGCCGCGGCCACAAGCGGTGCCAATAAATTAAATCTCAAGGAAAATAAAAACATGGAAGCCATTAATTCGCGCGCCGGGCCAAGTTTAATGTCAAGGTTTTTTAGCTTTATCTCGATGTTAGTTAAGTTTTATTTTTTTACGTTGCTGGCGATATTATGTATGTAGATTGAAATAATATCTAACACAATTAATAATGTAGTATTTTATCCAGAATACCTACATTTTAGCATGAATTCAATTTGAATGCTAATTACTGTTACTATGCACATACCTACCTAACTAAATAAAAAAAGAAACCATGTCTTCGTTAGACTACACATAAAACACGACCTATTTGACGTTGCAATAAAGAACCTAGTTTGTCTTATTTAAGCTTAATTAACCGGCTATTAACTTATGATATACATTTTTTGCAATACCGTGGATGTGAAATTACGAACTGAAATCACTGCATTACGAACTCGATCTACCAAATGCATAAAACGAAGTTGGGAGCGTCAAGGGCGATATCGGACACCTGTGCGCAGGCGTGTGAAAGCGAAGCGGGGATGAGGCGGGAAACGAGGGCTGGGGGGAAAGGGTCGCAACGCACTTCGCCTCCGCACAATGCCTTCTCCGATTACCTACATGTCTTCTTGTATCGCGTGTCCTCCGTTCGTTGCAGCAAAGCCTCCTGCCTGCCACCACGTTTATTTCTTTTGACAGTTTTCGATTGTAAGTTGTAACACGCTTCACCGATTCGACAGATTACTCTTTAAGTATTTGTTTTGATTATATTAAGTTTTAATCTACAGAGATTATACTGGCGGATAACTTAAAACGTCGGTAAGGATTTTGATGACTGAAAGCGATAAAATTCTTGCAAATAAATAAATTTGAGTGTCAGATTTAGAGATAAAGAAAACGGTGTAAAATACTGTAGAAGGCTGCTTGTCGAAATAATTTTACTACATGCTTTTCTTTACAATGTATCTTAAAGCAATTTCATCAGGATGTCGGCCGCGAAGGTATTCTAACTAGAAAAGCCTACACAACTAGACGACGGAGCCAGCGAGTCAATTACTGTTGTGCAAGTCTGCGTTTGAGTAGGTGGATTTATTAGTAGCAAGATGTCGGGTGGACTCGTAAATCTGCGCGCGGCTGTTAAGACAATAAGGCAGCTGGAGGGCGGGTAGGGTCCTCCCGCGGCCTCGCGCTGCTCGTAAACACTTCATGAGACGCGCGCGCGGCCCTGCCCGCACAGATCGCAGCCAGCCAGATAGCCTGCACCCACGCACCCTCCAGACTTTCGCACTCGCACCATCACACGCTGAGAACATTAATCTCCACGCGAATACCAACACACTGATTATACCGACAAACACGACCGCAACCTCTAAATAAGGCAGCTAAATTATCACAAACATCTTGTCCTTTTTATTACCGGTAGAGATTGCCAATTTAATCCGTTAAGCATTAAAAAAGCGGAAACTTATTAAAACTTTGGATTATTCCGGTGGTAATTAATTGATCGATATCGATTAATTATTGCAATGTTTCGCATATTTTGATTGGAATAAGTTTCCAATAAACGTCAACCTAGGAAGGGCAGCGGTGCAATCGTCGATAAATTTACACTATCAGGTTCACGCCCTGCAAATAAATTTCCATCCTGAATGACGTATTGTCCGTTGATATCTTAATCGAAATCTCCGACGGCATAACTGCACTCGAAGACAAGATTAATGACAATTTGTGTTTGATTGCAGACACGAAGAACAGCATCGGCCTGGCGGGCTCCATCGAGGAGATCTCGCACAACGCCATCGCCGTCTACTGGAACCCGCTCGAGAGCGCTGCCAAGGTATGTACCTACCTACCAACCTACCGTCTTTATTCTTTATCAATAGTTATGACTAGTGAATTTCTACTTCTGCTCTATATTATGCCCGAACCTAAGGTTGAGTCCCAAAAAATCAATCAATTATATTTCATTCTAAGTACCTTTGAAAATGTTGAGAGACTTAGTGGTAGGTGGGGTTACAGTTGAGACTGTAACTCGGAGCATAATTTCCATAAACCTTTGTGCATATTTACGTGCTCCGTTAAATGGAGTAATGTGTCTTTCTGTCAGTGCAAAAGTGCATCGACTAACGACAAACCCCTGCGATGCAAAAATATGCGCATATTTGAAGCTAAATTAATAAAATACCGTGGCTACACAGCACTGAGATCCTTCCACTCATTGTACAAAATTAAAAGCCTGATCAAGATTTTATTACGTTTATTATAGTGTAATTAAATTGAATCTCGTTGCCGTATTTGGCCGAGTAAATGGAGCAAAAACAGCAAATTGTCTACCGTTGGTTGCTGAGCCCGGCCGCGGTCTGCAGATACCGCGAGGGCGACGTGTCCACAAGGAGCGTTCATTAAATTATTAAATTATAATTGATCGTTTTAATTGGGCACAATGCATTGTACAGTGCCTATCCGTTATCACAAAAAAACATTCTTCATGCTAAATAACACGTACGAACACTTTTTAATATTCATCAAACAATTAAAAGTCCGCGTGAATAGCTTCAATTCTATGACAGTATGCTAATCTAGCCAAGGGAGTAATTAGCGCTTAACGACTCCAACTACATTGAGCCACAGTTTGGGCTGCGATCGTTAAATTGATAGTTCGAATTACTTGCAAGTATTAAATTGAAACCGTTCCAAATACGTCTTAAAGATTCTTTTTAGATTTGTTTTATGGCCATTGATTACTCGGCTACTGGTCAGCAGTTATCGATATCCGTAATTATTTATTGTTGGCCAGTGTAACCGTAGCGGATGCAAGTTGTTTGCGACGGATAATATGGGTATGGACAGTGATCGGTGGCGGTGTCGGTGGTCGGTAAAAACGCGAGGTGGTCATTTGCATAGACCGCGGTAATGAGCGGCCTGCCCGCGCCGCCCGCCGAGCCATCCGCGGCGCCACCGCCCTACAAGAGCCAAGCCAAAACCACCCTTCTGTATGATAAGCCGACAAACGACACCCATCAATGAACCTGAGCAAAATGTTCCTCTAGCATATTAGATTAAAACATGTAGTCATAGCGTGTAGTGTTCCCAGCGAGTGCTGGCGCCTATCTTTGTGGTTAGTATGCAGACATACTTTATTATAGAACGATTCTAATTAATTTTGTATGTTATTTTCAGATTAACATTGCCGTTCAATGCCTCAGTACGGACTTCAGCAGCCAGAAAGGAGTCAAGGTGTGTATAAAAACCCATTTTATTTTTATCTTATCGCTACCCCAAGCAATCACACAGTTATTTATAGTTATTTATGAATTTCAAATTATCTACGCGTTGTCGAGATTAAAACCAATCATTTGCCTAGATCATAAATAAAGGTTTTTATAAATCCTCATGGTTATTGAGACGGACTAGTTAAGGAAAACGATAGCCGAGATAATATTAGCAATAGCATAGTTAATTATGTTATTGTTGAATGTGCGTGGAGCGCGTGTATAAACCGAAATAGGTACTTGTATCTTATATTGTAGAGATCTAAGCCGATTTTCATTTAACATACTGATAATGCGCTTGCAGTCTTCACTTAAAAAATATGTTTGTTTTACTAACACTACTAGTATTATCTGTAAAATGTAAACAACGCTAAAAATACGTGCCTATAAGGTTTGACTTCAAGGCTTAATGGGGTCAGTAACCGCGTTGTCGCAAAGACGTTTCGATAAACTTAGTCAAAGGCATAAGTAGATATATAAATTAGCAATAAAGTTTTGAGAAAAACATTCATTCTTGTCATTGATTACGATGAGAATCAACAACCAAGAATTTGTAGATTTTTAGCTATAAATATTTGATGTTCCGTTTATTAAACGGTCCCAACTACATGTGGCAACGTGGACACAGCAATTCGATCAATTGAATTTTTATCAATTCGATCCAGACACGTGCATATTTTCTTTGTATCATGTGATTTTTTTGCAATTATTGTGCCTCACCAACGCTTATTAAAACAGTTTTTGCTATAATTCCGAGACGAGCTTAGACTTTAGGCGTGAAATCGCTTTACCTCAAAAACAGTTGATTTTATATTACTGTGTAGGTAGGTATACGTACAATTCTGTATATGGATACGGAAATAGCGTGATGTATGTAATTGATCAATTAGGCCTAACCTTCTTTCCCATTCTAGATAGACATAAATGGTTTTGAATAAACTTAAATTGACCTAGACAGCCAGGTCATCCCCAATTCTTTTGTATGTCGAAATAGAATGTACTCTCAGAATCTCAGACTTATAGAATCATTATTTGTTTCAGGGTTTACCACTGCATATACAAATTGACACCTTCGAAGACCCACGCGACACGCAAGTCTACCACCGAGGCTATTGCCAAATTAAAGTGTTCTGCGATAAGGTAAGATTCTTTAACTAACTTTGGCTATTATTGGAGTTGTTAGGTGCTTATATTCTAACTTAGAAGTTTTTCAAAATATGAGATTTTATATTTCCTTTATTTTTATTGAAGGGCGCTGAAAGGAAAACGAGGGACGAAGAAAGAAGAGCAGCTAAAAGAAAAATGTCAGCTACGAATAGGAAGAAGTTGGACGAAATTTACCATCCTGTCACGGAGAGAAGTGAATTCTATGCGATGGCAGATCTGGCGAAGCCGCCTGTGTTGTTCAGTCCCGCGGAGGATATCGACAAGCTAGCTGGCATGGACATCCAAGGGTTCTACGGACATGATGATTCGACACTGACGGATGCCCATCTGAAGGGCGCGTCACCATTCCTGCTGCATACAGCGAAGCCGCAAGCACCTGCCCTCAAGTTCCACAACCACTTCCCTCCCGATGCACCTGCGTACGTGCCATTTTTTATATAAAATAGTCCTCAGAAACTGAAGGACATTTAGATCTGTAACTTCTTCTTACTACGGATATAATCAAGGCTACGAGCCGTAACCATTCTAAATAATTATATATATTCTAAGTAATTTGTTACTCAACCACGCGGCGGACGCTGCATTACATTTGAAATACTGAAATCACTATTGGCTAGTCCACGATCTGAAATAACATAGGCTATAGATACTTTATGTCTGTTACCGTAGACGTGTGCTATTGATTCATAATTTTACCATTGTAATGTTATATTTTTGAACATAGGTATCCAAAGTATAAAAGTTTTCACGTGTTTAATTTGTGTTTATGTTGTTGTCTAGGTACAGAGACGTAGGCGGTCTGTCCCCTTACAGCGACCGCAAGGACTCGCTGGAGCTGGAGGGCGTGCTGGGCAAGCGCGCGCGCACCGCCACGCCGCCGCTCAGCGAGCGCGTCATGCTGTACGTGCGACAAGACTCCGAGGACGTGTACACGGCGCTGCACGTCGTGCCGCCCACCACGCAGGGCCTGCTGCACGCCGTGAGTACCGCGCACCCGGCCCCCGCTACACCACGGTGTATTGAGGGCCACGACAGAATAACCTTGGTGAATTCCACTAACCGCGGAATGCGAGGGAACGAGCTGGACCTCGTTGCTTTCTCGGTTTCTCGCTGTGAACTGTGAAATGTCTGATGTTTGAAAGAAATCGAGACGCTTCGTCCGCTGCGGACGGCGACTCCGCCACGCGCGGAGCCGCCGCTCGCGGTGCCGCTGTAACCGAGTTGGCGCTTCATAACCCCGTCTAATACGACACACACGATCATCATAACTGCATGTTGTAATTAACACTCGCGGTGGTCCCCGCACCCCCGCCCCCGTCCCGCCGCGCGCCCCGCCCGCGCCGCGCCGCGTACCGGTTACGCGTTCCGTTAGACGAGACGTCTCGGTTTTGAAGGCGAAAAGCCCATAGTAATTTTTATTTTTTGCTTATTTTCAGATTGAGAATAAGTACAAAATTTCTGGTTCGGCAATTAATAATCTTTATCGAAAGAACAAGAAAGGGTAAGTGGTTAATCATTGGCCTCAGATAGTTATTTATTAGGGTACACGAGCCGGCCGCCTCGCGTAATGGAGCATCGCTTACCGAAAGGGCGCGCCACTAACTACGCAATGCTTTTGTTATGTCCCTATTGTTAGTTTGTGGATCAGCTTTTAATAAGTACCTGTCATTTAATCACTGTCCTTAATAATTACCTTACAAAACCCGTATAACACAATTAGCATCACGCTAAGCACTTGCACTACATAATGTAAAACTGAGCACTTAACAATTGAAACATTTTAAATATTTATTGTGTAGTGAGATTGAACTTAATATAAATAATTATATTTTGGAGTTTTTGCGAAATACATAAAACATTTAAATTATGGACGGTGAATTGAACTGTTACCATTTATTTCAGGATTACGGCCAAAATTGACGATGAAATGTTAGCGTACTATTGCAATGAAGACCTGTTCCTGCTGGAGGTGCGACCGGCGGGCGACAACGGCGAGGAGCGCCTCTACGACATCACCTTCGTAGAGCTTCCGTTGGAGCACTAGCCCACGGCGCAGGCGCAGGCGAGCCCACGGCCGGGCTCCCTCAGTGCCCAAGCCCCACTGTGCCAACGTTTCTCGCGAACAAAATCGCACACATGTGAATAAGGACTATACACGATGTAGCGAATATTTGCATTCGCCTAGTTTTATAGTACCTACTTAGACATTCCCTTCTGCACTCAAAAATAATGGGATAAGATTGTGTCGGATAATATCGATCTCACATTGAAAATTACTTTTAAGCATTCCATCATAGAACAAATGTCACAAATAAATTTCTGGTCCTTGCCAGAACTTGTGTACATAATGTTTTTATCTGTCTTAGTGCCGTATGGAAATTACGATGAAACTTGATCTTTGCAAGGTGAGGGCAAAAAAATCAATTTTATATTGGACCAGACCTTTACTTTGAAATGTTTTTTAAAATGACTTATCTGTTACTGAAATATGTATATAAGTACGTAGGTATGTGCCATTCACTCGGTTATCATACTAGGTTCGTTAGTTTACATTTCAACAGGTACCTTTTTATCTTGCCATGATGATGAAGTAAGAAATTCTTGTCAATAAATTGTAGGATTTAAGCCTACATTGAATAAAACGTAAAGTGCCTTTATCATAATAATTACGTTAATATTTTTAGATAAATAAGTGAGATAAGTCACAATGAATGCCATCCAATTTTGTTAAGTTTTATCTTAATAATAAGCGTAAGTTTGCGATACATTAATCTGCTCAATTCATTCGTAGAAGTAAATTTAGTTATACTTAGTATGAGCGTTCATTGCTTCCTCATGCTGCAAATTATTTATTTGAACGAAAACAATATTTAATGATAATAATAATCGTATTATCATAATGTGGAATAAATATCAAATTTTCGAAATCATAAACTTTGATCACTATGTGAAATAATTAAAATTCATAGATAATGAATACCTACATGGAAGCAATGAATAACCAATAACATTTTATGTCGGGACAGTCACAATTTTACATAATGAACGATAAATCTTACGATCATAGTCATTTTGAATATAGTCACAAAATTAGTTCATCTGATCAACAGACATTATCATCGACGGGAGTGGTTCGTGGTTAATTTTAAGATTTTATAGATTTTAGCTTTTATTATTCTAAATAGTAGATTATCGGGCCATGACAACTAAGTTTATGAAAGTATTTGTGTCCAAGACTTATTTATATTTTAAGGTTTCATGTGAGTAGAACCAGTACTAACTCTATTTTCACCCTAAGCTCCAACTTACTTTTTGGCGGGTTCAAACTACGAATTTTCATATTAAAAAACCTTTGAATTTTGTTTATGAGAGATAAATGGTATTTCGATGTCCGTGATTAATTTAAGTTTTTTCCACCGATTTATATTCAAAATTCAGAACAAGGTTCTGTTTCCTTGAAAGGATTGTTTGTAGAGGATGTGTCGCCCGAAAATTTGAATGCGTTATGTATTATTATATGTATATGAGAAATGATGTGCCTTGTGCGGACGGTTGCATTAACTGCCATATTATGACATAATTTAGTAGATTAGACACTTATTTGATCTTAGATAAATAGAATCTCAACAGTAGTTCGTTTAACGTGTGACTTACAGGTAGACATCGAATTATTATTAAGTTTAACGTTATTGAGATAAAAATCTATCATTATAGTTTATGTAATCTATTGTTTTGTTTCTTCTTTTCTTAGCTGCAATCTCAAATCGTTCAAAAACCCTGTTGAGAATATTTCTTCCATTCGTTTCAGTATAATACACTTGTTATAACTCTTCACATCGAAATTATTTCATCAAGTTTCTATTTGATGTTTGTTTATAAGTACGAGTACTTGCTCAAAGTGCGCTTGCTCGACAGAGCGCGGCGGACTCTAGCGACGTTATTTATCTACGCATACATACATGTATGTAATTGTATTTATTTATGTACTTATTAATATTAAATTGTGCAGCTTTAATATTTACTTACAATGATGTTAGATCGTGATTCAGAATCTCGTCATAAGTCACAACAGTAGCAATAAATACGTAAATCAGTTAGTTGATAAAAGGGCGCGGTCGCGCTGCGTCGCCGGCGCCTCGCCGCTCGTCATGGTTGTGCAATGTTAAGTTATATTAGATGGCGGACAGTCCAACACTCTTGCTCTACCAATATCTAGCAGTGGTATACACGGTGACTCATATTTTTTTATACTACCCCGAAAGGGACTTATTCTACACCCGATTGGCAATGAAGATTGTTGTACGACTTTAAGAAATTCGATATTTTTCACTGAAAGAACACTATGCAAAAATCTGTTATTTTGGGGTCAAATCAGATCATACGGTTTTAGGTAGTCTTGAGACAAACTTCATAAAGATAATAAAAATACCAAATACAGTTGATTTCAAAAAGTTCGGGATAATAATCTATTTTTAGCTAATATTCTTTATTTTTGTTGATAGATCGAGCTCCTTTCGGGATAGTATACATATTATGAATCACCTTGTATTAGATGGCGGACAGTCTAACACTTGCTCTATCAATATCTAGTGGTGGAATATTATTATGCAGTTTTGTAATGTATAGAAAAAGAGAGCTGGTAATACGTTCGCGGATAGTTTATTTTGAAGAATAAATGAGCTGTTATCGCCGCGCGCTGCTTGCGTGGAGACGCAGTGGTGGGCGACGCAGCAAGGCAGTAGGTTGTTTAAGCGTGTGGTGTGGACAGTGGCAGGCCGACGACGCAGCCCCATCTCGCAGATAGTCACACTAGTTAAACACAACCCGAAAGTGGTAGCACATTTTCGTTATGAAAAGTAATTAAGTTTTAATTGAATAGATGTTACGTTATTATTTTATAAATTATTTTGTAAGTTGTCATAAAATATTAATATAATTATTTTTATCAAAAGTTTATAATCTAAATAAAAATGTTTTTCTTCAAAACGTAACTATAGTTTGAGTTTTCATTTATGTTTTATACCCTTTTCTAGACTACTTTATAATTAATTGGATTGGAGAGTATTTAAACACCAATCAACGTTATTTTTTTTATTTCGTAGCACTTTAACAACGAATCATCACAATATTTACACTACAATCAGAAAGCTTCTAAAATCGCATAGGTAGTAAGCAACGATAGGTATCGGAATTGTTCTACGAAAACTAGCACTAAAAAATATAAGTATGTTTACGTACCTACCTACTCAGGTAAATGCTAGTAGGCAGGTACTAGGCATCTACCTAGCCTAGACAGAAATACGCATTCGACTTCACTAAAGCAAGCTAGTTCAAAGATTGAAGAAAGTCTAATTGGAAGATCAGTCCATTTACCACGTCCACTTTCAATATTTACTAAGGCTACACATTAACGCACTCTATAACTTTATCTTATTTTTGATCCAGTTTTTAGAAAGGGATGACTTTTCATACATAATAGACATGGGTGTAATACGGAAGTGCGATGTAGTGTAGCTTAAAACTAAAGGTAGTATGACATTTTAAAAAAATAATTGAGACAATGATGGAGTGGGTAGAAAAGCTTCCTACCTATAACAGGCATTAAGTACCAATCGTATGAAGTAAATGAATCTGTATAAGCATCACTACTGTATCATGAACAGGATAAGTAAATGTCATTTAACGGTACGTAACTATAGCTTGCGCCTGCGGATTTGTTCGCATGGTAGCCATATAAATAAAATAGCATATATGAAGAACTCTATCTGTTCCAAGCTTCATCGAAACCGGTTGAGCCGATACGGCATGTTTGAACCACAAGCATTCAAACATACAAAAATCCTTACAAACTTTCACATTTATAATATTAGTTAGTATGGGCTCGAACTGCCATAAACCACATATCAACTTTTCATTTTATATGACGAAGTGTTACGAGTGACAATGACAATGTCTGTGCAGGCAAAGAAATATTTGTTACATACAGTAACTGTTTTTCAAGAAAGGTGACAACACCCTCTTGAAGAATTATAGGCCCATCTCGCTGCTGAGCCATGTCTATAAGCTGTTTTCGAGAGTTGTCACTAACCGGCTCGCCCGAAGGTTTGACGACTTCCAGCCTCCCGAATAAGCCGGGTTCCGCAAAGGCTTTAGTACCGTAGACCACATCCACACGCTTCGGCAGATTATACAGAAGACCGAAGAGTATAATCGGCCATTATGTCTAGTGTTTGTGGACTACGAGAAAGCCTTCGATTCAGTCGAGACCTGGGCAGTGTTACGGTCACTACAGCGGTGCCAGATCGACTACCGGTATATCGAAGTGTTGAAGTGTTTGTACAGCAAGGCCACCATGTCTATCCGACTCCAGGACCAGAGCACAAATCCTATCCAATTGCAAAAAGGGGTGAGACAGGGAGACGTTATTTCTCCGAAACTGTTCACCTCTGCATTGGAGGATGTTTTTAAGCTTCTGCACTGGGAAGGACATGGCATCAACATCAATGGCGAATACATCACTCACCTTCGATTCGCCGATGATATAGTCATAATGGCAGAATCGCTGGAGGACCTTGGCGCAATGCTCAGAGACCTCAGTAACGTTTCTCAACAGGTGGGTCTTAAAATGAACATGGGCAAGACTAATATCATGTCCAATGCTCATGTTGCACCCATGCCGGTACAAGTTGGGAACGATACCATTCAAGTTGTAGACCACTATGTCTATTTGGGTCAGACGATTCAACTAGGTAGGTCCAACTTCGACAAAGAGGTCAACCG